>OZ021704.1:9949035-12449035 GCA_963978555.1 Galerucella nymphaeae
CGAGATGTGGCTACAAACAAAGTTTGCTAATGATCGGATTTGGATTGAAGTTCAAAGATGATCAGAGCTGTCTGCTCACCTGTAAACTATACATTACACAATGAACCACTATTTTATAAATACAATTCAAACCATAGTTCCAAAAGCTCATCCATATCTCAAGTGTGTAGTTAGAGTCCAATCAAAATAAAGTTGAAACACAATTGGTTAGGCTAATAGAACCGCAAGGATCCGCAGTCAATATCACAACCCCACACAAGTCAAAGCATAATGTAATAACATTCACTCATTGAGCTGTAAGTGAATGAAGTTTGGTGTAAAATTCAAAATAAAATTTACTAATAAACCTTAAGTTCAATGCTAGATTCAGAAAATATGTGTGTATTCTCCAGTCGATTCTTTGCTTGGAGGTAGCTACTTAACTGAGTATGACAATAAGATCTGAATTGGGCAATACCCATGTACAAACGTTATTGCTGTGGACAAAGAACGTCTCTTTCCAAATATATAGTTCTCACAAGCATTCAGACAGGATCTCTTCTTTCAAATATCGGAATATATTTGGACTAAAACGTACTAATTTAGTGTCACATTGATTCAACTACTTCAGAAGTTACTTAGAAACAAAATCGATGCACTTTAAGTATCGATACCTTTAAGGGAAATATCATGAGCCAAAATATTCCAGATGATGGAAAATTTTCAATTTTTACAATAATCAGTTACTGAGAATTTACAATAGGATAAGGAGTAGTGTTATTGAAGTGGTAGATCCTGAGGGATATTTACCAACAAAATATTTCTTATATAAATTTTACAATTTCAACTGTGGCTCATTTCACGGGCAGTAGAATACCTGCAAGAATTCTTGAAAAATACGTGAGGAATCGCAAATTTCTCCACTAACGAAGAAATACTAGTGGTAAGTAGAATCAATTGGGGTTCCATAATTTTATGGAACAGAAAACAGAAATTGAATCAATATCGATATTTTGAGTCCAAGACTGTAACAGAAATTGTAACTTCCGTCGTGGATATAGACGGATATTTGTATATTTCATGTCAATTGATGCGTTCAATTATTGGGAATTTTCCCCCAATTGCATTTGAGAAAATTTTAGCGTTTCAATGATCAACATTTTGTAATTGATTTTCCGTGGAAAATAAGTGACAAAGGAATACTAAGACTGAATCAATCTAACAATTCAACAATAAAATATAGGGCCAATTAAAACTGACGACAATAAATACAGGCAATGTATGAATCATGAAATACTGAGAGGAATGAACGGAGAAGATAATATAGTGGAAGGAATAAAGAGACAAAAAATAAAATGGCTCGGACATATTGTATTGAGAGAAAGTGAGCGCGCAATCGCTTGCTCAATGATACAGTGGGAACCAGGTGGCAGAAGGAGGTAATGAAGACTCGGATCTAAGTGGCTGAAGGAAGTGGTGGAGGACTTGAGAATGATAGGAATCGTTAGATGGCAGAAAAAAACGAGGGATAGGATTATATGGGAAAAAATAAGCGAGAAAATAATGGAATGAAGAGGATTGATCCACCCCAGAAAACGTATCTAGAAAGTGCGCAGCATAACCACACTAGGGGTGTCTAGTCACTTTATATATAAATCAATCTAACGAAAGCAAAAACGGTTGTGTGATTGGTGCGAATAGTGAAGAACTTATTTCCTTTCAACAGGAATAAGTAAAATCTGAGCATCTTGGAAATAAAGTACCTATATGTTATTATATTAACAGTGGGATTTCTGACTGGCCACTGCCAACAAGGAAACACCTCCATACTATGGGGCTAGTGGACACACCTCTATGCAGGATGTGTGTACAGGAAGATGAGACTGTCAGGCATGTCCTATGCGAGTGTCCGGAGTTATCGTCGATAAGAGAGTGTGTGTTCGGAGAGTCTTGGCCTACACCTGCCGATATAAAGGAGATGTTTCCTGGTGACTTGTTCACCTTCCTGAGAAGGACAGGATGGACGATGACCTAGGAGGACAACTCCTCGGGAGGATGTACAATGGGTCATATGTGGCCTAAGTGCTGTGAGCCTACACTCACCCTCCCTACTCTACAGATACAGATGTTATTATATGTGTTCTTCGACCAAGACCAAAAAGAGCACCGAGACTGAATGAAGTATGCCAAGACAGTATTGTTCCAGATCTTGCCATAAGATACCAGATAGTGGAAAAACTTCTTTATCTAATGTATTAATCAAAAAAGCATCGTGAGTTTTTCATTTACCACTCAATTAATTTGAACTGGACCTTAAAACCCAATTTTTTTTTAACGGAATTTATTGTTTAGTCATTAATAGCTCATGAATATAATAATAATAATAGATTTATTTTCCAAGATTAACAAAAAATGATAATCCAAATATTATATTAGGTATAGTATAATTTTGGTCAAAAGGTAAAACTGTTCTTCCTTATTACAACAAGATTAAGCAGACAAAAGTTTGTGCTAATTATAAATCATTTCTCAAAAAGGAGTTACTTAGTGAAAAAATTTCTCATATAACGTCGAACTGTATTTACCTGAGCATTATACACACTATTGAAAAGAATATTTCATTTTTGATCCCGAAGAATTCTTATATTTCCATTTCAAATAACGAGTCGACATATGGAGTCTACCCAGTATGAGAAAAATTAATTAAAACCAGACCTCACAAAAATTATTAACTGGCTCGCATACATAAAGTATAACACATATCAATCGAATTCATTATTATAATATATTAATTACTGCTTCATTTTATTACACTGACGATTTAAGTTTATAATAATATAACGAAACTGATTGCAGCTAGCCAGCGGACATGCCATTCTACTGGTTTGAATAAGAAATATGACCACAGTGTCAGGAATATACGTTGGCGTTACTAGTAAATATCTTACGTTCCATACATTATTGAAATCGCTAGATTGTGAATAATTAAATAAATTATATTGAGACACGGAGTTCTTGAGGATAATTAAAAAATTACTTAAGCTTAATTAGAAAGAAAGTCGATTAACGTGAAGCAATGTCACTTTTTACAGCTGACAGTTACTAATATAACGCAAAATAGTAGGTATATTATACACCAAGGTGGTAAAGACTATTTTTATTGACCGAGCACCAAAGCTTCTCGCTAAATAAGGTGCGAGGCATATAAATGTCTTTATATACAAACTTTTCCACTACCAGCCAAATTCAAGACATAAATTGGAAGTCATTCAGAGAAGCGTTCACCCTTTCGTCTGACTGACAAGTACACTGTCAGTTTTCCATGTATTATGAACGCACTCATTATGTCATCAGTCATTTTGGTTGAGCGCGAATTTTAAACTAATGGTATTTTCATCCAAATGATTTTATATTAATAGGTAATTTCCATCTGGAAATATATTAAATCGAATCTTCTGGGTATACACAATTATGTGGCACAAGTTTTTATAGAACTATTATCTCTGAATTCCTGAAATAGTTCAATTTGTCCATTATTGACATAGGTTGATAATAGAAAATTATCATCCACTAATAGAGAAATTCAACTTTTCAGTTGACAAGATGAAGCAATAATTGCCAGCTTCACATCTAGAATAGTGGAAAAACAAATTTAATAACTAACAAACCAATATCTTCAACTACGGTTGGAAGTTCGTTTTACATATAAATCTGTAGCGTATTTACATATTTTGGAAATATTTTTAGTTTTCGCGATAAGGTCGTTACAAACAAAACAATAATAATAAAATTCCTTGCTGTAACCCATTTAAATAGAAGATTTATACCAAGAACTGGATACATGTGTCTGGTGAAATATAATCAAGTGGTTTGTAGATAAAATAAAAAATTGACTGATTAAATTGAGTAGTTTATTGTTGATTTTATATTGAATACGGTTAGAGATTTAAAATGCTGAACACAATTCAATATTGAATTACAATGAAAGGAAAATGGAGTTCTATCGATAAAACGTCACTTTTTGTTGCTGTTTGGAGCGTTTGATACGACGGCTGAGGCTGGCGTGTCATTGAAAAATCAAATGACACAGAATACAAAGTTATCACGAAATATCAAATATATATATATTAAGGAGGATACTCTTGATGTGACGTTTGAGAAGCAAAAGATTAGGTCAGGTATTTGCAAACATGCTTGGGAAGAGGCGAATCAAATTATATGTGATTCGTCTCAAATAATTTTGAAAAAGTACAATAATTAAAGACGGAAAATCGAGGAAAATATTCGAGCCAAATGTAGTCAAATATGGTTACCAATGTAAGGAATAGAAATTTCCTATAATATATTGACTGCGTTATAAGGAAAGTTTTTCCCCGGGTTTTCTTATGATATATCATTGGAATTGCTGTTAATCGAAACACACTTCAAAAAAAACACAAAATCTCAAAGCTGACTTAGATGTTTGGGCACAACTGGTGTAAGCCCCGAAGTAAGAGTAGGTCGATTGAGGCTAAGTCTATGGCAGGAAAGGCTACCCCTGCTGCAGGCAGCTAATGATGCGATTGAACCCAGGTTTGTGTTTAATAAACCTTACATGGAACAGAACACAGAGTCCGATACTGCAAATGCAATACGCGTATATACAGATTGCTCAAAAACAAAAGCAGGCTGAGGATGTGGAGTTTACTCCTGAGCACTATTCCTAAGGATTAAGTGAGGAATGGGAAAAAATACCAGCGTCGTTCAAATGGAACTGGCTGGTATTTCAATTGTCACAAAAGAACTACGCCTTAGCAGATAAACGATATTATTCCGAGGTGGGTTGAAGGGCTCGACAAGAGTAAAGGTAATCGCGAGTGTTCGGAGTTATCGTCAACGAGAAAGTGTGTTAGATAAGTCTTGGCCCACACCTGCCGGTATAAAGGAGATGTCTCCTAGTGACCTGTCCACCTTCCTGGGAAGGACAGGATGGACCATGACCTAGAAGGACAACTCCCCGGAAGAATATAATATTGTGGTTGAATTTCCTTATAAATAGAAAAAGAAATACACCACCAGAACCATACATATTTAGACATTTGTTATAGGTGAATAACCATAGAATACAGACAACCAATTTATTCCTCAAATTATTGTGTAGCTCATAAAACCTATAAAAATTGTTAATTCACCGTTTTACCATAGAAATTGATCTCCACATTTGGCATTAAAACAGTTCAGCTCACAGGAATTGCAATTCTATAGGGTGATATTATACAAATATAAATTAGCTTTTTATTTCCAAATGAAATCGTTACCTCTGGAAACGTCTGCTATATATTTTATCACAAAATTATTCAGATGGTATACCAACAATTCAGTTTTATTTCTTTTTTAAATTACAGAAGTATTAAAGTAGTTACCGATTCGTTGAAAATATCTACCAGAGCCGCATTCCTATGAAAAATCCGCTGATTGGGTGATTACCATCACATATAATTCTATAAAAATTCAACAGGCTCTCGTACTGAATCATAAATAACCTGTCTTTTTTTTGAAACCCTTAAATCATTTTAAACCTTCTACTTTTGACTGCAAATGAGACGGAATAAAAGTTTGAAAAATGTCCAGAAAATGTAGAAAGTGCTAAAAACACACAAATGCTCGAAAAATTACCATACTTCTCACCTCAATAACATATGTTATATTATGAATAATTAATTTGAAGGAAAAAATATAATAATAATACTTATAATATTTATTGCTTGGATACAAAGCTGCATGGTGTCTGATCTTGTTGCTACTTTCTCAGTTTTTTTTTAGTCACTGTCAATTTTGGATCAATAATCACCCCAAGATATTAAAGATTCATAACCAGTAGAATAGCCATACCCTGAAAATATAGTGGTCCAAATCTCACCATGTTCCTTCTTCTGGTATAAGGCACTGGATTTTCTTTTTGTAATATGGGACCTCACTTTTTGTACGGTTTGAGGAGAAAAATCAATTTTCATTTTTCAATTGTACAGTATCTGTATCTATAGAGTAGGGAGGGTGAGTGCAGAATCACAGCCACATGTGACCCATTGTACATCCTCCCAAGGAGTTGTCCTGGGTCCTCGTCCATCCTGTCCTTCCCAGGAAGATAGACAGGTCACCAAGAGACATCTTCTTCATATCGGTAGGTGTAGGCCAAGACTCACCGAACACACCTTCCCTTATTGACGATAAATCCGGACACTCGCATAGGACAAGCCTGACACTTTCATCTTCCTGTTCACACATCCTGCTTAGGGGCGTGTCCTTTAGCCTTAGCTCCATAGTAGGGATTTTTTTCCTCAGTTGACAGTGACCAGTCAAAAATCCTATTTTTCAACGTAGGCTTTTCCTGGTCATCGCCAAATATTTCTTCGGCGCCAGCTTCTCAGGGTCGCCCAGGTTGATCCTGGTGAGACTGCAACCTTTGATTCCATACCATCTATTAAGAGATTGAGCGTGGGTGTAACTTTTGGCTAGTGTGAAATAAAATTATTTTCTCATGTGCAAAAATTCTATAAAGCTGAATGGGGAACAAAATCCTCTCAAACGCAGTATTACTAGCTACCCGTTTTCAGTGAAATTTTAGAGGAAGGTGCAACCACTAACTTGTTGAATAATTGATGAGTGAATGACCTATCTCAGGATTTTTTATTTAATTTAAACTTATGTTCACGTAGAAAATTAATTTACTCCATAACCTCACTTCACATCCACATCAACATAATTTGCCACCGAATAAAACACATTACACCACCAATTATTTAGAGTAGACTGTTGATTAAATATAACACCTTTATCATCATGGGGACACTCGTACCCTCATTAACTGACACAATTACATAATTCAGAGATAATATGTTGGTGACAACTAAAAACAACTGTGTATGGTTAAACAACCATACAGTCTGTATACTGATGCGTTCATCAATAAATTATCTTAACAATTGGATTCTCTAAATGCGATTTATTTCAATTAATTCACTAAAACCAATGGATGAATAAATATTGAGCTTTCACTGGATTTTTTCAACGGATGTGCCAAAACTTCACCTTGGGTTTTAATTATAAGAAACTTCTCACCTGATGGAAAATGATCTAGGGACTGACTTCGCTGTATCGTCATCTTGTTCGTATTTGTGGCCGGCTACTAGTACCTGGGAAGAATTGCGTTGTTGGAAATACATTAATATAAATAGACGCATTCACACGAGACACAAATAAGGAATACGTAGAGCGCTTTCAGACGAGACACTTCGTGGCCGGCTACAGTTATACCCTTACCATTTCCAGCATATTCTCCCTCTTTTGCGGAGGATTTTTCTCAGTGATTGAAATTTTGCAGGATTGACGAAATACATCGAAATCCTTGAAAAATATATTGTTACAGATGCGGCATATTTTTTGAAAATATCTATCATGAATTCTCAAAATAATCTCGTTAAGGCAGTCGAGAACCAAATATTATAAAGCGACATTTTCAAAATGTTTTTCAGTTGATGTGTGAATTGGAATTAGGACACTGGCTGCCACAGCCATCAACCAGTTTTTTTCCAAAAGGATTCGCCTGCATTACTTCCCACTCCCACTCAATATTTGAAAAAGCACGTGGTTCATACTCGATTATGTTTCAGCACATTTTAGTGGGATTCCTAGGCAATGTTATCCCAGCCATTGGATTGGTCCAGGATGCTCCAAGAGACAGAACACTTTAGGTCCATTATTAAAGCAAATCTAATTGCTTCAATGAATGAATTGATTCAGATTAAGTGATCGCCAAACTTGGACCTTGTTCTTTCAAGTTTTGAGAATACACCATGAGTTTTTCTAATTTTTCAATAGATATTTCATGTCAATGTGATACTTTGTGTGATACTCCAAAAGGCTTTATGCACAAAGCCATGCGTAGGTCTATCTTCAGAGTTACTTTGAAACATTTTAGCAATAGGGATAAAGTTGCGAGAGGATCTTTTACCAGAAATTTCTCATTCTCCAATGATCATTCCAGATTTTAATCACCTTGTATTGTTATCCGGAAAATACTGAGCTTTTCATCTCAATTTGTTTATAACCTCAGCAATTTTTCATTTGCTCTAAATAGACCATGTTTTTATACTTTTTTTAGGCGTCAGACTGAATCCAATATACTATTGCTAATAATTTCAAATAATCACCCCGTTTTTTAATTTGAATTATACCCACTGTATGATGAATATTCACTCTATTATTTGAATTCGCGAATAATATTTGTTATACGCGAATGATCGATTGCTTCATTAAATTCATTCTACTGTCACCAGCACTATGTTTTTGTCCTGACATTGTTGATTAAAATTAAACAGTACGCCCTGCTAACATTGAACATCATCAATTACGTCGAATATTATCGCCACTAAAATGTGTATAACAAGAAATGAAACTTACATATACTAGTTCCATTGTGAAATAAATGCTTACAATTCCAATGAAACCGATAAAGTAAATTTTAAAACAAATAATACTTGCATTGATTAAATCTTGGAGTGATGTTTCCAATACTGGAGAAAAAAAAACTTGATATTCCTCAAAATATACATGGTAGCTGTTAAAGATGTAAATATGGCTATAGAGTGGTTAAACGCTTCATCATATGAAATCCTAAATATATTTCAACCCGAAAATAATTTTTTCATAATAACAAAATTTTATGAATCTGCTGGATGGTTTATACATTCACAATTAGTGACGGTATTTTTCTTTTGAAACGGTCATTCCAAAAAATGAGTAGTAAACTGTTTGTCCGAAAAATTGGAAGAATTTTCAGAAATGTCGAATATATTCTTTTCATCAGAACGATAACTGAACTATAGGATTTTTACGATAAAAAGACGATGATGTCATTTTTAGTTACTTCCCTGCTTATCAGAATGAATATTAATTCACAAACCGTGAATACAATTTATCCTTAACAGTCAGGGCAATTTACAGCCAACGGGTTGGCAAAACTTTAAGACGTTGTCAGATCAACTGGTAAAATTCCCCATTTTGTTATGACGTTTATTGACATTCGATAATTGTCTAATATTCACAAGTTTTTATGGTGCTTTTGAATTTATTGTTTCTTTAATATTAAGACAACAGTTATTTCCATAACTAATTATTCAGGCAAATCTACAGTCTGTAGTTGCTAAATTGCCGAAGCAGCTGAACAGTGAATATCAAATGATGGTTACAACTTTTATTTTTGAGTCACGCTCTACGAGGCACGGACCAATAAAAAAGAAGAACTGTCAATTTAACATCAGAATGACTTTTTCGTTAAGCAAAGGAGAAACCTACAGCTTGGCAACATCACAATAATATTTTGTTTTGCAACTATATTCGATTTTTCCACCCAAAATAAGTAGCAATTTGTTATTTTTCAATTGAAAGAAAAATAGTCTTACTGATTCAATGCGTCATCACGACTTTATAACTGGCTCAATATTTCGTTGTGCCGTTGTTGGCGGTAGTTAAAATTTATGTAGTTCCAATGATCACATTAGTAGAAAACATTCACAGAATACAAATCATTTAATTGAATCTTACCCAAAGATGAAAAATCATTGATTTCCTAAAAATACTGAAAACCCTCAGGAAAAAGACAACAAAATGATTACTGCAAAACATGGAGTATTTTATTATTTAAAGCCACATAGTCAGTATTCAATTCACTGAATATAATTTGAAGAGTTTACTAAAGATAAATTTAGTGTGATTTTATATTACCCATATTGATTCAATGATTTCACATCTTCTTGAAAACATGTGGTACTCCTGAGGCACAAACAAAAAGCTTTCTTTCTCGTGGGTGTTCCATAAAATGTATCCAGCACTTGCATTGTATATTATGTTTTGTTCAGAGAGAGGGAAATCTTTTGATCTATGGATTCTTTGAGACTATTTATTATCATAAGTACACCTAGAAGAATAGTTAACACCTTCTGAAAGTACTATATTGTATTTCTAAATAAATTTTGTGTTGTCGGTTTCATATTTAGCTTGAATTTATGTACTAGGAGAGGCAAACTATTTGAAATTAGATGATAAATCAATAAATTCAATGCAGTTGGTAACTTGTTGTGACGTTTGGTTAAATATTTATCATAATGTATACATGGTGTATCACACTGTAACCGAAGCTTGGACTTTGAATTGAATAATTTACTACCTTTTAAACAATTACTATGAATTCTTCTGAAAAAAAGATGTATCATTTTATGGAAATACTAAGATATCTGTCTAAATTAATGTATGTTTTCTAAATCACCACAGCTAATTTGTCCACTCATAGAGTAGTTGATTAACATATTTTTCTGTTTTCCATCGCAAAACTGTTCAGCTATATACATAATACATATTTCTTATTGAAGTTATTAGCACCAGAACGTCATTGTTTTTAAAATAAGGTTTCCATACTCAGTGATACAAAGTACACTGAAAATTGAGAATTTCCGTTTTTCGCCGCTATATTTTGGATACTGAACTGTACTTTGCATCCGAACCTAATTGAATGAAGTGTTAAGATCGCTAAGTACATACTTGGATAAGTTTATCTTGTGCGTCCTTTTCTCAACTGTTCAAGAATGGTTTGTAGCCTCCTGGTAGTTTGCTGTAATGCCATTATCAGTTTGATTTGTGTTTCTGGTTTTTTCTCTGTAAAATTCCAAAGACCGTTTTAACGAAGAAGACATCTTGTAGTCGCACCCACCGTTGTCCACCTATCAGTTTTATAAAAACTAATACAAGCCAACTGATCCTATTGAACCTCGTCTGGAGAAAAATGTTAGCCTTTCAGATTGAACTACTTTATTATTATTCTTTTCATAGAAACACAACCACTATGACTAAAACCCACAAACAAAGAAATCAACAAAAACTGAGGTTATAATGTGTCAATGTGTACAATGTGTCACTTTTCAATTTCAGTTGGCAGATTCTCAATTCTCACAATCGTCGAAAAAAAAAATTTATCAACTTTTGCTGTATTGGCAAATGTATTTCTCAATTAGGTAACGGAACTTTTAGGTCTGTTCGGTGCAATGCAATTGATGTCTATCTAACTGACCACGAAATTTTTCCCATACCTTCAGAGATTTTGAATTACATTTATCAATACTTTCCCCCACTACTCTAACTTATAAAAAGTAGGTATTCGGTTATATTCGGAACATAACATACAATTATTACCATGTTTGTGAAACATGTTAATTATTATACTATTGCTTGAACCTTGGAGTTACCAAAAACGATTCTTATCTTGAATGAATGACTTAAGTTGGATAGTATTTTCTGGAACACATTATTATTGATATTATAGACTTGTCTGTCGGTACGTTGTAGTGTGCCGTCAGTTTGTTTTATTATCATGGCGATATGTGGCCAGTTTCATTTTATGGGGTAATAACATAAGCGCATCATGCTAGTGAGGATGGTACTTGGGTGCAAGACATACAATTTATATCCCAACAAGTTCGCAGAGGTAGCATGATAAAGTTTGTACTGCAAAACCAGTACAGTCTTGAAAATATTGATAATTGTTTCATGACAGTTTTATCAACAATATACCGCAATAAAGAAGTTACCATCGAGTTAAACATACATACTGGAGTATTGAACATTTCTGGTACGACGTATATTTTATTTTTAGGAGATTGAAAAGAATTTTGTTGTATGTTGCTTTGGATTCCAAACTTTTCAAGTGCTAATTGATGCTGCAAAGGATAATTAATATAGGCTGGTCAAAAATTTATAACATTCCGATTTTTTTTTGGACCATCCTGTATTAAATTTTCTTCAGTAATCGAGTAGCCCTTGAAAAGTTGGGATAGGGAGACGTGAGCCGTTTTGCCAAATATGTAGCAGTTTCCACAAAACATTGACCTAAATTTGAAAAATAGGGGATTTTCAACACCCTGTATCTCTGTAAATATTTAATTCAGACCCCAAGTATGTGGTATCTACGAAATCAGCACTTTAGGGAAAATTGAAAATTACGAAAACATAAAGGGTGTTCCATTTGAAAAATAGTAACTTTGATACGACACACTTTATTGGAACACCCTGTATATTCCAAAATATTTCCAAATATCAGTTTAAGTTGGAGTTAAATTTGTGGTATAAGAAGATTTTTCACAATATTCATATTTTCTTAGATATTTGTCAGGTCCCGGACTTTTGCCGAACTCTGTATACGTACTGCCTTAGGTCAACTATCCCTTTTACGTTACAATTCTCTGGCCTCCCACATGTGTCGTTGTTGTTATAAAAAAAGAAATTCCCAATTTTCCCAATACAGAAAGTCTTCTAGAAACTTTTATACCCAAAATTTCACCTCGAACTGTCATCTACACAAGGTCATAATAAATCTAATTTTTCAAAATATGAATCTGGAGTTTAAACGTCAGAGCTCAACATACGGCCATCATATTCAATTATTCAAAATGGTTAACTAGGCCGAGTGACGTATTACAAAAATAATAACTTCAATACAAGAAATTCTTCTTCTCATAAAATATCAGTTTCATTTTTCTAAATTGTAGATTTCAAATTTAAAGAAAAAACAATTAGATTCGTCTCAATTGTAGATGGAGTGAAGGGTTTAATAACATTTCAATATGGCGAAGGGAAAGGAAAGTACAGGGTTTTTCATTATATATCTCACTTATTATTTGATGCAGAAAACAATGTTTCAAATAAGAGTTAAAGGGTTATTAATGTAGTTTTTAAAATTCAACAGAAATATTATACAGGATGTCCCCGAAATGAGGATCAGAATCAAAAAGTTTTTTCTTAAATGGGACGCTCTATATATTTTCATATTTTTAAATCGTTCACCTCAATCCGAATTCGACAATATATAATTGTTATAGTCTAACCTTAACAGTTCAGAAAATGTATACGACGCAGTAAGATGTAGTAATCTATCGATTGGAATTCAGTAAATTTATTTACAAAATAAAGTAATCTCAAACTAGATAAGCCCAAATGAAACTATAAATATTGTTCAAAATGACCCCCCATATTGTCAATGCATAGTTGGTATCTTCGGCGTAAATTCTCTAATCATTTAGAAATAAATCTCAGCATGATTTTATTTAAGTTATTAATTTCGCCTTGAATCTTTTCCTGGATTGTCTCAAGATTGTTATTTTCGCCAAAGTTAACTATATCTCTCAGCATCCCCCACAAAAAAGAATCTAAGGGAGTTAGGTCGGGGCTATTAGGAGGCCATAGAATTGTCCCGTTATTTCCGATCCACTCTGAAAACTGATTGTTGAGATGTTCTCTCACCTCTAATACATTATAGGGTTATGCCCCATCTTGGTGCGAGATCAAAATATTTAATTGGTCAGCTGTAAATTCATCTAGTAATTCACTTATTTTGGGTATTATGCTGTTTAGTTAAGTTCTTCCTGTTAACTTATGATTGAAAAATATTGGCCCAAAAACTTTATTCTGGAATATTCCACACCAAACTTTAATTAATTTCCATCCAGATTTCTTTATGTGTTGCACTTTCCGCTGTCTATGATTTTTATTTTTCCATGAAGGTCTATTTTTTCTATTAAACACGTCAGCTGTAGAAAAACTGGAATCATCTTTCCAACAGATTTTCTTGAGGATATCTGGAGTTTCATTCAAGCGATGAAGCATTTCCTGACAAAATATATTACTAAATTCCAATCGATAAATTACCTCATCTTACTCTGTCGTATACATTTTCGTGAAGGTTAGACTATACGAAAAAAATTATATATTGTTGAATTCGGATTGAAGTGAACAGTTTGAAAATATAGAAATATATAGGGTGTCCCATTTAAGAAAGAACACTTTGGCTCTGGCCCTCTTTTTTGGGACATCCTGTGTTTTGTTGGATTTTAAAAACTACTTCAATAACCATTCAACTCTTATAAGATAAATTTTTCTTTATAACAAATAATAAGTGAGATATGGAAGGGTCCATATAATATATAATGAAAAGCCCGTACATAACAATAAGGGTTCAAATTGAAAGAAAAATGTTAAATGAACTGAATTAATATGAAAAAAAATGTATGTTCAAGTATTTTGGTTTGGAATTGTATTTTTTTGACAAACAGTTTATTCCAATAACTCACACTTCACATCAATATCAATTTAATACATCTTTCAATAAGTTGTCTCTCAATTATAATAAATATAAAATGTATTTTCCAAACTTTTTCATTTAGTTATAAAATTTTTGAATATATCATTAGTAAGAAAATAATACTGTATTTGACGTAAATGCCCAATTCAGATTGGTTTTAGGCGATTTAGCCTTCACCCATTATATCCACCTGATTTCGTTTTCAATTAAAAGATACCACTCGAAAGAGCAGAAGTGCAAAAAATCGCTCCGTGAAAAATCGGGAAAAGTCCATGAATGCGGAAAAACAAATACGAACCCGTCAATAAAATAAGCGGAGCGTAACCTACGGGGTAAAAGTTTAACCACTCACAGTCTATTATTGATGATCCATGTAGAAGTATTTGATGGACTATATTCCTTCCACAAGCAATAATTAAATCGTTCTGAGTGTAGATCTGTATCTGACGATACATGTAATTCGCTTTTTAAGTGACATAATCTTATAAAAATTAACTAACTTTTGACATAATCTGCAATACAAATCTATCTTAGAAGTAATACTATTTTTAAACATCATCTAAAATGCTGATAGAGAATCATGATAATCATAAATTGGTTGTAAAATATTGAGAACAAGTGTTAGCTGTATTTGAAATTCTTATGATGGACTTCATCGCTTTTAAAATATGATATTAACCAATATGTTCTTGTTGTCACTCAATAATTGAGAGGGTCAATTTTAAACAGAACCGGATCATCGATGATTCCATTGAATTAGTGCAAGCTCGCTGCAATACTGGATTGGGCTACTTATACCAGCTAATGTATTTTTGAACGAAAAGCATTTATTGAAAAACAAGTTCTGAAATATCAATTATTTAAATCCAAAACCCGAGAAACGGTCATTTTTATGGGAAACTTCTAAGCAGTGTGACAAAATTGCTTGACGAAGAGACATTTTTTCAAATCTTTTTGGTGGTTCATTATAGAATCAAATAACAATGGAAGTTATAAAACAACAAGATTGGTGAGTTTTAATTTATAATGTGTCGTATTATTATCATAATTGGCATAAACCATGGACTCCAGAATTCACGAATTCACAAACTAGGGCTGAAATCGGGACTATTAGGCGGCCACAAAATAAATACAGGTCGATAAATAAGGGGCATTTTTGTTGTGCTGCGAGACTGTGGAATGGGGCACTGTCTTCTTGAAAGCAGTATGTATCATGAATATTTCACTTTCCTGAAGTAAATTGACAAAAACATGCTGTTGGTAGACTGCATTTCAATACTTTTATCGATAAATATAACGCAGGTTTTTACGGTTTTGAAACATTCACGGGACTAGAAACCTCGTTAATTGAACCTCTAACTTTTCTGCAGCAATTGAATGAGCCTGTTATTTTTAGTATTTTTTGGTTGGTGCAAAAGAATATGTTTGTATCTAGTGCGCGAGATGCTACTTTGGTGATCGAGGCGAAGCCGACTTAACCAAAGTAGTTCGTGCACAAGAAACAAACAATATTTTTTCTACAAATATCAAAATCTATATTTTAAAATTATTCTAAGTAAATATTGATAAAATTTTAGGTTGTGATATCTCAGGATCACATGGTATCACCTTAACCTCAAAAATTAGTAGTGTTTCAATCCTCAAAACTCCAATATCCCGAGCTGAAACTCAATTATCTGGCTTAGGAATAAATATTGGTTCGTGTGTTGGTTGTACGATTGATGTTAATATTGTAAATAATAACCAAAGTTATTGTAAGACTCAATCAGTATTGTGGAAGTGTTTTTGAGTTCCACGTCATTTTGGAAGCGCTAGCCCCCAAGCCTCTGATTCAGTTCAGGAAAAAGATAAGTCGGGACTATATGACGGGTGTTTAAAAATGTCCTATTTAAATTGCTGGAAGATCAGTTGGGCTACTCGTGCGCTTTGAAGATGTGCATTGTCATGGAGCATAACAGTTGCAGAAGTCAGCATGCCTGTCGTTTGTTTTGAATAAGAAACGAGTAACACTTCGCAATTCACACTTGGCAACCACGTTTCCCTGACTGCAGCTCAACAGAAAATGGCGTGTTGGACTTGTCAGTGACAGAATTAATGTAAGAGGAGATGCGCAGTCGCCCACTACGTACACTAGTTACCTCAAGCATGTCTGGCTTTCGTACTATGCGATCGGAGATTAAAAAAAACAACCCTCGTATTTAATTGTTATTCATTTGAAAATAAATAATAATTTGGGATTTTGCTCCATTTCTTCGAAAATTCAAATACGAAAGTCTTATTGATTTATACGAAATACTTTGCACGGTCACGTCATGGTAACGTGAGAATTCGAATGAAGTGTTTTTAATGCACAAACCTAGTTAGTCATTTTTTGACGTTTGGAAAAAATACTTTTTTGTCAGAAAATATGATGAAGATCCTTAGGAGGTGAATCAAAACAAAAAGTTGAGACATTTTTCAAGACAGGGGAATCTAGACTGAAGCCATAGAAGCCCTATGTCTCAATTGTTCATGGGTGTCTGATGGTGTAGTGTGTTGGATCCATGTTCCGTTCTTAAAAACAAAATGGCACAGTCTTTGATTTCTGCTGATAACTTCTTTGAAGTGGTTAAGTTTTAGCAATCGCACGGAGTTACCTGCTCAGTTGAGATGTCTGAGTGGAAGTAAGGCGCACAATAAATCTTCAACATACATACAAAATATCCATATTAGCTTTGACTTCAAACAGTCACTTAACTAAAGAAATACTTCTGAAAAGAGCTTTCGGATTGAAAACCGCCTCTGTCTGCGAACATTGAGTTTTTTTTCCATAAACGAAAAGAATTCTAATTATTTTGAATTCCAAGTTTGAGAAGTGCACATTCTTCTATCATTCATCCTTTCATAAAGTGCGGAGTGAATCCGATGAGAAGAACTGCGACGTGGAGCGCTAAGCCAGCAATATTTCCACTGTGGTGGATAAGACAAACGTTTCTTAACGGTCGATGGCTATTCGAGATATTGATTCGTAATGAGAATTTCAACAGTTGTATTTATATAAGAATTTCCGATGTTTTTCATTTCGAAAAACAAACTGATATTTGGCGATTAGCCGTTTTGCTATAGTTTGATATACAGTCTGTTCGCTGAATCTTTTCCCATGTATGAAATGATTCACATACTACTTTTTGTATTACGTCTCTTTCCTACTCACAGAATCTTAACCCCCGAAATGGAACCGTTTGTTCCATTACAGCGTAGTATAACAAACAGAGATAGCCATATGATGAATGTCGGCGATAGGTTTAACGCGAATCTGTACGTTGACGTCGTTGACAGACCAAAGACTTTGTTTACAACTACGACCTACGTGTTATTCAATGTATTGATGTATGGCGTTTGTATATTAATGATGACGCATGGGAAAAGATCCAACGAACCAACTGTACGTGAAAATCATTAGTGTCGTCTCATGAACATTGGGGTTACAATGTAAGTATTTATTATTGCTGGAACATTTTTCTTTTCAATCTTAATTCAGCTATTCAGCTTCAGTCATTGTGGAAAAATAATATTTGTAAATGTATAAAAAGCTAATGAGTTTTAAACGGACCACAGATGCTGCAATTTGTTGTGCTACTGATCGGACAATGGGTTGCACACAGACAGATCGTAGCTAGTTTTGCCCACAGACGTGAAAGATTTCAAGCGTCGGTTGTACAATGGACGAGTCCTATACAAGTGAACTGCTGCCAACATAACGAACAAAAAAATACTGCAAATGGCTAGTCGCATAAGGAAGTGGTTTTTCCGATCAGTCTCTTAACCACACATGTTGTACCATGGACGTATAAATACGTCCATGTGTTGTACCCGAAATGTTAGGAGTTGTACCCGGAAAGTTTGCAGGTCTATTTAGTTTAGGGTATTGAACATATTATATTACAGTTGACGAAAAACTAACGACAGCTATCAACACATATTTGTTCTTTCTCGATGTTATTTGCAATAATTAAAGCAGATCAGAGTTTCACAAATCACAAAGAAAAGTGGAATAAAAATAAGTATCCGATATAAGTACCAGAGACACAAACAAATATGTGTTGAGAGCTGACATTAGTTTTTCGTGAACTGTAAAATGCAAAATACCCCAAATTAAAAATACCTCCAAACTTTTCGGGTACCTACAACATGGGTGGTGAAGGGATTTGAAACATATAAAAAAAAACCGAAATTGATCTGAAAAACAACTTTCTTCTAACCTTTTTCAATATTTTTTTGTTCGTTATGTTGGCCGCAATTTTCTTGTAAAGAACTTGTCCATTAGCTCAGTATAATGTTCACCATGGCTCCGACTGTTTGCAAAAAGGCAATAGCTGCTTGAAGTAGCTGCGTTGTTTTTGGGTAAAAGCAGTAAAAACAGAACCAATGGATTTTAAAAGTTACCTACGAATGGAGCCGATTCCTCCTAAATATTACTGCTATCTATGAATTTCAATAAATACAGACCAAATATGTGTCTTCCATTTTAGCAGAGCTCATCCAACTTCACAATAACTTTTTAAATGAAATCGTATCAAAAAGTCTCTGACATGTTATCTATGTCTCTGACTACATCACAAACGTTCGAACTTGTATGTTCACAGAGCTGCACGACAGAATTTTAAACTGCCGTACGACCATAGATCGATCGACTCGAACGCGTAGTACGATTGGTCGAACAACAACGCCGCACACATTTCAATTTATCGGTCAAACGGTTGGATCAACCAAAACTGTAGGGGCGAGTTGTATTAAACACTTTAACTCGGTTTAATGATAACTGATGCTTAGACTGTGGCTGATTGATGTATTTATTATCAACAATTACATCAGTCAACATTAAACCGAGTTTAAGCGTTTTATAAAACTCTCCCTTATTGTACTACAAATTGCAGCGTCTGTGGGCCGTTTTATGGCTTTATCACATTTATCTCATTAAAAATATAATACTTTAGAATAATATAGTAACCATAATGACTTTTTTACATTTACATGAACCAAGTGCAATTTTCTCGACTAAAATAATCTATAATTAACTAGCGCCGGTTGATTAGAGTATCAAAGAATTTTCAAGAGCAGCAACTTGATTTTAATTAAAATTAACTTTATCAGGGACAATCAGGATGGGGAATTGACTTTGAATAAGAGTTTCAACTTTCTTGCGCTGTTCTGAAACTTCGACAAGAAAAGTAATAAGTTAATATTTAACTAATCTCAACTTTTATCTACTGCATCATAAGTGAAAAATAGATGATGGGAAAATTCCTTAACTACCTATTTAAGCAGTAAGCACAAATCAATAAGATGATAAAGCTCACACTTTTCAAATGTATAATTTAGTTTTCCCTTCAAAACGCATTTTCACTAAAATCTGCTCGTTATAACCAATTCACATTTTTTTGTACATGAGTTGCTAAATGAAATAGTAATTAATACAACAAGTGCGTAGAGTGGTACTTTTTTCCACGAATTGATATTCCATTAGTGAAAAAAGACACTTTGTGCATATGTTGCGTACATTCCTATACCAATAACGAAATCGAAATAGTAATTTGGAATATTTTAATTAAACTCACGTACACAATAATATTCAGGGAAATTAACAACTATTATGCATTTTAGTTTTATTTAGCAATATGAATATCGAAAACGCAATTTTTTGGTTGACTTATGTCACGTTTATTATTGATGGATGAAGTTTCATTTAAATTGTCCATGTAGCTACATATCTAGAACAGTCAAATTCGTCTCTACTTGATCCTCTCATGATGTTGACTCGTGAAACACAATTTATTTTTGCAGTGAGAAAATGGTTCTCACACCTTTCGGCAACAGCAGTAGATTTCCAATTCCAGTTCCATTGTATCCAAGCGAATTCAGTTACAATAATGCTTCCATCCATTCATTTATACATTTGAGTTGGGCTCAACAGCTCAGGCACTTTAACTGAATCTTTGTACCATTACCCAAGGGATCTTCAGTAGAAGTGATGGTTGTATTATTTCCACTTCAAAGTGCTTCCGTCCGAGTCCTTGTGAAATCTCACAGAAGCAGAGTATGTGGGAAGGTGTTTTATCGCTGTGTTCACATTTTCTGCGCAAAGGTTCACTAACTTTGCGCATCCTGTGCAAATGCTTCCTCAGGGTAGAGTGTCCAGTCACCAGGTCGGAAACTGTCTTCAAATTTCTCCTACCCAGTTTTAACAGTCTGGACGAGAGTTCATTGTCTTTGTATCAGCGAGTTGGCGTTCCTCAACTAGCCAGCTCCCGACTTCCCCTCTTATGTAATCCTTTTTGATTCCACAAAACAGCTCCGGACTTGTGAAGGCTCCCTTGGAGCCTTCTTTAGCTAGCTGGTCTGCTTTTTTATAACCTGAAATCCCCTCGTGTGCCAGCACCCATATTAGAGACGCTTTGGTCTCTTGCCAGAGGGATTCTTCACAGTTTTTCACCAGTTTAGACCTAGCTGTTGGATTGCTGATAACTTCAAGCAGAGCCTGACTGTCAGTAAAAATTTCAATTTTTGTACCGGTATATCCTCTTCCGATGTTTTTATCAATGCGGGCTATAGCGGCAATCGTCTCTGCTTGAAACACATTTGTGAATTGACCAAGGCTAAAAAACAGTTTCTTTCTAGGTCCACCTTTACCAGCCCCAGTACTATGGTTTGTTTTGATTCCATCGGTGAACCAGATAATTTCTCCAGAATTACCTGTTAGCATCACCTGTTCCCTGGATGGGTACAATAATGCTATAAGCTTGAAATATTCACTTATATTCACGTTATCATTAACATTCAAGGTTGCTTCTAGTTTGGAATATAATGTTCTATAATATCGATAGCTACGAGGACAAACATATGTACAAAAACAATTTTCCAATATAATCAACTTGAAAATTCACGTTGACTGTGACAAACTATATTTCGCTCAACAATATTTGAATAATAAAATGATGGACCAATACAACAGGACCCACCATATGCCGGCATGATAAAGAGATATTGTTACGTACATATCTTATATTCGTTAAAAATGGTAATATTTGGTAATATTTGTCTTCTAAGCCATCGATATTAAAGACCTTCCTCAAAAAAGCTGATAGCACCAGCTCTGTGAAGCTATGGATACAGTTCTATTTTCGCCAAGCAAGCAAGCTTAATGTGGCGAAATTTATCTTCCCATTAATTAGGAAGGAAATATTTTTTCAAACTTGGTTTCCTTACTGTCCATCTTAATAATAGGAACAACTACTCATTTATGTTTGCAAAAATACAAACCAGGTAACAATATAAAATTAAAATTATGATTACCAAATCACACACGTTGCTTATGTCGTATATCCATAGAACACTTAAGACGAGGAATGAATTGTAGCACCAAGAAATCGTGTTTTGTATATCACACCGTAATCTATCAATAACTCATGGAATTCAAAATTTGGAGAGCAAAATATTGAGGTTACTTATCGGGATAAAAACTGAATCATCTCTGAAGCTGGACCAGGTGAAACACATTTACGAAATTTCATTAAAATCGGTTGAGCGGCCTCGGGGATTAGCGTGATCAAACACGGCAATTTAATATATATAAAGATTTGAGATATTAAGCAAACGTATTTTTTCATTACACTATAGATGTGATAAATTACAATAATCTTGAAGATTAATAACCTTTTCAACTTTTTTTGTGATATAGAATAGAGGAAAGTATTATATGCACTATTTGTTAAAATAATAATTTATGAAAAAATTTGTGCACTGGCTAAGTCTCGTCGACCTAACAATATAGGTACTGAGAATAGCGGCACAATAAAGACATTTATTTCTATGTGGGAGCTAGCAAAATCAATTAGCTTATCTAGAACTATATTATCCCACAACGATTTCTTTCTTCTTTCAATTTTAGTGACATACCACTTCACTGGAATACCGATTTCAGAAGCTCTATCTTCGAAAGTTTAAGAGGTGTGGTTATAATTGACTAAATTATGTTCCTCTTTTTAGCTCCGCATGAATGGATATATTTACATATTTCATACTTTCATGTAGCTGTGAGTAGACAAATTAATTTTCTGATCATATTAAAATATTTCAAAGAATTCAACCTAAAGCTGTATTATAAGGCACAATGGAGTTTTATATAGAATTTAGTGACAACATAAAAATTACAAATAAAACGACCGAATTTAATTTTGGAAATAAAATGATAATAAATTCCGTGTCGGTGCATAGTAACTTAAATCAATTCAAATGTAATAGAACCCATTTACTGCTTAGGAAATCATTTTTTCTACTGGCCATTTTCACTATCAGCAACATTTATTCTGGTGGTTTGAGAACAGGTTCCTTTTAAACCTCGTTCGATCCCGCTACACGCTGCTGTAGTTTAGTTGTATATGTTTGATTGAGGCTAAGTTTACTTCTTTTTTTGGAATCGTTCTTATATCGGAAGCACTACAATCAAAGATTACAGAATAAAAATATAAGATATTTCACTTGTTCAAATTTATGGATCAAAGAATTGATGCAACTTGGAAACTGTCTGGTAACTTGGAGGCTGGCGCCATGGTACAGTATGTCGCTACGTCCTTACTTGCATTTAATTTAGCATTTTATACGAGACGTCGCCCGCCAAGCACTGTTATTTTAGAACGGTGTTTATAATTGGTTGTTCGGGCTTTATGTTTTATAGATTTTTTAAATGTATTAATTAATTATTGAAATAAGCAAAAAATCATATTAATATTTTTCTCTATACCAGAGTCCGTATTTATTTTACTCTCAAATTTATATTGAAAGACAATAGATTGAATTTAGCACATATACCAAACTTCGAACTTAATATTTTAAAACATTTATAAATTTTTTAATAAATATATCCTGCAGCTCCTTTTGTTTTTACCATGTGATTCCAAAAAATACACTGTGTCTAATTTAAAGATAAAAGTTTTAGTGGCCCTATTATTCTGGTGGTTAATGAGTATATTTAATTTAATTTGTGATAAATAACCGCTAGATTATTAATAAGTATCACAAAATTGATAAGATGCTGGATAAAAACTGTGAATTGATTCGTTTTCAAATTAATATCACGAACATTTTTCGAAATAATTAACTTTGAAAAATAAACCTTCCTGATAAATAATGCTATTAATTTAAATATATATTTCTCAAAATACCCCTGTATAGCCTAAAACAAAATATGTTTTTCGCACTTCTCTGGTACCTACCGGTCTAATTATTGACAACAAAGGCGATTCGTAAAAATAATTTATGAGAGCGGCGTCCCTTTCGAACAGCAACTTGTATCAAACCGCCCTGGAGTGAAACATCTTATATTTTTATTCTGTAATCTTTGCTACAATCTCTTCCCTCTTATTGTACTCTACTCCCACATTTGGTTTACCCAAACAGTTATCCCCATCAAGTTGACGATATACGTCCAATGGATGTGTGCTATGTGTTCCAGGTGGCACAATGGAATCTCCGAAAGGTGTTTGTTTCCTCGAATCCAGAGTCTCATTGTCAGATAAGATGTGGGTTACAGTCTCGGTCCCCAAGCCGCGAACTCTGCACCTGATATCCCCATTATATGGCCCCATTTTACGCAGGTGATCCTGATGATGACCCGTAAGATAACCTGTAATAATTCTAAGCTGATTCATACTGACAGTCGTTTCTGGTCCACCTGTGTCACTTATGAATATACAGTCGATGTTGGGCTTCGTACCAATTTTTTTATTTGTTCTCGAACCACTGTCCCTTGAGACCTCGGAATTCATGCATCCTGGAAAAATAAGACAAGCTCTGCTCCTTACCTAGTCTGATCATTGTGTTATTTTGTGTCGTCATTGTCCACCAGACCAAAATAGTTATTTATGTAATCATGAAGATTATGGTACAAGTCGTGAATGTTATAACACGGCGTGTGCCATAATGATTGTTTATGATTCGTATTACATACAAAATTTTATCTGATGGCATTTATATCAATACATTTTCGAAAAATTAAAAACTGCTAAATATCAGAAGCAATTTTTGGTGCCAACAACCAAACAGGATTACAAGTTCGCCAACAATCATCAACTACTGATGTAAAAACTGTAGAATCCATTGAAATTAATATTACAAATTGTAGTAATTGTTCTTTTACCATTTATAATAAATAGTCTTGTACATACTTATGCATTTTGAATAAACTTTTTTGATCAAACCATTACATGTTTTCCTTATAGAATTTCATTATGTTACGTAGTACCATAATGAATTCATTATGGTACTTAGTCCCATAATGAGCTTCCTTATGTCATCAAAATTGAGTGACATAACGTTGTCATTATGACATGCCATCAGATAAACGCATATTATGTTATCCTGTGCTCAACTACTACACTGTATACCCATCAGTGTATTATGCGCGGATTTCACCAACATTTTTCGACAGAATTTTGAGTTGCCGTAATTAATGTGGTCTCCGATCTTGTCGTTACTTTTTACAGTTGTCTCGAGCTAATAATTGTTTAGCGATATTTACCATTGGCATCTTCGTATCTTGAAGAGATAGTAGTCCCATCGTGTTTTTTTTTATGGGAGATTAAGATGACACACTGTCAATCCAACAGCTTTCAATTTTAAGGTAAACTTCCATTTGCGATTATAATCAAGATATTAATTCGGTATCTTATGATGAAACATCGGGATGAAGGAAAACTCTCTGATCATCCTTATTCAAGTGAAAGCAGTCTAAAGTACAATATTTTTAATATCGTCAATTATATTTCTATTGCACGGAAGAATGCTCCGTATTTATGTATTCCATTGTTTTCTCAGTATATAAATAGAAACTATAGAATTCTAAATTAAAATATCAAAACTTCGCTCAAAATCAAGAGACCAAAAGCTTAAACTCGAAAGGCGGCAGCGTTTTGGTATCGATTGTTTTCTTTTCAGTATTCAAATGAAAACTAAAATTAACAATTAAAGTTAACACTCAGTTTAATCTGGGCTCGCGCGAAAGACCCAATTGCATATTAAATTTTTGGTATTTCCATTTTACATTTTTCTCATTTCCTAAATAAATGGAAATTTGCTTCTAATATTAGCTAAATTGAGGCTTTGTTTACTTTGCCTTTGAGATAACTTCAAGCTTTGATTTTAAATACAATTGAAGAGAATTTTAAAATTCTTCTCCCCGTTTGTTACCTCGTTTGTTACTTTTTTTCACATTTCAATACTACAAAGGATACCCATTTCATATAATATTAATACTGCGTGTTTATTATCGGAAAAAGCTTATTCAAAATATCTAACAAAAATATTACACTTTTTCTCGTAAAATTTAACAAACTTTTGGAATAGTATTACATTGACTAAGATACCTGCAGAATATATATTTCCAATTTCCATTAGTCGAGTCACTAGAAAACGTACTTTTATCTTTATGTGCCAGAGGGCTAAGTTTGAAGCTAAATCACAGCTATTAAAGAGCATTTTGGCTCATGTGTGTACACTTAAAGTGTTTGAAGTGTTTCCAAACTATATTGTTTGTAGATACATGAGAGGTTATTCTCTTGAACTATTATAGGTAAAATTATTATCTCACACGAAACACGAGTTTTATATTAAAGCATTCACATTTTTTGACTCAATTCTCTACTACAGTCAGTATACTCACAGGTTTGGTGGAATGTATTTTTACTTCCACTCAATGAATACCTTATCAAAATTTCAAATAAATCTATTGATCCTGAGATTACATTGAAAGTGTGGCTGGTCGATTGGAAGCAGTACATTCTTGGTTTGTGTCACAGCCCATGGATTAATATGTTTTAATAATTATATATTCACGAACAACGCATGTATAATATAATCATTGTAATTTAAGCACATGGTTTTCTATTGACCTATTTACATTGGAGTAGCCGGATTCATACATATCATTATTCTCGTGTGAAGTTTTCTTACAATATTTCTTAATGTCATTCATTTTCATTTGACTATTAGAAAAATAAAATAAACTGCTATGTATTGTGTTATTAAATAGACTTATGAGAGGTTTTGGAAAACTAAGCTTAGTGTCTTAAGTTTATATCAAGAAACGATATTGTTCCTGGAAGTTTCACTATAGAAAGTTTTAAATTCAGTAGAAAAAGTAACAGTTGATTTCCAATAATTTGTCAAAATTATGGATACTGAACATTAGTGAAATATTATTTTTAGATATTGTTAATATATTCTTAATAGTTGATTAGTTATTCTAGTACCTACGTCCAATTAAGGCTTTAAATCATTAGCAGATCAGCCTTTTAGCTTATTGTGCTCCTAGTTCCTCTGTTTTCCCAACATGTTTTCTGATATCTTTCCTTTGGCGCTTCAATCTCATTGCTTTGCATTCGAAGTGAAGTGGAAAGCTGCTTCCTCGTTTTAGTCCAAAGGAGCAATAGGGTAATTTCTGTTTATGCAAATAATATACATGTGCTTTTTCAAATTGCAGTGACCGGTTGGTAATCCTGTCATATTTGACACTTTGGGGTCTCGATCTATACGATCCCAATAAGACCACCAATTCTCACCTACGGTTCATGCTTTGGGGGTTGAAAAGTACAACAGAATACAGCTATCAGGAAATTAGATCAAGTTTGACGAATAGCATGCCTCAACATAACAGGTTTATCGAGAATCACATGGAGGTGATTACCTATACCACTTTCCTCAAAAAGGTAGCTGCGATGTCCATGTATCGCTTCCATATTCTTGTCATAGACACAGCTGATCCTAATACTACAGGCGAAGATGGACATTATTACTTCACGATTATATTCTAAGTAAAGTCTACAAAATTGGTTTCAAGAGAATGGGAGAAGTGGCAGGTATTACTTGTAAATGTACATTGATGACTAAAAGGCTGTGTAAGGTTCTGCGTGCTTAGTGTACTCCAATTCTCCAAACCTAAACGTATATTCATAGCTGTAAAAGAGATTTCCGGTAGAAATATCTAGAGATAATATATGCATCCATACAGATAGCAGACAAGCACCACTAGTCTGAAGAAACCATTATATTGGGGTCACTGCATTACCAACTTAACAGTTTCTGAATTAGCAGGCCTAGTGTACGAACATACCCAGAATGAGTCCATGAGAAGTGAGATGAAACAAGATATTGCAAACTATTCTTGTACTATCTTGTTACTGCAGCAGTTAAATAGTATATTACGTAACGAGTGCGGAAAGTGACATTTTTCACACGAGTGTGAAAAATCACTTTCGCACAAGTCATGTACACTATTTTTCCTACGACCACGCGATATACTTTTACCGAATGAGGCATGTACAATCCTTTGTTTTTATGTAAATGTGAGTGGTTTTATATATGTTTATTTGTAATTATAGTAATCATGGTTTTGATTACTTACCTTTGAAAGTGGTCCAGAAAATTGTGATTTTTATGCGATGAAAAAGAGGTACACAAAATATTACGAATATTTATTTTAACAACTAACAACAACTAGAAACAGAACATCAGAAATAAAACTGTTCTTGTTACAAAAATATTGCGATTCAGAATTAATTATTTATTTGAATCACTGTAAAAATCAAGAGTAATAAATTATATTATATGGACAAATCAACTTAGGAAATACGCATTTGACATATACATAAATTTGCGGGGTAAATAGACTAGCATTCAATTTGACAGCTTTTCTATCCGCACACGTACGGTTAAGTTTTTTATCCGCACGCGTATGAATAAAGGCCACTTTCCATAGAACTAGACAGTGCGATATATGTCACTTTCCTATGTAATCGTAGGAAAAAGTATTTTTGACGATAACCTACATTTTACATCAGCTAGAGGCTCTAGCTGAACAGTGCTAACTAAACAACATCTTCATGGATAAAACTATACATTTTTATGTGAAGGCTATTAAAAGGAAGATGAAATGGTGGAGCATATCGTTTTTGATTGATCAGCTGTATCATTTATTCGTAGATCTGTGTCTAGTGTCTGCCAATTTACTCATTGAAGCGTTGTCAACTATGTACTTTCCACGTTAGGCTACACAAATGGCCTGAAAAGGTCCAGATGCTGTGACTAAGGCTGTCTGATGTCCCGACTTATTGAAAGAAACTGCTGTGAATGTATTGATATGGATAATATATATTGAAGGAAATAATACATTAAAAAATTGCGAAGAGTTCGAGAAATTGGATTATTATAACCTCCAAACAATGCAATATAACAACATCTGTGGTTGGGAACAAATTAATATCGATTTTACTCATGACTTCAGGCAATGTGTGTTTACTGTTCTGGTGAATTAATTATTGAGGGGATCGCTCTGTCAACCTACTAATTTATTTCTCAGTATTTGTGATAAACACATTCACCTTCATTTATGGATCATCAAGAACTTGTGGACCCAACACTGTCCGTTTGAGATGCTTGTTCAAATTTTCTCCGCTGTAACGTCACTAAGAAATTGCAAGGCATATATCGGAAGGATGTTGGGAAAAACATGTATCACATATAAGTTATAATCACGAACATCGTATGTAGACTGCAAAGCAACCAACAAAACATAGATTGGTGCTTACAGTGTAACCGTGAATAATCGCATTCATTTTAATAAAAGTTCGTATAATCTGAAGTTACATATAATTATAATTTCATGTCTTTCGTAAAATATCAAAATGGTGCACTGCTATTATGTCTGTTATGAACGAGTTCATAGCTGAGCTTGGATATTCTTGAATTATCTTAAAGAAGCAGGTAACGATGTTATACAAAAACTCAATTTAAGATCATAAACATTATAACATGAATGGAATGGAAAAAATTCGGGAAGAATATGTTCCTCGCTTTTCTTCCTCTACCAATATTTCACCCTTCTATTTATCAGGAGCAGTATACGAAAATATTTGATATGAAACAGGATTAATTATCATCCCATACCCTATTGAAGAGATCAGCTTACTTACAATGCTGCAGTGTTTCGATTGCTCGGCTATATTCCCAAACCTTAGAGGCTAGAGGTATCTAGTTTTAAATAAAGTCGATGCTCAATGAAAATACAGCAGCGCAGTCCAATAAGTCATTGAACGAAACTTTTCACAGCTCACATTTAAATTCGATACGGCATTATTCTTATTGATCTGTTGTTAGTGAGACCGTTCGGTTCAGCTAGCGGAGCTCCAGGTGTAGTTGACATGAATGAAATGTTAACAAGTGATTCGAAGGCTCTGTCCCTGTACACGGATAAAAATATTTCAAAATTGAATATTTTGAATCAGCTTTTTCCAGCTTGAAATAATTCAATATTCTCCGTTACCATTAAACTATGGATAGAATAAAAAGAAAGCTGTACAGTTTCTATAAGATATACACCATTATATTAGATTATATTCGAGTTGAAGTAGCTCTTTGTACTATCCCGCTGCGACTTTTGCAGATCTATTGTGGTCCTCCCTATATTTAGAGCTCGATATCTAGCTTTTTCTTTATATTGAACTTATAAGCCTGGATACCGCCTCCCTTGTGTAGCTTTCTGCTCCGAGTTCGTGAAACCGCACCCTTGCTAGGCCTTTGCAATCACAGAGTATGTGCTCCACAGTGTCTTCTTCCTGGCAGAACCTGCATAGGCTACAATCTTGCTAGGCATTCTGTACGGTCAGAATTTCCACCATTATCCTCGTCGTTTCTCGACTTTGACATAGCAGGTCGTGTGACAGTTCGGCCGAATGGATTTTAAGGTATAATTTAGCGTGCCTTTGTCTGGAGACCCGGTTGTTAATCCATCTGTGGATTCTTTCTTTACTTTGGCATTTAACAATTCCAAAGGAATGTTGTGGTCCTATCATAATCTCCTCTGCTCCCTGCTTGGCTGATTCATCGGACAGATATACATAGATATACACCACATTTCGCTTAACTTCATTTGAGAATGTGTATGTGGTGGCTTGAATGACACCATTGACATCGATCCTCAGTGATGATAAATTCTGTTTTGATCCTCTGACTCTGCACAACCAAGACTAAATCAACAAGTCCAAAACGAAGACCAAGACTGAACATGCAGCTTATTGTAATTCTCGTTGTGAATGAGATATATGAGATTATTTTGTCACAATTTCAATACACAGGAATGGGTAAAACAAGCGGAACATCTGATGTATGGCTCAATGATGAGAGTGAAATAAATTTTCACCAATAAGATATTAATCGCCCATCATTTATGATTAAGACCTACGAAATTTCATACAAATGAATATTTTCGAAACGACAGGCATAACGCAAGGCGAAGAACGAGACTGGAAGTATTTGAACGAGACTAGTACATGAAAAACACCAAGACCGATACCAATACAATCTTGGACTTGCTTTGATTATTACTAGTAATGCCGCTGGAATCTTTCAAGTGCACATAAACATCAACGATGAGCTTGGGTGTATTTTGCCAGATAGAATTACTCCCAATTCCTCCAGATCTCCAGTGCTTTTGGAAAACACCTTTATCAATTCGCCTCTGAGATCTCCCTGACAAGCATGAATATTCCCAACTATTGTAGACAAGGCCCATCGGCAATTTAGTGCATAGCTATAATGTATTTTTTCTACATTCATGCAAAAAACAACACTTTTGTGAACCACATTTAATGCAAAAAGTAGTACTTTATTGCACTAGTGCAATAAAATATTTTATTGCACTCATCTGTCATTCTTGTGTCAGTTTTGAGATGATTAATGACAAACATAAACATTTAAATTAAATAAAAATCCATAGCAAGTATCTGATCCTGCTCTAATACAACAATAATATATGTATATCTTACTACTTAGTCTCAACGAGTTACAATTATTGCAAAAATCTTTAATTATTCAAAATTTAAATGGTCAAGGCGAGAACCAGCTATGATTGAGTACTGACAAGGTGGAGGCCATAAAGATACAAAAACAAGAAGAACGGGTTGAGTTTAATTAGGTTAGGTTAGATTCTTGACATATTATATTCTAATTTTCCAGTTTTTGCATGAATTTAGAAAAAATATTGTATGCAACTCTTGCAAAACGTGTTTTTTGCACTCGACGTGTTGTCCAACTCGGCCTAAAGACCTCGTTGGACAATTTCACGTCGCGTGCAAAAAACACTCACTTTTTGCACTTGTTGCATAAATAACTATTGAATGGATTGTTTGGGATTTCCTGAAAAGGAGATGCGAAACCATGATTGATTGATTGATTACAGAGTATGTTCAGTCATGGCTTGAAATCTTCGGCATATCAATTTACAACCTTTCTGTGTTCGTGGTTGTACCGTTATGTGCAAAGAATCTACCAATATATACACTCACAATGTGCTCAGTGGTATAATCGAACGCTCTTTTTATATCAAAAAATACCCTAATGGCCGTATTCACCATCTTCAACTCTAATCATGATTAGGTAATTGTGATTAAATAAGTAATCTTGATTAAGTCAAATTGCTATTCACCAAATTGTTGTTTGGTAAAATTAAGCAATCAGGGGTTAACGTTGATTTACAACTTGGCAACATGGATATTTTCTTAGTGTCACCACCCAAAATACGAATGTTTTAGCTTGTATTGGCAGATATTGCTAACACTTTACATTTTTAAAGATCGATTTAACCTTACTGGATTGTTACTAAAAAATAAAAAAACCTTTTAATTCAAAGTTAGGTACTTGGTATTTTATTTGGGACTACCCTACTGGGGTGGTAAATTCATCATACTAATTACAAATAGGCTTGATCAGTCTAAAAGTTGCATTCATCCAATAATTAGTTCTTTCCCACTGAATTCTAGTAAAGTCATCTGCAATAATGTCCATAACGTCCAAATCATCGTCATACACAGCTGATCTTCAATATTTTCCTTGTTCCAGAAAAAAATAAACCAACGAAAAATCAAAAATTGTGAAGGACGAGATAAATTTGTAGGTTTGGGTTATATTGTTTGATTGTTATGTTCACTTCTGTCAGAATAAACAGCGATTATCTTTAAAACCGCTCAAAATTGGCCGATTAAGTTAATTTCTTGTTTAAGCACTAATTCTCTGATTAAAAAATTGGTGAATACGAAATTAGCTGCTTAACCACAATTAAAAGTTAATTGTAGATATTTTACTTTGGTGAATACGGGCATAAATGATAGTTCCTTATTCTAGAAAACAGTTAAGGTGAGCCTATTTCACAGTATTTTCCTGATAGATAGGCATATTGGTTTGAATAAAATTAGTTTTCAGTTTTCATCATGAAAAACAATGGTCTATCTGCAACGCCGCGTCATCATAAATCGTTATTATTACTATATGCTTAATAGAAAAAGTATCCTAGTGTAGCTGTACTCAATTTGATTTCTGAATAACTTCGTATTAATTGAAGGGTACGTTTTCATTGCTTGATGTTCTGGTTTTGACATTTGTTCCATTGAATCTTTAACATTTCGTGGACCGAAATGCTGAAAATCCAATTATCTATAAGAGACAAACAAGTGTGGTTCAAGAGCAATGGGAAATCACGGTATTCATGATGGATTGAAATCATTGTACAGTAATACGTTACTGGCATTGATTGGGGTGGTTAAGGAGATAATCAAGTGCTGATCCCAAATAAAAATTCGAAAAAAAGTCTTTCATACAATTTATATGAATTATGCTGAATTTCATTGTATTGAAGTCGGCAGAGTAGTTGTCGTTAATCAAAAAAATTTTATAACTAACTGCTTTATTACAAATAATGAAATGGTTTGCTAGACATGGTTCGTGAAATTCTCATTTTTGTCGAATGCTGGTGATCACTTTCTTAATTGGTGTCCTATCTCCTGCAACGTGAAATATTTGTCACATTGCGGTGGGTCTAATATCGACTGAGATATCATATCTTACCTACATTTCTCCATGCATGGTATTTTATTTTTGATTTGTTCACTCAACGTCGGTCTATTTCTGCGACTAAGGCTAATCTCCGACGCCAGGAGCACCTAACCGGAAATTTTGGCAAGCCTATTAGTGTTCCAACCAGTGGTAGCGTTCTTTAACAAGCCCTACCTCCATGGACTCGGGACCTCAGTTTTACGTCTCATCCGAAAGACGCATCAAATGCGTTCCATTACAGTAATGGGTCGCCGCCCCCCTACGTGCAATAGAGAGTATCTTTATTACGGAATAAGGGGCTCACCACGAGACCCAATGGACGCGACTGGCGCTACTACAGGTTCCGACATGGTTCCGACCTATTCCATTGTGAGAACTAGCCTGTCTAAGGTTTCGTAGAATAGTTACCATTTTACCCGCATATGTCATTTTGTACACCTCTTCCCTGCTGTATTTTTCTAGCGCCACTGCAAAATATAAAAATCAACCCTAGTAACTTCAGTTTCAAGTAGTAAAAATAATAATGAGTCAATGTATACGCTGTAGAGAATTCTTAGGTATAGGTCACATCTAAAAAAACTCTAACTCTGTTAATATTCAAATTAGTGGTTTATATATCTAATTGACTCATTTGATGTTTTAAAAGTATGTTTTATAGCTGTATAAAAATATTTGTCACACCATATAAGCGGAAATTTTTTTACGACATAGTTATTAAATCATGAAAATATAAGAAGTCTGAAATTCCAATTATAATATGATGATTCTATTTACATACAAAATTTTTCAATAAGAATAACAGGCTATATAAAATTTGAATCACAAGTTTAGTCGTCGTACGAGAAACAATTAAAAAGTTAATTAATATTGTACATGATTCAAGTGTATATATGATTAATATTCATTAACTGACGAAAATAATAAACTTCAAAGTGCTGCTCTGTAAATAGAGTTTCATATCAATTAATATATAAAATAATTGACACTACTCACAAATACTCCTGTAAATAGACTTTTGAAGTATATTACTTGATTATACCCCATTACAGTTTGATTGATAACTTATTTTAATATTGACATGTGTTGTCATAATTTCTTAATCAATTTTATCAATCACACTGGGCGATAACGACTGATCGTCAATAAATTCAGAATTTAGGAATACATTTTCTTCACATGTATAATTAAGGTGACCTATAAAAAAACTACTGGGTCAAAAACACCCTGCTAGCTCTAATGACCAATTTTTGATAAACATCACTGAAAAAATCAAACACAAATACTTAAATGTACTTGATTCATTGGTTTAGCATCATCAGTGCATGTAAGAGTGCAGTAATCAGTGAGTAGTCCTGTAACTTTCCTTATTTGGTCCCTGCTGTGATTCAATAATTCGATATTTAGCGAATTCGAGGGTTTTTTGACAGGGAGTTTGCTGTACTGTATTGTATTGGTTTGGTAGGTCTGGTGCTCAGCCAACCGATATGTACAACCACGAGCAGCAATTTTCGATATTCCAAATAGGTACTGGTAAGGACCAGTAAACGAAGTGTCTACTAATTCATAATCTACAATGCCCATGTATACGGGACCCACATGAAACTTACTCTATCATGGTTTGCCAGAGGTGCCAGTCTAGATTAGATCTTGAATATTTTCAAGATTCCAGTGCTGCCTGACTATCTGACAGTGAAGGGATGTAAGCTTACCCAACGATACGTGGACTTTGCATCTGGGTCTAACACAAATATGTATTTGCTTGGAAAGAGTTTAGAAAGTGAGCCAGGACTCCACAAAATTTGGGATATTCTTTTAACTACAAATAGAAAAGACGTTTTACTATCCTTTATTGAGAAAGACTAGGCTGTTTTGTTGCTGAGTTTGGCATTTTGAGACATTTGAAAATGGAAATGTTTTAAAAATTCAGTTACAATTATAATCTTAATTGTCTCTATACAGACATTTTATCTGAGCTCCTTCGCATTCCATCACCCCCATATATTTACTTCAAAAAAATCTTTATCGGCTAGATTCCTTTGTTTAAAAAATTATACTAACCAATTTCGCCCCATAGTAGTAGTACTATATTGGTTAAAATGGTTTATAAACTCGCTATATCTGAAACGGGTTAAACTATACCATATTTTGTTCTCAAAAATTGTATATCATTCAACTTATCTTCAGCATAAAAGTATAATCAAAAATTAAAATAACATGATTATGCAGTTTTATTCCCAAGAAAGAACTACTGAATTTGAATTCTCATAATGTAATCAAGATATTTAAATCCCCTAAAGTATTCGGCGTGTGAGCTCCTGGTCGTTCATGCACACTTGTGTCAAAATCCTCAATGACTTATAGTTTTTAGAACAATGAAGTAACAGTCATTGCAGCCCAAATCCTGGCAGGTATTTTAAGATACGTTCGTGTTGTAAGTCTTTGCATAATGCATTCGTGTTATATTAGTAAACAAATATATATTGTGTTTGAACAAGGTATGTCATGTTTCGTTCACATATACCTTCTAAGAGCACCAGGTGTTATAGTTTTAAGTGGGATATGAATTCTTGGTGTATAATTTCTTGATAACGGCTATACTTTCAAAACCTGAATATTTTCATAAATATAAATTGTATTTCTTGTGAGTTACTTAATGAATGACCGATTTTATCAGAAGATTTTCCTTTATCCGATAATAACAGCACAGTGCCTATTGATATGATTATTATTTCTCAACTGGAATGTTTAGTTGGTTAGACTATCCATTACCAGTATTTTGGAGAATATCACAATAAACCTGATCTTTTACAAGTTTTAGCAGCGTTCAATGTGAAAAATACGTTTCTGATACTGCTAAACATAATACTATCAAGCATCGCGATCTCTTTAAGCATAGGGAAACATGCTTCTGTCATTGAGGCAGAGGTAATGGCGGTGCAATGCTGTGCAGAAGGGTTGATGAGACAGGAGGTGAATAACCAAAGAATCGCTGTCTACTCCGACAGCCAAGCAGCACTTAAGGCGATACGCTCATATAGGATAACATCAAATCTGGTTTGGGAATGTCGCAAGGCACTCAACAGAATAGGTACTCATAATAGAGTGACATTAGCCTGGGTACCAGGCCACCAAGGAATAGGAGGCAATGAAAAGGCCGATGAATTAGCCAAGCAGGGAGCAGCGGAGGTCATGATATGGCAAGAACCTTTCTGTGGATTTGCTTAATACCGTAGTGAAGAGAGCATCTACAAATGGATGAACAACCAGGCGTTGCGCTGGTAGTATGAAACCCCAAGACAAATGCACGCTGGGTAGGGTTTCACTTATTCGGAGAAGAAAAACCGAAGGCAGAGAGCTACGCAAAGGAGGTGGTAATTAGGCTAATAAAAAGAGTAAAGCTCTGAATATAGGGAAGACCACAATAGATCTGCAAAGGTCGAAGTGGGATAGGAGAAAAAGCCACTTTAATTCTATTCTAATCTAATCTAATTCAGCATACTATTAAGGTTGGACGTATCTATCGAAATTCTTAAGTCACTGTAGCACCCTTGATTATTAATTTGAATAAAAACGATAATGATACTGAACTGGGCGGTTTGATAAGAGAGCGTAAAGGACTATTCGCCTTCAATAAGTACGGTATAAAGATGAGCTGCTGAATTTGGAAGTGGTCGTACAAGCCTTCAAGACGATCCATGTCATGGACATCTTGAAACAGCAATAACACCAGAAAGTGGTCGAGTGAATGTAAGAGATTTTGGTATAGAAGCACTACGCATGTTATTGGTCAGTATAAGCAATATTTTGACTAAAGTATGAGTTTCAGAAAACAAAATGGGCCACCCTGTATATATTTCGGTATCAGTTTAATTTGTTCAATCCCAATTAATAAATAAAAGTTGTGTTTTTCAGATATTCACATTTTTATTTAACTCATTCAAGTACCTAAGTATCTAAATTTTATCGCCTACGGATCTGTTACTTTTTACTGTGCAATGAAGGATATTACTAAATCAATGAGGCCAGATGCCGAGATAACAAAATATTGTGGAACGCGTTTTAACAAAATAATTTTCAGTATAAAAAAAGCCGGCTCGAAACATAAAAACGAGTTTCAAATGAAAATTCCACTCTGTTTGCAAGATACAAATTGTTTTCAGCCAATTCTCAATAATATACCGATGAGTATAATTAATAATAACAAAGATGTAGAAGTATTTGCTCAAACATTTTTCAAATTCATTATTTACATTCTCCGTATATAAAATCTATAAACTGAATGATGTATTTGGCTCTCACACTATATGTTTCGTGTTTTAATTAAACAAAAAGGAATCAAGTGATTGTTGAACCATTTACTCAAGAGATTCTCGAGAAATGGAATAAATAGTGAGAAGTCTGACGGCGTAGTCCGTGTCCACCATCAAGCATTCCATACCTACGCCTACTGAAAAACATTTCACTTCTACTGATGAATATCACAAACCATCTGTGCGCCTTTTAAATTATTTATTGATTGAAATATGCCCAGAGTCTTTAATAAATCACTGCCAGCTCATATTATATATGAAATTAATTGGATATATAAAAATTCCCTGTTTATTTCCATTCTTTATATTAGTACCTAAATGTGTACCATATGGTACCACTATTTGTAGACCTAAGGCGTTGATAAGGCTGTAATTATATCTCTTTCGGATACAGCGGCCGCTTTAAGTTATCAGTGACACACGGACATTTCAAGTTTTATATTTTTGTTTTCCAGGTTTGACATTTTGACGAAAGAAATCTGGTACACCCACATAGTTAAGAATTATTAGTGTTTTCTCCTGTATTTTAACATTTACACCGAGGAGAAATCAGAAATAATGTACCTATAAATTGTTAGAAGGAATATGGGAAAAGACCTTTTAAGTATCAAATTAATAGTCAGAAAAATACTTCCAAACAATAAACTGTCTTACATTATATACAGGAAAAAATTGAAATATTGAAATATTTGTAATACGCAATAAAGTTGTTCTGATGTGCTTTTTCTGTTGAAATAATTATTATCGACAGAAATTTAAATTTGGCCCAAACATATTCTATACTGGTACAATATACACCCGAACATATTTTTTCATGTTATACTTTGTCAAATTTATCTCACGGAATGCAATATTGCCACGTTTAGATATAAAATGCAAACGTGTTGAGCATGTAGTGATAATTAATGAAGACGTACTTTGATCACCAACAATATACTAATAATGATCAAACCTAGTATATTTTAATACTTGTTTAATTGAGTTTTCTCTTTCAACATTTCTCTTTTAAATACTGAATGTTGAAAGATGAACATGTATCAAATCATGTTATGGTTTTCCCCAAAACCAGCAACGCTGTGCGAAGTTTATTACCGCTTAGCCCGAACGAACTCAGCTGGCGAGGATCGGCCCGTTGCTATTCAACCACGTGACTTGTTATTGTCAAGCGATTGCAAGTGCTCCTCTTTTTCACATTGACTATTGATTATTATTAATTATTGATTTCGTCACTGTACAGGTTAGTTTCAACTGAACTTGTGATAACTTAAATGTTTTGGAATAAACTTAACATTACTACTGTACTGCCGTCCTAAGAGTAGTTGTTGGTAAATTTGGAATGCTCTTTGTGTTTTCTAGCTGTCTACAAACTTACAAAGTCCTATCTACTTCAATAAACCCAGTATTTCACTAAAACTCTTGTCATATGTGGAAATATATCATGCTTTCCTAGTTCAAATTGTCCCTTCTAGAATATTCTCAGACAGTTTGTCCTATCTCAAAATATTTTTGTACTTAGGACAACTAAGCTTGGTAATATGTAGATATTGCCGGAAATTCGCGCCGATGCTAGTTGAATGTGTCCTATCTATGACACTTAGGACAATTTCGTGTCAAGCATAAAATGATAAATAGCATAGATTTAAGGTTATGTCGCAAATGTTTCTTTCGCGCCAGATCAAGCGGGAACAAGTCCTAATATTGATCGAATACTGCACAGTTAAGTAGTAAATCACGTTTTATTCTAAAGTTAGAAATTGGTTTTATTCTTATTGTTAGTTTTACTAGGGTAAGTCTAATTTTATTTATTTATATCACTGAACAAGATACTAAAAGTGGTTCATTTATTTATAGCTGAAATTGTTACACTACAGTATTTATATTATCTTCGAATTTCATGCTAACAGATGAACCACTGTATTTAGACTGATATGCATATGGGTAAATGTATTCTGGAAGGGCGGATGTAATTTCGGCCGGAAAAACGGCAGGTACTAAAAGCCGGTAGGTAAATTCGGCCGGAGGTTTTAAGTTGCTTCCTTATCTCATAGGTATTTTCGGCCGCAAATCAAATAAAATAACAGAATGCTTTTTTATATTAAAATATTTCTTTATTATATATTTCCGTATTATATTTGCATGGATAAGTAGTAGTTTGATGTACGTATTTGTGAGAAAGGCGGCATCCTTGTTTTACGATTAAATTTTAATCCCTCGTTTTCGCTCAAGTGACCAGTACCCTTTTAGTGGGAATGAATATACCTGAGAGGATTTCTACAACGTTCGCTCAAGTGACCGGACCCGATATTTTAATCTCATCGTAAACATCAAACCCTCGGCCGAAATTACCCCTGTCATAAATGGTACCCCTTGATTTATGCAGGTAGGCCAAGGGATTACCGGCCGAAATTACGCCCGCCGTTCTGGAAGTAGGGAAGTAGGGATTAAAAATTTTGTTATTATTCAAAAGAAAGGGAAGATTTGACAATTATGTGGATACTTTAAGAATCCCTAAATATACATGGTGTCCCAAAAAAATATTTGTTTGAATGTTTTAATTATGTGACAGATATACAGTTTAGAAATTAGCACAATTAAAATTGTTTGTGTAAGAACCAGAGAACTTTTCCAGCTTTTTCACTGTATCTCTTGAAATAAAATCTGTATTGTGTGACAAATTATAAAGCTTCTTCTTAGTGCTCTATTCTTCAGGTATTCGTTTAAAATCGTGTGAAATGTCCCAAAATATGTTATTGCTAAGAAGTGAGGGGTGAATTTATTATTTACGTACTGAATGTGGGGGAAAACGTAGTTGTTGAATTAGTTATTGAACTCATTCACCAATTAATGTTGATACTTTGTTTCCAATTAATCATCTCCATATTTTATTTCGTAACAACTCTGTAAATTTCTTTTTGTGCGGCAACTTCACAGTTCAAAGAATAAAAAGCTACTTATTTACATACGACAATTTTTTATGGGAATGCCAAGCGTAGTATAATGTGCACGAATAAACGATATTTAAATTACCATATAAATATTTCGTCGCTGCTATTAGTAAAGACTTCCTACTGTTCCTGGTTGTTTGTCAAACGATAACGCATCAATCATTGTTAAACAAAAATAGCACACAAAAATTGATTTTGTACTAGAATACTAAATATGGGTAAATTCCATCACCATATTTTTTTGAGCAGGAAATTAAGGAAAGTAAGCTGACGATTCCTGCTTTTTTATTTTAAACACTGTCAGTACTTTTGTCAGTGGCGCTGCTTAAAATGCTAGATAAAATGAAGTTATAGAGGTAGTGTATCATTGAATATATATTTTTCCATTTTCTTTTCAATTTTGCTTAGTTTTCAAAATTTGAATGGAATAAATTATGATGACCATTGATATTAGTGATATCTGGTGTTCTGTATAGTTTTGATATTTTTTATGTACTCAGACTTTTAACTGAATTGTTCAGTATTTTTTTATAGACTTATACTTGGAATTGAGAAAGGAAACACATAATGATCATTCCGTAAGAAATAACAATTAAAACATTGACACACAAACTCAAATACTTAAAACTTGGATAATCAATAGACAAAGAAAACTAACAATTAAAAACTACACACCACTATGAAAATTGGATCATACTTCCAATTTTTAGTCAGTCTGACAAAAATCAATTAAATAAATTCATTCATACGTTTGGGTTGGCTCCACAGCCCAGGCAAAGGCAACCATGTTTTTGATATCAACGCTGATTATGACTTTTACATTGTAACTTCATTGAAATTAATGGATATTGAAGATACTGTGACATTGGTTTATATATAAAGTTATAATCAAATTTGAATTTCCAGATACTTTTTATTTTTTATTCCCAATAAAAAATCTCGGTTTTGTGGTCGCTAACTGTTCAAACCTTTCGACACTGAATATGAGGTTTGAATGATGAATTTGTAGCAATACCAACAATATACCAAAGCTATGCTGATAAGCTGTAAATCATTATGACTTCACATGAAGAAATATATTTATTCAATCGAATTTCAGTTTCATGTAGTACAACAAAAAAATATGTCGCAGATGGAGACATATCAAACTCCTAGGAATGTCATGTAACCCAAAATTGTTAATTAAACTTTAGATGCATCTACTTTCACGAATAGTGGTAGGAGCATTTTAGAGTATAACATGTAAACATTTACTTTGCAGCGCTAGGTAACTACGTCGAAAGCTTGTTAACCTGATATTTCCGTTTATACGTTAAGTGAACGTCATTTATGTTTCGTTGAGCAAAACTATCTTTAATCTTCGAGTTGCACTAAATGATTTTTATTAATACACGAAAAACAGTTATTAAGTAACTTACCTAACATATTTCCCGAATTACAAAGAACATACTTTATCTATTTTAAATAGTTATGAAGCTAGACTCAATTTAATTTGAATAATTGCTAAGTAGATTGTTAAAATGATAAACTTCATTCCATGAAAATGTCACATAAAAATTTTGAGGGTATTTAATAAGGAAGACGCAAGAAAACCAACATTTTCGTTCCAAGCTCTACTAATTACACTCCTGAAAATAAGTATCAACAAGGATTCATTTTTAATGATAATATCTTTCCCACAAAGCATTTCAACTAGCTAAATATTTCTCGCAGACGAAAAGATTAGAGGAAATAAATATCAAAATTGTTTTTATTTCGAAGCTTTGCCCTTATTCTCTTAATTTCCCTTATTTTTTGGGTTTGAGGCATTACAAACAAATAGTATGTGTCACATGAGCCCTAGCAGCCCGATACTGTTTAATGGACGAGCCAGCATAGCTGATAAAGCGCTTACTGCATGTGTGACACACACCTGTTTTTCACCTACCGAATAGACCAAAAAATAGGAAAATATAACACAAAACTTTAACATTCACGTGAAAAGTCAAAATGAACACGAAATAATTGGCTTTCTGGTAAGGGAATGTAAGCGATAAAAAACTTTTAAATAAAAGATGATATCGTATTCCAGCTGGTAAATGAAAATTTAATATATTGTATTGCCTTTTGAATACCTTTTGTCTTTGTTAGGGTCAAACTTACTCCACACAACACATTAATTGTTCATTATAAAAGTATCTCTGTAATAAAAAAACTTGGACATAACCCAAAGTTCATTTAGAAAAGTATTACCCTCAGTTTAAAAAGTGCACATTCCACAAATCCTTGTCAATTGAGCAAAACAACTTTCGTTGAAGTAGGTTCATGAAATCCTCCTAATGAATTTGGGTTAGTTTAATTGGAGGATTCTACTGTTTTGTTGTGTCCTTCATGGAACATTTAAAATTCGAACGAGCCCTTATTTGGGGAGACGTTCGACTATCTCTCTTACAAACATCCGTATCAAATAACGGTATATATCGTATCTTCTCTATTATATTCTTCCGATAAATAGGATATGTCTGTATCCCTTACTGAAATAGATAATGAAATGTAAAATGACACATACAGTTGGTTTGGTGGATCTTTTCCCATGCGTCATCATTAATATACACACGCAATACATCAATACATCAAATAAGACGTAGGTCGTAGTTCAATCGTTTAATTGAGATGTGGCTAAAATTACGGTGTGCGTTATTTATTATCGAAGTTGGTGTGATAGATATTTGTGAATATTTTACAGCCATTTAGCAATGTGCTACCTAAACCTTTAGTTTGGAAAAACTGTTAGAATTCCACAGTTTTATGGGGTTATTCTGCGAATTTACTTGTACAAGAGTTAGTATTAGTAACAATTTCCTGGGTAGAAACTTTGCACATCAGATTTCCTTTTTTTTTGTTATGGCTGGCAACCATTACTATTGGGCCGTCCCACCTATACGGCTCAACAATGGAAAATAAGAATCTTCTCTGGGTTGTGAAAATAAAAAATAAATATTTTGAATATATATATTTGAGACTCATTTAAATATAGTTATAGTAGATATTTGCCGAATAATAATGTACAAGGACAGGAATATTGGGGAAATCAAAATTATTGTTAAATTTATTTACCATTTAAAACAACTTGTAATACAATCTTTAATGCTATCCTTGAAATATATATACAATAAATTTCATTTAATCCTCCTCATAGTCGGAATCAGAACTATCACCAGTATTTATGTCAATGGTAATTGGTTGAATGCTAATATCAACTATATTCTGCTCTCGGGCATACTACTTTTCTATAGTTTATTCAGTATGTCTAACACATTTTTCCCAAATTTGTTGATCACATTGTTCCAGTGCATCTTCCCAGAGGCACTTCATGACCATGTTCTCGTAGTAACTCATCAATTTTATACACGTTTCCTTTTCTATTCATTTTTGCAGTTTGTAGCAATTCAGGTTTTGTACCAAATTTAATGTTGTTTGTTGTCAACCATGTAACAATCTCATGTTTTGACGAATTAGTAGAAGGTTGCTTTTCTAAAAGGACACTATGGTATGGAGCATTATCAATAACAATAAGAGCTCTTCTGAGTTGGGAATTAATTGAGTACTCATTGATTTCATAAAAGTTACATTGTTAATTTCTCCATGGTAATCAGATTATTTAGATTTTGAACAGAATAATAAACTTGCTTCAGAGACAAACCCTTTGGTAGAACCCAGCATGAACAATTATAAAACGTTTTCCATTATAACCATCTGGTTTACGTACACTTTTAGTGCTGTTGTCTTGCCAAGAATATTTTCTATTTCCTTTTGAATAGATCCATGTTTCATCCAAACATACAAGTTCTTTTGGGTGAGTACTTGAAAGGTTTTCCATATATCTTCCATATATTCACACAGAAAATTGGCTCTTAAGGCTGCAATACTTGTCCGCTCCATTAAAGCTCTTCGGTTGTCATCTTTGTTACATCTGAATCTCAATGTTTTCAACAAAATGCTCAGAGATGTTTTGCCAATAGATATACAATTTCTCTTTTCCTAATTCACAATCTAAGGTAGTCAAAGTAACATGCTTCTCTAAAACAAAAACAAAAATTATAGTAGATTCAATTTGAATAAATACTATACTTTCAATGATAATTTGATTGTTCATTTCATCAATGTTTCAACCCTGACTGTTAACTAAAATAAATTTAATAGTTGAATTGAATTGTAATGTAGTCACAAAACTACTAAAATCTACAAAAATAACTTACTAAATTTTTCTTGAATATACCATGATTTGAATATACTCATTACAAAATACTTACACCTACATTTTACCAAAAGATTTTAATTAAATAATAAATAAATATTTACCCTGTTGATTTACACATGAAAGTGATTCCAAAGGACCTCCATTTCTTTTTTCTAACTCAAAATACTCCAACACATTTTTTAGGACCAGCTCCTGTGCTTGCGAATTCAACCTCTTTCATATTCTAAAAATAAAAATCATTCATAAATAGTTTTGGTCTTTCAGAAAATAAGGTATTTAACTAATTAATCATCATTTTCTACATTAGTGGAAGCAAAATATGTTTCATATAATTTAGTTTGATGGAATTCTATCCAGAATCATATTGAAATGTCAATTTAAGGTTAGTTTTCATTGCGAAGTAAATAATAAATAAATAGATTAATAATTCTCTTACCTCAATAATTCGAATACTCAGGTATAAGTTAGTCGTTATAAAAACTGTTTTTGAAATAAATTTATATGCAAGTGGCGAAAAAATGAATAAAAATATAAAATAAAAATGTAAACAAAGTCTTTGGTCTGTCAACGACGTCAAGGTACAAATTCACGTTAAACCTATCGCGGCTATCGCCGACATTCATCATATGGCTATCTCTGTTTGTTATATTACGCTGTAATGGAACAAACGGTTTCATTTCGGGGATTAAGATTCTGTGAGTAGGAAAGAGACGTAATACATAAAGTAGTATGTGAATTTAGTGAATTATTTCATACATGGGAAAAGATTCAGCGAACAGACTATAGTTATATTGGAGATTATTCCTACAAATGACACAATATATTAAATAAAAACTTTCACCGCGATTCGGATTCGAACCCATAGCTAAAATTCCTCGCTTCTCCAAGTCAAAGCAGCAAACTATAGTATTAAGATGCTGTATAATATCACCGAATTGATAATATATGGAAGTAGATCGTTCTATATGCAGTTTTTCACCTAGTGTTTATGATGTATGTCAAAAGCAGAAGTGCCGTTTCAAATAATTTATTGCGAGAATTTCAATAACTATACTGGTTATGAAATCAAACCATTTTGTATTAAATTGTTTGATTTCATAATTTAGTATAGATCTACATCAAGTAAAAGCTTCATCTATTCAACTATACTGGGTGTTTAATTGATATAACTAGAAAATTTTATATAGAAAGTGAATCAGACAGTGAACTGAATGCTTATTAAATATATCTGTCCAATAACAGGTTTGTTCCAACCGCAGTCAGAAACCGTCAGAAACGATCAGAGAATAGTCGACCATTGCAATCAGTGATAGGAATTACGCGGAAATAACTCGTTGTTTGCTATGACCAGTTATTCTCTGATCGTTTCTGACGGTTTCTGACTGCGGTTGGAACAAACCTAAAAAGTAATGAACTATATAAATATAATAAACTATAGTGTTTTGGTTTGACAAAAAATATACCTAAACAGGTAATTCACAGTCGTGCAGAAAATATGGTATCTCACTTTCATATAATGGCTATTATTCACTCAGGTGTTTAGGTCACTCGCATGTGGCTCGCGACATTAACGCACCATCGTGAATAATAGCCAGCATTATATGCTTGTTGAATAATATACTATTTATGGAGAATAAAGGTTTCATTATAGTAAAATACAATAGGACGTCATTGAGAATGTTTATTCATCTTTTGATTATGTTCATTGTTCAACAGTGATTTTAAGCAATATTATGAAGCTTTTATCAGCAACAACTTTTCACAATTTGACAATAATAAGAATTTAGTTGACCACTGATTATATTTTAGCTCGATTATGTCAAGTATAACGGGAACGTTGAAGAAAAATTTGGTTTTCTGAATACCATTCAGCGTAAAACGGATCCGTTTTATCAATATCACGGCTGGATATATTGATGGGTTCGTTATAAACATTTAACAAAGAGAAATGTCAAAAATAACGGCGCCAGCACCGTTATATTTAAATCGAATGTTCTGGATATAGGTGTTAATGTTGTATTCACCAAAGCCGTTGATTAAGCCTAGTATTATAGATTTGTAATACCTAACTATACTACAATCGCGATCGAGACAGAGAATGAGAAAAAAATATCTCGGATATCATAGCGCTAATAATACCCAAGCAATGACTTTCATGATATCATAACTTAGTTTTTTTCTATTTATATATGTATATATTAAGTCAATCACTAGATAGGTCACTATTTGGTCTTGCCAAAATATTAACCATCAAGTGAGTATCACATTAAAGCTACTCCTCTTTTTATGACTAAAGTGGAACAATTTAGAAACAGTTCCATTCCAAAAGGTAGAATAATACCAAGCAATATTTGAAAATATGGTAAATTGAAGTGGTAAATACGTTTTAAGTGAACAGAAATATTCAAAATAGATAATATTGTCTTTTTTTATTATTCAACTGCGTCAATCACTAGGGTTATTGGCAGTTCAGTATTTACAATAGAGTTAGAGTTAAATTGAATACAAACTCTACATATTGATGGCTTTGAGGAAATTCAAGGAATTGTTGATTTGGTCTTTGAGAGCTGACTGTAAGGAATTGGGGATCCTATGCTGTCTTCGTTGATTTGCAAACTGGGACATTCTAGGATAATATGTTTAATGGACATATTTTCATTATATTGGGCACATTGAGCTTGTTTTCTTCTTTATTTAATATGAATTTGTGCGTTAAGGCTGTGTGTCCAATCCTTAATCGGATAGATTTAATTTGTTCAGGTCTTGGAGTCGGTAGAGGGGGCTTCTCCCACATTTGTCACTACTTCATGCATTTTGTTATGGCTCTGAAGGTTTCATTTATGTTACCACCTATCTACAACAAAACTCCTGACAGTTACTTTGTGATCTTGGTGTGGTATCAACTCAAATTTTGTGGTATGACTGTTGCTGACTGACTCATGAGCGGAGGCATCGGCGTCTTCGTTACCCTTTATACCGGTATGTGATGGTACTCATGAGGAAGATATGTTCCCATTATCGGACTGGAGTTTGAAAAGTTGGTTCTTGATTCTTAGAATGACTTCGTGGTTTGAGTAGACAGATTTTAAACTTTGCACGGCACTTGAAGAGTCGGTAATAACCAGAATGTTTTTATTGTTGGGCACAGGCGATTTTAAGGAATGTAATATAGCTTTTAGTTCTCCAGAGAATATGCTGCTGGTATCTGGTAGCCGCAGGTTATTGAACTGGAAAATTGTTATGCCAATAATATTTAGGAACTAGTCTAAGCATACATAATCAACTATAAAAATTTCAGCTTTTAAAAAAGAATTTTTATCGCAACTTGATGGGGTCTCTTACCTCTCCAGGAACTCGCGCCAGCGCGGCAGAGTTTCCATTCAGTATTCTCGGGGGGCTGATAAGAGCGTTTGAATACCTAATTTCCATGCCAAACTTATAACCCAAAATCTTCACTGGCTCCCTGATTAATAGGTATTGCCTAGAAATTTCTTTAACTGGAGCACTATCGTTCATTACATCTTATATTGAGTGGAATGTCCCAAAGTTGGAATATCATTTATTATCCAGTTTTTCATCAGTTTGCCATTTTGTCAGTTCATTCCAAGTTTGTTTTGCAATCATTACATTGCGAATGTTACATGAGGCTTACGGGGAATCGAGAGTCATTGAGAAGTTTCGAAACATTTTCTTGCTTTGACTGGCCATCCATTTCTAATAATTGAACTTGAATGAAGAAATTTTTGGTTAAAAATGGTCTTGTGAGTCTGAGTGCATAAGTTAATAATATTTTCGTGTCTAAGAAATAAATTCTCGCGTTTTTAAGCGATTGCTTGAATATGAAACACACTGCCAATAGACTTCAATTTAATGCAAAAACTCGATTCTCAATCGCGTGAGGATCGCTGTAAAATTGATACTAACACATGTTGACCATTATTTTTTGAGCGCTGCTGTAAGCAGATTCGTCGGATAAGATTAAATTTGGGGAGGGAAAAAATTATGGATTTAACGCACCTTTTCACAAAGCTATAACTGGTAAACTTCTGACCAAAAACTTGACAGATCCTATCGAATCGAATTGAAAATACAAAATTATTATAATTTCCATCATTATATTTCTAATCAGTCTTCACCCTATACGTTATGTTGATAAATTTCATGTCACTGTAAATTAGTTCTTATTTAAGTTAAATTTATGTATATTGGGCGCCAAATAAGTGGTTCATAAATCACAAGATTTCTCAGAGGTATCTATGTAGGTACATTCTTATGATACAGGTTATTATAAAAGAAATAAATTTACATGCGTGGTGAAATAATTCTTGTATGCTTTTGTATAGCCGGGAGAATTTAATGATAATTAGACATGCCTTATTATTGGTTAGATTCATGTGTGAAAACTCAATTATAAATAGGCACATTGTAAATTTATTGACTAGTTCGGAAAATGTTGGTGAACTGTTTGATACAAAGCACTGAAATATAATCAGCATTGTCACTCAATTTTTGCAACTGAAACTTTTTTTTAGACTGGAAAGATTTTATTTAGTGTATTAAAATTGCGTTTTTAATATCATTTCAATAATTAACATATTTATGAGAATGATAATGGCGAATCAGTACTGAGCAAGACATCCAACTATAAATTCTAGCTTAAGTCTGCGTTTTAAAACACGGAATAAATAATTAATACAAATATTCAGATGATAAGAACATTGATTTAAATTATTGAAACATTTTCTACTTCAATTATTTTATCAATGACTTATCATAAGTGTCACAGTACAAAAATGTTTCTAATTAGACAAAATAAGTGAAAATGCACTACATTTTTTTAATGTATCTAGGAAAAACCGCATTGATCGTAGTATGGTCCAATCAATAGCCTTTTTGGTGTGCGTCATCGTTTGTGACGTATAACCGGGTTTTCGGTATGTCGTTTATTTTATTTGCTATTTTGACATATATATTTAACCTTAAATTTGATTAATACAATCATGAGGATCGTATTCAGCCAAATTCGAAGAGACTATGAAATTAATAATTACCAACTTTCTCTTCTAACTGATAATACCTACTTGAGAACTTTCAAAATTATGGCTTTCCGTGTATCTAGGTATATTTTCGTATTATTTGAATAAATATTACAATAAGATTAACATTCACTTTTCATAAATAATAATTGACCGTAAGCAACAAAGTACAGACCTGACGAGAACTGTCAGTGGTGTCAAGTGATCTTAACATCAAGTAACAAATTTTGGGGTTAACGTTTGTGATAACGGTTCATTATTGTGATATTTTGCTTAGTTAGAAGGACATTAACAATCGATGACGCACACCAAGAAGGGTATTATTTAAACTATACCATATCTCTGTCGGTATATTTCCATCATCTTCCATTTCAACATTAAATACTTTTTTCAAGTATTCAGTGAGAGAGAGAATAGTTTTCCGCAAATGTTCAGTTAATTTTTTTTCAATCGGTTATTCAACGTCGGTCTATTTCTGCAACTGAGGATAATCTCCAACGCCGGGAGCACTCTACCTCCAACCGGAAATTTTGGCGAACCCACTAGTGTTCCAGGCAGTGGTAGCGTTCTTTAACGAGCCCAACATCTATGGACTCGGGACCAAGGTTTTACGTGTCCTCCGAAAGACGGCATATCTACATTATACCTCGTGCTCATTGGTATAACGTCTGCGAGCTGTGATTTGCTACTTCGCTGCCGGTTGTACGGGCCCTATACGATGCTTTTCCCTGGCATGGTCACCCATCCAAATACTAACGTAGTAACCATATTAGACACTGCTTGACTGTAATTATTGCATTGCGTTCCACAACAGTACTGGGTCGTAGCGCTCAGTTAATTGTCTAGAATACATTAAACCACACAATACTTTTCTTAAATATTTGTGGATCTTTGTCAATTAGAAATATTTTTTTAATGTATAATGTAGTATAAGCTATTTTAATCAAATATACTAGTTAATTTATCAAGGTTGAATGTTCTCAATTGAATACAAGAACGTATAACCGAATATAGCAAAACAACATCGATTTTGAAATACGTTTTATAGCAACGTACATTTTTATTAGCCCACGTATCAAACAAACTATAGGTGTCAATTCGTGCGACCCCTGTATATACTATTGAACCTTCTATTCATCATCTATTTTGATTATTCATATTTTTTTCCTGGGAATAATGACAATAATTTCCAATCGTAATCGTGTCCTTAAAACTAATATCATTTAGCTTTAATCCATCTGAATTTAGTTCTTCATTATGTGAAGTTTGACTTTGATTCGTTGCTGAAACAGATCGTCCTGTATAATAGTTGCTGTGTACCGATTCAGTGACTGTTATATCTTCATTTCCCAACTATTTCTAGTACCTAAGTAATTTATACTGTTTTCAATTGTAAACGAGAATCCATTTAACTAGCAGGCGCTCACTTATTAGTTGCTGCTGGTTGAACAGTATAATGGGTGATGTATACTCACTTCTCAAAACATGTCATGTGAGAATTTCTATTAGCAAAACCTCTGATATCAAGCGGAGGTCGGTATACTTAATAATAGCAGCGTGTAGTGTATACATAGAAATTTGTTGAAAATTATTGGATTGAATTATGGATGTAACTGTAATATTGAACTGATATTGAATTGCCATCTCGATGTTTTGATCTGATGTGATGAAATAGTATTCATGTTGTGAAGTATACTTCGAATATTGGAACAAAATCTAAACAGTAAAGCCGGGAACAAATTGTTCTGATGCTACACCACTCCACGCCATCCGACATAATGCATCAGAGATGTACTTTGTGCGACGCGACGTTACATAATGATAGAAAATAAGACCAGTTTGAGTTCAGACATTATAACTAGAATGTGCAGCATCAGCTTTGCTGTTATTGGAACGGAAACAAAGAAAAAAATGTTGGGTGCATCCAATAAATTGTTATATGTCATATTATAAAGACATTCGTGCTTCCGAACTAACTCAATTATTAAAACTATAAATATGATGCCACCTTCGCGTGCACACTGTTACTACACCTTACGGCTTACAACGCGGTCCCACGCGACCTAATTTCATGTGATAAAAATCAGGTAAGGGGGGACTCGTACCATGTCGAATGGCGTTGAGTTGCGTGGGATGGGATCGCTTCAAAAAAGTGTAGACACAATATGTGAATATGTATAAAAATCCACAATGTCAGATCCTTTTGAGGTTGCGTCGGATGGCGTGGCATGCCGTGGCGTGGTGTAGCATCAGAACAATGTGTTCCCGGCATAATTCTGTATATTGTAAGTGCTGGATTTTCAACACAGGTTTATGGATAGTTTAATATATTCGATTCCATATATAAACGGATTTAATGGAGTCTTGGATTTTCTTAATGCTGCAGTTGTATTTACTTGATGGCGTTTTTTATTCTTTTGGTTTACTATCTTTTGTTTTGCAATTGAAACGCACATATTAATTGGTTATTTGCTTCTACTTTTTGTTATTCCGAATTGAAATGTCAGTCAAATTGGTCATTTAACAGCTTATTGTTGAAACTGTGAAATAAGTTGTAAATAACGAATACAGTGAGAAAACAAAACAGACAGACGTTTATTACATTATAGTGACGTTAACATGATTTTATTCAACGGATGAAATCAAAATGGTGCCGGTACGCAGAAAACACCTTTATAACCCCAGACTAGGAGATACCAAGAGGCGTCTAAAACTTATTTATTTCATAAATGATAACCATTTTATGGTGTATTTTATGCGTAATAAACGTTGCAGCGTTACCTTGCGATTGAAATCTTCATTTCTCAGTCATCGCCTTTGACAAATTAATCATAAATAAAACTAGCCCACACACAATGTATGCAGTACCGAACTTGACAAATTTTAAATCCGATGAATACGATGGAATGGAACTATTTAATTTGTTCAAATGTTTGACCTAAGGCTGTGTTTTCACGAGGCCAGTAGGTGGGCAGTTTACTTGGATCAGGTAACCTGAGGCAAGTTACTGTACTGGGGGACTTGCTGTTGACCCTGTCCACACGACGTCAGTTGTGAGCGTACAGTATAATAAAATGTTAACAATTGAAACAATAAACAAACATCCGATAAAGCACTGTTTGTCACCAATTCGCTCACTTGCTTGTCAATTAGTTGTCCACACGGCGTCAGTGCAAAGCAGGCTGTGTGGCAGGTACTGTTTTCGAGTGGTGGGGTAGGTTGTCTACCAGGCAGGTTGACAGGCAACCTGCCTGTGATTCACAACTCACAAGCGTGGTAATCCACACGGTGCAGGTTATTTGCCTACGGCTACTAGCTCCAAGTAGCCTGCCAACCTACTGGCATCGTGTAAATGCGGCTTAAGTTCAATAAATATTCATGACGCGTTTCGCTAGCAGAGTAGCATTCTCATAAGAGTGGAGGAATAATGAGAAAATTTCAATTCATACAGTGCAATAATACGGATATTATTGATATCTATTAGGTTGAGAAGATTATCTGAATATTTGCTTTCATTTACCTATTTACCTATTCCGAAATAATTGGCTATAAATGAAAAAAATGCTCAAATCTTGAAGAAAATGCAATTTTTTTGGAAAAAGTTTTATTGAATGATATTTTAAAAATTACACTGAACTATTGAGACTTTTGTATACCTAATACTTTTTTTCAGACTACTAACGGTAAAAGGGTGTCAATTCATAATAAATAACTCTTACCTCACCAGATATTGTATTTCAGAGGTTAACTTCAAAAATTGTATATAAATGATATATGTATACGTGTTATTCTAGAATTAAACCTAAACTCAATGCTGAGCGGCTTATTACAGTTAAACTTCTTAGGCGGAGATTGGATAATTGATAAATGTATCAGAATTGAGAGTGAGATTTCAATGAAGCGTCACACTTAGGTAGGTAACTAGGTACATTGCGTTACATGGAAGAGGAGAAAGAGAGAGAGTCCTGTCGTTAATACATAACATTAACTAACAGCAGCTGCAGATGTGAGAAAATGTTTTGTTCATTTCGATAACAAACAATGTATTTTCAGGGTAAATGGATTATACGAAATTTTCACCATCTTCAAAACGACAGATTAAATTTAAGCCATCATTTGATAATTTTATTCAAATAATAGATATCGTAAAATAATAATTAATCTAGCGCCTGAATGTTTTGAAAATATTTCTCAAGAATAGTGACTGTTAAACTAAAAAACAACTACTTCCCGGGCTATTACTGCAAGACATGTATTGATTGTGATTTTGGTGTCTTCTCCAGTTCGTGATTAGGCTGGGGGACGGAAAACATATGTTGTCCCTTCTAAAAGCAAATCAGAATAGTTGGTGTTAAATATCTTGTAGATATGCGAACCCCGTTTGACTTTGAAGTGTAATTCAATATCCGTTGGTGCCTATAGCCTAGTAAGTAGTTGTTTTTTCCTAGTAGAACGGTCACTGTCTTTGAAAAATATTTTTCAAAACTTATAAAGCGCTTTATTAAATACGACAATATATATTACAGGAAACTGTACTAATACTTTATCATTCAAATAACACCATACAAAAATAATAATATTAATTTATTATATCATAAGTGTGTTGTCAATAGACAAAGTATCAATGTTCAAATTGCATCTCGTATTATTTCTCACATGAATCGTAGAATTTCACAGTTTACAGTTATTTTCTCCACTATGTAGCACTACTAAGTAGTCGAGTTATTTCGATTATTCAGATTAAGTTCGTCATCTTTAGTGGCGTGAAAGGTACAATTACTGAGTTTAAGATATTAGATAGTACTAAAAAAAATGGAAGTGAGTAAGACATTATTACCCATTAAACGTCTCAGATGATTGATGATTATTCTCAAAAACGCTATTAACTGTTAATTCTCTTCTTTACATAGAATACACCTTCATAGCATCCACACGTAAAATTGCAATGAATATTAATATTTCGCTCTACAAAGCTGTAAGTAGGCACAATAAACAAGTCTTACATGTGTACACAGTCGCTGAATATTATACTCGAGAGTATTGTGGGTTGTATAAGCATTGTACTCATCAAGTGGGTGTAATGTGAACTCAAGTCAATACTGCGTTTGATTAAACAAAGGGTTACCTATGGGGAGATTCAAAATTCGAAATAAAATAAAATATTTCACCATATTTCGTTTATTCGTTTTATATTATACAGTGAACAGTAACAGATACGTAGTAGATGGAATTTAGATACCAAGACATAAATTGAATTTATTCACAGCCACCTAATAATAATTCAATATTTTACCCCCCAACAAAAGGTATATGGTACCCATATATCTACTAGAGTGAATTATGGTTCATACAACACTCACAACATTTCGTTACTTAGGTGACTAGACATGGGGGAACAATATGGAATGAACTATTAAATATAGGTATGTATTTTCTTCAGGAAATTTGTTGTGGACAAAATATAGTATTTTAGTCGCAATTTAGGGGCAATATTCACTCGGGTGACTTGTCCAGCGTGAATAATGATAATAATCATAAATTGATAGCTCAATAATATACTATTATTATTCTGTCGAGTTAGATGATAATTGAACGATATTACATATAAATTTTTGAATATCTTATGAGGAATTATGGCGTCACATTCGCCAACGATATGACTCCATTATTCTTTTTTTTTTGAAGGTACAAAATAAAAATTATATTATGGTTTTAAATGAAACTAACTATTTCTAAATGACTCCACAATATATTTGAAAAAATTGTAAAAATTGCAAGTAAATTGACAATTGTTTCGATATATAGGTATATCATCGTCAGAATGACAGAAGTTACTTTTGACATGATGTATACTTGATATATATTTGGCTAGTCCAAATAGTGCCTATCTAGTGATTGACTTAATATATATGAATAGAAAAAAGAGAATTTACAAATAGTAGCTTTGATATTATTAGCCCTATGGGGATATTCTGGATATCTTTGTCCCATTTAAGATCAGTATAACTGTGCAATGATATAGGAAACCAGGAAAACTATATCTGCTGATCTTTACAATTATTACTTAAGAAGACAGTTTAATAATGGAGAACTTCCTAGATTCAGCTGTTCATTGAGGACTTCAACTCAATTAATTTTCTTGATTTAAAAATTCAAAAAGTCAATAATGTACTGGACTTTTCAATTTACAGAAAACCAACACATACTGATGTGACTATACCATATGATTCCAACCACCCCATGTCACATAAACTAGCAGCATACAATTCGATGATTCATAGAGCATTTTCGGTTCCTATGAACAAATTTAATTTTGATAGAGAAATTAATACGATTAAACAAATAGCCACATCCAATGGTTATCCTTTACATTTAATAAATAAATTAATTAATAAAAAAGAGAAAAATATGGCGTTACAATTAATATTTCCTAAACAAACTAAAGAAGTAACAAATTACAAAACCATCACTTATGCTGGTAATATTTCCAATAATATTTCAAAGATAATATCTTCAGCAACAAATACAACAATTTCTTTTAAAACAGAAAACAATGTAGGGAGAAGTTTGCTAAATGTAAAAACAAAAATAACCCCATTAAGAAAATCTGGGGTATACAAACTTAAATGTCCGGATTGTAATGCTGTATATCTTGGTCAAACCATTCGTAATTTTGAAATTAGGTACAGTGAACACATACGAGCATACAGATTAAAACAACCAGATAAATCACATTATGCAAAACACCTACTTGACACTAAACATTCAGTAACACCTAACACACAACCAGAAATACTACATGTTTGTGATAGGAAGCAAGAACTGGACTTCCTTGAAGAATTAGAAATTAGAAGACACTTAGCAGACCCACAATATGAAGTCCTCAATGAACAGCTGAATCTAGGAAGTTCTCCATTATTAAACTGTCTTCTTAAGTAATAATTGTAAAGATCAGCAGATATAGTTTTCCTGGTTTCCTATATCATTGCACAGTTATACTGATCTTAAATGGGACAAAGATATCCAGAATATCCCCATAGGGCTAATAATATCAAAGCTACTATTTGTAAATTCTCTTTTTTCTATTCATATATATTAAGTCAATCACTAGATAGGCACTATTTGGACTAGCCAAATATATATCAAGTATACATCATGTCAAAAGTAACTTCTGTCATTCTGACGATGATATACCTATATATCGAAACAATTGTCAATTTACTTGCAATTTTTACAATTTTTTCAAATATATTGTGGAGTCATTTAGAAATAGTTAGTTTCATTTAAAACCATATGATGAGTAGATTCCACGAAGTGAGGGTTTATACAGTTAACTCAATAAAAATTATATCCCATTTGGGAAATATTTTGGCACAATCGTCTCGTCTTCAATTATATATATTATACAGATACATGCAATAAGAAACGGAACATAGAGATTTAATGTATTCTCCGATCTGAATAGTCAAGCAACAAAAATTTTTCATAAATTTACTCCAATGAATATTAAATCAGCTGGATTCAGAACCATTCTAGAAAACCCCGCCTCTTCTCCTTCCAATATTTGATAGCCTGTGCGTGCGATTTTATATTCAAGTGTCTTTTCGCTACATATTGAAACAACAAGCTTACGTTTTATTTGTTCAAATTGGAAAATAAATTGTTGAACAATTAATGTTTCGAGTTAGATAATACCTATGCTTAGATTTTTTTTGGCCATATCGGCATCCAAAATAAAAATTAATCCGTAAATAAAACAAATTAAGATTTTTTTAAATTGAAACAAATTGAAAATAAAGTCCAAGAAACAACTTAAAATTTTAATACTGAAAAATTTATGAATTAACCGTTCAAATCGTCCTCCTTGTTGAGCCAAACAAAAACCGAATATATTGAACAAAGATAATCTTTATCTTTAAGCTGATATGAAGTAATGTTTGCACAATGCTGGACAATTTTCGCCCTTAATTGTATAAAATATCGAAGCCCGTTCAGAATTGTGCTGATAAATTCCAATTCCCTATGTTCCGTTCTCATTGCATGTATCTGTATATATCTAGTCTGTGACTAAACCGATTTCTTATATAATTTAGGGTTTGTATCATAACTTCATCTTCACATATTATAATTTTTGTATTTATCAATCAATGTCAAAAATTTTCACCTGTTAAAGAGAAATTCGGAATTATTGTTGGTCGGATAAGGTTGTCATCAAATGAAAGTCGAGAGAAACATAAATTCCACTCATTAAAATCCCTTCTGGGAATATATTACGTACCTACTAAATATTCCGTGAAAGAAAACTACGTCCCGACCTCTTATAACAGTTGTAAAAAAACCTAACCTCTGACCCTAAAATTTATTATCATAACATTCGAGAATAACGATTTCCTTTTTATATAAACGTTTGTCGTAGAAGACATCTGGCCAGATATTTATGTTGCATTGACAATTTAAGCAAACCACGTACCGTTCGAATTCGATTCTACGCAAGAAGTTTTATACTGCTTTTGACGCTAGAGGTACAAACCACGATCTATATAACGTAGCCGGAAAATTTGATAATTCCATAATAAACAATGGGATGCGACATTTGGAAGTCTATTAATAAATGCGACAGAGTAGTAATTCTTCGTGGCAATTGCAAAACCAAAACTGGCTGAACCATCCAATTAATATTAAAATAATATTGTTTTATTTCTTTGTCGGGCAGGTAGATTTTCACCGTATCAGGACGAGTTTATAATCTCCTTCATTGTCAGAAGATCAAAAATTAAGCTATTAAACTGTTCATTGAATGTTCTCAAAATATTTGTAAGGTCTTGTGAGTATACATTTTTCCAACGTGTATGAATTCCAAACTGAATATGGTCAACATACAAAACTTTCAAAAAATATTTGACTGAGACCAAGCTAGCAGAAGTAATTAGATGAATTTAAGCTTTATTTGAAATTTCAAGTTTGTGATGAATCGAGCATCTCAACCTCATCACTTTCATTCTAATGAACATTGAAACTGAAAGTAACAAAATCTGATCAAACTGGGATAGTGTACGGGCCAAGAATCAACGACTCTGAAATCTTGGAAAGTATCGTTCAAGCGGGAATTGACGACATGAGAAAGTGCGCCCAATTCAATATTGACAAAGGATATAAAAGGAAAATGATTATCTTAATGTATCGTATAGTTAAGCAGTCTTTGAAACTTCTTGTGTAATCAATTCCAAAATGGTATGGGAATGCCTAAGCGAACTCAATGAACTACGCACCCCACAGTACATTTTAGAATAGCAAAGAAGGGGACTAGAACAGAAAAGATTGGATCATTGGAAAGATCTAGTAGTTTCAAAGAATTTTATTTGTGAAAGCAGCCAGTTAAAAACACACCAATGTCTGAGTCAGAGCGAAGCTGCACCAAGAGTATAAGCAGTAGTTTCAACAGTACAATGCTGCCTGTGTTGGCATTTAAAAAAGCTCAAAATAGGACAGAAAGGAAAAAAATTATTTTTGTGGACGAATGTGTCCCCATTCACATACTTGCGGATTGCACAGCAATTCAAAATTTTAGAGAACAGCACCCATGGAACTGATGGATAGTAAAGGTGAACTAAAGCCTACAAATATTATCAAATTCCTGTAGAAAATAGGTCTTAGGGAGATGCTAGTAGAAAAAAGTGCACTATGGATCTTTTAAGGAATTGAAGTTTAATTCGATTATTTTTTTCACTTGTCCAAATCCTACATTTTTGTGGTATCAACCAATAGAAATAAATTATTCTAGCCAATCATTCGGTAGTCAAAATTTGAATTCGAATTTGTTATTATTGACAACTAAAATTGCTTCAAAGTTTATTGAAAAATGAACACAAACCGATTCAGTGCCATCTCCCAAGAGAACATTGAACATTCAATCCAAAATTCCGCTACACAAAATGATTGAAAAAAATTATCTTCCCAAATACAACTCGTTCTTCAAATTTTATTACATAATTTTTAATTTTCATCACTCAAACTTGTTTATTTGTGGCAAAAACATTCAAACAAACCGACTTTAGATAAAATCCCTTTGATTCCATATTTTTGCAGAATAAACAAGTTTTTGTGGAAAAATAAAAATTATCGATAGAATTTGAAGCACTCGTGGTATAACCTTTGATAATTTTCCCAAATCATCGATGTTATTTATTTATTTTTATTGTGAATTATGAAGTTTTTCATGAATAATAATATTTAATCCAGTTTTTTCCATTTTCAAATTATGTATGTATTTTCAATTCTACATGAATTTTTATCTATTCAATATCACTAAACCGAACCAAATCTTCAAGAAAATTCACTTTATTCATGTATGAATTCCATTCACATATCTAACAATACCATTCGATATTGTATTTTCATTTCATTATTGTGTAGTAGAACTGGTATTTGCTATCTTCTTTCCTCGTACTTCCGTTATTGAATGACTACAACCGAAGCCATTACAAACTGTTTATAAATCTCGTTTGTACTGGAAATTAACTCCCAAAAAATAGCTCTAAATGAAAAGTATAAATACATATCACAGCCCACACCGCGGATATAAAAGGAGGATAAGGAAGATGAAATAAACAGCTTTGAATTCCAAAACGCTGCGGATTGAATTGCTTAATTGTGACAACATCGAATTTTATATGTAAATTTCAATACAAAAAATAACAATGGTAGATATTGGAAATAAATTTTATATGAAGTTTAAGGCAAATCGAATGTAAAAAGGATAAAACCATGATTATTTATTCTGTCACAAGTCATAAGTAGGAAGTATGAAAAGATTTGACGCCTCCACAATAATTTCAGATCACAATATTTTATAAGAATATTATGGCAGGAATTTCAAAACACTGAGATAAAGTGTTTTTTTAATAATAATCCTACCTACGATATGAACTAAGGTAACATCAATATTGAATAATATTTTGTGTTTGCAGGGTGAATTGATGAACAAAAAGTATCTAAGAAACCTGATTTTCTGTATTTTGATAATCTTCCAAATCAAAAACACTCAATACTCTCTTTTATTTCAGGTAATGTGCCATAATATTTCCAAACATCATCAGACCATTCTGAATACGTGAGTAGGTACCTTTTTTGTTTTTATGTATACAATATTATAACTTTTTACAGAAAATATTAACTGAAGTGGAGAATGTCGTTAGAGAGGGAGTGTGTGGATAATTTGGTTTGTTGAAAAACAGTATAACCACAGATTATAAAAGAGAACAGATGCGAAAGCTTGACAGAGAACAGTAAAAAAGAGAGAGATGGGTGGACATACCCATTTAAAGGTCCATCGTCGTATGTCGACTCCGTTCGGGCTGCTTCGCGAAACTTTTCAACAGGGTTATCAATTTGCATAATACCTATTTTCCTTAATTTACGATCATGGGTCGAATATTTTATAAGCAATATTTTTAGTCATCACCGGGGAGTGTATTGTTCATTCAGAGACTGTCCAAATAAATTTTATTCGGAAAGAAAAGTAAAGAACCGGCACTGGAAACTGTTATTATCACCATGTCAACATTGCAATTTGGTAAGAAATTCTGAAAATATTTTAAACTGGCAAGATCGCGGCCATACCCAGTTAAAGGTCCAAGGTCCAAGGATACGGGATTCGTATCTGTTCTCTTTTATAATCTGTGGTATAACATAAAATACTTAGGCACTAACAAAATATTGCAAACAGTAATTGATCGTGCCATTTGAATGAATTTTAGTGAATTTTCCCAATACCTGAATATAAGATTTACACGAAAATACACTTCTACCATTACTCAATAAAAACTGCTTAACTCTAAAGATTTGGATACAGGAATTCAAAACTTTCCTGGATGTTTTTCGGTAACCCTGGTTTAATTTTTCTACAAACGTTATAAATGACAAAAGCAGCGTCATGTGTAGTGAATGTTGATAATATATTCTTAAGCCGCGTCCACAATATGTCGAATGGTGTCGATCGACAATGCCGATCCAGTGTGGATGGTCACCCGACATTGTCGATCCATGTCGGGTAGAATAGAATGCAACTGCAATAATAATTGCATCAGCAGCTGCCACTACAGCATCTCCTGCATCCCTTATAATTAAAAATTCCAATGAAGCATAAACCAATTCAAAATATATACTGACCTTGGACGAATTGAAACTCGAACGTGTCGATGGGTCGGATATGGACGAATCATTTTCGCAGATTTTCCGGCAGGTCCTTCCTTCGGCGATTAGAGTAAATAATGCGAAGGTGCATAATTGAAAACTTCTTGCACATGTTTTTTAACTGGTTTCTAACTTTTATTACATCACCCAAAGTAGCAACAAATTGATTTTTACCTCACTCACTACTCACCACTTTTCGGTACCTCTTGAAAACCATATTGAAAGTTACTAATAAATTGATGAATGTGTTTTTTGTCCACTCAAAATCATTTCAGGATTCACGGCGAGAATTTAACACAACTTTAAATAAAAGTGAATGTAACAGAGAGGAAGCACAATTAAAAACAAAACTGAATGTCACAGAGGAAGGACAACTCTAAATTAATGAGAAATTCGTGAAAAACAAGCGTATACTAGATAATTACAATAAACTACGATAGAGTACCTACCATGTTCACGATTAGTGAAAGTCGTTGAAAGAAAGATACATTTTTATAATTATCACTTATTATAAACAGCTTCACTCAATCGAAACCTGATAGGGTTGAAACCGTTAAGAACCTAATTCTGCAGTTCAAGACAGAACCAACCAAATAATATAAATTATGTGTATATCCATAATTCAATTCAAAATGGATAGCGACGAATAAAACGCACCAGTAACTTATTCTCAAGCAGATACCCCTTCTAAATTTCCTTCCAAGGATCAAGCAATGGTCCTATCAGCTTCAAATGAGATAAAAATTTACGATTACATAGTTACTGTTGGCACACTTGTTACACCAAGAAATATCACTTTCGCCTCTCGGATAGCAAGTAATATAAATTGCTTATACCTCAGTAGCGCTAACATAGTCGAAACTTTGATCAACAACCATAAATCGACGTATTACTTCATCTTAAAGACCCAATGTATTCTCATCTATACCGAACAGAGTAATTGAAGATCTTTTAAATACGCTAGGAACAAAGTTTATGTCTAAAATAACATTTTCAAGAGTAGGAGTGCCTATTCAGTAGAAAACGAAGAAAATTATTGTTCCTAAATAGATTCAATTATGCATGAAAATTCCCTAAACAATGAAATCTAAGGAGAAAGATCCCACATGGACAAAGCAGAAATACAATCTGAATTACATGTTAATGTTACTTTAACAGTAGATAATACGGTTAGAACAAAAGTAGAACAGAACCCAACTTCTTCCATCAATCCATCACAAACAATCACTATCGATAAACCTGTATAGGTACTCCGACTCTATTGAAACTCAGCCTCGAGGAACCAACCTACCATATTTCAAAAATTTTTTTTTTCCTTTATTACATAGCAAACGATACCATTTCTCCTCTCCAGATATCGCAGAAGACAATAGACCTCCAACTTTTGGAATTCCCAGGACAACTATTTTTCAAAACTAAGAAATCTATGTTATATACTTAATGTGCAGTTCACAACAACATTTCAGATGAAGGAATGAGAAGTGGTGGAAATAAAATAAGTATAAATGCAGATGTTTCAATTACTAAGGACGGGAGTGACTCCTTCTTGACTCAAGGAGTTAACCAAATTCAGAGTACAGTGAAGTTTCACCCACACTTTGACAACCATATCGAAAACATGATGTTACTTATAAATTAAAAATCTTGATTAATAATAAACCATTGAGGATTTATCAAAAATCGCTAAGACCAACAAAAAGTTAATGGAGGAGGTGCTATATTCGTAAGATCTAACGTAAAGGCTACTTACATCCCAATAGGAAGAAATCTTGGAAGGTATTGCCGTCTCTATCATATATCATACTAGGATAATATTTGCAAAGTATATCTGCCTCACTTTGATCAATATAATTTCAAAAACTTATCCAACAAATACCATCTTCTAGGCTCATTTTTGGGGATCAAAAGAATAAAGCAAGTGTAGAGGACTTCTTCAAGGTATAATCAATGACTTCAGCTCAGTAGTATTGGATCAGCAGCACGTTTTAATTCTAGAAACTGAACAACTTCAGCAAAAGACGTGACAATAAGCGAAACAGGACTAGGCAACTTTTTTTTTATAGGAAGCTTTGGACCATTTGTACGAATGTGACCATTTCCCAATTGTTGTAAGCCACTTCATGTACAAGCAGAATTGAATCTAGTTTCAATATGGAAGAGAACAGTTGACTGATAACAGGCTACGAACCTAATTTATCACGGTATGACATACTTCTGTACACTGGCAATGCTGACGATATGGTTTCTTCCTATAACAGCCTAATTTGGAGGCAGCTGAAGCTGCGATGGAAAAGACTGAATTTATTGACAGGAATATCAAAGAAACAAATTTATCGGGCAGTTTATCAAACTGATGTGGATGAAACTGAAAAATAGGTTTTATTTACGATATTCTTCATTCATCCTATACAACAAAACTATTCCACAACTTAGTCCATGAAGAAAATAAATGTACAGGAGGATGAGGTTTCTTAGAACAATATTAGTAGGATCCCCCAACTGGAATCGTCCCTGTATATACGTCCGCTTGGTTTGTGCGAAGTGTAAAACTATTATCGTTGTATGAATACACAAACAATGCTGACAGGAGAAAGTGCTCGGATTTGAAATGGAAATTTGTCTCCGAGATCTGAACGACGGCGGTTAGCGTCGTCGGCACCGTCGGAAAAGCGTTGGAAACAGTAGAGCCGCAAAAAGAGACTTGCGTTTCACTCTAATACAAGTCGACTTTTCTATAATAAGACAGAAGTGAACGAGAAGCTTCGCGTAAGACATTTTTGGAAATTCTTCAATTTCTTTTAGATTATTTCAATTCGGTTCGAGCCCATCAGAAATGGCTTTAATATATCAACCAAAAAAAAGAGTACGTAACACTTGACTTTATCAATTTAATGGGTTATATTTTTGGAATGTTCTATAATATAAAGTTATTGCTAGCTTTTCATGAAAGTAATATGGACCAATAATTGTATCTCTCACAATACCAGCACGTGTGCTGATTTTTTTATTTTCATAGGGAATTAACCCTGGTCTCAATTCTAGCAAGGGAACTTCTGCCTAAATCCTGTCTTTCATATCCTTATGTGTAGCTACCAAGGACACCAAACCTTATCGTTTCAGATTTTCACTTATGGGAAAGAATCGAAGTTTAAAAAATATTCCATCTACAGAAAGACTCGAATTGTGCATAGCAAACTCTGGCAAGCGTTTTGGGTATATGAGTTAATAATTATGTAGTAGGTGCATTCTGTAACTTACTGTCATAAGCAGCTCCCTTAGTTTTGTTTCATTATTGGTTTCGAGAGAAAACAGTTTATATGAAAATAGTTCGAAGGACCACTCGAGCGATAGTTCAAAAAAATTGGACGCTGAGGCAGAGCTGTAGATTATCAACAAACAAAACATTCATAACGTAGCAATGGAAAAAACTGGAAAGTGACTCACCAGTACCCTGTCATCTCTCCTTGTAGTCCTTCACTCGGTTCATGTATACTTTCCTATACCTAAACCTTACCGTTATCCAGATATTAAATGTTTTCTGTAAATTTTTATAGATGCAGGTGTGGTCTAAATTTTGATACAAGCACTAAGAAATAAAAAAGTCTTTTCTTGATCCGACTCCAAAAAAAATCAAATCAAATTGTTTTTTTTAATCCCATTCCAACTCCTAGTCGTTTCCGAGATATTTGAGGTTTTAAATTGTTATTATATTTTTTAACAAGTTTAAATTTTTCATGTATATTTTTAGTAGGCTTTGTAATAAATGACACTTATTTAACTGACATTAGTTAACATCTAGAGAAGATTGTGAGCTAAGAGTTCGAAACTCCTCCAATTCCCTTTCTGAGGTGATGATTAGCCGTGCGACGAATTAAGGTATACTGAGAAGAGTTGAAAAATGCATTGAAGTTCAAGGGAGCAATTTTGAACATTTACTTTAAAACATCAGACTATTTTTCTTTGGCTTTTAATTTTCCATAAAATTTTGTAGCATATCTTATTATTCTCACAAATGGTTTAACTCGATTAACTTTTGCTTAAAATGAATCGAATAGCTTCAAATTGTATTCTTTTAACAATGTGCGATTTCGGTCAATCTGGATATCTTACTGCAAATAAAGCACATGTTCTTGTAAAGCACATGTTCTTGTAAAAATTTAGACCACACCTGCATCTCTAAAAATTTACGGAAAACATTTAATATCTGGATAACGGTAAGGTTTAGGTATAGGAAAGTATACATGAACTTGCCTTATTTTTTCGCCCTGAATGCATTGAAATAGAAAAAACAGGGTGGTTCTATTCAAAAAAATGAAGCAATTTGATATTTATGAAGTTAAACTTTGAACACTTTTTATACACACCCTGTATAAAATGAAAAATTTTCCAACATAGATTCGAATACGTTTGACCTTGCTTAAGGCCACCGAAGAGAAACCATTTTCATATCTTCAAGGGTGTCCTCGTAAAAAAATAATTTATAAGGGTCTTCAAAGGTCAAATTTTCTACAAAAAAATCAATAACTCAAAAAGTGTGCGTTTTTTGAAAAAAGTTTTCAGACAAAAGTATATTAAAATATTACGTAGATTTCAAAAATGTATTAATATACAGGGCGTTCCATTTAAAATAACAAAGTTACAGTCGACTTCCGGTAGAACTGGAAGTCGGCCATCTTTAATAATATTTTAGTTGAAAAGATCGTATCCGAAAACCCAAACGTAAAAATTTTCATGATTTTACTATAAGTATTTTGCCATATACAGATAGTTTTCACTCGTCGTGGGACACCCTGTATATTGGAGCTCCAGCCTGTGTAGAGAGTTGAGATAACAAAAATTTTTAATCTTGTGATGCATCTTTGGAATCAAAATAAATCCATGGATGGAAAAAAGATGGGAGTTCCATTCAAAAAAACTTGTGCTGACTATATAGCTTTAACTTTATCATACTTCATAGAATATAATTTTCTCATATTTCTGTTTATTTAGCTAATGATGACCTTATTTCATGGACATACTGTATACATAAAGTTTATCACCATTATTTAAACTGCTTTGATTGAGGTGGAATAACTCATTTTGTGGCTTTAAGGATATTCTGTAGTAACGGAAATACGTCCCGATTCAGTGGACTTATTTCTTTTGAGTTGATTGTCACTCAGTGTTATATTCGAGCAATTTATCTTCTCATTTGTTTGCAGCTACAATTTCGAACAAGTCATTATTCACTTAAAATGAAATTTCATAAGACTGCTTTGTTGGATTTGATTTGTTTTGAGTATATATTTTATTGATTGCTTACCAATTATTTCGGACTTCAAAATGAATCTTTCACATCTTTTCGTCCATCCTTCACATGTCGCGTTACAGCCGACCGCGGACAAGAAAAATATTCGACAAACCCGAATATAAGCGGAATAAAACAAATCCACATGTATAACTCACAATGGAAATATATAAAACATGAATAACTATTAAAAATCTCCAAGAATTATACCTGATTCTATAATATTTGGTGGAAATCCGGAACGAATGTGTGAATTCTTTAGATCTAGATATAATATCTAAACGTTTACCCTCAACTTAATTGTGAGCAATTCATTCTCACCAGATAAAAAATAGTTTGACACGAGATGTAACGTTCCATTAACCACGCGTGTAATGAAAAGCTTTCATAACCTACACGGGAAAGTAATGGAAAACAAATCTCCTACCTATAACACTGCCCTAAAAATACAATCCAAACACTCTAGTCACTCCAAATTAATCCATAGCCGATTTCAGGAGATAATGAACTATCACAAAACTTACTCAGTGTTTTAAGAAAAATGAAATGGTGCTGAAAATCGAATTACCACTACCCCATTCCAATCTAAAGGCAAAACTACAACATTTCTCATCTCACACGGGTATTTATAGAAATAAGGATGCTGACTGCAAAAAGCCCACCTACCAATACCGTGGTACCATTGCTTACACTCGATCATAAGTGCAGCCGTGTGACCATTTCGCAAAGTGCTTGGCCATCTTAAGTCGCAATCCGAAATAATTTTTGCGCCATTTTGTTATAGTGAACAAAGAATATGAATCAACACACCAGATTTCAACTAAAAATAAAAACAGTAAGCTTCTTCCAGTGGACGTGCACCTAATTTAACCAAATAAGACCGGACCTGGTAAGAGATTTTGATCGAAACCAACTACTTTTCATTTTCGTTCAAATTCAGGCTTTCAGCTATTATTGGCTATCAACACAAAGTAAATCGCATTCTGCTAAGAATTTAACAGTTATCTAGTAATAGGTGGAAGCTGGCAAGAAAACTGTAGCATTTAGAGCGCTTTCAGAAGAGACACTTTGTAGCCGGATACTAGGTCTGAAAAGGATTGCGCGGCTAAAAACGAACACGTATTCCTGATTTGTATCTTGTGTGAATGCGTCTATTTTTATTAATGCATTTTTAGCCACTAGAATATTTTCAGACATTTTGTGGCTTTGTAGCTTATAGTGTCTGAAAATAGTTGCGCGACAGAAAATACAATAATATAAATACCTAGACACATTCACACGGGTACATATAAGGAATATGAGATGTTTAATGTATTTTTAGCCGCTCGATTCTTTTCAGACACTAGTATCCGGCTACAAAGTGTCTCGTCTGAAAGCGCTTTTGAAGTTACTACAGGGGAAAATCATAGAGTGAGTGACCTGTCAAATTTTCTTCACATCAACGTTTGCCATATTTGAATTTAACAGATTTTAAACATGATTAAACTAGACTAGCTACCTTACTTGAAGTTGGTAATTGTTATAAAATTTCAAACCCCAACTGGATAAATAAGTAAAATAAGCATTATGTGAGTTTGTATATACCAAATAATATATCTGATTGAATATGGAAATATTGTTGTGAATTGGAGCAGCTGTGAACATTTGTTAATTATAATAATATTCATTTCCAACACAAATGAACATTACAGTTTTATACGATGTTAAAAAAACGGATATGAATGAAATCACAGAAACCAAGTCAATGGTTTGTGCGTAGAGATCATCATATATACAACATACTGTACCGGCCAATTTTGATAAATGTAAAATTCAGAATTTAAACATCCAAAAATTTAAAATATATACGGTTGATACATGTTTAAATACACAAACATATCGAAATATGAATACGTATATAAATAAATGTACTGAGACCAAAACATGAAACAAATACGCTTCTTTTATTTTGAAACTAAGTAGATGATCTTAGACTCTAGCGAGTCGCAGCGGAGGTCCTTATAGACTCGCTCACCAAACACCTAACCTAAGTAGATGAGCTAGACCTCTTCAGCAATATAATAGCGGTTTCTGGCTTATTAACAAAATGTAGTGTGTGTAGTTGAATATTTGTATCAAACATCAGACAGAAAAGGTAGGTCTTTTGTAACCAGATTTCAATTTTTTTAAATGAAATCTGTTACCATTTTGTTCAATATCATTTGTTACAGATATAGAATATTTTTCAAAAGATGTACCTAATAAGTTGTAAAACTGAAATTACAATAAATCCAAAGTAACATTCAATCATGCATTATCCAGATCTTTGTTAATTAAGAGAGTTTTATCATGCCATGTTCTAATGAAGTGTAATCGTGATAAAATCAATATTGGATTCACAGAAAAAAAAACTCTAAGCGACTGAATTTATTGACTTTTATTGGGTTTACCATTCCTTTGATCTCTTGCCATAATCAATTTGTCACTAACCTGTGAAATACTTACAAGAGTATGGATGACATTTTAAGCGAGGTTAATTAAATTCACAGTATCGTTTAAATTCAATAATCTCCTAAGTGACTTCTGATTTGAGAAATATTTTTTTTATTCGGTTATTTAACGTCCGTCTATTCTTTCGCTTGAGGCTAATCACCGACACCGGAAGCACTCTACTCGTAATCAGAAATTTCGCCGAACCCACTAGTGTTTCACACAGTTATTATTATTATATTTAGACAAGACAGTGGGACAAGTTCCTATTGTGCCCAAAAACTACATGAGTAACCTACTAGTAGGTGAATAAAAGAAAAAAAATACAATATAACAAACAAATATACACACATGAAGGAGATGTCTCCAAGTGACCTGTGCACCTTCCAGGAAAGAATAGGATGGACGATGACCCAGGAGGACAACTCCTCTGGAGGATGTACAATGGGTCACATATGGCCTAAGTGCTGTATGCCAAACCAAACAAAAAAACTATGGGTGATCTAGAAGCGTAAGATCAAGTCTGTTTTTAAACGAGTTAGTACTTGGTGCAGAAACTGTTGATACATCAAGATTATTCTAGTTGTCGAATACCCTGTTTCGTGAGAAGTTTTGTCTTGATCTAACAGTAAAATTTTCTTTTTTTTGTTTGAAAATGTTACTCTAAGGCGGTCATCTGGGTCATTTAAGGTGAACATCTTATCAAATCTACGAAAATTAAATTTTGATGTGGTAATGAGGTCTGCACAGTGTCTGCGAAGTTCAAAGGAAGTTAGAGTCTTTCTTCGTAGGAAGGTCTTCCTTCGAGGTCCCAGGGACAGTCGAGTGGCTTTTCTTTGAACATTTTCCAAAGGATTTTCATCACGAACTAGGTCAGGGTACCACGTTGGCAGGCGTACTCGAGAATTGTAGGGTACTTTCTCGAGCTCAACATCGATGGACTCGGGACCTCGGTCTTACGTTTTTTCCGAAAGACGGCATATCTACATTATAACACATGCTCATTGGTATAAAGCCGCGTCCACATTATGTCGATCTTAGGCTCCAACACACGAAGCGATATTTTGCGCGACGTGGTATGTGACAGACAGCGTCCGTTTAATTTGGCATATTGGGAACACACGTTAGTGCTGAACAACGGATCTGGTCGGTGAAATACGTCATCGGCGAAGGAACAGGTCGCTACAAGTAAAATTTTGTACTTGCAACAAACGAAAGGAACCAGTCGTTGAGCGCGTCTGTTGGTTTGAATTTTGGGGTGCAAAGGAGTGGACAAAAGATATAGTAACATAATTTATAGACTTATATAGAGAACGGACATGTTTGTGGATTATTAAAGATCCAGATTATATAAATGAGAAATTAAAAAGACCTTTCTCATTCAAACAATCTTTACATTACATTTCAACTTAACGTAACTCATCAAAAACTGGACCTCTCATTCTTAGGTAATTCTTCTAATCAACTTGTTCGGTTTGTCTCAAATCCCGTACTTAAGACATATGACTATATTTTCCTCGTTCTGAAATCCATTTCTTGACCCATTTTGTTCTTTTCTGCCTTCTATCATCCTTTTGACAGATTTTTGAAACCCATGAGTGCAGTTTTTTGTCCATTTTGTACCAACATAGATTACACCGACTGACGAGGTATTTTAGACCAGCTTAAAATACGGAGTCGCACTACCCAGTATGTCGAACTTTCAAATATCTACCAATTAATTTGAAGACAGCGTATGTGCAGGAACCGATCCTTTGACAACTCGCGGACTAAGAATGGTCGTGTGTAGACACGACAAATCAGATCGCTCACAAACGGTCTTGGTATATCAGATCTAGTCGGTCGGTCGACTAGATCGTTTCGTCTATGGGCAGCTGATGACGATTCAGTATCGATAGTCACTCTGTGTTTTATTATCTTTGGTCACTTTATTATCTCTGGGTCACCCGACATTGCCGATCCATGTCGGGTCGAATCGAATGCAAACCCGAACCTAGTCGGTACGGGTAAAAAGAAGCCAAATCGACATGTCTAGTTTATTTAACATTTCCTGAACGAAATCATTTTGGTTGGTTTTGTGTGCCCAAAAATTTTGATGAAGCATAAATAAATTCAAAATATTTTCAGTTTTGATAATGGCGCTGCGATGTATGTCGGACTACACGTTCACATATTATACTGACCCTGTGGACGAGTTAAAACTCGACCTTGTCGATCGGCATGATGTGGACGCAGCATAATGCATTCGAGCTGAGATATGCTACTCCTCTGCAGGCGAAAAATAATATTTTCAAATTAAACAGAAAGTGGAAGTGGTAGCTGGAAATATTTTGGTTTTTTTTGGAATGAGAATGGATATTATAGATATTGGATTGAGTTGGATTCAAGCACATATGTGAATCTTTTTAAATCACATTTCTTAGTGGAATCATCTAAATAAATTGGAAAATGTTGATAATATTCACAAATAGAGATCTACTTGGAAAACGAATTTCTCAAGATTCTGTGAAGGTATCTATTTATTTTTTTCTCAATTATGTTGGTAATGTAATTTCGAAGTTCTATGGGACGTCATTTAAAAAAATCCAGTATAACCAGGAAAAATATCTTCGTAGCAGAACACGTTAAATATTGAATAACAGCTTTCCAGTCACAAATTGAATGGAAATGATTTGCAAATGATTTGCAAATGATTTCCATCTCAGCTCATTGAATAGCCCACGTAGTTGCATATGAATGCAGTACTATCAACAGGGTGGAGAGCATAGAGTCCACAAAAACAATCAATTATCTTAAATTTATGTATGGACCTTAAAATCTATTTTTGCCTATGGAATGAAATAAGAATCTTTTTTTGACTATGAATAACCTGATCCATTTAGCCACGAATTTATTGTATTATTTGTAACAATAGGAGAATAGGAGGATAAGCATAATACATAGATATATGGTGAACACTATATTGGCCAAGCAAGTAATCACCATTCATGGCCCTAATGAACTTAAATGATGGTTACTTAGTAATGTATACCTTACAACAGAATTACAAAGGGACATTTTTCACGCTAGGGTGCCTCCCATAGCGACTTCACAACACACAAAGCGGGCAACGAATAGAGGGTGAAACATATAACATTGGGATAGACAGACACCAGGAATGAAACTGAACTAAAACATTCAATAATAAATTCTTCGTTCAGTCTATTTTAAAAACTTTTGTATGATTTGGTGTAGATGTTTATATTGGGATAACTTCTTGCAGAAAAAGTCTCAGCAGGGTAAATTTTGGTTATGGAGGTTATTGATTCGATGACATTTCATAAAATCATATTCACTGATGAAAATACATAAAGGTGCTCGAAGCTTGGATCGTTCCAGATCTTCGTCTAACACTTAAGGTGAAAAAACAATTCGAAGAACTTAATATGGAACCAAAAGTATCTCAGTGAAGGGGAAAAGATACAAAAATACAACTACAGCGACATGAACAAGACCACCCATGACTCTTGTTTGCTTCCTACCACTCTTCATGTTTTTTTTCAATCAAAATAAACAAACAACTGAACCTAATAGTCAATTGAGTTTTTCTAACACCCCAATTTTATGTTTATTTTAGGTATTTTCTTGTGATGTCTAGTAAATCGAACTTTCCTGTACAAAACCGAAACCTGCTGTAGATAACATTTTTGTTGAAAACTTTGCTTAACAAATCATTGTTTCCAGCCTCCTTTTTACGAAATAATTATCTTTGTGAAGCCTGTGACTGGCCCAGTCAGAGTTGGAGACAGTTTTCAATTCTTCACCATCTCACTTAAACGTAAATTTTATAGATTCGGGCGCTATTATGTACTTCATAACTTGCTTCACTATTTGTGTAAATTACCAACAGTTTTCAGTTTCGGGAGACACATCTGATTTGGATAACTGGGTGTAAATGAGACAATGAATGCATGCAACGTATAAGTCATGAAATACTGAGAAAAATGAACGGGAAAGATAGAGTGAAGAGATTAAAGAAACAAAGAATAAAATGGCTTGGGCATCTATGTAGAGAAAGTGATCGAGCAATCGCTTGCTCAATGCTACAGTGGGAACCAGGTGGTAGAAGAAGGCAAGGAAGACCCAAATCTAAGTGGCTGAAGGAGGTGGAGGAGGATTTGAGAAGGATAGGAATCGTCAGATGGAAGGAAAAAACGAGGGATATGATTCTATGGAAACGATTCTAGATTCTTTGTCTAACCACTTTATATAACTGGGTGTAAAATAATATGGAAAAATACAAATTGCATCCACTTATATGGAATCTATGTAAAATATCTTAGAAGCATATCTCTGAATCCAGTGTAATTGTTCCTTATCTATATTTATTTAATTCTTTTATTGACGTTCTGTGACGTATTTATTACGTTTCCCGAATTTCCTCCGATCATTTACTCAGTTTCTGTATGACCGATTATAACAGTTGATCGCTTGAAGTTGTGAATAACCCTATAGCTAATAACAGATGTGGGATCGTAGGGCTTTCTACCGCAACTTCTAATTGTTCTGACATTGCCTTAGACTCCCTAGAGATGTTCTACCGTGGCAAAACCACATTCTGCAGGTAACACTTTATTGTAGACCGAATAAAGTACATTCAGACCAAAAACGTAAATGCAGACACTGGAAAATTCAGCTCCAACCCCATATAGAGTAATGGTCGTGATTTGGAGGGCAAAATTTCCCAATAAAATCTTTTTTTATCACAGAAAAAAAATCCTTCCAATAATACAATTTATTTGTATTATATACAAAATATCCTAGACAGAATTTTTCATTTGCTCGATTTTTCTGAACAAAATCTAAAAATATTTTGTCAAATTATCGCGTATATAACGTATTATCTTTCTATATAATGTACTCACAGATTTCTTTCACAGAACGGCTCACCATCATCCCTCCACGTCCCATGTGATGAGGGATTTCGAGCTCTTTCTCGGCCTAAATGACTTTTGTCCGGCACCAAGTGGTCTTCCACCTGATGACTGAGCTATCTAATCGAAAATATGAAGCTTCTTCGGAGTTGTCGTTGTTGCTGTTTTCCTGGTTTTCGCTGATTTCTGATGTCCTTTCTTTTAAGGTTAGTTTCGGTGTTCTTCCTGTCGTCCTGTTGGTTGGAGCTTGAGTGCATAATTTGTAGTTCACTGCATGTTCACTCGATAGTTCGCGCAGATGTCCGGTTTGTGTATAGGCCTTGGGAAGTAGTTAAAACAGTGCGGTCCACGAAGCACCTGACTTTTTGTGGTGTGGTCCGTGATAGAATCTCTAGCAGTTGTACCAATGTGCCCATCAATCTTTTCCGCTGTTATTCCCAGCTCAAACTTACGTGCTGGATGTTCTGAATCTTCTTTTCTCTTACCTTTAGCTTCTGAATGTAGATGGACAGTGATTTTCTTTCGCCGCATCTAAAGTGGATTTGACTGGCAGTTCTTGGCTTATTTTTTCTCCTCTTTCTACTTGTATGTGAACCATTCTATTTTTTTTTTGTTTTCTTGATGGAAACCACCTCCTTGTTATTTCCGCCTCGGGTAGATGTGCCTTCCTTCGGAAGCTCTTTGGCCGACTTCTACCTTCTCTCCTATTGCATATTTTACATTATTTTCGCCATTTCTCCATTGCTCACTGTTCGTTCCCCCATTTTGACGCCTTTTTTTCTGTTCCCCATTTCCAAATTTTGGAATAAATTTTCATTAGAAAATGGTTGAGCTGATAGTTAATAAGCTCTTTCAACGGCTGTTTCCTTCTGTTTGTCTCCTGCGTATAAGAAACGATTAAAATGGTTGAAAAAATATGTTAAAATTTTATACAAATACAAGAGACCAGTACTACTCTCTAAATTGATAATAAACTGATTTTTTGGCTTGAAAAATCCTGTAAAATAGTATTCTAGTACGACTCTGTGTTATTTCTCAATCGTAACCATTTATTCAGGGCATTTATAAAAATCAGGTTCAATGCAACTGACAGGTGCATATAATGCAATTAACTTAATATTTAATGAATTTGCATAACATTATACTATGTATATAGACCAACTAGACTAGAGGATAATCTAATTATGGGAAAAGTTATGAGAACAAAAAATAAGTCATTTAAAGATATCAGAGTAAATTGACTGTTAGGCATGCAATTTATTTGTATAGGTTCACAGATGTGAGAGTAGCGGTGGAATTTATACTGAAATATTATAAAAAAATATGGAGAATAATATATAATTTCCTTCATGAAATGGAACAACCATTTCACTTCAATATGCACTAAGTATATTAGAAATAAATGCTCAACTTAATATGTGCCACAGTAGATTTATTAACCGTATAAAAAGAGTGGATATATCAGAAGTATGATCCAATAATTAAGGCATGGGGAGAAAAATATTCACAGAAGAATGTGGGAATATGGAGCACAGTATCTGAGAAGAAAATGGAACGCAAGTCGAAATTAGCAATAGGGTACAAAAAAACGATGAAAATTCACTCTTTATTCCTAAATGTCGAATTCATCGTGGAGTTTTCTTAGCAAACAAAGTTTAATTTACAGGGTGCCCCACGAGGTTTTGGCCAGTAGGTATATATCTCGAAAACTATTTGAACTACAATATTGAAATTTGGCAGTACCGTAGGTAGTATTACACAACTTAAGCTGCTCTGAAGGTCTTCCTTATAATTCGGCGATACCTATCATTTTTTGTATTGGGTACTTAGAAACGACAAACTGATTTATAGAAAGTTTTTTATTTTAAAAACAAAGAGAGCTGAGAAACACTATTACTACAGTGAGACGAGACGAGAGAAGTACTGTCTCTCGATCTCTCTCTAGCGAAAAACGTGATATTTTTTGAGATTTTTGAAATCTGCTCAAATTCCTCTTTGCAAAAATATATTAATGTCTATATTTGGATCAACGGTTTTCGAGTTATTCGACTGCAAACCTATTATTATTATGACGTTTTATCGCTAAATGAAATTATTTGTAGTCAAATAACTCGTAACAGACAAAAATTTTTGAAATTAACACAATAAAAATGTTTTCATATATTCACTTACCGCGTTGTAAATTTGTTTCCACTTCCTGAGATACAGAATTAATTCCTTTCAGGGTTTTAATTTTAGGACAACCTTCTTGGAATAAAATATCAAATTTGTATTTTTTCAATTTTTGTAAACTATCGTTACCTTTTTTTATATCACTTGGGTTTTTAGGAACAAATATAATCCGATGCAAAAATTCTCAGCTCTTTTATTACATCGTCGGGATATTTTAAATAAAATAAATCTTATTTTCTTGCTACAATCTGAATTCACCTTTCTCATATTTGACATACAGGGTGGTTCATTAGTGCGACCAATGTCAATATCTCCGGTACCATTAAAGATAGCGGATATAATCTGAAAATTTAAAAAAATGCTGGTTGTCCTATTCAAAAAAATTTTCACCGTGCTGGTTTTTGGGAGCACCGTTTGAAGTGAAAAATCATTTTATAACAGGCACCTCTTAACCCTTAATAAGCTTCGTCAAACGTATTGGCCTTTTCGCACTAATGAGCTACCATGTAGTAAATAGCAAGCAAAGTTTTGTTATATTTTAGATATATTGAACACATGTTGAATAAGGTAGAACCTAACCTCAACACGTTAAAATTTAGCTTAGATTTTACTATATTTGGTTAAGATCACGAGAGAAGCGAGACGAGACGGGAGAAGGTCGTCTCTCGTCTCGTCTCGCACTCTCTCGACGAGACGAGGGACACATTTTATCTCGCGGCAACACTAGGTGAACATGAACAAGCCGGCCAACGTATTGTACCATTTCTCCCAATCCATCTGTCTTGGAAATACAAAAAAAATTGGTATCGCCGAATTGGTATAAGAGAGACCTTTAGAGCAGTGGAAGAATATACAGGTTTTCTCATTCACATTTTTTAAAATGATACCACGTGATTGCTTTAAATGTGTAATACTATCTACGGTTTATAACTGCCGGATTTCAATATTGTAGTTCAAATAGTTTTAGAAATATATACTGGCCACCTTCCTCGTGGGACACCCTAATAATTTGAACATATCTACCGTCCAACATTAAAATTTCGATGGAAATCTTGGCTGTTACTAAAAAGACAAAGGAGTTAAATACAAGCAAATGAGATGAAGTATCTTGTTCGAGTTGATACAGTCTCAAAGAAAGACAAATTGGGAAATACCAAATTAAGGGAAGACCTTGACATAAAATTGTAGATATATGAATTCTTAGTATATTCACAGTCTACAGAAGCAAACATGAGCATTGGTGGGCGTGCCCATGTCGCTGTAGTTGTATTTTTGAAGTAACAATCGATATTTTGAATCGATTACCAAATATCGATACCATAAATGTCAACTGTTATGAGATATGTGAACAAAGTCAAACTTGCTAACAATCTAACTCTAAATATTAATAAAAAAATTTATAGTGGACCAAAAATAAAATAAAATCATCCTCGCATTGACAACACTGATACTGACACTGAAAATGAATAAAATTATGTACGTTGATGAAATCACTCGGTCATATTATTCCGATTATAATAACAAATTACTAATGTACGCTCGTTAGAATAGCTCCTGATTGGCTCGTTGCGCATATTTTCCGGGGCTCATGTTTGCTTCTGTCGACTATAGTCAGTTCATTACAATGTCTAAGCTGAAGTTTTACTTGACCTTACATTTGGATTTTTGATGAGAATCACCTCATGACCTTTCAGTTTGGTTTCTGGGGAGAGAGAATATTGTGATGCATAACTGGAATAAAATCCACTTCCTGCTGTGAATCGGTTTGATTTGGGAATAAAACAGTTTGGTACAACACTAGGAGTATCATAAAATTTTTCATCTAGATAAATAAAAATAGACCTATGAAATAAATATTCGAGTTCAAATAATAAACGATAGAGGACCAGCTTAAAAAGCCATCGAACACATAAATATATATAAATAGTTGACAAAAGTGTAAGAGAGTTCAAACTGTTAAGAGTCTTGGTGATAAAACAATATAACAAGCGGATAACTTAAAATATCTTGGTAAACAAAAAGACAGGGACAAAAATTGCAACCAAATTATCCAAGTAACACACTAGTGAGGAAAAAAGTGTCGACGAGGACAAAGCTAATCGTTTACGAAACAATATTCAAGTAATCCATTAATTTGAGAATTGGAGATAGTATGAAAAAGCAAAATTCAAGTCATCAAATTTTTTCCTCTGATGTGACTGGCTGAATAACGTGAGTCAAAGCCATGAAAAAATGAAATAGGACCTGAATGACAGAAAATTATAGAGGCAGAAAACGATGTTAATAGGAAAGAGCTATAGAGGTGAAGTCAAAAGTGTGTAAAATATAAGAAATACAAAATTTGTGTATAAATAGACTTAACCAGAACCTGAAAGATACATTTTAGGATATCTGATGCAGGCTTTAACTTGATTAAATATTTCTCTTCTATTTAATAATCTTCTAGGTGGTGTGCTCTAGGATTTTGAAGCTTGTGTATGGGAATTTCTTCCTCCATGCCACAGAATCCACATTCTTATTTCTTCACCATCTTAAGGTTCTTAAGGTGCCTGTTCAGGCAAAAGTATCCCGTTAGGATTCTTGCGAAAGCTCTTAGCGCAGTTTTACTTCGACTTATGCATTCATTTGATCTCAACAGGATGTAGTCCACCAGAAGAATCTTCGATTGTCTAAGCCCTACTAGATCTTTCAAATGTCAGATCTTCTTTTATTTTCGGCTCCACCCAATATTACGATGGAGCTGAATCCGCAAAAAGACTTAGGCCCCCAAAAGTGTATTTCAATACCCCTGATTTTCTTGGAGATAAACACTGTTGATAAAACTTTTACCAGCTCCTCGAGATCACTAATCAGAAAGGAAAGCTCAAGAGAAAGAAGTTTCCATCAGGTAGTGCTAATGGAAGCAAAATTAAAGTGCGGATTCACAAAATGGTATTTATTCATATTGTAATCTGAGGAGCTATTGCCTCCAGTTTCATATGTCAACTGGATAAGCTGAGCTTTATATTAGAAGATATTATCTCTACACTTAGCCTCTGCTTGATTATCGGCAAACATACTCAAGTATTGTACCGTACTCGTATATGAAAACAATAATATTCTCCTTGTGAAAAATATCACATATCACCAGTCGCCACTTTCTATCCAAAGAATTGTCGATTGTAAATAACACTCTTTTAGTTTGTACTAGGTATTGTATTTTAACTGAAAGATTCCACTCCCAGTAGCACTAAAAGTATTATGAACACTTTAAACATTGTTGGAAATTATGGGGAATATTTTGTACAAATACTTGCTCCAAAAAATTATAGGTATATTTTAATTTGGCAGTAAAAAAAATCGTTATTAAAAATGGTCATGCGGCTTCTCTTGCTTACATTACAATGACTAGACATTTGTGTTCTTTAAAAGTAATTATTTCTCCCCATTTCCCAGATCCATCCTGTGACATTCTCCTTCACTTTAATTAGCGTAAGTCTCTAGAGACTTCATAAGCTGTCTACTGTAGTTTAGCTACCCTGTTATATAAATTTCCTGCTGTTTGGTGGCTTCTCAGTCGATATTTGTATTATGCAAAGTACCTTCTTTGTGCATGATCCACAAGCACCTGACTCACTTCTTTGTAAAAATGGTTTTCCTTGAAATTATTTTATAATGTATTTTCTATTTTATTTACATTTACGCATATGCCTTATTTTGGCGAATGCACGTGTGTATATTTTGGTGGATACATCGATGAGTGATTAATTCTCCTATATTATCGATGATTTATTTGTTTTTGTTATCCGGTTATCAATTATATATTTATATATCAATCCAACAAAACATTCAATTATATTCCAATTTCCATTTTATACAGAATATTTTTTAAACCGTCCAATTTAGTATTATTATCCATTGAATAAATGATGAATTCAATCGATGAATATTATATTGACCAGAGACTGATGAAATTGATTGAAGCTGGAAAAAATTTTAAAGCTTTCTCACATCTCAACGTTCCCATTAGTGTTGATAGTTTTGATGAAGTAGTACTTAGTAGTACTTTCTGTATCTGCTAAATAATAGTAATAGATAGCTTCCATATAGGTGGAGAAAATTTCAAAGGGCTTTGATCCAACCCATTCATGTAACCCTAAAGAGAATTCAAAAAGCCACAAATGTATCCAAACTTATCAGGATTATTCCCACACTTTCTTAACATTGAGAATGATTGTGCGATACCTACTCACTATACGTAACGTCACTTCTACGTCATCGACACGTAAAATATTCTTTCAAGTAATGTGTGGGATGTGACAGAATAATGTGATTTGAGTTCATTGCAATGTGAAAAAATTACACTTGTCGTTGACGTTACGTATAGTGAGAATTGTGCCTTATTCAGCAAATGATATAAAATATAGCCTTATTTGAAAACGGAATAATCTGAATGATCGATGCCATTTAAACTCCCACTTAATAAGTCACAAAATGTCTTTAAAATTAGAAGTAATACTGTATCAACCAATGGAGCAGTCTTTTTGCTATTCGTGAGAAATTAAACTACAATGCTTTTTCATATTTTCATTATGTTTCTTCCCTTTCATTTTGTCTTTCATTCTGTCTTAGGCAATGCAACGAGCTCTCGATTTTGAGATATCTGCGGCACCTATACAATTTTTTTCCTGTTTTCCACGCAACGCACAATGCTGGATACTGTAAAATCGGTTGCTGCAGATGAGTTGTTTAGGGTAAAAAGGATTTCAATCCCATTATGTTATCATAACTCAGTGATACCATTCACAATAATTATGTTTAGCACAAAGTTAGTTTGTTCATGACGCAAGTACTAGATTTCAAATATTCTTCTTTTTAGCAGTACAAAATTTGATTATCAAAACTATTCAGAATTGGTTATTTTTGAATGATTTCGTTCGATAATTATGGAAATATTTCATATAGTAAGAGTTGAGATAACACTGATGCAGTAGCAGTGGCTTTTTTTTGAAATGGAAAATACGGAGGCTGTGCCGTAACTGAATAATTCACCTCGTATTTCCCAATTTCAACTTATATCTAATCCAAACATGTTATAATTGTTTTAAAAACAGTAAAACTTTTGTAGAAGTAGAGTATGTTTTGAAAAGTTTGAATTGACTAATTTTTATAATCGATCCAATATGAAAAACTGGTTTCTATTCAAGCCAAAAACAACATCATCCTCCAATTCAATACATTTTGTAGTAGGTACATTTAAAAAAAGTGTCTTCAAGTTATTATCCCGAAACTAAAAAATTTGTTTGGTCGACAAAAGCGTGAAAATGGAGTAATTTTGGATAGTGTAATAGTACCTATGGTGGTGAAGACTATTATTATTGATCCAGCACCAAAATTATTTCGCGAGGGACTTTACCACGAATGGTATAAGGTGCGAGGCTTGTGTTCACCAATGTGGTGTATATAAATTTTTTTCCACTACTACACTACGATATTGCATCAACCACGTAACACCTCGAGTGGAAGAGCTATACTTATACACCACATCGCTCATAAACGCACCACAAGGAGCGTTTACTCAGTCGTCTGACTGGCAAGTACATTGTCTGTTCTCGCTCCAAAGATTATGGACGTACACCTTAGGTCATCAGTCATTTTTGTTTGAGAGCGAACTTTAAACTTATGGCAATTTCAATTGAATACTTTGATCTTGATAAGTAATTTTAAGCAGCAAATACGTTAAAAACAATCTCCTGGGTTCACAAAATTATGTTGCACAAGTTTTTGTTGAACAACTATCTCTGGATTCTCAAAATATTTAAATTTGTCCATTATTGACCTAGGTTGATAATAGAAAAAATTATTAACCACTACCCAATAGAGGAATTCAAGTTCTCAGTTGGCTAGGCAATAATTATCAACTTCACTACTAGTAGTGGAAAAAAGATATTATCAAACATAACGATACATAAATCTATTTTTAAAACTGATACTGCGGTTGGTTAAAATGGATACACTTTCAACAACAGATCCTACATGTGTTGATAGATGGAATGAATATGATGTCATAATATATAACAAAAAGGGCGAAACCAAAATATTTTCTTCTATTTCTTAGATTCTTGCGACAATATCAACCTTGTACTGTTTGTTATAAATTCAAAGTTTTTCTCCATTGATATCGTATGGAATAACAGCAAAGGATTCATTAATACAATTGAAAAACAAACGAAATCATGTGTACAAGAAAATTGTGATTTATACTAGCTATAAATTAAAACAACTATTGATAAAAGTATCTGGGCAAAAAATCGCCATTTTTGCATAAAATTACGAAGCATCATTTTTGAATGCAGGATAAACCTAATTACAGATTCTTATAAAGCTAACCATTAGGATATTGTTGCTTGAGGCGTTAGGTGAACCATAATAAAATTAGAAGATTCTACAGTTGAACAGCAGTGTGAAAAATTCAAGCTAACCTGATGATGATGATAAATTTTTTCGAATGAATCATCACGGCGTGCATGGGAAATATATAGTTCCAAACTGTTCTTTAGTCTGCTAGATTAATTCAGATAAGTCTGTACACAAGCAGGGCCGTAACTAGGGCGTGGCAAGGGCGACACTCGATCCGTCGAATAAACAAAATTGCATGGTTAATTCCGCTAGGGGCGCTACTAGGCAAACTAGTTCAGATTCTGATACAGATTCGAACTAAATCATTTGCAAAGTTGTTTTTGGACTATAAGATTGTATGTCTTCTTGTTTTCTGGAACATTTTAAGTAAAATTAATCTACTCCTGCAGGGAGTATATGTAACGGTATTGGATGGGTCTTATTTAATAAAACTGCTTTCTGGGAAAATTCAATCCTTCAGGGAAAATTTGCTTCAAAATTTCCTGCAGACAGCTAATCACATTTCTGAGTACGTAGATATATAGAACCAGAATTTACAATGAGAAGAAAGAGTTAAAAAAATAGTACCTTTAGTCTTGCTCTGACGAGGCAAGCAATTTAAGTGAAGTTAACAAATTTAAAATCTCATGCAAATTGTTAATGTCGTTTGAACTCACGGTTTTAGCTAGTAAATCACTTGAGAAGTTTTCTGCAGATGACATGAAGCTTAGACAATTTTTGTTTTTTTACCTAGTCGTTCGCTAATTTTGTATTTTAGTTGGTTTAAAATCAATATCGGAATTGTTTTTTTTTGTATTTCATGTTATCATTTCATTTTAATATCGACTTCAATCTTTTTGTACCTGTATAGAGCAAAAGAAGTAAATTATTTAAAAAAGCTGTTTGCTGTTTCCATCCGGTTATAAAATGTATATAACAAGAGCGCCACCCTAACACTGACCGCGGGTGCTAAATTTCTAATAACGGCAATGTCCACAAGCAAGTGACTATATTCCGACCATTTTCCAAATTGAAAATATCATTATTAGTGTAGTTTTAGCACTACAACAATATTATTGCATCTTCGTAAAATACATCAATTTAAAAGCTAACAAAGTATTTTGGACATGTGAATGTTCACTGAGGTCACTTTAATCAAAATAGGTTATATCCCTATGTGCCTCCAAATTTAAAACCATCCATTTTGCCGTTCAGAGATCCGCTCCAACTATTTTTTCTGGATGAGTTTATGCAGTTTAAACTGAAGCTTGCAATTATTGGAATGTTTTATTTCACATTTATGGGAAAATTTGATATGTGCGTTGTGATTACTGGGGAAAATATCTATTCATGATTTATGAGCTGCAGCTGATGTGGATATATTTCGTGTAATGTTGATTACTCGGAAAAATAAACATCCACACCACAAATACAAATGTTTATTTTCAAAAATAATAAATTGAAACATTTTAAATAATTTTTTGTCCATCTACCCCAAGACATGTATTAACAATTTAATAATTACGAAAAAAAAATAGATTTAAATCTGAATCGTTCACTGTAGATTCTGTAATATCATACAAAAATTACAGAGAGTTGTTAAAATGTAGAAACTCCTTCTCAATGAGACACTCTGCATATGATTATATTGTTACGTCGGAGCTGTACTAGCGTTTATGTGAAAGTCCGAAAAATAGAAAGGGGTAAACATTTTCGAACATGAATGTCATTAAGAAGTTGGGAAGTATCGGGAGCATACCTACGAAAAGTTAATGAATATAAAAAATAATGGAAAATGTAACACTCACAGTGTGATCCAAAGAGTTTGTTCTGGAGGAAATACGCAGAAAGGAGGAACAAGAAGGTAGGGACAGACGCAAAAGATGAGAAAGTAGTGAGAGGAGGGTGGAAAGGAAAGCGGAGGAGTGACAAAAGAAGAATAGATAAGCAAGTCTAGAAATTATGAATGATATGGCACAAACTCAGGAAATATTAAAGCCAGAGGTAGAACGTACAGTTCAACAAAACAAGATCAAGAAAATTTGAAATTGAATTCAAAGTGACAAACTGGAATTGGAATAGTTAATCTGGGAAAAATAATTCATATCTAAACTTCACTAACTAATATTGGAAATAAAAGCACTACCTTGTCCTCCTCTATAACCGAACCGGTCTATTCGCGAACACAGGTGGTGGATTCATTGAATTCGTTACTTTGCAAGCAGACAGCTTCCGTTTGGCAGTTCTGCAAGAGGCGCTCAAATATGCTTTCCTCGTGAAGTCTCAGATACAAGGTATAGCGAACATAACTTACAGTAGGTATTGTAACGTTTATTCTAATTTATATTTACAATTACTTAATTTATATTCACAGATTTATATGTACTACTGTTCTTAATCAATAAATTATATCATACACTAAACACACTACCTATAATTTATATGAAAGTCACTGAATAAACACTTTTTCGATGCGCGATTGCTTTCCAATATAAACACTAGCTGTCCATCTATATGACGACTATTATTGATTGACTAACTAACTGTGTGCAGCGATGCCGTCTATTTATATCGCCCGTTGGGTATGATTCTAGAAAGATCTCGTTCTATCGAAGACGCTGGATAGACTAGAACAAGTGGGAGGGCGAGGGGTAGGTAGTCTCTGGATTGTTCTCGACTAGTGAGCGGGGAAGCGGAGGGTAGGTAGTCTTCTCGATGATTCTCGACTAGTGAGTAGAGGAGTCATAGTGTCTCATGCGGGAATTTCACTGGGGCACTCGCGTAACAGTATTCTAGAGTCAGAGTGAAGCCTAAGCGGAAAATCTAACCTACAGGAATTTGAAGCCGCGCGATGGAGAATGATTATGGCATCTGGCCTATCTCTAGATATCCAATGATTCCCTGGAGGAAAACAGCACACAGCATACATTTATATGTGGGATGTGGAAATGTAACCAGCTTTTTAAATATAGTGCCACAACACGTTAAATAAGACTCCGCAGCTCGAGGAATATGAAGCAGGAAAAAGCATTTCAGTTTTGAATGGAGAGACATGACATTTCAAGAAAACGAACAGATGAATTCCACTAAAAGCCCACAATCTACTTTCTCACAAATCCTGGATATACTCCAAACTATGCGAGGGCTTGTGAAAGCAGATACCATTCGATGAATCATGAGGAATCAAAAAATTAAATCCCTAAGCCACTTAAAAAGTATATGAAGAACTAACCACGTCCCTAATAAGTTTTATTTTGCTTTCGAGCATCAGACAGGGAAACAAAAAAAAGTTTACACTAAGGAGCAGGTGTCATTTCGTTTTCAAACATGAATTAAAACAATAATTTCCAATTCCATTCTTGAATTTTGCTAGTTGCTTCTGCTAGTGGACATTATTATGAGACATTTATAACATTAAGTTCATTTTTATTTAAGTTACTTCACTTCTACTGCATTGATATCTTTTTGACGTACCATTGATATCACATTTTTCATCAATCTGTCTATCTATTCAAAAGTAATTAGAGGAAAGTAAACGCAGAATTCTGAACACCTGTGGAAATATCATGCAGTTATGTCTCATTACAAATGTGCAGCAAAATAAGTACATTGATTTTCTTATTCTTTAGGTCCTTTCAGGAATATGATATATGTACACACTCCTCAGTAAACTGACATCACATACAGGGTGGGGCAATCTACTGATATCGGAGGATTACATCGTTGTGGTAAGAGAAAAAACTTCAAAGTTTTGTTTGAGCTAATGCAGTTACTGAGGGCACATTTTGAAAATACTTTCGATTTTACAGGGTGTACCAAAATCAAGTAGCAGCACAAAATATATTTTGTTCAAGAGTCGACCTCACCGAGAGCGTTACAAAAATATATCATTCTAATATATTATATGGATATTTCAAAAAGATATGGCCAATTATTGGCAAAAACGACGTCTTCTCTTTAACCCTCTGCAAATCAGTAAATCAAAATAAATCAGCAGGCATTTTTATCCAATTGTCATTCACATATCATTAGGTGTGCTCAGTTTTAATTACTTTTTCATCTGTGGCTTCTTTAATACAGGGTGAAACAAAACGCAAATCAAGCAATATCTCAAAATATTTAAATCCTATAAGTCCTTTCACAATTTGTGAGTACATTTAACAATCTTCTAAGCGATCTAGTACATTTAGGGTATAAGTTGATGGAAAACCGTGAATATTTCATGATAATGGTCCAAAACAAGTATTTCATGTACACAAATTATTTTCTAATTTATGGAACTCGTGAGTTATATTTGATTAGATTATTTTTTGATTCACAAATTCTTTGGTGGAGGTATTAAATTCTCTCCATATAGACTGATTCCTGAAATCTTTCTTGTTATTTCTGCATCAGAAAAGGTACTGAACCGATAATTTTCACTCATTTTATATATCGCGCTAACACAATTAGGTGATTATTTAGATAATTTCTTACTAAATATAGAAACCAATCAAATTACTTAATTTTAAGTCATGTGTCAAATTTCATCCAATCACCTCTGGATTACAGCGATAATACCCTACATGTCGTGTTTTCAGTTTGGTTAAACGTCAAACTGATTAAAACTAATAAATTGTGTATTTAAAATTATTAAACGTCAGATTGACAATCAATTTTTTGATATCTACAAAGTAAAAAATTATCTTATCGAATACTCCTCGGGCCTTGATAAATACTCAAAATTTTGTCATAGAGAATCCTTCAAGCGAGTTGCTCAAGGATAATAGCCCTCGGCCTGCGGCCTTGGGCTATTATCAAGCAACACGCTCTCAGCATTCTCTATGACAAAATTATCTCGGTATTATCAAGACCCTAGGGGTATTACTATTGACAACTATCTGACAATTGCTAGGCAAATAAAAGCCAAGCCTACCCAAGAATAATCACAAGAAATTTATTCCCACTATAATATCGACATAATTGGTTGAGACTTATCCTTGTGAAAAATAAAGAAGCATTTAATTGGTTTCAAGAAACGTCAAAAAATAATCGGTGATATTGGACATAAGCAACTTTGCTAGTATAACAAGAATTGGAACAATGGGATGAACGCTATATATAACTTTATCAATTATGCAAAATTCGTAATACCACCAAAAATTTTCAAAAAAAAAAGTACGACGCTACAAACTTATTATCCAACACCATTATATTTCTGATAAATATGATTTTGTCACCAAACAACGTTTGTTGAAAAAAGAACGAGCGAACGAACCTGATAAACAGATACCAGGCGTTGGTTTCCACTACTGTAACGCCAGATTTACATTTGATCGAAATACATCAATAATAAATGCAGTTAATGGATATATAAAAGCTCTGACTATTGATGTGCTTAATTAATTAGCCACAATACATTGTTCGGGACTGGAACGAATGTGGCATAAAAAGCAAGGAATCAAAATCAGGCGCAGCGTGCTCAATTTTCTAACTACCATCAACAATATGAATGTCGAAAGTATATTTGAAAAAAAAAGGTATTTTAATATTGAACCTTCGTAACTAAATAGAAACGTGCGATTATGGGGCGACCACCCAGCACCATAGTGGAATGTAATAAATTCTGTGATTCAGTGTCGAGTGCGGTGACCACTAGGAAAATAAGGTCGTGGAACCCGTACACCATACAGCGTAACACTTTTGACTATAAGGGTGCATTTTAGACTACTAGGGTGAGTAGCATATCACAGCTAACAGGCATTATACCTATGAGCACAAGCTGTAATGAGGATATGCTTTCCTTTGGGAGTGACTTGAAACCAAGGTCTATAGACGTAGGTAGTATTATCCCGCTTTTCAACTTTTCCATGATAATTTCATCTTTTTCGGTGAAATTTATAAACTTTTGTGTAGAAGTCCACGAAGGAAAAGAGAAAGACATACATTTGGAATTATCTAGAACTGTCACCGAAAAGTCTATTGACGTATGGTCTGTTTGGAGTTGTCAACTGCTGGCTAAGCAATTGGACGTCATTTCGTCACATTCACTCACTCATTTTTCATACAATGATATTTGGAAAAAGTATTATTTTGATACAATAATTTTTTTCCAGTTTTCTCTTTCATAAACATTCTACTGAAAACCACGAACACATGAGAATACATTCCGGTAATTCAATTTTTTATAGTATAGATAATCTTAACAAAATATTTTATGTTTAATTTTTGTTCGAGCTCACAGTTGTATTATTATCTTTTTTTCCATTTTTTTCTTCATAGACCTTTATGTATTCGTCACTATATAGGCCCGACGTAACATTGCTTTCCCCTTTCTAGCTGGGGTCTGGTTGATACCCACTGGGTGGATTAGGCCCGCAGTAAGGAGTTAACCTCTCAATATGGATCGTCTTGAGCTCACCCTTCCCAATTTTATTTCTAAGAATTTGGTAAATTTAGACCATATAGAATCGTAGCCTCATTCCCAACCCACTGCTTCTGACAGCGCGCCGTTTGAAACAACAAACTAATTATATAATCATAATTTTACATATTATTTGGAGAAAAAAATTGACAACAGTAGCGATAGTGAAGATTTAATATGTGCGCCTCCCGAAATTGATTTCATTTATAAATGAGTTTAGATTAAAAATATCAGCAGTAGTAGTGGTAGAAATGGTTGACTATGGCTTGGACGATCGGGGTTCGATCCTCACTGGAAGCTTTTTTTAGTCATGGAGAAAGTATAGCTATTATTCACTTGGATGATTTCAGAACTTCATCCGCGTGAATAATAGCTATCATTCTGCACTTTTTGAAGAATATACTATTAATGCTGTCATTTTTTCAACTAATCTGTTTGTCCGCTTCCGTTAAATAGAGGGTCCTCTATTAAGAGGGCTGTTTATACACAAATGATCAATGATTAATTTTTTTTTATTTTTATAGTGCGCGTTATATTTTTGGGATTTCAATTGTGGTACTTTAAAATTGATCTGCTCAGGAATAATACCCTGGGAAGCAGCTAGAGAAATTATTGTGAGCCAAATCCTACAATAAATTATAATATAACGTTGGGAAACATTCATCCCCAGAAATTATAATATCTCTTTTGAAACAAGTAATAATGCAGGAGAGAATAAACTCCTTGAACCGTGCAGGAAAGAACCATAAAATTCATCCCCGATCATTTAGCGTTCGCACATTTTCATGAATATCTACTTGGGAGTTGAGGTAACATTATTCAAAGGCGTAACTCTGGAGCGGATGGACCCTATCATACTGAAAAGCATGTAGAGTGGTATAAAAGCTATGAGACATTCGTGATATTTGGGTGTGCTATAATAAGTTAACACAAGAGAAATATTTTGAAGATAAATTAAAGTTGTTAGGTGGAATAATATAAATTCACGACTCAACTTTGATTTCAATAGAGATTCTAAGCAATTTGTTTCAGATGATGATTATTTTAAAGTGAAGTCGGATTTTGGTTTGGACAGAATTTTATTCCTCTACTGAAAGATGGAAAACTAATGAAGAACAAATATTTTTTGGATTCTATTCATTTGTTTGCCGTCCTCAGTCACGTTTTTTACACTTAATATAGTATTTTCCACTTTCGCAGAAAAAAACATAATTACATCATATTTTTTCAATTATTATATTCACAAGATGACTGACGTGTCATCGAAAAAGCAAATGACAGAACTAGAAAATTATCAAGGAATATTAAATATAAATTATATGAGATAGGTACACTTAATGTGACGTTTAAGAAACGAAAGATTAGACTATATTCCAATTAGACTGTTATTGGAGTATTTTTATTCACAATCATTTCAATCTAATGTGAACGGACCTTAAACTTTACACAACTATCTCTTGAAGTCCCAAACATTCAGAATATGGTTGTCTAATTGTCGATTTAAAGGTAGGGGCAAACATTTTTGAGGAAATTAATTTTTTTATAACGGTAGCTGGTACTCACCGAGACATTGGAAGTGGAAATATAAAAAAAGACTGTGTTTTGAACTTCAATTATTCATTCAATAATATTCGGCTTGAGTCTCACAGTCTATAGGTAAATGTGAACAATATTTTATGGTAACTTAAATTAGTAAACAATGACCTATATCTTATTTTCGAATAAGTAAAATTTAATACTTTCCTTAAGTTTTCAGTGAGTGGGGTAGATTCCTCCTTGTCAAATTCTGAATTGAAATATGTCCCGCTAAGCTGGAATCATATGGAAAACTTTTTTATTATTAATTTCAGGAAAAAAAGGTATCCTCCATAAAAATTTCTGCATCTTCTAAAACCTAGACAACAATCATCAAATATCAAATTTTTCAGTCGTATACGAGATTTGTAAAAAATATGGGTTTTACTAAAGAGTAAAGTACCTTCAAATTTGACAATGTCACTGGAAAAAGTTGATAAGAATCCAAAATTACATTAGAATATAATAGTAAAATTTGTTTGTTTCTAATATTAATATGATGTTGGCTTTATTTAGTCTTTGAATGTATTTTTTCATTCGCAAAATAAATGAATGTGCATTTATACCGCAAGAGATGAATGTTCATTCAAAGTAAAAATATTGGTAAAACATAAAATAATATCAAATTTCAATTTATATGAATGTTCTTGTATATTTAAACGTAGTTTTCAATCCTGGACAATTTTTTTGGATACATTTTTCGACATTGTCATATTTAAAGGTACTTTACTCTCGAATAAATCTCATATTTTTTGACAAACCTCGTATGCGACTTGAAAATTTGATATTTGATGACTGTATTCTACGTTATAGATAATGCAGAGCTTTTTATGAATGATAAATATTTTTTTTTAAATTTATCATTTATATATTTTTTATATAATTCCAGCTTAGGGCGACGTTGCATATCATGGTTGCTCTACGGAACTCAGTTTCACTTGCATAGTGGTCTAATGAAACCACACAATTACTTTTCACTTCTTAGCTCGATATACTATAAGATTACAATCCCAACAATACAATAAAACTGTCCAGGACTATACCTATGCCTACAATTAATAGATAATTCTCTACATCCAATCCTCCATGCCGATCGGCTACAGAGAAATAATATATTTATGATGTATACAGACCATGTAATGTATGTTAAAACGCGAGCGACATGCGATAAAGGGACGAAAAATTTCACGTTTTATTCATCAATTTATTCTAGACATGACTGATGGTGAATAAATCCCGAATAAAAACAAGTTTTGGATTGCAAATATCACGTGTGAAGTACGCGTATTTTTCAGACGATCTAAATTAAAATGGATTTAAAAAACCATTCCACCGTTTCAGTTCCCTCTTTTACTAATTCCAACCCACGCTTGTGTAATCGTTAATGTCTTCTTAGAAGTTAGGTGCCTTCACTTAAGAGTTAGTTTGACGTTGTAATGCAAATTATTGTAGAGCGTAACAAGGATAAATTCGCACTAATGTCTTGGGAGTATATCTCAATTATTTCCATTTCCACACGCCAATTTATTCTAAAATGGTTTATAACACGGTCAACGTCAGTTAATCTCTACATTTTTATGTAATAAAATGGACTTGTGTACAATCTCACATTGGAAAAAATAGCTTTTATATTTTTGCAGTTTTGATTCAAAATTATATTAGGAAACGGTTATTATTTTAAAACTAATTTTAACTATAAACGAAGGTGCGATAAAGTATGGCCCCAAAGGAATATTTTTCGAAGGAAAAGAATGGTATTGATGAAATCTCACAAGTAAGTGCAATGGGGTACTTATTCAATAATTCGATTGGGTAGTGCTCAACAGCCCAGGTACTTAAACTGAATATTGGTATCATTTTACATGCTATTCACTTCCATTCCAGAAGCTTTTTGTCTTCTACAGAGGCCACTAGTTTTACCGGAGGGATTTTTAGTAAGTGTAATGTTATTTCCTAACCAAAGAGCTTCTCTCGGAGTCCTTGTTAGTTCTCGTAAAGAATGCGAGTAGGTGTTTTATTATCATAGAGTTCACATTCCCAGCACATTGGTTCACTAAATTCTCCTATTCTGTACGGATGTTTCTCCATTGTGCAGTGTCCAGTCACCAGACAGAATGATGACTGTCTTTGGATGACTTTTTCACGTTCAATAGCTTGGTTGAAAGATCCTTGTCTACCTCGTTCAGTAAACTCTTTGTATGGAGTTGCTCTTGTGTCGACCTACACTTTTTTTTCAAAAGGCATCCCCTGTATATTGTCTTTGAAAATTGTAATTTTATTCGAAATACAACGATAGCACATAATTGGTATTTTTTTTTCAATTAATAGTATCAAAAGCATTAATATTCCATGTAGTATGAATTTCAACCAAAATACCTTTAATGCAATTCAAAAAACGAGCGCTCAAAATTATTTTCTGAAAAATCCATGCAAGGTGCAAAACGTGTTAAAAGCTTTCTTGTGCAGGCCGTCTGGTGTAACGCTGTAATGCTTCACGAATGCGTTCTTTAAGATCATCTAAATCATAAAATACTCCAACCTACTGTACCTACTGTAATATTGCAACAGAGCTGAACATAAAGAAACTCTTGTTGACGCAAGATTTGCGAAATACTATCAGTCACGATTTATATTTTCCAATAAACAGCTGCATTTAATGTTATTTTGGCCAATTTATTTCCAAAAAAGATCAAATTCTACCTCAATTTGATATTTAAAATTTTTGATGAAATTCATAGTTCTTGCGGCCAAACTTCAGAAGGCTTTTCAAACAGTAGTCCCTGCTAACAACTTGACAATTTTAGGTTCAAGTATTTTATGATTAAAAGAAGAACGCAATCGTGAAGCATCTCGTAGCGTTAGACCAGCTATAATTTGGACGGGGCCTGCGCAACACGTTTAAAACGTTTCACAGCTTGCAAAGATTCTGCAGGAAGCAATTTTGAATACTTGCTGTAATTTTTGGTTCGTTTTTTGAATTGCATCAGATGTATTTTAGTTGAAATTCATACTTCATGATATATTAATGCTTTTGTTATGATTAATTGAAAAAAATACCAAGTATGTGCTATCATTGTATTCCAAATACACGCAATTTTCAATGACAATATACAGGGGGTGCCATTTGAAAATAAAAAGTGAGGGGTAGCTACCGCAGGGCTGTCAATTCTGAAACATTTTTCATAAATCATTGGGGAGGTACTTTCATGCCATTTAATGCAGTTTTCCTAATTAATTATCTTGTCAAATAAGCGGGATATCGCCTGTATACGATACCTTGAGACACCTGGTATACCTTTGAATCAATAATTAGGTTTATGCTAGCTTATATAGTGGTTCGTTCCATATAAACATGTTTTCTAGTTACAAAAAAATATGATTAAACAAATTAAAATTATCTGTGAAATGTTTGAGTGAGAATTCTAAGAAAAAAGAACCATATGGCATAATGTTAATTATTCTCCAATTTGAGTAACTTAACGATGAATATCTTCGAACATCCCATACATTTCATTATCCAAGTTCTAAATTTTCAGTATATACCAATAATTCCAATCAATTACGTTACAATCTGCGGCAAATATTTTGAAGAAGTATTCAATATTGATATTAGGATTACTGCACCATTCCTCAGTATCTGTTTTATTCACTGTTCAGCTGCTTCGGCACTTTATTAACTGCATACTGCATATTTCTAAATAAATAGTTGTGAAAATAACTGTTTTTATTTTTTTATTTTAAAGAAACAGATATAAGCACCAAAAAAATGTGTCAATATTAGACAATGATCGAATGACAAATTAAACAATGATCGAATGTCAATTAAGGACAAAACAGACTTCTTTTACTTTCATGCAATTATACATGGCGTTGACCTTGTTACCATTTTGGAGGAAAATTTATCACAACTTTCATAATACCCTGTATAACAGATTACAGCCTTATATTTTGTAACGAAAATATAGAGCGGACTATAGTGTTTCATTGGAAAAAATATAACTTTGCTTTGTCACAGAGATATGGAACATTGTGACTAATTTTGAAATATGAAGCTTATTGAAGCCTTCCATTATTTTTATGCTAAATTTTTTTGTATCTCTCACAATAACGGATTCACTTTATCATGCTAATTTATCACCCTGTATTGTGAGCAAGAACGGTATCGTTGTCAATATTAACTTGTCGCACCCTCCAATCACTTAATATATATTACTGAAGCTTCTGATCCCAATATTGTTACACAGTAATTTTCTTAAATGTGTACACAACTGATATCACGAATAATTACTAAGCTTGTATAATCTTGACGATGACGCATTTCGTACTTGAAACTATTTTGGAATGTTGAGGAAGAGAAGTGTATTCAAAATTAAATAGACATTCATCGGAATTATAAACATAATAAAGTAAACGCAGAAGAAGCCTAGCATTTATATTCTAGAAGAAAGAAATTTTAATGATATTCGGTTATGGTGATCGTGCTAGAACTCATGAAGAACTGTGTCATATTTTTAATAATTTGCATCCAGCGAAAAATCCTATATCACTCTCAACATTACAACGTTTTAATACGACTGGGATGGTGAAAAATTTGCTAAAACCTGGAAGACCGCGGACTGCCACGAACGAAACTGTTAAACAAAATATTGCAATCGATTTAGAAAAATCACCCCAAACTTCCCTCACAAATTTGGCATTGAACCTTGGTATCAGTCCACGTTCTGTAGGAAAGATATTGAATAGAGGAAAATATCAACCGTATAAAGTACAGTTTGCTTAAGAATTGTCAGACGATTATTTTGACCGAAGGCTAATGGACATTTGTAATGTCGACGAAAATTTTTCTCCTTACATAGTTTTTTTTCCGATGAGGCAACTTTTTGTCTAAATGGAACAGTTAATCGCCATAACTCAAGGTATTGATTAAATGAGAATCCTCATTGGTTTCATGAAGCGCATCAGTACCCAGCATCTACAGAAGTTGAATTTTTGGATGGGAATTGTCAAAAATAGTCTAATAGGGCCATTTTTTATCGACGGAAACTTGAATGGTGACAAGTATTTAATAATAATAATGTTTATTCAAAAATTTGTTCACAAAAAATAATATAATAATGTAAATTACCATAAATAAACATTTATAATCACAGAAGTTGATATATTACAGTTATATACAACTTGTTCGTGACAACAGTAGCTATTGCAATATAATAAATAAATTTGTAATCATTTGGTAAGTTGTCTTTATTGGGTAAGTTGTCTGTATTGGGTAAGTTGTCTTTATTGGGTAAGTTGTCTGTATTGGGTAAGTTGTCTTTATTGGGTAAGTTGTCTTTATTGGGTAAGTTGTCTTTATTGGGTAAGTTGTCATTATTTGGTTATTTGTTACCGTCATGTAAGGAGAGTCACAAGTTTGTAGTATTTCACTGGGTAATGTTCTGTTATGTGTTCTTCAATATGCTATTTATGTGTTCTTTAGTCATTGATTTTATCCATGCTTTAATTTGTAATATATTCGAATAAATTTTATTTATGTTTTGTATGTGTAATGGGATTTAATTATATAGTTTAGGGCCCAAGTAATTGAAACACCTCTGTCCGATCAACTTTTCTCTTTTAGGCAACATATTAGTAACAGTTTTAACTCTATTTCTTGTAAAATATTCATGATCTAATCGAGTCAAACAATTCTTATTTATTTTAAAATATACTAATAATTTGTAAATAGGGTTCTCTTACATCAAATACCTCCCCACTAGGAAACATTTTATTTTTTCTATAAATTATTTTTATTAGCCATTTTTGTATTATGTTTAAATTTTGTATGTGGATATACTACATAACGAAATCATTCCTGCACTTCAACAGAATGGACAATTACCACAAAATATTTGGTTTCAACAAGATGGAGCGCCTCACCACTATCATAGACGGGTTAGGGATTTTCTGGATGCGAATGTTCCAAATCGATGGATTGGACGTAGAGGATTCATAGAGTGGCCTGCTCGTTCTCCGGATCTTAGCCCATTAGATTTTTTCTTTGGTGTTATCCGTTATCAAGTGTTTATGTTAAACGATCAACAAACTTAGAGGAATTGAGACAAAGAAGTATTGATAAATGCGGACTAATACATGGAGAAGTATTGGAAAGAGTGACTCGAGCATTTGTTAATAGGATGGCATATTATCAGCAAGTGAACGACGAGCATTTTGAAAATTTGAACCAATTTTGTTTCTCATTATTTTAAAATAATGAAATGTACACCTATTGTACAACTATAAATATATAGGGTGTCTCATTCAAATTAAAGAAGTTGATGGCATTTCCGGTTGAACCGGATGTATATTATTAACAAAAAAATATACATCAGATGTATTTTGTTTGATTCCAAATTTCCATGATTATCGTTAATTCGTTTAAAAGATATTTACTTGGCTCCATACTTTATCCCAGCCCCGTATATTGGAGACTACTCGAACCATTTTGATAAAAATTGGCATAGCCGAAGAATGAGTTATGGTGAATTTCTGGAAACTATTTTGACATACAAGTTACTTCCGGTTTTACCAAAAGTGAGCGACTCATAACCCATATGTCAAAATATTTTTCATTTTGCCATGTTATCCACATACGCCGCAATTTTTATAGAAATGGTGTAGATTTCATGAAATTTTTAGTAATGGTGTAAGTATGAGTGAAGATCGTGTATGCTCGTCGTATATCAGTCTATTTAACCAACAGTCTTAATGGTGATGGATTAGTCAGATTTATTGAAAATTTTGTATTCACTACATAATAAGGAAGGATTGTACGAACATTATGAAAGCATGTCCAACCAGAAATTGCATTTAAGCTATTGTGTACAGCTTTAATAAACCATGTAATCCAATTTTTCACCCTAAAAAAGACTGGAAGTTTTTATTTATTATCTAACCATCTTGAAAACTCAAAACAATGAACCGTCTCGAGGATTTGTATAAATATATAAACGCTACATGTAGCGAGAAGGCTCATCCGTGAGACAAGTAAGTCTTTGGTGGATCCAAAACGATTATGCACTGGATAAGGAAATTGAATAATGAAACTGTCTGTCTACCACACAGTGAGTATTTAACTAGAGGGATAGAAACTGATTTGTACTCTTCAAACCCAAGAAAGAAAGATATTGTTATGATAAAAGCAGGAGAGCAAGCGGCAAACAGAAATCAATGAAAGTAAAGAAGACTTTTGTCATATGAATAGGATTTAAAAGTTTTGTGTCTTGGGAGTGATTGTTCAGGAATACGAAAGTTTTGTGTCTTAGGAGTGATTGTTCAGAAATACGAAATTACAAAATCACTTAGTCGCTTAGTTGAGTCCTAGGTACATTGCTTTTGATAATCTATAGAGATAAATTTTGAAAAAGGTTATTTTTGTGGGAATAAGGCAAATACAAAATTTATAGAATAATTTGACAAATCCAGAAATTAGTGAATGATTTCATCTCTGTATCTGTAGAGTAGGGAGAGTGGGAGTAGGCTCACAGCACTTAGGCCACATGTGACCCATTGTACTTCCTCCCGAGGAGTTGTCCTAGGTCGTCGTCTATCCTGTCCTTCCCAGGAAGGTGGACAGGTCACTAGGAGACATCTCCTTTATATCGGCAGGTGTAGCTCAAGACTCACCGAACACACTGTTGAGAACACACAATGAGTACATATTAAATGCTTTATTGAAAACTGTTTCATTTGTTTCCCAGTGATGTTTGTTTTCCAGTTTCAGCTGTCTGCATTTACATGTTTTGATAATACTATTCATTTAATTCGATCATTTTTTTTGTAGTTTTCACAACTTTTACTTGTGTATTTGTAGTTTTGTTGCCATTAGGTTATTTGGAATTCTATTATAGAAACTTGCGTTATATGTTCTTAACACGCGAAACACCCATTCGATGGTTTGTTCAAAGTACAGACAAAAACTAATAAAAGCAACAAATACATCAAACTCTTCCTTAGAGAAATGGGAGATCAATTCAAATTTAATGGAGTGATGTGATCGATCCTGATATCAATCAGGTAAGTAATTTAAACGAATTGATATAATATATCTTTGACAATGGTGTTTAATCACTAATATTTATTGGGAAAAATCAGGTTCTTCCTTCTATTTATACCAGTCAATAACCATTTCTATTGGAATTCATTTTTTGTTGACTTTCTATTGAGCTTGTTTGCTCATGTCGATTTCTCATGAATGTGTTTATGTATGTATTTTTGTATTCAAATTCACTGAGACCTACAAGATCTAGTGTGCACTCTTACCTTTACTTATTTTCTGAGGAGACTCTCGTTCTGTATATAGTAATTTAATATTTTTCTTACCGATAAAAATGTATATGGCCTTAAAGCAGAATTTAAATTCCTGTGGAAATTCAACTCGAGCTTATGCTTAATTTGGTTCTGAAAAAAGTCTAAATGCATGCCACGTATTCCGAGTTAATACAGAATTTCAATGTATTCCAAGATTGCTAGCTATATGCAGAGAAGATATTTTCATTATTTCCAGCTCAACTTCTTTCTAATATCATGATACACATTTTTCGGATTTTTATTCTCGAGTCCGTGGACCTCTTTGTGTGCGCTTGTGATTTATTAAAAAATGATTGAATAGCTGCTACTCAGTAGCGTGCCAATCATAAGCGCATTGAATAAGCGACTGAACATTCTAAACAATTAACAGTAAACCTGAGACCACACTCATTGAAATTGAAAGTTTGAATTCTGATTATAGATCGTTCAAATTCCGTAATTACAAACAACTTTCTTATCTATATAACCTACATCAACAAAACAATTTATTTAAATCGCAGTACAAAGTCATTTTTTTTCAACTTGACCACGCAAACCGGGTTAACAATACCATGATGTCACGGTTAACTTTTATGACAAAGACCTAACCTTCAATTAGATAACTACTCTATCAAACTATCTCAGCTAGGTATTTTGTGTGGTTGGTTGTCTATTATTTCATGGTTTGGAATACAAGTCGAGAAATATTGACTGGTTAACTCATAGTTAATCTGGTTTGTGTGGATTAAGCTCAAAAAAATGGCTCACCAAAATGTGAACTCTCATATGAAACACAGCAACAATATGCCTGGATTCTCAATTTACAATGATTTAAACAACTTTCCCAAACATTACCAATCAATCTTACTATACAAACATATAATGTGATACCATACTTTTGATCTTGAAATATATATGAATTACATAATAATATTGGAATCTTCCAACACTCTTTCTGCTCCATTATTAACTGAAAGAAAACAGGACATTTCTAATTACTGCAATTTGTATTTGCCTGAAATAAAATATTATATACAGTGTGACAAATTTTTAATGGAAATACCCTCTTAAAATTTGAAGTTGTGAATAGATTTTAATAATTTTTTTTTGAAATGTCGAGTACTGAAAGGTCTACCTTGGGACAAAATTTGAAATGTTTATTCCAAGATTTAAATTGAAAAATCAATTAGGTCTTAGTTCTAGTTAATTTACGCCAATCTTGAATGTAATTCCGTTATTTTGATTAAAAAAATTAAAGTTATTTGTTTTCTTTTTCATCTGGCGTCACTTTATTGTTGGAATTATAAAAAAAAATCTTATGGCTATATCTGTTGTGTTTTGTGACTATTAGCTGTGTGAGTTTTCGAATTTTTGAGTTGTCATAACTTTGTTATTAATGAATATTTTCCCATGAAATTTTGGTCACATTTGTTTAGAGGCACTCTGAATCCAGTGGCGATTTTTTCAATAAAAAAATCGCTAATAAAAAATCTCAATTTTCGACTAAGAAAAAATATTTCAAATTTTGTTCTAAGGTAGACCTTTTAGTACTTGACATTTCAAAAAAAAAATTATCAAAATCTGCTCACAACTTCAAATTTTATGGGGGTGTTTCCATTAAAAATGGGTCACACTGTAGTACTCACCAAAAAATGTAATGAGTGTGCCATGTTTTCAAGCTACAGTACAGGCTTCCTAGCCTAGTATGGTTTTTCTTCCATGGGATACTCAAAATTTCACATTTTATGAAACTAAATAAATACATTTGTACTTAACTCAACCAAATTAAATAAATAAATAATAAACATAAATCCTTCTTATCGAAATAACATACACATCATTGACTAACCACGATATCGTGGCGCTTGATCTAATACACCCCTGAGCTGAGCTTAGACATGAGAAAGTTCCACCTTATTGATTAGTGATCTTCTGGTAACGTAGGAGAGTTATGGACAAAGCCAGGGGAATACGACCTAGGGTGGTTTCCTGGCTTTACGTAACTGTGGAAATCTATGAAATAATAGTCTGGTAGAGGTCAGACGTGTCCTCTGCAGTGAACATATTAACGGCAATCTAAATACAAGACCTCGTTGGTATCGCTTGGGCAATGGACAAGTAAGGAGACGGCAACAATCGAAGCCCTTATTGGCCTTCCTCATATGAAACCCTTTGTAATGGCGGAGGCGTGTATGGGAATTCTTAGACCGAAATCGGGAGGCTTATGGTCCTCGAACATTGTTCGAGAAGGAAACATTCATTCAACTGGCACAATTCTGTATAATCCCAAATTTGCTGGGGAGAATCATAATTGGTAACAAAACATAAGTATCAGATAATGATGACGTCACCAAAATCAAATCGTCTCAATGGAAACGGCCGGAAGATCCAAGAACGATAAAGTTTCACAAATTGCGGTCAAATGTGGAGGTTTTGGTTACTATTTACTTAATAATACAAAAATGTGGATCATGAGCTTTTGAAAAAAGTTTGTACGCTCAATAAGTACTATTACCTTCATGGGGGATCATAAGCTTTTGCCAGGTAAATAACGAACATCATCTTGAACATATGCGTCGTTGGAAGGTAGTCATACTTAGGAAATGTACGAATTTGTGGATTGGAAATTTATGTATTTTACATTACGATAATAATCCCTGCACTCACTTAAATTTGATGAGTACACCCTGCTGGAGAAGGTCAACGCAATACCAAAAACGACCTATCAGAAAATCTTGGAAGCATCGGCAAAATACAGAAATATATGCAAATAATTCGATAAATCTGAATTGAAATAAATAGGCATGCAAGTGTAAACAACAAACAAACATCGCATTTATACCCAATATTGGAGAGGTAACGATTATGGAAGAGTAATTGCAGCACTCACTTCATCTATTTGAATGTGAGGTCAGTAAAATATGATTCAGCTCTATTTAATCCACATCGTGAACCATTTTGGTTTGAGGTATAAAAATTCAAAATTGTGAGAATTACGAGCACAAGAAAGATAGAGAAAGAGCATCTTCGCTGCAGATAAAGTGGATCCCTAATCCTTATGGTCCTAACTCTCATTTTCATGTAGAGTCGTTCCATTGGAAATAATTTCATTTTGGTTCATCGAGTAATTAAAAGCCGCACATTTCAAGGGCTAATACTGAATATCTAATTAAATGATTTCATAGTATGGTAGAACCATATATTCAGTAACGTTAGACATAGTTTGCTGGAGATCGTACATCGAGTCAACTTTTAAGGACTTTGGAATCATGAAAGTTATTCTCATTTCCTCAATTGCTTTGGTTAGGTTAAATAAATTACCAACAGTCAACTACACAGAATTACTTCAGCGAGTAACATATATTTCCCCTATTCTTCCAAAAAATATTATCTTATATCGCATATTGGAAAAATTAAACAGTAGAAGCGTGTTTTCATGAATTTTATCTCTCACGTTTATATTTATTTTTTATTAAATTGTATATAGAGACGAGTGCCATCGATCCCAATATTGTTATATAATATGTTACGAAGTTAGAGTCTTCAGTATGAAATGTGTTTCCTTCTATATATAGTATACGATCTCTGGAGTGATATTTTAAACCCTATAGGGAACGAAGTCTTCATTCAGATAGTAAAACAATGGAAAGAAGTCTTAGAAAAAATAAATTGGAAGCTGAATAACGACAAAACAACGGGACAAAAATCTTTGGATGCTAAAGATAAAAGGTCTGTTACAAGCGTAAATGTTTTTAGTAATTAACAGATTGGATCTAAATAATTAAAGACTTTTTAGTAATGTACTGTGAAAAGACTGAGACATTTGAAGGTTACTTTATATCATGTCTGGATTTATAATGCTTATTATACCATTTAACTAATTGGTCAAATTGTACACATATTCATCCATTGAGGATATCGTAAGATGGGATAGATGTGGAAACAGACAATATAGGCAATAAACTTTTTTCTCAACCGTGAATATGAGGGGGAGATATCTCACAGAAGGGACTGGTAGGACCCAATAAGACAGAAGTTTCCCCATATCTTGTCTGACCGTGCAGACAGAAAATCTTTGGAGAGGCCAATGTGTTACCTGAAGCATATGGCAGGTATTCAGGTGACCTATATCGTCAATTCGAAGGAATGGGAATGGCTAAATGGGAAAAATTAATGTCGGAGTAATGTACAATAAACCAACAGACTTAAGTGCTCCCGCATCCCGGTATAGGTACCCAAAAAAAGTAAAATCGTACAAATTAGCTTCAGGTATGGAACACTTCAATTATCTCAATTTTTATAGATTTTAAAGCCCACACATAGCAATTTGTTGCATGGTACAGTTATATCGGTACAGCGATTTTAAGTCCAGTCTAAAAAATGGCTGGCAATAAAATTGAATACTGTAAGCACCGAATATCATATTTCTACATAGTTCTTTGAAGGTGAAGTAATAATTTGTTTTGAAACTATCACACTGCTTGTTCGATATCAAGCCTGCATGCAACTCATCTTTCACAAAGTTTATAACCTAGTTTGGTCCAGTTTCGCTCAAAATTTATCAAATTAGTTATCGAACAAACCATAGTGTATAGCAGTAAAAATAGCACTCTCGTTCTTCTATCATACGTTCGAAATTGTTTAAGAAATTTTATAAACAAAAATATAAGATAGCTGGTACAAGCAGATCGATGTCAATGCAATTAGATGTTTTATTGGCTTTAACATTTCAAATAGGTGTCAATACATTATGATAGTATGCGATATGAAATTTTGGCTTTAGGCTACATGATTAAATAAATAACTTTATGAGGGAAAACCTCTTTTCCCCAGGTTTTTTTGCACCACATCCTGGAGGCGCGTTCACCCGGCACGAATCGAGTGACATTTCCGCGAATTGTATTTAAGGAAGTGACCCTTGATTCCCAAATAAACTAGGCTTTTCTGGCAAATTATTTCATTTAACAAATGATACCCATATTATGTAACTGATTACTTACGACTTACATTTTCCCTAATCAGCAGACTGAATCTATTTTTTCAACAAAACACTTCCAATTACATTACTTCTTTCATGCGTTTCTCCCGAAAATAATTTTGTAACCCTTGACCTTTGGTTAAGTAATTGTAAAAGCAGTCTACTCCGAAATGAGCGTCGCAGGGTAATAAATCACTGTGTGCCATTAATAAGTTTTGTCCAATTTGTTGGTATAGGTTGCATATCCCTATCTCTGGGTCAAAAATTGTTACAAAATAGCTTACACCAATGTTGAAAACATATGTATTACACATGTCTATTACTTTGTTGTTGTAATGTAGAATAAATGTATTCCATCATTTTTGCGGAAGCATAATATTATAAGAAAAAAATAAGCTACTGGAAACTGGAAAAAAAAATTGGGTATTTACTATATTAAAGAGCTTAAACATGTTGGATACGGTGAAGGTCACATTGTTTATCATTCGGGACTCGCTGTACAGATGTCTGACAGATAGGGTGTAAGTAATTTCTTAGTTTAAGCGTGTTGATCTACTTCAAAATCCAAAATATTTTGTTCTACCTTCATCTCTCCTACTGTCCAGTGGTGTTTGAATTTCTTTGTTAACCTATAGTATGCGTAAAAGCATTGGTGAAAACGGGCAAATAAATAATGACGAGGTGTCAGTCGCTGCGATTATTTTGTAGCGTAAAGACGTCTATAGCTTCTAGAGCTTGGGTATCCAAACCATCCAAACTACGGCCCGCGAGCCCAAACAATTTGCGATTTACTCTGGCATGCCAAAAACGGTATTCAATGAATTGTAAAATTTTTATTGGAAGTAAATTTAAGTAAAAGTAAATTAATGTTTTTAATTATTTAACGACCAATTAGGAAATCAATACCTACATGCAAAAGAAAGGAATTAAGCGTTATAGTTGGGTAAGTGATGACAATTAATATGATTTATGGAGCTGTTATTTATCACTGACAAGTCAACTTATGTATAAAAAATCGCATATACCACAGTGTAATTTTCAATTTGACAGCGGCAAAAAATAGCTGAAACTTTTACAGCGATAAATGCACTTGTGGTTTTTTCACTTATGCATTTGTTAAGAGAATGTATAGTTTGACATGTTTGTCAACAATTCATTGAATTGTACTGCCGAATTACACTCGATGTTTGTATTGATATCGGGTAAATTTGTGTTGTTCAACTTTTAAACTGTTTCCTTCAGCAATTTGACTTGAAAAATTGTCAACCTAAAAACGCTCCACCTTCGGTGTCGCATGTTTAATAGTTGACAGTTCTTCTCGTCTAATTACTAGGCAACAGTTTCTCAGTTTCTCATTAAGCAATCCAAATTTACCCGATAAAATAAAAACCTTTCGTGCAATTATAAGTGATAACTGTTGACATTTACCGGGCGGTGCAATGTACACGGGACTTGGAGACTAACAAAAATTCGTGCGTTATTTAATATAACAGTATGTTGCCATGATGAGCTGCCTAGATCATGGCCCTTAGGGCTTCATGGAGGAGTAAGTCTAGCCATTACTCTGAAAAATTTGTCTATCCATGCCAAGCCTTACACAAACTGCTTATTGATTATTCCAGCGTTTGTATACATGTTATGGAATTAATAAATGAGACAAGAATACAGACATATTAACTGGAAGCAAACTATAAACACAAACGTTACATCAAAATTAAAAGTTACTGCAAATAACTAAGTCTTTTGACGGAGGGAATAACATCCTGTATAAATATCGTGTGAGTGAGGTGCAGTTCTCGGGCGAAGTTAGTGGTAGTTGAAAAAGCCTGATTGTAAATTTTGTTTACATACTAGTTGCACATTTGGCGTGGCTGCTGCCTGCAGAGTATTAAAATTTGTAATTTAATATGGCGTGCATACTTCTATTAACTTTTTAGAACCTTCGCGCTGTTTCCACTTTTTATAGCGAAACATGGCAGAAACAGCGCAAAATCAATAAACTTTACTCCGGATTAAAAGTATATTCCGAGTTCTTCTTCTTGTGAATTATTCTGTAAACTCTGTTGTTAAATGCTTTATTTCGAAACTAGGTACTATTTTATGTGGTATGAATCAAGATTTGTGTAGCAATTTGAACTTCAGTATCCTTTTCGAAAAAAAAATTGCATATAACGTGAAATTTACATATATAAAGTACACTGTCAACAAATTAAGAACCATTTTATATTAATTCAGGAAACTCAAATAAATCCTACCACTGAAGCACTTGAGAACTTCATATTATTTCCTAGTGGAAATTCATATTCTTTACAAAATAGCGATGTGGGGGAACTTCGAATAGTTACATACATTCTATCGAGGTTATACAAAGGCGCTTTCTCAAATCGATATTTTCCAAAAACATGAGATGCTCTTTTGATATTCTGTACACTGAAAATCAAATTTTAAACATAAGAATGTTGTCTTCGCTATACAAAAAAGCATCTCTATCAATACAAAAAGGTCATTACGTCACTCTCCTTATGGTTAGGATCGCTGCTCCAATATCATACTCTTACTCTGCTTCCAAACTGTATTATTCCTGAAACTATAAAATTGAACAAAAACATTGACCACTAAAAAGAGCTGTCCAAAATGAGAGAACTGAACATCATACAAAAAATTGAATACGTTTCCTATATCGTTGACTTGGTGTCTCAAGATTTTTTTTTCTGTAAAATTGTGCCTGTTTTTATATTTTGATATCCATCTGTTTGATATCGAAACGGGTATCTGTATTTATCGTTGCTTCTTCGTGTAACTAATACCCTTTAAATTTGAAAGTTTCGTGAAATAAACCCCTATATTATGCGTCTATTTCTATGAGAAGGTGTCTTGCATTTGATATTAAGATGAATCGATTGGTTACTTAAATTTTCCAAACTTTCAATATTCATTGTTTAATTCAATTGCTTCTCGAAACAAGGTGTTTCATACTTTTCGAGTATTTATTTCTTCACAGCTGAAGTTTATATTTTTTACTTTTTATTTGTACCAAGACAATCTTATAATTATCAAATGTTATTATTATTCATGAAGCCATGTGATATTAGCTAGCAATTCTATCTGTCGGGATGTTGTGTCATGTAAAAGTCAATTGACTGAACAATCTACAGGCAAAAATTTTGAGTAGAGTGGTAAAATAAAATATTCACACATATTGTCCAATCATTCTGTACATTTGGAACTACAAATGAACTGAGTGGGCCTGGTGAAGGTCAAGTTTAAATTGTCGTCCAAGGTTTCCTATGTAAAATTCCCGTCATTCTGAAAAAGTGGTAAATACAGGTTTCCTCACAATAGCTCGGTTCTCCGTTCAGATCAAAAAAGCCAAGAATTTATGTAGTTAAATTTCCTCTTTCCTCATAATCCATATCGAAAAATTTTTCTGTTATTTTCCAATCGATATCTAAATAAATATGAAATATAAGTTTAAAATGCAGGAACCCTGAAATATAAATATAGGCATCCAAATTTTCGTTTCTCAACGTCAAACCAAGTTAAAGCTTAGATTAGAATTGGAGTGGTTCTTTGTCCTATCCCACTGCGACGTTATTATAAAGCAAATTGAATTAATCAATTGGAACTGTTTTATCTAGCTTTCTTGGTCCATTAGCATTTCTATGCCCTCCTTTTCCACATAATGACTGGACTAGCTGCTTGTATAACTGATATAATAAAAGAAGCTGAAACTTTTTTATCGATAAATTATTGTGAAAAAATGTAATTGGATAGTTTGTCGCGGAACGACTTTATCACGGTCTAGTCGCACCAAACTTGTGCATTTCTTTATAAACTTCATCATCTGGGACATTTGAAAATGTTGTATTGAAATTTATCTATCTCATATTTGAATAGTTACTTGTGTGTTAAAGTAAGTACTTGTTTAATTGAATTTAAGAGAGTAACAAGTTAAAAAGAACTCCACAATGAAAAAGCTGCCGAACTGAATATCTTGGAAAATAATGCAACTACCGAATCTACTAATTTGCACTCTAATGGCGTTTTTACACCAGACCAACTAGCTGAGCTGCTGTTTTGCTGCTATTTCAAAAAACAAAACCTTAATTGTTTTCAACGATAAAACTGTTCACATTAAACAGAAACAAGTTAGTTGCTGTCGAGTATTTGCTTTCTGTCGCTTCAAATCAGAAAATAGTTGCAGTCTTGTTCAGTTCGATTCAGAAAGTAGATGGGTGTTCGTTATTTTATATAATCATGAAAAAAAAATTGACGTGGTTGCTGACCTAATACAACCTTGCTGGACTGGAGAAATAAACTCACAGCTCGCCTACCTTGATAACACATTCGTTCATACCATAGAGTATTTTATTACTTTATGGTTCACACCAAGCCGAGTGAGTTGCAATAAACGCAGCGGCTTGAAGTTACCGATATCGATCGGAAAATGAAAAACAAAACAGCAGCTGTTTAGTTGTTCAAAAATCTTCGAAAAATCAGCAAAAAATTACGGTTTTGTTTTTTTTAATCGAATTGCTGTTTTGTATGTTTGGAGTGAGTCCGCTATAAGACATCAAGAGTAGTTTAGTCGTTATTGAGATTAACCATAAAAAATCTTTATTTTAGTTGTAATTATGATTATATTTTTGTTGCAGATGAACCATTTTTAGAAATGAAGTCTTACTCTCAGGAATTTGGAAGTAAGTACATTTTATATAGTTTTCGAAACAATAGGTAAGAATATTTTTCATTACTGTGAAAATGGAGGACGATTCGTTTGATCTGGAGAATAATACAACTCAAATTACATCCATCAATGGTGAAAAAGTTTTAATGTGTACCAATTGCAGAGAAAGTGAATATATAATCCCCATGTGAAAATTAAAACAGCGAGCCTAGTGGTCAAGTATTTCAGACTAGTCTCTCACAAAATCAATAATAATAGACATGATGACTGATTTTGAAAAACTGCTCCACGATGTTTTCACGTATATACTTCATCTACAATAAAAGTTATTTCTGTTTTCAAAATCAAAACGCTAGAATAGTAATGGCGTGTGTCTATGACATCATCAATTCGTAAACACCATTTATAGGTGATCTGTGTCGATAGGTTATTTATGATCTGTGTCCTGTGATAAAATCGTGGAAGTCACTTGACATCTTGCAGGCTATGAGTTTATTTTGATACATGAACATAATTTGAATCATTTTGTGCTATTAGTTATCATAGATATGAATCCTAATGTATATCGATGCTGTTTGTATCCATTTGAACTATCTGCCTTGATGAAACCTTGTTCCACATTCCAGATTTCCAAAAGGAAACCGTAACATATACAAATTTCACATTTAAGAACTCTTGATTTATCAAGAACACAGAAATCAGTGAAAACATTGAATTGATTTGTTAAAATTAAAAATAAAATTGTAGGAAATTTTCAATTTAAGGTTGTATTACAGTTCATTGAAATGCTTATTCTCTTTATTTTTTTTTGAGTGGATCGTAGAAAAAATATACTGTTGGACTCGTGACTATCGTCCATATCGCACGAGGACGAGTTCGAGTGCCATCATTGCACACACTACTATTATAAGATTACTTGTTTCCATTATGACCATTGTAATTCTTATACTCGTGTTTTAATAGCCAGAATTAAATGTTCATTGTTTAATGTCCTATGGAACCATTAATGCAATTCCACCGATATTTCAGCGAGTATATGAATTGCTCTCTTTTCTCCCTTGTCATAACTTTAATTACCTTAAAGCATCAAGTTGCCTGCATATACCACAATCTCTTTTTATTTCCATTGAAAACAAGCGGTAATCCGCAAGGAATTCTCAGTAACTTCACTTTGTAAGATGAGCAGAACAAAGTTTTACTAACAATTTAACCATAACAAGTGATGTTCTTATATCCATCACTTCGCCATATATTAGAAAGTTTCAAAATAGTTCTTGTACTGATCAAAAGCAATGCTGATATATTAGAATTCTTTTTGATGGAAGGTTATATATTTTTTTTCTCGTATTTAATGAATACTGAACCATTTCACTAGTAACCACGATCAAAATTTCGATCAATGATTTCCAATAATAATAATTAGGCAATGACAAAACCCGTGGAAGATATAAAACATTGTACTTGAAATATTAGAACATACCAAAAATTATTTTGGGTAATAAAACTAAACGAGCATTGAGAACGAATGCATTGAGAATATAAATTTTACTAAACCAACCGTTACCTTCATACACATATTCTTAGATTCTCGAAATCTATGTGTGACCATTTATTCTTCCTTTTTCAGTTTATGTCTTTTAGTGTCAGTAATTTATGCTTTTAAATTCTTATTACAGTGACATTTTAATTTTATCTCAATCTATTTTCCGTCTCCATAACTTTTTAAATTATTTACTAGGATTAACAGATTTCAATGACGAATGTTCACTGAGAATGACATCTGAGTAGTAATTTAATACAACTAAATCCGCCTAGTTGAAAAATTTTTCAGTTGTAGCGTTTGTTTTGCAATTTGCTGTTCATGATCTTGTTGAAGACGTTTCAAATCATTCTACACTTGTAGGCCAAACAACGGAGCATGCGAGTATAGTAATTTTTGACAAAAATCCTAGTAGAAAACGGATGATACCATCGTATAAAGGACATTGCGTAGTATTGTTTTGATATTTCTAGATCTATTTTTTAAAGAGATTCCTCATAAATCTGCCTTCTTTCACACAAGAGTGGTTGGGTCAAAATTACCAAGGCTTTGCTAGCGATTGAATCTCTCAAATTTTGACTTTATTGAGAACAAAAATTAATACTAAACTAAAACCATGTTTTGTGTGTACACGAAACATAATTTGCCATATTTTGCCAACTCGTATGATTTACTATGAAAGTTTTTTTGAAATTTTCATGCCGTGGTTTACAATAAAAAAGGAAATTGGAGAATATTTTTTCAATTAAAAATTGTCTAGCTTGTCAAAAAGTGTTCAGAATACACCACAACTTTCTCAAATCTTCAAATTAATGATTAATACCTTGAAAATTGTATTTAATGTGACCTGTTGACGAAGTTGACATGGAGCACGCAAACCCAAAACCCAAAATGAACCGAGAAGACCTATTTTTCTTTAGCAATTAAAATTATGAATATTCGTGGTACAGTTCCGGAAGGTTGAACTTTTATCTGGAAATTTCTTGCTCTTTGAGTATTTCTTTCTGGTTATCGATATTTGCACTGAACCTCTCTTGATTTATTAGGTACTGAGTTGCTGATAGCTTTTGTTATATTTATCTGTCCCGTCTTAAAAATTTTCTGGAGGTCATTCCGAATCTGATGAGATTCAGATTATAATTTTTGGTACTTTTGATAAGGTTTTCACCAAAATGGCTCTTTTAGACTTGACTACACAGTAGACATTAACTCCGTGCCAATTCCAAAATATGTGCAAAAATAATAAATAATTCCAAGTACGGATCTGGGAAATGAAAACTGTTCAAGTCTAGATGTGAAGTAAGGGCTATAACTTTGAAATGCATTTGGATTCACTACCTGCAGTTTTTAGTTTTTCAATAAATTGGGTATTTCTAGAACAGTCCGCTTAAGTGTTCTCTTTTTCCGATAGAATACTCTGTATAGTTTCCCCTTCACGCGAATAAAAAATACAATAACTTCATGTTCAAAATCGATCTGTTACACTCAGAACACATATTTTGTAACATCAGGTATTTATAGGACTGACAAGCGTTAATCTGTATTCCGTGTACATACTTCCGGAAGTATTTAAATGCGGTACTTTAAAGCAACTCACGTTTGCCACGAATGGCATCACCGAAATGTTGTAACAATCTCAGAGGAACAATCTGCTGAAACCAAAATCCTTCAACTGCTCCGTATTAAGGAGATCAAACTTGGTTTTTTAGTGTTTGTTGAAAACAAGGTTTTAACTCGATTAATTTATTTGTATTCTCAGCATATTATAAACAAATTTTTTTCAGTTCACTGAATATTTTTTTATTTTTACTTGGTAATGTTACGAAGTGCAATCCATGAATTATCACACAAATCGTATACATGAAACAATTTTTTATTTAAGTGACTGTACCAAAAGCTAATACGTAACAACTACAATTCACAGTGTGTTAATCCTATTTATATATTCCATTTTTTTGCCTCAAATTAATTTTTTTTCGTAAATAATGCTCCATTTCCTTGTATCAATCTTATTACGGCCCTGCTGTATTAACTTCGCTATTATAACAATACGAAATTCTCTTATTTTAATGGCATGAAAAAATAAAATTTCATAGAAGGATATTGCATACCTACAAGTATTATCATCTCATAATAATTGATAAGTAATTACCTTCCACCTCACCAATTAGCTGGATACACTTTCTGAAAGACTGAAAACATTTTGCGCCTAATTGAAGTCTGGAATAGCTAAGTGAAATTCATATTTGATTTGTGGATGTTACAAGAGGTAATAGAGTCCTATTATCACGTGATGAAGTATATGCGCATTAAAAGCGAGCATTAGAGCTGACAGGGACAATGAGCTCGAGATGGAAGACAAAAGGAACCTTTTACTGGAATTTCTCATACTTAAATACCATGTTTTGGTTTAGATTAATTTCTTGTCTGAAAAATGATCATTCTGAGGAAAAATATTGCTTAAGAAAATAGTTTAGTCAGTGTGTTGTCAAATTTTCGTTGGATTTGGTATCTTGTAGTTTCCTGACGAGTAAGTAATTCTTTACAATTTTCTTTCTTATTAAATTATAACCACTATTACTCACTTGCAGATGATGCACTGATGATGACGTAACAGCCGAAAGCGCTTTTCAATTTAAAAAAAATTAAAATTCTCATACAGAATACAAAAACTGTTTTCTTTACTATAAAAAAATATAACTTTCTAACAAATATCTAAGTTTGATACTGAACTATTGATAAGTATTACGGTGTAGTTTAGACTACAAAAGAGATACTTCTAAGGTAACAAATCAATTTAATACAGAAGAAAAATTAATGAGCAGATCTTGACGGATGAGAATGGAAATTAATATACTGACACAGAAGGGAGTAAGACTCACTGTCAGTTACGTTGTTCAATACAACTTTTGGATTTTGTTTCAAGGAAGATGAAAGGGAAAAAGTCAGTTAATCGCATATGCAGATGACATAGTATGATGGATAAATTATCAAGGGAGATTGAAGAAGAACGGATGGAACGGGGATTAAAGCCACTTTTTGAGGGTTATATACCGGAAATAGGCAGGCTGAGGAAATTTTGTTAAAGAAAACACTCATTTCACTTTCATAGGAGCAATCACCTACTAAATTTTGTCACATAAATTTCTTAAAGACCCTCTATCTATCTTGACAGGACTTATACGTGCATGTCATTTTTATGCGGACACTATTTAATTTTCATAATACTTTGGATCGAAAAGCTGAATCTTCAATTTTCTGACGTTTTAAAACAATGAAATTATCATCATTCAATTTTGACCTGATATATTTATAAAATATTCAAATATATCTAATTTGTCACAATGTGTTATCAAACAATAGCAACGCATGGAACTTATACTTCCCACTCTAGGGAGGAAAAGTTGTAGATGATGAAATTTGTTTTTCTATTACATTCACATTGTTTCTGTTATTCATATAAAATATTATTTAGTTTGTTTTCTGACAAAAATTAAATATGGATGCTACTCCAACGTTGGGTTTTTAGATAAAAGTTCCATCTTCAGGATTGTTAGACACGTTTTTTGACTAACGAATGAAATAAACCACAGATTACCTTGGAGAATGCAGAGAGTTGTTGCGTTCAATAAACTTTCTCAACATTTCTAGATATGGAGGGCGAGTCAAGTAATTTGGAATTCACAAATACGCCACTTAGTATCAGAAAACAACTAACCTAATTGTGACAAAAATTCAAAGACGTATGGAAAAAAATATACAACAATCAATCGTCTTTAGAATATAGTCTGTATATAATATAAGTGTAGTGGATAGTTATGAGGTGACCAGTTTATTTCAACAAACACTACTACTACTAATCATACTTCAGTCGACTAGCAGCACTACATCGTAACTTAAGTGTGGTCAACGTGAAGCCATGTCCACACCAAATAGACAGAGGAACATTTCATTGCTGGTGGCCGCAGCCTGTTTATGGAAACAGAAACAACAGCAAATCTCCGTGAAAATTCTGTCTACACCAAAGTAACTCATTCTTGATAGTGTTTCTTTGTGTTGCTGCAACAGGAAACATTGTGTCCACCCCAGTGCAGTGTGTGATCCGAGTGCCACCATTTTTCTCTCAACTCCATCAACACTAACACCATCACCAATCCCAGTACATATTTCCACCCACAAATCCTATTTTTTGTGAGGTTCTTTATCCATTTTATTTCGTGGATTCCAGAAACACTAGGCATTCCGGTATAATTCAATTGAACCTATTATATTTTCTGTTCTCTATTTAAACGGCACGTTTTTTATTGTTATGTCTTTACTATTTATGAAGTAAATCAAGTTGAGCGATATTTTCGACAACGAAGCGTCGGCTTCACGACACAAACTTTGAGTGAAGAACAAGCAACAGCATATTAACACTGATGAAAATAACGTTGAGAAACAAAAGATTATCTATTACATCCTTTGATCTTTGCCGCTAAATATGGAAAAAAGCAGCTTATAGGAACTTTTGTTCTTGCAACATTAAACAAGGAGGAACTTGAAAAAAAACTTTTGGCAACATTCATAAACAAGTTCGAGGAACGACCGATATAAACATAATGCTTCCGGTGTGGACGGGGCCTTGGAATCTCCATATGGACGCACACGAATAGCGCCAAACTAATCCTCAGGTAGAATTGCAGTTATGGAAGGTCTTAATGTCTTGCCTGAATTGCGCCGGTTATAGGGATTATCGTTTTATTAGGAATTAACAAATCTTATTTAAAAGTAAACATTTCTGAAAATATTATGATAACTCCTCTAATTGTCTTCTAACAGGAGGAAGGGTAGCAAATTATATCAATTTTATTTTTAGTTTTACGTTTGCGTTTGAGTAAGGTGGTAAAGTTTAAAATCAGTTAAGTATAACCTAACCTAACCTAACCGAATAAAAATTGGCGTTCAATAACAAAGTAATTAGATTAAAATTATGTTGGCGCAGTTCGGACTAGGATTAAACCAAGTGAGCAGGTAAAAAAAATGGCGCAGTTCGGGTGAGGGATTATATCCTCAAGATAAATTTGGAGCAGTTCAGGTGCACCCCTCCAATTGTTTTATCAACCTCTCTATTTATAAATTCAGGTTATTGATGTTAATTACATAAGTTTACTGACAAATATTTACTATTTATATTTATAAAATAATTACATGTCTATTATATAGATATCTGTGTTAGTATTTTGAGAAGAGCATTATAAGTAATTAACTTGGAATAATATTTATGGAAACCAATATGATTAGCTCCTCGGATTCTCTCATAACCTAACCACATTTTCGAGAATGCAGAATAATTGTATGGAAAACTGTGAATGACAAATACTTTCCAATATTTTACAACTGTATATATTTAAAATTGGAAATAAATCTTCCTGTAAACACATAATATAATTCATATGTATGGCTTACTTTTGGTAATTACAAAACTGATGCCGAATGCTGTAAATTTCTCAATTGTTTAGTTCCATTTTTTCACGATGGGATTAGTCGATATCCATTAGAAACATACTTAATTCAATCGCATTAAATATGTGTATCCGCTGTTTCCAAATAATAATTCATACAATTAAATCTGGAGATTAACCACATAACACATTGAATGAACTAACAAAAAATATAGAATAGAAGTTTTATATTCGTTTTACTGTGTCTCTGCCATTCAAACGGCTCAAAAGCAATAGGAGGAACTGGGATAGGAGTGTTCGGGCAAGGAACCAAACACTGAAAGCTTGGGAAAAACCCAAAGTATATTTCAAGCGGAAATCCACGCCATGAGAAAGTGCGCCCAGTTCAATATTGATAAAAGATACAGAGGACAAAACATTATCATAATGACGGATAGTCAAGAAGCCATTGAAGCAATGAGCTCTTGTGTAATCAGTTCCAAAATGGTGTGGGAATGCCTAGACAAACTCAATGAACTATGCGAAATCAATATAGTCACCTCACCATATTTTCCAGGAAAAACATGAATCGAAGGAAATTAAATATTAGATGAACTAGCAAAGAGGGGGACTGAAATACCTTTCTGGGGGCCTGAACCCTTTTGTGGAATCAGCCCCAATGTAGTATTGGAAGAAATAGGTAGAGCCGAGAAAAAGAGAAGATCTGACCATTGGAAAGATCTAGTTAGTCTTGTACAGTTAAATATTTTTCTGGGTGACTACAGCCTGTGTTGAGATCAAATGAATGCATGAGTCAAAGTGAAACTGCGCTGATAGTTTTAACAGGTATCGGGACATTGTCGGGACATCGGGACATTGTCGCCTTAATGGGCACCTGAAAAAGCACAAAATAGTGAAGGGAAAATAATGTAGATCTGTGGCATGAAAGAAGAAACCTCCATCCACATACTCTCCAGTGGCACAGCACTCCAGAATCTTAGAGCACAGCACCTGGAAGATTACTGGATAGAAGAGGAACATTTACCTAAGTTGAAGCCTGCAGATACCCTGTAATTTCTCCGGGAAATAGGACTGAAGGAGCTACTCTCAGAAACTTAGAAGAAGTAAGGAAGCACAATAGATCTTTCAGGTCTTAGTGAATGTCACCTCAAAAATACATACATAGATACATACTGTGTCTCTAAATTATTTATAATATGAAAAGTGTATAGCATGAGCAATTGAATTCTGTTCCAAATATGAATAAAGACAATGCTGCAATTCACCCTGTTTTAAGTAAATATATTTTCACGGGGTTTGCCATTGTAAACGGAATAGTTTTTATATATGTACCAAGAAAATTATTCCTGATGAACTGCTCGGCATGGTTTGTAGAAACATAATCAGGAAAAAACATCTGGAATAGAAAACCAAAAATAATTATTCAGACGGAGGAAAAAATAGTATATTATTAAACGAGCAATGTATGATAGCCAATATTCACGATGGGTGACGTGACGCAAGTCAGCCGAGTGAATATTGGCCATAAATTGCGAGTAAAATACAATACTTTGTCCAAGACCCTTAATTTTTTTTATTAAATAAAAGTCTGTAACGATTTGGTATTACTAACCTCAAAATGTTCTGACAGCTACATAAAAATATAATTTGACATATATAGAGATGGGCGATACTGTGTAAAGTATCGATACAACGTACTGTTATAAATATATTGTTTTGAACTTACTTATACTTAATATTAGAAAATATCGTTATGAAAAGTATCAATACTAAGAATTACAATATTTTATCGATACGATATATTTCAGAAACAAGTTTCCTGAACAAAATACACAGATTTTATAGTTTATTTCATATTGTACCCTCATCTCTAGTCGTGAATTATGAACCATAATACACTCCAGTGTATTATGAACCATAAATCACGACAGTAGATATATGGGTACCATATACCTTTTGTTAGGATGTAAAACATTGACTTATCAGGTGGTCGTGGACAAATACATTTTCCATTAAAATTGTGATTAAGTAGCAAAAGAATATGAACAATTGATTATTATTGATATCTCTAGAAATAAATTTGGAGACAATAAACAATTTTCACCAATAATCCCACAACCAACCATTGATGAACAAAATGTAAATAATATGTTTCAGCTATTATTTCCTTTCGCTATAGAGATCAATACCCACCAATTTCCAATTAATTTTCAAACTTCAATCCTTTTTAATTTTCAATTTATGACTTCAAATGCCACACTAGCAATTCTCTCGGACATTCATGTCGTTAAATGTATTTGCAAATTACGAAAGGTAATAGATGTATGAAACAATGAAATATAACATGCAGCATTCGAGTGAAAACGTGAATAATACTATATTATTTTAATCATAAAACTTTGTGTCGATTGTGCTTTTATTCACTGATAGGCCAAGCAATGGAGAATTTCAGTATTGTAATTTTTGACTAAAATACTAGTAGAAACCGTATAATGCCATCATTTAAAAGACAGTATCATTTTGATATGTTTTGAACACGCAAATGTGTTTCAGTCATTTGTTATAAATATTTAAAACGAAGGAACTTAATCTTTTTGTTTTTTTTTTCCAAATAGCGCGAAACTTATACTGAAGCAATATCAATGGTATGTATGGATAAATTGTTGATAATTAAGATACGAACAAAATAAGAGGCCGAGCAAGTCAATTGGATAATTAGGAACCCAGAAAATGGAGAAAAACCGGAGTCTTTTTCGAAAACTCATATCTTCGTCATCTTTCAATTGCAAGAGCTGAAATTTGGTACAAAAAAAGTTCTTTTATACCCTTCATATGCGCGGAGAGCAGACGCCAAGCGATGGTTACTTTGATCGCAATTACAATTTCAATTTTTTCATACGATAATTTCCAGCGTCGTCAATTATTGTCCACTTTTAAATTTTAAAACGGTTTTAAAAAGTATAGACGTAGAGCAACAAAACGTAAATTTTCGATTTCTATCAAACTAATGTGAATTCGGCCAAAAACGCCCGAAAACACCGCCTAAAATGACCAAGCGACGGAAAGTAACGTAGAGAGGATTAAGTAAAAGGCATACTACTATATAGATATACAAGCACTCTAGCGCTCGGTGTAATCGTTCATTTCAAGCGGTGCTTTTGGTCAACTTCGCATTATTTTATTACAAATCTATAATATAAGTTCTCTACCATGACAGTTTTCAAAACCATTTACAAAATCGGACAATCGACAACGCATCCAGGCAATTTTTTTTTAAATTATTGTGTAAAGAAATTAGAATTGCAATTGCGATAAAATTAACCGTCGCTTGGCGTCTGCTCTTCGCGTATATAAAGGGCTTACGAAGAACTTCTTTTGTACCATGTTACAGCTCTTACAATTAAAAAATGACGAAGATATGAATTTTCCGAAAAATTACTAATTTTCCGGTTTTTCCAGATTTTCTCGTTTCGTAATTATCCGATTGACTTTCTCGACCCCTACTTTTGTTCGTATTTCAATTGTCTACAATTTATTCCATTGAGATTGCTTCAGTACGTTTTATGCTATATAAAAAAAAACAGAAAAATAAGTTTTTTTTCGTTTTAACTGTTTATAACAAATGACTGAGCAGAATTTGCATGTCCAAATCATGATACTATGCATTGTCCTTCCTATGATAGCATTATCCGTTTTCTACTAGGATTTTAGTCAGAAATGTTTACCTATTGCTTGGCGTATGAAAGTAATAAGAGTAGGTAACTAGAATATATAACAGGGGTACATAAACTGGGATTGTGTAAAATTGTATTATGGATGTAGTAGCTATAGTTTATTTACTTTGAAAAGACTATGTAGTTTTTATTTTCACTTCAGAACTACATGTCGATGTGACATGTGCCTTATAATGCATGAATCGGAGATGTTATATACAAATGAGAACAACATGCTCACGTTTTATGTTGTTCAAATTGGAAAATCAATAATTATTAAATTATCATTAACAACTGATGTTTCGAGTTAAGATAATTCTTTCAGTGAATAAAACAAAAGTTTCTTCAAATTGGAACAAGTTGGAAATAAAATCCGAAAAACAGCTTGAAATGCTAAAACTCAGACTAGTGAATTTCATATTACCTACTATTTGGTTATCAAGTAAATAGATCATTATGGATACTGACACGTTATGACTAGCACGTGATAAAAAAAATACGCTTTAGTTCTAGAAAAACAACTATTTATCACCCAAGCCTAGTCAACAAGTTAGTGGAGGTTGTTTTGACGTCTAATAATTAATAAGAGTCGCTGTCACTAGCTGTTAGTGTGATTGTACATTTGTTTTAAAAATAAAATAGTTGAAATTCGTTGAAAAAGTATAGTACACAACCAGACTTGTAAGCTTATTACATGCTTATAGAATTACCATACTCTCCGCTACCCAGCTCGTGTCCAGCTTTTCTATTCGCATGTAATAAGCAACTTACAACTCTTGTTATGTAATATACTATTATTATATATATATATATATATATATATATATATATATATATACAGTGATGGGCAATTAAACCAATTAAATATCTCTGGAATTATCAGAGGTATCAAAATGAAATTTGGAAGGTGGATACTGCAGTAGATTGCTTATTTGTTTTCATTTTTCTTAACAATTTTGAACTTCCGGTTTAACCGGAAGTAATGTCGATTTCAAAATTTGGAATGGAACACCCTGTATATTATTTCAGTTTCTGACGAAACATTTTATTACGAATACAAAAATATCGGGTTCGATATTTTTTATTTCAATACCTACCGAGATATTAACAGAAAAGTAACTAAGGAAAGGAAAAATCTAATATCAATTGAAGAAATAATCATAATTATTAACTAAAACTAAGTGATTTGCAAAACATTGGAACTTAACTAAACTAAAATTAATGTATCAGATGTTCAAACTGAGCACCGTCTACTTCTTGACAATAGGCAAGTCGGTTTGTGAATTTCTATTCTTTCTCTTTCACTTAATTCGGTTATTTCACGATCAAATTAAAACAATACAATCTTTTCACGTTCAAATACAAACACTAATAACTTATTTGGATAACTACTGTCACTTCTACAATGAATTTCTTGGACTACTAGCTACCATCAAAGCATCAAATTTTTTCTTTCCTTAGTTACTTTTCTGTTAATATCTCAGTGGGTATTGAAATAAAAAATATCGAACCGGATATTTTTGTATTCGTAATAAAATGTTCCATCAAAAACTAAAATAATATACAGGGTGTTCCATTGCAAATTTTGAAATCGACATTACTTCCGGTGAAACCGGAAATTCAAAATTGTTAAAAAATATGGAAAAAGCTAGCCAATCTACTGTAGCATCCACCTTCCAAATTTCATTTAGATATCTCTAATAATTCCAGAGATATTTACTTGGTTCCACACATTTGCCCATCACTGTATTTAAATTAAATACGACGAGTGAAAGATAGGTAGGAAGGTTCCTCTATTTTATTGACAAAACCTCAAGGGGCTTATTCATTACTTCATTTGCGGAGGTTTTTTTCAGTCATATTTTTATTATATTCGAATATAATATGTGCCAGGGCAATATCAAACTCTTGGGACGTTTAGTATATACTTAACCAAGTAATTTCCTAGGAGATGATAGTGGATGGTCAACTCGGATACGATTCTATGATTAACCAATTTGAAAATATCGATTAACTCAGAATATTCGAGGCGCTAGACACAATGAATCATTAGTATCAGTACCGAACTAACCATCAGTTGAAGTTTATAGAATATGCATTCTTCTTTCTGTACGTGAAAGTATTGCTATGAAAAATATTCGAAACAGTTCGAGAAAAGAATTTTAAGAAATAAAGACGCTATATAAGTGGACGAGCAATGAAGTGTGATATAAGAAAAATAGGACTCCTTATGGAAAGTAGTTGCCTTAACATCTACACTGTGTTATTTATAAGATGCGATATAGGGATTCCGGTACAAAACTTTCAAACGCGAGCTAACTTTTTTACCAAATAGCGTTTATAAGAAATAATAACAGATATGGAATGGTCGTTGGAAAATAAGTTCAAATGCACTTTTAATTTTCTTGAATTTGTTCTGGTTTAATAAAAAAATGGTATGAAAATGGAGTTCGACTTATTTTTCAACGACCTTTCCAAATCTGTTTGAATGTTTTATGAACGCTATTTGGTGAAAAAGTTAGCTCGCGTTTGACAGTTTTGTACAGGAATCCCTATGTCACATCTTGTAAATAATACAGTGTATATTCAAGTTTGAGATGGAATATAGAAGGTTGTCAAATGGACTGATGAAGTAACAATTGAGCAACCCTTGACACAATCTGTAAGCTTGTAAATATTCTTATACACTGGATCCTTTTAATTGATAAGAGTGAAGTACTCTACTGGAATAAGGAGCTTACTGAAATCCTCTAATTTCCTCACATGCTCCTCTAAAAACTTTTCGATGTCCCATGTGGTATTCGTCTTGTAATGTTATTTGATGGTTGTCATCGAAAAAACAAAATGTGATCAATCCATTCGCATTTACTGGCCTGAATAACGAATTGGGTGTGTGTGATAGTGAGAAAAATCTCACCTGCTTCTTTATATACCAGTAAGCCTGAGGTCACTAATTAATTGAATCAAAGCATCCTAAAAAGCGTTATCAACTGGAATAAGTTTTAAATGGCAATTACGTGTATCTTTCTTTTTTCGTTAGTAACTAAGTTTGGAACTGTCGACAATCTTGTACCCATATTCGTATACATTTATTTTTCCCCTGCATCCGCAAGATTCGATCGAACTTTTCAATGACTGGAAAGAATTATCTTTTAACTGAATAACTGAAACTAAAATATACTACCAGGAGTTTTCATCGATAAGTTTTCCAAATTACCAGTTTTAAAAACAATATTTCTTATATATGTCGTGGCCATATCGAAAATTTGCTTACGGAACGCCAGAGAATTTCATGAGATGGTCAAATTTCTCGATGTTGACAATTTAATTTGACCAGATCATTCAACCGTCAACGTTTTATGATTCTGTCATACACGTTTGGCCGGATTGTATTAATAGGGTGTACCTACATAAAATATTCAATGAAAATAAAAATATGTTAAGAACTTGTCTATTGTCATTTATGTCCAACTGCGACATTATATTTGAATAAACTAGAAACAGTAAAAATTTCAAAAATCTCAAAATACAGCATACCCAACCTGAAATGTTTGATTGAAAGTAAAAAACTTAAAAATAAAATCATAAAAAATCAGTGTTCATTTTAATTGATACACATTTATTTTTAGAAAACAAACAAAATATTCAGAAATGAGTAGATACCTTTGTCAGCGGCTGCCATTTTCACGCGTGAACAAAGCGCTTGAAGCGCCTCTGTCGCAATTTATGCAACTATTTTACGATATAATCAAATAATCCTAACCATTTCATGAAATGCTGCGCGTTAAGTTTACCATATCGAGAAACGATTTCTTATCATTGATCTGCTTAAACCACATCATGATGTGGCTATAGACAGTGAAACATTCCATGAAATGCGACCATTTTATGAAATTCTCCAGCATTTCGTGAAGTGAGCAAATTTTCGATATTGCCACGACATACGAGTAATACGACATAGGGATTCATGTACAAAACTGTCTAGCATGAGCTAACTTTCTTACCAAATAGCGTTTATAGAAAATGATAACAGATTTGGAAAGATCGTTTGAAAATAAGTTCAAATGCACTTTTAATTTTCTTCAAAAAATGGATATTTATGTAAAAGTCAAACTCCATTTTCGAATACTTTTAAATTATTAAGAGACAGACAGTAGGGTAGGGACACGGGAAAGTTGAGAGTTAAACCTGAAGTATGGCCGCTGAGTTGAAATTTTTTCTCTTTTGTTTTTGGCTCTTTTTTCACAACACGTTCAACTTTCCCGTGTCCCTACTATACTGTCTATCCCCTAATAATTTAAAATATTCGAAAATGGAGTTCGACTTTATTCATCATGAATATCCATTTTTTTATTGAAAAACAGATCGAATTCAAGAAAATTGAAAGTGCATTTGAACTTATTTGTCAACTACCTTCCCAAATCTGCTATTTGGTGAAAAAGTTAGCTCGCGTTTGACAGTTTTATACATCAGGAATACCTATCTTATAAAAAACACGGTTTATAATGACCAGTCATGATAGATTGGTGCAGGAAAATTATTTTTCAAACAAACTTAAACAAAATCAATAAAACATGTATTTGAGTACAATAAAAATATTTTAAGGCCTCTCATACGTACGTGTTTGTGTTAAGGTCGATTTAGATTAATCCTTACTAAATGTCAGTCACATTGGGATATATGTGCCAACTTGTCAAAAAAACCATTTCGACAATCACTTTTTAAGTAATCAAATCCCGGATCTTACTCAACAAAATTGAAAATACCGAAGATGATAAAGCATGTTTAAAGAACTGTTAGCTTATACATGATAAAAATTGATACTGATGGATAACACTTTCGTTATGATTTATTAACACAACATTTCCCAAATAAATTTTGTAAAACCTTGAAATTCTTTCAATCCACCCTTGTCTCAATTCTATTTGTGAACAATAATAGTACTTAGACAAACTGGACGAACTCAATCAACAGAAATCATTTCCAGGAATTTTGCGAAATTCCATTGTTGAGTGATTGGAGTGAATCAACTCGAGCAAATATTTAGAAATAGATTATTTGCCAAATAAGCGAGAATCAATTTTGATATCAGGTAGCCCAGAACTTCAAATTAGATGGTTTTCAATCTGAATTGAATCGAAATTGGTAATTACATTGCCAGTTTAGAACAGAGCGTCAAATGAATTTATTGATTAATTTAAAATAAGAGTTGCTCTACTTGAGACGCACAAATAATTAACCAAATTTTCAATTCCTTGCAGCATTTTCATTCGAAAGTCAGTGAAAATTTCGGAATTATATACAGGGTGATTGATCAGTGTGGTAAAGCTCATTAGGTCTGTTGCAAGAGAAGGGCTACGCATAGGTTCCTCAAAACCACAGATAATTGCGTTCACCAGAAGAAGGAAGATGAAGGTGAACTTATACGATTGTTGGATGAAACAAAAAATATGGATTCTTTTTTTTAATTTCTTGGGAAATTAAACCACAATATTTTTGAATTCTTTATTTCAACGTTTCGGTAGCGTTCCAGCTACCGTTTTCAAGAAAAAATAAGTAAAAATTGATTTTTATTCCTAACTAAAAAAAAAAAATATGGAGCTGGAGTTATCCTAGACCCAGGTTTAACTTGAAACCGACACCTTCAGCACGTGATCAAGAAGGCAGAGGTAACCTCCATGGTTGCCAGACGCACTTAGGGCACTAAATGGTGACCTAGACCAAGCATGATACACTGGTAGTACAAAATGGTTGTCACACCCAGGATAACATATGCATCTCTGGTCTGGTGGTCAAATATTAGACAAACCTCTGCGATGCTGGAATTAAGTAAGGTCCAAAGAATTGCATGTATTGGCATTACAGGGACAATGAGGACTACAGCATCAGATCATGACGTGGCACATGGGAGAGGATAATTAGGAATAAGACATCTGGATGACGACATCTTAAAAATACCAAGAGACAACATGACCAACAGATATATCTTCCGCAAGAACTTCGAGATTTTCATCGAAGATCGAAAGGAGCTTGACAAAAAGAGAGAGAGTAAAGCGAATGAACTGATCTGGTACACAGGAGGCAGAAACTGTATAGTAGATCTCACAAGACTCCAGGAGACTTCTACAACCAACCCGCTAAGAGCCTGTATAAGCTAATACAGTTCATCTTGGCTGGAACGCTACCGAAACGTAGTGAAAAAAAAAGCATTATTGTGGTTTGATTCCCAAAATATAAGGGAAAAAAGAAAACGGATTGGCGAAATAGGATGTAGTCAGAACACTAGGAGGATTTACAATAAGCCCAGGAGGCTGGTGTGACAGGCAGTGGGACGGCTCCTTTGAAGAAAAAGGTGAAATCTCGGCTGGCATGGGAATGCGGCGAAGAATCTCAAAGACTGGCGACTCGGAAAAGAGTAGCATTGGAGTGGGTCCCAGAGGTCACAAAGGAAATGTGGGTTTTTAATGGGTTATATGTATGGTGTATAAGAAGCTATTACCAATTTTCCATCAAAATTTTGCAAATGCTCATTGAATCAAATACATGGTGAGTTAAATATGAAATACATCACTTTCTTAGTACTATTACCGTACTTTCATTTTATAGATCATTTCTAAAATCTGAACTCATAAGTTTTTGAGATGTTTCCATTGTTCTATGCTCCTTAACGAATAGTATTATCAATAAGTATTTTGGAATCTCTATAATTTTCCTTAAATAGTGGAATTAATCAGAAAAAGTTGGTCTAATTCATAAGAGTAACGTATAAGCATGTTTATACTGCTCGAAGTCGAGGAACAATAATCAATCTACAGCTGAAACGGTTATTATGATCACAAACATTGAAGTTGATTGGAAATTTGTTTATTCTATATAATAGTGGATGTTTAAATATCTTCTGTATGTTCCTTGTGATGTATTCGTTATTCTTTCCGGTTATTGCATATTTGGGAAAGCAATGAATAATCTTTTTTATATTTTTCATTCAAATTCCTGGTAGCTTCTCAGCTACCTTTATCAAAAATCACCAAGTTCTTATGAAGTTCTGGTCCCTATCTGACGCTACGAAAGAATTTGACTGGAAAATCAATAATATTTTGTCGAAGACCACTTTTTTAACGTCAATTCACAGTAGATCATATATCCTTGCTTAACGCATATGGTATGCGACAAATTTTCCTGAATCAGTCTTGCAATTTTGTTTATCTAAAGATAAACAATAATTCCAGTGCTAAATTATGAGAAAATCTGTATAACCACTTATAATGCTATCCAGGATACCAAATTTGACCACATTTAGCTGAAATACTAGCTATGCACTTATCCTCATTTAATTGTATTAAAGCACAGAGACCATTCAGTTGGGCCAAAGTACCTGGTATAATCCGTTGCTGAAAATGGGTCATATAGGTTGTTGTTGACTTTTTTAAGTGAGAGTTGATGAAATATCGGGATGGTTAATGTATTCACCTCTTACACTTAAATGTGTATGATATTGAATTCAATAAATTACCTTAAGTTAACTATTCTTTATATAGTTTTCGTTATATCGAATATATATAATTGTTTTTCTATAATTATGATCACTTGAGTATTTGAAGATTCTCTTTGTACGACTTTTGTCAATAAAAATGAATAACCAGTCGAAGAAATTAGCGTATAATCAATACAGGAGATTAGTGGAAGCGAGTTTTCTCCGCGTTTCTCAGAATCGGTGCCTGTTTTGCACCAGCCCGTGTGAAATTTATCATATAAAACAATTCCGTGATGGTTTTGGGGGACCACCTTTGAATTAAAGTTGAATTATGGGCGTTTAAAGGATATTTGATTTTAATACAATTTTTAGCGTAAAAATTACGAAGGCAGAAACAAGTCTTTTGAAACTGTGTTTCCTACTCCTTACTCTCTTCAAATTACGAACATTTCCTTTTTTCGCTTTTGTGGGAAGATGCCTTTCCCATAAGTCACTTTTACGACTTTTCTGTTCTCGAACAAGAACGATGAATTCCACGCAATGTACACCTAAATGTGAGTTTGAATAATGATGAAGAAGTCGGAGATGTTGAAGGGGCTAAGAGAACGGCACACGGTAAAAACCACAAAGGCATTCATCTTCAAAGTATATTTTTGATTGGATCAAATGAGAAAGCTAAATATACATACACGCATCATATCACTGGATTTTTATTCTGCAAAATTACGCCAAAATTTCAAGAAAATTGATATTAACTAAATTTTTGGATATTCCCCAATAGAAACTTAGTAGAATATATTAGGATACCAATGAAATAATCATTCAAAATATTTACAGTCAGGTATTCGTTGAAAATGTCAGCCGAATTTAAATGGTCACCCTGTTTGTTGTTTGGGTCTTTACTAATTGAAATTTTATTCTATTCTTGTTGACATGTTGTTCAGAGAATTATTTAGTCACAGCATTATAATTTTTTTCAAGGAAATCGCGTGCGTAGCTGAATTGTGGAACAAATTCATCATTTTCCAAACAGTCTATTTCAAATAAAAATTTAAAAATAGGTCAATTTACTGATAGATATGGTCTGGGTTGACTAGAGACAACAAATCGTCTCTAATATAGGTGAGAAGATTGCAGATAATGAAATGGCGTACCAGATAGCTGGAGAAGGTTCTAAAGGGGGTTTGCATCCGTTCCGTGGAATCAATGAAAATTGTACAAAATGGTAAATCGGGAACTGGCCGGATAGGGAACACCAACTTACATGGAGATCAATACAAGGTCATACAAGCAACTGAGCAGGATAGACAATATGTAACAATCAATCAGACTAGTGGAACTAAGTAAGATATATTTTTAGATATAGTAGTTACTCAACAGCCTGGTGGCTGGACACTGCACCCTGAGGAAACATCAGTATATAAAATAATTGTAAAATAGTTGTAATATATCCGAACACACAACAATTTTCTGCGTAGATGTCTTCTCGATAGAAAATTGATACTGGGAGTACACTTCTGCATTATTATTATTCAACTTTAGGCGTGAATTATAAGGAAAATTCACAGGAGCGAAATAAATTGAGTGGTTTTGACTACTGCTTGGACCGGCTTCCACGATGCTTTCATTTTAAGTTAATATTTTGCTGGTATAAACAATAAACAAGCAGTTATATACAGGGAAGCGAGAAAGTCTGACACCAAGGTATTTTTTTTGAAGAGAATGAACATATATAATAAAATTTGAAAGTCCTGAACGGTATTGTGTTTTTCGTTTTCTAGCGGAAATATCAAAGTTATGTCAGGTCTGAACTCGATGTACTGCCGCCAACATTGATTTTCAAAGAGAACGCGGGTCAAATGATATATCACGAAGAAATTATTTTTTTCTTTTTTCAAAAATAGCGAATGTACCTACACCACGAAAAAAATATCCTGTATAATTCCAGTTCTAAGAATTCACTTGTATTTTGTACTATTGTTGGTATGCCACTGGTAAATGATTTATGTGAAACAAAACAGTACATCAAAAACTGTTAAGAAAACCTTAAAGTGTAAAATATTTTCGTATATATATATATTAGTATATAAAAGTTCCAATATACTCAAAATACCAAAAGCCTGATATTGGCTTAGCATCTCATTCCAACACTCTCATTCAACTCTGAATCTACTAAGACACATTATCTTGGGGTTGTCATAAACTTAGCAATACCTCAATCACTATACATGTGCCATTTGATTTGAAGGAGTTCCTTGGTGTATCTCCGACGTCCAAGATACAATACCAATGGAATTAAAATCGATCTATTAGTTACCCAAATAATTGTATTCGGATTAAAAACAACTCGACTGTTTCCAATTGAGTCGTCTTGTCATCATGAATGAGAGTAGATTCTGATTACAGTATCTGGAAAGTAACAACAATTTCACAAAAGTATAAGCCTAGTTTATTCCATTTATTCGTGGGTTCATTGAGATTAATTTCGTGTTATTTGTGATTGTCGATCTGCTACATTCATATTGTTCACGAAAACCAATGAATATAAAAATGTGTGTGGAAATATTCTGGAATGAATTATATTATTGTACAATAGCCGGAATAAAATGAAAAAACGAAACCACGCAAGTGCATTGTCACTCTATAATGGCTTTTGCTGCATAATATTTACACTTCCACAACGACAAATAATCAAAAATTAAAGCTCTATGTATGCCTGCGAATCGAAATCAACAAACATCCGTATATTTATTCAAGAGTCACCTGGTTTTGATTTACGAGTTGATCAAAAATCAATTCCGTAGCGTGAGGTGAATTTGAAATAAATACAAATTATTATACAGATTCCAATATTCAGGAATCGGTTTTGTGGCACATTTTTCCACACTGAAAATAAGGAAATACAGAATTTCCTTATTATTTGAGCAATCAAATTTAATGGAAATAATGTGAGCCAAATTAATTAATAAAGGGTGGTTCGAAGTAATTTATTTAGTTTTAAACGATAAAATGAAGAAATTTAAATTGTAAAAATCTTCATTATATTTGAGCCTATGCTCAAAATTTGAAGTTGTAAAGCTAAAACAGTGAGTAGCTTTTCCTACTTCCGTCACTAAAACCGAATTCGAAACGCGGGAATGACATTCACAAAACGTCACTTTAAACACTAGTAGTGCGAAAAGTCACATCTCGTTTATCTTTTGTTTCTTAGGCGACACATCAAATATATCTTTTGTAATTTAAATTTAATATTCCGTGATAATTTTGTACTTCTGTGTCATTCGATTCTTCAATGTCACGTCAGTTATAGTCTGTCATTTTGTGAATATAATTGAAATAATATAATATAATTATGTTTTTTCTTTCCCTGTGAAAGTAGAAAAAGTATAGTAAGCACCTTGTGTCAAAATAGCTATTTGTATTGTATAACAAGGGAGCAGAATGCTACTTCTCAGGCATTTTACTCCCATGTTAAACATCTGATTTTTCCGCCTACTTCTCTCCAAAGTATTATTTATATCTGCAAACTCGCTTAAATCACTCATTTATTAAATATTATTTTATTCTCTGTTGATATAACTCACTTTTAAACTGTAATCTGTCAATGGACCATTGACCTAATATTTCTGTCATAAATTCGAAAACCGGATGTACCTATGAGTTGTCAAAGTCAAATTGTTAATGAAAAAATCGTTAAAATGAAATAAAAATTCACTGATTCCTACCAAATAATACCAAATATTTTTGCAAAATACAGGGTGTTCTATGACTGAACAGTAAAATTTATACTTGTATGTCTTATAAGTTATTTCATTGATCACGTACCATGACGTAGTATTAACTTTTCCTCCCTAGGAAGTAAAAGTACGACTTGTATGACAATGAGCCCAAGAAATGGATACTTTGGATAGAGGTAGGCGAAAAACATCTTCAGTCACTCATAAGGAACTCGTACTAAAGAAACGTTTTTGTCACTTGGTGCATGGTGAGGGTATATTGAATAAATGTTTATTAATACAGTGCATTAATACGGAGTTTCAAGGATATTGGGAAAAAAATTAAAAATGTTTAGCTGAAAATAAAGTTCGAAAAAAGTTTCTTAATTTAAAAAATAATTCATAACAATCCCTCCTAAATAAGATTAATAATGGAATGCTTGTTGTTACAAAGACTACTAAAAATTCGCTATAAGAAAAAATTGATAATTCTTGAAATTTACTAATTTTTCATTCCTCCTATTGCACATCAGAAATACACTGTGTTATTTATTAGATGCTACATAGGGATTTCTGTACAAAACTGTCAAACGCCAGTTAACGAGTAGCCTTCATAAAAAATAATCAAAGATTTGAAAAGGTTCAGATGTACTTTTAATTTTCTTAAATTTATTCTGGTTAAATGAAAAATTGGATAGTTATGTTGAAAAAAAAGTCAAACACCATTTTCATACTACTTTTATGGATAACCTTAATCGATTAGGAGATGGCTAGCTGGGTAGTGCACGGGAAATTTTTAAAGTTAAACCAGAGGTATGATGTTTCGATTCGCCGCTGAATTAAAATTTTTTCAGTTCTATTTTTCAACACAGTATATAGCTCTTCCTGTCAGTTCCCAGTCTGCATATAAGTAGTTGAAGCCAAGTAATACATGGTATGCATCACTGTTATACCTTCACAATGATAATGAGAAAGGCAATCAGTTAACAAGAATAGTGATCATGGATACTTATATACTTAGTTAAAGCAATTTTTAAAATGTTTAAAATTCTCGTGACAAAAAAAAATTATCCTAGATTTCTATACAAAAGTCTTCACTGAAAATATTAATTGACTTCGGGTAACTAAACATTTTTCATCTTCAGAAAAAGTCGATGAAAATTATTCCATGAACTTTTGGTATTATGTTCACGTATCTCGGATCGTCATAATATGATAATTTTTCTGTACCATGTTACATCTACATCTGAGTGGAAACTCAGTGCTGGAAACAGATGAAAATAAATTGAGCATTGAAAATTATGAATGTGTATCATTAAATTGAGTGTGAGATAATAAAAAAATTCTCTCATCAGAAAAGTATTGAGCTAATTAGTTCTATATGTGAAAGTTTGGCATCAAACAAATACAGAAAAAAAAAATAGCTCCATTCATGCAGCAAAAAATACAATAATATATGTAAAAGCTGTGAAATCTGCAAAAAATGGACAGAAGGACAAAATAATTGGCTCACGTCTTATTTAGGACGAAATAATTGGTGGCTTTGTAGATTCCTGATTAACGAAAGGGTACCTATCTACATCTTCCAGTGGATCATTTCACAAGATATGCTCTTATTTCGTCATCAAAAACTCAATTTGTGAATTTTGTTGAACTGTTCAATTAGTTTGCTGAAACAGAGTATATAAGCGTATTACCCTGAAATCAGTTGAAAAGTGTTAAAAAATAGTTGGACGTAAAACAAATACCACTAGTCTTTCCAGTCGTGAATGCACTATTTTCAAATGGATTAAATTAAAGATCGAACCAAACTCTGGTGAATAAAATCGGATGTGGAACAAACAAGAATAGAAAAAAGATAGCTTTGACAAGAGTAACCCAAGAATGTATTGATAATTACAATGAAACTGGGCACTCGATTACTAGTTTCGCCCTAAAATACCCATTATATGGCACGGAGGACAATCTTGCCAATGAAGTTGGGGCAGTGGTGGAATAAAAACTGAATAAAAGATAAAAAAAAAACTTTAGGAGAATACAATTGAAACACAGAACTGTAATAAAATGCTATTGATAAAACCAGAAAATACTTTATATTTAACATTGGAAATTGTATTTGTGTAGAAAATGTGAGTGAATTAAATTGGGAGAAACTGGATAAATTAGGAACTTTATCATATGAAATCGGTAAAAATTGGAAAAGTATGAGCTTTTTCGTACCAGAAAACTTTTCCTAGCTATATACACTAAGGAACATGTTGAAAAATTAACACAAAACTGGTCGTTGGAGAAATTGTGCTAATTTTTATTCCTACTTGGAGATGGGAAGAAAAGTATATCAATATTGTCAAAAACGTTCCTTCAGTCAGGAGTTTTCCAAAACGAGTGACTAAAGATGGTTTTTTTACACTAGGTGCTTACTATACTTTTTCTACGCTCACAGGAGAATAAAAGATAATTATATTATATTGTTTCGAATATATTCACCAAATGTCAGACAATGACTGACATGTCATAAAAAAATTGAATGATACAGAACCACAGAATTACACGGAATATTAAATATAAATTACAGATAATACTCTTGATGTGACGATACAAAAGATAAACGAGATGTGGCTATTAGCACTTGAGTTCAAAGTGGCGTTTTACCAATGTTAAATCCGTGTTTTAGATGCGGTTTCAGTGACAGAAGTGAAAAAAGTATATTTCTTTAATTGAAATTTTGCGGAGAACTAGTTATTAAGCAAGATTCAATTTGTACCTAGAAACCCAGCACATGTCACTTTTAAAACGTTATCAATCAAACACCATCAAAGTAATCACTAAATTGAGAAGAAAATCTACACAGTGGACTTAATTTTCATAAATCCAATGCACAGTTACTGAATTTATTCAATCATTGGATTTCTTTTTCATTATTTAAGCCAAGCTGTAGTAATAAACTTTTTTATATTATCAAAAATGTAAATTGAACCACTACAAGAAGAGCATATCTCAATGAAAACCAAATTTGACTCCGATTTGATAGGGAATGATATTTGATTTTGTAAAAAATAAGTTGTATATCCCAAATATGTGTACATCTAATATAAAGTAGAATGTCTGAGCTCAGGTTAATAGGAGAAGTATAGTAGTAATAAAACATAAAAGTTTTTCCGAAAAAACTTGTCACATTGACCTGTAGTTCTACTCAAGGCGTCATCCCCACTTCATGGAAAGCCCTTCGATTGCCGCGCAGCCAGTCTTTCGCCAGCTTCAGCTCGAAAAGCACGTAGAGATTTTCACGCGTTATTTACATTTCGCAAAGTCACGTGTATTTTAAAACTTTGAGTTTTCCAAACAAAGCTGTCTTATTGCCCAGTGCTTGAAAAAGTGGATGGTTTTTATTTGTACCGCAAAGGTAAAAATACCAGTATGTTTATTATTTAAGAGATGGATATAAATAATTCTTGTCGGTAGTATAAAGTACAATTATTTGATAAGGATAATTATTTCCCATTAGTGTGGTATATGTGTTTTATGATTGATATTTTGAAAGGTTCGGTTATTATGGTAGGATGATCGATAATAGTTAAAGTTGACGGGCCGTGATGAAAAGAAGTGGTGGACGTGGTTGAAACATTTGAAAAAATTGAGTCAAATCAAATCATGCAAAAGTCTCAATACCATTATTATTTTTTTATGCGAAGAATAATTCATTTTTCTCAATTAAATTGTTCCCCGACAAACTTCCAATTAAATTAAATTGGGCAGCCAGAAGAAAATCATGATAATTTGGTGTATTGATGATTTGTACACCAAAAATTTGAATAACTACTCAATTAACCAATTATTGATTATCACATTCAATTTTCACGGAATAAGGCAGGTACATTTAACATTTTCCATAATTGGTATTCAGATATTTGGCACCAAATGGATATCTTTGTAGTTCTAGAAACAATAAATATTCAATAAATATCTTCGTCAGATCAAATCGATACAAAATGCTCGATGCTTGATTATCTTTTTATCACAAAACAATAAATTCAATTTGGAGCGAACAACTGAAACATCATCCAAAATACGCACTTCTCAATCATTCCAAATTAAACATTTAAAATGTCCAACTCCCACTCGCACTGACAACAGAATGCAGCAATTTTACACTGACAACATATTCAACGATTTGAATTTTATTTGAATAATATTCTACCACTCTAGCATAGTATGGGAAGGCTCAATCAGTGTTGATTGGAGATTATAATATATGATCTCATCTTGCAATTTTCAAGGTTCAACAGTCGAAAATATAAGCTGACTGTTTAGGATCTCTATCCACAGAATTATGATCCAAAGTAACTAATGGGAGTCGAGCTTACGGCTTCCGAGCTGGAAGCGTTTCCACCAGGTTTTAAATACTTCAGCCTTAGCCCAGCGGTAGAATTAAAAAAACGGCGAAAAAAAATTTATTTCTTCCTTCAATTTTAAAAACATTGACTAAATTGTGGATTTTTTTATTCAATTTTTATTAGTGTTGGCAGGAAAACACATCTTACCAATGCACATCCAACAAAAAATTCTGTTGATCTGTAATTGATCAAAAAGTTGGAACGTAGCTTACACTGCAAAAAGTTCAAATTAAATTTAAAAACACACAGATAATGTGTCTAAATAATTCAATTAAACCCATTTCCAAGAATGTATACCAAATTCGATTGTTATAAACAGAAATAAACAAAACAAAAGGTAGCATAATATTATGTTCCATCTATTGTATGTACTTGTGAAGTTTCACCAAAATCGGTCTAGCCGTTTCCGAGATTGAGTGTGTTTACGTTCCAGTCTAGACCATAATACGGATTAATTAATAAATTCTACTACATAGTAAGATTTGCTTATATGAAACTATCGTTTATATCCTTCAAATCATACTGCGATACAGATGGACGTAATTCCACACAGCATAGTAAATAATGGAAAGTTACCATACGATAGAATTTCGACTTCAAACTACACCATGCAGTATAAAATATAAATAATTGAGAAAGCGTAATTTATTTCCACTTTCTTCGCACTATTTCGGACCGAGTAAGGTTTCAGAGAACAAGAGTTGAACGTTATTTAAAAGTTCTTGTAACTTCCAGTTGGTTTGATTGAATGATATTGCACAGAGATTTTGATGGCGGCTATCCTGGCTTGAATTCATTCGTTTGGGTTGTGCTGAACAAGTGCTGAACTTGAACTGAATCTTCGTTCTATGCTATATACTTCCATTCCAGAAGCTTCGTGTCTCCTATTCAGGCAAATAGGGGGATTCTCTGTAGTTGCAATGCTTGTATTATTCTCTCTCCAAAGTGCTCTCTGTTTCATTATAATTTTCACATTCTCTGCACATTGTTCAACTTGACTAGTCCATTTAGTTTTCTCAGAGTGCAGTGTCCAGTCACCAGATGGGTAACTGTCTTCTAATATCTTCTAGCAAGCTTGGTTGCGGATCCCTTGCCAACCTCACTTCTATATGTGTCAACCTCCATTTGAATTGGTGTTCTTTACCCAGCCAGTTGCCGTTTTTTCCTATTATGTAATCCGTTGTGATTCAACACAATGTGCTTTAAATCCTTCTGTTATGCTAACTGGTACGCTATTCCATCACCTGCAATTGCCTCATGCGCCGGTACTCCTACTACAGACACTGCGTTATGTCTTGCTAGCCTGTTAAAAAAGGATTTTTACAATCATCAGATTCACTTCTTGGAATCCCGAAAGTTTCAAGATGTCCTCTAATGTTTCCATCAATTCAGGCTCTTGTGGCTATCCTCCTTGCTCCAAACATAGTCGTATATCGACCAGTGCCAAAGAACATCATTCCATATCTTGGTCCATTTATGCCAGCCCTAGGTCCATGGAATCATGATGGGAAAGATGATTTCTCCAGAATTACCTGGGTTCATCACTTGTAACCTAGATGTGATATTCATTTGCTCAGATGTTCTTCAGTGTCATGGCATCAAAACTCATGTGAAATATGGGTTCATCTAGTATTGTCCTAGTTTTTTTTATTCGGTTATTTAACATTAGGCTATTTCTGCTACTGAGGCTTATCACCGACGCCGGGAGCACTCTACACCCACCCAGGCTTTGCCCTGAACTCTTCAGCATCGCCAAGAAATCCTGGTCTCCCTGATAGTATGTTTTTCCAGGTGTGTACTGCTAAATTTGTGTAAATGTGTGTGTTGATGTGTACATGCTGGAATTTTCTCGAGGTCTTGCGAATATTGCGATTCCATCAATTCATTATTCAGGAATACAGTGACAATGTCAGAGTCGAGAAATAAGTGTTAATATGTGAATCATGAGAGGACACGTCGTTATAAGTTCAATTAAGTTGTTACTATGCCTTCAATTCTTACATCTTCATCACAATAGAATATCGGAAGCATTTTAAAGATGATATAGCAATATTTTGCTTAGCTTTTCAAACCTTGAAAATGCTATAATCAAATTTACCATTCTGACAATCATTATTGTTAATAGTTCTACATTATTGACAGTGCTACAAATATTTGTTGTGAAATTTAAATTTCCTGAAACTGGAATGTAGATTGATCAGATTATTCTCAAAATTTTCCCATTTTGTGAATTGGATCAATATAACCTTCATCCACGTACATAATGACTACCTTTTTCCTTTATTGCAAATGAAAATAGGCAACGTCAACATTTCACTCAGATTTAGAAGCGTGACGTTTGGATAGTTATCGTAGCAGTTGTTTGAATTGCCTGGATAAGTGTAAAAAAGTTCTTGAATAAACATGATTATAAAGAATTTGTTTTAAATAGTATATTGCGATATCAATAATATTAGTTTTAACAAAAGTTTGGTGATATATAACTACTAGCGAACCCGACAGACATTGTCCTTTTTTGTCTTACAATATAATACTAATTTTGACAATTTTTATTTCGATTTGAAAATATCTCATTGTTAAATCAGATAGTATTGTTGATTTTTTCAACGAAGAAGTGTAGGTATTTCTTGAAAACTCGACTTTCTTGAATTTTGTCAAATTCTGAAAAAAAAACACCCAATATTTCCAAAGGGACGTAAAAGGAAACTTTCATGCTAAATACCATGAAATCGGCCTATCCGTTAAGGAGTTATGCAGTACCAACCCGATTGCAGCGCCACCTACCGTGAATCTAAACCATCCAGTTACTCACTTAGACACAAAAAATTTCATGGAAATCAGCCCATCCGCTTAGGAGTTGTGAACTCGATTGATACCAAGATCAAAATTTATCAAAATGTTTCCATATGCTTATATAATAATATATAGAATATACCCCTGCAAAACCAGGACGGTTCGCTAAATATACATATGAACCTTTTCCTCAAACTATTGTCAATTATTCCGCTTTTGGTACTTTTCACCTGTACCAGGCAGTTCTCGACTTTCACATGACATTTCTCCATGAAGAGAAAGAAGATGACATACATTTGGGTTCATCTGGAACTCCAAAATTCTATGAATGTGATCGAAAGGTCTATTGACATTAAATGTTCATTCTAATTTGACTAATATTTTGCTTCTGCAAGATTTCACTGCAAAATATCCACTTTCCCAGTAATCTCTCTATTTTTTTTAAATGGGGAAAAACAAAATTAAAAATTATAACGTGAAATATATACATATCCACGTGAAGAATTTATGGCTGGAGTGTCCCATCTAACAAATGGCGTGTCAGTCCAGGTAGCTCGGAGAATCAATATTTTGCTCTCCGCATATTATTATGTTCATGTTTTCTGTGAAATATTCGACATGTGAAGCGACAAATCTCTCAATCTCTTAAAAATCCTTTGTATGTATGACTCACGTATGTATATAGCCTTGAAGGTGTATTGTGATTAATAAATTTTTCTGTTGCCGCACCGGAAATAGAACTTTCGGTATGATTCATTGAATCGAAAATGAAACTGAACACAAATCACAAATCTTACCGAAAGTAACCATTATGGGAATGTTTTGTTTTACTTTCGAGACGATTTTTTCACTTCAGGAATGATTTTCAATATCCATGTATGCGATCTTAGCAATGACATTTACGGAAATTTTATTATTACATTGCCTGTCAAAATAAGTTTGTTGATATGGATATGGAAATCGACAACGAAAGTGACGAAGAAATAATTATTGAAATCAGTGCAATCTGCTAATTGTACTTTCATTAAATTTAATGTACATGAGAAATATTTATAGTATCTATTATTTTTTTGATTTTTATCCAATAAACGGCTTCAGAAAATATATTGTACGTAACACTACCAGAAAGAGATTTCACGGGACTCGCAGGCTTCCAGGACTCGCCTACGACTCGCCCTGGAAACTGCCCAATCATCCCGTAAAATATCACTTTCGAAACTTGTTACGTATATAACTGTTTTTCGAGGGTGGAAAATTCTACTTAATGATACTTGCAGGAAAGATAGTTAAATATGTTACTGGTAATTTACGATCGAAAGTAGTTATCTTTGGGCGGTCTTCCCAATTTGGAGCGGGTCAAAAGCATTCTCGAAGGACCAATCTAGTTTAACAGCTGAAGATTGTGTCAGGGAATTTGGATAAACCACCTGAAAGGGGATTGGAATTGTAACCAAAAACTCCACTTCCGGTTATACCTTATATCACGTGGTTTTGCCAAGTGATTGAAAAGGTGTATGAAACCAGCAGAGATAAAAAAACTTTTGGTGGAGATTTGTGGCAACGATGATGACGATATTTGCACTATTTATAGTACCCATAGTAAATGAATTATTGTAAAAACAAAACGCTGTTGAAGTTCGATATTCACGTACACCTTCATACATCACCACCATCCCGAATTGGTTATGTATATCCATGAAACTAAATTGAAGGGTAACGCCATACTTCAGCTTTGAGAAAAAAAGTCATTGGTATAATATGCTTACGGCACAATCACAGAATTTCTGTAAAGCATGCTTATCGATCAGCTTGTCGACCGGATCAATATATATTTAATCTTGAGGGGATATACCGTTTGCGTAGGAAACAAAATTTTTCGAAACGTAGGTACGTATTATTGGAAGTAGGTGCATTCTTTTTTACTGAGATCTAAGCATTCTCAGCTAATCTCAGCTGACATCGGTAAAGTGCGCGTTCTTTTTTATTTGCTCACTTCGTGAGCTGAGATTTTTCCTCCCCCTACAGCGATACTGAATGTGTTGTAAGAGGGTATATCAGTTGGATTTGAGTCGGAAATACAGTTGAGGGGATGAAGCATGGTTATCGGATATATCCAGATAGGTTATGTTGATATATTTTATGTCTCTTATAAACGCATGCGTCGGTAGATTGCGCATTTCAATTTAGTAGGTCGTTATTTTTAATACTTACCCACATCACTTTCACTGAAGTGAGCTGATATCTCAGTCAAGAAGAACACACCTAATGAAAGGATTTTTTGAACAGATTTCCAATTTTAATTTCATGCATCTTTTATCATAGATAATGTTAACATTATTGTTAAGATACTAATATTGTTTGCGCACATGGAAATTCTAAAAGATGGCTTTAAAAAAACCGAAGCTGGGATCAATTGAATCAACTAATATTAAAATGCAAGGTTTGTCTCAGGATAGTTGTCAAATAATATTCTGACGTTTTCTTGAGTCTCTCTAATTGTGTATTTGTTCCAGCTTTCGGTAGTTTGAAATTTTTTCACAATAAATAGAATGTTAAACTGAGTTAGGAACCGAAAGTTAAGTACCGCAACTAGAAGCGAAATGGTACGAGTCTTAGGTGATAAAGTAGTACCGATCCTAATACTTGGTAAAACAATACAAGCAGCAGATTATCGAAAAAGATTATCCAATCTGTTAACACTATAAGTATACTGAACGGAGTTTCAATTTTGATGTTTGTCAATATCCATTGAAACAACATAAACGAGATTAGTATCATTGAATAGAATACGTTATCTATGATTTCTAGTAGCGAGTCTCACATATTTATTCAGTTTCCAAACTTCACTAGTTTATATAATCGTCTTAAAGATGAGAGCTTTTAAATCGCACTGGGTATATGTATATTTTCACTGACAGTTCACCTTCCACATTCCTTCTTAGTTGATTACTAAGAAAGTGAAGGTTTTCGTATCGCGATAGTGCACTTTTAAGGGTACTAGACATAAGTGAATCATACACATAAAGGATTTTCAAGAGTTTGGGAGATTTGTCGCTTCACATATCGAACATTTCACATAGAACATGATGATCTGCGGGGAGCAAAGTATTGATTCTCCAAGCGACCTTAACTGACACGCTATTTGTTAGATGGGACACTCCAGCCATAAATATTTCACGTGGATATGTATATATTTCATATTATACTTCTCCATTAATTCAGCTTCTACAAGGGTGATATCGAGAAAAAATGTATTTTTGGGAAGTGAATATTTTGCGTTTTGCGGTTGATGCTTGTACAATTCAATATATATTATAGTGAATGTCATTGATAGGAATATACATTTGAATTTACAAAAGCAAATAAATCCTATAAATCTATTATTTGGTGGTTCAGCATGTATAACATTTTTACACAATTTTTACTGATGTAGGTACTGGTAAACGGTATGTCCATTACCTCTACCATTTTTCACATTGAAATAACTTAATCTCGTTTTTTCGAAAATTATTTCGTGAAAATCATTCACACATATACTTTGTTGAAGGTGATGTAACTCAAGGCTTTCTCGCGATACCAATTTGAGATTTTCATGAGTTTCGGTTGGCGCGATTTCCGTTAAGTAGCTTTTCCTCCTTTAGGCGAATCGATAAGAAATGGTTACCTTAGCAACATTTCTTGCTCATGTTCATCTACATACGGGGTAATTGATTAGTGATAAAGCTTGGTAGGTCTGTTACCAAAAAGAGCCCTGGTGCCGGCGCATCGAAGAGCGAAGAGCAACGAGGAAGCCGACATTCTGTGAGAAGGGGATCAGAGATTTTATTTATCGGACCTGAACCATTTTCTGAAATTGTTGAAATACCTGCTACATCAACCATAGCTACCTGGGTGGAGAAGAAAACCTACACGTATTAGGCAGACATACAGGGGCTATCTCACTCGAAGGCGTTCATATACTACAATTCGAGTAAAAAAAAATGGTCAGTTTCATCACCTTAGAACTGAACGACTTTAAAAAAGTATCACCAAATACAACCATGAACTTTGTCAGAAGCACAGGCTTGTGAGGTGAATTGTGATCCCTAGGGTGAGTCACAATAGACCCAAGGAAGGGGGCAGTGGAGGTGGCGAGAAGGCTCTACTCACATAGATACTAACGTACCAAAAAGGTATTTTTAAAAATTGTAGACGGCTGTAAGCTTTCAAAATTAGTTACAATGTTACAGGGTATTATATATCTCGGTGTCAGCTTCAAATTATGGTTTTTAGATGAAAAGCCCTGTATTGAAATTGAAATCCGCTTAATTTTTCAAGCTACAATCTTTAACCTGTCATGAAGGGTATTTGAATACTTAATATTAATTTTTTGTTGAAGTCTTATTACTGTTATACATATAATAATATTATGTATATTTTATTTCAAGCATCCTGTATTTCGAAAAGTAAATGAGCTGGACACCTCAATCCTTATATCATTTTGTCCAATTTTGGTATCCACATGCAAACGTTGTAAGTGTCATTTGAAAACACCCTGTATATATTTTATTATTAAAGTTGGATCCTTCAGAAACAGTTTCATTTAAAAATATGAGTATAAATATTTTAACACTTGAAAAGATTAGATTGGATCCATCCTGAAGGATGAAATGATACCTTTGGAAGGTGTGCATGTTGGAAATTATTGGCACGTTGTTGATTGCGACATTAATGATGATAGCATGCAAAAATTACATTTAAGTACGAAGTTGTAGTTTCGATGGCCAAGCAATCATTATCGCTTGGTTGATATTTTGATTACAGGGAACATTTTATGGATTATTAATAACATTACTTTGGTTAAGTTTACATGCAGCATTATTGTACCGATACCCTCAATGGCCTAGCGTTGGAAGAACCTTCATAAAGTTATAATAAATGGTACAACTAAATTCTATATAACAGATTCAACCTGTAAACTTTTAAAAATGAAAATTGAAAAATCACATTTTAGTTATTTGTTGATTTTCAAATTCCATGAACACGGATGATTTTGCAAATATTTTCTTTCGTTAATTAATTTGGAAGGATAAAACCACACTATTTTTGATATTATTTAAGAATAATTGAGTTTATTCGAATTCTGTTCCACGTTTGACAAAATAATCAACAAGATGAACAATGAACTCAATACAAGGAGCATACAGGAGATATTGTTAACTTATTAAATCAAATACTTGGCGAGTCAAAACTCAAGTACAAAATTTTCTCATTAATTTCAAATGGATCAACTTCTATTCTATATCTACCATTGTCGACAAGAACTATTGCCATACTTCTATTTTTATCTAGTATTCCCCAAGTTATAAGTTGTTGGGATATTTTCCTCCATTTTTCCATGCCAATAAGCAGTTAGGTAGGTATATAAAAGTTCTTGCAGGTTAGTTTTCTGTTGAAGGTTTACAAAAAACTACACTTGGGGGGAAATAAGATTTAAGTTTTAAAGTGGAATACAGTAGAAACAGTGAAGTTTTTCCATCACGTGACCCAATCTACGATTCATACAACATTTTCTACATACTATCTCTTTCTGTCAATATAAATCAAACTTAACAGCATACGATCGATTGTCTTCTTCACTAGATCAAAAACAAGACATACGTTATAGTTTCTTTGAATTTGCCGTAATAATCGTAAAAAGAAACAACGATATTATAGATGTGAATAACTGCTCTTACTAAAAGTTGAATTTGACATTACCGCATTTGAGCCATGCGAGATTAATTTGCTGTCTTGTTTTTAGCGAATTTTCGGATTGAAAGAGTATTTATTGGTAAAATCAGTTCTTGTAAGGACTAATTTAACTTTTAAATCCATTTGACACTGGTAAGTACAAACATCATCAACTTGTAAATTTTTGACATTTCATAATACCTAAATTATCGTGAGGAGGGTATACTACAATGCTTAATTCAATACTTATTGATGGTGAATAGTATTTATAATACACCACAATTTGTAAATCTCTAGAGTTTTCAAAATTGCATGAATCAAGTGTCTGATTGAACTTGTAACAGTACATCAACCAACAGTTATTTTCATAGGATGCCTAGAATTACAATATATAGCCCATCCAAATAAAAAACATCATTCTAATATAATCAGTTGGGAAACTATGATTTTTGAAGTTTTAGAGTCAGTAGACTAAATATTACGTAAAACTACAAATTGTGAATAATAATAATAAAATCCAAGACATCATACAAAAATCAGCTCTCCACTAAAATGGCATGGTTGATATCAATTTTGGATTTTGTAACTTATTCACCCAGTATATTATTAGTTTTGATATATATATATATATAGGACTTTCACGATAAAAAGATGACAGAAATTTTGATTCGATTCATATGAATATTGTTGCTGACGTAACAGTCACGTGATGGAAAAGCTTCACTGTTTCTACTGTATCGACTTCTTCCTTTGAAAAAAACATAATTTTCATCTGGCAACGAGTTACGCAACAACCAACAACACTGTAATTCATTTTGGAATATACGGCTTGAGACTGCCTACAATTTCCATAATTTGCTTTTTTGGTATATGATTACTTAACTCACTAACCTCTATCTAATGAATGCACAAGTACAAGTCAAAGTAAAACTGCTCCAAGAGATTTAACAGAGATCCTAACGAGATATTGTCGGCTAAATAGGCACCTTAAAAACCTCAAAATGTGGCATGGAAGAAGGAACCTCCATTCACATACTTTTGAGCTGCAAAGCAAGCAATTCAGAATCCCAAGAGATTCTTAAATAGAAGAGGAATATTTATCTAAGCTGAAGCCTGCAGATATCCTGAAACTCCTTCAGGAAGGAGACTTTCCTCAGGAAGTGTCAACCTGATATACATACATACCTACAACCTTTATCTAAGCAATCATTTATTTTTTGGATGCGATCTAACTGTAAGTTCAAGAAATTTGAAGACGTTTATTAGTTCACACCGAATTGAGATGTTAAGAGATGTGGAATATTGAGGAGCTCACAACAAAAAAAGTAAAGAATGGAAGCCAATACTACATATCATTACCTAAAAGCTGGTTTGTTCAATAGACCATAACTATGATTCTCCAGGAGAATCTTGCAAAGGTTTATATGCTCGTTGTGAAGTCCTTAAACCTAATTTTCACTTTCTGTCAACTATAATACTCTACCTATGATTAAAATGAGGTAGTGAATTAAAAAATGGAGATGAGCATGGATATTCAAGTTCATATGACCTAAAACAAAAGGGATATTGAACCATTTTTATTAGAATAGGATATTCAATAGAACAATTTTGAAATCATTAATATTTTCAACACATAATGGAAAGCAAAACACTCATCACAATTGAGCAAATTTTAATTCCCAACAGGAAAGATAATATTTTTCAATAAACATAATCTAAGATAATAGAAAAAACGAAATAAATACAAATTATTATTTGAATTAATTTATTTGTTCTTCTTGGGAGATACATTTTTCAATATAGATCTATAAAATATTCTATCCGTCTGATCAGGCAAGAATTCGAGCATTCCATTGAGGTGCTTTATTTTGAGCTCTGGAACTGCGATATATCTGTTGATTGGAGTTAATTATGTTATTATGAAGGGTACTTTCATTTTTTTCTTTCTATTTCTCCCAACGGTGCCTCGATCAATTGTTACAGTCAAGAAGTCTTCTTCAAAATTTGCTCTGTACATGACATTCATCATTTCATTCTTATTTGTAGATAATGTGTTTGACTTGGGTGAATACATTGTTTCATGCAGTTTAATCATGGAAATCATGAGATTCCATTTGAATAATTTTTTTTGGGTAGTTTCAACAGAACAGCAATCTTATAAGTGCAATAGGACTTGCAATCTCTACACGTGACAGGGGAGACATTATTGGCAAAAGTGGATATTGAACAAATTGGCCCAAACGCTTTTTATGGATGTTGGACACCAAACAATATTTTCATGCTACATTGTTCAATATCCGGATAATGAACAAACCTACCCTAAAAAAATCTGACATTATGGGATATTGGATAAAGTTTATCACCTGAAATATGACTGCAATATATCCATATTTATTTATGGGGATAAAGAACAACTCTATACTGGGTATATATTTTCGTCAATAACTAATTTTTTAGAAAAAGTGGATATTGAACAAATCAACTTTCAGGTGATGATATCGCAGAAAATACGTAACATATACTATTACTAACAACATTAATAAAACAGTAGCCTCTTAGACAAAATTTTAGAGAGAAGGAAACCAAACTCTAAAAGAGAAAAATTAGATGTCATTTGAATGTGACAGCTTGAATACGGTAAATATGCTGTGAACATTTGCTTTTTACTTCAACTTTCACATCAAACTGTAAGTACATACGCACACACAGGTACATCACACAATTATATACACTCAGTTTTTCCCCTACTGGTTTATTTTTTTATTTCGTATTTTGCAATTCTTCTCTGCTCAAGATATACAAGGGCAACTTTTATTTAGGGAAAACCTTTTTTCAAAAGCAGGAAAAGAAAACAATAATATTTATGGAATATGGTAACGGATGAAAATCCTCATCAACAAACTTAATATCCCCAAGTAAACTTGAAGGAAGTGGAATCTTTCAAAGTACAAAGGATGGCTTTTTCAATCACATTCCATAACTTTGTATTGGAAAACGAAACAGATAATTTACTTCCTTCAGCCACATCAGCTTGTTTCACGGAATTTTGAATGTCAAATTTCTGAACACGTCAGATTCACTCCAATATTTGCTATGACAAATAATTCACATTGCATTTCAAATAAAGTGATTGGAATGAATTTGTATGCAAATAGTTCAGATTTGATATGATAAAAGTAATTTCGATGAGATGAAAATAATTGCACAGGGAAATATGATTTTGTTTTGCTCCGATAATCTCAATACCGAATATGTCATCAATAAATACATATCGAAGAAAAAATCAACAATGAATATAACGATAATATAATTCATTTCAATGCAAAGAAGTGAGAATTTTAAGATATCGAGTAAAGTACCTACCATAGATTTTGATGGAGCTCATTAGACCATAGTTTATCAGTTATAGAGTTGGGTAAAGTTGAAATTATTAGTTATCCACTCCAAATAATTAATATAGAATTGGTTTCATAACTCTAGCAAAAAGGTCATTAAATGACAATTTTGAGTGGGAGTTTTGAATTTTTATTATATAATTCACTTTGAAGTGTCTACAAACGAAACATGTTCTTTGAAATTTACCGTTCATCTAAGAAGCAAGAACTACTTCTTGGGCTTTAGGCCCGACGGATATTGAATTACACTTCAAAGTCAAACGGGGTTGGCATATCTACAAGATATTTCAAGAAACCATCCAATTTGGTTTTCAATTAGAAGGGATAACATAACTTGTAGACTGGCCTCGGAGTATTTGTGTCACATCAGTACTAGGTATATGTTCTTCGTCCGCGAGCTAAAAGACGGACTGAAGACATAACATAACTTTTTTCTGCAACTTCAATGGTAATTGCGCAAGTAAAAAAATGCTATTGTTCAACCCATTTCCGGTGGCTGAAACATAGTAACATGTATTGTTCCGTTTGTAGTCACTTCAAGTTTATTATACCTAAAAAAAATCTGAAGCCTCCACTTAACATTATGATTCGATGGATTTTTGTTGGACTATCAACTTATCATTATTCTTGAATTCCAAACCATTTCAATGTGGTTTATACAACAAAACGTATGACACATGTTTACAGACATTTTTCAATTTCCACATTAAATTTGGATGGCGAATTGCCTTCATTCAAATATTAAATTATTTCAAAAGACCCTTTAGGAAAAATGTAGTAATCCCACAATTGATGTCATATTTTGTGTTTATTAGGATCATGTTTCAGATGTATTTCCACTGGCAATCTTTTAATCATTTATTCCGCAGAAATACTTGATCCAGCATCATCCGCATTTATAGTAGGTATGTATAATTCATTCACCTTGATACACAAAATATAACTACCAATTTGAATTGAGTTATATTCACTGTTAGGTCAAAATATATCGTTTTATATTTGGCATAGAAATGTTAATTATAAAGATTGAAATGGCTGTTGTACTTTGATCCTAGAATATTATTTGAATGAATTGTGTTGGAATTGAGTGTATAATTTTCAAAATGAACTTTACATAAAGGATCTTTTTGTGAAAATAGATAACTACATTTTTACATAATATATTATGCTGCTTCAATTTTATTGAAAATATATAGCAGTGAGAAATATATGTATGTATGTGTGTATGTATTTTTGGGATAACATTAACCAAGACCTAAGAGATCTATCGTGCACCCTTACATCTACTTAGTTTCTAAGAAGAGTCTCTGAAACTAGTATTTCCCTTTAGTCCTATTTTCTTGAGGAATTTTATGATATTTGCTTGAACTTATAGGTAAATGTTTCTCTTCTATCCAGTAATCTCCCAGGTACTGTGCTCTACGATTCAGGAGTGCCATGCTGGTGGAATGTGTGTGGATGGAGGTTTCTTCTTCCATGCCACAATATCTGCATTTTTCTTCCTCTCCTATTTTGAGCTTTTTCAGGCGCCCAGGCGACAATACCGTTAGGATCCCTGTTAAAGCTATTGAAGCAGTTTCACTTAGACTTATGCATTCATTTGATCTCAAAAGGTTGTATTCACCTAGAAAAATCTCTGATTGTCTAAGCCCCACTAGTTCTTCCCAATTACATTTGCTTGGGTGAATTTAACGATTTAAGGGAAAATAGTATTCTTGATGTGGATACCAGGCCATGACCAGTTCCAGAATAGTATAAAAATGCCTAGGCAAACTTAATGAACTAGACGAAAACAATATACTAACCCTGCTGTGGATTTCATAACTTACTGAAATGGAACGAAATTAAATAGCAGAAGAGCAACTATTAACAAATTCCGTTTTTCGTATTTTCTTACTTTCCGCGCTAATCGCATTTAAAATTCTCAAATTCAATTTTTGTATGTATAAATCACGAGAATCGATGAAGAATTGATCCAGCTAAAACGGGATTTTCAATATGACAGTTGCTTTAAAGTCTCGAATATCTTATAATTGACAGTATTATAATAATTTATGTGCATGTAACTTCACTAGAAATAAGATTTGTTCAAGAAAATTGTTCCAGTTCATTCCAAATTATAGACTTTAATTTCATTATTATTATTTATGAGTTTTTCATTGCTATAATTCTCAACGATATTAAAATTTATACAGCAGTCACTACTCGTTTTTTCCTTCTTCGTTCATACATTCAATAGCATTTTTACAATTTATAGAGTCAATTAGAATTGCACTGCATAACGGAAACTGGAAAATAATTTCGTCTTTGTATTGTCTGTGGTAAAAGGAGGAATTTTTATGACGAAATTTTTGTTGCCAACTTTTTAACAGCTATCATAAATTTCAAAATATTAAAAGTTATGTTTGATGTGTAACATTTGGTGTTTTTGTGTATTTACCATAAAAAAATTGAAGATACCAAGTAAGTTTTATGGTGAAAGTTTATTTTCTTAGTAAACTACGATGCTTCACAGGGCTTATACCTACAGCAAAACTGTTCGATAGAGTAGGTATGAGAGATGTTTTCCTCCTGGTGGCTGCTTTTGTTTGACAAGATGAAAAACTTGATGTAGAATAAGATGCAGTCATTCCGATCTCTGAAGTCGTTATGGGGAATTCTTTAACAAAGTAAGAAAGGTATGATTCCAGTGGATATAACCTTCAATTTCACAGAAAAAAACAAACAATTTTTTTTTCTCCTCCAAATATCTACAAAACTAGACATTGCACGTCAAAAAATATCTATCATATTTGAAGTTATTTGCAAAGAAAAATTATTCACAATATTATGAATAAACAAGTTTAAATAATACAGCATATTAATTTAGCTGCAGGAATAATATCTATAACACGGCTCATAAGTAACAAATGTCTACTAAGTTGAACCAAACTTCAATATTACCAAGGTGTGAGAACTTTATTATGTTCAACTGTACCAAGATCCTGTGTTTTTCTCAACTATAATTTATCTATGATATAGTCTTAAAATAACAATAGCAAAATGGTATGTAAGATAATTGAATGAACAAACTCATAATTTCAGCTTAAATCGGAACAACTGGTCAAAAATGCCCATCCAGAGCTACTTCAAAGTACTTGAAAACTAATGACTCATTCTAAGATGTCATCCAATAGTGTTTTTTAGTTTCTATCTAACCAATCACTTTATTTTGATAATTACTTCGACACTAATTCTTTACAGCACTAATTCAAATGAGGGTTTCACATTGTTCAGCCTTATCCGTTGATAGTATTCATTCAAAATCTGCAACAATCTAATATTGTGGTAATCTTTTAATCTAATCTCATGGAATGGAATGGAACCGCAAGGATCCGCAGTCAATATCACAACCTCACACACACAATCTCATACTTCCTGGCATATGGTTTGATTTCCTCAGTTAAACTGTTGAGATTCCCAGATTCCTGTGAAGATCGTTATTTTATACCTTATAACGTGGATTAGATTAGAATATAATTCGAGTGGCTCTTTGTCGTATCCCACTGTGACCATAGCAGATCTATTGTGGACCTTCCTAAATTCAAAGCTCCATATCTAGCTCTCTTTCTCTTTCTATTAGACTCACTAGCCTGGATACCACCTCTCTTGTGTAGCTTTCAGCCCACAATGTTTCTTCTCCGTAAGTCAAACCGCACCCTTGCTAGGCCTTCATACTCACAAAGTATGTGCTCCGCGGTTTCGTCTCCATTCTGGCAGAACCTACATAGGCTCTCATCTGCTAGGCCAATTGTGTGCATATATTTCCTCAGCCTACAATGTTCGGTCAGCATTCCCCCATCATCCTCGCCGCTTCTCAGCACATATCCAATTTCTTCTCCTTTAAATATGAGTATTGAAAAAAATGGACATGACCAAAATAATAAACTGTGGTCATAGTTCGTTTATATTGGAAGAAGACCCATTGTTAATTTTTATTTTCCAATTAAATAACATTGTCTTATGCTTTGGCATTATATAGCTCGTGTGGGGAGCAACACTGCGAAATGAGACAATCTGTTGGGTTGATGATAAAATTTGACATTTTTTTTAATTTTTCGACGCTCCAATCGAGTTAATGAAAATATTTTATGATATATTTTTTGAGGTTCGTTTTATTGGCTATAAATATATGTTTTTATCTGATGGGTCGTATGTAGTTCGCGTTTTAAATTGAATAATAATTGAAATTGTTTTGGAATTATATTTTAATATTTTCATTAATATTGTTATTCGAAACTAATTTATAGTCAATAAAACACCCCGCAAAAAAATGCAACTATTTTTTTTAAAACTCAATCATAGCGTCGAAAAATTGAAACAACAACAAAATGTATTACTGATTTAACTTTAGCCTTGAATAACTTTGAAAGGAATGAAAATATCAAGGAATTATATTCGACCTTTTTTGTAGGTCATCATATTACGAAAATATGTCACTTCGAAGCTTAAGCTTTCGTTGCACTTCGTCAACTTCATCAGAACAGAACTCGTGATGAAAAAAATATCTAGAATCTCCATTATATAAAAAACTGCGGAGTACTTTCAAATGCACTTTTAAATTTTTTAAATTCGTTCTGGCTTAGTGAAAAAAATGGATAGTTATGATTGAAAAAGTCGAACTCCATTTTCATACCACTTTGGAATGCTTACTCGGAGAAGCACAGGATATTTAAAAGTTGGATCTGAAGTATTGCGGTTCGATTTGCCGCTGTTGTGAGATTTTTTTATTTTTTTCTTAGTCCTTTTTCACAAGTCCAACATTTAATTAAATATACTTTTAAACAAATAACTTTGCTTCATTTTGAATTGAATCTTTTTAGATCGTGAAAAAAGCGGTGAGCCGAACCATCATACTTCAGATATAACATTTTAAATTCTCGTGCACCACCCTGCTGCCCATCTCCTAATCGATTGAGATTATCTGAAAGTGGTACGAATGGAATGGAGTTCGACTTTTTTAAACATAATTATCCATTTTCTTATTAAACCGGAACAAATTTAAGAAAATTAGGATGGAATTTTAACTAATTTTTCAACGACATTTTCAAATCTGTTATAATTTTTTATGAGCGTTGTTTGGTAAAAAAGTTATCTCGTGTTTCACAGTTTCGTACAGGAATCCCTATGTCGCATGTTATAAATAACACAGTATATAAAGATCATCTATGATTGGATTGCTCCCGGATATTAATCAAGGTATATTCAATAGATTTTCCACACGACATTATTGGAACACGCTTCTTAGTAACTAATCTAGTAACTTCTTTAATTTACGTGAATAGGGCTTTTGAAATCACTCTTCCCGCTTTCTAAATATTTTGATGTGAATATTGAATATTCCTTACATATTCAGCAAAATGTTCTATTACGATAAATCGTATTTCATTTCACTGTTGGTATAAGAACCATATAGCATTTTTATACCAAATTATGTACAAAATTGAGGGTGACAATACAACGCGACGAAGTGTATTTGGCAGAGAATTCAATTTATTCAATGAATTCACGTATGTTGCTTGTATACGAGGGTGGCATTAGATTTACTCACTGAAAGCTATTCACTTGAGTTTGCTGACGTGACAAGGGAAAAATTGGATTTAAGGAATAAGTGAGAAGATTTTTCTACTCCAAACGTTTGCACATTCTCTTGGAACATTCAGTTTAAAATTTAAGTACAAGTCAATATCGTAGTTTTTTCAAACACAATTCGGGTGAAATCATACGATCTCAAGCGTTTATAATATTATGAAGTATGAACTATTGTACTGGGCCAAGCAATAGAACATCGATATAGTAAGTGTTTGACAAAAATCTTACTAGAAAATGAATCGTGCATTCATGTAGAAGACATTACGTAGTACTCAAAAACCATTTTCATAAGGTTTCCATGTGTATCCATGCTATGCATTTTCCAGCTATAGGCCTTCTAGCTCTAATGCACAGTACATCCTAGGCCTGTGCTATCGGCGTATATATTATATACCTATCCAAGTGCTATTTACCGCCTCCTATTCTGATGTAAATGCCTGGCACATGCTAAGGATATCTCGTATCATTCGCATTAAGTATATCCCTCACACTCCCTTTCACGAAAAGAATGTACTTTCCACATGCTCTTCAGAAGTTTTTCGCTTGCAATGCATATACCATTTAGGTGCTATGTACATTGTACAAGATATAAAAGTTAATGTTGGAACAAGGATCAAATTAATTTTGTCCACGACCACAATAATAAGTCAATATTTCGTCTCCCCACAAAGGTATATATCTACTTGAGTGAATTATGGTTCAAAATGTTCTGGAGTGTATAATGGTTTATAATTCACGCCAAGCCAACTTAACACTCAAAACATTTCGTTACATAGGTGACTAGAGATGGGGGTACAATATGAAACAAGCTATCAACTCTGTGTTTCTTGTTTAGGAAATTTGTTTCTAAAATATATCATATCCATAAAATATCGAACTTTCAAGTATTGATATTTTTCATGACGATATTTTCTAATATTAAGTATTTTAAAACAATATATTCATAACATTACATTGTATACATACTTTACAAAGTATCGCCCATCTTTATATATTTTAAATTATTTTATGTTAGGTTAGTAATACCAATTTGTTGCGAGCTTGCCGATCGTCGTGGACAAAGTATAGTATTCTACTCGCAGTTTATGGCCGATATTCACTCGGGTGACTTGCACAAACGTCACCCAGCGTGAATAATGGCTATCATAAATAAATTTCTCGTTTAATAATATACGATTATACAAGCTGTATTCCTTAATTCTGTTAAATAACTAATCGAAGAAATGTAGATATTCCTAAGAATATGTTATTCACATGCGATAAGGCATTATCCTGGATGTGATCGCATGTGCGAAGGACGTGTTCAGAACGCACAACATCGGGGACACTTACATAAAATATTTTAGGCACCTCTTTGAAAGGATGTATGGGAAAGTACGTAAGACGCATTAGCAAAGGATGTACTTATCATTTTGATGTTCACTGGGTATGAAACTGATGTTTCCGACTCGCAAATATTGTACACGAAACTGTTATAATTATTTTTAACAAAAAAACATCCTTTTCTAGTTTTTTGTTGAAAACACGAAAGTCTATCAAGTAATCGTAATGGTGTCAAGTGATTAATATTGTAGATAATTGGAATACTAATAATTTTTTAGCCAAGTTTTTGGATAATTGGAAGCGAATAAGATTTTTTTAAACTGGAAAATTCGTCATTTTTCAATAAATTCATATATTTGTCGTTTTTCAAATTACGGCGTTGAAACTATGCAAATCACGCATTTCTACACAAATTTTCATACGCAAAGCAGGCCTTTTCTCAATTCTGTTGATAACCGTTGTAAAAGTAATGCGAAAAGTACACGCTATGGCACTTTTCCTTACCGAAATGTCAAACAAAGCTACCTATAACCTGTCAAATTTTTTTGACAATTCAACTCAATTTAATTTCTTATTGGTGTACAATTTTTAAATTCAAACTAAAAGTAAGTAAACAATCTATTTTATTATTCATTTTAATTTATTAATTATTAAAATATTAACCTATCAAGCATTATTTTAGGAGTCATGAACCAAGATGAAAATAATTTATCTTTTGAGTTGTCCAATTCGGACATTGAAAATACTCCTCCAGAATTCATGAAAACGTATCCAAAAAAGATATACCAGGCATAACAATACAAAATTGTTCAAATTTTACAATCAATTATATATTAAAATGATTTTTCTATTTATTTCCATATTTCAAGACTGTTCGAAGTTTAAATAAAATAACCATATAAATTACTGTATTTCTTTCATTGATAAATGTGGTTGTAGAAAAAATATTGTGTTCAACTTGTACGCAAATCACTTTTCCCTCTCAATGATTTGCGCTCGTGGGAAAAGTGACGCTTCACACTAGTTGTACAAACTACTATTTCTTGCTGAATTTAAAAAATATGGAGCAACAAAACGTATATTTTCAATTTGTAATGAATTGCTCAGAGGTAAGTAAAACAGCCATCCAAACCAAACTCAAAGCACAGTTTTCACTTCACCCCTACAAACGGCTTTATAATCCATTTATCAAAATTTGGCCATAACGATTACAAGAAATCAGATAACATTGAAAATTAGATGCAAATACAATCAATTTCTCATCACCTTTGCAATGTTATTGTATTATTGGTTGAGTTAGTCATACCAAATATTTATATTATAATGTGATTCTCATAATGTTTCTCATTATTTGCTTTCGTAAAAAGCAGTTATTTTCGTTACAGTATTCTTCATTGGTTTTTGAAACCTTATAACTCACTAATGACATTACACAAGGTCGAAAAGACTTTCGTCATTGTGTTGAAAAATAATAGAATGGTACGACACAAAAGGATTAAAGTCGGTTGAGACCATGTTATCTTTTCATTTGTGATTAAACCAGATTTGTTTGGTAAAACCGCATTCAGTCTGTGAATTAAACAATTTAGTGTTCTTTGTGCAGGACAAACAAGGTAAACAGATTTCAAATATCTCCGTGAGCAAGTTGAATCAAATCTACAACTAGAGATAAGAATAGTTTTTTTCGTTACGACAGGTCAGAATTATATTAAATGGGAGGCGTACAGATGATGTCGATAAAAGGGAGTAGGAAAAGCGTTATGTAGTTAGATGAAAACCATAAAAGGATTAAAAAAGAAGATTGAGATAATTCATGCAGTGGATTGGGAGTTGAGTCTTTTCTGGAATGCAATTTAGTTTGAATTCAGTTCAAGAAAAGTGAATTGTCATCTTACAATTTGAATTTTGATTTATTATTTGAGAGCTTGAAATTAATGATAACGATGTTAAGTACATATTTTATAACTTTATAACGATTAAACTATGTTTGTATATAAAAAATTATGATTGATGATTCATAGTAGGGATAAGATTCGTGATAGACTAATGCAATATTTCTCTCAACAACTAGGTATTTTTAGAATAATGAAGTTCTTTCAATCTCATGGATGATGATGATTTGAAAGACACAATATAAATTTCTGAAGTAATTATACAATAGTAATGTATGTTTGTTGTTTTTTGTTCATTGTTCCCTATAGAAAGTAATCTGATTTGTCGACAATTTTCGATTTAATTGAAGAGTTGAACTAATGTTCTTGGAATTTTCATACTCAATCATTGAAAATCTATTGTGAATGATAATCCTCTAACTTGCGTTTACTTACAGTAACAGTAAGTACAGTTTCTCGTGACGCACCCTGTATAGTAAGTGGTATATAATGTGGCTGGTGTTATTTTTTATTTGTGCTCTCAAGAATGGATAAATCAATAATTCACATAAATACATGTTGTCTTAGTTTTTCTCAAATGTTCCCAGCTTTGTTTTTCGAACGTTAGATAGTTGTCAATTTTATTTGAATTCTGTTTCAAGGCTTTTGTAGTTTGTAGTCTTCAATATTATTGTGTTTTGAATATCGAAGTTGTGGATTGAGTTAACGAAGCATTGTAACTACCGCACAATAAACTGCAGTGTGAGGATGTTCCAATGTCTTGCAGGCTTTGACGTTGCTCTGCACCAGTTTGTTGAAAACTGCTAGTGTATAGTTCATTTACCATAAGTTTGCAACTTTGACATTTGTAGTAAACAGTTCTTGCCACTGAGCAAAATCTAAATACCCAAAGTGTAAATGGAATAATTATTCATATAACGGGGGAAGTTACGGTCCGAAAGTTGGCTGCCGTGCCCGGGGCTGCCAAACTTATGTTGTCAAAATCAGATAATTTTATCAGAGTTTCTCGTGTTGGTTTGTTGTTTTCATTGGCATTTTATAGTTTGTTATTTACTGTGTGGGGATATAATCTTCTATTTTCATAACTGTTTAAAAGAGCCTAAGTCTTTATCAAGGGGTTGCAAGGAGATGGTAATAATATCATACTTTGAGAGAGAACGAGATAACGGTGGACCGCTTACCCATGAGAGATGTAAGTTTTTAATAAATACATTATCACCTCATTATATTTTAGCATAAGCGTGACTACTAAAAGATCTTATACAAAATTTTATGTTATATTTTATATTATTTAATTTCAGCCCTGAAAATCATAAAAATAATTTTTTTATAATTGCTGCTCTTATTTATGAGTTAAATGTAGTCTTATACAATAAACAACTTATCAACATAATTTCATGCGTGCAACTGGAAAAAATTACAAAGTGGCAACGATGTAAAACATAATGTCATGTTTTGTTGCAAACTCATCGTAAATGAACTATTATACTGTTAGTGTTCTTATTCGATAGTTTTGGACGGCGTGTATACCATGAAGTGAAAATCAAAATAAAATTATTTTCATTTGATACGTGAGATATAGATGAAATTTTTGTCGTATTAAAATGTTTGAAGGACTCTGAAAACAGTTGGAGTTATAGTCAGATTTGTATATGGAATTCTAATAATTTTAATGTTTTAAGAATCTTCAGTTATCTCATTTCATCGTACGTACCGATATGGAAGAAATAACGAAATAAAGAAATTTATTATTAAAAATCTCCAATGGAGCTTCTTTAAATATGTTCTATATGTATCGTATTCCTGTTAAATTCTATCATTTTTATTTATATGCAATCTTATCACCTGTTCAATCTATTGACCCTCCAAGAAGTTTCATTGCACACAATGCACACCGCTTGAATGCAGAAACGGACTCCCGTGGAAATATCCAATAAACCTGACTATACCAAATATTTCAGATATTTTCATACGGACAATATTACGTCTATTCGTGTGGAATAAAATTTATCCTTTTTCACCTATAACCTCAACAGTAATTAGTATATTATTAAACCAGCAATCCATGAAAGCCATTATTCACGCTGGGTGAATATTGGCCATAAATTGCGAGTAGAATACTTTACTTTGTCCACGACGATCTGCAAGTTCGTAACAATTTGGTATTACTAACCCAAAAATTAATACATTTCTGCAGTAGGTTGTGGTATGATTATGTTATCTATGGTGGTATGTACATGAAATAATTTGATATATATAGAGATGAGCGATATTGTGTAAAGTATCAAGACAACGTACCGTAATAAATATATTGTTTTAAAATACCTAATATTAGAAAATATCGTTATAAAAAGTATAAATACTATTAATTTCGATATTCAATTGGAACCATATATTTCAGAAACAAATTTCCCAAACAAGAAACACAGATTTGATAGTTTATTTCATATTGTACCCCAATCTCTAGTCACCTATGTAACGAAATGTTTTGAGTGTTAAGTTGGCTTGGCGTGAATTATAAACCATGATACACTCCAGTGTATTATGAACCATAATTCACTATAGTAGATATATGGGTACCAGATACCTTTTGTTATGAGGTAAAATATTCGACTTATTGTTAGGTGGTCGTGGACAAATGTCATTATCTTGATATTACTACCAGAAAAATGTTAACAATTAGTAGTCGATTATAGTGTAAATTTTGCTTTTGGTTTGGCGTATTAAACTGTACTATTCAATTTTGTCGCTTATATAATAATTCAAGTATTTATATAAAGTCAGTATTGCTTCATCTAATTAAAAATGTTTTGACATAAATACAAAAAACTGACCGCCACTATTGCAAAGCTCCACTAAGCAAATTTTAGTTTGTTCTGTGACAATGAAAAAAAGCAAAGTCCATTCTTCACTTAATAGAATGCATTCGACGTAATATGTACTTTCAAGATTTCAAATAACCATTTCTTATACGCATCCAAAAAAAAAAGAAAAGCAGCAAATTGGAAATTATTCTCTCAGTAATTTCAATCTACTTTTGCCTGATCTAGCCTTTAACATAAAGATGAAGTTTTCTAGAATGCAAGAAATAAGAGCTTACATGAAGGTGAAAAAAGACAACAGATCGTAGCTATGTTACGAGAATTATATTGTGGCTTGAAACACAACGTTAGACATATGTACATTAGAAAATTACTAGTGCTAATACAAATGTTAAACATAAAGCCACATCTTCAATTCACCTTTCCTCAAGTAGGATATTCTGATTTAATTTCCAAAGTTTGCTACAAAATTATAATTGGATTGTCAGCAAACTCATGAGATTTGTGTGGTGCAAATATATGTTATGGAATGCTAGGCGAATATATAGAGACTTGAGTAACGGAAGAATTCCAACCTTACTGTAGAGTGTAATGTAGTGAATATGAAAGAAAAAACCACCCAACTGAATCAACGATTAGGGATGATAATTGTGTAGCAAACACCCTAATCTCTACCTTGCCTCGTGTTAACATTATTCACTCTCTGAAATGGAAAAAAGGATATAAAATTCGAGGATTCCAGTTGGACTAAGAGCTTGAGAAATATATAACATGGCAAATTCAATCAAAAAATGGAAATGACTGTTAAAGCATCTCAAATGAATGATTATTTACACTGCAGTTGTATTGGAAAAAGCTTCAAGTATTATAAAAATACGTAAGCGATTATTTGCTACCTCACGAACTGTTTATACTTTATTTCCCATTGTTATTGGACCCTTTCCAATCTGACTGAAATATCCCAAGCAAAGGTTAATCGAGTCGAATGTTATAAGCATTCAATTTTGGGTATGAAGTCTATGAGTTGCATTTTGACAACCTCTGGCGTTAGATAACCTTCAACTCCAATTATTTCAGCCGTTTCGATGCATGCAGGATGTTAAAGCCCCTTTCTGACAGTTGTATTGTTTTTTATGAAATTGTTCTATATATGTTTTGTTATATTGTCATACACCCCGTAGACCTGGATTATGATATAAGAACTTGTTAACGACCTTGTATTGTGGTTTATGTGACAAAAATTCCTATTACTTCCTTTAGCGACTACTGCAAAACGGTATCAGCGTAGAACGGATAACAAATGCAATAACGGTGTAATTTTCCACTTATTTGTCATGCAGTAGTATGGAAAGAAAAATATTTTGGAATGATGCAATCCGACTCTGGCATCACCCTCGCAAGTGAAAGAAAAAGAGGAAGCATTGGAAATGTGGCTGACATGTCGTTTGCAGCTGCCGCTGAAATTTTCAAGTTCTAATTTGAAATTCACTGTGTGTCTTGGGTCCACGTCTTGTACACCAGCCACTTAACAAATATTTTTTGAAACTTTGATAATATTGTTCCCAGCCGTGAGTTTAAATAAATCGCTAAAATTTTGACCTAAGGTCTATTCTCGAGATTTTTCTTGGGAGCAAACTGCAAATAATGGAGTAATATTTGATAAATTCTTCACTTTAACTTGGAATGGGTTAAATTTGATAAGGGGGCTAATCGGCACATTTGGCTGCGATGCATCGATATACGAAGTCCATCCCGACTTTTTTTATGTAGCTAATAAGACTCGAGCCTGTCCGGCAGTTGTTCTGGCATATAATATACTCTCTAGTTTCATTATTTAGGTGACCCTGTTAACAAACCTACCACGGTATCAACTTTTTTCCTTTGCTTATTGGGTCCACAGATTTCTGTGCCACCCACTTCCTCGCTGCTATGTCAATAATCGGTACAGAACCATCCTCGAGAATTCTACTGAAGGACGTTTCATATCCTGAGTAGTTTTATATCTGCAATCCACTCTATTATTGTGAATTACTCATGCTCTAGGTATTGTGGTCTTCACTATAATAATTTACCTTGTCGTCTTCCCTCACTCGCTCCACTTTTGAGTTTTGTGTATCTTTTAAATTTTAAAGCCCTTCTTCTAAATTTCTTCAGATTTTCCCTATAACTTTTCGAGCCCTCTTTTCAGCATCAGGATAACCTTATCTTCTAATATTGGACTTTTTTTCGACATAGGTTACCTATAGATTCAACTTAGAAATTCTTCTGTGTTATAGGAGATTTTGTCCTCTTCCGGGATTGATTGAATGATAGAAATGACGGTTGCGGTAGGGACAGCTGTGGCTGTGCACCCAATGGATGGCCGTTGTATCCATTCATTTCGTTGTAGTTTTGGCGAGGGTGGATATTTGTCTGAGATTAAGAGATAGGCGCAAAATATGCCTTGTTACCCTGTCCCTGGACAGAGTGGTTGTGAATGTAGTAAGCAGGTATGAGATATCGGGGAATGTAAGTTATTGACATTTTAAATTCCACATTTGTGATTAAGGTGTACGTGAAAATTTCTTTGGAAAGTACCTGGTCAAGTTATTTCTCAGAGTAATGACTCTGATTAGGTTGGAAAGTTAGTGGCTTTAAAGACGATCTCCCAGCAGTTTATTAAGCTCACTTGAAGATCTTTGAATTTATAAAGTATTTCTTGATTGAAAATGTTTTTGTCCAATGAAGATTCGCCAAAAACATTTTGGGGTGTGCTTCAAGCTGGAGTATTTTTCCTAGAAGCAGGAGTTTGTGAATTGAGATGTTAGCAGTGAGTGTATCACGTTGTTGGATTTTCAATTCAAGATTATCAGAGCCAATGTTCCTCATAATTTTCAAGTCTGTGCAGTTTGGATTTGCTTTCAGGTAAAAGATTTGGTCACGCAAGTTTCCTTTCGAAAGTTGAGGGTTTGAAGTGGAGCAGTTGTGGAGTGGAGGAAGGATGATTTGGAAGAAGAAGTCCGAAATCAGACTGCTTCATCGATTTGGCTGAGAGTGGGTGCTCCAGGGACGGAGGAGGTTTGAGAAAAATGGGATGAATGAAGTCACTGTCACTCTGACACAGAGTCCCGCGACTTGACTCACGGAATGTTTATCGACTTTCTGGTCTGAACTGTCCTTAGCTTCACTTATTTGGATGCTCACTTTCTCACACACAACGAGTTATTAGAGCCCCTTGGTGTAAAGACTATACATTGTTTATTTCCAACACCAATAAGATTTTTTCTCACTTAAGTGGAAGTAAAGTCGTGAGTATACGTCATGTTCATTCCATTACAAGTGAGAAATTTATAATGAAGAAATTGTATGCATGAACATAATTTAATAGTAATAATAGCATTGAAACAGCTAATTTTTCTCATTGTAACCGCAGTAAAATGTAAAATAACAGAGTTGTGCATCTAACAGTAGAGGAATTTGAAGTACCTGAGAAATATTTCAAAATTAAACTGGAATTGTATAATGAGGTTATATCCTTGAGATTCCCAAGGACTGCGAATGCATGATCCACACACAAAATATTTTGATAAATAGCGCGGAAACAGAGGCAACTTGACAATGTTATGTCATAACTCCGTGAATAGAGCAGATGCGAAAGACTGTTTTAATATGTGGGGTATAATTTATTATGGAGATGGAGGAAGCTTTCGGGCTAATTTTTTGTGGTCATTTGTCAGGGTAAATGCTAAATGGTTGATATTCAATTTTCAATTTCAAATTTTCACGAAATCTTTGTTTTGCGTGTTGTTATAGGTATTTTCTTCTTTATTTAAAACAATATGTTTCGACTGCTGAGGTCATTGACACACTTACAGTTTTTCATGTTTTTTGGGTTTTTTTGGGTTATAATATTTGATACATTTTAAACGGAGCATGTTGAGTCATGTTTATTGAATTTATGTCTTTTAGGTAGGATAGCACTGTATTCATTTCACTAAATTTCAAAATATCACTGAGAGCTTCTTCTGGTAGGTTTGAGAGCGAGGAAATTCCACTAGGATGTGTTTAACAGTTAGATAAACTGAACATAACTGTCATCAAGTATGGGTATAGCGTGTATGTCCAATGCGTAATCTTCTTATAATTTAGCTTTTCTTTTTTGGAGAATGTGGAGTCATGGTGATACTCCAGACTTTGATAGGCTGTATTTCATGTAGGGTGGAGTGTGTTGTGCTCCAGTATGATTGCCAGGAGTCTCTTAAATGTTTTTTAAACAGCGATTCCAGGTCAACATGGGTTTGTAAAAATGTTTTTTGGGTTTTAGTTGTGGCCATCCTAGCGTTGTCAGCTGTTTCCTTCCTAGTGATTCATAGAGATAGTATAAAGGAAGGAGACGAAATCACGTGATCTAAAGCGTATTCGGTCAGCCATTTTCGTACCACACTAATGTCAAAGTTGATTGATGAATGTTTTTAAGTGTTATCTGTATCGAAAATTACATTTTTGACAATACTTTTCTTTTGATTGACTAAAATGGTGTCTTGTGCTGTTAAAAGTTGTACCAGTCGAGACGGTGTGGATACTAAGAAATCTTCTGGAATAACGTACCACAGGTGAAATAAATAATGTGCAGGAGTGTATTACAAATATTTCAAACATGAATCTGTTACACAGTAATAGTTGTAGACTATTGTAGTAATTTAATCCGGCTCTGTACGTTGCGTACCACACTTAGCCACGCCCACTGATTCCACGTGTACATATGGAACCTAACACTGGATGTCGTCTCCTTCCTTATATTCTATCTCTATGTAGTGATTCCAATATGTGATGGGGTCCATATTATCGGGACCGTGGTGTTTTCAGAAATCAGTATCTCGTATCTTTTGTGCATTTCTTGTATCAGAAAGCGTTTTGAGTTGGTTTTTTCAATTTCTTTGATTGGAGAGAGAGAATCTGTACCGGGTGGCCAACTAAGAACGGCCGTCGGCTATATCTCAGGAGTGGACTTTACCACAGGCTTGGGAAAAAAATTTTCATGACAAAAGTGGGCTCGGGAAAAGCCTGGAAATTATTTTCAGAATTGTAAGTCCACCGCTAGAGGGCGTATTTGACAGTTGAAATTTTAAAATAAGAATTTTTTCAAAATTCACCCCATTAACGAGCATATTAAACATTATAATCAGATTCCTCGACAATCTCTGCATACTTTTGATGTGAGAAGTTCAAGTATATCTCTTCAAATAAGGAGTGGGGTTCCCATGTTACGAAAAAACACCTGTAATTTCGGTTCTGCTTGACCGATTTTAATAAACTTGATGTTGTTTGAAAGAGCTTTTGTTGATCAATCGGAAATTTGTGAATATGAAGCAATCTGATTGATAACATGAATGCAATGCTAGAGGGCGCTGTTTTATATTTTTCAAATAATGTGTTTTCTTGTAACAATTTTAAATGGGAGGATACAAATTGAAGTGGGTCATTGAAAAGTAGACTAAATTTGTAAGAAAACACCGCAAACCGCAAGGCGATATCTCTTTCCTATCTTGAGATATCGTAAGAAACAGGTAAATGGCAAGAATTGTTCTTCCAACGTCTAGATGGCTGGTTCGCGTTAACAGAAATTATTAAATTAAGCCTGAATGAAAAGACCTTACATCGGTCTACAGTGATTTAAACTGTTATCATGGTTGTCACTACCACTAGATCACCTAAATGTACTGCTACTAATAATAAGTACGAATTTTGAAATAATGTGATACATCGAAAAATTTTAACTTTAAACAAATAGCTAGGTACGCAATTAGTGCCGCCCTAAATGTTCGAAATGTCTATCATTTTCAATGCATGAAATCAATCGCTGACGGGCAGAGAAACCAGCAATCGTGCATTTTTTTTAACGAGACTGTTAATGGTGGAAGATATTTAGAGTTTTCAAGCAAAAAATTGTCACTTTTTTTAGAACACATATCTTTGGCTATTCGTCGTGATATGATTTTGCAACATGATGGATGACGAGCACATTATTCCAGAGGATTTTGAATTTCTTAGATTAATTATACCCTAGAAGGTGGATAGGACATGGAAATTCATTTATTTGGCCACCGAAATCTCCAGACCTTACTTGTATAGATTTTAATTTGTGGGTGCGAGTAAAAAATCTTGTTCATGCCGATAGACCCGCAACAAGAGCTGGAAAGGTACAACAGGCAATACGAAGTATTTTGAGGGCAGAAATTGAAGCTGCTGTTTTCTCCACCCGTCAGCGATTGATTTCATGCATTGAAAATGATAGACATTTCGAACATTTAGGGCGGCACTAATTGCGTACCTAGCTATTTGTTTAAAGTTGAAATTTCTCGATGTATCACATTATTTCAAAATTCGTACTTATTATTAGTAGCAGTACATTTAGGTGATCTAGTGGTAGTGACAACCATGATAACAGTTTAAATCACTGTAGACCGATGTAAGGTCTTTTCATTCAGGCTAAATTTAATAATTTCTGTTAACGCGAACCAGCCTTCTAGACGTTGGAAGAACAATTCTTGCCATTTACCTGTTTCTTACGATATCTCAAGATAGGAAAGAGATATCGCCTTGCGGTTTGCGGTGTTTTCTTACAAATTTAGTCTTCTTTCCAATGACCCACTTCAATTTGTATCCTCCCATTTAAAATTGTTACAAGAAAACACATTATTTGAAAAATATAAAACAGCGCCCTCTAGCATTCATGTTATCAATCAGATTGCTTCATATTTACAAATTTCCGATTGATCAACAAAAGCTCTTTCAAACAACATCAAGTTTATTAAAATCGGTCAAGCAGAACCGAAATTACAGGTGTTTTTTCGTAACAAGGTTCCCACTCTCCCCACTCCTTATTTGAAGAGATATACTTGAACTTCTCACATCAAAAGTATGCAGAAATTGTCGAGGAATCTGATTATAATGTTTAATATGCTCGTTAATGGGGTGAATTTTGAAAAAATTCTTATTTTAAAATTTCAACTGTCAAATACGCCCTCTAGCGGTGGACTTACAATTCTGAAAATAATTTCCAGGCTTTTCCCGAGCCCACTTTGGTCATGAAAATTTTTTTCCCACGCCTGTGGTATAATCCACTCCTGAGATATGGCCGACGGCCGTTCTTAGTTGGCCACCCGGTACATATAGCCTAACCTCACCTAACCTTTTTATTTCTTGACTTTATTATTTTGAATGCCTGTTGAATTGCAAAAATTTCTGCACTAAATATACGACAAATGTCTTCAAGAGCGGTTGTGAAAAGGGTTTCGTTCGATGAGGTCACCGCGCATTCTACTCCTTTGCAGTTTTTGGAAGCGTCTGTATATACCATTTGGTCGAACTTCTGTTGGTTGATTCATTTGTTTTTCTCAAGATTATGTTTGGAGTTCCACCAATTTTGAATACCAGTAGTGTTGTGTCGAACATTAGTCTTGATTTTTTCCATGGAGGTGAAAAGTATATACGTAAAGGGAATGTGAGATTAAGGTCGATGTTGCGTGGGATAGGTTTTAGCGTGTCGATGATGTATCGTGTTGATTTCGGTGGGTGATTTGATTCTTAGTTATACATGTTATAGGTAATTGATTTTCTGTTATAAGGTATTTTATTCGCAAAAGCATCTCGACAAAAATCATTTGCATCCGGGAAAGTTAATATTTGCATTTTTTTTTTCATTCGGCTATTCAACGGCGGTCTATTTCTGCGACTGTGGGCCCTATGTTGGTTTTCCCTGGCATGGTCACCGATCCAAATACTAACCATGTTCGACACTGCTTGACTATAATTATCGCATCCAACGTGATTTTCATAAATAGTTAATCATTTGCTTTTTTGTTACAATAGTAGAATGAAATTACCAAACAAGCAGTAATGGGAAATATGTTCTTAACATCACTAAAACTAACCTTTGAATTAGGTATGTGGTCTTAATTTTTTGAAATATCAATATTATGTTAATCCAAAATCTAAAAGGGTGTTAAAAACATCCGAATAAATGAAATGTGTAAAAAGTCATCACAAATTCACATCAATACATCTTATTGATTTCAGAACTTCTCGGATTAGGCATTGATTACTTAGGCGAAGATTTAACACACAGATCTGGAATTTCTATTGCTCTGGTTTCTGAAAATCTTGGATATAACACAAATTACATGCAATTGAATATTTTTTCTTCATCAAGGAAAAAACTTAACAGGCTTAATTTGAATATAACACCAGTTTCAGATTTTCTATCATCTGGAGAAAAAAGATTAGCTCCATTTCCACCTAAACACAATTGTGAGGTTCTGCTGTGGGATGCGTCATAAATTCATACAATTTTGCTGCTCGGTTGCATATTTTAAAAAGTATCCGAAACTTTCTCAACACCCACTCTCGCTGAACCTACCATCAAAATGCTGTTGAATTTCTATTGAAGACTCCACTGTCCGTCCGTCTGTCGGTTTGCCACCAGGCTGTATCCCATGAACCATGATAGGTAAACAGTTGAAGATTCCACAAATGACATTTTCACAGAGAATGTATTTCTGGAGGGTGCTCCCATACCGTAATACGTTAAATACTGCTAAAAAATAAGACTACTTTCCAGTATTCCTGTATACTCTGAGGCTTTGGTAGTTGCTCCTGAACAGCGACTTGCTGCATGTTTAAGTTAAGTACAAAATATATAATAAAGCTCCATTTTGGTGTGATATTAACAACAGCATACATATAATGTACACTGAACAGCAAACCGTACTAAACATATATAATTATTATTCATGAATTCAGATACATCAGTATACTCTTGGTAGTTTTAAAACCTAAAAAGCTTGCTAGAGCAGGTACACTTTCAAAAGTTTACCGAGAAAACGCAATGTTTGGTTAGCATTTATTAAGCGAAATTTAGTTTTAGTCCAGTATATTCAAAAATTCTCTCATGCTGGAGTGAAGTTTGGTGTCACTACGACGCTCTCGATTTTCTGCCAGAATCATATGATTCATTTATTGGTAATTTTTTGTTCTATGAGTAGTTAATCTTTTTGCTCCACACTACTATTCTTAGAATGATGTTTGAGTTCCTAAGACGTTGAGCATATGGCTTCTGTGTAGTTATAGGAATGGCAAGATCCAAGACCAATACCAAGACAGTCTTGGTTACGGTCTTGATCCTGCTAGTCCAGTCTTGATCTTGCTTAAATACTTGTAATTTTGGCATTGTGTACTTACTATCGGTCTTGGGTTATTATAATTGACTGAACTGTAGTGGAACGCATTTGATGCGATAGTTACGCGATAGTTACAGCGTTCACAAAAGCACCACGAGAATCTTTTATTTCGTCTTACGGATTCGTAGACTGCCTGTTTTCGCTCCTGACCTATCCATAGATTATAAACGCGTTCCGTATGTCACCACTCATTTTTGGTTGAGCACGAATGTCACTTTTATTTAAATAATTTCATTTTGTCAGTTTATTTCAAGCAGCAAATATGTTAAAAACAATCTTCTGAGTATACAAAATTATGTTGCACAAGTTTTTGTTGAACAACCTTTCCTGGATTCTCAAAATATCGGAATTTGCCCATAACTCACCTAGATTAGCAATAGAAAAAACTATTAACCACTTATAGAGAAATTTAGTGGGTAAGAAGACGCAATAATTGTCAACTTTATATCTGGTAGTAAAAAAAAAAAATTATGTATGGTGCCTTTGCCACATTGTTAATGTAAAAAAAACATGAACGGCTAATGAAATTTCATAATAATTCCATTTTATACTATATTGTACAATGTTTCAGGTGAAATATTCATTGTGCTCATGCTTGTGAATTTTGGGTGAATTCCTTATTGGCAATTTCCTGAAATGTTTTTAAAGTGTACCCGGTCTAACTAAACAGGAAAGCTATATCTTCTAAGATCTTTGAAGGGATTTGCCGCATCCTTTTTGTCATTAACCTTTAATATCATATGAGAGTCAACATTACGCTCTAATCTTACCTCAGAATCCCTCATAAAGAGCTTTTATGTTCTCGAACAAAATTTATTTATATCTTTTTGTGAAACTGAGATAAAAACCATTTTATTATTTGGAGTATATGGAACCGACACGACGGAAAATAATTCTGTGCAGCGTTTTCCATTTACCTCCGCACAGTGACGAACTGAACAATCAAACTTTGAAACTTCATTTTAGACTTAGACTCAATCCGTTGATTTTAATTAATCCAAGAAATTTCAGCGGTTATGATTAGAATGTTTATTTTGTACATAAACTGTTTCGTAATGTGTATTTTATTTTTTATTTGAGTTTGGCTATCCTTTGAATAGAATAATATTCAACAACAATAACATGAAATATATTTTTCTGAACAGGCAATAATACATGGGAGGTAACAATCTGAATCATTTGATTGGGTATTTGTGGATAAACGTTTTTGAAATTATTATGTCTGCTCCAACCAGTCAGAAACCATACCTAACGATCAGAGAATATCTGGTCAAAGCAAAAAGCGAGTTTACTTAAGCGTGATTCCTATCACTAATTGCAATGATCGAATATTTTCTAATCGTTTCACAGTTTCTGATTGCGGTTGGAATAGACCCTATATAAATATTTAAAGATATAAGTATCTTTCTAGAAATTCCTACCTATCTATACAGCAGATGAGTTATCCCTTTTGTTATCAATGTAACTGGTTCATCATTTGTTTCTCCCAAACCTTTGGAAGTTGATAGAAAAATGTTTTTAACATCATATTCATTCAGTGTGTGGTAGAATTTCTGGAATACCACGATTGAGTCCGGCACTGTTTAAGCATGTTCATGCATATTACTGATTGGAACAGTAAATCTACCCATGCCTTTGTAGTTCTACTACTGGCTTCAAGAATGAAAATTGGAGGAAAACAGAAAATTCTTGGATCAGATTTTAAACTAACGACAATTGATCGAAAAAGCTGCTATCGAATTTATATTTTGTCAGTACATAAAACTGCTAAGAGGAAAATACCCGAAGTCCTGAGTGAAAACTTTCATAATCTCCAAATGTGTTCAGTGATTTACTTCGTAAAAATTAATGGAAGTATTATAATTGATAGGAGATTAGGTCTTTAATTTGAAAAATTTCACGTATACTGAAAAACATTAAATTTTGAAAAAGCGACTATTTTTTAATGACTTATTACACTGTCCTATGCTTACAGTTCAGTTTACTACAATTAATGAAGAATGAGGATTAACTCTTTATTTTGCTTTTGTGATTGATTTTTCCAATTGAAAATTTGTAATACAACTTTACCCATGAACTGAACGGGGACTGAAATACCTTTCTGGGGACCCAAACCCTTTTGCGCAATCAGCCCCAATGTAATATTGAGAGAAATAGGTAAAGCCGAGAGAAAAAGAAAATCTGACCATTGGAAAAATCTAGTAGAGTTTATACAATCAAAAATTCTTCTGGGTGACTATAATCTGTTGAGATCAAATGCATAAGTCAAAGTAAAACTGCGCTAAGAGGGATCCTAACGGGATATTGTCGCCTAAATGGGCACCTGAAAAAGTTCAAAATAGTGGAGAGAGGAAAATGTTGATTTTGTGGCATGGAAGAAAGACCCTCCATCCACATACTTTCCAACTAAGCAGCACTTCAGAATCCTAGAGCACAGCACTTGGGAGATTACTGGATAGAAGAGAAACATTTACCAAAGTTGAAGCCTGCAGATATCCCAAAATTCCTCCGGGAAATAGGACTAGAGGAGCTACGTAGGAGGAGCTAAGTAGAAGTGAGGGGGCACAATAAATCTCTCAGTTAATGTCACCCCAAAAAATATATACATACATACATATCCATAAACTGGAACATTATGTGCTCTTTCCCACTTAACAGTACCTTCATTCTCGCATCAGTAAAAAATGCTTATGAGGTTAGATCAGGTTTTTTGTTTCCATTGTTTATAATTTCAATGTTTATATTGCTATCAATACATTTTTTTTTTCTACTTTCTCCCCATCTGGCTCTATGGTATTATATTCCATACCCTATTTCAGGACTATTGAATAAACGTGCTCTTCTTTCTCTTAAAAACAGATTCTGTACATGGCTTCGTCTGTTAACCCTCTTAGCATATTGTGTGCCTGCTACGCTCACACTACCATATTCACAAATTCATAACGGTTTTGACAGTTTTCCTATCTTTGCTTATTATGACTGCCGTGAATGTTGGCAAATGTCCTCTAATATAACTGTTTTGCTGCCTGTCTCTGTCCTGGTGAGATTACCCACCCTTCTAAAGATTTTCTACGCCACCCAGTTCCTTGTAGCTACATTTATTGTGGATAATGTACCTACGCTGCAAAACGGTTCAGACTCAAATGAGCCTTTTCTGGCTGTTTCACGTGCCAGTTCGTTTTACCTATCAATCTATGGTACCTATTACTTTCGCGACCTGGTATTCAGTCCACCACGACCTTGCGATAGTCTCATAGAGCAATACACTAGTGTAAAGTTGACTTCTATGAAATCAAGTACCTTCAGTGCATCTTCGCTGTCTGTGAAGATGGCAACTAACCAGTAGTCCTTTCCTACATATCAATTTCTCCAACTCAGTAGTGAGTCGATGCTTGGAAAGTTGTATCGTCTCTAGAAAGTCCTATTGAAATAACTATCCTTTTGTTTTTGCCCTACAACTTCCATACCTTGGAACCCTTAGTTTACCAGGTAGCTCAGCCCATATGGGTACACCTTCCCTCCAGTCTTTTCAAATAGGTAAGTATAATAGTTATTATCAAATCTACATGACTACGTGACTGTTGCGTCATTGGATTGCCCCATTGAGTCATCATCTTTCAGTATTTCAATAAACTCTTCTCAGTCCACCACACTACAACTGATTCGTAGGCTATCATTGGTATGACAGTGCCTGTGTTTAGCCATTGGGTGATTTCTGGATCCCAAGTATGAGATAATTTGTGAGAAGTTGATATTCATTATTCATATTTGATAGGTTTTGTTTTCAAATGAATAGAATTCGATGTTTTTTTCTTAAATGATTTTTTATGATTTTTTCACGTTTGAGAGTAAAAATCTTCGAACTTTTTGGAGTTAGTTTTTTCAAGCTTCAAAAATATTTAGAATAAGACTACTTTGATATATCGAATTATTCCCAATGGAAATCACTAAACCTTTTTTCTGGAAAAATGAAATATCTCAAGAAAAATATCTTTTAGGTGAGAACAAAAACATTTTATGAAATCAAGCTTTGTCGCTCAAAGTTTGACCAATCCTTTTAGCAGTTTTAGTTAACTAGGTTAACGTAGTTTTGGACCCAACTGAACTCAATCAATTATATGTTCTTGTAACAGTTGCTGAAGTGTAATAATTCTCCAAGACTTTGACTAGGCGTTAATATCCAGCTATAGGTCGTTTATTTGTCAGTATCTTTGGAAGGCTCAAGAAATATGTTTGAGTTGTCAGAGGCCTGAGAGAACTTCAATTATGAAGTTCAATAATATTATGTTATAAATATAATTGGAAATACTTATTGAACATTTTTCATGAAATGGCTGATGAAACAAAATCCAATTATACCGATCTATTTTCATTTAAAGAATATTTTTTATAGTTAATCCAAATTCCATTTTGTAGGCAGTCAATGGAACCACAAATCCACCTTACTATAATAATGGTAGAATGTGCTTAAAATAAATTTAATGAAAAAAATTTAGGTACTCATAGTATTTGATGAATTACCCAATCAATGTTACAACGTACCATTCTCTTATCAATTATTCCCTTATCCCTGTTTTATGTCCTCAAACACATTACATCGCAAATATATGTGCACGCGCAGACTCACTAACCTAAAAGCAGACTTTGAAATATACAATGGGCCACAATATCCAGAATAACTGCCTCGACATCCACTTATCCCTGTTTTATGTCCTCAAACACATTACATCGCAAATATATGTGCACGCACAGACTCACTAACCTAAAAGCAGACTTTGAAATATACAATGGGCCACAATATCCAGAATAACTGCCTCAACATCCACTGATATAACCAACAATATCCAAATATGTGAGTACTTGAAGGCTCACATAAAAAAAATGAACGAAAATTATATGGTAACAGCACTGGGATCCAGACCGTTCATTTTTAAACGAAATGCAGCCGTCTATCGATAGCTCTCTACAGAACCATCGAGGCGAGATTTAGCCATATTAAGACTACGTTCTCAATTAACCTTATGACATCTAACAGCCGAACCTATTGTCAAAGCTGTCAATTTGTCTTACCCCACCAACTCAAACGGAAATATCTCATTTTTGATGAGACAGTGGCGGATATCCCGTGAAGAATGGTACCAACGGTATGAGTAACAATTGTTGAGGGTATAACTTTATACCAAAAAGTATTAATAGGAAACCAATGTGGAAAGAATTTGAACTGGAAATTTTGATTTTGGTATTATTACATCATCCTAGTTTATGAACAATCAGGAGTTCGATGGTTTTCTAAACTATTCCATTCTGTTTTCCAAGATATTAAATAAATGTGGATTTGCCTACGGGCAACCGTACATGAGCCACATTTTGCGGTCGGCCCACACATAATTGCCGTCGCGTTTCGGCGAACTCAAGCTACCCATAGGAAAAACTGTACCATACGTACACGGGCGTCCAAAACAGTCAAAACGGTCATCTGCAGTCTACTTATAGCCGACCTCCACCGAGTAGTCGCTACTGCATCCGCCGTATACAACCACATTCGGTTCATATGACCACAATTACGTCAACCACAAAAATGTCACTGGTTCAATCACGAGGTACAGTTGACCACATTTTTGTGGTTGTCCCGTTTGCAAATATGTGGTCGTACAAGGACGGGGGAAGCGACCACACCAACCACATCACAGGGTAAGATACAGTACGGACGCAACGGCGCAACGCGGTTTGTACTGTGGTTAGTACGACCACAATAATGTGGTTGGTGTACGGCGGATGCAGCAGCGACCACTCGGCAGAGGTCGGCTATAAATAGACTGTAGATGCCCGTTTTGACTGTCGTAAACGCCCGTGTACGTATGGTACAGTATTTCCTATGGGTAGCTTGAGTTCGCCGAAACGCGACGGCAATTACGTGGTCGGGCCGACCGCAAAATGTGGCCCATGTACGGCGCCCTACCCCTAAAGACGATAGCTTTGTTCATTCACCTCATCATTTAATAAAACACCAAAACAAACATTTCGATGAATAATAGAATCATTATTAATAATTCCACAAAACTGAGTTCGTCAGCCTGGAAAGTAATCGCCTAGTTCGTGAAAAATGTCCATTTTATAGAGGTGAAACTTATGGAACTTCGAAACTTTTCGTACTTCTATGTGATAGTCATTTCATTCCAGAGACGAGTTAATACAGTAGATTTATGTTGCTTAATACGCCTTTGAATATTATTTTCAGTTATGTCAGGAGAAAAAAATGAGTACAGAAAGAAAATAAATGAAAAATTGATTCACAAAACAAAGCAAGTTTTCGTTTATTATACCGTGATTTCACTTCAATTTAAATTTAATTTCCAATTAACTTTTAGCTTCATTGACACACCCTGTATTTTTATACAAACCACTGAGAATACGGACAAACTACGAGTGGGAAAAATGAAAAATGAATGATGCTTTACCTAAGTTTGCTCATAATTATGTCATTTTAGTTCTCTTTCTCCACCCTAACTGTTTACGAGATTCTTTTGCCATTTCTTTTTGTTTACGAGGTGTGGTGCTTTGTTAGTAACTACATAATATCTTCAATAAATGTGGGTATATTTTTCATACATGATGCATGAAGCGAAATGTTAAGTTATGTACAAACTAAAATGCCTGGAATGTAATGAAATGTACTAGTCAGTGTTTTTGAAATCTCTGCTCCGTAACTTCAACTCTTTCGATCCTGTTGGGACGTTCCAGCCAATAGCCATAAATTCCCGTAGCAGTCCATGACTATGGTAATGTAGAATACTCGTTACTGGAACATTTCAGTGATTTATAGCATTATAAGGTTCGGCAGGTTTTTATGGCGGAAAACATCTGTCCCACAAGTACTCAATGGTGGGACCTAATTACCACTTTGGTAGTTTTGAACTCTGATGACATCATTCTACTTTTTATCGAAAAAAAATACCGCATTTTCATTGTTAAAATGTTTATAGATCAGTTTAAAAATTTGGTGTAATATATGAGATATACCACTACAAACTTTTCCTATTTGCGACACAACTCAAGAAATTGTATTTAAAAATAAATATTTTTTGAACGGTGTAAGAGGAAACTTCTGAAACAATTCAATTATTTGAGTTTGAGCTTTGTCTTTCAACACTTCATTCACTCCAATCCAAGATAACAGGCCGGAATGGAAATATAAAATTGTGCTTAAATCTCTAGATCCGTTTCACTATAAATTCGTTTTATAATAACTTATAATTTATTCCCCTCTCAATTTTATTCTTTCGAGGATTGTTTGAAATTTCTGTAATTAATTTGGTGGAATTGGGGATTAACGCCTCGTGAATGTTGTACAATGAAGGTCAGCGATTCACTTTTCGACGGCTTTATATAAATGAAAGCAAGGATTGTTTTGTACCTCTGAATTTAATCAATTTAAAAAAGAACCTCTACCCAAAGTAAGCCGATTAAAATGGAGAACAAGCAATTGATGGCCTATTTTGATAAAGTTTCCAGAAAACTTTTGCATTGTTTCTAATTATTGGTTTCCAAGTAATTGATAATTGATATCGCAGAATAATACTTATTCTAACGCTTTATGAGTTGTTCAAAGACAGTGACCGTTCAGCTAAGAAGCATCAACTACTTCCCGGGCTATAGGCCCCGACGTATATTGAATTACACTTACAAAATCAAACGAGGTTGATATATTTACAAGATATTTATTACTAGCGGTCACTGTCGTGAAGCGTTATAATGATTTATTACTATGCGATATCTATTGGTAACGCGCCTTATCAAATACGACAATATGACATGAAACTGTAATAATACTTTCAAGTAATTGTTGAACTTGAGAAGTCAAATGTGTAATTTCAATAACAGTACAATATAGGAATCTTACCACATGATTCAAAAACTCATCACTACATTATTTCCTTTTTTCACATTGTTCATGGATTTAAACTAGCTATTTTATCTTCCATAAATTCAGATTTTAGCCTTTTGTCATATTATACGGTGACAGTTTTCGATTTCGAAACTATCTCAGTGGTTTTAAATGTTTTACTTTTGAGGCGTCTTCACATGATAAGTTGACATGCCATGACATATTCCACTATCACCAATTTGCTTCTTTTCCTTTGCCGCCTTGCTCTTATTTGTTCGTTTGAGATATTTTATACAGAAAAGTGGTTGCTGATAGCGAGATAAATTGACAGGAAGAAGTTCACACGAGTGTATTCAAGAAAATTTCCCGTGAAAAGATGGACATAAATAGAATTTGCATTGTATTGGAGTTAATATTCACTTGAACGCTTGTGGTTTTTAAAAAAATTCATTCTAATATGTGATTTTTTTTGTTCTTCGAAAAATTGAACAAAAATAATATAACAAAGACAATTTTGAAATGTGTAGAGTAGAGAAAAACATTGAAAATTGACGCGCGAAATGCAGTACCACCATGACATTCATCACTTACAGAATTATTTTGATTTGAGTTAGATATTTTAGATTGATTAGAACCCTCTCAGTGCTCACTAGAGTTTGTTATCTTTCTTTGTTCGTTTGTATGTCTATTTCGATCCCTGTTTAGTTACTTTCCATCGGGTATTTGGACCAATGCTCGGATGTAATTTGGTTTAATTATACCTGATAAACTTTTCTAATTTTGGTCCATGAAACTGTAAGAAAAAACATATAGAATATTCTACATATTTATGGGAAAATGTTGCAAATGGAATAAGGGAAGGATAGTATTCCATCTTTCCCCTAACAGTGTGAGCTGCTATGGGAGCTAGAGCTGGGGGCTTTTTACCCAACAGTGGAAGAAATCAGGATTTTTGAGTTTAAGGTATGGAAGTGAAAAAAACAGAGGTAGCCTTGTACTGACCTATCTCTCGCTTGTCTGAAAATAAGTTTCAGATCATGCACATAGGGCAGCGGGTTAATAAGAACGTGGTGATAAAATACACACACACCGCGTGGAGAACTTGCACGAACAAGTGAGAATATAAATACTTACTACACAATTAGCTGATACCAGATGCCTATGCCAACCATCAGCTGCGCCATATTGGGCCTGCGCCTTCCACTTTACTCCAGCCCCGCAGTAACATGTGACGCGACATGTAGTAGGCGCAAGAAAAATGTTGTGCCGATGTAATTAAGAGCGCTCTTAGAGATACACAGATGAGACACTTTGTGGCTGGCTACCAGTGTCTGAAAAGAATTCCTTATTTGTGCCTCCTGTGAATGCGTTTATTTATATTAGAACGCTTTCAGACGAGACACTTTGGGACCGGCTACAAGTGTCAGGAAAAAATCGCGCGGCTGAAAATACATTAATATTGATAGACGCATCCACGGAATACGTGTCCGGCCACTGGATCAAAGTGTCTCTTCCACTCTAGTGTCCGTACACTGTTTATGTGTATGGGCCACTCATAATACATGAACTTCAATAAATACGTTCAAACGGGACACGCGTTTCCATCCATGGTTCGATGAATGAATGTTTGAAAAAAAAATTGTGTTGAATTGAATCAGATACACGTGTACAAATAGTGTTATTTATTACGAGACACATTATGTGTCTAGAATCTTGATTCTAGTGGCCGGCCACAAAGTGTCACGTCTGAAAGGGGTTTAAGAGTCCTCTCTAAAAGTTTGTGGAAGCACTGACTTTCACTACCACTTAGTAATTCCTTCCAATTATCTATTCACTTGAAGAAAACTGTACCAATATAATTTATCGTGAATCTCCGTTTGCACCTGGAAAATTCAATTTTCCTAGATTGTCACCTATACTACTTAGAAGTGATGGAATTTGGATAAGAGCTATTTTATTATATAGTCTTTTGAACGTATCCGCACGGTGGGTCATTTCACAGGGTAATTTTTGCAAGTAGTCTGGTTTCGGAGAATGATTTCCATCAAAATTAGCCATTGAAAATTGAATTGAATTTTTAAATTTCATTAAGTGCGTTCTTTTATTGATGATTCCAGAAATAGCTCATGAATATATATCCATTGGGTTATTTACATCCAATTAACCTGTATATTATTTCATTGCGATTTATTGTTTTCCAGCGCTTTGATGGAAACAGTTGAAAATGAGAGCTCTATTAATAGGTACTCCTGTTATTTTTCCTAAAAAGATCCCTATTGAAGCCAAGATCGTGGCACAATAAGGAATTTCATTCTCGTTTTGTGATTCAACAGCGCTTAAGAAGGATTTTTGGCTTATTGGGCTCGGTTCTTTGATACTAAATGATTGAAACTAAATAAAGTACAATTCATCTCATTTTGTTAGTTCTGAAAATTGACGTAACATTTCTGCCGCGTTAAAAATCCAAACCAGAAATGAAGCAGGAAAAACAAAAATGCGTCCTTAACATTTTGGAGCTAAATAGGTACTTCATGAAATATTTAGTTTTGTCATAAACATTTTAAACAGGGCGTCAGGTTATTGAATACTTGCTCTATGTTTTATGGATTATTTTTCTTTGATATTTTAGCGGCCGAACATTGAGCAATTTATTGCTTGATATAAAAATGAAGCGAAGGTTTTCATGTTTATAACAAAAATCGGATACACTTCAAATTTACGTTATTCCATATTTCAGCTTCAAAAGCAAGCCCTAAAGCCATTATCCGAATAAATATTTTACTCCTAAAAAATTATGGTGCTTCTGATAAAATATGCTTAAGCGTTTTTAGAAAGAACATATTTGAAAAATGAATTACATCGCCGACATTCTCATGAAATAAGTACCTAAATTAAATTGAAATCAAACATGTGAATTTTAATCATGATTTCAATCAATTAGTTAATAAATTATTAGCTGTAAATATTTATTTATGCAACAAGGGCAAAAAACACATTTGCACGTGATGCATACAATATTTTTTCCACATTCATGCAAAAATTGGAAAATTAGAATATAATATGATAGGAACTGAAACTCAAACCGTTCTTTTTTTTGTTTCTTCATGGTCTCCACCTTGCCAGTTTTTGAACATTGCTGGTTTTCGCTTTGACCATTTAAATTCAAAATAATCCAAGACTTTTGCAATAATTGTAACTCGTTGAGACTTAGTGGTAAGATACACATATATTATTGCTGTATTTGAGCAGGATCAGACACTTGCTCTGGATTTTCATTTTATGTAAATGTTTATGTTCGTCATAAATCATCACAAAACTGTCAAAAATGACAAATGAGTGCAGCAAAAATTCTGTTGCACTAGTGCAAAAAAGAACCACTTTTTCCATTAAATGTGTTTCACAAAAGTGTTGTTTTTTGCATGAATTTAGAAAAATATATTTTTTAACATTGTTTTGATAAACAATTCTCATATCATGGGTTATTTACGTTGAGAGGATGAAGGAAACGAAAATATAACGTTGTCAAATTGTAGTATTTTTCCTTAGTTGAAGTGAACTAGAGGAAGTTATATGACAGTTCACTTATTTATTGAACTATAACCCGTAAGGCGTGGCCAAATCGAAGGTATTCATTTGATATGAGTATATATTATTTGAGCGAAATGTGTGGATGAAATACCAGAAGCCGTGGAAAATTATTAAACATTCTATTTCCTCACATAGAGAGTTGAATGAGGCTCGAATCTAGCAGAGCTGTAATCATCTCAATGCAAAAAAAAATCATAAATTTTTCAAGAAGGAGCAGAACGTCATTCGAAAATTGGAAGATTCCTCGTTTCTCAATCATCACTGAACCCAAGAATACCTAGACTTCTGAGTTATCAAGAGATAGAAAAAGGTTACATAGGATAAGGTTCAGTAGGATTTCGTGACCTCAATCTACTGTACCTGGTAGTTATCTCTGAATTCCAATCTGCCTACTTCTCTGAAATAATTGACGAGTCGCAGGAAAGGGTCACCTTATATAGGAACAGAAGCGGACGAAAATGGAGATATTGCTTAGAAGTGAATTGTTGATGAATATTTGGAGCCTATGTAGTGGTTTCCATGTCGTTGGTATAGGGGTCGAAACAATTCCTGGACGTGATGGAATTTTCAGATTGGTCAAACTGAAGTCTGCCACTGGGAAGCTGCTTGTGCCTATACAACGAGTTACTCACTGAAAATGGAAAACTGTGAGGACTGCTCCAAAAGCAGACCAGAAACAGCAAAAATTATTCATACAGAAAACAAAGAAGATGAACTAAAGAAGAAGACAATATCTTGAGAGCCTGTCATTACCACAACAATGAACAATCTGAATGATTGTAATGGGGTCGAAACAATTCCTGGATCTAATGAAACAGTAAGATTGGTCACACTGAAGTCTGCTACTGGAAAATTGCTGGGGCCCATACAACGAGTTACTTTACTGAAAATGGAAAACTGTAAGGAGTGATCAAAAAGCAGACCACATACATTATTTATGAGGGAAACAAAGGAGATAAGCTGTAAAAGAAGCCAATTTCTCGAGAGCTTGTCATTACCATTACAAGTTTCCGAAATATATGGACATAAGTTGTGTGAAAATTTTGGAGGAATGATGATACCTGTCAGGAAAGTGTTGGAAGACACAGTGTGAAAAATTTATACTTCCGACATTTTTATATAATTTATAAAGATATATTTTGTAAATCACATTCGAAGTTTGAATGAAAGTTGATCGGAACATGATATGTACTCCACGAAATTGAAGAAACTGCTCCTCTAGCAATATTTCTCAAAATTGAAATGAAGTTATTATCACTGATTTCAGGTGTAAAACTCATATTTAGCTTAGCCAGAATATATAGCTAGCATCTTACTTGGTATAGAAATAGCTGAAGCAGTCTGTACATCTCAACTAAATTACCATACCTGCTGAAATAATTTCAAAGTTTGTAACTATTAAAGGTAATGGTCTACTACTCCATTCTAATGCGATCTAAAATTTAAATTAGCCTGAATGTTGATGAAACTAAAGTTGAATACAAAAGACCTTGAGAGTTCTCTGATAAATTGAACTACAGGAAACATTTGGTTGAAACAGCACATTCGTAGAAATCAAACAGCCAACAGACTTCTTATATTCGTGATAAAAAAAATGTGTTACTTCCAAGGCTGGATGCTTTTTTTTGCTTTTCACAGGACGTGACAACCTTATTCACTGCATATTATATAGTCGTTGGAATATATTAAACAGCTATCTCCGTTTAAGCTGACTCCTTCATATCTTTTAGGGCGTATACTTTCATAAGCTATAACGTGAAATTACATTGGAGTTGACAGTGAAATTTTGGTCAGTTCTTAGGAATTTGTCTACTTGTTTGGAAGAGGATAAGTAAATACAGATACGGCCATGAAAAATTCTGGAAGCGAAGGGTACACTTTTAGGAGAAACAATACTACCAATAGCAGTAGTCAAATAAGATAGCATTCGGAATAGAGGGTAAAATGTTGGCTTGGTCTCGGGATGAAACTGGTATAGGGAGCCATTCAGTTGAGACGGCAGCGGCGTAAAATTTACTGTTTGAAGTGGTAGTTGGAGTGATTGAATTGATTTGTTTTTCTGAAGTTGGGTTTGACATATTGTTGTGATCCTGGATACCAAAATCACAAACAATAGTTGAAAAAAAAAGGAGAATGTCGGAGATGTCACACTATATCGGCGGTAAATTGAACGCATTGAGGGTTGGCATGTTTAATCGAAACAAAATACAGATATTGTTTTCAATTATGATGCTTTTACTGTTGTATTACTTCCTACATCAGAATACACTAACACAATATAAATCTAGCAGACCACTTAAAAATCTCTTACTTCCATTGGCTACTGAATATCTTCTATTTAATTTCCATTTCCAAGATTTAATGTGGAATGTGAAAAAGGGAAATAGTTCATTGTTTTACATTTATCGCCTTGCTTGGCGAGAAGCCACTTTGCGCTTCTAATTGGGAAGCCACAAAAACACTCAATCTGAAACAAAGTAGATTGATTCGTGATTTAACCAAACTGGAAATGCTGACACGGCAATCTGTGAGAAATTCAGGACTTTGCCTGGAAATTTAAAATTAAATTACCCAATAATTGGAGCCATAAAAGAATGTAGGCCATATATTTTTTATTGTGACTATAAAATTGAATAATGAATGTCATCAAAGTTATCAAGCCTTTGGATTAAATCTGTAACTTTATGGATACCAAAAGTAACATCAAAATGAACATTTTTTCCATTTATTGGCATCAGTTCCAATATCAAACATAACACACTAAGGTCAAAATTTTAATATGTATAATTTTTAATCACGGCATTTCTTTGAGGTATTATTCCAACTTTTTAGCGCCATACCTCAAAGGAATTTGTGAGCTATAAATATGGAAAATAGAGCAAACTAGAGCTGAATTAAAAGCTGGAATAACTTTTAGAACTAAATAATCAATAAGTACATGCTTATTTGGAAATGTATTCCAATCTTAATGAATGAAATGTTTAGCCTCAGTAAACAATTTTTCTGCCTACCTCTATCCAAAGTATACATTTACTGGCCTCATTATAGGGAGCTAGTCGAACTTTTACTCCCTAGGGAGGAAAAGTAAAAGTGACGTCTTGGTACGTCATCAATGAAATAGCTTATACGGCATTGACGACCTGCGTTTGCTCGGGCATTCACGACCTATACTGTATAATATCATATAAGTATACATTTTACCTTCCATTTATAGAACACCCTGTATTCTGCAAAGTGGTAGAAATCAGTGAATTGCTACTCCAATTTAATTGTTTTTATATTAACAATTTGACTTTCACGTGTTTTCGAATTTATGAGAGAATTATTATATAGGTAGCTATGGCCCATTGAGAGATTAACAGTTTAAAACTGAGTTAGGTACTTTATAATATATCAACAAAATATAAAATAATGTCTAAAAAATGAGTGATTCCAGCGAATTTGGAGATATGAATAAGAAAAATCAGTTGTTATTTGAGAGAGGCGGAAAAATCATATGTATAACTTCATTCTCGGGAGAAAAAGTAGCATTTTGCTTCCTTGTTATACAAATAGCTATTTCCTCTCACCCCTATAGAAAGTACACATTTCCTCCCTCATATAGGGAGTACGTTTTTTTCCTCTTATTTTATCTATGTTTTGAATTGAGAGACACTTTGAATCTATTGTATTCAAATCATTTTTGTGATCCACCTAATACCATTCACATCTATTCTGGTGAAAATTGATTACATAATAGCTTCCCCTCTTCCACTCACAGAATGACTTACGAAACATGATTATTTGCAGAATATGTATACAATATAAGCAATGGGCTGGAGACAACGAAAAAAATAATTCAGAAAAAGGTTTGATAGGTGGGTTGGAGGGAGAATTTTATATATTCTGGACTACTCTGGACTGGAGTGCCTTTTTCTCCCTTAATTACATCCTGCGGCTGGAAAAGTGGCACTTTTCTTCTTAATGATGTATGTATTTTTGGGCTTACATTAACTGAGACCTGAAAGATCTATTTTGCCCCCTTACTTCTTCTTAGTTTTTAAGGTGAATCTCAAACACTAGTAGCTCCTTCAGTTCCATTTCCCGGAGAAATCTTAGGATATCTGCAGGCTTCATCTTAAATGTTCCTCTTCTATCCAGTAATCTCCCAGATACTGTGCACTAGGATTCTGGAGTGCTGTGCAGCTGGAAAGTATGTGGATGGAGGCTTCTTCTTTCATGCCACAATATCTAGATCCTTCTTCCTCCACTATTTTGAACTTTTTCAGGTGCCCATTTCGGCGACAATGTACCGTTAGGATCTCTGTTAGAACTCTTAGCGCAGTTTAACTTTGACTTATGCATTCATCTGATCTCAACAGATTGTAGTCATCCAGAAGAATATTTGATTGTATAAGTCCTACTAGATCTTTCCAAAGGTCAGATCGTCTCTTTCTCTCGGCTTTACCTATTTCTTCCAATATTACATTGGGGCTGATTCCGCAGAAGGGTTTAGCCCTCCAGAAAGGTAATCCACTCCCCCTCGCTGCTAGTTTATCGCACCTAGTTCATTGAGTTTGTCTAGGCATTCCCATACCATTTTGAACCTGATTACACAAGATAATGGATTCCATTTTTTCCTAGTGATAGAAATATCTATTTATAAGAAATTGCAAACAGATAGAAATTCACCTTCTTAATACAACTAAGGCAGAAGTAAAAATTCTACCACGTCATGAAAAAACTTACTACCCATGTGAAAAAAACTTCAAACTAATTGATGTTAAATTTTAAAGGTAATATTTATAACTCCTCACAAATTTCATAATTAACTTCCAAAGAACAGACCGTTCACTAGGAAGCAACAACCACTTTCCTGGTTATGTGCCAGTAAGGACATTGAATATCACTCCTGCAAAATATAACGAACCATTCTTGTTTGTAATTAGATGGAACCGAATCACTAGTAGACCGATGTCGGCGTATTTGAGTCTCATCAGTACAAGGTAGATATCGTCCTTTAAACAGCTTTATCCAGAATTGTTGATAAAATGTCTTGCAAATATACAAACCTCGCTTAGCTTAGAAGTGTAATTCAATGTCCTTCGCGGCATGTAGCCATTAGCCAGGGCAGTAGCTGTGAACGTTCTCTTCGGAAAGTAATTCCCAAATTGGTTTGGCGTGACAATAATGATATTAATAATTATACATCATTTTATTACCAATTAATAAAAAATAAAATGATATTTTGCTTACGGCGAGACTCAGTTTGTATGTAATAGTAAATAAAGTAGGTACTATATGAAATATAAATAGAGCATTTGACAAACATCTTCTCTACCATCTAATTTAATCCAATAAATAATCCAACTAACAGGAAAGGATAATAAATGGAAGTAATAGGAACGAATAACGACTTATAAAACGTAGTAGAATGCAATTCAGGACTATTTTTCATTTTTAGCCATATAGTATAATTTTGAATGTATGAATGATTTGCTCAAATTTAGGAATACCAAAGTTTTTAAATTCTTGTATTATATTGATATCATATTGGTCAAAACAAAAATTATATGAAATATCTCAGAAATTTAGGTGAGATGACCTAACAAAGAAGTTTTTACGAAATTGATATATTATAAGGTATAAGTTCAAGAGCTGTATAATTTTTTTGTAAATAGGTATGGTGCGAAAAGTTTTCATCAAACCTTTTATATATATTTAAGTATTAGAATCTAGATCAAAACACAAGATTCAAATAGCATGAGATAAGTTCTATTCTGCCACCATGCTCTTTTATATAAATTTAAATTATTAAGGAAATGTCGTCAGTTTGATCAGGTTTTTGGAGCGTAACAAATAGTTTGTTGCTCCAGACCAAGTTTTCCGTACAGTTTTCTTATCAAATTTTAATTCTCTATCCGAACAGAATACAGAATCAATTCATTTTCCACATCCTTTGGTGTTCACTCGAGGACAAGGAGCAAGATATATTCCGGCCACACACTATTTTTATTGATAACATACGAAGCAATTTCTTTCCCGAGCGGGTGTTAGTTTAAAGTGCAAACAAAAGGCATACCTGTTTGGAAATTCAGCGTAAGTTACAAACATTCGGTTGCAAAGGTGAAGTCAAGGACAGAGGAAAAATACGGAGATAAATGGTGCGTGACAGAAAACAAGATTGATGGGAATAGCGTGGTGGAAGCTGGGTAGTGGTGTAGATGGAGAATATAAACCCAGTGGCGGAACAATAGGTGATTACTGAAGAATTGTGATATATTTTTCCCAGTACGTTAAGGAATGCATTCGAAATAGTTTCCTAGCCAATATTGATAACAAACACTTTCTCCACTTGTAACTTTTTGGAGAAGCTATAAAACGGTTATCGCTTGTCTACGAAGCCGCCATTTACATATATTACCTACTATTATAGAACCAAACATAATTTTAATGTCAAAATATTCAATTACCCAACATATTTTTTTTTTATTGGATACATTTATTACAGCAAACCTGCAACGTCTCTAGACCTTTCAAATAAAAATATTTGACACTGACACTTCTAATGAGTTATTGTTCTTTGCTATGGTGACGCAATATTTTTTTCATGCATGGAACTGGTCTTTGCTAACTAGATTTCAATATTTCCTTTATATCTCAGTCCATCCATTGATTCCAGCCGCAACTTCGATATGAATCGATATGTTTCTCCTGCCGTTTAGCCATTGAATGTAGGTGTTCTTGGGTACTTGTTGGAGTGGCTTTGATAAAATGTACTCTAAATTTGACAATCCAAATTAGATTTTAAATTTTTCTGATGTCCTTTTGAATGAGATTTCAAATTTCTTGTTGTTGTCTTTTACCAACCTGTCCTACCTCTAGCATTAGTATTTCCTGAATTTGTGATTTTACATCTATATGTCCTCTCCTCTTCACTTCTTTCCTTCTCCTCTTCTTTCTCCTTACTACGTCTCTTCTCCCTTGTTTCTACGTTTTACCACTCCTATTCTTACACCTTTCCGCATATTTCTTTCCACCTTCCTTCCTCATTTTTGCATCCTTCTTCCCCCTCTTCAATTCTCAAAAATTATGCTGGTCGCCCGGAAGTATGTCTTTGTTATAGGTATACGGTGGATGTAGTATTTACCAGGAACATATATAGATACCCTTTATATACCACCGCTGTCACCATGTTACTTCTTTGACTTTCCTAACTCACATCACCTTTCCAACATAATATTATATACATCTCACTTTTAAATTACAGAACTCATCTCTATCACTCTAAAAATGACCTCAACTGTCCAGCTTTTTATAAATTCCGTAAGTTCTCGACTTTTCGTTGACATTTATAGGAGTTTCGAAGACAGTCCTAGATGATTCCAGAGGTTTGTTTCCTTCTTCTCCCTCAGTTCAGGTTCGACGTAACAAAATAATATTCTTTTCTTATCAAATAAACAATATAATTTACAGAATAATACCTGTACCTCTGAATACCAATCTCTCAACGAAAGTCGGACCACTAAGCACAAACTTGTGAGACGATTCCTAACATTTGATGGTCGTAGTTGTGATCATGTGTCACATCAATTAACTTTTCTCCGACTCATGGAAATGAACAGTAGTTTTGTAATTGAAACCAATGAATAAAATTAACGACACAAACAATTTAACTCGACACAAAACTCAAATCACAGAATATGCAATTTCTGTGGAGAGACATTAAGCTCAAGACTACTTAGCCTAGAATTTGGAAGTTTCTGAACATGTGCTTTCGGAATGTCTTTCACATTGAAGCGTCTGTTATGGGCTTACCTCCATCAGTTTAATAAATTTTTCTTCATTTGTCTAGTAAATTAGGTCATCTAGCATTGTTAAATGTTTCGATTTAATTTTAATGAAGTTAGTTCACTTGTTTTAGGAAACCACTGTTTCACAGCAAAATGGAACATATTAGCCAAAATGCCTACGAATATCTGATCAGTCCTGGTGAATACAATGATTCATTTAAAATATACTTCAATTTATTATGACGTGTTTTTGTAGACTAATTACGAAGTTTTTATTAAAATTTCAATCAATTAATGATCGACTAATTCCATAAAATCTGTCGAAATCGCAGTGATGATACTTCATGGAAACTCTGTAGGGTAAACGATTCAACGGATGTTAATGAAGATTCATTATTTCACCAATACTGTTTAACCATATCAGTAAATTTCATAATCGCCTATACTTTTTCATTATAATATTTGATAATTTAATGAAAGTTGAAATTGAAAAATATACTATTCATATTGATATTGATGAAATAAGTACATTACTATAATAATATAGACAACGCCACATTTCTATATATCTTTTCTTCACTTAAAAAAAACACGTATTTCCTATTATGAGCTTGTTTCTCACACACTTCAGGCATTATTGAGACAATAAAAGGACAGTTAATAGCAGAGAATCCTTTTATTGTCTATAGTCTATACTGAATTATCTATCCCCTTTGATGTTCTTCTGCAGCCACCACTGCATTGAGACTTGTGTGTAGAGTGGAAAGTGGTGGAGTAGTGTAACCTTCCTGGACGCTTTTTCGAAAGATACATGTGTCGAAGCGGAAATAAAAAGTGTGAGGTGGATGCCAATGGCTATACCACGGTTGTGACCTGGAATTTTGGTATCAGTTGAGACGAATTCACGGGACGAAAACGGGCTGAACGGAGCTGAATAATAATGGCCATCGGAATTGACCGACGGAGAATATGTATTTAGGGTGATCATGGAATCTATTGTAAAATTCTTTGGACATGTGTTGACATTTTATAAATTGACTCTATTGTGCTTCTTATTTATTTTTAAATGGTTTTTCTGAGAGGTATTACTGTCATGTGAAAAACTTTCCCATTTTTTCAAACATATAGGTACAGGGTGTATCAATTTTACGACAAAGTTCTGTTTATGGGTTATTTTAAGAGATATAAAAAAAATTTCTTCAAGGTCCATATTGAGAAATTATCTTGAGCTATACAGTGTTGCATGAAACCATATGATTTTTTCAAAAAGGAATCTCTGTATAATAAACCGCATTCATCAAGAGGTATGAACACTTTTATTTGAAAATTGTAGGTAAATCAACGCTATGTAGCCTAATGTACATTAGAGAAAATAATTATCCATTATTGACCTAGGTTAATGATAGAAAAAATTATTAGCCACTAATAGAGAAATCCATCTCCTCAGTTGGCTGGAAGACGCAATAATGGTCAACTTCACAACTATAGTTGTGGGAAAAACTATTTATCCAATAATATTGTTTTGCATCCCTTCATCGATAGATTATTTTTTTCGCATACCAAAAAAGTTTGCTTTTGTTTCGGCCTTTTCAAGCTTTAATCTGTAACAGAAACGAGAGTCAAAGTTCCAAAAGCAGCTGAACTAGAAACATATATTGTACGAATAATTATCTTGTTAATCTGTGAATTTGAAAAATATGATCAACAAAAAGGAAATTTCCAGAAGAATGAAGTATTTTGTGAATGATGGATACTCAGTTAAGAATGGCGAACGTGACATGATAATTAATCTTTTTTTATCGTAGTTCCTTAACTCAAACGCCGACACTTCCATGTAATTTCGTTTATTCTTGTCCAATTCTGCCGACATTTGACATAATATTAACAAATTTTCCAGACACTCGAGTAAAATAAATTAGTGGTTGAAAAATGAATTCAGGATTGGACACTGCTCATTCATCACTGTTTTTTAATTCCTAACATTTCCATTTTCTGGTACCCGCTATATATTTTGTTATTAGTGTTTATTTCATTGGTTTATGAATAATGGTGGAGTTGATTAACATTTTCACATACTTGATCTCTCAATTAACAAATTGATTGTATAATATAAGAAAAATTTCTATCCAAAATCTACAATATCATTGAATTTAATTTTTAATTATGTTATGCGAATTAATGTCTTTGAAATATTTAATTAACGTACTTGTGTCTTTGGTGAGTACATCCTTGAATACCGCACTTGAATTATTCTGTCTTCTATATCTAGAGTATTCAGGGCACTCTAGGATGACATGTTTTATAGTAAGAGAAATATGGCAATGTATACATCATGGTGCTGGCTCTTTATTGATATTGATGTGTAAGGGGTGTTAAATAAGACAACCCAAGTAAACCGCTTCCGTTGCTATACTTTTCACTTACTTTTGCTTTAACATATTCCACGCGGTCGTTTATTGAGTTTAACTATTGCATAATGTAGATATATTTGAATATTTCATACTGAAACATAAAATATTCTGGGTCAAATTGACGAAAATATTGTTGAAGGAAACAGTTACTGAAAACTGGGTTTAACATTGAAGCAAATCAATTCGCTGTTTTTATTTATCATAGTCTTTGTTAAGTTAGTCTGAGTAGATTTTCAAATTCACAAATAATAAATGTTTGTGAAACTATTTTAGTTACTTATTCAGTTAGGTTGGGTTGCAGGGGCTGGAATTTACTCTAGCAGCCCAAGGACACAAATCTTGGGTGATGGTGTATCTGCATACTAGGCCGAGATATACGCTATCTTGGAATGTGCGCAAATAAACCTAGATATAGGTAATGTGTATCGACGCATAACCATATTATACCAACAGTCAGGCAGCAATTTAAGTCCTAAGTGGGTATACCATAAACTAAGGACTTGCTGACGAATGTCGAGAACGACTTGCTAATCTTGCAAGTCGGAACGCAGTGCGGCTAGAATGGATTACGGCCCACTCTGGTTTTGAAGGCAACGAAATGGCGGATGTACTGGCTGTGTAAGTGGCAACAGCTCCTTTCTGCGGCCCGGGCGCGACATTGGGCCTAACAAAACAATCAATACACAAGGAGACGAGGAAGTGGCTAATCGGAATGCTCTGCAGGTTCCTAGACAGTCCAAACTTCTACTGAAGGAATGGACTCATGGACACACTAAAGCAGCTATTGAACTACCAAGGAGTAGGCTGAGGAAGACTCCTAACAGGGCACTGCTGTGTGAGGAAGCCCCTCTACAATCTAGAAGTTAAGAAAAGTTTCCTGTATATAGGTTGCGGCAGGACTAACGAAACGTTAGTCTATGTTCTCTTAGAGTGCCCAGGGACTTGAATTAAATTACAGTTCACAGTCTTTGAGGAACTAGAGCACAGCATTAAAATGGTTAGGGATTCCGAGAATGTTTGTAAGAGTATTACTGAGTTTGTTTTTGCGTCGAGTTGCGCTATGGTGTTTGCAATCTAAAAGTACCTATGTGCTCAATTGTGAGTCTTGCACTATAACAGAATTCACAGGTAGGACCTATTCTTTGTCTTCATATAGTACTTTTCACCTTCCTTGTCAATAAAAGCATCCTCTGAGCGGTAGCTGTGGGTTGAATTGTACGTAATTTTGTATTGCAATGTGTTTGTATCATCGTTTGTCGGGCTGCTGAATTTACATCTTGATGGAGTTGAATTTGCTCTACTGTCAGATTGGAGCAACTAGTTTGTTTTGCTGCTAGGTCTGCATATTCCTAACCAGTAATCCCTACGTGAGAAGGGATCCAGATGATATTCACAGATATACCTCTAGTGCGGTGATGGTGGCAGATGTTAATTACTTTGGAGGCGTCGATAAAGGATATTTTGTAAAATTTCTGAGGGTTTATCATTTCTCTGAATTTTTGTCGGAAGGCTATGTTAGGCGTTTCGTATTTGTTGTAGCTGGTAAGGCTGGTGTTTAATAGCGGCGGCTTAATAATCCATGGAGGAGTTTCACGTAAGCTGTAACTGTGAGATTAGTAATTCTCAATATATAATATAGCATTTGTGGAGATGAGAGGGATGTTATGAGTCTTTTATATTCTACCTATTACTAACAGCATATAGATATCCTAACAGCGGGACAATACCACAAAATAAATGTATAAACTCAATATGTTATAATGAAAACAACGCGGTTGTGGTATTGGAAACAAGTTTTCTGACACAGTATGCGCGAGAAACATAAACAAAAGGAGAAGTAGAATGTGACAATAATAGAAGACTGGGAAATTTGATTCATCAAACCTAAGCGATACAAATGAATACCTACAATATAAAATTAAGATTAATTGTTTTGTTTCTAAGAGTTATCAGAATAGTAAGCAAAAAGAGAACAAAGTGACGAGCTAACGATAAGGTATCTACAATTTTCACATAAGTAATACTTGAAGCTTATTGTATCTCAGGCTGTCTAAATATTAGAACTTTAAGAACAACAAAACAATTTCTAACTTGCCATTTTGTCAGCTAAGTACAAGAAACTTCAGCTGCTAATTGTCTTGTTCTTTTGGAATACTGTTAAGTGAAGCTTGAGAATTTAAAGTAATTAAACGTCGAAACTACTAACTTTCAGAAGACTAGGTTATACAAACGTGGTGTGCATAACTTCATATGGAAATTTCTAGTGCTGAGAAGCTGAATGCGATTACATTAGCTACAACGTATTATAACAGGAATATAAATTTATTGAGGTTTTATTGTATACAAAACATACGCGGTATAATCAACTATTTTGTAAAAACCACCTAGGCAGTGCTATTTTTTTAAATTATGTTTTGTACAGAGTTGGTATTTGTGTCGATACAATATCAAATTAAAAGAGAAATTCCCATGATGTTTCAGTTTCCCAATTATTCCAAATCCAATTTGAAAAATTAGCAATTCTATATTTACAATGGAATTGGATATCGAAATAAGGATTTCGTTAGACTTTTGATGCCAAAAAGTATTTTAGATTCCATTCAAATTTCTTGCTTAGTTACGGAGTAGCCATTTCAACCCTTCATTTATTCGTATCTCTTTTTGCCCGTCCTAATATTTTAGAAACGTTCCTACTAACGAGCAATTCCTTCTCTTTCTTCGGTGCTACATTTTTCATGTCAAAATTACTCTACGGCTTAGGTGATTTGTTCCCTAAATTAAGACAAGGTATTGCGTTTAGATTTGTCAGTGTAAAATAAGACATTCAGTCAGATGTTATTTATGAATTATTTTTAAAATTAAAATTATACTCTTTGTAAAATATAAAGTATTGCTTTGGTTTATCTATCAATCAATTCTGTATAAAGGATTAGTGGATAATCATTGTTTGGTTACGTTTTTGTTACTTGTCTGTGTATTACGGGAGCCATCAAAACAACTTCCACAAGTACGATGTATGTATGTAAAATTGGGGTAACATTCACTGGGACCTGAAAAATCTATTGTGCCCACTTACTTCCACTTAGTTTCTGAGAGTGTCTCTCTCTCTGAAACTAGTAGCTCCTTTAGTCCTATCTGCAGGCTTCTGCTAAGGTAAATATTCCTCTTCTATCCAGTAATCTCCCAGGTACTGTGCTCTAGGATTCTGGAGTGCTGTGCAGTTGGAAAGTATGTGGATAGAGATTTCTTCTTCCAGGCCACAATATCTGTATTCTTCTTCCTTCACAATTTTGAGCTTTTTCAGGTGCCTATTCAGGCGACAATGTCCTGTTAGGATCTCTGTTGAAACTCATGTACGATAGTCTTGCCAAAACCACAACTGCACTTTTTTATACAAGGCGTAGCCAGATTTGTAACTCACAACTGCAAAGTCAACAACACATAAATCAAACGCACTTATCAAGGAGCTGAGAGCGAATGTTTTAATTGGGTAACCCATTGACGCAACGGTCACGAGAAAGCTTTGATAATTAAATTATTAAAACACTTCACCAGACAGGAAAGACTGGAAGGAAGGTGTACTCTTACAGGCTTAGGCAACTAGGTATAAAGACGGCTTCAATACAGAAGAAGGTGTAGGAGCTGGAATTGTATGAATAGAACAAAGGATAGCTGTTCCATTAAGCATATCTAAAATCGTCAAACTCCCCCAGCAGAAGTGACGGCCATGAAGGAATTAAAAGGCATATCTCAACCGATAGCCAAGCGGCACTGGAGGCACTTGATTCCATAGAGGTCAATTCTAAGCTAGTATAGTTGTGCCTGCCTCAAACTCACTTGGAGACCAGTGTAAGGTCACAGTTGCTTAGGTATCAGGAAGGTCATGGTGTCAACGAATTGGTGAATGAAACGGTCAAATAAGGTTTATCAATGCTATTGGAGCGGAATCCTACTGCGTCGACGCAAAGTCGACAATGAATATAATCACAAGGAATGGGTAACACAAAAATTTCTAGATTGATGATCTCACAGGACAGAGAAAGGCGGAAAAGTTTATAAGGGGACATTCGTCAATTTTTACGGCAGACCTAATAAGCAGAGAGAGAGAGAGAAACTGTCGATGCTGTGGTAGGTATGATAAGGGGGCACTGTAAGCTAAACAGGCATGCCAACCTAAGTTGTGAAAAGACGAAGCCATGTGCACATTCTGTCAATTAGCGATTATCTGGCGAAGTTGCGGTTTCTTATACTAGGCGATGAAAAGCCGATGATAATAAATATAGATTCAGATGACCACGTTAGATCTTTGAAAGTCGCAGTGGAATAGGCCGATTAGCCACCTTATCAAATCCAATCTTTTTTGTTATTCGGTTATTCAACATCGGCCTATTTCTGCGACTGAGGCTAATCACCGATGCCGTGAGCACTCTACCTCTAACCGGAAATTTTGACGAACTCACTAGTATTCCAACCAGTGGTAGCGTTCCTTAACGATCTCAACGTCCATGGACTCAGGACCTCGGTTTTACGTCTCCTCCGAAAGACGGCATATCTACATTACACCTCGTGCTCATTGGTATTAGGCTGCGTCGATCTGTGATATGCTACTGCGCTGCCGGCGGTACGGGACGCGTATTGGCATTGTTTACTATGCTGTAATGCATACATGCTGATGCAACGCACTAAAGAATGACTGAACCAATGCTCTATCTACCAAGACATATCTTACCACGACTCAACACAGGCAGGAGTTCAAACGTATCCTGTGCATAAAAACATTGCTTTGTTGTTTTGTACTAGTAGACAAGTCACGTGTTTGGGACTGCAACGCGGTCAACAATGTCTCGAGAATGGCAGCGTATCAATAATACAATAGTTACTACGTTTGAACACCTACCTGTACTGAGTCGTGGTAAGATATGTCTGGGTAGATAGAGCATTGGTTCAGTCATTCTTCACTGCGTTGCAACAGCACGTATGCGTTACAGCATAGTAAACAATGCCAATACGCGTACGGAACCTATACGATGGTTCTCCCTGACACGGTAACCCATCTAAGTACTAACCATGTACGACATAGCTTGACTGTAATTATCGCATCAAATGCGTTCCCCTACAGTGCTGGATCGTCGCCCTAAATCTAATCAAATTAACGTTGTTGCTACCTGTTTTAAAATTACCTATCGTTATTCCGGAGTTAGCTTTATGTCTATGTCCATCGACTCGACTATGTTCTTTGTGAATGTCAAGAAAATTAACTAGATCTTCATTTTTTATTTCCAACTGAGCTTTTGGATGGAATTCATTGAAGGCATCCAGTGATATATTTATTTTATCAGAATAGCGGCTTTTCCCAAAATAATCAAAATAAACTATATTCCAGCCAAGTACACATAACGGTCTACCATAAAGCACAAACAACATCATTGTTGAGAATTGGAAACATCAATTGAATATTAATAAAAACCGAAACAGGAGAGTATTTCATTCAGACTTTTCTTGAACAACTTCAGCATGAAATATTGGTATTTAACCTAAAACATTCAATATTCATCCTCACATGGTGTATCATCATAAACAGTTATTTTAGGCCATTGTTTCGACAGCCTGCAATGTTTTTCAATCATACTGGGCAAACAATTTTCCCATATCAGGATACTTGAAATGGAAATAAGTTATCGTTTTTCTGTATCACCAGAGACAAATGCTTTCGTTATATAATTTATTCCATTTGGTTGTTCCACACTGTACAATGCTATGAAAGGAGAGAGTACAGTCTACCTCCAGAACAACGATACAACATTTGTTTAGAAACTAAAGGATGTAGATCCAAGTGGTGCTGGAATTATGTGTAGCTATTTATTCAATATTCTTGAGTCGAAATTGTTTGTTGTCTGTGGATAAGCAAGCTAAATTGTTATCGTAATTTCCCAATTATATCTATGCCGTCCGAGTTGCAAATTCATAGACCACAAATATGCTTCGTAGAGTTAGGAAGAACTGCTTATATACGATATGCAGATAAAAACAAAAGACTGAAGCACAAAGGAAAAAATTCTAAGGGATAGATAAAGAGGTCGAAAATTATCATATTAATTGACTTGTGCCTCTTGATGTGAAGTTAATATTGTTAAAGAACAAATAGGGGTAAATACCAATGTATGTACACAAACGTCCCTGAGTAAGCACCCAGACTCGGGACAAATTCGTTAGGATTTTGACTTTTATTAGCAATAAGGTCCTCTAGATCTGTTAATTAGTTCAAAGTCACTAGTTAATTCTGTGATGGTTGGCGATAGTTGATACTGATTTCAGTTTAAACTATGACCACACCACACTAACACTTTTCGTTGTTTCACGGCATTTTCGATAACTGAGTTATTTCCTTCGGAGGCGGAAGGTTCGTTAGCTCTAGTTATCCTCACTTAACTCGGATAGTTAAATTTTCAAGGATAGAGATTGCTTAAGAGATTGTTTGAAGATTAGTTTCATTGAACATCAATGCAGATATATCAGAATCCCTCTACATTAGTTAGTGTATCCCAAATATCCTTCCAGCGTATGCAAAGAAATTAACATACATAAATAAAGAAGGAAGTTACGTTGAATATCCAATCCATGAAGTAGACCCTACTCAAAAAATTATCTGATCCATCCGACTAAATGCTTTCCTTCATTGTCAGAATGATTAATTATTATGGGAGAAGAATTAATAAACGTTATCAGAAATGGATTACGTAGGTTTGAAAAACTCTCAACTGGATAGGACTACAGGTATTTGGTAGAGTTTTTGGTTAACAAATATAGCTGGAACTGGGAATTCAAATTACATAATATAAAGATTGAGAGAAGGTGTCTAATTTCAAATTGGAGAATATCATCCACTTAAAGCAAAATTAGTATATAATGCAACGATGATGTATAAATAATCATTATACAGGAATGTTGAAAACGCCACTTTTCTCACGCCCGATAAATATTGGAGAACTATGAATATCATATGTCTATGGGCGACGACCCAGCACTGTAATGGAACGCCGTTGAAGCGATAATTACAGTCAAGCAGTACTTGGATGGGTGACCATGCCAGGGAAAACCATCGTATAGGGCGCGTACAGCCTGCAGCGAAGCACTTTAGACTACTAGGGTGAGTAGCATATCACAGCTCGCATGCATTATACCAATGAGCACGAGATATATTGTAGATATGCTGTCTTTCGTAAGAGAAAAACTTAAAACATTCTGTTTAAATATATTCATATTGAACATAATAAATTGTAGTTAGTTCGATTTTAAAAAAATATGGAGATTAATAATTATTGTGCAGTCTAAAAAGTTTATTCCACATTGGTTTGAAAGTAGTAAAGATGGATATTTACATTGATTCAATCATTGCTTTTCCCAATAGATTTAAACAGATTTAAAAATTTTGCTATTCACTTTCCTGAATAACCAAATTTTTTCATAAGTATTTGCTGGTAATTGTAATTTTAATAATTATCAAGGGTAATACCACGAGTGCTTCAAATTTTATCGATAATTTTTTCTTTTCCACGAAAACTTGATGATTGATTTTATCTAAATTCGGTTTGTTTGAATGTTTTTGCCTCAAGTTTGAGTGATGAAAATAAAAAATTATGTGATAAAATTTGAAAAGCGAGTTGTATTTGGGAAGATTATTTTTTTCAACAATTTAAAAGGATTTTTGAAAGCGCTTTTAGTTGTCAATAATGACAAATTCAAAGTAAAATTTTGACGTTTCGATGTAAACAAGGTTTTATCGATGAGGAAGCATAATTATCAGTATAATACCGAATGATTGGCTAGAATAATGTATTGCTATTGGTTAAAACCACCAAAATGTCAGATTTTGACAAGTGAAAAAAATAATCGAATTTAAGCCCTATTCTGCGATTTTGACTGATTTTGACAAATTAAACAATTAGATAGGAATCTAGGAAAAACGTTGAATGCAATCATGCTTGATTGAAATATTATTGATTGAAAATCTGTATCGCAATGAAATATATGTATAATAATGGATCGCAATATTGACCGGATTATGGGCATATGAGTGTATTGTCATACTACGGGTGTAGAGAAAATGATTTATGAAAAAGGATCATACGTGAAAATGAACTAATTGACGACTTAGGTTCTTTTCAAAATATTTTCCATGGAAAACAATACAATTTTCTATTCGAAGCATAAGCCGGGTGTTTGGAAGCTCTTATTGTCAATGAAGATATACTTTTCATTTTCTTTCATTGAATTTGACAATATCGGTTCGTGAAAAACAACTGATTTTGAATGAACTTCACAAAAATCGTCTGTGAGCTCGATTGAATGTGGAAGACCACCAACTATCAAATTAAAGTCCACACCTACCATATGATGTATTTTTTTCATATCTTTTGTAATAAATAATATATTTAATTGGATAATTTTGGTTTCAAAAAATAAAAATCTCAAGCGCCATTAGTGTAATGAAGTATGACATACAAGCCCCAAGACGCCTATCGACCTTAAGCCTATAATCATATAGGCGCAGTGAATAAAAACTCTTTTTTGTTTGTTTGTTTTTGACTAGGGAGGAGCTCCTTTTTCACAAAGAAGCTCTGCGCTTGCGTTGTACAGTTTCAAACTAATCCTAATCGACCTAATGTTTGGGGCTAGTACGTCATAGCACCGTTTATTTGTTCCAAAAATCTCATCTCTTAGTGGTCTATGGTTCATACAACAGCCTTTTTGGTGTGCGTCATCGTTTGTTAATGTCTTTCTAACACATTATGTGGAAAGAAATGCAAAAAAAGTCAAGTCTTTGATTAATCCTAATTAAAATATCGCAATAATGATTCGTTTAAATTTATTACAAACGTCAATCCTAATCATTGGCTTACCAAAATTTGATTGGTTGATGTTCAGATCAAGCGCAACCTAGCAATCGTGAGAAATTTCTTTATTTAAAATAGGTATGGAGATATACCTTTCGTATTGTCAATGTGTCTGACATCTTTTTCTACTGTCCCACTGACAGTTCTTGTCAGGTCTGTACTTTGTTGTTCACGGTCAATTATTATTCATGAAAAGGAAATATGAATAATATTGTTATATTTATTCGAATAATACAAAAATATGCCCAGATACACGGAAAACATTAGCATTTTGAAAGTTCTCAAGTATTTTCAGTTAGAAAAAATAGCTGGTAACTATTAATTTCGTAACCTTGTCGAATTTTGCTGAATGCGATCCTGATGATTTTATTTACCAAATTTAGGATTAGGTATGTGTCAATATAGCAAATAAAATAAACGACATACCCAAAACCCGAATATACGTCACAAACGATGACGCACACCAAAAAGGCTGTTGTATGAACCATACATTCTATACATACCAATAAAATTCAGATTTTTAATAGTAATGATAGAAACGTGCAAAAATCGTGAAATTTTCTTGTAATGGAAAATTGGAAAATAATTGAAGAACAGCTTAAACTAAAACAAAATTAATTAAAAAACTGTTAACGCAATGTGCAAACACTGGAAAAGTTTCAAAATCCGGTATTTTGTGAACAATTCAAGTATTTATTGCAGCTTCTCTTCAGTAATTGTTAAAATTTCTTTAACCGTCTGCTACTTGTACTTGACTATCAACATGAGAAATTTCAAAGTTCAATAGGATTCAATAATTGTTTCAAACCAAAATCCATTTTCTCGGTAATTGTTTCTCAAGTTTCTTCGCTATTGCATTACGGTATGAATGCTTTTTGCTGAAAATATTTAGTATATTATCTTTGTTTGTCACCTCGTGTTATTGTTTTTTATTGAAAATAAAGTATAACGAGAATTAGTAGTGGTTTATTTTATCTCTAGCGTAGTACGAAACTGGAGCGTTGGCAATAGATTTCATTATTAAAATATCCTGTGTGCCTAATATTATTTAACCTTTTAAACTTCACAGCTTCATTAAAAACTGAACATTTGCTTCAATAATAACAAACTAATTTTTCTTTTCTTTATAAATCAACTAATTTACTAACACCCATAACGTTTCCATTTTATTTTTCAGGTTTTCAACAAGCACCAGTTACATGCGAAAAAAAAGCACGAAAAATGGCAGCTCGTTCTTCATTAATGTCAGTACTAATACATCAAAAAACAAAACAGATACATTTTAAACGTAAGATGCACTCTCCAATCCTCAAGACACTGAGAGAAATGAGCCAGGTGAACAGTGTACGTAATATTAATTTTTAGTAGAACGCCATGAAAAATGTATGTGATGCAGTATATATAATTTTCAAAATCAACTTTATTTGGACGCAGATTATATAACTAGAAAATATTTGGGAGAATTCCAATAGTGAGAAATGGAAAATACAAAGGTCCCAAAGGAAGTCTGTGAATAAGAAAAATTAAGTATTTTTTCCCTTTATTCAAAGAATAATATAATATATGTCATATACTTTATGGGAAATTTTGCGGAATTTCAAGGTATTTACTGTGACATTTGGGCTGGAATAACGGGTCAACTTGAGAAAGAACACTATTTTTTCCTTTTTTTTTCTATTAAAGGAGCCGCCCCTTCGCTGGCATCATCTCAGCCTCCTGTGCTTATTGTTGATTCTCCTAGTGCTCTGACTACAGCCAATCCGTTTCCCTGTATTGTCTCATACAGTTTCTTTGCTGGTTAGTTGTAAAAGTCTTCTGGAGTCATTTGTGATCTACAATACAGTTTCTGCCTCCTGTGGTCCAGCGTCACGCAGCGGGATGATATTTGCAGAGCTGTTTCGGTTTTGCATCTGCTGTATGTAAGGTCTCCGTTATACAGACCTATTTTGTTCAGGTGCTCCTTTGTGGGAAAGTGTCCGTAAGTAGTCCCGTTATGGTGCGTGGTTTGCTCTTTCTCATTGAGAGAAGTTCTTTCGTTACTTTTTCTGATGGTTTTTTCATGAATTTCTTCCCATGTGTTTGTCTGGGCGTATTCTTCCAGTGTTTATATTGTTGTTCTTTCACCCACCCTTTCAACCATGAACTAGTTGAGCATCTGGGAATGCAGGTTCGGGTTCGTTCATCATGGTTGACAATCCTGATCTGGCGAGGTCGTCAGCTTTTTTATTGCCAGCGATTCCTCCGTGACCTGGGACCCACTTCACACTCCACATACCAGCCGAGATGTTACCTTGGAGCTCTGAAGTGCTTCAAGGGCTGCTTGATTGTCTTTTAGATCCTGATCTGCCTGTTGTTCAGCTCTCATGTTATTTGCCCTTGCACATGCAAGTATTGAATAGACATTGGCTTGAAATACCGGGGCAAGACGATTCCTTTATATTTGCTCGACCTGCTGTATATGCCCGCTCCTTTATCCGTCTATGTAACACATCAGTTCATTCGCTTTACTGAGTGGTGGTGTGTTCTTTTCCCCATGCTCCTTTCGATCTTTAATGAAAATCTCGAAGTTTTACGAAATAATATTTGGTGGCATTTTAAAGATTTCATCATTCACATGCCTTTTTTTGTGTCCCTTCTTCCATTTGCCACGTCATGGTCTAATGCTTCTTCTAGTCGGGTTAGAGCTGCCCTTGCTTCGCATATTATGACACAATGTAGCGGATGCCTGCTTGTGTCTCCAGGGGCCAAAACAGTGGTAGTTCAGTAGCTGCTCTAGCGTGTCCATCAGTCCATCCCTTCAGTAAAAGTTTGGATTGCCTAGGACCCTGCAGAGCATTCCAATGAGCGAGATGCTGATTCTTCAGCCACTCCTTCGTCTCCTTGCGTATTCTTTGTTTTGTTGGGCCCAAGGTCGGGCCCGGGCCGCAGAAGGGAGCTGCCGCCCCTTCCGCAGCTAGTGCATCCGCCATCTTGTTGCCTTCAAAACCAGGGTGGGCTGGAATCCATTCAGTGATTTATCAAGGATCACTCCCAGATACTTCACCTGCTCAACCACAGGCAGTGGTACTCCATCAAGATTTAGACCCTCAGGTCTTATACCTCTTTTTTTGGTGAATGCAACTATCTCAGCCTTGGCAGGATTCACTGCAAGTCCGTGTTCGTTACACCACCCGCGTACCCTATTCAGAGCCCTTTGCATGAGGTCCCTGAGAACGGTAATATGCCTTTCAACAACAAGGACAACGATATCATCGGCATACCCAATCGTTAGAAAGCCCTAGGTTCCACAATGTGGGCGGGAGAACACCCCCTTGCGGACATCCTCTAGCGACGATCACTTTTGCCACATGGTCTTTCCATGTGGCCTCTACTGTACGATTGCCCAACATGGCCCCAAGCCAGTGAGTGATCATTGGCTCTATTCCATGATTTGTCGCAGCCCTACAAATAGATTCTACAGGGGTACTGTCAAACGCCCCCTGTATATCCAAAAAAGCTCCCAGGGCGATCATGCCATTTTCCAGCGCCTTCTCCACCTGGATTACCAGTTGGTGTAAGGCACTTTCAGTTGACTTGCCACACCTCAACGCATGTTGATTGTTGTGCAAGGGATACCTTAGCCCAACTTTTTCCTTTATGTACCGATCAGCCACCCTCTCCAATGTTTTCAACACAAAGGATGTTAGGCTAATGGGTCTAAAGGATTTAGCCACCGTATATGTGGTACGACCCGGTTTGGGCATGAAGACGACTCTCACCTGCCTCCACTGTTCAGGGACATACCTGCGTGCCAGACAGGCCCGAAAGATATGCACCAAGATTGTGCCAATTGCATCCCAGCCCTGTTGAAGCAGAGCCGGGAGGATTTGGTCTTTTCCTGGAGACTTGTACGGTCTGACTGACCCCCAAAACGATCATATGGTTTTATAGAGTGATCATGCTGCCTATGCTCACATATGCGGCTCTGGTCTGGTGGCCGAGGGTAACCTTGGTGACGGCTAGATCGCAACTGACACGCCTTCAAAGGGTGGTCAGTTTGGGGGCAACTGGCTGCATGAGAACTACACCAACTGCTGCGATGGAAGTGATCCTTGGTCTTCGGCCTCTTCACCATGTGATCGAGGCTGAGGCGGGGAGGGCTTTTCTGCGCTTAAAACAGCTGGGATACGTGCGAAGAGGGGAAGAGTGCAGGCACGTCAAGAAGCTCCGGCTTCTGGAAGATATTCCAGTTCTGGCTCGAGCACCTGACGAATGCCTGCGAAAGTACTACTTCGCAACTCCGTACAGGACCATGATCCGGGATAGAGAATCCTGGGAAAAAGAGAGGAATACACAGCCTAATGGGACTGTCTGGTACACAGATGGCTCATGCTCCGGTGATAGAGCAGGGGCTGGAATTTACTCTAGGAACCCAAGAACACAAGTTCGTGTACCATTGGGTGATGGTGTATCTGCATATCAGGCCGAGTTATATGCTATCTTGGAATGTGCGCAGATAAACCTAGACAGAGGTTATGTGGATCGACGCATAACCATATACTCCGACAGTCAGGCAGCAATTAAAGCCCTGAGTGGGTGCACCAGCAACTCAGGACTCGCTAATGAATGTCGAGAACGACTTGCTAATCTTGCAAGGCGCAATGTGGTGCGGCTAGAATGGATTCCAGCCCACTCTGGTTTTGAAGGCAACGAGATGGCGGATGCACTGGCTGCGGAGGGGGCGGCAGCTCCCTTCTGCGGCCCGGGCCCGACCTTGGGCCTAACAAAACAAAGAATACGCAAGGAGTCGAAGAAGTGGCTGAAGAATCAGCACCTCGCTCATTGGAATGCTCTGCAGGGTCCTAGGCAATCCAAACTTTTACTGAAGGGATGGACTGATGGACACACTAGAGCAGCTACTGAACTACCAAGAAGTAGGCTAAGGAAGATAGCAGGACTCCTAACGGGGCACTGCTGTATGATGAAACACCTCCACAACTTAGGAGTAGAGGAAAGTTCCCTATGCAGGGGTTGCGGCATGACTGATGAAACGTCAGTCCATGTTCTCCTAGAGTGTCCACACTGGGCTGTACTACGCAGACGAATCTTCGGAGTCCCTGTTTTGGCCCCTGGAGACACAAGCAGGCATCCATTGAAAAAGGTTGTGGCCTTTATTAAAGGGCTCGGCTTTATGGATGTCTAGGTAGCAGGAATGGCACAATGGGCCCGCCAGTGGCCTCAGTGCCGGAACCTTGGCTTGAGTTTGTCCAGGACAAGGTTCGCCTGCAAACTTAGTAGTAGTAGTAGTAGTAGTCCCTTTATTCAAAGAATAATATAATATATGTCATATACTTTATGGGAAATTTTGCGGAATTTCAAGGTATTTACTGTGACATTTGGGCTGGAATAACGGGTCAACTTGAGAAAGAACACTATTTTTTCCTTTTTTTTTCTATTAAAGGAGCCGCCCCTTCGCTGGCATCATCTCAGCCTCCTGTGCTTATTGTTGATTCTCCTAGTGCTCTGACTACAGCCAATCCGTTTCCCTGTATTGTCTCATACAGTTTCTTTGCTGGTTAGTTGTAAAAGTCTTCTGGAGTCATTTGTGATCTACAATACAGTTTCTGCCTCCTGTGGTCCAGCGTCACGCAGCGGGATGATATTTGCAGAGCTGTTTCGGTTTTGCATCTGCTGTATGTAAGGTCTCCGTTATACAGACCTATTTTGTTCAGGTGCTCCTTTGTGGGAAAGTGTCCGTAAGTAGTCCCGTTATGGTGCGTGGTTTGCTCTTTCTCATTGAGAGAAGTTCTTTCGTTACTTTTTCTGATGGTTTTTTCATGAATTTCTTCCCATGTGTTTGTCTGGGCGTATTCTTCCAGTGTTTATATTGTTGTTCTTTCACCCACCCTTTCAACCATGAACTAGTTGAGCATCTGGGAATGCAGGTTCGGGTTCGTTCATCATGGTTGACAATCCTGATCTGGCGAGGTCGTCAGCTTTTTTATTGCCAGCGATTCCTCCGTGACCTGGGACCCACTTCACACTCCACATACCAGCCGAGATGTTACCTTGGAGCTCTGAAGTGCTTCAAGGGCTGCTTGATTGTCTTTTAGATCCTGATCTGCCTGTTGTTCAGCTCTCATGTTATTTGCCCTTGCACATGCAAGTATTGAATAGACATTGGCTTGAAATACCGGGGCAAGACGATTCCTTTATATTTGCTCGACCTGCTGTATATGCCCGCTCCTTTATCCGTCTATGTAACACATCAGTTCATTCGCTTTACTGAGTGGTGGTGTGTTCTTTTCCCCATGCTCCTTTCGATCTTTAATGAAAATCTCGAAGTTTTACGAAATAATATTTGGTGGCATTTTAAAGATTTCATCATTCACATGCCTTTTTTTGTGTCCCTTCTTCCATTTGCCACGTCATGGTCTAATGCTTCTTCTAGTCGGGTTAGAGCTGCCCTTGCTTCGCATATTATGACACAATGTAGCGGAGGAAGGTCTAGCATTGTCTCCAGCACCGCTGTAGGAGTAGTTCTCATTGTCTCTGTAATGCCAATGTATGCAAGTCTTGAAACACGCTTGATACTTAGTTTCGGCATCGCAGAGGTTTAACTAATATTTAGCCCCCAGACCAAAGATGCATACTGTATATTCATAAAAGCCTTTATTTTGGCAATCCAAATGTTATATGAAAAGTGTTTGAAAATCATGTATACAGACAAAGTAGGTATTTGAGGTTGAATAATTTTTTCTTAGAATATACAGCTGATAAATTATTGATATAATAATATTTACCGACGAAGCGATGTTCACAAAAAGGAATTTTTAAAATGAAGTTTTGAGAAGGGAATACTTTTCTTCTCTTTACCTATCAGTTGTCAGAATTAGGGTTATTTTTCTTCTAATCCAACTTTGTCTGCCTCTTCTAGTAGATCAAAAATGATAGTCATTATAATTATCCTCCTCGTTATCTATTTATTCAAAGATTCGAAAACTTAAGGCAATTGTTTCATCGAGATCATGTTGACATGATGAGAAAAGTTCGTCCAACATTGCACTCCCGATTGTTTAGAGTAACTATTCTTGCAGTTGCAGAATATCGTAGAGGTGGAGGTGGTGATGATAACATTATCTACTCTCGTGCTAGATTTTACATTACCCACAGGGAGCAAGCAAAGATAAAAGCTTCGCTAGAATCACAACTTTTATCATTTATCAAAGCTCTAATATAAACGCACTCTTCATTCACGCAAAAATTCAGTTTATTCTGTCTTATTTCTGGGAGAAGCCTCAAGGTGTCTGGATATGGCTATTAGCCTCCAATTACTATACTTTTGTTTTTATGGATTTTTACTTGTGAAAAATTACCGTATACAACTAAAAAGTTTCAATCCATCTTGCTGACGGTTGTCGGAGTAACAATAAGTATCATAGCTCATTAATGTATGATAAATGCTATTTTTGAAGCGCAATTTTCCATAAAAGGTCCTACGAATTTATTGTAGTATTAAATTGGTCTCAATAGTCAAAGCAGCTCGCATGACATTATCTCCACACAATTTTATTGAAATTTAATGAAGAAATGTATATTGTCAACATGAGCATTTAAGATCTTAAAAGGTTATTAGTTATGCCAATATTTTCTACAACATCGAATTTATTAATTGCTGCGCCACTTTGCTTAAAGTATGAAAAACATATTCTAGCTTTTCAGTTAGTACTATTTTCAAATAAAATATCAGTCGACATTTTTAAATATGCACATATGCTTTTCTCGTCACTTGAGTATTCGGTAAACGTACCTACATTTTTAAATATTTTATTAGGATGTTTTCTCACAGACATTCATATGCGTTAGAATGTTAATGCAGTATACTGTTTTGTATAGTATTTTTTCTACTCCTATACCTCAAGCTGTTGATTGAATGCAGTAATTTTCAGTTTCATGATGATTTTCATCATAAAACTGAAAAATTGACCAATAGAAATCTATATTTATACCTACTCAAGTAGGCAGACCTAGTATTTTCTGTAGAATATTTGACAGTGTTTTATGACAGTTTAAATCATTGGCGTTAGTTTTCAAAAGAATTTTCGAGCCCCACACCAAAAATACCTACTTTATAACCAAGGTAAATACATATTTAAACTCATTAAGTTCTGTTTACAATAATTCATCACTAATTTTGTACAACAGTAACATATAAGCTTTATGCTATTAGTTCAAAATTGGCATGTGGTCCCGTAACGAAGTGGTAAAGGCGCCGCATAAGGTTATTTACGATCTGTACATGCCGGCTTCAAGACCCGGTTAGTGGATTTTTAAATTATTCTTTTTAATAAAATTTCTTCTTTGTAGGAAAAATAGTGTTTGCAGCTCATTAACCATACGAAACTCGCCATTGGCTCGTTTTCTTATCCCAATTAATACTTGTGTATTAATAATACACTATTATAGGACTTTTGAGAAGAGTACTATCAAGCATTTGAAATAGGAAGTAGATATATCATTTGTTGATTAAATACTTTTTTATTCAGTTGAGGTTTTCCATTTTTACCGTACATAAACAGTAACTTATTAGAAAAACATGTATGGATACTTTCAGAATTTTTCATTTGGGTTTTAATTGTCTTTGGAGTATTTATAAATTTCATTGCCTTTAAATGTAATATCTGCAATCACTAGGAAATTGTGATGAATAGTGGTTTGTTTTATGTTCTGTTTCATAAATTTTTCTTCAATATAAAATAAGTTTCAGCTGCTTTGTATTGAAACATGCCTATTATTTCCAATTTGCGGATCTTCCTTTTTCAGTTCATTCCAAAAGTTGTGCAAAAATGCAAAAGTAGCTCATGACAATTTATTACTTGCAAAATAATTGAACAAGAATAAACGTATACTCTTACAAATACATTCCAAAAAGATTTCACATTCAATATTCAATATTCAAATTCCTCTTCATCTACCACCACACAATGTTCCAACCTAGTGATAAGTTCGTTCTTTTGAATTTGTTGCCTAGCGAGTATCACCTTCTACATTTCCTTCCTGATTCGAGTTTTGAAGTCATTAATATTGTCAGGCCAGTAAGTCTACACTTTGGATTCCAAATAACCACTGAAAAAGAATTCCTGTGCTGAAATCGGGTGATCTAGCGGTCCATTCCACTTTTTCTCTTCTTCCGATCTATCGATCTTGAAAAGATCTGTTGTGCTTATATAGATATTATGAGATGAGCAATAACACTGGAATCATGTTCTGACAGTTCAGAAACCCCGGACACTGAGTTAAATCAAGAGCTAATGTATTTCACAGAAAACCCATTTCCCAGTTTAATTCCATAACAAAATATAGACCAATCATTGTGTGTCTCACAATACCAGCACATAGGTACGCACATAGGTACGCTTGCATCCGTGATTCTGATTAAGAGAGATAGCCCAATGTATCTCGGGATCTATTTGCAACCTGCACACGAGAAACTGTTGAAAATGATTCACAAGTTTTCTACTCCACCACTAACCCAGTGAGCATTTTTATATGATTTCCATGCGCATAGCACATACTTTCAAAAACAATCACATGCTATGCATATCCATTACACTTCCTTTTACAAAAGTAATGCACACGCACATGCTCTTCAGAGGTTCTTCGCTTGCAATGCATATACTTTTTGGATGCTATGTGCATGATATAAACTCAAACATCTGTTTCAACCTCTTTTTTTATATTCACTAGCAAACTAGTCAGTGTAAAATATTAATGTAGCATTATTTATTAGTGCGATGAAGAGGCCTTATCCTGGCGGAACCGCATTGATCACGCAACCTCTATGCTAGGTATGATTCTGTTATCTTTGGTGCGTTATTCAATTTCCGCGTTAACATAGGAATTGGTGTGAATCTGAAAATAAAAGACAGCGCCCTCTTCCGATGCGGATATATATTATTTCGAATACTTTGTTGGAAAGGAATTTCTTGAATGGATACTTAATTGGACATTATTTTTCTTCAATAAATGTACCGTTATGGTACCGCAAAATTTTAATATTCGTGATCACATCATTTTGTGTAAGTTCGCTGCAGTACTTTTTCCTCTATATTGTTTAATAACTGATAGGGATTAGTATAACAGCTGAGAGCTTATGGATTTTTTTAAACTCGGTATAATTTAATAGAAAATTGAATGCCTAATACTATTTCATAACCTCTTTTCATCCCAGCGGCAATTTAACAATTTTGTTTTGTTTTCTAATTTCTTTTGCGATCTATATTTTTCAATCATTCACATGGAATTGGAAAAGAAAATGGTAGTAACCGCATCTAAATTCTTGTTTTATAGGCAAAGATATTGGAAAATATATTATGAAGTTTATATAGGATAATAATTATAAGTAGTAAGGTATAGTAGGCGTCCAGATATCATGAATTGTTGGCAGCATAATAATAATAATAAATGATTTTATTGGTAATCTACTATACAAAATTATTATTGTGTAACATTATTCTAACTAATATCTATATACCATAGCAGTTACCAAAAGGCAGAGTTCAAGGTGTTGGTCTTTAGAAGACTTAGCTTGCTCTTCCACTCAACCAGAAACTATATAAAACTAACTTACTAAACTAGAACTAAAAACTAAATAGTACTTCTTGTGATGTAAAGTAAATGGAAAAAGAGAACAATAAAAAAAAATAAATGATAAATATTAATATATTGATAATAATGTAGAGTGAATCTATGGACCTGTAACGGTCAGTATTTTAAAATTACGTAATGCATTACACGAATACCAAAGCTTATAATATGCAGTTATTTGATTAATTACAGATTCTCAAAAGAATTCTTATATTTAAGTGAAGCGTCAACATAATATTAACATGTATTATTCATTGTCTGTCAAATTTGTAAGGCGTTATAATATGATACTTGGACTTGGTCACCCGTTAAAAAATTTTATGTGTGAAATATTGGATATTTTCTTGCTAGACTGGATACAGAATTATCGATATATATTATAATACAGTAATAAAAGGGTTGATGGAAGCCAAAAATAACTAACATCTTTTAAAACGACCCAATTTACAACAAATTCAATTTTTACTTTTTTCTTCTACAAGCTCTTGAACTCCAGTGATGTCAAATAGGATAAAAATTGAATTACATGACAAAGTTTCTACATAGTATTGTTTTGATTTCACATAGATTTTTGCACTGATTCACTCGACTTTTGGGTTGTGAATTCAAACATTCCAAAAAGCAATTTTAAAGAAACTTCTAGGAAAACTTGTGTTCCTAAAATAACAAGCATCCAGAACTTCCAAACAGTACACTCGTATATTCAATTTAAAGTTGTACATTGGTTGATGGATTAGATACTTCAAAGCTTTTGTCAAAAATATTTTAATTTTGTAATTTAACGACGTAGAAAATGTACTTGTATATGTATATGTATACCATTATAAGTGAATGACTATAGATTTAAGTTTTATTTCCAACAACTCCGTTGGGTATTATTCTAAGCCGCAAAGTAAGTTTTCTCACACAATCACATCAGGATCGCACGAAAATTGCAAATCGCAAAATGGTCACACAAGGAATCAAAAATTTACCTATAAAACTTATATTTTACGTGCGCAGCCAAAACTATTGTTGATATAATTATGTAATAATGTACTATATTTCCTCAATACCCAAAAACCAGTTGGTAATGATATACTGGATCGAGGCACAACTGGATAGTAGAATTAGAAACTACCTCAAACTGGAAGTTTGCGGTCTCAATATACAGAAAATATTATTCTCCCCGTTATTATAATACCAGTAAAATTGAAAATTATATCACAAAGCTTTTGTACTAATACAACAAGATGTGTGAGAATGTCTTCAGCAGAAAGTATAATTTGAGATGCTTTTCACAAAAACTTGTCTTATAGGTTTCTTTAATCCAGTATTTATTAATATATATAATGTGATTAAAATAATATGCTATGAAACTTATCTAATATTAAGTCGTAGGTACTTATGAAAACGCGTGAAGAAACTTTCGGATAATGCAAATCCATTAGACGGCAATGAAATTTTAAGATGACTGGGTTAAATTTGAAATAACTTAATATAATATAAACTCAGCTAATCGTCACAGTGGTAGTTTTTTTATTTTGTTACAGAAATAGTGTTGACCTATTAGCAGAATAATTTTAATTAATAGAATATTCAAATGTTAATAATGCCCGTTTCAATTATTTCCAGCATTTGTTACGTTGCTTATTACTATATTCATTCACAAATTTCAGTATAATAAATGTGAAAACAATTCTAGATTCGTTCAAATTGTATGAGAAAAAATTACTTAATGTTTTGGTTAGACACAACTGAAGAAAAAATTCCATTGTGGCAATTTGTTCAAAAAACATGGTACAATTTGTATACTGCATTCACATCATTTTCTGGTTTTGTGGTAGAAATATGATGGAAATTGGTATTCTTTGTATTCATTTTATATCTTTGAATTCAGGAAAACTCATTGCTGCGCCACATGGAACCTACTGGAATAAGCTTAATGTCCTAAGCAAGTTGAATAATGAGATACAACAATGACCCGCACTCGCAATCAAATATGGTAGCTTCATATGGAGTATACGACACCAACTATCGTGAGGCTGAGTACCGCGATACCGACTATCGTGAATCAAATTACCGCGAAAGTGCTTATAGATATGAACCGGATGAAACTTACACCCCTGTGGTTCGCTCCAATGCTTACCACGGGGTGGTGGTTAACGCTTCTGGTGATAGTAGTGTAATTCGTTCTCCGCAAGTACAGCAACGCCCTGAAGTGCATACTGAACAAGACTCTGGGTCAGGATGGTGTATTAGTTCCCCTTCTAATACTGCTGCAAACACAGCAAGGGAATCATTTTTTGTGACTTGGTGTCGACCTACAATTCTGCTACTTTTTCTAGTGCTTTTGGTGGTTATTTTCGTACTGGTTTCTGGAATTCTGCTCTACCATAACTGTATGTTTAACCGAACTATTTATATCGTTGTTTGTTAGTAGCCTATAGTTGTCATATGCATGACTTAGTAACTTAGCTATTTGTTGTATTTCCAGTTGTTTTATTAGCACTTGATATAAAAGCATATAATATAAAAATCATCGACCACCGACTATCAATATATCAGCGTTATTTTCTCACAGCACGTAACGTAATACATCAGGTAGGCTATCGGTGAATGTCACACCAACATACATACACACATACATACCTGTTACATATTTTGCTTGATACGAAGTATGAATAAAAGCAGCTAGTTCCATGCAGAGGAATTCTGAACTTGTTTGGGACTCACTGGAGACGCTACAAAAGCTGCGTGGTTATAATAGATTGACCTTATCATGACACTCAGACCTAACGGGCAACTCACTTTCCCGAGAAGGGGCACGATGTGAAAACAAATAGCAATACTTGTATAAAAAAGCAGTCTCGAAAATGTTACAAAGAGGCTCCAAGAATAATGCGTGTATAGTGTTTTAAAAACCCTTTCCAAAATTCACGGAGTACGGAGCCAGAATAGAAGAACAATCTGAATCTTGGTTGGGCTCCTGACAGAGCATGGTAGACTTAACAAACACATGAAAAATATTGGATTGGTGGACACAATAATATGCAGGCTCCGCCAAGATGATGGAACCTCATATAGACTGACTGAGGTGTGAAACGATGAAGGAGGAAGAGCCACAACCCTCCTAATATATGAACTTCAGGTTTGGCATTCGAAGTCTAGTAAGAAGGACGGGTCCAGACAAGGAACTAGAATAACAGGGGGCACACACCATAGATCTGCCAAAACCGTGATGGAGAGGCCGACACCTGGGGGATCTATTGTACTCCAATTTTTTTAATTGATTCCTGAGAAAAGCCTGTAGTCTTCTAGGTTTACTCCTAGGACTTTGAATTGCTGTGCAATCCACAAGTATATGAATGGAGGTTTTCTTCTTCCTCCCGGAGAATCGTCATTGTCTTTCGTTCATTCAGACGATAGTGTACCGCTAGAACTCATGATGGAACTACTAGTGAAGATCTGACTTGGGCGTTAACTTGTTGTATGTATGTATGTATTTTTGGGGTAACATTCACTGAGACCTGAAAGATTTACTTTGCCCCCTCACTTCTACTTAGTTTCTGAGGAAAGTCTCTGAAATTTGTAGCTCCTTTAGTCCTATTTCCCGGAGGAATTTTAGGACCTCTGCAGGCTTCAACTTAGGTAAATATTCCTCTTCTATCCAGTAATCTCCCAGGTACTGTGGTCTAGGATTCTGGCAGCGCAGTTTTGCTTTGACTTATGCATTCATTTGATCTCCGTAGGTTGTAGTGGCCCAGGAGAATCTTTGATTGTCTAAGCCCTACTAGATCTTTCCAATGGTCAGATCTTCTCTTTCTTTCTGCTTCACCTATTTCTCCAAATATTACATTGGAGCTGATTCCGCAAAAAGGTTCAGGCCCCTAGAAAGGTATTTCAGACCCCCTCTTTGCTAGTTCATCTGCTATTTCATTTCCTTCTATTCCAGTATGTCCTGGAATCCATAGTAGGGTAACTATATTGTTCTCGCCTAGTTCATTGAGGTATTTCCATACCAATTACACAAGAAATCAGTGCTTCAATTATATGTATTAATGTCTTGAATGAGAATGAAGCTATTAAAACCACTGGGCTATGGATGCAGTTTTTTATAACTGGTTAATTATTTTTCTCTTTGAGCATTTCGTGTGATATCTATCATGCGGAGTGAAATGAACCTATATTTACATATATAATTAAACATTTCCTGCTTCGAAACAAAAAGTGAACATTAAAGACCATTTGTTGAATTAAACCGCAAACTCAATTTCCCCAATTTCCAATCTGTCTCGATTTCTCATTTTCTTGAAAATCCATCAACCTTAATGACCGCTAAAACCTAATTATTTCCAGTCTTCACTTTATTAATTCCAAGCATTTCCACGTAGAGTAGTTATATATAGGGTTGTCCCAAAAAAACCGGAATTTCCTTTTTTATTGATAATTTTTTTATTTATAGGTCGATTTTATTGATGTCGGTTTTGTTTAAAAGATAATTGATCAAGACACACTACTAATCTAATATTTCGCGTTTTGTTCAAGAAACAAAATGGCGGACACATCCAAACTTTATCAAACTTTAAAACTGACTGGAAATTTTTTGTTTCGCACTGTATATGTTTGCGAATTATTTTACAAAAGTTCAGACATTTGTGAATGTAACGAGAGATCAAACATAGAAATCGGTCAAAAATTGTCTGATGTATGGCTCGAAAAAAACAAAAAATTTCCAGTCAGTTTTAAAGTTTGATAAAGTTTGGATGTGTTCGCCATTTTGTTTTTTAAACAAAACGCGAAATATTAGATTAGTAGTGTGTCTTGATCAATTATTTTTTAAACAAAACCGACATCAATAAAATCGACCTATAAATAAAAAAAATATCAATAAAAAAGGAAATTCCGGTTTTTTTTTGGACAACCCTATACATAATTATGTTTATGTTCATTTTAATTTATTAAATCGATGAGAAAATATTGATATAGGAATAAAAATGTAAAATAACGGGTGTCATCCGTGCATCTATGCAAAAATGATCAAAACGACGCGACCAAAACGAGAAAACTTCGAGAATTGGCTGCTTGGGGAGAAAGTGCGGATTACAGTTATCGCTGAGTAGGTTGAAATATCAGTGATATGTAATAGGTTACTACAGTGGCAGATTTTTCATACAAAATTTTCATCACATCCAAAATTACTATTGTACTTTTCAGATCACTGACTCAACGAAATTTTTCTCATCCCAACTTTATACTATTAATTGTTCTCAATTGTAATTGATGTATTAACTGTATTAATATGAACAATAAATTCCAAATTTCATTCAACAAGAAGTGTCCATTGTAATTTTTCATTTTTTCACCATATCCTGTTAAACAGAAAATCTGCTCTAATAATTACAGGTCAAGAAATTCATTATTGGCCTCAATACAACTCACCAGAATTTGAATAAAACCAATTCACCCATTCAAAATTCACAGGGGTGGGGTCCATGACTCATTTACTACTTATGAAGTCTGTTATCAACCATCTGGGCTTATGCTTCAATATAATTTTTATTAAAATTAATTCCAAGAGCTCATCCAAATCTCACATGTGGGTTATGAAATCCAAACAAAAGGTTCAATTAAAACTCAAGTCCAAACCACAATAATTTAATTATGTCTAACCATCATGCAGCTACTAGTTTCGGTACAATTTACCATTATCAGGCTATAAAAGAAACACATTACCTACTTAATATAAAGATTTTAAGAAAAGCAATACTTGATAATTAACCAATTTAATTATCAAGTATTGCTTGTCTTAAAAATTTTTTAAATGTTTCAAATTTGCTTAAGTCTATTTGTATTTGATTTTGGATTGTATTTCAAAGAATTTTAACATAACTTTATGAGATCTTTATATTAAGTATGCTGTTTCTATTATAGCCTGATGATGGTAAATTCTACCGAGACTAGTAGCTGAATGATTGTCCGTTGTTGGACATAATTAAATTATTGCGGTTTGGACTTTGAGTTTTAATTGAGCCTCTTGTTTGTATTATTGAAATTAGTTTAGCTATTAAATAATATGCATCAGATTATTGCTATTTCACGATTGCGGTTAGTTTAAATGTTTAATTTTACTGCAATGTGTATTATATTAATATTTTTGATAATGTAGTTATATCGTTCAAAAATATTAAAAACCTGTATTTTTTCAGACTTGGTTCATAAACCACGGCAGACTGCTTCTATTGAAGGTAAGGTTACTATCATTTCATTTGAACTATTGCTATTGAGAATATTTTCAGCAAAGTATATCATATGTATTTATTCAAAAATTTGAAAGTCTATTTCACTTTACGTGTAAAACAATTTTTGTGAGAATGCAAATGTTAGTGGAACTAACAATATTCTTGTTTGAGTAGAATTTGTTTTAATGAACCGACTTAATTTTTTTTGAATTTTTCATTCCTACCAGCACTAAAAGTTGAATTTTCTCAATTTATATTTTTAATTCAGTTGGAGGTATTAAAACATTGAATTGTCAAAGGAGTGATATTATTTGTTTGTGCCACTCTTTATTGGAACTTTTTACATTCCAAGATCTTCACATTACCTATAACAATTTTTACAATTCAAAAATATAGAAGCATATAATGGAGTATAAACAGAAATATGGGGAAAAAATTATGGAGGTCGTTAAGCTGGAGGAAACATGAACATCTGAAAAAAACAAGAGCATTTTTTCCAATGATGGTTATGAATTATTCTGAGCAGGAAATTGATCTCACATTAATCGTACAATAGAAAGTATTTAAGTAAGAAGTTTAAATTGAGATAGGTAACTAAGCAGTCAAAAGTAATCCATTCATTCATTGATATGTTTGGGTTGGGCTCAACAGCCAGGCACTTGAACTTTGTACCATTACCCATGTTATCTACCTACTTCCATTCCAGAAGCTTCGTGTCTTCTATATAGGCCACCACTTCTATATCTGGAGGAATCTTCAGTGGTTCTGATAGCTGTATTATTTCTACTTCAAAGTGCTTCCGTCAAAGCCCTTATTGTATGTTCTCACAGAAGCAGAGTATGTGAGTAGGTGTTTCATCGTAAAGTCCACATTTTCTGTACATAGGTTGACTAACTCCTGTAAAGATGCTTCCTCAGGGTACGGTGTCCACTGTGCAGTGACCAGGTCGGTAACTGTCTTCAAATGTCTCTTACCCAGTTTCAGCAGCATGGACGAGAGTGCCTTGTCTAACTTATTCAGTAAACTCTCAGCATGGAGGCTAGCCAGTTCCCGACTCACCCTCTTATGTAGTCCATTTTGACTCCCCAAAACGGTTCAGGACCAGTGAAGGCTCCTTCAGAATCTTCTTCAGCTAACTAGGTCTGCCTTTTCATTCCCTGCAATACCTTCATGTACCGGCACCCACATTAGAGACACTCTGTTGTCTCTTGCCTGCATGTTAAGAAATTTTTCACAGTTTTTCACAGTATTGAGTAAAAAACAAACACTGTATTTTAAGAGAAACCGGGAGTTCGATTACGAAAGGTAGCCCGCTGTATATCTCAGAAACTATCCACAGCTAGAAGAAAATAATCTGTATTCCGGAATTGTGTACTAAAAACTGCAGGAAACTGTTCTCAAGCTTCCTACTCTACCTCCAGAGAGCGTACTTCACAATAATATCAAAAAAACTTAATTTTTATATAATAAGCATACCGTTCTATCACTCCAAAATTTAAATATTCGTAGTGATTACAGTAAGATTGCTCTTGCAAAATAACTGTCAAGAGGAGTGGGAACACTGACTCAATGAAACTGTTGTCCTCTCATACCATCGCTTGGAAAAAGATATTGAGAAGCTGCTTCGACAATTTTTTTTCAAATTTTATCCTTTTCCAAAAGAAGGATGATTATGGAATATAGCAGTGCATTTAATGATTCTTGTTACAACTACTGGAATGGTACGATGATATGATATTTCATGAGGCATTGAATTTCCTTTCACATGATAACTTGTCAAAATCCAAGAAGCGGAATAAAATTTTTCTCGCTCACCCCTACCAGTTATTTTACAAGATGAAGAAAGAACTATTGGAGCTGACTTAAAGTAATCTAATGATAATGGATATTTGAATTTATGTGGTACTATATTGGCACATTTATCATGGAAACATAATCTTTCGTAGTATTATCGTAAACTACGCCCTACATGGTGGAGTGGAAACTCGATAATTCACAGCAGTTTCTCATATGCGAAAATGTTATACAGATTCCTTGCAATCCTTGCTGCTAGCTGTGATACAGCGCGTTGCCTCCCTTAATCAGACATCCAGTAAATGTATTGTATATGTTACGATTGAAATATTTACTTGTTAAGGTTAAAGTTCATTCACACTTTATTCAACTAATGTGGATAGTTTACAAACTAGCTGGAAAGTATACAAACCAACCATTGCTCGTAGCTATTTTAGTGAAAATATGATTTTTCATAAAAATAGCCAGGCAGTTGGAAAGTTTGTATACTATCCAACTAATTTATATACTTGCCAGGTAAATACTTTAACCGTAACATATATAAAATATACATTAAATTTGGCTATTTCTGTGAGACCATTAACGTGAATGTAGACAAAAACATGTTTAAATAACCCCATTAAAAGTAACTACGTATATGCAACAATAATGCAATGAAATTTGAGTATTAGGTACAACCATTATTGACGATAATGAAGCCCATTTTACCGTAGGAAATGAAAATTTGATTTTCATTTAAATTTAAATTATAATCACCAGCTGTAAAGTGAGTGAATTTTAATGTGTCACAATTTTGTCCCGTTAAAAATAGTTATGTCAATTAATTTTACAGGTCACATGGGAAAATTGAATTTATATCGAAGTTCTCGTATATTCTATTTTAACAAAAAAGTGTAACCATGGCTGGGATGCATATGAAAAATTAATATTGATCAATAGCGTGATTTTTATGATCCGTATTTATGCAAATGACCACAATGCTTATTTAATAGTATTAGTATTTGTATTATCTTATGACTGTATATGAAAGTGGAAAAATCTCGTCCTCTATTCAAATACATTTAATGATTTTATCAACAAAATTATCGTTATAAGTAATTGGAAATATGAAATATTTTTCAATAGGAAAGCAATAGACAATCAGTTTTAACAAATAGAGAAAACCGACCAAACTAACGTTCCGAATGCGGAATATTTATTTCATGTACTACTTTATTCTGAAATCAATTTGACAAACTCACGCGACCCCAGTCCAGCAGTATACTGTTCCTTTCTCCAATTCTGATTTCCAGTCTCCTGACCTTGTTAAATCCAGGGTCCCAGGGTGGAAACTACCGTACTGGAAGAATTGGTGTCTGTTTTTTATTTATAGGTTCTAGCGATGTGCTGTGAGTACCTTGTATGTTTACCTTGTCACCTGGCTTCGATTTTTGGAGCCGAAACGGTTCTGTCTAGGATCCAGACAGTATTGGACTCATTACCAAAGTGATACCTACAAACCAAACTTATCGTTAACCATGTCTTGGAATCACTACCCTAGCATACTTCACACGTTTATTGACTTTTGCACACGGACCATGCGGATGATTCTTCATTGGTAGATTTCTTTCCAGTCGTTCAGTGAATAGTCAGTAGTACTGCCATTTCAGAGGTCTATAGAACGATTTCCAACTTTATGGATTTTGGGTGAGGCGTTGTTCAGTACTGATATGCCAGCAGCAAATTTTTTCCACCAATTATTTTGTTTTGCTTTTTCAGAAATGAGTACGTTAATTTCTTCTGGGTAACTCTTGCTTTTCGTTGCTAGCAATAAAACTAGGATAATCATCCCACGCTGACTTCAAAATGGCGTTTACAAATAACTCTGCTTCCTTATGCTGTTCTTCGTTTCAAAAAAGTAACTGGTAGCTCGATGTTTTCTTCAAGTTTCAATCCAAAGCTTTCTCATTCTGTTAATTTTTGTACAATCGAGAACTAAGTTTCTTTCTCATAATGCTGTCGCTTAGCGTGAAAAGGATGGAAGAATGACCCACGCTTCTTCTACACTCATATGGGTGACAGATATATTCTAAGCATTGAAGGAATTAATTAAATCCAGTATTTCATTAGGAGCTGTATGCCGATATCGATATCGGCAAATCGGTTAATGAAATGCTACACAATTTAGTTGATTAACGAAAATAATGAAATTCAGAAGGAAATATTTTTGAAATTCAAATTTACTGAGATATTTGGAAAATATGAAGATTTATGGAAAATCGGCTTAAAGCGAAAACCCTATGCTTAGGTAGAATGAAAGAAAGTGTACGTGGATAATTGTGACTGCTCAATTCTCGAAATGTGACAGAAAAAAACTGGAGCTTGAGAAGCTATGAAAATTAACCTTCACTGTCTGCCCTTTTTTTGAAAAAAAATCATTGTTAGTTGAAATGTTCACATCAAAACTGTTGATACGTTCATTAATGTAAAAAAATAGTAATTGTAATACTAACAAATAACAATGGAACGAACTGATGAAACTTAGCAACCCCAGTGATTCAGATTTCAACAAGATCCTTAATTGGAAAACCAAACACAACTCAAGAAATCTTGAGGATTTTTTTTGGTATTTCTTCCGTCGTCTAACCCATTTACTGTTGACCAGTTTTGGTATATATTATATAACATATTTTTACCTACTGTAATCAGTCAATAACACATAGTCGGCGCTAATGTAATGACGTTTATTACGTACGATAAAAAAAACGCACAGCTGTAAGGTGAATCGCACGGATTCCCTAGCAACATCTTAGCAACTGTCAATAGACGTCGCCATTTTATTCAAAAATATGACATAAGCCGTCAAAACATCACACTTAAGTAGGCCGTAATAGCGATTTGCGTACGAACTGTCAAGAAACTTTTAAAACACTTTCTTATTATCCTTATACCTAATAACTAGTTTGTGTATTTTGTGGAAAGCTTTATTCAATCAAAAAATGTCGGTGAAAGTGAGATGGATTCAATATCATCACGGAAATCGCAGAAATAGCCAAATATTGTTGATGTTGTTCAAGTATTATCAATAATAAGAGTATAAATACAAGTAGAAGTAGGTAGTAGGTAAAGTATAGTACGTAACTCGTGCTGTTAAGCATTTTACGCACTCACGGAATTACTTTTCCATTCGTGCGTAAAATGCTTCTTACCACACTCGTTACGTAATATACTATTATGTCATTTTTATTTGTAAAATCATAATATTACTGAAAATTGGAATCATTGAGGGGATCTTTAAATTAAACGCTATACTGAGGAGCTCAGAACCAAAACTTTTTTTCAATTTCTTGGGAGTCGAACCAAAATAATGTTTTTTATATCGAATGATTCAAAAATTATGAGAGTGACAAGAGTAGATTAAGAAATGGACCTCCGATTGGAAGCAGAAGCCTTCAAAGTTGAAAGAAATCAAACCAAATTATGCACCATAGAATAACAGCCCGCCCAGTCGCTTCTCTTGAATGATCATAACAAAAATTAGACTAGGCCACATGGACATGATCTCCAAGGATCCACAACCAGAATGTGACTTATGTGAGGAGTCGATAACCGTCAAGCACATATTAGTGGAGTGTCCTTTGTATAGTGAAGAACGAACATTGTTTAGCATACCGATTAATTTAAATGAAGTGTTTAGCTCGTGTACAAGAGAAAATATTTTGAGTTATTTGAAGAGTTTGAAATTCCTGCATCAATTGTAATTTTGAAAATGTTTAACATGGCCGCTAATAACCTACATGGCTAATACGGTTTCTCTTTAGATAAAAAACATTATTGTGGTTTGATTCCCAAAGTAATGGGAGGAAAAGGAATACATAATATGCCACAAGGAAGATACAGAAGATACCAAAACATATAGTTCTAGCTGGTAATGAACAATAACTGATATACACTGAATTGTCTTAGTAACGGGAATGTGGCTTTCAGACGACATCATCAGTGAAAAAGCAAGAAAATTCAGATTTGAATAGAGATTGTATCAAATTTGTTAAATTTCTTATTCTTACAATTTAACCAGTGACATTGCCTCGATCTTGAGAAACAAAATTATCAATCAATACTTTTCTAATCCCAAAACATGTTACTTTAAACTTTCAAGCACTAGACACTAATAGTTTAGTTTTGGATTAGTAGTCTCCATGGAGTGTTTTCATATTAAATTACATCCCAGCGGTATTGGCCGTAAAGTTACTTCTAATAAATAAAATACTACGTGTCTCTGTGAACTGAATAACAATATCCCATCCCATAAAGTACTTATATTACCCCAAAGTATATTAGACGATCAAAGAAAGAGGATTAACCAGTTTTGTGTGGTAGGTAAGCCGATAACAAAAATCATCTTAATCCAACCAAGTTTAGTACAAGTGAATAAAAATCAGTAATATAGGTTCGGCAACTATTTATCGGTGAAATCTTATAACAGCGACAGTTAGCATAAAATTGGCTATTTTCAAGTGTAACCTTTAAAAAACCACGCTAGAGCACTCTACCCCAGGAAGTGGAATTCGGCACCAGCTGAACTACTAACGAGGAGAACGAAAGGAGACGTAAACTTTCCTGTCCACCCAACAATAGATAAATTTAAAAATATTTAAATGTTGTCTGATCTAATCATTGGCAGTAAGAGAAAAGAAAGAGTTTCAATCGACAATTCGAAATTTCGGAAACTTTGAAACAAAAATGGAAGAAGAGTTTGATAAAAATTACTGTTTTATATTGAAGTGCCCAATGTGATGAGGAAACAGCATATTTAGTGATTTAGTAGGGTGTGAAGTGACTATTGATCCACAGAAATTAACCAAATTAAATAGAAAAATGAAAGACTGATTGGCATGCTGCACAAAAAAGAAATCCTTTTTTCCTTTCCGGAACACCCACTACTCTAGACTCGATACACTCTTCAAAGCACTTTCAGACGAGACACTTTGTGGTCGGCTAAAGAATCAAAATTCAAGATACAAAATGTGTCCCGTAATAAAAAACCTTTCACACGAGACACTGGTCGTCACGTGTATCTATTTCAATTCAACACAAATATCTTTTTAAATATTCATTGGTCATCCACCCATGGATGGGAACACGTAAAAACGCGTGTCCTGTTTCAGCGTACTAATTGAAGTTCATATATTACGAGTGTCCTGTACTCAGACACAGTGTCTGGACCTAGAGGTGGAGAGACTCTTCGATTCAGTGGCCGGACACGTATTCCTTATCTGTGTGAATGTGTATGAATGCGTCTATTTATATTAATGTATTTTTAGCCGCGCGATTATTTTTAGACACTAGTTGCCGGCCACAAAGTGTCTTGTCTGAAAGCGCTCTTTATGTAAGGTTGTCAAGTCAAATAACCGCCACTGTCGTATATACTTATTATATGATTATCTTTAAAAGTAAAAAAAAAATAGTTGAAGGAAAGTGAACAAGACCAAGGCCAAGACTGAAAAAGCAAGACCAAATAAGCAAGTCCAAGACTATACGAGTCCTGGTCTTGCTTTGCTCATCACTACCCAAACTATTTTCAAATGTTACCAAAATATATCCCAATTTCATACAAAAAGTGACAATATCCTAATAATAGTTCAAAATTTTCCCTCTCATATCTCAAAAGCTTCATTTCCAATTCAACGCTTATCGAGCAAAAGATAATTTTATTGTATCGACGTTGAACTTATGTTGACACACTTATTGTTACAAATATCCTAGTTAACAACAAAAATTAATGATTTGAGGCGAATCTGATGACATCGTTATTTCGTCAATTGGAAATTTCATTGTCATGAAGAGTTATCAATTTGTTACTTAGAAAAAATATCTACTGGCTGAATTTTCTCAATAATTTTCACGAACTTTCACACAAAAAGGTATAAATACCTCACAAAAAAAGCAATATTGAGTTGATAATTCTCTTAGGATAACATAATAGTGCAGATTTACTGGAACTTCCTACACTAAAAACTTTCGCGGATATGCTCTAGTGAATACCTACAAGTGCCAACTTATTTCATGTATAACTTCTACCTATGAATGTACATAAAGAACAAAGTTTCATATAAATGTATTGGATTAGCTAATTTAAGTATGAGTATTGGTATTCAGTTCAGAATGAAGCTTAAAAAATGACCCTATAATATTTCCGTTCAGCATCAATTTGTATAAAGATTTGGGATTGGGCTTACTCAACCCTCTAGTTAATTTTATATATCGTACCCATAAGATGGGTAATAGTTGAACGGCCACTGTTTTTGAAAAATATTTCCCAAAACTTATAAGGGGCTGAATAATTACTATTCTGCGATATCTATAAAAAATCTCAATAAAAAAAAAATTATTTATCCTCAAAAATGATTTCGTCTTGAATCGATTCAAATGAAAATTTGGATTAGGCTCATCCTACATATCTATTTCATATTATTTATCATGCAAATGGGTGCCATTGTCAAACATGAAATAACATTGTAAACCTTAATATAGGTAAAATTTGGGTTTGGATACTATAACCAGTGCATTAGGTATTAAGAATGGTAAGGGTTGTTTACCGGTCGACAGCAATGTTTGAGGACTTTGCTAATTAAATAGTTATAAATGGGGAACAACGTGTATCACTCTCCAGGCTATTCGAACTTGAGATATCAGTACGCAGTTAAGTAAGGGATACTAAATTTGAAGTTATATTCATTCTTTTGTTGCTTGTTGGGAAGGTGAACCACAAATAACAAAAAGAATAATTAATACACCACAGGAATTAACTTTTCACATAGAAAAGTAACATACAGTTGGTCCGGTGTATCTTCTCCCATGTATGAAATTATTCACATACTACTTTTTGTAGTACCTACTTTTCCTGCTCACAGAATCCAAGCCCCCGAAACAAAACTGTTTGTTCCATTACAACATAATATAACAAACAGATATAACCATATGATGAATGTCGGCGATAGGTTTAACGCGAATTTGTACGTTGACAGACCAAAGACTTTGTTTACATTTTCATCCATTTGTTTGCCACTGACTATTATATCAATTTATTCAAAAAAAAATTTGTTATAACGACTAACTTATACCTGAGTGTTAGAATTATTGTGGTAAAAAATAAAAAATATTATTTATCTACTAGACTACTACTGATTTATTTACTTCGCAATGAAAACTAACCTTAAATTAACATTTCATTATGATTTTTATGAAACTGCATAAAACTAAATTATTGAAAGATATTTTGCTTCCACCAATGTAGAAAATAACTTTTTGAAAGACCAGAAATATTTAAGAATGGTTTGAGTGGTACATTGCTAAAATAAAATATTTGTAGAATATCCGCTAATATTACACCATCTTCAGAGGGGTCAGACGATGGTGTAATATTAGCGGATATTCTACAAATATTACGTTATATTACTGGTCTTTTATTACTGGTCTGACCCCTCTGGACCTGTATGTCAAGGAGGTTGCGTTGATGGCCATGGTACGATTGCGCACGGCTGGTGTAAACCCCGAAGTAGGAGTGGGCCAATTGCGGTTAAGCCTATGGCAGGAAGCGCTTACTGCGCTACCTCTGCTGCAGGCAGCCAATGATGCAATTAAACCCAGGTTTTTGTTTAATAAACCCTACAAAATACAAATAAAACACAACACAGAGCCAGATGCAGCAGATGCAATACGCATTTATACAGATGGTTCAAAAATGAATGAAGGCTCAGGATGTGGAGTTTACTCGAGAGCACTAAGCCTAAGGATCAAGTGGGGAATGGGAAACAATACCAGCGTAGTTCAAACAGAACTGGCTGGTATCTCAATTGCCACAAAAGAACTAACCAGAAAAGGAATTTCTGACAAAAACATAATAATCTGCACTGATAGTAGACAAGCCCTATTAGCCTTGAACAGACAACGTGTTATATCAAGACTAGTACTAGAGTGCCACCAAGATTTAGCTAACGCCTCGGCAGATAACAATATTATCCTGAGGTGGGTTAAAGGGCACGACAGGAGTAAAGGAAATCGCATTGCTGATTCTTTAGCCAGGGAAGCCGCTGGACTGAAAATTCTTGGACCCAGTGACACCTACGGCCTGACGACTTCGACAATTGCGGAACTAGCCAAACGTTACACCCATGCTCAATCCCTTGAGAGATGGGAGGCAATCAAAGGATGCAGTTTTGCCAGGATCACCCTGGGCGACCCTGGGAAGATGGCGCCGAAAAAATACTTGGCGATGACCAGAAGAAACATACGTATAACAGTGGGATTCCTGACTGGCCACTGTCAACTAAGGAAACACCTCCATACTATGGGGCTAGTGGACACACCTCTATGCAGGATGTGTGAACAGGAAGATGAGACTGTCAGGCATGTCCTATGCGAGTGTCCGGAGTTATCGTCGATAAGAGAGTGTGTGTTCGGTGAGTCTTGGCCTACACCTGCCAATATAAAGGAGATGTCTCCTGGTGACCTGTTCACCTTCCTGAGAAGGACAGGATGGACGATGACCTAGGAGGACAACTCCTCGGGAGGATGTACAATGGGTCATATGTGGCCTAAGTGCTGTGAGCCTTCACTCACCCTCCCTACTCTACAGATACAGATACACCATCTTCAATCAATAACGTTCACCGTCATTTTAGCCACATTTTTATTAAACCATCAATGTACGACCTACGTTCTTTTTAATGTTTTGATGTATTGAGTTTGTATATGAATGATTACGCATGGGAAGAGATCCACCGAACGAACTGTATATATGTATATGTCAATTGCGTATTTCCTAAGTTGATTTGTCCATATAACAATTTTACTTTTAATTTTTACAGTGATTCAAATGAATAATTAATTTGAAATAAATGTTTGTAATATTTTGTGTATCAATATTTATTTCTACTTTTTTATGAACGCACTTTTTTTCATCGCATCAAAATCACAATTTTTCGGGCCATTTTCAAAGTTAAGTAATAAAAACTACATAACGTAATCATAAATACACATACATATTTGTAATACCTCTTACATCTACATAAAAACGCAAGATTGTACATGACTGATTCAGTAAAAGTATATAGCGTGGTCGTAGGAAAAATAGTGTTCCTAGCTTGAGTGAAAGTGATGGAAATGTCGTAATATATGTAATATAATATTTCAACAGCAAAATATCAAATTTTTTCAATGGAGCGCTTTTTTGGAAAGCGCAATTGTCGGCTGCACTTATGTCGGGGCGCTTTTGACAGGACACCGCTTTAAGCGGCTATTGCGGAGAATCGTTTTTTATTAAAATCTCTTAAATTATGCCTTCTGAAGTGGTCAAACTTCTTGGATGTATTAATACATATATAACTAGAATCACAGAAGGTTGAAGATCAATTTTAATTAGGGCGATTGTTAAGAGGCTGCTTTCAATAATTTTTTCGTGAAAAAACTAGGTGCCAACCTTACTTTTTCCGTGTCACTCAATTTTTATGCTAAATCCTCATTTTTAAGGTCTAATTATATACTTGAAAAATATTTTATACGTTTTCCTCAAAAAATACAAAGTTTGCCGGCTGTTTGACTTTGTTTAACACTCCTTATCTCGATTCGTATTGGCCGTAGAAAAATTTTGAAAAATTTGTTTGTTGTCTTGAAGCTTCCATTTTGCTAATCCCACTTTTTTTGATAAAATACCTATTTTTCGATTCATTCGCAAAAATACCCTTTTAAAACTGACTAAAAAAAATGTGAAGATCACATTTTTTCTTGGATTTACTTTCTCTATCGATTTTTGTAGTTACAATGTGATAAAATATTTCCACCGTCGAGACGGTGTGGCAACCATCCCCAAAGTTTTAACGTACAGCGGCATGATAAAGAATGTGATCCCCTTGCTATTCCCTTGAAAATTCCAACTAAATCCATGCTGGACAAATATAGGTACTTCGAGCCAAAATGTTTCATTTCCTCTACTTATATAGTTTCACCTTGTTTGTGAATTGAAATAATCGTCTACCTACCCACCTAACAGCAAAGAGAACACAAAAGTTGTAATTAGTATATCTTCTCTACAAGCAAATGATAGCAGGCGATATCCAGTCCGCTTCAAGGGATTATTCAAATTTAATTAAACCTGTGTGGAGTAGATCATAACTCAATACTAACGAACTAATCTACAATAACTAGTTAGTCTCCATTACCATTACTAACAACTTTCCACCGTTCTTATTAACAAAACTTTGGCCATAATTCACACAATCACTTCATTCAATTATACACTTAAAAGTTTCTGCATTTTTTGTTAGACTCGAATTTTTTCCGTCGATGTAACTAAGGATAACTTTTGAAGTGATCAATTTTCAAACAACAACTCCAGGCTTCTATACTTGGAAAAAGTTGGAAAGGTTTTCGTCACTCCTCACGGTTCTGTGTAATTCATTTCAGCAGTTTTATGTCGTTGCAGGGAGATGAAAAATCATTTTTCATGCCATTTAGAACACTTACTAAAGTAATTTTTTCGTTGAGGGTGTGATGAATAAGGGAAAATCTAAACCATGGACGTATATATTATTTATACGTCCATGATCTAAACTGCACCAAAACTGATAGATCCAATAACAATAATGCTACTAAATAAACACTGAACACATTCAAAGATAACGAATAGTAAATTTTTAACGGACATGCAATGATGACTATGAATAGTATTAACGTGTTTCGAAAATCAACCATATTTAAAAATTTTGAAATTGTATAACGTGTTTCAGAACTTCATGCCAGATCAAAAATACATTTTTTCAATAAACACACTGCATTTTACTTAAAATTAGAATTCTACATGATTCTAGTGCTGTAGTGCTGTAGTTGTAAAAGGTTATACAGTGTGAGTTTTGACCACTTGTTCTTGAAAATCGTAATGAGTTTAACTTATACTTTGAATTGCGCAATTCAAAATAATATTTCAGAGCCATACGTCTGAGATGGTCGTCTATAGGTTATTTACGATAAAAAGGCGATAACGTTGCAAAACAAAATAATATGATGTTCCCAAGCTGTAGTTTTTTTCTTCACTACTTGACCAAAACTAGAAAAGTCAATCTGTATATACGATGGTAAATTGGCAGTTCTTCTTTTTTATTGGTCCGTGCCTCGTAGGTCTTAAGTCAAAAATATTTATGTGAAAATAAAAAATGTTACCATCTCCTGACATTAATTGTACAGCTACTTCGGCATTTTATTAAGTACACACTGCAGATTTGCCTAAATAATTAGTTGTGGAAACAACTGTTTATTTAATCAGTGAATTTGAAAGCACCAAAAAAACTTGTGAATATCAGACGATGATCGAATGTCAATAAACGTCAAAACAAACCGGGAAATTTTTCCAGTTGATCTGACAACGTCTTGAAGTTTTGCCAACCCGTTAGCTGTAAATTGCCCTGGCTGTTGAGGATAAATTGTATTTACGATTGGTTAATTAATATTTATTCCGATAAGCAGAAAAGTAAGTGGAAATGACATCATCGTCTTTTTATCGTAGAAGTATCATTATTAACCTGTCACCGTATCCAACAAACCGTATAGAGAGCGAGGGCACGGTTTCGGATACTAGGTATTTCATATTATTGAATTAGAGGTTCTTCACTTAACTTCCAGTTTTATCAAGTATGCTCCAAACCTCAGCTGTAGTGACACCACACGATGAAAGATAGAATAAGGCAGGATAATGTTACCGAGCATAGGCTTAGAGATTTGAGTCGATCTTTTGAGGATCGTCTTCAAGTCTGCAACAATGTGAAGGATAATCACTGTCAGCATCGTTTACAACTTTATTGTTGATTTTTCCAATAAATTCCAGTGGGTACATTTAGTTGATGTGATTGGATTGTGTATTTTTGGGAATTTAATCGTTAAATTCAAATATCCCAAAAGCTATTCAGTTCGGTCTGAGAAATATTGAATCAAATTTGAAGTATAGTAAAGTAGTGGAGAGTTTTGTCTGTTTCCTTAGATAGCTCAGTAAATTATGATACTGGACGACCATCGCAGACGTTTGGTTGTGAAATATTGAATTCAAATTCTGCAATTTAAATTACACGGGTTTATTTCATTACGTTTTCCAAGCTACAAAAGTGGGCAGAACTTTTCAAATACACTATTACGGCTTTATATAACCGCAATAAGATAAATCAAGAACAATTAACAATAAACAGTGAGCAAAAATAAATTTTTGGTATACTGAGTGTCAAATCTGAAAATATGTACCTTTTCTCTGATACAGCGGTCTAGAACACGCAGTACAGTTGCGACTAATTTTAACATATAAGCCTTCAGGTTGGCTTCAATCGGTCAAAATTTCAATTAAATATACTTGAGGACTACACTTAAGCATATGGCAAGCCGGACTGAAAAAATCAGTTCTATAGCAAAGTAGGGTTATGTTTGTTGAGAATACACTTAAAAGTTGCAAGTGCTACCATATATGATTTATTGGAATAATTTTCTTGTGTACAGTGGTTTACTACCCATTAAAAATAAATTTCTTTTACCCAGGCTATAGGGTAGAAAAAAAACACTTTTCGATAAATTTATGAAAAGTTTATAGATCATCCTGAGCAAAAACATAAAAACATTCTAATGTATAAACTGCAATATAGCAAAAACACAATATACTAAAATACTACCCAGGGTACAGAGTTGTAACCCAAAAATAATACACAACTAAAACAGAGACTCTTGTTGGATCAGTCACTGTACAGTTCTTTCCACGATCTAAGAAACTGACTTGACTTGACTTAAGCTTGAGATACAATAAAAACATAAAACTTTTCGGATTCATCGTACAGAGTCACATCTTATGGAAAGAAGACAAAAAAAATGACCAGAAAGTCTTATAGAATTTTAAGGTAATAATTTATTATTCGCCAACAAAATAAATACGACCCTGTCACGGCTAATACTTTTATGGCTTTATTGCATGTCATTATCCCGTCTCAGGTCAGGTTGGTTACTTAGATCGTGAAAAGAACTATTTTCGTTACAAAAAACTACTCGAGCGCTCATGGCCATGATGCCAGATATTACTAGATTAAGGTGAATTTATTAAAGCCTGTGCCCCAATCAGCGTTCCAGGGTTGAAAACGGAATATGGCTTAATTTTAAATGACGATTTACTCCATTCTTTGGGAGCTTTCTTCAATTATTGGTTAAGATAAAGATTATATTTAACTTATTTATTTTCGAAAGATCCCCTAAGGAGGAGCAGAAAACGTCATATAAAATTAGACGATCTTTCCTTCAATTTAAAATCCTCTTTACCCAAGAAAATAATTTGAACAAGTTATAATTGATGGTTGAAGAGAAGAAAATATTCCATTGTATATATTATCTGTAGTACAGTAAAATTTATAACAGTAGCTGCAAAAAGGTTTTCAATATTTCCACCAGTCTTATTGCAGTATTGAATGAAGTCTTTTTCACGAAGACTTATTTTCCAGACAAATTGAAATTAACATATTTTCTAAAAATTTGCATTTTTAACATCTGGTAAACGGTGAAATTTTCGTTGGGGAGTAGAAACAGCTCTAATGGGATGTTTTTCTCCAGAAACAGAAAAAAACGTTGGATTGCATTTACATGAATACTGTCAATGTAGGTACACGGTAAAAATTTATCAAACACATTTCGAATAACATATGAATCTATGTCACAAATAGTGCGACAGTCTAATGATATATGAATTGTATGTGAACTACTTTTACTAACGCACGCAATATAAATCGTTCTCTACCCACCTTCTCTCCATATGTGCCTGGAAAAAAAGGCAAATACACAAAACATCAAAACAACTACTACCTGTCTTATACTGTCCTAATTCCAGATATACATGATTGGGTTCGCCGTAAGGAGGAAGTAACAAAAGTATATAGAGTGTATCTTTGTACTAAAACCCATGTTATCTACCTTCATTCCAGGAGCTTCGTGTCTTTCATATGGGCCACTAATTTGACTAGACGAATTTATAGTTGTTGTAATGGTTGTATTATTTCCTCTCCAAAGTGTTTCAGTTTAAGTATTTTCAAGCTCTCGCAGAAGTAAAGTATATGAGTGGGTGTTCCATCATAGAGCTCACATTCCATGTTCTTTACAGTTTTTTATCAGGCTAGAGCTAAATGTTGGATTGCTAATAACGGCTATAGCGGCAATCGTTTCTGCTTGGAGCACAGTCGTGTATCAAGCAATGCTGATTCTATTTCCAGGTCCTTTTATACTAACCCCAGTACCATTACTTTTTTGGAACCATTGGTGAACCAGCTGATTTCTCCAGAATTTCCTGTTTTCTTGATGGGATGATGATGTTTACTCGCTCAGTGAATATATTCTCCGCTGTCATGCTATCAAAACTCAAGTGAAATATGAAGTATTGCCACTGTTGTGTCAATGTGTCCTTTTCTAACATTGTTTGTTGTCTATAAATCTTTCGTTTTCAGCCCAAGAACTGCTATCATTGCCTCCGCCTTCACAAAAAGATTAAAAAATGCGTTCGTGCTCTTCATTGCCCTGGTAATACCAAGAACGGCTTGTCTAACAGTTTTAATATATTCACTGCAGAGGACACCGGACTATTGTTCCATAAGAGATCGCTGGCTATATCGCCCAAAACCAGTGAACCACATCAAGTCGTATTCCCCAGGCTTCACCCATAACTCTCCTCCATTGCCAGAAAAGCCTAGTAGAAGTATTTTTTCGGGTGTGTTTTTCAATTCAGTCTGGAATCTAGGGTAACTCTCAAATATTTCACATCTTTGGATATTTCAGTTATGTTTTATGGTTTCTGAACTTTATTTGTTCACCTTCAGCACAAAATAAAAACATATATTTTTGTTATCTCACTAATTGCACAAAATGAGTTTATAAGTTTGTTTAATTGAAAAATAGTGGAAAAAAATTGGAATACAGATGAAAGCAACTTCATAAATCTTTAAGACTCTCTTATGTCTCAATCATTCGATTGAATATCATAATGATATAACCTTTTCATTGTCAGAAATGTTGCCAAAACAGTTCGAAAATAGTTATTTATGCAACAAGTGCAAAAAACACGTTTTGCAAGAGTTGCATACAATATTTTTTCTACATTCATGTAAAAACTCAATCATAGCTGGTTTTCGGCTTGATTATTCAAATTTTAAATAATTAAAGATCTTCGCAATAATTGTAACTCGTTGAGACTTAGTAGTGAGATATACATATATTATTGTTGTATTAAAGCAGGATCAGACACTTGCTCTGGACTTTTATTTAATTTAAATGTTTATGTTTGTCATAAATAATCACAAAACTGACACAAGAATGACAGATGAGTGCAACAAAAATTTTGTTGCGCCAGTGCGAAAAAAGAACCATTGTTTTTTGCATGAATGTAGAAAAATAAATTTTGCTGAACCGTTTTGAAGCAATATTATTTTATTGGATACATATGCAGTATGTTAATGATTAAGTAGTCTTGGGAATATTAATGAGTGGTGAATATTCCTGAAAGATATAGGTATTCAATTTTGCTGTTGAAATAGCCCATCACTCACTTCAACGATACATCCAATTCACAAAATATCATTCGTCTCCGAGAAAAACATATATTACTAGTACTAGTCCTTGGTACCATGAAGATATAGTCTGGCGCAAAGCCAAGATAGACAGAGGATAAGCACTCCTTGAGGCTGTATAACAGAAGTCCCAGCTGCAGGATCTTCAGACCGTAACCCTTATCATATCTGAATAAGAGAGTCTGTAGCAACAATTTTTCATGGCGCGAACCTGAAATAAATGGCACAAGTCACCTAGACCTATATCGTCTTCTCGGAGGTACAGGAATCACTGACTCGAAAGAAATATAGAAAGCAGATTACAAAAGTCCCAGAAAGAATAATACAAAAATCCCACAGGCTATAATCTCGGCTATAATACAAAAAAAATGTTCCACAACTCAATTAAAAAACAAACATGAAATTATTCCCAATTATCAATATCCTACAGATATTACTGAAATAAATACCACTTCAAATAAGAAATTCCATAATCTGACTTTATTACCGGAAGTACTCCATGTTATTTTCGCTTCCCCGACGTCATGCTGCTTGTAGTTCCCATCACGTCTTAACATACTTCAGATTGATTTGTTACTACGATTTTCTCATTTCTTTTCCACCCTGACGATATTGGAAACTAGATACATTCCTAAGACTGCTTGGAAAAATATAATTGAAACGTATTTACACGCTGAATTATTTATTTTCCAAGCTACAATTTTTAAGATCATCAATATCAGGTTGTCATATTCATTATGTAAATATCAACTCTACTAAGAGTACATTTCTTGAATGATGAAAAAAGGCGTTTATACAAATAATTTAGCAGAAAATCGGACGAGATCTTACATCCTTGTAGGACAAAGCGTCTGTCACTAAAAATTGTGATAAATAGGTTTACCTAATGGAGAACTGCCAATATATTTTATAAGCACTCAAGTAAGATATAATGATGTTAAGGAGATATAGGGGTAAGAGGTTATTGAAAAATACTCGTTTTGTATACAGAGCATTTCGTCACTTTTATGGAAAAATTAGGAAAACTGTCAAAAATCATATAAAGTGAGAAGTCCTTCTGCTCATATATGTGTTACTTCAATACCCATTACATTATTGCATTTTTGGATTCTCCTCCACAAGCAGATTTTAAAAATGTATATTACATAAGTGAAAAGTCAATCAATTCGGGAGTTCCGGATAATTCCAATTTACCAATAGTAACAATGAGCCTCAAGTGAGTTGTGAACATTATGTAACATTTTTGAGGTTGTTTTTTTTTTAACCGTTTCTTCGCCGGCACCACCTCAGCCTCCTTGTGTTTATTGAGTATCCCCCTTGTGTTCTAACTACAGCCTATTAAGCCAATTCGTTTCCTGTTTTAGCTCATCCAGGTTCTTGTCTGGTTAATTGTAGCAATCTTCTGGAGTTATTTGAGGTTTCACCATGATGATCCTGCTTTTGCCAGTTTGTCAGATTTTTTTTTTGTTACCAGCGATTCCTCTGTGACCTGAGACCCACTTCAGTGTTACACTGTTTTGAGCCGCCAGTTTTTTAAGTTCTTCGCCGCATTCCCATACCAGCCGAGATGTTACCTTGGAGCTCTGAGGTGTGTTTAATCGGGGGAACTTGATGGCCATTCCAACATTTGGGCCTCGACTACCTATCAACCGAGTAGTAAATGATTGGTTGAAAAATCGTCTAGCTTCGAGAGCGTAATGTGGAGATGCCCAATCTTGTTGAAACGCTAGCACAGCTTCTCACATTATGATCATTTTATAATATTCGTGTTATTACGGGGTCAATATTCAAACCATTCAAGTTTTCCTCAATAAAACATTGTCCAACAATATCGTCACAAAAAATGCCATTTCATACATTAAATTTTTGTAGTGTTTGATAATGAAACTCCCGCACTACTCCACTATTTAATACAAATGGACATTCGTCAGCAAAGCATAAAGCTTGCGTATCCACTGATTTAATTAATAGAGAGTGTAATTTTTTCATGCGAAATTCTCAAAATACAACTGCGAAAAACACTCACTGCATTAGAAATCGGTGATATTGATTGATGTTCTTTTAACGTGAGTTGTCCTAAAATGGCAACTTCCATAGCCTCGTTGTTAACGTACTCATGTGGCAGTTTTTCCGGGATGAGCTGTGGAAGCGCTGTGGCTCTTGCACATGTTTTCGTAGTATAATCCCACAATTTCAATCATATTTTTCAAAGTATACGTCATTTTTGTAAGAACTAAGCTACCTACCTGACACTTTATTTACAAAACGTCAAACTCTAGTTATCCAGTCGCATCGTTCACTTAATCGTGTTGAGTTAGTGCAACAGTGAAGGCATATTTTATGTTGGAATTATCCGTAACTTTCAAGTGATGAGAGTCCAACAATGTTATAACGTTTTAAAATGAGCAAAAAGACGTCCCCCTTCAAATGACTTTTGACATGTTTTATCTTTCATGAAGATGACGCCTTTAGATTTATGTGGAGTGGATAGTATTCATTCAAATGCTTTGTATATTTCATTGTGTGGGATTATATAATACAATTTGTATTGAAAATGTTCATCAACAGCACTTCCAAAATTATTGGATATTCTGTCATTGAATTGATGAGGTATAAAATTGCACCATGTGTTCACGATATCATTGGCTGCTTCAATTAGCTGTTGATTGAGCTATAGTGAACTATTCATTATTGTTCCAATGTTCAACATGAAATATTCAAAATGTTACGAATGTCGCTTATTACATTCCAACTATCAAACATAAATTTGTATCAAATAAATATTTCAAGTACACTCTAAAATTTGCTCAAGTTAAGGTATATACTTGTACAAGCTAGTAGAATAATAAACATGTGAATAATTTTGTCAGAAGCATGATCAGGCTTGGAATTATTTTCACACGATCCTCCCTTCTCCATGCATGATAAGCAGGTTCATTTTTGTCCCTACTCCAATATTTCGTTGCTTATAAGCAAAGAATACAAACAACAACAAGTGAAGCCCGACGAAAATCCTTCAATATTGAAGGGACAAAATGGATATTTTTGAAGGTGACAGCTGAGATGAGATAAATATGGGGCTGATGTGTTTCAAAGAGCCTCTCCACTACGACCTTTGCAGATCAATTATGTGTGCTCCTGCTATTCCTTATTACTCAACTTCGAATGGCAAACCACTGGTCCTCCATATACTGAGGAGGGTGTTTGTTGACGACATTGAACTTACAGAATTTCATTTAACTGTCCATGTTCTTGAAGGTTATTTTGCATTTTGTATTGTAACACAATAATGAAAAACAGATTTCATGAACCACTTATTAATATTCACGGCATCTTTTTTTTTAAACAGTGGATAAACAACATCCTCATACCTCTCTGATCAAAGTATTCGTTATGCTATCAACATTATAACGAAAGAACAAATCATCATCTGGTGAAAACTATTAAGTTCTCCTTGTCGATGCCGGAATAGATGCAATGATTCCCTTGAAATAATAGATGTGAAAGGGAAGCTTCTTGGAAGTCAGGATCGAATGATACATTATCTATTTCCTCTTATCCAGTAGACAAATTAAAGCTTCCATATGTTCTTGTATAGGTAGATTTTCAGTAAAATATCGATTTTTCTTAGCAGTTCGGAACAGTGGTCCCATATTTAACAGTTTATACATTATGCTTGAACTGGTTAATTCATATTCAAAATCGGTCCCAGCATTTAAAAATGTATTTCATATCACAAAACGGCTTACTTCATCGATTTCCAACAAGATCACTTTTTCGTTAGCTTAATATGTGAAGAAGTTAATTTCTATAATTTCATACAGGCTATGCCATTCCTGCAAGCATCACTAACCGTTGCGAGCAGTCCGTCCCTGGCTTCAAGGCACTACTGTAAATCTGTTCACCTTTCCAAAATAAACTTACAGGTACTTAGCTTTGCCGTGAAGTTCAAATACCTAACAAGTACAAAAAATAAAAACTGGAACCGAATTCAAAATTCAGACTTTGGAGGCCTATAACTAGAAATGAGGGTCTATTTAGAAATAGTTTGTATGAACCCATAATAACATATACGCCATTGGTCTGGTGGACAAAGACGACACAAAAGGATGCAATGATGAGACAAGGCAAGGTGCTAATACTTGCTTGTCTCAGTATTGCAGGGTGCATGAGAAGCACGCCAATGGCAGCACTAGAAAACTGATTTGACCTTCCTCCATCACATCTCGTGATAATGGCAAGGATGGGACTATTTAGGCAGCAAAGTGACCTGAGCACCAAAATAGTTAGATCAGGACACATATCCGTTAAAGACATCATAAGTGGAGCCATTTTAGATATGGATATAGACTATATGGCCACTAAACTTCTCCAGAGTCCTAAATATGAGGTAGGAATACCTCACAGAAAGGACTGGCAAGACCCAAGCAGACTGAAGTTCCCCAAGGAGAGACCTGGTAACCAGACGGGTCACAGACAGGGGAAGGGGCAGGAGCAGGGGTGTATAGTGAAATGAGAAACACAAGATGCTCCTTCTCACTAGGAGAACATACCTCAGAATTTCAGGCAAAGACTTATGCCACCCTACAATGTGTGTGAATTAATAAACATAGGACTGACACTATAGGACAAACATACTAACTGACAGTCAGACAGCCCTTGCAGCTTTGAATAGCCGCAAGGTAACATCCAGACTAGTAGAAGAATGCCAGAAAGAGCTGAATGAACTAGCAGACCACATTAAAGTAAGATTAGTGTAGGTGCCGGAACATAACGGTATTTTCGGAAGTGAACAAGCTGATGAACTCGCGAGAAGATGTTCAGCAACAGCACATGTTGGACCAGAACCCACTCTTAGGATCACAAAGAGGGTAATCCAAGGGCAAGTACAAAAATGGGTACAAAGCCAACATAAACTTAATTGGACTCCAAAGCAGGTACACAGTAAAAACTTCATAGGTGGCACATGTGTAAAGCGGGCCGAAGAACTACTAAATATCAGTAGGAATAAGCTAAGAATTATTACAGGCTATCTAACGGGTCATACCCTGGTAAAAGATCACGGGGACCTCAACTGCAGACTTTGTGGCATGGAAACCGAGACCGTAACTCATATCTTATCTGACTGTGAGGCACTGGACTCGAGGAGACAAACTATCTTCGGAGAAGCCAATGTGCCACCTGAAGTATATTGCACACATCAAATGTACCTATATCGTCTACTCGAAGGTACGGGGATAACTGGATGGGTGCACTAAATGTGGGGGTAGAGTGCAATAAGCCAATAGGCTGCAGTGCTCCCAGCATCTGAACGGCTTCCAGAACACAGAAAAAAAAACAAAAAAAATGGAATACTTAGCTTAAATACGCTTCTTCCTTTCTCTTCATTAGTCTCGGGACACTTTATATTTGGTAGAAAAGAATCGCTAGGTACAAACTAATGTTTTTTTTTCTCTCATTTTCGCAAAAAAATCACTTCAATCTTCGCCTCAGAAACAGAGTGCATTTATAATATAATTAATAAAATTTATGTGAAAAAAATTATTTTTCTTGAATTGCTTCCGAATTTCAGCTTTTTGGTTAACCTGAGTGGAATTCAAGCTAGAACCATCCGTTCAATACTGTTATTTCAATCAGATAGGTTGGTTGAAAGCTGAAATTTTTTCTGAAAACGGTTTACTCATAGCCACAATAAATTCCAGTAAATAACAATTAATGGGTTTAGTAGAGATAAAGATAAAGTTGCATTGAGGTAAATAACGGCAAATATGCATGTTTTCAGCTCATTTAATGTCATCAGTACGGTATAATAGAACTTAGAAGGTGATGAAGCCAGAAGCTAAATCAGAAACAAGATCAATTGTAATGAACCACATTAGTGATCTATAGTAATAGTTAATTAGTGTCTTTAAAAATCCGACATTTCTACAGTCCTGGTAGAGACTTTTCTACAGTTGTGATAGAGATGCATATTGTTTTTAGTGAATTTTTCTAAAGTCAAGAAAACATATTCGTATTCTGTGTAAATATTAATTTATTAAAATCGCAGAGCGCTTTCGGCTATTAAGCCATCTTCAGTGCTTACTCGTCAGGTAATTTATACAAGAAACTTTGACAACACATTGACGTCATAAATTAAAATAACATTAAAATTAAAATGATCCCCTATTTAGGGTTTGTTGAATCTAGATATTAAAAAATAATGTTTAATATTTTTTAATATCTAGATTCAACAAACCCTAAATAGGGGATCATTTTAATTTTAATATTATTTTTCTAATTTTGACATATAAAGTGACACTTTTTAAAACTGATTGACGTTATGAAACGTCTTACTTTTTGTAACTAGTTGCATAAAGTAAAATTTTATGCAACTGGTGACGAAAAATGTATTTCAAAATTAGTGACAAAAAGAATTATTCTATTTATTAAACTGCTATAATAGTTCAGACCTTAACATTGGGTAAAGTGTCCATAATGCGGAAACTTTTAGATCTTTCTTACCCTCAAAATATGCAAGTAAAACTTTCTCATCTCGCTAAAAACCGTCTAGAATTTTTTACAAAATGTCAAACTGACAACTAACTTGAAGTAACAGCAACAAACTAAATTTATGTTTTCCAAATTTTTATCAATAAGGTATATGAAATTTTATTTTTTTATTAGGTACTTTCTTCAAAATTAGAAAAAATCTTGTATGCAATACGTAACGAAATGAAATTTTGTGTAACTTGTGAGTTTTTGCGAAACTCACTTCGTTCGTTCCGCAAAAATCTCACGCGTTACACAAAATTAGGCATTTCGTAACTGATGGCATAAATAGCTATTTAATTTATGACGTCAATGTGTTGTCAAAGTTTCTTGTATAAATTACCTGACGAGTAAGCACTGAAGATGGCTTAATAGCCGAAAGCGCTCTGCGATTTTAATAAATTAATATTTACACAGAATACGAATATGTTTTCTTGACTTTCGAGTCATGTGTACTCAGCTATAAAGTATTCAAATTTTTCTAAATAAAAGTGAATAATTTTTTATCAATGAATAGCTTGGTATGTCAATTTAAATTACATTATGTCATTCGATTTGATGAGTCTTGCTGGTTAATTTATCGGACAACGTGTAACGGCACTACGTGTTTTGTCGATGCATGGTGGTTTGAACTCGGTGTTAATTTAACTCGCTCCGACATGATTCGATATAATTAATACATTTTGGCTCTGCCTGGCACTGGTTATGTCTAAGGCATTACCTGCGTTTCCACATTAAAAGCTTTACCCCAAACAAGTATCTAAATAATAGCATTTCAGAAGTTTATATCAATTAATTTGATCAATTGAAACAATGTTTATACATATAATGAAAAAAATATAATAACTGAATTATTTGTTTGATCACGGCATACAAAAATTTCTAGAGTTATAAAGGTCCTCAAATATTCATTGAAATATGCCCAAAAAAGGGATTGAAAGTTCATACGAATAGTGAGGATTGTCAGTTATACGAATATGTAAGGAAAACAAGATTAAGAAGACAGATATATTTAGAAACATCTGGGAGATTCCTTAAGTTAAGGTTAGTTTTCTCCATTCTTCGCTTTTCTCAGCTCTTTTCTCCTGTATTCTCAATTTATTCACCACACTTTCTTCTATATTCTGGGCATTGCTAGTTTTCAGTACTTCTAGACAAACAAATCTGTTCCCTCTTTTGGAAAGTATACTTGTTTCCATTATCACTACCAGATTTTCCTCTATACCTTCCAATTTCCTTTTTTCGGGAACTTTAAATCATCCATACGCGTATACATCAGTGTTTATTTTGGAAGATAGTACCAACTGCTATTACTATAATACTGATTGATTTTTTAGTTCGGCAGCATCAGTTAGAGGCTTAGAGGTACCCTGGCCTTTGGGATTTTTGTGCTCTTTATGTGAAGAAAATAGTACCCTTATCAGGATCAACAGTCTTTACAATAGGTCCTTCTTGGGGAAATCGTCCATTACATGATCTGGTCCTAGGAATCTATATCCCCAAGAAGACAATGCTCATATTAGTAGATAATGTAATGCACTATACCTAGCCAAGAGAAGTAATTTGAAAAGCTTTACTTCGCTAAAAGTTACCAGATGAGTTATTAAAAGGCGTGTTCCAAATCTATTAAATATGCCTTAATTGATGAAAAAATCAGCCACGCATAGTCATAAGTCGACTTCTCGTCTGTCTAGTGAATTATTTTATACCCAAGCAATAATCAGACGGGTATTCTGTCACATGTAAAACTTTTTCATGTTCCGTATTCAAACTGAAAGATTACATTCACATTACTCTAATATGGCTGTTTTTAAGTAGCAAATAACTGAACGCCAATGGAATAAAAAATAAAAACCAATTCAAATTATCAGTTAATATCAATGCTAAAAAGTGTTGTGTGGAACTGGGTGGAATCTGACAAATCAAAGGTCCACAGAATTGCTAACTCAAATTCAAATCACTCCTCCTGGTTTTTAAATGAGGTATACCAACAGATACCTAGGTTCCTCCCTATTTATGCCGATTGTATGCATTTACTGAGGCCTGAAATTTCGTTAGTCAGCGTCTCCAAGGAGGGTTTTTCTACCAGAAGATCGCTATATTCCTGTTTTGGCACTTGTCTCCAGTACGACTAATGTTTAGGTTGAATCCACCGAGATGTACAACAAAGATTGTTGCAGAGCCAGTGAATGCAGTTTTAGACCATAGCCAGTTGGTATTATCGTTTGCTGGGGTTAATAATCTTTTTAGGCGGTCCCAGACCAGCCTGATTCGTCAGATTGGGGAATGAGACGTTGGTTACAAAATAAAGTATCGCTAAAACCAAACTTTTCTTAATATTTAATCAGCTCTTCTTCATATATGACTAGAGACCAATGAATGTTTCCAGGACACTTATAACGGACGTTGAAAAAAAAACAAAGTAAATAACCCGTCTTAATATATAATTTGTATTCCTTTCTAGTTTTATGCTGACATATATTTGTTCAGTCTCATCAACAATCTATAGAGGTACCGACCTTTATTACCAACTCTAATTGGCCTACAAGGCTCACAAAAACCGTGGTCTCCCGACAATAGACAATTGCTGATTAATGTTTATTCGGTTAGAAAAGAAAAGTCCGAATAATTGCCAGTTTCTGCAATCACCAAACAAAAAAGAAATGATATATTGGTACATAAATAACAAGGCGAAATTTCGCTTGAGTCGAATATGAACTATTTTATTGCCTATGAAAAAATGATAGATATTTCAAGAGCAAAATAATTGACATATTGATGGAATGTTCAGTGTGAAAAACATATTCAGGCATATTCTGTTTCAGTTTCATTGATTAGCTTGAAAAGGGTATCCACTGTGTGAGTGTTGCTACATTTATAGTAATTACTGATAAATTGAACTGGAGCCGTTTAACCCATGTCCAGCACTGTTCTGAACAGAAATAGTTAAGGATTTGATACATGAACTTCATTCGAAATGATTCAGGATAACTCATGACAATAGAGGAAATTATTATGTCAGGTAAAACAACGAATCTGTTTCTCAAGGAACCGCTAAAATATCCGAATTGTGAATAACCAAATAAGTGTATGAAAGATGATTAAACAAGCCTAAATTATGTCTATATTGAAGTGTTCCTTAATAGATGATGCATTAATCACCTACAAGAAGAACAGAGAAATAAACTGCCTTTGCTTTTACCAAGCTGAAGTTTCACGTAAAATGTTACCTTCAAAAATCTCTCAATCGACTGAAATTAAATTGGATTAGAATTGGAGTGGCTCTTTGTCATATCCTACTGCGACCTTTGCAGATCTATCGTGGAACCTGCATAGACTGTCATCTGCTAGGCCAATTGTGTGCAGCCTTCAATGTCCGGTAAGCATTACCACCATCATCCTCGTCATTTCTCGACTTTGATATAGTAGGTCGTGTGACAGTTTCATTGAAGGGATTTTAAGGAATAATTTTCAGGTATATACTACCGAGGTACATCAATTGTGATTAAATTGAATGTAGCATATTTATTCATGTATATTTGTTCGTATCTTTTTTATTCAAATTTGAGTAGAAAAATTTCCTATCTGACGCTTAGTACAGGTATAATTCATAGCAGAGTTTTGATAAATAATCCAATGAATCTGCGTAACCCAGTCAAGTTAAATAGAAACAAAGGAATCACCGTACCATTCTTTTTTTAAATCCATTAGGGACAATTTGGATACCCTGAAGCTTTGTTCTCATAAATATTCAACCTACGTGATCAGCATCAACCCTGATTTTTCAAAAGATCGTAATGGTACATGTAATTTGGTTTCCATATTGAAATGGGTCAAAAAATGTGTAATTTGTTCACTACGTACACTAAAAACTAATAGTGTCATCTACTCTCAACAACTTTCTCACTTTCCTGAAATAGTTAAGTTCTTACTGGTGGTAGATTAGTTTCTGTACGTAGCTCCTATAATTGGAGAGCGCGCGTCATATTAAGAACGAAAATTAAGATTATTCACATCCATAAGGAAGTTAGTCTCTTACGCTGTGAATTAAAGTCCACCAAGTCCAATTAGAGCCGCAGACAGTTGAATGTCATTTGTGTCTGTCTACAAAGAGGAACGATTAGAGAATTTCATGAAGTTTCCAGTTAAACTGAGCTGGTTCACCTAAAATATTAGAATATGCAATTAACTTTTTTTATTGGGTATCTGAAAAAATCTTTTGGATAAGATAACCACATTATTATCTTGATCCTCAGTAATTTCATTTAAGAACTATAAGGTCCTCAGACTCTTGGAAACATGTCAAGATGTAATAAAATTAATGAAGACTTTCGGATATGCTTTGGAGATTACCATTTCTCAACTATTCTGAAGACAATGACGTGGAAAATATCAACAGCAGCATACCAACCGTTAAAAACGATCAATCCAAGTGATATAAGTTGTCTTGACTTGAATCTTATGATCTTGAAAGATATTAACCAGTGATTAGAATATAATGGTTCATGAAAATGAGAAAAATATAATCATCAGTAAAGGTACTAACAGAAATTGTTAAGATCTCCATATTATTTATTGGAAAATCACCCTGTTTCTCATTAACTAGGTATTCGGGTATATCCGAAGGAAGAAAAGAACTGGAAGTTATTTGTATAAAATGGAAGAATGAGGAAATTTACTACGTCTAACTGTGGGAGAAGGGAGATTAACAAAAAGACTGGATGAATGGTTATAGATTCAGTGTATATACTACTAGCTGTCACAAGACAACTGGGATACGTGCGAAGAGGGGAAGAGTGCTGGCACGTCAAGAAGCCCCGGCTTCTGGGAGATATTCCAGTTCTGGCTTGAGCACCTGACGAATGCCTGCTTAAGTACTACTTCGCAACTCCGTACAGGGCCATGATCCGGGATAGAGAATTCCTGGAAAAAGAGAGGAACACACAGCCTAATGGGACCGTCTGGTACACAGATGGCTCATGCTCCGGTGATAGAGCAGGGGCTGGAATTTACTCCAGGAACCCAAGAACACAAGTTCGTGTACCATTGGGTGATGGTGTATCTGCATATCAGGCCGAGATATATGCTATCTCGGAATGTGCGCAGATAAACCTAGACAGAGAATAAGTGGATCGACGCATAACCATATACTCCGACAGTCAGGCAGCAATTAAAGCCCTGAGTGGGTATACCAGCATTTCAGGACTCGCTAATGAATGTTGAGAACGACTTGCTAATCTTGCAAGGCGCAACGTGGTGCGGCTAGAATGGATTCCAGCCCACTCTGGTTTTGAAGGCAACGAGATGGCGGATGCACTGGCTGAGGTAGGGGCGGCCCTGGGCCTTACAAAACAAAGAATACGCAAGGAGACGAAGAAGTGGCTGAAGAATCAGCACCTCGCTCATTGGAATGCTCTGCAGGGTCCTAGACAATCCAAACTTCTACTGAAGGGATGGACTGATGGACACGCTAGGGCAGCTACTGAACTACCAAGGAGTAGGCTAAGGAAGATAGCAGGAATCCTAACAGGGCACTGCTGTATGATGAAACACCTCCACAACTTAGGAGTAGAGGAAAGTTCCCTATGCAGGGGTTGCGGCATGACTGACGAAACGTCAGTCCATGTTCTCCTAGAGTGCCCACACTGGGCTGTACTACGCAGGCGAATCTTCGGAGTCCCTGTTATGGCCCCTGGAGACACAAGCAGGCATCCACTGAAAAAGGTTGTGGCCTTTATAGAAGGGCTCGGCTTTATGGATGTCTAGGTTGCAGGAATGGCACAATGGGCCCGCCAGTGGCCTCAGTGCCGGAACCTTGGCTTGAGTTTGTCCAGGACAAGGCTCGCCTGCAAACTCAGTAGTAGTAGTAGTGGTAGTAGCTGTCACAAGAAATACCATTCAACTGTTAGTATGCTACTAGAGACTATTGCCTACTGTTAGGAAGCCAATCTAGTAATAATATAAATTTCCGTTGTTTGTTTGGAACTATTCCACACACAGTCTTCTTCCAAAGGTTAGTTTCTTCTCGCTGCTTCATTGAACTATTGTTTCACTTAGGTAAAGGGTAAACCAATGTGGTGTGCAACCCAGACCAATGCGGACCAATTAAGGACCGATTGAGACCAATGAATGACTAATTAAGACCACTGAGTGATCAATGCAGAACCAATTAAGACCAGTAATTGAAGAACCAATTATGACCAAGTGGGGAGCAACTATATAACCAATGGAGGACCAATAATAAACAATGGAGGATAAATTATGGCCAATGGAGACCAATTAGGGGACCAACGGGACAATTAAAGACCAATGTGCAATGAAGTGTTCACAATTTTTGGTCGTGGTTCACCATTCGACTTATTATTCCTTTTTTTGTCACTTGGAAATTTCAATTTTAAATGCCGGGCTTTATTTGTTTGTCTCTTTATTAGTATCCAATTGTGATTGAATATGGTTTTTTAAGTATGTATGTAGGTATATTATATTACTAAATGTGAAGCGCCTATCGACTTATTCATGTTCATATGTATAAGAGTGGCTCGAGAATGAATTGAAAATATTGTTTCAACGGATAAATCGTGTGCGGTGACATAAAATAATTGAAGGGTATTGACATTGCTATTGATCGTATGCGGTCCGGTTCAGAGTGAAACTCACAAAGCATCAATTATATCCACACAATTCCCATTTATTGGAGCGTTTTTCACTTGATTATAGTAAAGTTACATTTCCAGTTTTTATTTTTACCAATATAAAAATTTCAGTTTTCTTTAAATTATACTTTCCATTAAATTTTCGGTAGAAAAATTCCTCGATATTCAGTCGACAATACAAATCGGTTATATAGGAGAAAAGTTTCTGAAAACTCAACATCCCAGAAAACCCAAATTTTACCGCATCAATTGTCAATGCGTTTAAATTTTTTACTATTTCCACGAGGAATTATAAATAGCTTTTCAGAAAAGCTATTTTTCACGCACACAATATCGTGAATCAATATTAATATCACGTATTCAAGCATTTCACAATAACGCAGCGATACCAGAAGTATTATATTGTTTTTTCGTTCAAAACTCCATGCCGCAAAATGTTGTTTAATATAACAAATTAATGATGTTTTTTTTCGGATAATGATCGGAAACGATATAGAAATATAAATAATTCATACATGATTTACATGGAATTAATCGGTTTCCAACGTGTCTTGTTCACATAATAAAAGTCCTTTTTGTATAATTCCTCCAAGTTCACGTCTAAACACATTTACGTATTCTTCAGAAGCTGGAAACATAAATATAATAAGCAGAAATTGTTTGGGGTGAAATCGGGGTGTATGACAGATGAGCTATCATATATATCGACGCCTTGGTCGTTCAAATGGTGGATGTTTGATCTGATGAATGAGAGCTCGCATTGTATTGGTGAAGAACGATTGTTAGTCTGCTGCTATTTTTTCTTATCTCACCGAATATTTCAATCCAGCAAATGTTTGTGTACCATTCCCAAAAATAGCTCTACCAGAACACTTACCCACATTAGATTATATTTTTAATTATCTTCTGCACTTCTATCATATTCTATTTATCCTCGCACGATCTTCTTTGGTTCTGAAGGTATGAGGGATCCAATAACAATCCTTCAATAACAAATATATCATTGATACCGATCATAACAACGCCAAAATTGGTTTAACTATAAGCGCGTGGTTGAGTGGATTGAATGTGATTGTGGACATTTTTGTATAGCTCTGATTGAGCTCCAAATTGGTCAATATTGAAGCTCTGTTCATTTCTGGCCTACTGACATTCCAATGCTTTCCAAATAGCTTGCGATTTCTCTTAGAAGACGAAATTCATCGATGTTAAAGCTGCAAAATCTCGAGAACAGTCACTGCACCTTTAAATATTTTCTAACCATGTCATTATGAATATATTGGAGACTATTCACACGATTTATATGAAAATTGGCATAGATGGTTAGCAAGTTATGGCAAATCTACAGGGAATATTTTGACATAGTGATATTGAATATTTTCATAAGAAATTTACATATGCAAACCTTTATACCCAAAATTTTGTTTGAAAGTCCCCAATACCAAATAAAAAACATCCGCTAGGTTGATGAGTTGGTCGATCAACGTATTTGGTAACATTTTGAAATGGGCGACGACCCAGCACTCTAATGGAACGCCTTTGATGTGATAATCACAGTTAAGCTAAGTTGAACATGGTTAGTACTTGGATGGGTGGGAAAACCATCGTATAAGTCCCGTACAGCCGGTAGCGGAGTAGCGTATTACAGCTCGTAGGCATTATACCAATGAGCACAAGGTATAATGTAGATATGCCGTCTTTCGGAGGAGTCCATGGATGCTGGGCTCGTTAAAGAACGCTACCACTGGTTAGAATACTAGTGGGTTAACCAAAATTCCCGGTTAGGGGTAGAGTGCTCCTGACGTCGATGATTAGCCTCAGTCGCAGAAATAAACCGACGTTAAAAAAAAACCAATAAAAAAGAATCCAAAAGAATGGAATCAAAGATGTCCACCCGATGGAAACATCATAGATACCATACAAAATGGTAAGACATACGAATATCTACAATTCCAGCAAACACCAGACCAGAAGCAAGCAAAAATCAAAATAAACGGCCCCTTCACTTAAAGGGTACATACTCTATTGAAATCCCAGCTGAACGCAGGAAATCCCACCAAAGCAACAAATAACTACGCCATACCGGTCCTGTATACTTATTTGGAATAGAACAGAGCTGAAAGTTATTTTAAGAACAACGCATACCTTTATGACCAATTGAAATCGTTACAGAATCTGACAAACAGCTCTAGTGGGTCCAGAAAGCACTTCATGGTCGACATCTCAATTCAATTACAAGAAATATAGCATAAGGAATCCAAACATCGTATCGCACAAGTGCAGAAAGTGTCAATAAACAACATAGACGATACAATATATTACGTCGGGATGTTCAGCCACAGCTAACGTTGTCTATTTAACACCTACGCGCCTTATTACAAGTAGGTACCATCTGTATTCAGTTCTAGAAAATGCTTGTTTTAGACTATACGATAGGTCAACTATCACCGATACACGGGTGACTAATAACCAGCCTAATATTAAAGTTGTGGATGGAAAGCTAACTCAGTTTTTCTGGTTGATGCTGCTGTATCTTATAACAATATTTCAGACTAGCACAACGAGAAAATTGCAGTACAAACCGATCTTGCAATTGACGTGAGACAGATGTAGCATGCAGAGAAATCAGAGGTGATACCGGTCATCCTTTCATTTACAAGACTAATTTCCAATGCTCTACAAGACAGCCCCAGCGAACTAGGTCTTCACAAAAACACATACATTGATGATCTGCAGAAGGCTGCAATTTTGAATACTTGGCACACTGTCAATTTCATTTGGGTTAATACATGCTAGGAAGAGGTCAAAATCACAAGCAAGGGCTGAGCAAGTGTACAATTAATATAATATGATACAATTAACCTTATTGATGGCTGATTGATCATTAAAAATGATAATAACCCTCTCATACATTTCATAAATATCGAATTGTCTATGGTGTGAGCTCTAGACGGAATAAAATAGGTATGAAACGTGTATCAGCCAAGTTTGCTCTGGAATTACTCAATTCTAGTCAATACAACCATCAAATGAGCATTGTTTAGTAGCTGTTGAATCACGTTAACGATGAAATTCACTTAATGCGGTCTAGCTGGTGAAAAATTATTTCGACAAACGCACGTAAACTTTGGTCAACTCAATTTTCTCATTACAATAGTACGATGCAACATATATGAGGTCAAAATGAAAGTTATGCGTCTTCTGCCTCAAACAATACGGTGGAAATGATCAATTGTTTTCTCATCACAATAATACAGCTGCTCACACATCATTGCTTGGTTGTGATTTTTCCTCAAACTGAAATATCTATGATGGAAGGAAGATATCTAGGAAAAATCAAAAAGCGCCTATCAGAATTGTTTTATTTCAGGCCTTTTGTTTGAGTCCTTGTATAACTTCATCCCAAGAAGAAGATTGGAATAAATATTTTGTGGCTTAGATGGAAGTAATCAAGGAAAGATAACTGCATTATATATACATATACAAACAATAGTTCCCCGCTCGTTCATGCCTATAAATAAAACTGTTGTTCTAAGCCAAGTACAACCATTTTCCGTATTGATTTAAAAATCAATGTATTTAGAAATTAATATAGGTTCAGTTCAACGACCTGATGATAAGGTAAAAACGCAGCAGTATAATGTATATTGTAATTCAAGAGATGGAATATAGTTCTTCTAATTCTTATTCATGAAATTTAAATAATACACTCGTCAATTTCAGTTATGATGAATTTTTCAGTTTAACTATAAAACATTTAAGGTTCAAAATATGAAGGTTGTTTTAATAAAAATGGGGTATTGGTTGAGGTCTCTTCGAAGTCAATAGGCGTTAAGTGATAAGGGTGACAAAATCATTAATTATGGTGGAGTGAAGGCAGTGTCGGACACAGAAATCGTATCATCGATTAAAAATACACAGCCTTTCACAACTTATGAGCAGCAGCTTCACTGGCATCTAATTTGTCGTGGAATAATGTAATTAATTCAATAACTATGCAACACCTATCATCATTCGTTTCCAAATGATTATATCGCACCCTTGGAGAAACACAAATTTATTAATTGCTCAGTAAGTGCATTAAGAGTTTTTTTAAATTTATTTTTGGTTTTTGGCAGTGAAAGGAAAAACAGTCATAAGAAATTATATTGAAAATAGTTAGTGGATTTGTATATTATGCAGATATTGGCTTTTTTATTTTCCCTGCGGAATAACCTCTCTTAGATCCATCAATTTTTTGAAGAAGTTACAAATGTGTCATCATTCCTCTAACATTTTTCTTAATTCCGATGAAGAGAAGGGGCATTGAAAATCAAATTTGAACTTGATGGAAAAAAAATTCAACATTTTTGAACAAAGTATTAGGAAAGGGTTATTATCATTAATATTATTTCAATGTACTCAAATGTATCAAGGTAGATTTTGGAGTAAATTTAGTGTCAACCGAAAACTTTTAAATCCTCAGGCATCACTAATACAATATTCTCTCTATTCAATGAGCAAATAATGAGATTCACTTCACGCATCTGAAATCATATATCAATATATTATCATTGTAACAGCATATTTGGAAATAATCATCAACCGAAGTTATTTTGGTGTGCTTCAAAGTTTGATAATTCTCCTACTTCTCCTTCCTACGTCTTTTGCAGCACGCGGTAGCTAGACTGGAACAAAAGTATATATTTACAACACATCTAACGTTAACTATCCATCCAACAGTTCAATTATTCTTATTTACAGTTACATTTTAAACTGCTTCCACCAACTCATCTCTTGAGTTGAGACGTTCAAAGCGAAAACAATCAAGTTTTTTTTTCGTGATGAGTTTTTTAGCGTTTCTAGACCGGTAGTCGACTGAGTTTTGATATACATATTTTTGTATCTAGAATAATGTATCGTGATAGTACATGAAAATCGGTTTACCGTATTTCTTAATCACAGGATTCGTGCACGGTTTGTTTCACTCAAGTGGTTATGTACCATTCGAATTAAAAACTTTGTATACGATACTATCCCAATTTCTGCTATGTTGTATGTATGTTTTTCGGGGTGACATAAAAGATCTATTGTGCCTTCTTGTTTCTACTCAGTTCCTGAAAAAGGTTCCAGGTCATATCAGCTCCTTTAGGCCTATTTCCCTGGAAAATTTTATGATGGTGTCTACTGGCTTTAGTTTACCTGTAGCGTCCCTCTCCTATCCAGTAGTCCCCTAGGATTTTGAAAGGCTGAGCATTTCGTAAACTTTCTTCTTTCATACTGCAGAATGTACACTCTCCTTACTCCACTATTTTGGGATTTTTCATGTGCCTATTCAGGCGACAATGTCCCGTTAGGATCCCTCTTCAAACTCTTGGTGCAGTTTTACTTTGGCTTAGGCATTACTTTCATCTTCACAGGATACAGTCACCCAGGAGTAACTTCGATTGTCTATGCCCTACAAACTTTTTTTAATATTCATATCTCTTTTTTTTGTCTTTGCCCTGCAAAAGAGTTCCGGCCCCCTCTTTGCTCGTTCATATGCGTTTGCATTTCCACCTATTCCCGTGTGTCCCTGAGATGATTATACTATCATCGCCTAGCCATCGACTTTACCAGGGCATTGCCGAACGATTTTGGAACTGATTACACAATATATTGGTGCTTTAATGGCTACATTACCATTCGTCAGTATGATAATCCTTCGGCTCTTATGTCCATTATTAATATTGAGCTGGGCATACTTTCCGCTTAAATTATAGTTTGGGCTTTCCTAGCTTCCTGAGTGTAATTTGTTCCTTCTTTTGTTCAGTTTCATTCTTATGTATATGATGGTTGGTTCAAAAAACATTCTAATAGGGAACTTGCCAAAAAAATAAAATCATTTAAAAACAATTAAAATCGTAAGATATTATCATAAGGAACTCCGTAGAAAAAGAAAAATTCCAATAGCGATTGAATTACCTGAGAAACAAAGGGTTGAAATTTGAAAAATTTGAACTGCTCTTAAAACGCGCTGCCATTGGTTGTGACGTCAGACCGCACTTTTCGTCCCAATATATTTATAACGGTACGTTGTGTTGATACTTTACACAGTATCACCCATCTCTATATATGTCAAATTATATTTTTATGTAGCTGTCAAAACATTTTGAGGTTAGTAATATCAAATCGTTTCAATCGTTTCTGCGGTTACCGATGCGCGAGGTGCGGTGTGACGTTACAGCCGCTGCCGCGCATTTTGCTTCGTTTGAATATACCCGGTGGCGATTCCAACTTTAATTATTTATTGTGAAATAAGTATTGCGATTTAAGGGCTAATATTTGGTATAATGTGTTTTCATATATAAACACACATTTTAGTAAAATAAAAAAAAATGGGCAAGTTCCCTATTGCATTGGAAGATTACAAAGACATGGCGGAATGGATAAGTATAGTGTCATCCTTTTTGGTATCCTCTTCCAAGTATTATCATACAATCAGTTGGTGAAATTATATTATAGCGGCGGAGCTAACAAGACTTTTGACGACCTACCCAACACAACACAATATCTGCATTCTAGATTTGTTAGATAGATAGATTTGATTCACTAAATTACATGTTTCACAAAGTTTGTAGCAGCTTATAGGTACAAAATGTATAAAACTCAACATGTGTATGTGTATGTGTTTGTGTTTGGGGTAACATTCACTGAGACCTAAAAGATCAACATATTTACACCCCTTTTTTTCAACAACTTCATCTTGCACTATTCAAATCAAATAATGTCTCACTATCAGAATACAGAACTCAAACTCAAACAAAATTTATTCAGTCTGGTATTCAATTAAAGAGACCCTGTATACCAATAATAATCACTATTACATTTTTCATGGAATTAGCATGTTATTTTATAAGCTTGCAATGAGATACAATTCAGTATTCATTGATTTCACAAGTCCTCATTAAAATAATTTACATGAGATAATACATTTTATTTCCAGTGATTCTGATGGCTCTATAGTTGTTTCATTACCCTGGCGGATAAAGTGAAAAAGAAGTAATTACTTAATGTTGAAGTTACTTCTCTCTTACATTATGAAGAAGTCATTTTTTTCTGTAACAAATTCAGTTATAGTGTATATTTTTCCTTTCTATTAATTTTTAGGAAGACTTTTTTGTTTACAGTATTACAAATAAGGAACTAGAGAACCAATGTCTCGATTCTGCTATAAAGGACCAATATACCAGGAGAGCATTAACGTTTTTCTTCACCATCACATTTAGTGATTCTTCGACATTATGAATACCTACTTTTGTGATTTATTCATCGAATGACAGAAACAAATATAGCAAATGAGTTAGTGTAAGGTCTCTTGAAAAAACTAACGGCTATTTTTTCCTACTCCGGTGTGAGTCTGTGCATTTGACTTATCCCCTAGTCCTCTTTTGAATTTTTCTGGAAATGTGTTAAAAGAGCTCTTTATAATGATATTTGTAGGTGAATTCTCAATTCTCATCAAAATGACACTTAATATCATGTCAGGCAAAATAGAACTATAGGTATTGCTACAATATCATTGCCATCCTTTTTGCATTAGTGTGTGTGTTCAAACTCGAGCAAGGTCTCAAGTCATGTATTCTGACTGACAAAAATAATGGATCCTACAAACTCTTTATATATACCATCTCAGCATTTTCTATCTTTTCACCTGGTTATTATTGACTCCAGGTTCAAACACGTTATCCACTGGTCTCCAGTGAAAACTCTTACGATCACCGCGGAATCTTCTTTGCACTCAGGTAATTCTGGAGGAATCAATTAGTTCATCGATGGTTCCGAAGCAAACTATGACACTGAGGCTGGTATAAATGAACATAAAAAGGGAATATTCTTCAGCATTACTCGATATACCTCTTCATGCAGAAACGATTTCCACTATAGCCTGTATTGATGAAAACATCAGAAGAAGATATACCGGACAAAAATTTAAAATACTGACTAACTGTTTGACTTTTCTTGAAGCAATTATCAATCCAACAACTAGGTCTACACTGCTGAAAAACTGAAAAGGGTGTCTCTTATATGGATACTGTTACATGGAGGAATTGTAGGTCTCTGCTTTACTCACCCCCTACCAGTTATTGCGATGATTACGAATATTTAAATTCTGTCTAACTTAACGGTACATTTATATCTTAATCAGACAACCGATCTAAAAACTTATTTGTGTTATATTGGTTTCCAATATTAATGTTTTCTCAAAAAATTATTTATAGAAAATACTCTGAAAACCAACTCGATAATTACTCATTTGAATTTAAAAAGCTCTTTCCAAACCATTAACTGCTTTGATGTGGCTTTTGAGTTAAGAAAAAGAAAACATCAAACTAAGTAGCACCTGGACCAACGTCCTAACATCTTTCTGAGAGTGAAGGTAGTAAGTAATCAGCGTCAAAATCGATATAATCTCTTGACGAAGACTCTTCAAAGCGAACAAATAGAAAATATATATCAAAGAACAGCTTGGTTAAGATTTTCAGAGAACGAAATCCCTTTACTTTGAAGGACGGAAATTGGCTAGAATAAAAAACAAACTCAACTAACTTGAAAGAATTTGGCAGTCAAATGGAGTGATGATAAAATTTTGTACAGTGAGGTACGTGAAAAATACGTGTTATAGGAAAATAATAAAGTTATGTTAAGCAAATTTACGTAAAAACGATGGCAGCATATGGCTACTTTGTAAAACAGCATAGATGGGTGCCACACAGTTTTTTTTCTAAGTTCCACTCAAGCCAACTCACATCTTTTATTCCAGAGAGAAAGTTACATGCACCACAAACATGTCCAACTTTCTATTATCTGAATAAAAATAGTTCAGGCATCTCATATACATAGCAATGAGCCTTATGTTCAAAAGCTGCATGCAATTTTACTATCAACTAATTCTACTGTAAAATTTCTATTAGACTATAAAAATATACTTTTACTTTATTCTTATTTTTTCCAGCTTTCTGGTATTTAACTTTTAAAATAACCCTATAGCATACATATTCACTGGATCATGACAAAGCTGGGTTTACAGATAGACACTACAAAAACAAATCCGACCCTCGATAACGATATAAATTAATTAAGCGTTATTCAAATAATTTAATAGCATTCAACCCTTTGCGAGAAATTCAGATATCACTATGAACCACTTAACATCAATCGCGATTACTCTATCCAGAAAATATTTTATGATGTGGTAAAATAATCAGTTTCCAGGTGAACTATAATTTCAAAATAGTTTATATTAATTTTGTTTCAGTGGAAAATTATATTTAAGCCTAATGATAGATAAAAGATCAAGCTGCTCTCTGTGCTTTTAATATTCTCAATTGATATCCTGGATTGTTAATTTTTTTTGTGGCATACGCTCAGTACCTCAGTACCTTAACCTCCTTACCTCCGTACTAATAATCAATAAGCATATTGTTAATTAGTTCAGTACTAATTCCAGCTTCATAAATTGTGAAAGCCATAACACTTGAAAGATATTCATAATTTCGGGCTATTTTACAAAATAGTCTCACAAACTTTGATATTTTTGATATTTATAATTTTCCTAATCTAGAAATACCAAATTTGGTTTCATGGATACCTTACTAAATCTTTTTTCCACAATTGGTTTCTGTCGCTTTCGATCACCATTTCTAAACGCATTATTTCCTAAGCTGCTTTTTTATAGTATTCATCAAATTATGTTGAACATATAATTAAAACTTATTTAGTCACTATGGAACGAACTAATATGGAACATGTGCTCTTGTTTCATCTAATTAACAATTATCTGCTCGAATATTCTTCCTATCTATCAGTTCAAGAAGTTTTTCTTTGTCCCATTTGTTCCATGAAGGAAGTTCAGCTCTATTCCAACGATACCGTACATCTATAATCAGAGAGGTTTATTATATTATTTTGAATGGAGCTGCTCAAAGATAATCTTAATTAGCATTGCAATAAAAACAAAACAATGCATTGCTGTCTTCGTTAATCCCTCAACGGTATTCTCTGCAATTTATTATCTTCTCGTCGCTCTGCACTAAAAAAAAAAAAAATCAAAAATTGAATTTCCAAGCGGGTATTAATCAAACGAATAGCTTATGTTTGATTTCAAAGGAACGAAAAAATTTTCTACACTATTCCAGTAGGACTATCAAAGGACGCTACAACTTTCCAAGCATAGGTGAGAAGAAAGTGATTGAAGAGATACGGAAGTATACTATTCAGTTGACACTTTTCCGAACAGCCAAGATGCACTGAAGGCACTTGTTTCCATGAAGGCCAGCTCTAAACTTGCGTAGGATCTTTGAAGTCACTTTGATACCATTGTAATGTCATTGTAGTCGGATACCAGATTATAAGGATAACGAACTGGCGAATGAAAGGGCCATACAAGGGTCATCAAAACCTATTCATTGTACCGGAACCCTTCTGTGGCATTGAAAAGTCAACAATAAATATGGTTACAAGGAAATGGGTGGCGCGCGCAGAGGTCTCTGGAATAATAAGAAATCTCACCAGTACAGAGACAGGCAAAACAGTTTATTAGAGGATATTCACGGCAGACCTAAAAGTCAAAGAATGGAAAACTGTCAAAGTAGGTCTAATAACAGGGCTCTAAGAGCTTACCAGTGAATTAAAGCTACTGGTGTTGACAGACAAAAACGTGTGCATGTCACCTAGAGAAGGAAACTAAAGACATATCCTTTGCCAATGCGAGCTGATTGGCTGATTGGCCACAATAGATGTGAAAAGGTCGTGGTAAAAAGGCTGATTAGCCTCTATCAAATTTAGTCTCACATAGTTCAATTATTATCAATTATTTAAAAGATAAACAATACTACAAAAAAAAAGTATTCGACTCCAAATACCAAACAGTTCAAAAATTACACTCCGTACATCAACATTATGTATCGGGCATGGCCAAATGCTAAATACCCATAGATCATTCCATAATAATGTTCTGTGGACACATTCACGAATAGCGAAATATATGATGGTACGAATTTCAATAAATATTTAGTGTGGCATTGTTAGCATCGTTGTTATTCGGTTCAAGTTCATAATGGAACATTTAATACGTATATACATTAAACGAAATGCAATTATTGATTCGACTGCTACTAGGACTACTTAAATGGTTGAAACTAGTTAAGTTGTCTATAATACTATGACTTTGGTAAAAAAATTGAAGTTTTAACATATTTTTCCTCGTTTTTCGACGTGGACCTTAAAACAATGTGGAAATATATTTAAAAGATCTATACTGGAATCACTAAGATACATAACAGGTCCAATAAACTAACAGTTTGGAGATGCATCCTTATTTATACTCAGTTTCTGATGAGAGTCAATGAAACTAATAGCTCCTTCAGTCCTATTTCCCGGAGGAATTTTAGGATATCTGCAGGCTTCAACTCATCTGCTCTAGGATTCTGAAGTGCTATGCAGTTGGAAAGTATGTGAATGGAGGTTTCACTTTTTTGATCTTTTTCAGATGCCCATTCAGGCGCCAATGTCCCGTTAGGATCCCTGTTAACACTCTTAGCGCAGTTTTACTTTGACATATGCATTCATTTGATCTCAACAGGTTGTAGTCATCCAGAAGAATCTTGGATTGTATAAGCCCTGCTAGATCTTTCTAATGGCCAGATCTTCTATTTCTCTCGGCTTCACCTATTTCTTCCAATATTACATTGTGGCTGATTTCGCAAAAGGGCTCAGGCCTCCAGAAAGGTAATTCAGTCACCCTCCCTGCTAGTTCATCTGCTAATTAATTTCCTTTTATTCCAGTGTATCCTGGAATTTATATAGTCAGGTAACTATATTGTTCTAGCCTAGTTCATTGAGTTCATTGTTTTGGCATTCCCAAACCATTTTGGAAATTATAACACAAGAGCTCAGTGCTTTAATGGCTGCTTGACTATCCATCATGATAATTTTTTGTGCTCTGTATTTTTTATCAATACTGTGCGCACTTTCTTATGGGGTGGATTTTTGCTTGAAAGATACTTTGGGTTTTTCCCAAGCTTTCATAGTATTTAACATACCCAATATACCTTCCTCTCCACAACAAAATGATTATAAAGTTTCATTTTCACACAGAATAAGCGATCTGATTGCGGACCGAAGTTGTGCTCCTCTTCCAGCTTGGTGATCATAAATACTCTCCACCTTTTTGTGGAACATATTTTCAAGAATTCAACGTCAGATCCTCGGTTGCAATATTGAAAAATATGAATGGTTGAAGTAATTGAAGACTTTTGTTCCATCTAACCAACTCATCATGGTTTTCCCAATAATATTACTTTTCAATAAAAAATTGCCATATAAATTTGACCTATTTTTAATAATACGTTGATAAGGTGGAAAAATTAGTTGATATCATACATTGTTCAATCTTGCATAGAACTAGATCGAAAACAATATGGAACAAAATAATTTTAATTCTTATAATTTCTCCAATGATATTGTATTTATTTGTTTTTTTCCTGAAAAGAAACAACAATAAATGATCAATAAAAGCTCGATATTTAGCATTTCTCAATTTTGGAAAATACTTCCCACCCCTACTGGGTATTTCTACTTGAAAAATGAGAAGTGGAAAGCCATAATGAGGGAATTCTTGAAAAAAATGGGGTCCAATTATAAAATTCTGAAACGATTCTAAAATTCACAAATTGAATTGGGAATTGGGACAAAGTCAAAAACACAGAAAAACTGTCGGTGATGACGCTGTTCGAAAGAGAAAAATAATTTCTTACATTGTCTCTTTTGAATAAAACTACACGTAAAGGTCAAAAGTACAATTCAAGTTATTTTTTTCCAAATACATTATGGAGATCACTACTTGTAGACGATAATTTACCCCAGCAAACTGAAAACCAAACGGTGTATTCTCAATAATAACAGGTGTTTATAGTAAACATTTTATTTTGGAATTAAATTATGGAATGAATTGAGGTGGTTGGAAACGATTAATTGCATAACTTATCGACATAGTATACTAAAATATAGAATGCAGTTGACGAATGAATTCCAAAATTTGGAAGAATATTTTTATTCGAAATGAGCACATTACTGTATAAAATGAATAGCTTTAAAATGACTGGTTACCATTGAAAAGTTGTGAATTTTCATAGTTTTGTTTCAAAATACTGCGTTTTATTAATTTATAAAATTTATAGTTTTCATTCTTCTATCAGAAAAGGTTGAAGGTAAACAAAATACTAGTAAACTCATTACTCTGGATGAATTCAAGTCAGAATAACCTGATTTATCACAAATATATGTTAAGGAACTCTAATTTTCCTGGCTAATTTAACACTGAATGTCAAAGACACGCGGTGTTACGTCTGAGACCAACTTTGCGGAAATATTTTGAATGCGACACTCAATAAGAACCGACTCGTATTTCTTAATGTTCAAGAGCTATGAAATTTCAAAACATTCCCTCACCATAAATCTTTGAAATATGGTTGGTATACATAGGACTCAGGATTTAGCATTGCTATATTCATATTTTGAAGCAGATGTAAATATTGAAAATAACTTTTGGAATAACAAAAAAACAAGCGCTTTTATAGCTGATTGAACTAAAGAGTGAAAAATCAATTCCCATATTAATAGCACAATTTTTAATATTATTCACAAAATTTGCAAATTTTGTCTGTTAAGTATAATCGGTTACATTTTGCTCCATAATTTATTCATCTCTAATCAACCTTTGAGTTACTCTTAAAGTGCAGGATACTTCAGACATTTTATAGGTATTATATTTTATTTACAACATACTTTTTCATTTTTCTGGCTTTCCACTACATAACAATATTTGCAGATTTCGCTCCGCCATGTCGCTTGAGAGCTATGATATAAAGGTGGCCGTAGAGTATACTACTACTTCACTTGGATTTTGAGAAGTTTTATCTTACAGACTGATTCAAGCACTTTTCATTATGATGTCGTATGAAGAAGCGATGATTAAAATTTATCATGTGGGTGGTTGAAACAATGTAATTTCGAGCTATTTTGTAATAACAATCCTTCTCATTGTCACTGAAAATTCACGTGCCATTACATTTTTGGAATCAGGAATAGTAACAATCATAACTTCATGCTTTCATTCGACATTGTCCATTTTCATTGCACTTGTCGCTTCAGCAATTTCCATTATCATTACAACCATTATCATTGAATGGATATTATTGGGGCTTTGAACAGGAATTAATATATACCGTCCCTGTCAAACAAATCAGATTTTTTTGAGTTTATGTATTTCCCAAAAATTCTTCAAGTTCAGGATACTAATTGGAATTATTTATTTTTTTCCTCTATGAAAAGGGTGGTCTTCAGCATCCAAAAGTTACAGCAGATTTTCCGTGAAAGTATGCCAGAAGCACGATTTCTGGAAGTGCAGTAGATGTCTCTGCTTGGCACCATTTTATACGTTGCCTTAAACTTCCTTCTTGATTCTTTTGACAGCAGCGACTGACAAGCGATATTTTCTAATTCTTTTATATCCATTTGGCTATAATAATAATAATAATTCCAATTTTCTTGCAAATTTTTATAATAAGCTTGATGTTGATAAAATAAAAATACTTATACCGCCGGTCAAAGTCAAGCTCACAGTACCATGTTAACAAACCTACTAAGGCTTTAACAGTTTTCCTATCTTTGCTTATTATGTCTGCCGTAAATCTGGTCCTTCACGATACCGCAGATGCATTCCGAATGTTCTCCTATTCTTGACACTAATAATTATACTGGTGAGCAGTATTTTTTGCGTCAGTTTCTTATTGACCGTTGGAGGTTGTTGTTTTATGACAATACTGTATGAATATACAAAGCAATATTTTCCTTGATTTTTTTAAATTAAATTTCAGTCTTGTCCTCACTTAGTACAGTTTATTACACGTCTTTTACATATACCCGAAGAAAATATAAATTCAATGTTTAACTTATGATATATTTTCCTGCGGCACCGAGTGAGAAAATATCGAACATGCAGAACACGGAACAGCAAATTTAGGAATCTGTGGAAATTATTCATTGAAACACGAGTAAACTATAGATCAAATGTGTTTTTCATAAAATGTTTCCATACAACACATTCTATCCATTTTCAACGGTTCCATAAAAGCAAATGTTACACTAAAAATAATAAATCGACGAGTCACGGAGAAAATAGAGAATGTGTCAAGAAAAGTTTTGTACCAATATGTCTGCTGGGAATTGACATAGATTTAACATTTCTATCGTGAGTTAAATACTATTGGAATTATCATAACTACTTTATTGCCAATCTGGCAATAGTTTATGCAAATCTGTGGAAAATTATGATCAAATTTATTTAAGAATATTTTTTTATTTTCAATGACATGATAATTATTATAAAATTATTCGAAGAAAACCTAATTTATATTTTTGTTTCAGGTCTTTTGGATTACCCAGGTGAGTTGTGATGTCTCACTGGTATTAAATTGAATATTAAATTATGTAGTTAATTATTCACTATCAGCTTAGTCTTGGAACAAGTGAAACTATGTCAGTAAAAGAGAATGAGTGTGAAATTATGTATTTGTCGGGTACTGGAAATTAATTCTATGTTTTATGCTGGTCTTTTTTATGTTGCTGCTGAGAGAGCGCTTTCTGATTAGTTAGGGAGTGAAAGGCTTGATAAACTTTGCACAGTCAAATGATACCGAGTTGAAAGAGGGGCAGCATCAAAGCAAAAACCAAACTTACCGCATGCATTAAAAATAAGTGAATAAACTAGGAAAAACAACATAGTACTGGAATGAAGGAAAATTCAAAAATTCATAATCGGGCAAAAAGTAGCTGAAACTCCCTTGCGGACCGGAACCCTTTTATTAATACAAAAATTGGGTGATATGATAAAAGGGAAGATTTGACAATTTAAACAATCTTGGGCTAAAATAATTTAAGACAAAACTACATCCACATAACAACAAATGAATGTTCAGCCTGAGTCAGAATACACTTGAAGTTTTGGCAGGTGCCTGGAAGGGTCACCTGAGTAAGCTCCCCAAAATGAACAAACTAGAGGAGGAACGTATAAATTCTGTTGCATGGAAGAAGGAATGCACAGCAATCCAGAATCCTAGGGCACCTCACATAAGAGACAACAATGTGAAATCGGTGGATATCCAGAATATCCAAAAATTTCTCTAGGAGGCTAATTGAACTACCAGTTTCATGAGATCTTGTCAAATAGAATGCACAATATTACAATATTTATATAGTTTCCAAGGAATCATCCCATTCTACGGATGACATAGTTTTAAACAGGGAGAATTTTTGTTCAATTCAGTAAAAGCTTTTTTTATCTTAAAGAAATATTTTCTCTTCATAATAACGAGTTAAATGATATTATTTATCAAACTTTTGATAAATCATTATTTTTTGTGTAGAGCTTAATTTAAATTAATAATACTTTGTTTCATAAAATATTTCTTATCAAATTTGCAAAGTTTACAATGCAAATATCCTAACCACACAAAACTTTTAGAATACTTCTACTTTCTGATAGCGGGGGAAACAGAAAGCTCGTAATTTTATTAATATCATGTAAATTTTTGAAAATGAGCCTGTTTAGGTTTCTCAACTCCATTCTGGATACTTTTTTTTAATAAAAGTAGGTATATGAACATGGATGAGGGAATTTCAAATCACAACTAGATATAATAAAAGTGAAGCTAACTGAAAGTGGGATAACATAATACGTGTAATTTATGTTTGGGTCCTTTATCACTGACTTATTTCAAATTAACTGCTGTTGAGAATAAGGACAGGTACAATAGAACACGTGTAAAAGTAGAAGAACCACTTTTTGTTGAGTTCCATTCCAAAACTGATAGGCAATAGAATACATTGTTAAATTGAATATCAAGTTATCATACAGGGTAATGTAAATAGCTGGCAAACTGTATACCTCACAGGATTGTGAACAAATTACTGAAAATTCTTGGAAAACTGTTATATTTGAGGTTTCTAATATGAAATTAATTATTGGAAATATGGGAATGATAATGAAATCTTAATAGTAGACAAGATCCTACTACCAATAATTGTGATTTCAATTTATGAATTAGAATAAGGAATAAGTGATAAATGCAGTTATTCAGATGATAGACGCATGTTAAACCATAGAACATTATTTATATTATTTTGAGCTCAAATTATTATATGAATAACTTCAACTTCGCCTTAAGTACCACTGTATAATTGTAAAAAATATTTTATCTAATTTTGATATATATTATATAAGTGACATTTTTCAAAACTGATTTCCGTTAGCACACGTCACATTTTTCGTGACCAATTACATAATGAAAAACATTTTGTAACTGGTGATGGAAAATTAATTTCATCACCAGATAATAAAAACAATAGAGAAAAGAAGAAATTTTAATGTCATATTATAGAAAAATTACAACAACTAGAACAATTAACTTTTTACTTTATGCACTATAAATATTTATGACACAATTCGAACAGTTTGTTAGGTTAACCAACGCTGAATTAGAAGTTGATGTAATTTCGTGATACATTACTGATTTTGAACTTAAGGTGCTTGATTCACCAAGAATATCAGTGGCAAGCCTTTTCTTATTTTATATTGAGTTCTCTACATAGCCCTCCGCTACCGTGCTGGACTTCCAGCCTCCATGTTTTTTGTTGTTTTAAATTGTTAGGAAACACATAAAATAAATTGAATTTCCTGTTCGCCAAAAGGACTCACATAAAATAAATTAAATTTTCTTCTCGTCAAAAGTAGATAAAATCTTGTATGAAACGTATGAAAAGTTTTATTGATAGGTGAATTAGATTTTTTTGTTCAAAATTAGATGAAATCTTGTATGAAACACGTTACGAAATGCTTTTTTGTGTCATTTTACGGGAGCTCGCTCGTCCCGCAAAAATTTCACTCGCTGCACAAAATGATGCATTCCATAACTGATTACATAAATAGCCATTATGGTCACTAAAATGAGTACACAATGACCCTTATATTATTTTTTCAATGTATATAAAAAAACGCATTGATCATAGTACCATATCTCGTAGCTGATATATTTCCATCATTTTTCATTTCAAAATTTAATACTTCTCTCGAGTAATTGGAGCAGATTCCTCTTTTCTTTACCATTTATTTCCCTTATCATTCCCATTTTCCAATTATTAGGAGTGAAAACGGAACTTTAACACAAATAGAATAATCTTCTGGAAATTTTTAGATCATTGCCCACAATTGAAAATGAAGTATTAATGCTATCATAAAACAACACAATAATTTTTATACATGTTTGTAAAACTACCACTATTTTATTTATACAGGTTGGTCCGTAAGTAATGGTCTAAAGTGAAATGGAAGATTTTTTGCCTTAAAGTATATTACAATCTGACGCAACTCCGTTTAATAAAATATTGATGATGAGAAAGATAAAGGGAGGCAAAGTTGAGATTTCAAAAATGTTTTTTCTCAGTAAATTGGAATATTTTGAATAAACAAACGTGAAAATTTGGAGATAGGGATTTCAGGTTCTGGGAAATCATAATATGATATCCATATCGATGTATTTTCTAGAGGGCGCCACAGGAGCTTTGTTGTTGGTGTAACTGTGCGATTAACTTATTTATCGTTAACGGTATCACTCTATTTATTGGAAAATATTGAAAGTGCATCATTTTTGCGACAAAAAGATACATTAATAATTTACATTTCTGAATAGGATTCTTTTCGTGTTTGAAATAACCTATGACATTGAAATGTACGCAGAGAAGTGAAGAGCCGTTACATATTAAATCAAGTAACATAGTAGAGGAAGGACAAAAACAATAACTACTTATAAAACAAGGCACTAAAGATTACGATTCTATAAAAGTTGGGTACGTTGACCGTTTTGAAACTCTCGACCAGTTACAGTGGGAAGGGTAATATATATATAAAACCGGGAATAAAAATTTAAATATATTTTCCTCTCTAAGGAAATAAGTAACGTGACAATATTTTAGCATAATTTCCGCTTCAACGCATTTGTCTCGTTTCGTGTTCCATTCGAAATAAAGTATTCTAATGTGGTAGGTTTCACTGAATTAGGATTTTCTTTTCATAGGACGTAACCAAACGTTACAGTGCCAGACTGTTGAAACAAATAAACCGTTTATTGCTATTCAGGAACTTGGGATAAAAGAGTGTATATTTTTTTAAAAAAATATGGCAAATTGGCTTATGATTATGGAAATTGGATGTACTACTTCTTTATAAGCTGTAATATTGTAGAATGAAATAATTGGAATGCAAATCACTGAAATAATCAGAAAGTCACTGTGGTGGAATTTAACATAATAAAGAAATGGAATGAAAGAATGGCAAACAATAAGTTAGACAAGAAATAAAATGCTATAATTATTAATAAACGAATTGTTTCAATTCTTGATGCGTGGAATCCTTCTAAAAATATTCATTAAATAAAATAACTGGAAATTCAACAATAGAAATAAAGCATTTCATCTAAAGGAAGCAAGTAGCATATCAAGTAGCGTAGCATGAGCAAGTAGCATATCTGTATATGTAGAGTAGGGAGGACGAGTGTAGGCTCACAGCACTTAGGCCACATGTAATCCACTGTAAACTCGCATAAGACATGCCTGACAGTTTCATCTTCCTGCATAGAAGTGTGTCCAGTAGCTCCATAGTATGAAGGTTTTTCCTCAGTTGGTCGGAATTCCTACTGTTAAACGTAGGTTTTTCCTGGTCATCGCCAGATAGTTCTTCGACGCCAGCTTACCAGGGTCACCCAGGGTGATCCTAGCTAGACTGCATTCATTGATTCGATCCCATCTTTTAAGGGATTGAGCATGGGTGTAACGTTTGGCTAGTTTCGCAATTGTCGAAGTAATTAGGCCCTAGGTTTCACTGGCATATGTTGTATTTGCTTTAGAAACCTGAGTATTATCACAGTTCCTTGTAATATTGTCGTATTTATTTTAATAAAGCGCGTTACCAATAGATCGCAGAGGCATTCAAATGCAACCTGACAGCCACGGGGGCCATGAGGACAAGCGCAACATATATATTTCAGAAGTCATGCTGAACCTACCGCCACTACATATCTCAAAAATGGCAAAACCAGATCAATTGCAGTCCAAGTGCAATGGTTTATTTTGGCACCAACGGTGAATGAGATGATTTCTCTAGTGATGATGGGATGATAATGTTCATTGTGTGTGTGAGGTTGTGATATTGACTGCGGATCCTCACGGTGATAATGTTTATTTGCTCAGTAAAAATGATCTCTGATGTCATGTTATTAGAACTCATGTAACAAATGGGCTCATCTAGTATTGTCCCAGCTGTGTCATTCATGAACATTGTTCGGAGACCATCAACACGTCGACTTCAGTCTAAAAATCACCATCATCACCTTCGCCCTCATGAAAAGTCCTATTAATGCTTCCAATAATACCGTGGGCGACGACCCAGCACTGTAGTGGAACGCATCTCGATGCGATAATTACAGTCAAGCTATGGGTTCGCCAAAATTTCCGGTTAGGGGTAGAGTGCTCCCAGAGTCGGTGATTAGCCTTAGTCGCAGAAATAGGCCGACGTTAAATAAACAAGGAACGTATGCCGTCTCTGTGCTGGGCATTACCCTGGTAGTCTAAGAAGAACTTGTCTTTGGATTGTCGTCCTTCCTCAGATGACTATTGTTCTATAGGTGATCGTTGGCATTATCACATTTGTGTGAAGCCAGTTAACCACCTTAGGTCGAACCTATTTCCCAATCCACTTTGAAATCAAGTATTACCTCGAGATATCTAACTTCTTTGGAAATAACTAGCTCTTTTCCGAGCAGCATTACTCTAGCCCTTGGGGTCTAGTGTAGCATAAATAATCCACATAATTATTATTTTTCCCAAAGAACTTATTATATAAGTATTCCCTTTAAGCCTCTGAGACTGCTTTATACAACAATTCCAAGTTTTCTTAACATAAATATACCACTTAGCAACAAATATTGTGATTTACGGTGAAAAATTAATCTTCAATTGAAAATAAAACGAAGAACTAAATTTTAGCGGTATTTTCCAATACAATTGCTTGATTGGAATTCCACGCTAGGTTTATTAAAACTAATAAAACCATTTGCTATTTAAAATCGTTTATCCCTATTTATGTTTTTATTGCAGAACCTTGTGAGAAAACTTTCTGTGCTTGGGGAGCCCATTGCATAAACGGTCCTGATGGCAAAGCCCTATGTCAGTGCCCTACATATTGTAAGCCGAAGGTGGATCCAGTCTGCGGTACCGACGGCAAGACTTACACTAATCACTGCGAGCTTCGCTTGGCTTCGTGTAAAGCTCGTCTTAATACTCGAGTTAAATATGCAGGCAGTTGTGGTGAGTACACTCTTGATTGTCTTCACGAGCTTATAGTTGCGGAAAGCGGCGGCGTATGTAAATATAACGACCCCATTGGGTGATCTTATACTTAGGAAATACAGGACGCTCAAAATTTCAATTCAAAACATCAATTTACTATACACTAAGAAAACTTTTTATTACATGTTTAATTGAACAGTGGATATTGGTGATAAGGAAATTTAAATACAAAGAATTTCAATAAATTACCCAGAGGAACCTGTTAAGCGGAAGTGAAGAATTTTGAAAAAGGTGGAAAAAAAATTTGTTATTGTTTTGTGTAATTCTAATTTCATGGAAGTAATTCATGGGGTGATTGTTCGAATGAAATTTTGATGGATCTTTTGTATAGCAGAATCTCCTCGAAAATAAATCTATAATGTCATATAAAGTGAATGAGCATTGAAAAAGGAAACGAAAAACGTCAAAATATATAGGGTGTCCCATTTAAAACAACATAAGTTTGCATTATATTTCCTCAGTGTCGAAAGTTTCTTATAACGTTTTTTGTTATTTTTTTCAATTAAGAAGTTATAATACATTCTGATTTTCGAATGTTTTCAATAATCCCCCTGTATCTTCCAACTGCAGGGAGTCACTGAGGATTCATTCATTCATTCATCGGCTATGACCTATTCTAAGACGGGTCAGGATAATTTGTTCTTTCCTAATTTTTGAAACGGCCTTCCACGGTTTAACTGTTCTTTCCACTTCTCTGAGTTTAACGTGAGATTGGGACCACTGGTGTTGCCAAGCGTTGTTAACCGATGTCCTGATAAATATTTTGAGGTCTGCAATCGTAGCTCTCGTGTGACTTCGGTTCTAAATTACAGCTTTGGCTGCTGCATCAGTTCGTTAATTCCTTATATTCCTGTGTGTGAAGGTACCCATAGTGACTGTATGTCTGCTCCTGAATTGTATTCCCAGCTATATTGCTGCTTAATAAGTAGGTAAGTATAAGTAATGGGTTCAATGGATATGTCTGGCGCAAACTTCCAGTTGAAAGTTTGAATTTATATTTATTTTTGGTATTTTGTTTGAATAATGTATCGTTCAACTCGATTGGCTATAATAATCGGTGTAAACATTTTATTTCACTATGATGATACCCGAACATACCAAAACGAACACATTTTCAATTAGTCGTTGAAATTTCAACCACTTTGTTAACGGTTGGTGAATTGTTTACTATAATATTCGAATCCAAGCAACCTTCAATTGATATCTCCTCAAAAACAAATGATTATTCGCCTAAGAGGAATGGTGACAGTGATTTATTGATATCAATCAAGAACAATCTTATTGCTGGAGATTTCATAGACCAAGCAAAAATTCATTGAAATTGTTACAGCGTATCAATGAATTTCAATCGAAAGTAATTAATACTTGAAAATGACATATTCATTACATTTAATTTAATCAACTGGATAATAGCGGTTTTTTCAGTAATATATTTGAAGGCAGTGGACCATATTCCTCACACGGATTTCTTCTAGTTTTCTTAACTTTGATCTATAAGAATTTGTAATATTGCTTAATATATCAGATAGCAATCTTCTATTCAGTAATAATTTCTCTAACGTCCCCACTCTTGAAAACATAAGCCAAAAAAACTCGTTTCTTTTTAATATCCACGACAGCTTCATGTAGTGTTAAACATTGGTACATGTATGCGAGAACCCTTTTTCTTGGACTAATGTTTCCAAAATCAGTTATTAATTATACGAATTGAATGTGACACAAAAAATGTCCAGCAGTTTTGTGAGTGAATATTTTTTTCACATCTTACCTATGGTTCATTCATAAGCCCGGCGTAGAAATGAATCAATCAATTGACCAAATTTCAAGAGTACTCAGTATGGGTTTGGAAATGAATTAGATTTGAAATGTATACAGTTCAGATTCATTCAAAACATTTATTTCATTTCCAAATCACGAATTGACTCAATTTTATATCTCCAGACAATAGAAAAGGTACTTAAGTCGTTCTGATATGGGGTGCAGCAATATTTTCAGTGCAATATGTGGCTACAATATCTGCAACATGGCCATCGAGGAAACAAACACAGAAAGAAATATCGAACATTATGAATCACTACCTTGTATTGACCAATACAGATCGATTTTAATCACAAATTTGATCTATTCGATCAAACTGAGCAGATTGTGTTAATCACATGGGCGCATATTTATTGATGTTTACGGAAATCAATGATTGGTAATGTCTATGATATTTAACCTCTAAAGACCAACTTAATCACAGATATACATTAGGCTACTTTTGTTCTTGGAGTTGATAAACAAAATGATTGGATTAATGTTGAGGATGATTATTTACTGGACAGAGATGATCAAGTTTGTTCTTCGAGTTAATAAACAAAACGATTGGATTGATGTCTCTAATGTGATCTGTGGACATCAATATTGATCTTCATACACACTGTAACGTTTATTTTAATTTATATTTACAACTACTTAATTTATATTCACAGATTTATATGTACTACTGTCCTTAATTGATAATTTATATCATACACTAAACTAACTAACTAACTAACTACACTAATTTATATGAAAGTCACTGAATTAACACTTTATCGATTGCTTTCCTTCAGTATAAACACTAACTGTCTATCTATGTGACTATATCTCAACTATATGATGACTGATTCACTGTGCAGCGATGCTCATGTATTTATATCGCGTAGGGTAGATTTCTAGAAAGCTCTCGTCGTTCTGCCGGGAACGCTAGAGAGACTAGATCTCTCTGGCCGAGTGGGAGGACGAGAGGTAGGTAGCCTGGATTGTTCGCAGGTAATCTTCTCGATTATTCTCGATTAGTGAGCGCACACAGTTATAGTCGTCTCATACGGGAATTTCACTGGGGCACTCGCGTAACAATACAACAAATCTATAACTTCTGTTATTGTATTAATACTTGGTGATTAGTCAATTACATGCAGGTGATTGCATTAATCACATTGCGCATCGGCTGAGTTTTATAGATCAGAATGATTGATTCAATCAATTTTTCAATTGTATAGTGGCTACTTTTTCTTCCTGTGAATGGAGCATATTGCTCCGAAATATCTGTTTTTGAATTATTGTCAACATTATTTGCTATTTATAAGATAAAATCATTCTCATCGTAGCGGCTTATGTTGTACTGAAAACAAAAGCTGAAGGAAAAAAATTTGGTATGTCAACACTTGTCAATAGTAGCCAATCCATTCTTCAAATTTTTTTCATTTGTTCGCCCGTATATTACGGCTTCCAATGCACAACGCAAAGTGTAAATGTATTTCATTGATAAAGCTGATAATCCTTCCATTAAGCCATGTTTAGTATCGATTAGCCACTCTAGATTCCGAAGTTTTCCCAGAGAGAACAAAAAAGAGCAAAACAAATTAATATTATATAATTCGCTCCGTCCGGTAATGGTCGGAAATGCGTAAAAATGCTGGCGACAATCCAAACATCCTGAGAATATAATCCTAGTCTGCCTGTTATTGCTGACAATGTTGTCGGCCGCTCTAATGCCACCACATACCTATCCAGAAAATATTACCCCTTCAGAAGCCCCTTTAACAGTCCAGTTGGTGAAGATAACACGTCTTATTAGTTACGTATCTGAATTCTTGAATATGCTTTGAGTAGTATAATAACTTTTCAGTTTAGTTAATATGTAGTTTTATGTTGAGTTTCCAGTCCATAGAAAAGTTCCACAATAATGTACAGGCTGTGAAAAAGTAAAATTATTTCAATTAATATATTTCTCGTATATGAATTTTTTTCATTCTTTGCTGTTTCTTCCCAATGTTCTCACCTCTTGCCATGATTTACCTCCCTCTTGATATACTACTCACTATTGTATTCCATGATTGTCTTGGTCTTCCTTTTTTTTATTTGTATTCTTGCCTCCTTCTAACTTGTCTATTTTTATTCATTCTCTGAATATATCCCCACCAGCTGAGTTGTCTTTGCTCTACAAACTTAAGTACGGGTTGGACACCTAATTCATCTCTTGTATTTGTGTTCCTGATTCGGTCCTTTCTTGTTGCTTCCAAATGTTTTTCTCAGGTATTTCATTTCTGCTGCCTTTATTTTGCTTTTTTATTGACTTATAAGAGTCCAAGATTCGCACCCATATGTTAAAACTGGTCGATATATTGTATTATAGACTTTTATTTTGATCTTTTTGGTGAGTTCTTGTTGTTTCCTCTATTATATTCTTTATCTCTGCATCTTGTTTTCCTGTTTCGTCAAAAGATTCCTATTTGAATTATTTTACTTGTTTTATTTGTACATTTCCCATTACAATTTCTTTGTTGATCTTCTGTTTATCCTAACACAAGTATTTTGGTTTCAATTTTGTTGATTTTCATGCTTTTTTATTCCATAATATCTTTCCATATGTTCAGGTTTTCTTGTAACGGGTTTTCACTTCCTGCCATTAGCACCACATCATCTGCAAAGACTTCTACGGTTAGCTCTACTCTTTCTAAATTTTTATACCCAACGAACATTTCCTCCACTTTCTGTTTGCTTTTTCTAATAATATTGTCCATATGTATATTAAATAGTGTTGGGCTCAATCCCCTTCCTGGTCCTAATCCCATGTTGGTTCTAAATCCTGATCCTGTTTTCATGTTGTTTCTTATGATAAAAATGTTCGTGCCATATATATCCTTAATAATTCCGATTATTTTTTTGTGTAGTCCCTTTTCTTTCAGCGCCTTCCATACTTTTTTCCTAGGTACAGTATCAAACATTTTTTCGAGATCTATGAACGCTAGATATGTGTTTCTATTTTCTAGATGTCTCTTCTCTTCTAATTGTTTTATTGTGAAGATGTGATTCTGCGTACTTCTTTCTGGTCTGAATCCACTTTGTGCATATGAAAGCTGATTTTCTAGAACTGGTTTAATTATGTTCAAATTAATATTTACATCAAATACTTTTTTTTGTCATTCAATAACTCTTTTCCGAGCGCATATCACAAAATGTCGATTCTAACGAGTTTTTCAAGCTTCGTAACCAAACTGCTCCAAAAAGCAGATCAACAGTCCATTGTTATTGTTACAAACGCAAACATGAGGTTTTCCATACTAAACTCTCTGCTCTACTCATTATTTAATAAAAATGAAGCATGCGTCTATATTCTCCAGCTTTTTTTGTATAAATATAATATTGAACTAGATCAAATTTAATACAAGGTACTGCATATTTCCAATAAGATACCTACGCTATTTCTGTCTTGTGAAATATTTTTCATATTTGTTGTTTGCCTGGTCTATGACTCAAGAACAATTTGTAATACGGTGTAATATACCAGAATGAAGGCAGACACCTTCTGCGACAAGTTAAAATCAATATGGCGCTTGCTCTGCTTTGCTACCGCGTGCCAGTCACGCTAACTACCTGTAGTGTAACTTGGTGTGTTGTGGAGAAAATACTCCGTACTTCCATTCCGGAAACGTAGTTCTATAGAGTCGTGCTCGGAAGATTTCGATTACTGTCGGAAAGTGTCGTACGTGAGTGTATGGAAATATAGTTTTCCGAATTAATATCTAAGGGCGCTGTTGTAGACGCCAGTTTCATTCTATTACTCTATACTACTTATAATGATTATGTTTCTAATATTTTCTTTCACTGAAGGCCTGGTTATCAGTCGCTTTTACTTACTTACTTCAAAGTTTTTCCCATAATGATTTTTGATTTTTTTAAGTTTATAGTTTCCCAAATAGACTTGTATAACTAAAAATACAGCTAAAATAAAATTGTGTGTATGTGTGTGTGTGAGGTTGTGATATTGACTGCGGTTCTTCGCGGTTCTATTAGCCTAACCAATAAAACAAAATTGTTTCTCGTGAATTCAGGACTTTTATCAGAATGTCTTTTGATTTCAATCCAAGTTGATTTGTTTCCACGCCGTTATACGGACTGTCTCAAAATCTATGGTATTGCAGGGTATTTCAAGAATTGGATCAGATTACTTGAATTTTTGGAAAAAATTATGGTTCGACCAAATCTACAGTTAGCTCATTTTCGAAATACAAGGCGATTTTCCAGAATCACCTGAATGGATAACATGAATTTTCCCATCATTATAACATAGTGCAAAAAAAAACTTGTATACAGTGGGTAGTTTATTGTTAGGCTTAGGAGGCTTGGAGCAAGCTGCTAAAGCTATGAGTTTCATATGCAAAAGAACATAGCTCTGTATATTTTTCTTTTATACACTGTGTCCTATTAAATTCGCACCATATGGGAAACTTTCTTATTATCAATTTTAGGAAAAAAACTTATTCCTCATAAAATGATCTGCATGTTCCAAAACCTGAAATACGATCATAAGAAATAAATTTTTCCCAGTATTATACAAGGTTTTTAAAAAAATATAGATTTAACTCAAGAGTAAAGTAATTTTAAATTTGACAATATCAAAAAATGTTATTGGAAAAAGTTGAAAGGAATTGATAGCCACGTTCAAATATTCAATTGCATCTATTTATATGTGAAAAAATAGGTTTTGTGCTTGTTTAATATTGTTTATATTTTCTCAATGACGCTACCACATTTGCTTGAAATTCTAAGGCGTTCTAAGAGTTTTTTAATTGGTAACTTGAAATATGAGGGATGTAAAATTGAAAATAAAACTTCTGATCTCTGTACAGGAATTTTCATGATTAAAAAAAAAACTAATATTGATTTTAAATCCGTCGTTTTTAACAAACTTTTTCAGTTAGCGAAGTGAGTTATTTTCTTATTGTATGAACTTATCATCTATCGTACCTAAATAGTCAATTGATAAATGTTTGTATAAGAGTGGCAAAACGGAAGCATAATACTTTCCACATTAAACGGGACATTATTTTCCGGTATCCTTGATTCCGCCAAGCGAGAGCGTCGGAGGTAGAGTAAGACGTCGTTTTAAAGCCCTTGCAATTCTCGCAGTAGCCGATTGCCGCGTACTTAGCGTAGGATATATATTATAGTAGGGGAGCCCAAGCGGGGATTTCGGGATTTACTAAAGCGCGGCAGATTAATATACAGAGGGATACCTTGTACCCGGTTAAGTACCTCCACAAAACAAGAGGCCCATATATAAGGCCGCCCGTGAAGGATATAGGATCAGATTAGTAAAAAAAAATTGACCATCAGAAATTCTCGAGCGCGTCAGATTAAGGTAGGGTGAGTTAATTACATCCTAAAAAGTGTATATTCCACTAATCTGACAATTTGAGAGTGACGCAAGAAAAGGGGAGGGCAACAAAGTTGTAAAAAAAAAACACCATCTCGACATTCTCGAGCGTAGCTAAATTTTTTTTTATTTTGAAGAAAATAATTCAAGAATAATGAAAAATATATAATCTGACGATTTCCGCAAGCCGAAATAACAGAAATTCGTCGCGTGATGCCTACTTTTCCTTCCCCGCGTTTGAGCTTTTTTTAAGTAATTTTTTATAAATACATGTATTTTACTAGAAAAGCATACACTTATTTATTTGCATGCTATTTCCTGAACTTTTCAATTAATTAAGTTCAATGATTTAAAAAATAAATTTTTTTTTGACTTCCCGGTAAGAAAAATTAAAAATTTTAAACAATTCGGGAAGTTATTGGTTTTACACCGTTTTACGAAAATCGAGTTTTCATCAGATCTTGACGTTTTAAGGTCATAGGAAGCTTCCCTGACTACCCCCGTGATGTTGTCACTAAGTTTGTATGTATGTGTGGGTGGGTGTGTGTGTATGTATGTGTGGGCGTTTGTGTGTGTGACTCGCTTATAACTTTTGAACGACTAAACCGAACGCAATCTACTAAACGGCGTTCTAAAGATTTCCCTAAAAATTAGATTTCCTGTGAATTTTAACCGATTCGGATTGATAGATTTGAAAATTTTTGATAAATCTCAAAAAAAATAAGAATTTTTTTTAAGTGGTTTTCTTGGAATAACTTTCAACCAGGTTCATTGATTAACTTCAAAAACTGATCCGCCTTTGAGCTTGAAAAACCACGTCGATCGCCACCTAGCTGGTCAAAATTGGTTGATTCGTTCAAGAGATATCGTGAACGAAAAAAACCCGAAAAAGTGTTTTTTCGGGATTACTCCGAAATTTGTGGTTCGATCAATTTAAATTGCAAAATTACTTATGAGGATGATAAAACTGCGTCGAATGCCGCCAACCGCGTGAAAATTGCTTGATCTATTCAAAAGTTATTGCGGTTTGAAGATTCCAAAAATAGTGTTCTATGAAACTTCAGACTTTCGAGCTGGGAGAGCTCAAATGCATGGAAATATTATTTCTTTGAACTCAGTGAGCTCAAAATATCACATAAATTATATTTTGAGCTCAAAAATGTCATAAGTACAATTTTAAGCGCCCAGGAATAGAATTAGAGGGAAGTTTCAGGGATGGCCTTTAATGTGAACCGTTTTTCTAATTTTTTTTTTGTCAGATCAGGCGAATCCCTCTAGATAATCGTCAGATTATGAGACAGTACGTTCAGAGCATAAAGATGAACCATATATATCTTAATCTGACGCGCTTGAGTATTTCAAAATGGCGATTTTTTTTTGCACATTATGAAAATGGCCGCGAGTTTGCGTCCCATCGAAATCGTCAGATTAGTGAATTAGACCTTTTTTTTGGTGCACTTAACACTCCCTTAGAAAATCTGACGCGCTCGATTATTTTTTTTTTTTTTTCATTTTCAACCCTTAAATACAACCACCCGCATCATGCAAACGATCAGATTAATATACGTACATTATTAAAAATACGTAGGGCATTGATGCTATCAATATCTGACGCGCTCGAGGATGTCCATGCAACAGTTTTTTTTTACATATTTAAAAATCTATAGCCGCTTCCCCCACCGATGTAAAGGTATACATCATATAACATTTTTTTCTTTTTATCATCTAAGCTTTGCTTCCCAATAGGTCTCTAAGACGCTCGAGTAAATCCCCATTTAGCATCGTGGGCTCCCCTACTATTAACATGTCTCAAGACTCCAACTTCATCACTAACAGGGGTGTCGTTAAAAGTTTTTTGGAGGGGTGGACAAAAAGCAGATTTTCCAACTAGACTTGAATGAGTTTGCCAACAAAAATCGTAAAAATATCACGGCTTGGTACTTAGGCAAGCCTAACTAAAATGTTGAAATGACCATTTGCTTTTAAAGTAGATAGAATTTGAATTGAACATTTTTCTGCATACAAGAGATTTGATGTTTGGAATTGAAACATCATCTGATCTTTTCAATTATCCTGACTATTAAATCTGATTGATAATGGCGATTGAGGTCTTTTGAATAAAGAAAAAGGTCAGATGTAGCTTAATTCATACATCAAGTATATTAAACCTTCTCATATACCAAATTATTTATTCGTATTCAGGTTTAATTTAGAAAAAAAACAGAAAAGTTTATTGGTAGATCCATAATTGAGAACTATTTGTATTTGTTCAATGCAATAAATGGTAATTATATGCTACATGTATAGGAACTTATACTCCCATTTGCTTAAGTTCATGGCCTGTCTTTCATTAACAATGATAGATTCTCTTCATATATCACAAATATATATAGAGCAAAAAGTAAGACGGGAATATCCGGTCTTGAATTATTGAGAAATATTACTTCCATAACCTCCATCAAATACAATAGTGTTTTCGCTTTTTTTTCCAAATTGGACTATTGAGAATTGGAAAGATAGACCTATACTCATATATATCCACAATTTTTGTCATTCCACTTCATTCCGAAAATCCGAACGTTTTGATATAACACTGTTGAAAATTGATTACCTAAGCAAAAAAAATTGACAATTAGACCATCAATGTGAATATCTTGAAGGCAAATAATGAGAGATTTTTGAGGTCAACTCAGATACAGGCTCTCAAGAAAATCGATAAGAACATCCTTAGCCTGGTCAGACTGTAAGTAGATTTACTTCAGGTATTTAGGGCGGTGGCGGCCAATTTCTCTGCATTTGCAGATAATGTCTCCCAACAGCAGAATCTGTTCCACTTTCCAAATTTCATATCTATCTAAATGAGCAGTGTCCAGTAAAACTTCGTGTGACATTCTTTGATTCTCTATATTTCTGAGACTCCAAGAGCAATTTCTAAGCGATACTTACGGTAAAGAGTGAGATCTAAAATGACACGAGAGAGAAAAGAACCTCTATAAAACCCCTATGCTCCACTTTTTAGATGTAATTTCGGGACCATATCTGATAATTTCAGTTCTTTATCAAGAACTAAAACGTTTTTGAACTTGTTGATTAAGACTATGAAAAGTATGCATACATTATTTGCACTTACTTGATACAATTTACTGCTTGTATCCATTTTTGTGGAGATTTCAATAAATGTGATTACATTTTTATCTACGTGTTTCAAGATCTTGACTTTTAGCATTATTCATTTTTTTTAAAGGCGCCGTCCCGCAGTATGCTGCTGAAAAAATCTCACTCCTGATTTCAAATGCGTGGAAAACCAGTTCGATGAATATTTAAATATTCGACACTCTATATGAACATGAGAAAAACAACAATATTATATGACAAAGGAACCAGCTTTCGATATTTTGGTTGATAATTCAATGATAAATTTCGTGACAGTCAGTGCGAGACTGATGAAGGTACACCTCGGATTCCAAATCAAATATTCAAGAAATCTTATGAGTAAACGTTTACAAGTTACGTTTTCTAAATTCATAAATAAGAACCATGTTCCTCCCTGTATACCACTACAACATAATTTTTATTATTAGATAACCAATGAAAAGTTTGAATATACATGAAAATAGATACACTATGATTTTATACAAGCAAATAAAAACAGAGATTTTTTTAAAGCCTTCAATTATCCGCTAATAGCTCTTTTTCATTCCACTCAATACCTACCTACATCCGATCAGACCAGCAGAATTTTCAAACTATTGTGATTTCTAGGTGAAAAGCGGGTACGGTTGGAAAATATGGCAATATAATTTCAGTTGAAAATGACAAGGATATTTTGCATATAATTCATATTCTACTTTTAATGCAAAAATACTGAACATAAGTTGAAGTTCCTATACCTACTATTTGTGCCTCCGATAGTACCTTTCAGCAAATATAGACCGAGCGTTCCGAATGCGTTCTCACTGTATGGTACGCGCATTCAGTGGGAATCTCACACTTTCAGTAAAATTTGCCAAAGTATAAGCGATATCTAAGCCAATTCACTCTGAAAATAACTTCAAATAACCCAATGAGTAGTACCACAACTTCTCGTTCATTCAGTACTACGAATCAATATCCACATAATAATCTCCATTGTGAGAAGTAGGAAGTATTATAAATCCAGTATTCATGGTTAACCTGAGAGGTACTTCGACAACACTGACCAGTTTCTACGCAGACTCAATTACAGATATCGGAATGCTACTTCGACAATGGTAGTAGTAGTCGCTAGTGGTATCGAAGACCACTCCAACTGAACATCTCAGCGGGAGAAATCTTACCTATAGCACCTGATTTAGATACGACCCCTAGATTTCTCTCCGATTTAACTCTTCACTATTCGATTTCAAATTACAGTATAGATCTGATAGCTCCAAAATATGCACTCTAACTTCAACAAATCATTTTTCCTAAATTATGTGATACAGTTCCAATTGAAATCAAACTAAAAAATCTCTACAGACGTCGCTATATAAAATTCTGGATGCTTCTCACTACTTTTTCACTTATATTTGCCTCTGTCAACGGAAACAATCAACAGAGAACACATTTCGAGATTTTGTAGGAGCAGCATTTTTGTATACAAAAATAATTTTCCTCACTTTGATGGAGACGTGACTTGAATCACTGATGAAGTATAGTTTGAAAAAACTAAAAAACACGCTTTATAGGTAATCGAACTGAAAAGTAAAAATATAATTTAAAAATAAAGTGATTAACAAGAAAATACATGTGGTGGGGTGCTTTGTACTACACTTATTCACTAACTCTTTATTTGGGGATGAAACTAATAAGAAGCTATAACAATTGATACGGAGCACCTGAGGAAGCATTTGCAGGCTATGGGCAAAGTAAGTAAGCCTTTGTGCAGAAAATGTGAACTCTACGATAAAACACCTACTCACATACTCTGCTTCTGTGAGAACTTACAAGGACAACCATCACAACTACTGTAGCTCTCTCCAGATAAACTGGTGCCCTATATAGAAAAGACGAAGCTTCTGGAAAGGAAGTAGGTAGATAACAGGGGGTAATGGTACAAATATTTAGTTGAAGTGCCTGGGGACCTATGTTTGAGTTCACTCGACTTATTATCGCATGCGATATTCGCACTTTATCGAAGGATATCCGAAAAAGGGTATGTTCGAATATCGCAAACGATAATTATCGACCAAAAAACAACGAGCGGAAATTTAGCATGCGATAACAATTATCGAAGGGCGTGGCTTAAATACAAACTTATAAATTATTGTCTGGTAATGTAAACAAACCACAGTGGTGATATACCGAAATGGCAAATTTTGATGAAATTGCAATGATCGCTATTGCAGAAGTAGTGGAGGAAGCTGCTGGTGCCGTAGCAGGCCAGCGGAGGCCCTTCTACCCTCGCATAAATGCATTCGAACTTGGAGATAGACAATTTTGTGAGAATGTTTCGTCTATCAAAAGAATTAGTTCGTGAAGTGATTCGACTAGTTTCTCCCTATACAATAGAGGAGGGAAGTAGAGAACCGACCACTACATAACGCTGGTCGGTCTTGCATTAAGGTAAATGCTCCATTGAGACATAACCGGCACGTTTTTCCTTCGATTCGTTCATAATATGATAATCAAATAATCAAAGCGCACAATAAAAAGGAAATGAATAACTGAGTCTCAGATGACAGACTGTCTCAAAAAATATAGCAGAAAAGTTGTCAGCATGACAAGCTAAGTCATGTGATTTATATTCCTTTCTGTTATTGGTTGAATTTGTCACCCAAGCTAAGACTTCCCTCACAATATATCACATCCTTCGAAATCGACCAATCCTTTATCGCATTCGGTTCGGGAATAGGGTATCGAACGAAAAGAGTATCGCATACGCAATTTTGGTGATACAAATATCACCTTCGAAATTTATCACGTGAACTCAAACATACGGGCCCAGGGCTGTTGAGCCCAACCCAAACGTATGAATTAATGAAATAAATAATATGAAGCACCCCACACGAAGGTGTCTGCGACCATGACTCAGAATGGTACTCTCCTCACCAGCTCACCACATTAAAGACGCGACACTGCCGGAACTACCAGAAGAAATATAAAACCAGTATTGTCCTTACTTATTGCGGCTCAACTATCAATATTGCCCGTTTGTCTCGCTCATTCTTCCTTTTTCTTGGTCTCTTATCCCAAATCCATTGCGTGATTCTCCTTATTAAAATCGCTAGGTCTTCTGCATATGCGATGGTCTTAATACGTTTATTCAAATCTTTGTCGAGTACCCCATTATACAAGATATTCCACTACAAGGATCCTACGGACCCCTGTTGTACTCCTGCCGTTATCCTTATCTTCTTCACTTTAGATACTCACTCCTCTTTCTGATAGGTAGTCACTGATAATATTCATCAGATAATCGGGGGTGGCTATTCCATTGAGCCTCCGTAAAATGAGGTTCTCATTTACCGAGTTAAATTCATTTATAATGTCTAACAATATAATGATCCATCTATTTCTTGATCGTTTTGCGAATCATGTCTAATGCATTCGCGGCTAAATAGTTTTTCCGATTACGTTTTCTGGAAAAGTTCTTTCAAAACGAACACGTCAACCTAAATTATTCTCCAGTTGATATTATTCTCAACTGTCGGAGGAAAACTAAGTTACATACACGGTTAACTTCACGAATGCATACATTTTCCAACACAAGTGCAGCTTTTTGTGAATTAAATTGTCCATAAATTTCAGAAAACCTAGTACTCGTAAATTCATGAAATGTATAAGTCGCGTATATTTCGGAAATCGTAGAAAGTATAGTTTATAGAGTTCTATCAGAAATCCTGATTTTGGAGTATTGTAGGAGCAAGGGAATGCTATAGCCATAGCCTTCAAGTCAATTTCAGTATTTTAACAAAAAATAAGACAGACAATTATTTTGGAGATAGACAATTATTTTGGAAATCGTATGATTTATTATAGATATTTAAATAATATTATTGTAAAAAGGTCACTAACAATTATTAAAATGATGCTCCAAATTTGGACTTTGCTATATCACAAAATACAATTAATTAACAGTAAAAGCCTTGTGATAAATTGGGTAACTAAAGCGGTAGAGAAGAGGACTTTCATGAATAAATTCATTAAAGTATTGAATCACCTATACTGCTTTGCAGGTAAACACTAATTCCAAGTGTAAAGATAATATGAAAAGAGAAATTGATATTCTTGAAAACTGAAAGTTTATAAGAAAAACATAACTTCAGATGATTGATGCCCTTTATTTATAAACAACACTAAAAGCTCAGCACGTCACGTATAGGGATGAAGAGACATAATTTCCGATTATGTCAGTCTTTCGAACACATTTCCAGGCAGAAGTGATAACAATCAGTACTAGAGAGAATGCTTGAAAAAATGTATATTGCTGTCAAGTTTCCTCAATCAACTGACATAAGGGAGCGAATAGCTATGCGTGATAGCACACTTTTTTCCAGAGTCCACTGGCAAAATCACCAATAATATTGAAGCCGAATGGTATATCGTACCATACTTGTGTCTATCCATAGGTTTATCACTTATGATCCTATCTTCACGGATTCACCTAGTAACATAATGGAAAAAACTTGAGATACAACACAACCAAACATCACGAAAAATAGAGACCAGAAGTACGAGCTCAACAGTAATTTTGGTAGGACTGTTTTTAAACAAAACCTTGCTGACAAAATCATTTCATTTTTATCCATATATTTTGTTATAGGTATACTAATGATCTATTGTGTTCATAACTTGTGTATCCCACTTTAAGCAAAATGGAAAACCAAATAAATACTATGATTCTGCATTCTTCCACCAAAAACGATCAAACATACGCCGTATATTCTCAGGATTATAAATGAATTATTTTTGAAACCAGAAGTAGTGAACATTTAAAACGTACTACTTTGTGCCGCATATTTACTGTTGTTTGTATAAAGCGACATTATAGTAAACCGGTATTAAAACCTGGATTATATTCTTATAAAATAAGATATTTCATAATATATTGAATATAGCTTCAGCATAGCGTGAGAATTTTCAATACGAATCCAATGGACCACTTTTTCCAGGTTCTATAGAGTGTATCAGCTTTTTAAATATTCCAGCATATAAACGAAATCTGTTCGCAAATTTGAATATTCCGCATATATATATGCCGGAATGTTCCATTCCTTTTGAGGGATATTGTATAAGGCTCACACTTAAAAATAAACTCCTAGCATGTGGTATAAGCAAACAAAAAACTGGATTGAGGGTTTTTTACGTTGGCTATATAAACTAAAACGCAATACACTGACTCTTGAGTAGCTTTGTAGCCGTGAAAACACTTTTGAATGGTCGGAGACAAGCAGCACATATTATAATGTACTCATTTATTCTGGTGGAGTTTTTGTCGGAAATAATTGAGTATTGGTATAGTGCGAAGTTTTAACTACCATTTGAGTGCACCATAATAAAAAGGGAAAACAATAAAACTCATTAAGAGACTAATTAGAAAACATAGTCAACTTCAAAATGCACCGAACAAAAAAAAAGTATAAATGACAGAGAAACTCATAATAACGTCTCCAAAAAAGTATTTCACGTACCTTGAGAAAATTTTAGAAATATTTGCTAGCTACTTTGAGCAGGTGGGCAGCACCAAAAACTGAAATCCCAATTTTCATAGTTTGAAAAAAAAATTATAAAGACACAGATATCAATTATTGGTGCCCCAATGAGCCAATTGGCCATATTTAAATGAAGAACTACATAATGTCTTGGACTCTTGTGATGAATTGGCATCGGCTCATGACAATATAATGTAAATATAATGTAGTGCTAAATAACAATAATCTGAATTAGGCAACATATTATGGAATAGTACCTACCTTTCACCTAAAAATGGTTAGGTTAGGTAAGGTTTTATGTGAGTGTGGCCATCTCGCCACCTCCCCTGCGACCTTCATTAGGTTCATTGTAGCTGACCCCTATGTATTACAATTCGCCTCACAAGCCTATGCTTCTGATAAAATCCATAGTTGTATTTGGTGATACTTTTTTGAAGTCGATCGGATCTATGGTACTTAAACTGACTATATTATACCCCATCCTGCCCAAGGCAGAGCACGAGCATAGTAGGTGCTCCACAGTTTCGTCCTGCAAATGACAGAACCTACAGTCCGAATTCCAAACCAAATTCGACTATTTTAGGTGGTAATTCAGTCGACAATGTCCTGTAAGCAGTTCCAACAGGTTTGTTTTACTCCACTGCTATCTGCTTATATGAACGCCTTCGAGTGAGAGCCCTCCACTCCTCGATGTGGCGGTACCCAGGTCAAAATGACCCTGCTTTCCTGAAATGGTTAATTGCAATAGCTATTTCAATTTGGAAGCAAGAAAAAAAGTCGATGCTTCAAGCTACAGCCCGATGTCATTAACATGCTGCATTTCTGCAGTAATATCCGCTTTGCAAAAACTGTCGCATAATCTAGGCTAGGTAAATAATATCTTCACGTATTTCCTTGTTTGAAGATTTTGTCCGTTCACAAATATATGAAAACAAGTTGGCCATTGCTGAACGAGTTTTTGTTTCTTAAATTCACAAGAAATTCAGTGACATAGGTATGCTATAAAAGAGTTATAGGGGTCAAGTTTATTGCTTTCCTTCAAAAATGGATTCATGGAGTTGTTTTCCAGGTAGGAGGTAGTATATTATGTGTATTGAATGACAAGGTCATTATTATCAATGAATAAACTCTCCGGTTACTCATTTTGTGACACCTAGTGCGCCACATTCGGGAAAACGAAGGAATATACCTAATATATATTTTTTGAGCAGTCTGAACATTATCCAAAAAATATTTTGAAGAAATCTTTAGGACGTACATTATTACAAAACAAGGGACATCCAATTTTGTACGTCTTGAAGACAAACGGCTTTGGACGTGCTTAAGCCGTCTATTTATACTTAATGGAAATTATTTTCATAATACCACTTTCCACAAAATTGTATAATTTTTATCACTTTTTTTTTAAATAATTTATTGTATTCTCTGCACTTTCAAAGGTAGAATAGGTTCAATCAATGACTGGAATTGCATAACCAGGCCGTATAAAATTCAAATAGTTTAAACAAAGCTATAAATAATGGATTTAAAAGTTATCCGATTTCAGCCTAAGCTGCTTCGAAGCTTACCACACTACGGTCAATAACTATAATTCACATTATTAACATCTGCATGACAGTTCACCTACGTCAAAATATTGTTCATATGAATAAATATCCGTCGACAGAAAGTTAACCATTAATGTGATAAGTTTTCACCCAACACATTATATTTATTTACTTTATACAAAAATTTTAACCCCAATTTGAAGTTTTTGATGAAGTTAATTGGTTTTAACCGTTATCTCCGTATTACTGCAGTTAGTGCCTGTTACGAGAAACTATGGAAAAATTTATAGCGGTGCATTATTTAATTCTAGTGACATTATCCAGCAGATACATCATAAGATTAAGTATAGCTTGTTATGCTTTTCCAAAAGGTAAGTTTGTGTTTATAATATTTTTGAAATTGTTCTTGATTGATGTTTTTCACCATCAATCATGTTTTGTACTTGAGAGATTTGTCCATTCCATTCATGAAAAAAAATTTTTATATTAAAACGTGCATTTTTATGAAATCTACTTGAAAAGTTGGAATCCGTAACAAAATGTGAACTTCCACAGTTGCATTTTAAAACGTGCTTTCACAAACATCAATCACGATATGTGCTAGAGTTGATATCAAACTGTTGATTTTAGTGAATCTAGTAGTATACTATACAGTCGAAAGGTATATCATCTGAAATTGGCATGTTATTGTCATGTAGATATATCCGGTTTTGATTGTTTAACTATATTAACAATGGCTGAGAACAATGAATAAGCTTTATATTGGAGAGAAAATCAATTAGATGCGGAGATGGATTTCGGAATAATAATTTATATTCAATTCAATTAATTATAAATAATTTGATAAGAAGTGAAGTAGATGCTACTTACATATTTGATGTTTAGTTAAACTTGTTCAGATCTGTTTGTACGATGTTTCATGAGGTGTTCCTGAATTTTCCTTTGGCCGCTATAACAATATCATCAGCATATCCTTGGCAGGATATTCCGAGACCAATCAAATCACAAGGGATCTAGTCATCCATTCATAGGGATGCTACTCCTCTCTGCAGACATCTTCTGGTTGTACAGATGGGGTCAATATCTTCAATCGTCCTCTACTCCTCTACTTCGACATCGATTTCGATGTTGTGTAGTCTACTTGTCCAGTGAGCAGGCTAATGCGGGCGAAGAGGTAGTTTTTTAAGCAGTCCTGTCAATCGACAATAGATTTTTCCATCGTTTTGAGCACAAACGATTCTATACTGAGGATTTGATGTTTACTATTTATTTCTTCATGCTTCTGGTATATAACCTACTTTCAAGTTGCTGCGACTGATTCTGACCAGATATAGTGGAATTTAGTTCTTGTTCTTGCTGGAGATATACTTTGAAAATTCAGCTCCCAGTATCTTAAAAGGTAGAAATGTGTTCATAATCCATTTCAATCTTTTGTTTATGTAAATGTGCTTAGCCACTGCAGTAATTTTTCTTGAAGATCTGTTATGATCTTCAAGGGGATTATGTAAATGTGCTTAGCCACTGCAGTAATGTTTCTTTGAAGATCTGTTATGATCTTCAAGGGGATTAGCTTTTGTATTCGGGCTACTCCCAGGGAAATGAGTTTCTCGTAAAAGTCGCACTATTTCCTTCTTTTTTTATTTCAAAGTCAAACCTGTAACCTTAACTTTTGCTATGACTTAGTATATTCTTGCCGGATAACACGAAGCTTGGTCCTCCACATGACAAAATGTGCCTCAACTGAATCAAAACTGGAAATACTATCTTTCTCATCAGTAGACAAGTGCCTATGGAAGGAAACTATCCCACAATCTTTGAATAAGTGTAAGCAGTAAGCTAGAAAACTTCCATTTCAAAAAGACAATTAGTACAGCAGCGCATCAAATACCAAACAAACATTTGTGAGATACCTGCAAATAAATTTCAATACAGTAATATGCATCCCTAAAGACTGCTGTCGACTCCCAATGGTAATTTTTCCCTGTTGGTCTCTAATGTAGTCAGTATAACCAATCTAATATATTGAGCTTGTTACACTACCCAGTATGTTTAAGCGAGGGTTGATACGCTTGCCCTAGGGGTAAGTGAAAATGTACAATATTCAGTTCATTACATTAACAGCAATGCATTGAAATACTGTACCGATAATGGGCTCCATCATTCTGTTCATTAACCTAGTAATAATCTCCATTCTACATCATTTTGTCAAATTTTGAGAGCATACCACCGTGTAAAGACTGAGGCTAATTGGATATTTAGTACGCCTGAATGACCACAAAACGTGGTAAAAGCAGAACATAGTACAGGTGAAACATCTATTTTATCCTAAATTGTAATTGTAATTCTAAAACTCATTACAGCAGGTTTCCCGTATTGAAGTTTCGAACTATTCGGGTTCAGGTATAATCTATGGAATGGAAACTTTTATGAAGTTCATTCACCTGTCACCAACGATTTGTTTCAACAATAATTTAATTTGACAATGAGTAAATTCCCTTAAAATTTCGTATGCTTCCACAAAAATGGGTGTCGATAAACAAATAGTTTGAATAAGCTTCTGAGAACAGGATTAATTGAATATTAAGTCGTGAACAGAAAATTAAATATGTATGAGGTACTATTTATATATTCCAATTCACCAAACGCTTTTCAGGGCACAAAAAGAAACTGATGAATATATGGAGAAATTATTTAAATTTTAAGCTATGTCAAAAAATTGTAGTTTGAAATAGTATCACAAATGTCGGAAAAGCTGGATAAACTATGCAACAACAACCATCTCCCCACTGTCGGTTCCCGAGCCCACGGAAATAAAAAGAAGTTAAGTAGCACATGAACTAGCAGCAATCACTCTTTTCCACTCCGGAACTCTTTTTGAGGATCAGTAATATTGGAAGAGATTGATAATAAAAAACAAAACAAGAATATCAAACCATAGAAAATATTTGCTGAGGCTAAACCAATTCACTAAGTCTTGTCTCGTCTCGCCGATGCAGTGGTAGGTCTCGTCTCAAGTCCCCAGTCTCGTCTCGTTTATCATATGAGAGTCTCGTACAAGTATCGAAGAGGAAATTACAATGGTTGAAAAATAACATGTATTTGAAAGTAATACAATTAAAGAAAACAAAAACATAAAATTATTTCATAAATGAGATGAGTGAAAAGGTGAAAAACTTATTATTATATTATCTTCAATAATGATTTTTATTCATTCGATCACAATGCGATAGAACACGTGCATATTGCAAAATTTATGGCTGTCGAAATAGGGTACAAGGGCGGCGCGGCGCGCTTGAAAAAGACAAAGTTATTACCGTCCACCCATTACGCCGGCAGAGGCTTTCAAAAACAATTCTTGGTGTTATGCTTATGAATTTTTGTCAAAATAAATTTATGTTCATTCAGAAATATTCACCTGCGAGACTCTCGCGCGGGACCTGATACCTCATGCAAGCGACTCGAGACGAGTCTGGTTCGAATATCGTCTCGAGTCTCGTCTCGAAAACGAGAGTCTAGTGCGAATAACTATTAGGAATTTCTTTATTTTTTTTTATTTCTTTATATGCGGAATCCGAATCAGTAAAATTCCTTCAAGGAATTGAACTAAAGAAATTACTAGTATATGAGACTATGTCAATTTCAAACAAAAATGTATATGGGAATGAGGCAAAGGAAACTTTCCGACAAAACGTGATAATGTATCCAGAAGGATCACCTGTGAAGAGCAATAAAACATTTTTAATAAGAATACAACGTATAGCACACGTGCTATGTTACGTAAACATTTCACCATACTATTATTACGCGCTAGAAATTGTTCAAATGAATTGAAGTTTCCGCTACAACGACGAAAATTAATTTTAACATGAAATTAGTTCCAACTACAATACTAGAGATTTATTAAAACTTGGAGAAAACCAAATAATTCGCATAATCTTTCACTTCGTACTATTTAACTAAAATTTTGGGCGACGACCCAGCCCTGTAATGGAACGCATTTGGTGCAATAATTATAGTCAATACCTCTTTCAAGATACAATAAAAATAATTACCTTACAATAATTATAGTACTCAACTATTATCTTTGACATTCATTTATAACACACTCTACCAAAATTACAATTTTTCACAGAAAACTGTAATCAAGTGAATAATTAAGATATTATATATATTTATATGCAAAAAATGGTTTGATACACACAAGACAAGTTTCCACTAGTTTTTTACAATTATTCAATCATGCAAGACAGTTGAGTTAGAATAAAAATGAGATGCTAGGCAAAATATGGTGCCAAAAGTACTCTGGTCATGAAAGAAGGAATCTCTAACAAAGATTCATTATTCACGAGTTCTTTCTCAATCGCCTGAGCAATTGCTTATACGAAAATATCAAATTGAAGAATTCAACCCCGATTAACTTCCGTACATACTTGTACTTCACTGCTTTGAAAAAATGTGTTAACAATTCTCTATCATAAACAATTGTTTTTTTCTCCATTGCCATTACTCAACGTACCTAGCCAGTTTAGGAGAACACCCAGTATCTCAATTGGACTTCTGACACGACACTGTAAACTCAAAGAACTTATGACCAATATGGGACTAACAGACACCACTTGGTTTTGCCAAGACTTTGAGAAAACTACAGCATGTGCTCTATATTAATGAAGTATTTACTTGAGGTCTGGCTTATAGAGTCAAGCAATAAGAACGAAATCTAGACCAGAAACTCTAGCATATCACGAGGGTGCACATTGCTACAAGCAAATGTATTCACTTTTATTCCAGTGTGTCCTAGAGCCCATAGTGGCCACATTGGACTGCAAACTTGATTTTGTCTGATTCATTGAGTTTTCTAGACATTTTCAAACTATTTTAGACCCGATCACACCAAAGCCCAGTTCTTCGATGGCTGATTGATAGCCCAACATGATAATGATGTTTTGCCTTTCATACATTTCATCAATATTGGTGTGGTCACGTGATAGGGATATATACATTTTGTTTTAATTTTAAAGTTTGACAAAATGCCAACGATGTACTTTTGCGATAAATCTCATGCTATTAGCTGGGTTGTAAATCTTGCATTGATAATGCTGGATTGTTTGTATTGGACATTTTGAAAAAATACACACATTCTTGTTTTCACTACAGCTGTGATGCAAATTTGAAATGATGATTAATGATATCAAACACTAATCTTTTTACTTCCTGTGGATAATCCATTGAAATAATGTGCGTTCGAACAAACTGTAAATTCTGGAATAATAGTATCGAGTTCGATCCTGTTTCCAGTAATCTTCTGATATAAATAAATAGTCGTTACAAAGCTATCATAAATTTTTTGTTAATACTTTTCTTGGATAATCAGACATCGACGGTTAATGGTAAATACTTGTGGAGTGCACACTGCAGAATCTCCAAAGAGAATGAAGTTCCTCGCACTGGTTAACATTTTCACCGAACATTTCCTACATCCTTTACAAAAATTCGTCCCATCAAAATTTTCCTACGTCAAACTTAATACTGCCTGTCATATTATCATCGCGACCTATTCAGTACGTGCTGATACCTAAGTCCTGCTGCTATTTGAATGGAAAATAAATCTCCTTACTTTTTGATCTAACCTCTTTCGATTACTTATAGACTAGATACTGCAGGAAATGTAATATAATTTTCATGAAAATTTTCAAAATACTGCGAGTCGTTGCAAAGAAAAGAAAATGAATGAAAAAAATCTCTTTATTCAGGTATAATGCACACATTTTGACCATTTTTTACTTGCTAACTAGTATGGAAAAATATTTTGTTTTTACTTCAACACTATTTCTTTGTTCCAGAACAAAGTGACCCATGTAGAGACAAAGAATGTAGCTTTGGATCTCGCTGCATTGTAAATCCGGATGGCCGAAATGCTACGTGTGTTTGTCCAGATAAGTGTCCAAACTATGGTGATCATGCCACATCACGTCCTGTTTGTGGCTCCGACGGTGCTAACTACGGAAATCAGTGTGAGCTGCAGAGAGCTGCGTGTTCGAGCCAAACCAACATTACTATAAAATACAATGGCAAATGCGGTAAGACACCTTTTCGAAAAAAAAAAATTAAACGGCTATGAGAAATTGTATTAACATTATGCATATGCTTTTAAAAACCAACTTCCTATCTCTTCATGAAAGAAAAACTTACATAATAAATTCGATTTTTCTTTGACACATCTTGCATCAAAACTGAGGAATGTCTATCTTTGTGATTTGTGCATTTCAATCTGAAAATATTTGCAAAATATTAGTTTGTTATCTACCAAGGATTTCAATCTTGTTCAGTTGGTGAAAATGTATGGGGATATGAGACATTTCTGACCATACTGAATTAAAACCAACTAAATTGAAGATTGTGACGGATTTGTGATATCTCCTATTTCATTTCCCCCTATTCCACTGTTTCCCATAATCCACAGTGGGGAGACGATGTTGTTCTCGCCTTGTTCATTGAGTTTGCTTATGCATTCCTATACCATTTTGAAACTAGCTCAGTGCTTTAATGACTATCCGACACGATGAGGATCCTTTGCCCTCTTCATCCATTAACAATATTGAACTAACTACAGTTCCATTTGAAAGGTACTTGGGTTTTCTCTCAGGCTTTAGCAGTGTTTGATTCGTAGCCCTTACACTCAGATCCCAGTTCCTTCTATCACTTAGAGCCGTACGTATACCATTGAATGGCATTCTTATAAAGCCCGGTAATGGTATTTTGATCCTTCTTGTTGCTCAATTCCGTATCAAATAGTTGTATGTTTTCATCACACCATCCTTTGATTTTTTTTATTCACTTTGTACTCAGTTGTACATTGTTTTTTCTGCAACCCTTTCCACCAACATATATGTAGTGGTGTAAAGTTGACAATCACTTCCACTTTCATGGTCTCCGTAGTCCGAATTTTGGAGAGGTTGTCTCTCGTCGTCAATAGGCTAGTCCTTCGCAATAGCTGCAGAAATCAATATCAGTCTCACTATGGCAGTGTAAAACCAACTCAGAATATCTGAGTATCAGTCCCAGTGTCTCCTGTCAGGTTCCTGCAAATCATTGCAACAATTTTTTCTATATGTAATATTCTTCTCCAGTCTGTTCCACAAGAGTGTACTGTATAGAGTCATACCTTGAACTTTGGACTTCATTCAACTAGGCTCCCATCAAGTTTTACGGTTTCGAAGATGATTTTTATTAAAGTGTGGTGAATATAAAAGAAGATAGAAAGAAGTTGAATGAAGTAAATCTAGCCTCAAAAGTTTATATCAACGGTCGATGAAATCATAGATTTGAAAAAAAGTTATTATGTCGTGAAAAAGCCTACATGAACATAAAAAGTTTGGATAAGTTTTTGGAACTGAACAAAAATACAGATATATGTTGAAAAAATACATGCAAATAAAAACTGACAAGACAACTGATCAACAAGGAGAGCAGATAAGAGGGCTCAGTTTTTGTTGGTGAGAGCAGCTTGGTAGCGTTCTAAAAGTTAGTTCTTGAACAGACTAACGTTGAAATTTTGTTTATTATCTGGTTATCTGATAGTTACGCTCGCGCCTATTATATATCGCATCGGTGCCAAGAAAAGTTTCGAGGCATTTTATGTTCCTGAGTAAAATGTGTTATGTCGGAAACAAAATTTACATCTAACTACCTCGACTTAAACAAAGTTGTTAGGAAGGAGACTGGACAATATTCTAAGCATTTATCTCGCGCTAAAACATTTTAAAACAAAGAACAAATTTGTACCGTAATGTTTTACTATTACAGTCTTGTCCCGTCAAAATTTTTCAGATGTTTCCATTTCCATTTATATGCGGACTTGAAACAGGGTTGGCTCTTATCTGCTTTAACACTTGGTATGAAAATAAATATTATGTTATACGTAGTAATGATAAATTATTAGGTTTATCTATTTAGGTATACATATTTTTATTGATTGGCATAAGGATATTAACATCATCAATTAATTGTTCTAAGCCTTACTACGTGATATCATTTCATAATCATCATGTAAAAATGGTAATCAACAGAGAGACATTGCCAATTGGTATACCGCATACGATGCAGTATTTACGTAGCGGTATTTTGATAACGGTCTACCTAAAATTTATTTGAAAATAAGAGCTTTTGCAATCACTATAATTTAATAACGTAGCGCTGCGTTATGTAGGAAGTGATATGATTGTTATAAACAGCATAGGCCACAAAAATCACGCAAGGTATAAACGCAAACCACAACACAAACTAAACACCCTTTGAACAATACACACAATACATAAACACAAACCTTAACCTCAGAAGTCCGATGTGATTTTTTCCATTTTTTCAACTGCTCAGGACAATAATGTGCCGTAATTAGAATAACACCCAACGGTACGTAACCGTATATTACGGGAAGCGCTAACGTTATGAGCGTTAAAGACGTAAAAAAGTGAATCACGCATTTAATAAACGTCAAAGTACCCTAAACGTAATTACCGCAGACCATTTTTTAGAAAGCAATACCTCCCCATTTTAACATAAGTATATATCGTTAGATCGGATTCACAAATTACAAGGTTTGCATTATCGGGAGTAAGAATTACAAAAATTGAAATAGACAAACAAGAAAATAAAATATAGTGCTTTTTCCGGATCTTGGTATGAGTCTGAACAAATATACTACGGAGTTTTTTAAAGAGCAATATCGCAAGCTATTTCCTTCGTAGATTAATCATATACGTACTTCTCTAGGTCAACTATCCAACTATAGTGATCTCTCACTGACACGTACATGACCTTACGAGTCTATTTACCATTCGACCACTATAAAACAATAAATAACTGCATTGTTTTCAAAATAGAAATAATTGCATTGAATTATCTAATGAAAAATAGTTTCAATGAATTTAATTCTTGTTTTTTGTTTATGTAATGTCAAAAGACATCACATCTTTATAATATATACCCTGATAAAATGATTCGCAATTAACCAGTGCGAAGCACGTTTGATATGCTAAACATAATCATCATCATGAAAACTCTCACATCTCGTACTCTCACAGCTGTTGGACGATACGAATGACCGATACGTTTATGGTTGAGACGTGGATTCACTTAGCAAATTACAGATAACTATCCGTGTTATGCGCAAGATGGAGAGTGGCCAAGGTGGATCCATGTTTCTAGATTCTCCCAGACGAATAGATGACGCAAAATAGCAGGATCTTGTAACTATGCAATGTGTTATACACTTTGCCGTGAATTGTTGCCTATAATGTTATGAGTTTTGGTAGCATTAAAAACCTTCAGCCTTTTCATTCTCTAGACTCATATATTTACTTCAATATATTATTTTTCTATGTTTCCATAAATTTCTTTCTTTGAAATGTAAGAAGTTCTTAATATTTCCTAATATATATTGGAACATTTTACCAATAACAAACATAATTTTCGGAAAAATTGCAAAATTCTGTGGGGTTGGATGAACTTCACAAATTGTGAACACAATTGAACTTAAAAAGAAATATTGTTGGACACAATTTAGATGGTAATGAAAAGAAGGTTTTCTCTGAAAATGCTCTAACCAATGATTAAATTAGTGAAGACGTTGAAAACAAAGTAATGTGAATTCAGTTTGGTATGTAGCATATTTTACTTCCAATATAGTACCTATATAAAGTTATAGATAGCAGTTCAAAGAAGCTCCCCTTTATATATCTTCTAGGTGTCAGTGGATGTCACCCCAGTATACAAACAAGCTCAAATTACTTTTTCCAAGCCGCTAGGTGGCGCTAAAATTTAGTTTCAGAGCTCAACTCAAGTGCTATCTATCCATTTATAAGTTATGAAAGAGTATGAATCTTCTGTATGCTCCTTGTTGGGTTTTTATCATTTTTCTATTCTAGTTTTAATTTTTTTATTTCAACGTTTTGGTAATTTTTTTTATCTCTATTTGACACTACGAAAAATTTTACGTCATTGTTTAGTTGTTAAAATTTTTCATCGTGTCAGATGGCTTCAATAATTGTGAAAAACTTAATTATTCTTGATAACGGTAGAATGGAAGATGGAATGATAATACGAGTTTAATAAATATCGTGGTTCAGCTCCACAACAAAAATAACAAAAAGAATACTCTATGAAATACAATCTAACAATCGAGAATGAACTTCCAATCAGATGTCAAAACCATCAAATACCTACTTAATTTTTCAAAATCATTGGAAATTGGAAAATATGTTCGGTTTACTCTCATATAATATGGACATATAGAAACTTTCATTCTCCATCGTTAGATTGTTAGAGATAACAAAATATATAACCTATAACACCTTCGGGTAGAAAGGTTTCGATTTTATATATAAAAACTATATACCTACTATGTATGACTTTCTAAAAGTATGAAATATGAAAGTCATATGACATAAATGCATATCCTAAAGGCTCGTATAAAACTAAAGTTTTGTTCATTCATATTAATATTTATAATTTATGTTCCCAAAATTGTGTAAATCCTTTGATTTGTGGAACCGGTTGAGTGAAATGATATGTATATTCTGCCCCAGCCAGGAAAACAATTTCAACAAATGAATTTCACAACAACAAAATTCATATTTCCTTTTTGCTCATCCACTTACAGCCACATCTTCAGCTTCAGTAAATAACAAGAGGGATTGAAAAGCCGAGCTCAAATTTTTGCGGCCTACGAAACACAATACTTTTGAATAAGATATCAGATTTTTTGGAAAGAAAGCATAACTCAAATGTGAAAACAATACTTTTTTTATAATCGCTTATACGTTTATTAAATTTGGTTTTTCACTATATTGATAACTATTGATAATTTCAAAATCCGATGTAAAATGTATTTCAATATAATATTGTAACTCTAGTAGTAATATGCTATCTCTATTAAATTTCAGACCCCTGTGCCGGTGTCCAATGCACCGAGCCTGAAGTGTGCCAGTTGGATGAACACCGCAATCCGCTATGTCGATGTGGAGATCCCTGTGCCTTGGAATTCACTCCAGTGTGCGGCTCCGATGGAAAAACGTATTCGAATGAATGTACTTTGCGACAGGAGGCCTGCCGAGCCCGAAAGCCGTTGAATATTATTTACCGAGGAAAATGCAGTTCAGGTTAATCAAGTTTTATAGTTTTGTTTCTGTATGCTTGCTTCGTTTGTGAGTAGTAAACATCACTAGAAGAAATTGTATGTATATGTTACAGGCCAAACCGTTTTTTAGGACGAACCTGTTTATCCTAGTTTTATGAGATTTCAATATTAAATATTTCTAGTATATCCTAGGATAAACTAGTTTGTCCTAGGAAAAACTTATTTTATAGTGCTTGTTGCAATTGATGCTTTCATGTCAGTACCTAGCTCTTGTCTGGTAGTTATTTTTTACAGGTTTGTACATGTGAATTTATAGCAGTTTGTTCTCCGTAAGCCTTGTGTACACATCCACCAATGTTTCTTCTTTCTTAAATTATTTATTATGTCCAGTTTGATGGTGAATCTAATATTATTTTTTCTGAGAATTTCTAAAACTGTTCAGTGTTTTATTGGGGTTTCATTCATTTACTTTTTCACCTAGATCAATATTCTTAATTTTTCAAGATATCAAACTAATTGGTGTACTTTAGGAAGGTTTTTAAGGGAAGAATTTAAAAAGTCGTGAAAAATAAACTAATGAACAGATTCCAATGGATTTTTTAATATACCGGTTGGCTCAGCCACTAGGGGCACTCCTATAATTCTTGAATTTGGGTTGGTAATACTGGACAACTTCCAGTTCAAGCGGAAATTAATTTCGATTTTTAAATATGACACCCTGTATATTTTTACATATACAATAAACTCTTTGTTTTAAAAGGCAAAGTAACCAGTGAAATCATATCCAGATATGGGTCGCTTGTGGGTGGCATATAATATTGTTTTTCAACTACTAACTGTGAAGCTGACACTTATTGCTTCTTTTGACCAATTAAGAAATTGAATTTCTCTATTAGTTAATTTTTTCTATTATTAAACTAGGTCGATAAAGGACAAATTCAAATATTTTGAGAATTCAGGGATAGTAGTTGAACAAAAACTTGTGCAACATAATTTTGCATACCTAGGAGATTGTCTTCGATAGTTGCTGCTTGAAATTACCCATGGAATTAAATGTATTTTAATAAAAATGCCATTAGTTTAAAATTCGCGCTCAACCAAAAATGACTAATGACATATGGCGTGTGTTCATAATCTATGGAGAGAGAACAGACAGTGTACTTGTCAGTCTGTTGACGAGGTAAAAGCTTCTTGTGGAGCGTTTGTGAGTGCTTTGGTGCAAAAGTATAATTAAATAACTCCATAAATGCTTTGCACACAAACTTTCTGCTGTAAACAGCATTTTCAGGTATATTTGCTTAATTTCTCAATATTCCTGTACTATGACAAAATCGTGACATTTTAAAATATTGAATATCAGGAGCGTTAAATCGAAACAAATCCAATCTTTTTTAACCATTTAAAATATTTTGTAAGACATCGATTTGCAGAATTCCTGAATTCACAATTTCGAGCAAATGGCTCAGCTACATACTTCTCAACTGCTCTCATTTGAAATAAACTTTTTCAATGGAAAGAAAATTTAAAGGCTGCTGAATATTATTAATTTGGGGAAAATCAATTTACGTTAACCAAGTTTAAGTTTTATTGGTTTCTATTTGCTTGTTTGTTTGCAGACTTTGCTTGTTTATTGTTGTAGTCGCATATTACGTTCTCGTATTATTGCTACTAACATCGACAAAACTTTAAAAACATGAATCTCAAGGATTTTTGGACGAAACTTTATTCCTAACAAAATAAAACAGAAAGTATGGTGGAGTAATATTCAAATATTTAAAATAATAATACTAATGAAATAGTTTTCGACCTTGGATAATTGATAATAAAACAAGTTTTATTCTAGCGTACTTTCTATATTCATACTTCATACAAATTTCATTTTTTTCACGTCAAAATATCAATTCTAGCCTTTTGTGATGGTGTTGCGCTCTGATTGATCATTCCACTCCCCACGGTCCACAGGACCTTAAATTTGTGTGAATTGATTCACATGTGAGAATAAGGGGATTTTCATGTAAGTCACCGATTTTGTATTCTTGAACTTTCACACAAGAACTGCTTTACATGTTTTGGAGACGAATTAGTTCACGTGGTATAGATCGCTAGCATTGTCTTTCCAAAAATCGTTGAGAAAATATTAGTCCCAATTTTCTGGAAAGTTGGGGAAATATGTGAAGAATAGTGCAGCATAAAGAGCTAGGAATGGCAACACATTTTTTTTGTGAGAGAAAAGTCCATTTAATACCTTAAGTGAAGTATTCTTTATAAAACACTTAGATTAACAAAACAACTAGCAAGACAATTCAAATGCTGGATAATTTTTCAATTGCACCTTCATTAACTCCAGCGCTATTTGAGAAACAAAAGTAAATTCATATTAGCATACCTTTGGGTATACCTACCATTTAATATATTTTTTCATTGGGTATCAATTTCTCCTAACTTTTCCACCACAGGAAGTTACCTAGTATTGTTGACTAGTACTAGTATTGTTGACAATATTTAATGTGCGAGAGTCAGCTAGGCCAGTGTTAGCAGAAGTATCAATGAAGCTGCGAAACCCATGGTTTATTTATTTATATCTTCGAAAAAGACTGTCAAGAAATAAAGACAGCTGTGTAGAGCCAACATAAATGTCTGTTTTGCTAGAGTTATATTTACGCCGAACGTCTTTATTTTGTTCACATGTGAAATTGGTTAACCGAAAGTTCACAACCTTCTCAAGAATGGCAATTAATGTTCACGTGTGAACTTCACAAGGTGAATCGTTTTATCAACGAATCAATTCACACATTTTGTCAAGAACTGTAACCCTGGGTGAAATTTGGTTTTCACCAGACTTCGCTGTAATTTCATTTGTAATTTATAGAAAGTTATAGATATTGCAAGATTGAAGGCTTAATAAACTAATTAAAAGCAGTCTCGCATTCAACTAAATTCTACGTTTTTACGTGTATATTGAATGGTGAGCAGATTTTTGTGTATTTTGGGAAGAAACCTTCTATAATAATTACACAAAGCAAAAACTAAACACTTCCATCATTCTCTCTGTAAAGTACACTGTTGCCGGATGAAAGTGTCTAGTTTCACTTATTATGCATGACTTCGAAAAAAGTCAACGAAAACGAGACACAAATATCAATTGCACAAACTAATATGCGCTCCTGGCAACAGTGGTTAAAATAGGGGGGTAATCAACATTCGGCCACTGGTTTCTGGAATTAAGTACACGCCTTGATAACCGCGCACAATTATTCTTTCTCTCTCTTTCAAGCTTTTTTTTCGTATTTGTGTACGACGAGGGTTCCGAAAGGATTTTCGCAATCTGTATACAGTGCGATGAGTACATAGTTTTTAATCAATACGACAAAACCGCAACAAGAAATCACATGTTTACTTATAAATACTTATTTGCTAACGAAAGCTATAAATATTTCCACTTCTTCATTACTCACTGTTGTAGGGTACTCCTCCAACACCATAAATCTGGTTTTATCAGAGTCAGCCCCTTCATCTGATATTTTGTAACCCTAGTAAGAAACTTCCTCACGGAAAAACATACATTTTTGGAGATTCCATTCCAAATTGTGGTTCCTACATACTTCAACCGTGAACCATTCTCCCTGAGGAGGTATTTCAACAACCTGTATATAAAGTAATTCGTTAGCGTAGTGAACATTGATAGATATGTGGGTAAAGGACCATATAAGTCAGCAATTAGACATACAACACTGTCAACAGTATTTATTCACTTAATTCGTGAGTCTGTGTCATTGTTAATTGATACCAAAAAATAATTGGACCTAAAACTGAACCCTAGGGCATACCACTGCTAATTTTCGAAACTTAACCATTTGCTCGTTCCAGTTTTTTTCTACATTTAAACCATTTTAAAGGAATAGCCCGGATGCCATAATATTCTAGTTTATTATGAAAGTTTAATGATCAACACAATTGAAAATAACGAGTTATACTATATTTATTAGCATTGTGGGTGAAAATGAGCGAAAAAAAAGTGAAACGGATTCCAGCGTGATGGACCTGAAATATACATGTATTGTAACTTCATATCTTACTATGTTGTAGTAAACATACACGCATTTCATATATACAAATGATACTACGTTATAGAATGGCATTCATCTGTTTAATGGAATAGAACGTAAATACGCCACCCGAGCTGTGCTTTGCATATTTAACAAGGATTTATTACTTCGCACTATAACGAAAAATATCTAATAAAAAGTTTATATCGCAGAATTCACTTTTTTGTCCTAGCTGCCTCCAAAGTTATTCCCAACTTTGTTCCATCCACTACAATTTTGATTTATCCCTTCCAATGATACATATTGACTCGTCTGACAGTATCATTTATAACCATGGATGGAACTTAAAATAATCTGGGCCCGAAAATTTCGGATCGATTAACTGAGGTAACTTTATAATGTATAGCGAACTATCTTGTCGTTATACCCAAGATTCAGTTGATTACATTTTATATTGTTTTTCAGTTTCGTATAAATTGAGGTCAGCGAATACCAGGAAAAATTTGTTTTATTGACTATGTTGTGATTTGAGTGACCTTTTGCTCGAACATTTAAATTCGACCATTTATGAAGAGCCAATTATATTGAACTATTACTTCAAAATGAGACTGACTCACAAATAAGATATTGAGCCAATAGGATGCAGTGCTTCCGGCATCTGAACGGCTTCCAAAACACACACACAAAAAAGATCCCAGCCATTGATTGTTTGAAAGGTGAAATCAGAACATTCTCATGCTTCTTGACACTGTATCTCTGTATCTGTAGAGTAGGAAGGGTGAGTGTAGGCTCACTGCACTTTGGCCACATGTGACCAATTGCTCATCCTCCCGAGGAATTGTTCTCCCAGCTCATCGTCCATCCTGTACTTCCCAGGAAGGTGGGCAGGTCACTAGGAGGCATCTCCTTTATATCGGCAGGTGTAGGCCAAGACTCACCTGATCACACACTCTCTTATTTACAATAACTCCAGACACTCGCATGAGACATGCCTGACAGTTTCATCTTTCTATTCACATATCGTCCATAGAGATGTGTACACTAGCCTCATATTATGGAGGGGTTTTCTTAGTTAACAGTGGCCAGTCAGAAATCCTACTGTTAAACGTAGGTTTTTCCTGGTCATCACCAAATAATTTTTTGGCGCCAGCTTCCCAGGGTCACCATTCATGGGTGAGAATAGAAATTGAACAAGTTAACAGTAAAATTGGTAGATACAAACAAAAACTAGCACAAAACAAGAAGATCGAAGATACATAATGTCTATGCGCCCACAGGAAGCGAGTGATGATAAGAAATAAGTATATTATTATAAACTTCAGCAAGAATGGAGAAAACACCCAGAACTGCAAAGCAGAAATTGGAGAAATGAAGTATAATACAACAGACAAGAGAATGATACACATCAGAACAAACGATGATGGCGCAAGAATTTGCAGTCCTAGAACTAGCTCATACAAATATATCATAACTAAAAAATTTCCACATGAAAAAGCATGAAGTAATATGGAGTGACCAGAAGCAAACTAAGGAAATCAGATTTGAGAAAATACATATCTTTGTTCTCGTAGTGGATTCCCAATCAGAATAATATTAAATAACGGTTCAACATTCATTTTTGCACTAAGTTTAACAGCGAGGATTGCAGAGAAAATAAACTTGCATAAATTCTCGCCTGTCCCCTTTAACGACATACTCTTACTTTGCGCCAGACCGCTATGCTATGTTATAAATACCTAACTATATCTCATTTATTTGATTGTGCCTCTTTCCTCTTTGCTCTCCTCGCCACTGCTTGCCGTTCCAGCATGCTACCACCTAAGCGTTTTCGCTTATATGGTTTATTTACGATAAAAAAAGACCACACCATTTCTAGTTACTTTCCTGCTTATCAGAATGAAAATAAATTTACCAACCGTGAATACGATTTATACTTATGTAATTGATGGGGCAATTTACAATCTGAGGGTTGACAAAACTTCAGGACACCAGAGCTACTGGTGAAATTTCTCAGTTTATTTTGACATTTATTGACATTAGATCATCATCTGGTATTCACAATTTTTTTGGGATTTTTCTAGGATTTAAAAGAAAACTAATTATACAGACAAATAATATGCGGTCACTAGGTGACTAGGTTTTGCAACGTTGTCGTCTCTTTATGGTGAATAAACCATAAAAAAACGAGTCTGTGAAAGCGATGTCTTAAATTAGTCGTCATAATCATACGATTAAATATTAAAGTTTGCTTGTAGGTTGAAATTATTCCTTTAAATAGTCTATTTCACGGGTATATTGTTAACGAAAAGTGCACAAGTAGCTACTGATGGGAAAATACATTTGAAACAACTTTATATTGAAATACTGTTTTCCACTACTAATTGTGAAGTTGAATTTCTCTATTAGTGGTTAATAATTTTTTATTTTAATATTAACCTGGGTCAATAATGGACAAATTCAAATATTTTGGGAGTTCAGGGATGGTAGGTAGTTCAACAAAAACTTGTGTATACCCAGGAGATTGTCTTTAACATATTTGCTGCTTGGAATTAAAAATGACATCAACTTAAAATTCACGCTCAACCAAAAATGAGTGATGACATAAGGAGTGCATTCATAATATATCAAAAATTGACAGTGGACTTGTTAGTCATAGACGACGGTGTGAACGCTTCTCTGAATTCTTTTAGTTTTTGTCTTAAATTTGGGTAGTAGTGGAAAAAATTGTATATACACTATGGTGGTGAAGACATTTATAAGCCTCGCAGTCTATTCCGCTCGGTCAATGATATAAAAGTATTCATCACCTTGGTGTATAATATAGTATTTCCCAGTGTGATTCGAGTGAAGCTTTTATTATGATTCTCAGTGTATGCCAGAGTGTCACCCGCATGGTTTTTCAATTTTGTCTCTTCATTATCGAAGGGTCTTTGCTGGGCTTCATTTCTTGTTGTTGTGTACATTCTTTGCATATACAGGGTGTCCCACGACGAGTGAAAACTATCTGTATATGGCAAAATACTTATAGTAAAATCATGAAAATTTCTACGTTTGGGTTTACGGATACGATCTTCTCAACTAAAATATTTTCAAAGATGGCCGACTTCCGGTTCTACCGGAAGTCGACTGTAACTTTGTTATTTTAAATGGAACACCCTGTATATCAATGCATTTTTGAAACCTACGTAATATTTTAGTATAGTTTAGTTTGAAAACTTTTTTCGAAAAATGCACACTTTTTGAGTTATTGATTTTTTTGTAGAAAATTTGACCGTTGAAGACCCTTATAAATTCTTTTTTTACGAGGGGACCGTTGAAGGTATGAAAATGGTTCCTCTTCGATTGCCTCAAGCAAGGTCAAACGTATTCGAATCTATGTTGAAATTTTTCCATTTTATACAGGGTGTGTATAAAAAGTGTTCAAAGTTCAGCTTCATAAATATCAAATTTCTTCATTTTTTTAAATAGAACTACCCTGTTTTTTCTATTTTAATGCATTCAGGGGAAGAAAGTAAGGCAAGTTCATGTATACTTTCCTATACCTAAACCTTACCGTTATCCAGATATTTAATGTTTTCTGAAATTTTCATGATTTTGCTATAAGTATTTTGCCATATACAGATAGTTTTCACTCGTCGTGGGACACCCTGTATAGAGAGAGTATTTTTGATTTTCAGCAAAACTATATATAGTTTGTCGGATTTCATATGAAGACACCCCCATATTTTCTCTGTTTGAGAGATTACATATTTGAAAATACATGTTGATGGGCCACATTTTTCAATTATTCAACTGAAATCTGAAACTCATCACACAATTCGTATTTTCAATTTTTCAATTTTTTGTCCGCCCACATTTATTAACACAAAATATTGTTTCATTTGATCAATATTCCTTCGAATGTGCTGTTTACCCTACTGAAATATTTGAATACATGGCACTGTGTCAAAATTTAATTTCCACTGCACAATAATTATCAAAATGAATAATAATTTTGTATACTTAGACCAAAAAATTAAAAATGCGAATTTTTTTTAATGAAATTTGGTATGTGGGATTAGCATAATAATCTGAACAACTTTTTTTATAAATAATATTTCTCGATATCTCCAACGCGAAGCAAAATATTGAGAAGTGTTCCTGTTTGTGCAATCGTAGTAAGTACGTTGAGTTTGAAGTTTAGATATCATTTGACTATTTCAAGAAATATGGCCCATCATCCTGTATGACTACAAAAATCCAAATCTGTAATTTTTCAAGAAGCGAAAATATGGGAGTGTCTTCATCTTAAATGCAACACACTGTACCTATATGATTTCAATTCCTCATTTTTATTTTCCAGGTATAAATCCATGTATGAGTGTTCGCTGTAATTTTGGCGAGGAATGCATTATCAACAAGTTCGGGATAGCGCATTGTCAATGTCCGGACAGCTGTGAGCCTATAATGAGACCCATTTGTTCCAAAGATGGAAGAACGTATACCTCGGAATGCGAACTGAAGAAAGCAGCTTGTGTTACTCGTGCAAATATTGAAATAGCTTACGCAGGTAAGCCAGAAATATATTCTTGATAATAAAATGACTCAATAGCCATATAAGTCAATACATATGCAATTTGATTTGAAAAAATGATTCGTCCTCCTGATGGGCTCACTGAAAACTCCTATGAACCTTCAGGGGACAAGAATTTTGACGGCAGTAGAAAAGTAGTCTTGATTAACTCAAATGGATAACATTTTTTGTTGCTAGAAATAGACACGCAGATGTATCTTTTATATTTTTTAATAACCTACTCTTTATTATAAAATTTTTTTGAAATTGAAATGCATTAATTTGAAAAGAATAGCTAAGAATCAATTTCCTGAAAATTAGCAGAACTTGACCTTTGAAAAGGACACAATTTTTCACAGAAAGTATTTGTATAAGACGAGGCACAAATGTAATTTCAGGGATTGCTGAACACTTACCGTATTTCTCAGGTTGATCACCATAATTTAATGATAGGTAACACACTAAATTTGAATTGCTTATATATTATGTGTATTTATCTCACAGGAATATGCGGTGAAAACGGTCCTTGCAGTGAGCACGAATGTCAATTTGGAGGTACTTGTGTGGAAAGAGCTGGAACGGCACACTGTGAATGTCCAGATTGTCCCGCAGAATTCGAACCAATTTGCGGTTCCGACGGAATTTCCTACAGCAATGAATGCAAGCTCAGATTGGAGGCATGTAAGCACAGAAGGAATATTAGTGTCCTTTATAAAGGTCCTTGCAGTAAGTTTTTCATTTATTTGTAGTCAACGTCTAATATCAGATAATGTTAGTTACATAATTTCCCATAATTATCCCATAATTTATTATTAAACTTTATAACTGATAAACGACTAATTTATGATTTTTCAACTGTCAGATTCACGCTTATTTGTGATGAAACTATTCATAAATAATTCAATTGCATAGCAGATTGAAAATTTGGTTATACCTAATACAAAGCGTATTTCACTACTCAATTGAAAAAAATCCTTTGAAAATGAAATCTGTATCATAATTCCACCTATTTCGTGCAGTGCATGATCTGAAATAAACTTTTCAGTTCTCTTAACCCTCCTCTGGATGATATCCTAGGGAGTGTTCATAGGTCGGGTTTTTTCGTACCAAAAATCTCTCCAGCGAAAATACATTGTGTAGTTGCTCCTATAAGGCAGTAGATTTATCACAAAATAACATGGAAAGTCGAGATTTCCATATGTGAGCTGCTCGAGGTTTTTCACTCCAAAACATTGGAAATTATCATTTAGACCTTTGAAATATTCTATAACTACTTATATTGGAGAAATTCAAGTCAAAAAATAAAATTGGATAGTCTTCGGAACACTAGTCTTGAAAATGACAATCTGTAGTCAATATCGATAGTTCATTTCCATCGATTATACAAGGATGAGTCATAGAAAACTTTGCATACTTCGAGCATATGTTCATGGGCTACCTACTATAAAATAAAGTGTCAACTCCTCTTCTTTATTAATCTGAAAGGTGATTCAGCAAATTCACCAAGTTTTAATTCGCTGTAATGTTGACATCGTTTACACGCGTCTTTCGATTTTTCTAAAAATTAATTTAGGGATTTATATTGAATATTGCGCCCTGTATATAATTGTTTTTTAATGTGATAAATGATTTCAAATCTTTATAAATGACTAATAGTGAATGATCCAGTCTTACCAATAATAGAACAACCATAATGACTTATTATCACATAATAAGAATTTAATTTAAACAAGCAAATGTCATGAATCTCGAGTATTTCCAACAAAATGGTAAACTACATCTAATAACTGCAAACACTAAAAACAAAATGCAGTATCAATAACAATAACGACCAAAAATTTTAAAATAATAACACTTAAGAAAAACGCATAAATACCAACTGAAAAATACGATAGGTAATTGTAACAAGATAAAACTAACTTACTGTATATTCTCGAAATAAAACTACATTGAGATTTACCTTTCACATTAATCTAATTAATTTTTTACGAAAATAAGGCGATTGTTGTCTAAAAACTTCATAATTTAAAAACACTTGATTGTTTCCTATTTTACACGTACGAGAATTATTGCGAAATTTACTCTGAAAATTACTCTGGTAATTTTCATAAGAATTTTGTAAACATTTCACTACTTGACTGTTTTACACATAATATTTCTACCACTATAAATTTCATAAGAATTCATGCCATACGACTGCGCAGTGAGATTGTTTTTGGGATAAGTTGTCATGGTTACGATTTACATATTGAAATTTCAAAATAATCAGCTGTATTGGAACTGTTTATTTGATTAATTATTCATTTTATTAATTGAGATTCGCATTTATTCCAAGGTTTTGGCTTTCCTAAATAAAGAAAACGACAACAAATAATGACACATTGACGCCATTATTGTTTTTATTCTATTTTTGGCTTCTGCGTCGATTCTCACGCACGTTCAAAAAATATAGAACATGTCAATATTTTTACGCAATAATTCTCGTACATGTAAAACGGTTGTAAGAGATAATAAAAAGTGAGACATTTATATTGTAGGTACTTACTCATTTTAGTCGAAATATTTGAAATGTACAACATTTGTTTAAATTGATACCTTATTATGTGATACGTCATTATGGTTGTTCTGTTTTTGGAAATATTCAATCGTTCACTAAAAATTGAATGGAAGTGTGATAATAGTAGCTTTTTTTCTATCCGCCGGCTTAGCTTAGCTAACTACAGAATTCTTAGCTTAGCTGAGTTGTAGTTCGAACGCACTTTTCAAACGCTGCAAAGTCGACAAATCGGCGCAAGCGCATTTGCAAACAAACCAAGTTTAAAAGGTAAACAAATAATAAATCAAAAAGTTATTGAATTAGAAATTTCAAATTAAAGGTCAATTAAAATTAAAGTTATCAATCAATTCAGGAAATTAGTAGCTCAGAAAATGGATTTACTGGATCCACATTTGGAACAACACATATTTGTAAGCAGGTCTCGAGGCAGGTGAAGCTTTATGAATTTCAATTTAAAATCGATTGTTTTAATTACTACGTGAATAATAAAGTGATTAATAAGGGTATTTTATATGCATTTTTTTTAAATACCTATTTATATATAATAACTTTAGGAACTCCTCTATGAAGATTCATCATCTTAAAGCTCCAGTAAAAATCTCTGCTTCTTGTTCCGTTACATCAGGGGTATACACTTTACCAGTTTCACCATCTGTTAATTCTACTAACATTTTGTTTAATTGATTATCTTATTTTTAATAACTTTCAACAGATAAAAAATAAATCGGATTCTATTATAAAAGCGCAAAATTTATAAGGTTAGAATCTTTATCAGATGTCAAAAATGAGTGACTTTTCTTACATTCGCAATTAAGCTTAGCTAAGAGATCTTGATAAGTTAAAAATCCGGCATACTTGCTGACTTGCTGACTTAGCCAACTTCATCTTAGGTTAGCTTAGATTGGTGGTAGAAAAAAAGCAACTATAATTGTCGTTTTCATTTACTATCTATGTAGTCCCTGAGGGACCCTATACATGGTAAAAGTATGTGGAGTTCTCACCCTGTATAATCTGACGCTTAAAACAAACGTGACGATGAATGTCTGAGAGCCTATTAACGATACATCTAACAAAACACAACCCAATTGTACAAAAAAAAAAACAATTCTCATATAGGTTTCCACGGATGAATAAAAATTTCCTCTCGGCACAAACCAAAACGAAGAAAATATTTTCTATACATATTTTATACTTTTTTCTTTTTTACAGACGGATGCGAAAATAAAAAATGTGATTTCTACTCGGAATGTGAAAATGACGGAACTTCAGAAGGTCGTTGCGTGTGTCCACAATCTTGTTCTGACCCAAGGGTGAGTACATATTTACTTTTCCGTCAAATATAATCTCTTTTCACGGTATGATATTTTGTGGAAATAATTTCTTGATACAATTTCTTAGTTCATAAATCGCCTTAGGATCACATTTTAAACCATAGTAAAGTTACGATCCAAAGGACGCCTATAAAAACAAATCTAAATGTGCTTATGAAAACAGTTTTAAGCTCATCTGAAACACTAAACTTCAATCCTGCAAATACGGTAAAAGCGACCCTTTGCTACCTGTCAACAAACTACTCAGCTCAACAAAGAAATTAAAAACAAACAATGGAAGTCAATAAAATGTGGGGAAGTCTCAAATCCATCAATATTTCTGTACAGTTCTAACTTTGCTATAACGATGTTAACTTGCCAACAAAAACTAATTTTACCCCAGTCGACGCACGGTGGCGGGTGCAAGAAACCATTATTGCCTTTTATTTCCGTTGAACGGAACGAACAACTCACGAACGCTTTATAACCTACCATAAAAATACTTGTTTTTATATTCCGAATAAGAAAGCTACAAAATATTACAAAGGAAGCAATTTTTAACCATTCACGTACACTAAAAAAAAAACAAAACATAAAAAAAGGTTAGCTTACGCTCTATAATCTTGTTTACCTTCCACTGCGAATAAGCAGCAACGAGAGTAATTTTTAACGGAACCGCTTCACTGAAATTCGTTATAACTCAAATAAAATAATGTGAATAAAAGATTGTCAGAAAATATTATAATCAAGGCAATAGCCTAGGGTATTAAAAAGATAGATCATAAACTAAATTGAAATTTATCGGGTTGGAAACACGTAAACTTGGGCTCACATGTTTATACACTCACAGACAAAAATATAGCATAGTTTATTTTTACGGCTTTTATTTTTTTTTTGTAACATTGCTAAGGTTATTAATCAAATAAATGTATACAAAACAAATTTAAAATATTCTTAAGCGTATTAATAATAACACAGTTTCTTTGACTTGAATTTTAATTTGAAAATGCTACTCTAGAACAAATGATAACAATAAACCTCAATACTCAGTATTTCCTATCCTAGCCACCATTCTCCCAGGCATACTGAATCTTGCGAAATTCGATTCGATTTCTCCTGTGCAGTTGAGTTAGGAGCTGGATTTCACGGTGTCTCAGATATGTTCTATAGGATTTACCTCCGTAATATTTGCTGGCCAATCAATCGCTGTAATCTCGACATCCTCAAGGTACCAGATCACTTCTCTTGTGGCATAAACCAATGGAATATCGTGCATTAGCACAGCATTTTCGCATCCAATGAATCCAGCATAAAGTAAATCATGTTCGTCGAGACTGTTCTATCAACATTAATTCTTAATTTTATCTTAACGACCTCTATGTAACTCTCCAAGCTGTTGGGTTCCCATAGCATAATGGACTACCGAGGCTGTGATTATGTTTCAAATTACAATATGCAAAACGTTCCCCTGATATTTTGTATACATTACTACTTCCAACAGGTTTGAATAACTGTATTCTTGTTTGGTCTGTAAAGCGAATCTTTCCTCGCTGATCTTCATTCCAATTAGCATGTGCTCTTGCAAATTCCCAACGTTGTGGCATGACTTTTTGAATTTTAGCTGACTTCCTAGAGTATTCTTATTACTGTTTTGACAGATACATTGACTTGTCTCGTATTAAACAATTTATTGTGGTATTGTTGTACTGTTGATGCACGATTTCTCAACCTTTCAGTGGTTGCGACTTTAATTGTACCGCACCGGGTCTGGCAGACTCAATGTAGCAAATCTACTCCACCACCCATGAGGAACACTATATTCACAATAATAGTTCTTATTTGCTAAGGCGGCTCTTTTTTGGACATCCGGCAAGAGTCAGTAATCCTATTAGTGCTCTTATTCCTGCTTCTGCTGAACTGGTTTGTTTGGCATCTCGTTCGCGCTTATGTTTACTGGAAATGATATCGATTGTCTGTGTTTTTAACTGTCTAAGATAATATTTAGCATGTAAAAAAAGCTCATAGGATTGCAGTGGTGATTTAGCCTTTCTTGCAGCTCCTTCCGCTCCAAGCAGGTAGGTACATAATCAAATTGCTTCTCCGTGAAAAGGTGGATGTTTATTCCATATCATACCACCCTTTTTATTAATAAATAGGAGTGTGATATTTGTTACTCTCCAGTTATCACTTTTTCTTCCTGCTCGTTTGTCTGTCTTCTACATGGTCTTCGTCTTCTTCATCAACAGGAGGCTTCTGATCTGTTTCAAGTTCGTAGTCGGCGTTGCTCCTGTTCATAACTCATGCTGGAACTAAAATTCAATACACTGGCCAACAGGGTCAATAAATAATAAAAAATATCCACTTAACATAAAATATATTGTAACAGAATGTATCTACCATGGGGAAAATGATAAATAAGGGCTGTTGAGTTGGGAAGCTAAAAGGGGAAGGTTGGTGATTTTTAAAAAAAGAATGGAAGATTTTCGATATTGAGTTTTTCCTTGACATTACCAAGGAAATGTAGCAGAGTTCGCCAAAGAAAAATTGTATAAGTTTGAACAAACTTGTGCCTGGTAAATATACCCACTTATTATTATATTTCAGTGATTTATATCCTGTTCCAAGAAGTGCTGTTGTCTGCTTTTGGTTATTGGCATACCCAAAGTAAATATAAAAATCGTCTTCATCTTGTTGTGAAGCCTGGAGGCTTTTTCACAATTTTCCCTGTTTCGTTTGCTGTTGCTGGTGAGGATTTTGTCTCTGAGCCCTTATAAGGTTTGATAGTGCTGCGTAGGTACATTTTATTGGTGATTGTATTTTTCTAAAGTATTTTTTGACTATTTGTATTGCCATATTTATAATTTTGCTTGTTATTCTAACTCAACCAAACCATATAATTTCATTGCTCATTGACAAATGACTTATATCATAGAATTAATATAGATGCGTTATTGAGAAGATTACAAAATATTATAGAAATATATTTTCAAATGAACAGAAAGTTCACAGAATAGTATGTTCGCGCCGAGTCTGGATATCAAACTTTCTTTATAACTGCTACTAATGATCAATGCTAAGCGAACAACTGAACACACATTCGATGCAAATTTCAGGAAGGTACTGGGAGCTGGAGATTTAAAAGAGTTTCCAAAGTTTCTATATCACTAGAAATCTGACACACTGGGTCTGACAGACCTGTCTCGACAACTGAAAGGTTGAAGATTGAAGCCCCGAATATTGGTTATCTCTTGGAACTGTACATCTTTTACGTCCTTAACCAAGCCGCCTCATTGTGTCTTATCAATATTCGAGAAACAGAAGATTCATGATTATTAATCTTCGGGCGATATTTCCTTGTCTGTATTCATATCGTAGATCCTTTTTTGTGATGACAACAGAAAATGAACTTTAGCGGCACAGAACTATTAAATGCATGAGCAAGCGTAGCGCATTGAAGGCAGTTGATAGTTATGGGTTGCTGAATCATTTACTGCATGTATGACACACAACTATTTTTCATCTACCAAATAAACTCAAAAATAGGAATCAATCACAAATAATTTTGGCAAATACAATATGTTAAACGTCAAAGCTATCAAGTGACAAATGGTGAAAAAAAATGTTGCGCCCGTGGGCTGATAAGCAATACTTCGGTAAGGTAGACTAAAAACAATACGAGAATAATGTTTTTTCTTTCAGTCAAACTATAAATTGAGAGCCCTCTCCTACCTAATACACTAGGAAAAAAATTCAAATCGCCCCCGAGCTATACTTTAGAATAAAATATTATTTCACCTAATCCTGATCCTAAGACCTAATCCAAGCCAAATTTTGTTTTAAATCAAATTTCCGATTCCAGAAACTAAAACGAAAAGGCAAGTGATGGAATTTGGTCGTATATTGAAAGGACTTTATTTGTTTAATAGCTAACCCCAGTTAGTAGGTGAGTGGAATTGCTGGAGAAGTAAATCCTCCATATATTTTATGGGAAACTGATATTTCCTACATTTCACTGATCCATTTTGTTGGGGTTGTGTGACGATGTGGAAGTTTCCATTTCAGTCACTGTCTATCTTCTAACGATGAGAATTGATGAGTTCGAAACGCCAAAAACTGGTGCGATGTTTCTCTTTTGGTGTACAAGAAGATTAGTTCTCGTGGCTTTGAAATATCAAATACAGACTCTGACTGAAAAATTTTCAAGTTAGTTTGTTTTATATACGCATTCCGAGCGCGGTTTTGGACTATACAGGGTGATTCATTAAGAATGTCCAATCTCTGAACTGTAGATTCTAGACCTCAAAATATGATGATTCTGCTCAACATGCCTTATGCAAATATTGCTAGTTTCCGAATTACGGGGTGTTCAAAGTTTAAGCGGATCATAAAGTGTATTGAAGTAAATGGTGGGCATTTTGAGCATTTGCTTTGAAGTTTTTTATTTTTGCTTACAAATTTGTTATTGTTACATATTTACATGTTTTATGAAAAAATTAAAATTTATTGAACTTTCTAGGAGTAAATAACTCGATAACCGATTGAGTTACACGAATCAAAGAGTAGCTTTTTTTTGTAGCATTTAACGCTTTTTAATATTTTTTTATTATTTCAGTTGTAAGCTTAGCCCAAAAAAAGTTTACTTTGATTTAATTAACACAAACAAGTGTAACTAGCGCCCTCTATTAGCAATGTTAAATTAGAGTGCAAATTATGATTCCTCATGCCAAAAAACGTAAAATTGCCAATTTTCAAAGAGAAATTGTGAAAACATAAAAAATTATTGCGAAAATCAAAATTTAAATTTAAACTTTGAACACCCCGTATCTCGGAAACTAGTAATATTTGCATGAGGCATGTTGAGCAGAATCATCATATTTTGAGGTCTAGAATCTACAGTTCAGAGATTGGACATTCTTAATGAATCACCCTGTATAGATTATTCTAGTATATAAATTCCTCATTATAGAGTAGATATAAGAGAATTGAGAGTTATTTGAAATTTTGGGAGAAACAATATAGACTAATGAAATATATCAATTTAAATCATATTTTCAAAACACTGATGATTCTCTCACTGAGCGACCACGATATAAACAAATTTTTAAAATAAATGCTCGAATAGAAGATTGAGAACTGTACTTAAAGATAATTTACAGTTATCAGCTTGTTTGGGGCACTTATGGCGAACAATCATACCAAGACTGTCATATTCTATAAAATTTTTTATGAGGTGAAAAATTTCCGGAGTAGGAATGAGGACTCCATCAATTACGTGAGGTGTTCAAGGTGGAGATGGGGATAGAGCCGAATCTCACCAAATCTCACTTCGGGAAGAGGAGCGATATTGACAAATATTACGTAATGTAAAATTACATACATACGTGTTACGATGTAAAATCGAGTCAAAGTTTTTGCTGGTCCTAAGTAGAAGTGGTTGAGCAAATTGTTTTGATAATAAACTCAACTCACTTACACCCGAAACACAAATGGGAAATCTCACGTAAGATTAGGGAGGGGGGAAAGTCGAGAAAAATATTACTATATCTCACAAAAGGAGAGAAAGGGGGTCAAAAAATCCCCAAAAATGCCTCACGTAATCAATGGATGCCATCAAATGCCTTCAAAATACATGGTGCCCAGCCAACGGATTTCTAGCGTCTGCTGAATAGCAGCAAGACAAAGTAATAGATGGATTAAAAGGTTTTTGTTCATATGAAAAAGCGACCCCTTTTCACGACTCAACTATCTCTGATGAGAAGACAGATTGAGACCTTGGTGATATCTACAGGGTATAGTACGACTAGTGGAGTAGGCATATTGAGACCACGAAAACGTACTGAACATTAATATATTTTATATACTCAATAATCACACCATAGAAAATACCTACCAGTCAACAGATTGATACCTACACAGATTTGAAAACATCAATCAATGGACAACTAAATCCAAAATTCTGTGTCAAATGTAGTTACATCAGTGCCATCTTCCCCTCAAAAAAATACCGGAAAATTGAATACTACCTTAAACCTTGCCAAAACGATTCCATGAATATTCCAGTTTGACATTTGTTTGATTTTCATATATCTTCCTATATTATATAAGAACCTATTCTGCAAAAGCGCTCCGACCTTACCGCAACCGGAAATTGTGCTTCTCGACAAAAGCGCTCCAAATAATAAACAATCAAAAACTTGTTTTTATATATGATTATAAAGTTAGCCTGAATCTGTCCCGGAACTTTATTAGATCGCTCAAGAACTTTTGTAGTTCGCCTAGGGACTGTGCAGTCATCCAAGTAAAGATTTGCCACAATTCAGCAAACTATTTTTAATGAACAAATTTTAACTACCAGAAATACTGCACAGTTCCTATCTCTCCATAGCTTGAAAGGCAATCACGAATCGAAGGCCGGAAAACTCTCCGTTCATATACTGTAAATACTAATTATTCGAATTTTGCGGTGAAGCTAGAAATCCGGAACTATAATTATTGATTCATAGTCTGAATAGACTTGGCTGAATTTTGGAAAATTGTTACCTACTTCATTTTATTTTTAAAATACTACCGCAAAGATTCACATATTGCCGAACCATAAGCTGCACCTCCACTCATATTCAAATTGTTGATAATTAGAATGTTAATTTCCATTAAAATAATGGAAACATGAGAAATATGTAATATAATGGTCCTCATAGCACACAACATGTACCTATATAGTATAATAGGATATAGACTAAATTATAGAATATTGTTACGCGAGTGCCCCAGCGAAATTCCCGTACGAGACGACTATGGACTATTGACCATGTGAGCTCTGTGAAATCGAGAATTATCGAGATTACCTGCCCTGCGTCCCCTCAGCCCTGCGTCTCTTCTCAGGGCACCAGCCGATCACGTTCCAGAGACTTCGAGAGACCGCCCACCTCTTACCCTTCCTCTCTCTAGAGAAATCTAGCGCATCCACCAGAAGGACTAGAACATTCCAGAAACCTACCTTTATGCCATATAAATATGAGTATCGCCGAACGGAGAACAGTTAACAGTGAACAGTCAACAATAATCAGATAGTTGAGACGTAGTCGCATAGATGGACACTGTAGTGCTTATACTAAAGACAAACCGATCAATAAAGTGTTAATCAGTGACGTTCATATAAATTAGTGTAGTTAGTTAGTTAAGTGTTTAATATATATTAGTAAATTAAGGACCGTATATATAAATTTGTAAATATAAATTAATTAGTTGTAAATATAAATTAAAATAAACGTTACAATATTATACATATTTTATCACATAATATCCGCTCAATTGAGTGAAAACGTCACTAAAACATATTTATAATGAAGGAGAACAAAATATTTCCCATTTTTTATGGAACTTATAATTACAGAAAAATCAACAAAAAACGAGGTTTGTTTTTAACTTCACTTTATTTACATTTCAAACAGTTTCGAGTTTGTAAGTTTTACCCTTGAGTGATTGCAATATTGTAAACAAAAATCCCAACCTTTTTCATCATAAGAAACCCTAGAATAAAATTCCTTCAACTGTCAAACACACAGTGGGTGCAATTTGCAAGATATTGAAGAGGAAAGTTGGAAGGTTGTATGGACCTAACACCCAACTAGCCAATATCGCAAGTCGTTGAAAAATTAAACTATTGTATACACAAAAGGCAATATATAGGGGGTGCCCTGTAGATTTCTACATTACTAGGGTACTTTTAGGGATGAGAAATTGATTTCACAAAGTTAACATAACTGCGGAGAAGACACAAAAATCACAAACAATACATGTCTTTCAGTAACAGAAGTGTAAAAGTCGTGACATTTTCATCTCCAATTGCAAACAGAAATTCGAAAAATTTGACAACCCACGTGGGCTTGAAACGATTATTATCTCTAAGGACAAAATCATGTGAAGTATTATTACAGCTTCCTGTAATACTGCCTCCTCCAATAAAGAGCGTTACCGATAGATATCGAAGGATAATAATCATTTTAACGCTTCATAAGTTTTGGAGAATATTTTTCAAAGACAGTGACCGTTCAACTAAAAAGCAACAACTACTTCCCGGGCTATACTCTCCGACGGCTATTGAATTACACATCAGTAAAACGGGGTTGGTATATCTACAACCATTCTACAACATATTCAACACCAACCATTTTGTTTCGCAATTAGAGATGGGTACAAGGTATATGCTCTCCGTCTGCGAGCTCTAATATTATCAAAATAGTCTGACTAGCCAGTCGTTTCCTGATGATCCCTGAAATGTACACGAGGACTAGAAGTCTTCTGGGAACGTTTCTTGATCTAACAATAGATCTTCTAAGGTCTCAGTAAATGTCACCCCGAAATAGATACATACATTTATACAACAACTGCTAAATGAGCAGCTTCTCAGAGTTCGCCCAGGCCTCCAGCTGTGCTCCTGAGCCATTGTTCCGTTTATTCACTCCCAAAGGTCATCCAGAGGGCTTCTGAGTGGGATGAGATACGTTGGAATTAAAGTCAATCCACACTTCTCCCAAGTCAGTTGAACAAGGCCTTCTCCAAAGAGGTTTCAATACGTATTGCCCATTTTTTGATTCAGAATATCTCTTGGATGACATCCAGACATATCTCAAGATTATACTTCCAGCTGACCTTGCTTTTCCAGCTAGAATTGGAGTGGTAGGCGTTGTCGGAGATTGTCTTCATCAAAGCTTTTTCTAACTTAGTCAAGCGACCTGTTTCGACCATCACTCCCTATGTGTTCCAACGGTATAAGTAACAATTTTGCAGGCTGCAGCAGTACAATCATTTGAGAACAGAAATAACAATTGATTATGGAATAATACTTCCTATTAAAAAGCCCCTAGTGAGATGAAAATCCCTGAAACTCTCCTTTGAATATTACAGCAGGAGAAATCAAATTTTCTCCAGAAGTTTGAAATATCACAATATAGTTAGTTAACATTCATGGACTCAGGACCTCGGTATTACGTCTTTTCCGAAAGACGGCATATCTACATTATACCTCGAGCTCATTAGTATTATGCCTGCGAGCTGTGATAGGCTACTTCGCTGCTGGCTGTACGGGCCCTAAACAATGGTTTTTCCCAGCACCTTGCTCAACCATCCAAGTACTAACCATGTTCGACACTGTTTGACTGTAATTATCGCATCAAATGCATTCCACTACAGTGCTGGGTCGTCGCCCGTTTTTTATGATATGTTCAACAAGTTTTACTGTTTCGGTTTTGTTCTTGAGGACGTGATGCAGTTCCTCGCATCTACCTGCGTTAATCCCTTTTCGAACGGAGGGTAGGATTAAGACAGGTCTGCAGTTCCTCACACTATTGTTTGTAGGGTAGCACAATAATGCACCTGTTTATAATAATTTGTCTTCAGTTTCAATTTCTTCAGTTTCAATTTCTAACCTAACCTAACCTAACCTAACCTAACCTAACGAAAATCATTGATTTAATGTTGTGTTTCTGTTTTTTATTTTACTTATATTTGTTCATATTTAATATTTACTAGCGGTATTTCTTCTGCTGCGGTGTGTTTCTGTTTGTTTATTTCATATGTATTTGTTCTGTTTGTTTCTTTTTTATTTAGTATTTTATTGTTATTATTTGACAAAAATATAATTTCATATTGAAACATTTACTAGCAATATGTAAATATTACCTAATCAAAATCCCTCGCACTGTCATTGTGGACCTTGCTACCTGATACCTAATCCCTTACCCTTCGTATGCTGCGAGGAACTGAACACAAATTTTGTACCTACCTGTTAATGTGCGAGGAACTAGACGACTCCGGTTCTTGAAACCCAATAATTGCTATTTCTTATGCCTCAATATGTGTTTAGACTGAAGTGGTTGTTTGTTTCAGTTGAATAATGGAACAGTTTGTGGAACAGATGGTGTAACTTACACGAATGAATGTGAACTTCGACTGGCTTCATGTAGAGCAAAACAATTCGTTATATTAGCCTACAAAGGAAATTGTGGTAAGTTATTCATGTCAAACGCAATTTTTATGATTTTACTAGAAAATACTGTGGTTGTGAAACTTTCAACTGCTAATATACCTTGATAATTAATAAATTACTTCAGTTCAAATGGTGTACCTTACAATTATTCAGCCATTGTGAGTAATTTGAGATCTGATAATTGCAGATTGTATAGCATCCACTAAATAATATTCAAAAAATCAGATAGCAGAAGATAAAGCTAAATCATTTCAGAATAATTAACATGGAGTAGCATAAGCAAAAATAAAATATACTGAAACTGATGTCATGTGGAAGAAGTTAATGTTTGTTAGGAGCACTTGAAAACGCATATTGGCGATCCTGAATGAATAAACAAAGAAACAGTGAAAAAGCAAATCAATTTCAGCATGAAAAATACCAATCCGAATAATATATACTATACAAGAACTACTGGAACACCTGCTTTGCGGATTAATTATGACTTGTTTGATAACTTCAGCTCAATAAAACTCCTCCAATTTTTTTTTGTTTAGTACTGTTTGCTTTTTTGTCAACGATGTCATCGGATGATATTTTGAATGTACCCCCTTGTATTTTTCAGTAGAGAGTCCTCTAAATTTAATAATACCAGGTCTAGTGAGATGTGATTAGTGAACATTAATATTAATGTAGGTACTTCTGTGATCGCAAACAGGTAATTTTCAAGAGCGAATTAGATGAACTTCAATGTTTTGTGTCATCAACAAGAGTCAGAAATTATTTAATATAACTCAGTGAATATGACAGAATAACTTGATTGACGATTACTGCTTTGGAAATACAAAGAGAGCTCACTCAATAAGTAACAGGTTTGTTTAATGGTACCGAGTGCCTAATTAAGAGAGATAACCTGCTGTATCCCAGATACTATTTATACGAGAAACTGCTAGAAATTAGTTCTACTTCACCGCTATAGGGCGTACTTTACAATAATTATACAAAAACCACATTATTCAATAATAAATTCACCGTTCTGTATCTGTATCTGTAGAGTAGGGATGGTGAGTGTGGGCTCACAGCACTTAAGCCACATGTGACTCATTGTATATTCTCCCGAGGAGTTGTCCTCCTAGGTCATCATCCATCCTGTCCTTTCCAGGAAGGTGGACAGGTAATTAGGAGGCACCTCCTATCTTATTGACAATAACTTCGGACACTCGCATGAGACATGTCTGACAGTTTCATCTTCCTGTTCACACATCCTGTCTGTCTGTCCACTAGCCCGATTGTATAGAGGTGTTTCCTTAGTTGACAGTGGCTAGTCAGTAATCCTGTTACTGTTACACGTAGGTTTTTCTTGGTCATCGCCTAATATTTTTCGGCGCCAGCTTACCTGGGTCGCCTAGGCTGATACTAGCAAGACTGCATCCTTCGATTCCATCCCATCTCTTAAGGGTTTGAGCATGGGTGTAACGTTTGGCCAGTTCCGCAATTGTCGAATTCGTTAGGCCGTAAGTGTGACTGGGTCCTGAATATACCCTTATTATTATCACACCATTTCACGTTTTCTCCAGTACTTTCTCCATCTCGTGAAATAAATTAATGCCTATTTTCCTGTTGCATTCGAAGCATTGTCAAAGCATACACTTTCAATATATTATATGCTTCGATATTTGTGTGAGGCATTAAACATCTCCAGTCTGTGACCTGTCTGTGTAACAAGTCTCTCCACGGGAAAACCTCAGTCTGCTTGGGTTTCGCCAGTACTTTCTGTGAGGTATTTCTACTTCACATTTAAGGCTTGGAAGAAGTTTAGTGGCCATATATAATCTGTTTTCATATCCAAACTGCCTCCACTTATGATGTCCTTAATGGATATGTGTCCTGATCTTACTATTTTGTATAAGATATATGTATATTGGGGTATTATCCACTGATTCACTTTTTGAGCTTTGCAGGTGTCTATTCAGTAAAACTCAGTTTTACTCTAACTTAGGCATGCATTTGTTCTTTACTGGTTGTAGTCATCCAGAAGTATGCCCTAGGATATATTTCCAATGGTCAGATCTTCTCTTTTTTAACTTTACCTATTTCTTCAATATAACATTTAAGATGTTACCGCAAAAGGGCCGCGGTCCACAAAAAAATGTTTCAATTGCCCTTCTCTAGTTGATTTGCCATGTATTTCTTTTGATAATGGGATTTTATACCATTCACTTGATGATGAACCATGATTTTTTACAGATTTATGCCAAGACGTAGAATGCAAATATGGTGGAAAATGTGAAGCTGGTGAATGTGTTTGTCCAACAAATTGTGAGAACGCTGGGGAAGAGCCAGTTTGTGCATCGGATATGATAACTTACCGCAACGAATGTGAACTCCAAAAATTACGATGTTCCAGAGGACCTAACGCTACGCCTCTAGCAGTTATTTTTTATGGTGACTGTAGAGAAAGATTCCCATCTGCTGCTAATTCATTGAGTAGTAAGCTTTTTTCCATTCAATTATTCAATTTTCCTGTATTATGAGATAAAACACATACAAATAAGAAAATTTTAATACAATGAAAATTCCTGTATTGAATTTAATATAAAATTTACTCAAGAATCGCTCCGTTTGATAATAATGAGCATAGGACATTTTTGTTTGAAATGTCTTCACTTTACTGGTATGGAGGGAAGTGGATTATAAACATTCCATTTCATTTGCAACTATTAGTATCACTCCGTAGATATTCGAGTATACTATTCTCATAATTATCATTCAGTTATTTCTCAAGTTTACACTGAACCACTTTTTCACCACAGTCAAATAGTTTCACAAATGTAGCTCCCTTACTGTCATTAAATATATCAGTTATGCGATCAATTCGGCTAGCCAGATGAGTATAATGCTGAAGGGACATTAATATGCTTAGCTCTACTGCCACAAAGATGTATGAAAAAATAATATTTCTATGCATCCACATTGCTGTTAAAGAGAGAGTCAATAAAATCATTGGATCAGATACCCAAGTAGCATTTCGACATTGGAAGATACTTATGTAATGTTGGATAAACATCCCAACATTAACTCCCAACGTTTTAGTGACCACATCATAACCCAAATCTGCATATAAATGGTGAATATAAAGAGCCTTAACAGGAATTCTAGCGGGAACATGTCGCTTGAATTGGTGTCTGACAAAGCTGGAAGTAGTGGAAGAACAAGAATGTAAATTCTGTGATATGGAAGAAAAAACTTCCATCACCATACTCACGGATTACACAGCAATTCACAATCCTACGGAAAATAAGGAGCTGCTGGTCGCTGAGACTTTTTTCAGAAACTAAGTAGAAGTAAGGGGGCATGATATATCCTGGGTTATCAATGATTGCAGCCTTCCCCGACTTTCCTTTTCCCGTAAGACGATTACTGAACGTTTAGATGACGGTATGCATAGTCGACGTTTATTGAAAGTTGGCTCGAGAGCCCAGTGACCGAATAGTCCAGCCACAGCAAAGCCAACCTTAAGGACATTGCCTAACAACTGTTTTAAACTCACTTGACGATTATTTGATTGTATTTAGCTCTCGTTCTATGTAAAATGTCGATGAATGTCTGCTCTGTGTTTTGTTCGTGACATATTTATAATTTGCCACTGATTTATGTTAATGGATTTTACAAATATTTGATCGATCGATCTCAAAGCTCCAGCTTTAAATTTAGTTGAACTGATTTTCTCTGTGAACATCAATGTAGACAACTGAATTCAACTCAAAGCTGATTCAACTAAACATGATGTCGAAAGACAGGATTACTCTGTTTGGATATATCCAGCTCCTATTTCAGGTATCAAAATTCCATTTTGAGTATCTACACTTTCTCACTTCTATAAGAACTAGGCTCAACTTACTTGTGTCTAAAAAGTCAAGCTGGAATTTCAGATTAAGCACACAAAAATATCTCACATCATTTTTGGTTTTTCGATACCGAGGAAAAACTCAATTTTATTGTCCTTTGTAATATTCGATCTGTTATCACAAGTGAGCCGCTAGAATCATTTTTTTCCAATCAAGGAATCTTTGTGCTGAATAGATTTGAATAATTTTCATAATCAGCAGTTAACAAACAGCGGATAATCATAATATAGGAATAAAATAGCGAATCAGCTAAATATTTAACTGTGGTGAAAATGTGCATTGGAATTCATGTATGGCTAACTTACAGTGCCCACACTCAACACAGGTGTATCAATGTATTTTAAATGGACTGTTTATACAATTATTTAGTTTGTAACTTCCTCGAAATAACCGTAGTTCGCCTTAAATTTCTAATAATCTAAATGTAACGTACTAACTTTCTAGCAACCTTTCCTAACATCACGGTACAGACTAACCAAATAACAGGTAACGAGCTTGATACGACAGTACCTCAACTTCCGGACCACTCAATAGTGGATAGTACCAGCACGGAAAAGGAAGCTTGCAAGGATATACTGTGTGATTTCGAAGCTACATGCGAATTAGGTCCTGATAACTTTCCTCGCTGCACGTGTCAATTTAATTGCATAAATGTATTTACGAGCCCAGTTTGCGCATCTGATCTAAGAATGTATCCATCGCTATGTGCTATGAAGATGGAGGCATGTCAGAGACAAGAGGAATTGAGACTTAGACCGCTGGATCTCTGTCAAGGTTTGGGTTATATTTGGAAGTAGGAATCTTTAGCACTAACACAATGGCACACTATACACCTTTCGCATTAAAACATGAACTAGGTACTAGTAGACGCTATATCTTAGCTTTTTTATTTTGATATAGTTTTGAATTTCCAATGTTACCTGAAATGAATACATGTATGTAAACAGCAAAAAGCATAAAACTAACTCTTCTTAGAGAGATATTAAATATCACCCAAGTTTCCTGGTAAAACATATTGAAAATTGTTTCTGACTTTTGAAATATTATCAATAAGAGTTTTTAAACGACTTGAACTGTTAGTTTGCTTTCAGCCAAATTTTAGTCGATATAAAGTTGACGCACCACCTAAACTATAATATTACAACACTCATTAATCCTAAATCCATCAAATGTGAACAATAATATGAATAAATTTCACATCCTCATAACTAAATCTGCTTGTCAACCTATGTACAGGGTAGCGATAAAATCTGGCAACAAGTCATTTTCATTGGAAGGAATAAACATAAAATTATCAATTCTTCGGGTTATGAACAGTATTGCATTCTTCGTTTTTCAAAGGAACTGTTTGACAGGGGGGAAAAATAAGGGGGAGAAATAAGCTTTTCTGTGATATATCATTCGACCTACGTTGCCATTCACAAAAATTCAAGATAGCGGCAGTACATTGAGTTCTGACGTCACATAACTTTTGACAGTTCCTTAGAAAAACGAAGAATACATCAATACTGTTCATAACCCTTAAATTTGATAATTTAATGTTTTTTCCTTTCAAAGAAAATGACTTATTACATTACATTGTATGTACCTATCTGCAATAAAATATACAACAATTTGGATGAAATTATTAATTATAAGAAAAAAAATTGGAAACAAACTTTCATTCAACATTTCAATTTCACTAAAATAGGAGATATAACTTTATATTATTGTTTCATGAAATAATTCCAAAAACCTTGTGCATGCGATTTTATTTATCTTTAATCTCTCCTTTTTTCCTTTTCTCATTCGCTCAACAAGCTAGATCTGATCTAACATTGATGTCGACTTTTTTTGTATTCCACTCAGCAATGCAACCATTCGCCCTATTGATTTGGTGTGACATTATTTTTTTCCATTTTTCTCAGCAAATCATCACTTTTGATACTCATATGTTTGAGGTGCATGGAAAATAACTATATCTGGTCGCTATCTTTGGGAGTGTGTTATTTATAAGAAGCGGCATAGGGATTCCTGTACAAAACTGTCAAACAAGCTAGCTTACTTTCTTACCAAATAACAGATTTAGATTGTGGAGAAGATTTAAAACAAAAAAACAAAAGCAGCAGCGAGTCCAACCGCCATACGTACTTAAGGTTTAACTTTTAATCTTCTTGTGCGTCTAACGGTATGGCTATCTCCTACTAGGCTAGAAATATTCGAGAGTGATATGAAATTGGACCTTTTTAAACATAACTATCCATTTTTGCATCAAGCCAGAAAGAATTTGAGAAAATTTAAAGTGCATTTGAACCTATTTTCACGATCTTTCCAAATCTGTTTCTATTTTTTATGAACGCTATTTGGTAAAAAAGTTAGCTCGCATTTGGCAGTTTTGTACAAGAATCCCTGTGACATCTCATAAATAACACAGTTTATGTAGAGTGTTGTCACTGTAACTGTACATTGTCATATACTCTACCCGTTTATGCACAATTTCAGCTGAATCCGTTGTTTCAGTACTGACTGATTGTGGCCAAATGACCAAATCAAAAAACCTTTACCCTCAATGTATTTTATGTTCCGTTTAATTTACAAAAATCTTATGAAGAATCCCCTGTAATTCATCCTTTCAACCCTAGCTTTTAACTTTAACTGTTATTCCATTATTGAACTTAAATTGAGTTCCCTATTGTTCTGCTTGTTTGCTGCGATTCGTTTTTTCATGATAACACCTTAGTATACCTATAACTCATTCGCATTTTGAGCATCAAGTTTTTGGATATATTTACATCCTAGAATGTTCTAAAATAAAATAATGTTTATCTTCATCTCAAATTTTCACTTAAAACGCCTTCTTCTGGAACAATATGTAACTCTAGCTACTTGAAGCTGGTTGGCAGATCTTAATTTTTGAAGAATTGGTATTATCCAATCATAACTGCTTTCACCATCACTAATTTTTCTTTCATTCATCATACTTTTCCATTATAATAAAGTTCCGTGCAAATGAATCCAAGGATGTCTTTAGAATTGAGCAATGTTCAATATAATAGTATACTACTGTCATTTGTCGTTAAGGTACTCTTTATTGCGCAAAAATCTCCAAAATAATATGACAACGCTTTAAGCTGACAAAAAAATTCACTATCATTGAATCAATTTGCAAAGCAATACTATTGTGTAAATATTTGCATTGACTGGAATGAGTAAGTTATTGATGTTAAACCTACGTGATTTCTGATAAACTTATATAGCCGTAATTGAATTAGTTGATGGAACATTTGAATTATTGATAACTATATTATTTGTAGATCAAATACTGATAATATAATAATTACATCAATGGTATTCAAAATTTCATCAATGAGAATTGAACTACAAAATCAACAAGTAAATTATAGACTAATGTATTCCGCAAACATGTGAATGAAGCTTTCTTCCTCCATTCCAAATAATCTACATTATTCATCTCCCACTAGTTTGAGCTTTTTGGAAAATATCTACTAAATCTAAGTAGTCCGCGATCTTCTATAGTCCATATAATACTCTGGTTTGTGTGCGTCATCGTTTGTGACGTATATCTCGTTTTTAGGTATGTCGTTTATTTCATTTGTCATTTTGACATAAAATTAATAGATAAAATCAACAGGATCGTATTCAACCAAACTCGAAAAGACTACGAAAACAATAATTACCAGCTTCTTTTTCTAACTGGAAATACTCTTAAACTTCTGATGTTTTTCAAATATTTCAAATATATAGAGAGCAAATTGGTGCGTAACCATTAAACTTTGTCGTTTTAAGACTACTTTTCCACAAGTATAGTGGCTAACTTGATCTCATGCGGAGAATAGTACTGGAAAGACCTAAGAAGCACCTGGTGAATTCTGGACGTTTGCGACATTGTCACGTTATAGTTATAATTTGTGAATCCAAACCAGCTTGAAAAAATTTCCTCTTTTATATTCATGTGTCTAAATATTACATACGCTGAATGAATGAGCTACAAAATGATAGATAATATAATAAAATTATAATTCAGTTCTCAACTAAGTTTACTCAACTAATAAAATTTTTCAAAAAGAAATTTTAAGTTGAAACAAATAAAACTGAATTCGTTAAAAGTCTCTTTGGAGAATATTTGAAGGACACTTGCTCTTTTATTCGCTATTAAGTCCTTCAAGTAATTCCAGGAATATTATTCGCGCTTCAATGCTTTCAGGGCAAATATTCTTTTAATGCCGTCTCCACACCGAATCGAAGAATATTCAAACAGTTCAGTCGTAGAGTTAAGAGAGTTCCGGAGGGTATTCTTGTTATCAGTATTCGTCTTCGTCTTTTGCATATACATTTTCACAAAATATCCAGTTACAAAGTAAACGGAAGTCAAATAATTACTACTAAACAAACTATGAAATCTTCAGCACGGAAGAGAAACGTAAACAAAATTAACTTGACAGTATCATTTCGGAGTAAATCTTCGGATTATATAATTTGTAATAAAAATATAACAAATATTCTAAACTGATCTAATTTCTAAGTTAAATATAGGGTGTTCCATTTAAAAAATCTTTGATCTGATACCCTGATACATTGTAATTAATTTTCAAATATGAAGCTTAAAGCTGTCTACAACATTTATTACATTTTTTGGTATTTTGATAACAGAACTAGATTTATCACATCAATCACACACCCTGTATATCAAAATAGTTATTTTCCTAGCTAATGTGCACGCGCCCGCAGCACCGTAAATACTTAAGAATAGTGGGCAATGTGAGCATTCTTCTTCTGATCTTTCATGTAGCAATGAAATGCGGAAAAACAATCGACAAAACACACGTGCGTTGTATATGTATGTATACAGGGGTAGCACGAATCACTACCTCCATATTATCATGTCGATTCATAGGGAGTGTTTGGCACGGAGGATGATAATGTACTATTCCAAAAAACGGTATTGTTTTGCTATGCACGCTACGTTCTAGTATTAAATTGGGAACAAAATTATATAAAGTGAACCCACTATACACTATTATAAGTTGTCCATAGTAAGAGCGGGCGAAAAATAGGAAAATATAATTAACTAGACACAGAATTATAGATCATAGAAGTGTATTAGTTACGTTCTGGTTATTATTGTGATAAATGTCAACACAATAATTAAAACATTTTATTGAATTGGAAAATAGTATATTATTACATTAGGATTATGAAAAGAAACATTTTCCACACGAGTAGGAAATATTGTAGCACAAGGCAAAAGCAACAATCACACGAGTTTGAAAAATCACGTTCGTACGAGAAGTGTACAGTATTTTTTCTACGATCACGTGATTATTTCATCAAATATTGTTTAACAAACATCTGACATAATGGTACAAAAAATGTCACAATAATTGAAATGAACAAAGAGTATAATGTATTTCTTATTTTGTCTAACAGGAATGGAAGTGAAGCCGTGTAAAGGAGAAAAACCACTAACCGATACAATTACAGAGAGAGAACTTGACTGCGGAAACGGTCCGTTTAGACAAGACTGTCCTGCAGGAAGTTACTGTCATCAAACAGCAAAATTTGCCAAGTGCTGTCGAAAATGTGAGATTCCTTATGTTATATTGAATATGTGAAAATATTTTTCTGTTTATTTTTGGTGCTGTGCTTTTTTTGTCTCAGTTACTTCCCGCGTATATTTGTAAATTTCTATTTTTGGCTAATTTTGAAATATATCTATAATAGCTGAAGCAGTGATGGAGAAGAAAGGTTGCGAAGAAAGTTGGTTCGGATGTTGTCCAGACGGAAAAACTGCCGCGCAAGGAACGAACTTAGGAGGTTGTCCGTCTATTTGTGAGTGTAACAAATTGGGATCTTATTCCGACATTTGTGATGCCGAAACTCAGCAATGCAGATGTCGTCCTGGAGTTGGTGGAGTGAAATGCGATAGATGTGAGCCCGGATTTTGGGGACTGCCGAAAATATCTGCGGGATACCATGGTTGCATACGTAAGACATATTTCTTAATTTTATATCGCAAATATTTTTTTTCATTTCTCATAAGTGATATCACAAGTGAATTTAACTTTTTCGAAGAAAAATAAAGGAAAAATCACGTTCAGTTATATTTCAACAAGAAGTATGAGTGCATTTTGCTAAAAATTATTACATTCGGATTTTTTTTAAGGACAAATTATATGCACGAATGGTATTTGACAAAACTATTTCTTAAGTAGGGATAGCAAAACTGGTTTTGCGAAAAAGCAGTACCAAGACTGATATTAAATGAACAAGTTTCAGCATGAGTATTGTTCGAAATCTTTGTCAACGTTGGGTGTAGGTAAATTTATAATGCTGTTGATCCAGCTGTAGAGTGAAAAGCTCAAGCAGTGCCTACAGAATCGTCTGTTTACTGCTTTTTTAGGTTCTGAAGCATCACTTCTAAGTGTGTCTGTGATATTGGAAGAATCTTCACCATCAACTTGCAGATGAGGCTTTATTGAGGTGGCTGAACTGTGGCCAGTAATTTTAATTAGTTGCTGTTCACCCACCCCTACTTTAGCCAGGTTTCTGACTGCTGTCAATCGCATATAGTGGTTTGTTTTTTCAATTTCTTTTGTATTCAATCCTACCTTCTTTCGTTCATTTTTGACGTTCGTTTTTTTTGCACTGGAGTGTTTTTGTACCATTAACTTGATGGTTATTTGCTCCATGATGAGTTTACTGTTATGGAAAATCTAACAATTTGTATTCTAGATGGAAGTTTAACAATTTTAAAAAGTCGGAATGAACATGAATAGCTACTGAAATTGAGTATTTTTGTTATCTGTATTATTCTATACTAGTGCTCCAAACCAGGGTTGTATGATGGATGTTGCACGACCTTCACGGAAGTCACCCGTCATATTGAATTCATGACCGATATGAAAAAAGATTGCATTATCAGTAATACCAATTACTGGACATAAATAAAAATTTATTGTATATTTGTTAGTTATTTAAATCGTAAACTACAGAATACGATAAAAGTGATATACTGAATGCACATTATTCAACAGTTTCCATACAAGTTTTGTCAACATTGCTGTCGTGGTAAATTCTCGTTGCTAAATAATGCAAGGGAACTTAGTCAACAAATTGAACATCAGGAACGTAATGACTCGAAAGTGCTGTTATCAACTTTGTATATTGTCTTAATCAAGTCTCTTCGAGCTGCATTCATTTTATCTGTAACCAGCGTAGTGAACACCACCTGATAAATAACATTTTTACCATCAGAGTTAATGAAAAATTTTAACGATACACAATCTTCCGCTTTTGCCATCCCGTTTCCTCCAAATTGCCCATTTCTCTTGCCATGTAGAATTAACTTATCGTATCTGTTAAATTAAGGAAACTTGCGTCACTTTTTAGGTATTCTCCATATATTCATTATTTTATTGAACATTTTGAATTTTGGTTTAATTTCTATTTTTATTCATTGTGAATTGAATTGTGGCACTGAAATTTCAGGAGTAGCAGAGAACAATTTAAATAGCATTTAAATTAGCTACCTCCCATTCGGTATTTCATTTCTACTGCAATACCTTTTTCCCACAAAATAATGCAGCGGAAAATTTGTGATTGATAATTTTATGTAACTCTTGTAGATTTTTTAGACCGTGATACTGAGAATGAAATCGAATAGTAAAACTGCCAATGAAAATACTTAAATTTAGATAAGATTTACATCAAGAAAAAGTGAGGGATTGGGTATTGTAAAATAAAAATGTATCAAAGGAAAATTAAGAAGGAGTGAGATTATATACCTCGCATTTCCGAACAGTTTGATATTGTCACCAACTAAAAAGGCAAGAGTAAATAATACCTACGCAACAGAATTATTTGTCCTTCTCACGTTTTAAAAATATTAACATTCATATTCCATTGTGGAGTGTTAAGCAATAAAAAAAACACTGAGGATAATACGGGAGGAGACCAAATTATCGTGAGAAAAATTTCCCAATCAGAGACAATAGTAAGAGAGCCAGTAACATTTTTCAGTGATACGTTTTATGTGTCATTTGACAATACATAACTTTCATAAACCAATCCTCATGGATTACATTCAGTTAGATCTTACAGAATATTGTCTGAAAAATAAGCCTCGGCTAAATCATCACTGAAAAATATCACAGGCTCCTAGACTATAACCAATTGTATAATCGGAGCAGCTCTTAACACACTCTTCATCCATTTACCCTCAATATTATGGTTTCACTACTATTACAATTCACAAGGTAACGAATTGAATAACAGTAAATATTTCTGCCAATTTCCGGTATGCGACAAAATTTTTAACGTTTCAGGTGAATGAACTGTGAGTTTATTGGGAAAGGGCTTTTCACAAAGACGTGTTGTATTCGCTTTAATTTTGCCAGTTTTAAATTTATTGTCGTGCTCACGTTACTACCACTTGATTTATTACAGCAGAGCTGAAGCATAATTAGCCCATTGTATCATAGTTCCAGTTTTATCTGCTAAATTATTGGCTAGTTTCGATCATTCCAGACCCGAAATAAATTGCACAACTTCATTGCTGTTTAATGTTTAAATAAAAGTTTTCCAGAGGAAACCACTAATATGAAACAATTGAGACCTTGCAAGACTTTAAAATTAGTAATAGGTATGTGACTGACTAATCACCAAAAAGTTTATAAGTTAAAAAAGTACTTAGCACAAAAAATACTGGAATGAGAATATCTGGGAAAACAACATGGAAAAAGATCTTTAAGGTGGGAAGATGGAAATGTCGAAGGCAATATCGATGGAGATGAGAAGAATTATAGAGTGGATAAAGGAGTGATATTGTGGTTAACGAATAGGAACAATGCGTTAGGAATATAGTACCAAATCAAACGATATCAGAGCAGGGGTAGGAAAATACTGGGATTATAATCTTTGATGAAACAAGAGATCAGCTTCGAAGTGGCAAACTGGGGATAGCGAGAGCAATACAATCGAAGAAAAGCACTAGATGGATAGGTTTCTCATTTACTAAAACTTCTTTTTTTGAAATAGTGGCTAAGACCATAAGTTTTCATTGACCCTAAAATTTCGGGTCAATAAAAATATTCGATTTTGGAAGAAGCTAATTATTATTATTTGCAGCATGCGGCTGCTCAAGTTTTGGTTCGGTTAGAGATGACTGCGAGCAAATGACGGGTCGATGCGTTTGTAAACCAGGTGTACAAGGTCAGAAATGTACAATATGCACAAATCACAATAAATATTTAGGTCCCAATGGATGCGTGACAGGTAAGTTGCAAAACAATTAAATATTCATCAATCATCATATTTTCTGAATATTTGTTCTAGCTGCCGATTTAGCTTCTTCGTCTAATCCTTTGACCTGTGCTGAGAGAAATTGTTACTTTGGAGCAATTTGTATAGAAAAAGATGGAATCTCATTATGTGACTGTCATTCAAATTGCAGCAATGTTAGAGAAGTAAGTTCTTATAATTTTTGCACGTGTCTGGTACGCATTCATAAGTTCGATTAACTATGGCGTGTTTACAATGTAACAAATAAAATAAAATTATCATTATGTCCAGGATTCCAACCCTATATATGCCTATACAATTCATAATTTCCGCAGTCAAACCTCTTCACCACTCGGCTACAAAGATCAAATTGATAATAATAATTTAATATTTGATATTGAATAATTTTTCAGACTGTGTGCGGCAGTGATGGTAAAACTTACAATTCCGTTTGTGATTTACGACTAGCAGCTTGTCGCCTACAAAAAGACATAGTTCTGCAAGCATTTGGATCTTGTAAAGGTAGGTTAATTGGTTAATTTATTTTAAATAATAATCAATCATTGATTTTTGTCTGGATAATAAACCATTTCACGTATGGGAATATAAAGTTGAGTGTATTTATCAAATGATGTTATTAGCAGAAACGGAAACCTAGAAATTGTGAGCAGTATAAATAATTTCGTTCTAGCACTATTTGGAGCTGGTTCAATCCCTGATTTCTTTTCAATCTCTTCCAGTTTCCTGAAGAAAAATATAATACAGTCGCTCTGTCACTTCTTGGGTACAATGAATTTGAATATCCGAAAATATATTTTCACACTATGCTGCCATATTTCAATTATTTTAATGAAGACTGCTCGAATTACTGTTGAGATATCACTTATTTTAAAGCAATTAGAAACAATTCTAAATTTCGAGGCTTTCCTATTAAAAATACATGAAAATTTAAACTTGTGTATAGTAATGCACTCTAAACGTTGTATTATCAGTTTAATTTTTCAATACAATATACTTTAATGACCCACATATTTTTAACGCCCAAAATCACGATCAGGGATGCTGTGAAATAGCATTATTTAGGGGTAAGTTTGAATATTAATCGCTAGTTGCTTGTAAACTTTGAGAATAGTAGAAGAGCTCGAAGATCCACAGAAGAGTTGGTGATTTATTATAGTGAATATTTTGAATGAACAAATTCAATTCTAGGTAATTGATACAAGATCGCTTATTACGCTCTTATTACCCCGACACATATATTTTTCAAATTGATTAACTCATACTAATTCTTTTTATTTCTCAATTATTTCCCAACCAGACATTTCGAATACATCGATATTTTTTTGTATGTATCTCAAAATATATGTCCACGCTTTGCAATATTTCCCACACTCAAATCTAAGCTGGATTTCAAAGTTTATTCCCGAAGGTATTGAAATCAAGTATTATACATATTTTATTAACGCTATTCAAGCCCAAGTTTCGGCTTGAGTGAACGTGAGATACTTTTAAACATTACAATCGGTAAACATGATGTTGTGAGCTTATATGTCCAGAGAAACTTTCCAAACCCAATAATTTTGACTGGCGCAAGTGGGTTTGAGATGTATGAAAATGCAATCAATCCAAATTTCTGTGCTATCCAATATCAAATCACCTCAATTTGGGGTCGCTTCCATATAAAAAACTAGATACTGTATAGAAAACTTTTGCATTCACTAACAAAAAAAAATGATAGGTATGTAGGAAGTTTCACAGAAATTCATTAGGTACCCAACATATTATAACAATGTTTTGCAAATTAAAAGAATTTGAAATTTAAAATAGTATATTATACTCCAAGGTGGTGAAGACCATTATTATTGACCGAGCACCAAAATTATTTTACGTGGGGGTTTGCTCCAAGCGGAATAAGATGCGAGGTTTATAAGTGTCTTCACCACCATGGTGTATATACAATTTTTTCCACTACTAGCCAGATTTGGGACAAAAATTAAAAATAATCCACTAGCGTGCTATACAATTAGCGTTTACCCCGTTGTCTGATAAGTACACTGTCTGTTTTCGCTCCATAGATTATGAATGTACTCCTTATGTCACTATATCACATATGTGTCAGTCACTAATAGAGGAATTGAACTAAATTCAACTAGTGATCGAATATTTAACGGGACTGAATATCAGACTATAAGTAAGAATTAGGTATAATAGGTAATAATAGGTACAATCCTAGGTTTAGTCACTCAGAGAAATGTGGAAGGAACAGGAAGAATTTAGTTAAAACAATAATACTACAGTAGAAGAAAATAAATGCTAAAGAGAAAAGAGCTTTTCGTAGCACATTGACAACGTAGAAAGTTGTTTTGGATAAATTATTAAAATTTGCAAAAATAACAATTATATTTTTTTCCAGATGACGTACAAAGTACCGACTGGCCGTATAGCGGCGTAAATCCCCAACAATTCACACAAGCTGATGAAATAAGTTCCCCTCTATCGAAATCTACACGTCACCTGCTAGTACCAGATCCTCGGTACTACTACGAAAGAAGCAGTAACGTCCGACCGGTTTTATTTCCAGATACTGATTTCCCAGGGAAGGAACCAGGATCCAATATGTTGTTTCGTAACCGTGGTGAGACTAAATTCATTCATTTATATTGAGGTGGAAAATGCGGTGAAAGCAAATAAAAATGATCTAAGGAGAAAAAAAATTGTTATAAAAACATATAGATATCACAGAATATTAATTATTCCATCGCTTCATAATTATAATTAATAATTAATATTCTGTGATATCTATTGGTAACTCGCTTCATAAAATAGGACAATATTACAGTTCACTGTAATAATATCTACTAAACATAATTTATTGATGGTCTTAATGCCATATAACAATTATTATTTAATACAGAATGTTTTCATAATAATTCATCATCTACGTAATGCGCGCGTATATTTTGCATATCTGGATTTATAACACGAGATAATATTTGTTGTACAAATCAAAAAAGCTTACACCAGGAAAATTAACATCCCAACCCATTACCATAGTATCCACGGCCAAACTGTCAAATAAGTGTCACGTACAAAAGGTTGGAGTTTCATAGATGGAAGTACATTAAATTCATAACAAAAACCGGTCGTCATCTGGAGCCTAGCTTTATTTTAACTTCTCAAATAACAGCTGGTCAAATATTATTATGGTTAAAGTTATCTCATCGCCACATGACAACACATTTTAGAATGATGTCTATTTTTTGACGCCTATGTAAGCAGACATCGCAGCAACTGCCAAAAGCAGATATAAGTTGATTTGACCTTAAATGAAACTATTTATCTGTAAATACCATAGATATTTTTCATTCTGCACACAGCAATACCTTTTATTCAAACCAAAATTTGCATATGTTCTTCCGAGGTAAGTTAGTTCCAACTGAGAAAAGAGAATGAAATAATTCAAGGTAAGCGGTTTTACTCGTTATACAGATGTATTTTCAAATTTTTCAAATATGCAGTCTTGTAATTGTAATGCGGGGGTTGTCTTTTATACTTTGCATAATGAGCTTGAAACACTATTTTGTTTCAAAGTATTCTCCACAGAAATATTTTTGTATCCTTTGGAACTAATTCCGGAAGCAGCATGCAATTCCACGATATGTGACATGACGATTTTTCAAAATTATTTTTCCTATGTGACTACCGGTGTTGGTGAACCTGTTGCTATAAGATTAATACATCCACGTTTAAATTATCCATACCAAAGAAAAACTGTCGATTGATGTGCTTTATTCCCGAAAACAGAAACTAGCGTTGCCATACCCTCTTGGTGAGACAACTGATTTCAAGAATTGTATATTGGGCAGAAATTTACTGAACTCAATCCCATTTTTCAACTGACTCACCAGCTTAGATACAGTTTTAAATGAAGCGACCTGTTTCTGTGACACAAACCAGTTTGCAGAATCTGTATTTGTATGTATGTATGTATGTATTTTTGGGGTAACATCCACTGAGACCTCAAAGATATATTGTGCCCCCTTACTTCTACTCAGTTCCCGGGAAAAGTCTCAGAAACTAGTTACTTCTTCAGTCCTCTTTGGGGAGGAATTTTAGGATATCTGCAGGCCTAAGCTCAGGTGAATGTTTCTCTTCTATTCAGTAATCTCACAGGTACTGTGCTCTAGGATTTTGGAGCGCTATGCAGTTGAAAAGTATGTGGATGGAGGTTTCGTCTTCCATGCCACAAAATCTACATTCTTCTTCCTCCACTATTTTGAGCATTTTAGGTCAGGCGACAATGTCCCGTTAGGATCCCTATTAAAACTCTTAGCGCAGTTTCACTTTGACTTATGCATTCATTTGATCTCAACCGCTTTAAGTCACCAAGAAGAATCTTTGATTATCTAACTCCTCCTAGATCTTTCAAATGGTCAGATCTTTTTTTCTCGGATTAACTATTTCATCCAATATTACATTGGGGCTGATTCCGTAAAGGGGTTCAGCCCCCAGAAAGGTATTTCAGTCCCCCTCTTTGCTAGTTCATCTTCTGTTTCATTTCCTTTTATTCCAGTGTGTCATGGAATCCATAGTTAGGTGACAATATTGTTCTCGCCTATTTCATTGAGTTTATTTAGGCATTCCCACACCATTTTGAATCTAATTACACAAGAACTTGCTTTCAAAGCGTATTGAATCATTTCACCAGCTGACTGACCTTAAGTATATTTAATCACATCATTAGTACTTTGTCGCTACCTATTACATAATTAGTTACAGAGGTACAAATCAACTGATTGACCTCTAGTTTATTCAAATACGAAATCGATGCTCAACTTTTTCGTCACCAATTATAAAACAAGTACTGATGAAGCACTAAGGAATTAACTGGAGGTCAGTCGGCCATTAAAAAAATCAACAGGCTCTACAATGACAACAATAGATTTCCATATAGCAATAAATAAAAATAAACACTGAATAAAATACAAACCTGGATGATTCACATTTTTAGCCGCATTTTTGAGTGGAGAGATTTATTTGTACATCTCTTTTAGCAATTTACGGAAACTACTTCAAATTTAAAAGTTGGGAATTAGATCAGAATACGTGATCAGCTGAACTTGCGGAGCGTATGCAAACCTAGTGGTTTACTCATTTTGTATGTAACTTGCATTCCAATTCCAAATAGTTTCCCATAAAACTTATTCCATACAGTAGGTGCCACAAATCTTACTGCGGTAACAAAATCTTTATTAAGTGAGTTATTGTTCATCATTTGAATAAATGAAATTATTTGAAAAAGCCAAACTGTACAACCATCACTATTATGTATGATATTGTGGTTCCTTTTCAATCCCTTTTTTTCTTCAATCTACGTATTGATATTTTATGGCCGATGACACTAAATAATTAAGACGAATGTAATGGCATGTCATTATGTTCACATTCATCAAGCCGTTCAGGCTACAAAGCTTGTTAAAGAACTGAACATTCTTACAAACATTTGAAAAGCTTAACTTTAATTCGGCAGACGGCTTTCGAATCTGCTATTGCTAGATATTTTTTGGATTAACCATGATTCTGGGATACTCTCTTTTATCTTATCAAATTTATTTCGGATTTTATCTACATAATGGGAATTTTACTACCAGCCTTAGATTATTATCAAGATGAAAAAAAAAACTATTGACTCCATAGGATTATGTAAGAAACTACTAATTATAAAAAATAACTGACTAGATTGTCAATTGAATTATTTCGAATGAAAATATTAATTGCAGACTAGGGATATTGAATTTAGTAGTCAGTTCGTTTTAAGTTTGTTGGTTAACTTTTTAGCATCCGTTTTGAAACCATTCCCCAAGAGAACTTCAGAAACGAGGGTTTGATCTGCATACTCCCGCAAATGAATTCTAATGAGGTTAATCTGCCTACATTCAGCTCTCAAAGGATGATTGACCTGCGAATGTACACACACATCTACAGACAGTTGTGTACTATATACCATTATTTTATATAGTGAGAAAACATAAAGTTTTCTCTGCCCATAATACAATTTTTATATTTCCAGTTCTGTTATTTAGATACCAAATTTCATAGTCAAATAATTAAATACATCAGTATCAGTGGCGTACACGTACAAGTATTTGCTTGGAGACAAAAAATGTTTCAGAATAATTGCTGCATTGTATGTTTTATTAGAAAGTCATACAACAAACACAAAACTTTGTGGGGTCAAAAGTGTGTTTATTTTTTGTAACAAAACATGCCCACAACATGAAATATTCTTGATCGACCGCATTCACAATAGAGGATAATTTGCCTTGCCATTTTAAGCACTTGTCCCAAATCGATCTGGTTTGATTTGTATCAGCTTGCAGGCAATTCTAGGGAATAGTCGGTTTTTTTCTTGTTACCAGCAAAACAGAAGTTAACTGATGCGTACTTCCAGCCGCAGGATAAATAGGTATACATGGTGAACCAGATTTAATCGAGATTCAATCGACGTATACATAGATCTCGTAAAGTGACTTGGATATAATAAAGTTTGGTGTATTGATGGAAAATGAGATAGTTTTGAATATTCCGGCTAGTTCGGGAAATATTCGACATTGCATTTTATTGTATATATTATACTTCACAATTCTACCACGGTTCGTTCTTGAAAAATCATCATTTTTTTAGTCTGCCCTCCTTGACAAAAGTCAAGCTGATAATTTCGTATATTGGATATTGAATTGAAAGAAGCATTTTTCTACTACTATCTCCCTTGAATGAGGGATTTAAGTCCACAGGGCCATTCTTCGCATAATATTTGGTGTCATCTAATAAATTAGCAGATCATCGGGCAAATTTTGAATGTGAATTCAAACCAGTTCCGATATTCAGAGCTACTGGAGCAAGTATTTCGTGAGATATACAAAGTGCCAAACATTATATAATATGAGAGCTTCGTCAACAAACAGTAGTTATATAGTATTTCTAAAAATTATATCCGAAATGGTTGATGCAGCAACATCTTATGTCAAGAAGAATCGAATTATTATATGTGTTGCACAGAATTGTGGTCAACTCCTATGAATTTTGATTCAATTTTATTATTACCTCATTTGTAAAATACATCGTTATTTCATATTAAATAGAGATTCAATCGACGTATACATATACAAATTTTGTTCATTGTTATAAAGTTTCATTATAAATAATTGTTGACTTTGGCAAGTTCAATCATTTTCTTCAAAATTCTTGTTTAATGTTCAATAATCCCCCAATACATTGCAAGAATTGCGAACTGTAAACCGGGCTCAACAAACTTTCAAGCAAAATAATTAACGGGTTAAGAGCAACGCTGAAATTTAATTGGATATTTTCACCTGTTGTTCAAGAGTCTCGAATTTCACCTGTATATGATCTGTACCATGATATACAGGGTGTCCCACGACGAGTGAAAACTATCTGTATATGGCAAAATACTTATAGTAAAATCATGAAAATTTCTACGTTTGGGTTTTCGGATACGATCTTTTCAACTAAAATATTTTCAAGGATGGCCGAAGTCCGGAAGTCGACTGTAACTTTGTTATTTTAAATAAAACACCCTGTATATTAATACATTTTTGAAATCTACGTAATATTTTAGCATACTTTTGTCTGAAAACTTTTTTCGAAAAATGCACACTTTTTGAGTTATTGATTTTTTTGTAGAAAATTTGACCGTTGAAGACCCTTATAAATTATTTTTTCACGAGGAGACCCTTGAAGATATGAAAATGGTTTCTGTTCGGTTTCCTTAAGCAAGGTCAAACGTAATCGAATCTATGTTGAAAAATTTTCCATTTTATACAGGGTGTGAATAAAAAGTGTTCAAATTTAACTTCATAAATATCAAATTTCTTCATTTTTTCAAATACAACCACCCTGTTTTTTCTATTTTAATGCATTCAGGAGAAAAAAATGAGGCAAGTTCATGTATACTTTCCTATACCTAAACCTTACCGTTATCCAGATATTAAATGTTTTCTGTAAATTTTTAGAGATGCAGGTGTGGTCTAAATTTTGATACAAGCACTAAGAAATAAAAATTATCATGTGAACGGCCATCTTTGAAAATATTTTAGTTGAAAAGATCGTATCCGAAAGCCCAAACGTAGAAATTTTCATGATTTTACTATAAGTATTTTGCCATAGACAGATAGTTTCCACTCGTAGTGGGACACCCTGTATATGTCTAAAAGCATATCAGTTAGTAATCTGATCGAAAAATTGAAATCAAATTCAAAATCATAGTTTCATGTATTGATGCTTTGTATACAGGTCATGAATTTGCACCTGCCTACCGTCCAACCCCAGCTACAGTTCGTGTCCTTACAGCCTTGTTGGGCGATTTGTGCTCGGACAATACAGACTGTATTATTTCAAATAGTCACTGTGTCAAAGGAGCTTGTGTCTGCCTTCCAAGTTATGTAGAATCTACAGACCGCCAAGAGTGTTTGGGTACGTACCAATTTAAAAAATACATTCACAATAGCCTAAGGAACAAAATAGTCAAACCAAGCCAATCTATATACTCAATACAAGAAACTATTTTTCCATTTGCAGCTAATCCCGATGATCTAGATGAGTTTCCCGCCTGTAGTAGTTTACCATGTAGCAACGGCGGCACTTGCATTGACTTGCCAGCTTCCACTTACGCATGCGTCTGCACAGCTAACTATACTGGCCTACTGTGTGAAACGGAAATTTCGCAAACTCTGTACGAAGTACCAGGTACTGTGTTGAAATAATATTTACACATTGTTATGACAAATAGCTAATTCTCAATTATCTTCCAGCATTTCATGGCAAATCGTTTGCAAGACTAAGACCTCTGAAGGCCTATCATAAACTCAGTATAGAAGTAGAATTTCAATCCTATACAGATAATGGTATTTTACTCTACAATCAGCAAAAAGCAGATGGTTTGGGGGACTTTGTGTCGCTTGCCATTATAAATGGTTTCCTGGAATTTAAGTATGATTTGGGAAATGGTGCTGTGGTGATTAGATCGGTTGATAAAATTCAGATAGGAGTGACACATAAAGTTATTATAAAAAGATACCATCGAGATGGATTGTTGAAACTAGATGATTCTGAAGAAATTGCTGGTCAATCCAGCGGCTCTCTCAAGGCGCTAGATTTGCTAGAAGATGCTTTTATTGGATTTGTTCCGACAAATTATACAAGGTTGGTTATTTATTTCTTAGTATCATTACACAATTATTATAAAATGATAGCACTACTACTTTTAAGAAGGGAGAGAAAAAAAAGTAATATCAAAAGGTCAGCACTCATGGCTCTCGTACATAATCTTATTCTGTATGAGCATCAAAGCATATATTTATTATCCCAGAACATGACAGATCCACCGCCGAATAGAGTCCATCCGGAGATAAGCGAGGAACAAACCTATTCACAGGCCTTCACTAGAGTCTTCATTACCATCTGGATGTTTCAGGCTTAACGTAATTTTATCTTGGAATAAAAAAATGAGACTTTTTTCCAATTATCCACTAAACAGTTCCGACTATTTCGAGCGAATCGTATCCTGGTAGCTCTGTTCCCTTTTTTGAGTAATGGTGCAATGGCTGATCTCAGTGTTTCATAAGAAATAAAGACAGTGCAAACAGCCTCAAGCTCGTTTCTCATCAAAGAAATAGTGATATCTTATAGTATGTTGTATAACAATGCGTTCATCTGGAACGTTAGTACCTACCTACATTGGTGTCGCCCTTGTCCTTGTTAGGTTAGGTTTTTGGTGTGACTCGCAAGAGTATATATTGTAGCTCACACAAAGATGTCCTCAGACAGTCCTACTATATGTTGATTCAAATGATATGTGGCCTGTTGAAATGCCTGTTAGACAACGTAGGTCATTCCTGCGGTAGTCAAGTACCTACTTGTTTGGAGACATTCGTGAAATTATATATGGAATCCTTTGAATAAACCAATTTCAGCCATCTGTGTATCTCCAGCTATCTGCTACTAGATGGTAGTTCTTCATCACGTAGGACTTAGCCATCTCCATTAGAAATTTTCTAATCGAAAATTCGAATTTTATATCAAATCGAAACTAAAATTTTTAAAACAACATACACAGTAGATTTAATCGTATGCCCTTGTGTTGTTATGAATTATTTATTTTGAATTTGTACAATTTTATTACTCATATTTATATAGTCAATACATATTTTAGAAATATGAATTGCTGAGCGCTAAATTTTACTATTTACAGGGTTTATGAGAATATTGGAACATCAAAAGGATTTAAGGGCTGCATTAAGAAGCTGAAAATTGGTAGACAGGATGTAGAAATTCACGTAAGACAAGAAAGTTGGATTTTAGAAGTAAAAGGTATTTACGATTGCAGTGAACATGCTTGCAAAAACTCACCATGTGAAAATAATGGAAGATGTAAAGAATCAGAAAGATTGTTTCAATGTGAATGTCGAGCTCCATACACCGGCGAGTTTTGTGAAAAATTTGAAAACTCTTGTTTTGGAAGTGAATGCAATTTCAAGACGGAATGTCATCATGGAAGATTTGGAACATCATGTCAAGAAGGTAATTCATTATAATTTTCGAATGATATCAATCGATAACCAATTTCAAACTAGAAATTACATTTAATACTCTACCGGTTTCAAAAATTACTTTTCAATTGTCTGGAGTAAGTTATATAAATAAACAAGTTAATATAGTATAGGATACCTCAATTTCATTCGAAGTCATATTGAGATATTCATTTAGTTCTTTTCTATGAATTTACCTATTTTTATGTCCATTTTATTATTTATTATCAATTCAATTAATATGCTAATTCATAATACCTACTCCTTAAATTTGACATTTCAGTTAAATTGTGGAATATACCTAATATACTTTTAAGATATATAAATATATAAATATTTGTTGAATCTGTATATTACTTTTTCTTCAACGTTTTTTTTTAGAATTCAAAAGTCTTTATGGGCTCACACCAGAATTCAATGGAAATAGTTATATCCAGTTTCCAAGGCTCGAAGGTATAAAGAAGAGGTTTTCAATTGAAGTAACTTTCATGACCACAGCATCTAATGGTCTCATTCTCTACAATGGTCAAATGAAAAATGGAAGAGGTGATTTTATTTCGTTAAACATTGCCCGTGGATATTTGCAATTCAGATTCAACTTGGGAAGTGGAATAGCTAATTTGACGTGAGTATACAGTAATATACAGTACAAATATTTCATGAAAAATGTAGTACTTTCAAGTATTACAACTGAGTCTATATTTATTAAAAATAATTGAATATATCTTCCTCTGTATGTTCCGTGTTGTCAAATTTTTTTCGTTGTGTTAGATAGGGACCAAAAATTATTTAATATTCAGTTCATCTTGACAACGGTAGCTGGAACGCTACCGGAACGTCAAAACAAAAAATATAAAAAACAAACATAAAACAAGAGAAAAAAGAATAATTGAATATATAAGAACTTAAGTAAGTCAATTATTGCTTTTGTAGAAGTTCGTCGACCGTCTCATTGAATAAGTGGCACAAAGTTAGAATCTCGCGAGATGGTCGTGAGGGCATGCTTCAAGTAGATAATTCAACAGTAGTTCGTGGATACTCTGGTACACCATTAACAGAGTTGAATTTGGAGACTCCTCTATATATTGGTTCAATATCGTGAGTATACATAGCGACTTCAGTATCTAATTCCAATGATTAACATAAATTTTTTTCTTAGCGTTTGGAAACAAATACATCGACTGTCTGGTGCCTCGAAGGGCTTTAAAGGCGCTATTCAAAAAATAACATTCAATGATCTTCCGCTGCCAATATCCAGTTCTTTGCCCGATTGTATTGCAGTTATTTCCCACAACAATTCAGGATGTACTAATAATATTGGATTTTACGATGGAGCACCCTGTCCATTGGATAATAATCCATGTCTTAACAACGGCGTTTGTATACCCATTATGGACAACTATACTTGCAAGTGTACTGGAAACTTCAAAGGAAAATATTGTGAAATAGGTAAGCATTGACTTATAGCATAAACATAAATGGCATAAACATAAAGCAAGTATACTTTGACCAAAGTTAGTTTGAGGACCATAGAATAAAGCAATGTTGTCACATATATTTTCTGAAATTGTTGTGCTCATTTTACATGTTTCCCATTACTTCAAAATACTGTTAGCTCATGATTTTCTTAGAAAACTAGTTTGGAAATATTCAATAAAAAATACATAATATAAATTTATATGTAAGAATTAAAAAAAGTCGCTCGAAACTGTTATAAGAAGAGAAATTAATTAGAACAACTTCATTATGCCCGATATATTATGAAAATCTGGCACCGCAGGTGCATCGGTCAGTTACCGAGTGAAATATTGCTCATAATATCGAAAAATTCGGGTAGCTACTTAGGTGGTCCACTATAACATAAAAAATTTAATGGCCTTAGGGTGGAAGACTTCTGTTTAGATTCATTAGTCTCATAGGCGTGTGCAATTCTAATTGTATATTTATATGTAGACCTATTTAAAATAATATAGTAGTAGTAATAATACCTTTATTGAGTGAATTGATATCAATATAATATTTATTTGTTCGTGGAGTTGAGTGAATTGATATCAATATAATATTTTTTATTTGTTCGTAGACGTTAGGGTAAGTTTTGAGAATATAATTCATTTGTAATTAATTAGAATGGCATTTTGGAGACCATTTGAAACGACAGTCCAAAATGAAGCGCGGGAATCTAATAATTTGGCGCCACGAGCAAATGACTTAGCAATAAATGATGATAGGGCCGAATTTAAAAACAAAGATTTACATGTTCAGTGTCATCGCGTTGTTTTAAATATGTACGCGTGTTTAAAACAAGAAAATTCTGTAATTTCTGATAATGCGGTTATCGCGAGAATTCATGAATTGACGAAAATCGGGATTACAACGATTTATAATGTAATTAAACTAGGCACTGTTACGGATGCAGATTAATTTTATCCACTTTATTCATTTGAATTACATTTGAAAAACTTACTATAAATGTTACAAAAACCAAATACATGCCTTTCACATCCTATGAAACAGGACTTCCAAACTTAGGACCTCTTTCTGTGGATAACACACTAATACCAGAAACAGATAGAATCAAGTATCTAGGAATTGTTTTAGATCGACACCTTAGGTGAAATTTACATATTAATGCCTTAGTACAAAAACTGAGAGGATTTCTTGGCAGATTTAAATATCTGAGAGATTTTTTAGGTACTAGACAACTGAAAATTATATACTCATCACTAATACAGTCACAACTAAATTATGGAATTCTCGGATGGGGAGGGGTGAATAACAGCCACATACAAAATTTAAACATAATTCAAAAATGGCTAATAAGAATAATTTACAGAAAAAACAAAACGTTTCCTAGTGAAAAGGTATTTGAATTAAGTGGGCTTTTCGATGTAAGACAACTCTATATTTACAAATTATTAGTATATTTTAAAATAAATAAGAATTGTTTGACTCGATTAGATCATGAATATTTTACAAGAAATAGAGATAAAACCTATATGTTACCTAAAAGAGAAAAGTTAATCGGACAAAGGTGTTTCAATTACTTGGGCCCTAAACTATACAATCAAATTCCATTACACATTCAAAACATAAATAAAATGCATTCATATAAATTACAAATTAAAACATGGATAAAATCAATGACTAAAGAACAGATAAATAGCATATTAAATAACACATAACAGATATATTCATTACCCAGTAAAATACTACAAACTTGTGACTCTCTTTACATGACGGTAACAAATAACCAAATAATGACAACTTACCCAATAATGACAACTCACCCAATATAGACAACTTACCCAATAAAGACAGCTTACCCAATAAAGATAACTTACCCAATACAGACAACTTACCCAATAAAGACAGCTTACCAAATGATGACATTTTATTTATTATATCACAATTACCACTGTTATCACGAACAAGTTGTATATAACGTTGTTATAGAACAACTTCTGTGATTATAAATGTTCATTTATGGTAATTTGCATTATTATAATATTATTATTATTATTATTATGTGGAAATGGGAGCTAATGATCTTATTCTCTACGTGGTAGTTACCTAATTTCAAATAAAACATCCTTCTTTGTTGTGGTGGAGGGAAATAAAGCTAAAGACCCTATCATCATTTGATTACAGATCTTGCAGGATTGTTTCAAAGTTTTTGCTTATCAATAACTTGACATGTTGAATATTTTACACATAATTAAAATTAGTTTTATTTTCCAGTTGATGAAGAAACTTTGTCTTTGAAATTTAATGGTGCTACGTATCTACAATACAAAAACAGAGGATATAGAAGGTGAGATATAATTAATAATTAGAAGTCTAGCGTATTTGTAAAATATATGATAAATTTAACACACAATAACAACCGCTTGTTACTAACAGTACTAACATGAATTTTACTAACAGTGAAAATATAACGAATTTCAACGACAACGATGAAGAATTCCAAAACAAAACTGTGTATGATGGTGATTTTGATCACGACAACGAGTTTTTTGACGATAAAAATTTTGATTATGATGCGGAAGATTTAGAAAGTCTGTAAGTAACTACTAACATGCTTTTTATTTGATTTTAAAACATTATTTCATTTACTAACCCGTAGTCAGTGGAAACATGTGTTACATGATTTTTTTATAATAAAGAAATATATGTTTCAAGGTATGAGCATTATATTAACTTACTCTGTTCAAAATTGTGTACTGTTACAAAATTACCTGTTGTGGTAGGTACTTTTATAAAGTCCTGAGCTTGCCTTATCTCTTGAGTCACATTCCATCAGGCACTTGCTTTGCAATTCATCTGTTCTAGATATTCATTCATACGTTTGGGTTAGGCTCAACAGCCCAGGCACTTGAGCTAAATCTTTGTACCATCACCCATGTTATCTACCTACTTCCATACCAGAAGCTTCGTGTCTTCTATATAGGCCACCAGTTTAACTGGAGGGATCTTCAGTAGTATAGGCGTGCCTACAGGGGGGGGCAGGGTGGTCCACCACAATTCCTCAAAATATCAATCTATTAAAAAATTTTTATAATTTTTAAATTTTAACGTCCTTTTAATGATACGAAGGAGAAGTTTTTTATTCTTAAAATTAATTGCGAGAAATTGATGGGCGGCAATGTGCTAACGCAAAGTTTCGACGGGCACATTATTTCTTTGTTTTTTCATCAAATGATTCCGATTTGATATTTGGCCCCCCCAATAAAAAGTTTGCGCACGTATATTAGTTGTAATGATTGTGTCATTTCCACTTAAAAGTAATTCCGACTGAGTCCTTGTAAGTTCTCACAGAAGCAGAGTATGTGAGTAGGTGTTTAATCGTGGAGTTCACATTTTCTGCACATAGGCACATAGGCTTTGCCCCTCGCTTTCTCCATCCTGTGTAAATGCCAGTCACCAGATAGGTAACTTCGAATCTCTCTTATCCAGTTTCAACAGCCTGGACGAGAGTTCTAACTTATTCAGTAGACTCATAGTATGGAGGTGTCCTTGTGTCTGCCTCCATTTGAGTTGGTGTTCCTTAACTAGCCCTCTTATGTAATCCTTTGTGATTCCACAAAACGGTTCTGGACCTGTGAAGGCTTCTGTAAAGCTTTCTTTAGCTAGCTGGTCTGCCATTTCATTTTTAGCATTTCCTTATGTGCCGGCACCCTCATTAGAGACACTTTGTTGCCTCTTGCCAGCATCTTAAGGGATTCTTTACAGTTTTTTAGATAGTTATCTGTTGTATTTGAAGGGGCTCACAGTCAAGTAGAAATAATTGAAAATTCACTAACTAGTAACTAAAAACCAATTTGACTATGGACTGAAACAAAACTATCGAAAGTTCTATTTTCGGGACGGCTACAGACAAAATAATGAAAATTGATGTAATGCTTTTAGGAGGAAACCAGAACGAGGCAACAGATATGAAATAAAAATACGCACATTCATGTCTAACGGCCTAGTCTTATGGAGGAGTAAAAATAGAAATCAGCTTCAAAATTACTTATCGATTGCTATAGTTGATGGATATCCAGAGCTTAGTTTCAATTTGGAACACCAAGAGCCGTTTTGGGCGATAAGGTAAATTGGGCTTAACATATTCTCACAATTTTAATAAGCGAGATGTGCGATTCGTATATTATTCGTAATTCTAAAAATAAAATACAAAAACAGGCTTAATGAAATTTATGGATTCAGTTTTTAATAAATGGTAACAAAGACAATATTTTTGAAGGTCGAGAACTAAGGTAGATGACGGCCAATGGCATTTAATCCAAGTAAGAAGAAGAAAACGAATGGGCTTCATTTCTGTTGATGGGCATGATGTCAACAAAGGAATGGCTAAAGCTGGAGCCATTTCTCTAAGAACCAATTCTAAACTATGGCTAGGTCAGTATAAGTAGCTTTTTTTATTGCATTTATGAGCTATTTCAAAATCTTGTTTCATGAAACTTATCTATGGTACATCTATGACAAAAAAGAAGACAACGTGAGAAGTTGGATACACTCCTTTATTTTGTTCAATCGACCAAATAGAGTACTGAATGGATTCCTACATGTATTAACTTCCATTCCTTTGTTTATAATCTGTTAATTATCAGTAAAGATGGTCCAGACTCTCTATGTTACACTGCTATATATCAAAGTTATATAACAGGCTACTAAAATTTATGTTAAAGCGTGAAATGATCGGAAATAAATGATCCATTACTACAGCCGATCAACCGTGTGAAGTGTCTTTGACGAACGAAAAAGAGTGGAAATGGAGTGGAACGTGGAACAAACTTTTCAAGTTATACGAGACAAAATGCCGAGTTATGGGGGGGGAACCTTTGTTGAAAGAAAACATAACGTTTGGAAGCAACTTATAAAAGCTCTCAGTCTGGTAAAAAAATGGCCCTACATACTTCAGGACTAATAAGCGATATTGAATGCTTAGATTTTCTGAATAAATACATAGAGCTTTAGATGGAATCTTAAGATGCAAAGACGCACTGACGCAAAGTTAGTGCCAGATGTTCATTGATGGGTATTGCATCTCAATCTCGTCACAATGTGTCAAATGATACTCTCTCGAAGATAAGCCATTCTATACATACTGTACATAATCGTTGCCAATAACTTGATTAATTTCGTAGTGCAGTACGTTTGCGTTGCACAATTTATAAACATTTGACAATTTTATAATATGTAGATTCTCTGCCTCAACTCATAGTAGCAAATTATATACGAATTTCGATGTTTCTTATGTTTTATTTGGTACTCACTTCAAAATTATGAAATAATTGATAATACCATGAGAAATAATAATTTCTAAACCGCCGTGAGCGTAACAATAATTGAGTATTAAATTGTTGTATAGAACATTGATTGTTTTTCTTTTTATTCAATGTGTTTCTTCAAGTCATTTCTCTATATATTACTATAGAGTGAAATTATAAAATGATGCTATACTCAGTACTCAACCATTGTTAATTGTAGTTAACATATTATTTATAATTTCAGGTGGAACGTCAGCGTTACCTCCGGGACTACCAACCTCGTACTACAAAGGATTCAATGGCTGTATTCAAAAAGTTCTAATTCATGGCAAACCACTAGACTTATTAGCAAATAATGATATAAGTAAAATTAATTTTTGCCATGAAAATGAAATATGAATGTAAAAAATAAATCTGGAACACTTTCTCCAAAGTCTTTGTAGAACTTAAGATTTAAAACTATGAGACTGATATTTTACTCTTAAATTTCTGAAACATTGATTTCGAGTCACCGAAAAATGGTAGACAGAAAGTAAAATATACAGAGAAGCATTGAATATCTTCCCAGTACAATTTTTCTATTCTACTATATAAATATATCAACGAACTATCAATTTTATTTATCAACTGAATTGATGGAAGGCTATAAGAAGCTCGAATTATTTTTATTTCATATATTTTCAACTATGCAAAGGTCCATAAAAACTACAATTGTATGTATGTATATTCGGGTGACATCCACTGAGACCAAAAAGATCTATCTATTGTGTCCCCTTTTTCTAATAAGTTTCTGAGTCTTAGATACTAGTAGGTCTTTCCGACCTATTTTCCGTAGATACTGCAGGATCTCTGCAGGTTTCAATAGCTTTCAATCCGCAAGTATATGAATTGATGTCTCTTCTTACATACCTACCTATCACAAAATCTACACTCTTCTTGCTTTCCTATTCTAAACTTTTCAGATGCGTATTCAGGAGACAACAAACCGTTAGGACAGGACAACTATTAAAGCTTTTAGTGCAGTTTTATTCTGACTCAGGCATTCACTTGTTCTTCACAGGTTTTAGTCACCCAGAAGTATCTTTGATTGTTTAAGCCTTACCTACTAGATCTTCCCAAGGACTAGATCGTCTTTTCTTTCCGGCATTGCATATTTATTTTCATATTACACTCATTCCCTTCTATCACCGAGTGTCGTGAAATTCAGAGTACCTAATGTGACAATGCTAGTTCATTGAGTTTTCCTGGACACTTCCATACCATTTTGAAACTGAGCACACAAGAACTCAGTGGTTTAATGGCTGATTGACTATCCAATGTCATGATAACTCTTCACCTTCTCTATTCTTTCTCATTATTTAACTCTTTCCTATGGCGTGCATTTTCGTGCTTATTTATTGAAAATTCCGTGACTCACCTATCTTATAACTACTTAATTGTTCTTTTTACCAAAAAGTATAACTCGCATGGATTATGATTTTGCTATTAAAGTCGTATTCTCATTTAATCTGGTATATTTCTGTTATCTTATCCTCCATAATGTTTTGTGAGCTTTATATTTTCATTCAATTTTTTCAATTTTCTGGATGTCATTTGTACTTCATTCAACCATTTCTGTTTTCCCCTAGATATTTCACCTACTGGCTTCAATATGATGTGACCTCTGACACATAATTCTGAATAGAGATTGTTGTGTTCTCCGAAAGGAGGAACCACTAAGAACAGATAGGTATTGGTATATAAATTGCTCAAAAAAAATCCTCAGCCTGTGGGGCAGGTGTGTACAGTTACAGACCTAGGACGGAAATATCAACCTGCCTAGAATTATTAATGCTATTCACGCTGTCTGAATCTTATGTTTAACAGGATCTCTTCCGCTCTCGGACCTTGATATCAATCAACATATAAACTAATCGAGTTTGTTGAAAGGCTGAATTTCATTGGTGGATTATAAATTGGTCCAAGACGCAGTGGAGAACCGATTAGATCAACCACACACCTAATCGACTTCACCAACTGACTTGATTCAACATTGGTGTAAGTCTATTCACTTTCTCAAGGCGCACAAACACAGCTACTATACGGTCTGTAGTCTGACACAGTCTATCCTGCCCAGATGAAAATAATTGCTCAGCCTGCAGTATCTCATGAAAATTCTAGCTATAGACCTAATCTTCAGCTTCTGGTTTGCTTTGAATATGCTTTGATAAATACCTTGGATTGCGTCAAGCCTGGTAACTCATTTCCGAAGACTAATGGCTAGCCGTGTTTCCAGAGAAATACAGAGTTGTTGTGGACGTTGCATAGAACATTTCGCCGTTTTCAATTCTTCATAACGGCGGTTTAAAAGTACTGTGGGAGGAGATATATCTGGATGTGTTAATAGGACAAATTAGTAGATACTACTTTGAATAACTTTTATATATTATATATTTCTTTGTTAGTTAAGGTACTCTCTCTGTATATATATACGTTGTGGGACACAAAAAACAGTCCACTCAGATATTTACCAGAAATCATTGGATTTTGAGAGAATGCTTAGGTCTACTTTAGACTTACTATCGTGTGACAACTACAACACCTTTTTTCAAATACAACACACTGTGTTTGTGACTTTCAGCTCCCTGTAACTCGGTAAATATTCACTTAAGACCTTATGTATGTGATATTTCCGAAATGAGCTCTTCAAGGAAATTTAGAAAATAATAGAATGTTCAGGGTGTTCTATTTGAAAAAAAAGTGATGTCGTCAGCACACGATATTTTTTTTTGTTAAGCAGTTAATTGAAATGAAAAATCGACTTGTTTCATCATTTTCCTAAAATTAAACGAATACTCCCAAGTAACAGTGACCCACTCTGTATATACAACGAACATTTTTTCTATAAAATATCAAGTTCCATTGATCCATCTTATATAAACGCACTGTAAAATAAATGTTTAAGTTGTATATATTTGAGAACATAGAATAGAGTACGAACATTTAGTTCCATTCTCACATACAGAGTGAGTTTTGAAATCCATACAAACGGAAGCCAAATAACATATGCAGTTGGGGCTGCAAAAAAAGTATGGAACGCCTTAACTTTTTTTGAAAAGGGCTTTGCACGATTTTTATAGATTTTGGTAAGTAATGGTGTTGAGATGCGGCCAATAACATTGTTGGTCAGATTCCTCCTTTTTTTGGAATAATAATGAACTTTGTAATTTCAAATGAATCACTCTATATCTTCAATCATTTATATTATGGAGACTTGAAAACCAACAATACTTATTCGTTTAAACGTTGTTATTGTAACAGGCATAGCATCTAAATGTATTATTTTGATTTAGACGGTGTTAATGTAAATCCCGCCATAACTCCGAAATTATTACTTTGAGAATAGTAAAAGACATTTGAATATCACCATACTATAATATCGGCCACATCAGAAAATCCCTGCACACCAAAATCTATAAAAATGGTGCGATCCGTTTGAGATAATTGAGGCGTTCCATACTTGAAACTCACTCTGAATACAGCTTAAAAATTTTTGATAATTTATAACTCCTTAGCTTGTTTCTCCGGGACTGATGTATTTAATTTTTCGTATAATAATTGTGTGAAGATTATAGAATCTGTTGGAAAATTTTCGTTTAAGTATAATAATTATCAATTGATGAAAAATGTTTCAATAATATAGCCACAGGAAAAGAGTCTTACTTTTGATATGGTATATCAAAACAAATGGATGTCAGTTGTGCCATTAGTTCAATACTCAGTACTAATAGAATGGATGTATGCCTCGGAGTCGTATTGAAGGTTATCTGTGTATTTATTTTGTTGACGAATAATAAATAATTATCACCTGAAAACTCTATAGAAATTTTTCGATTATTCTTATTATGAATACTTCATTTCATTCTTCTTCAATTAGGCTCTGCACAGTAAATCCGATGGATTTATTGAATCTTAAGCTTCAAATATTACTAGTACTAGTAATAGTGCACCTTTATTCGCTTTGCAAGCGTCACGAAGATGTTTTACTCTGTTGCATTATGAATTCATGGGTAAGGCTCTTGAAAGTAGCTATATATAGTTGAGAATTTAATTTTTGACTAAAATTCGTCAATATATGTTTTATATATCTAGTCCTTCTATAATTATTTACACTTTTTATAGTATTTTTAATGTTAATGCAGTGCCATACGTTTCAGTAAGGAAAACTATGAATTATGTTAGATATCAACCATTTCATTACTAATATTGATAATATTTAGTATTTTTTCGAATTAAAATCGATTAAACTACTAACCAAACTCCTACAGACATTCTTATAATGCTTTTAGTGCTGTTGAATGTTAGGCGATTTGCGTAAAAATTGCTTTTCAAAATTTCTAGATATTCCTGGTTATTTTATTTAAATGAGGTCATCGTAAAGTTCTTCGCTATAAAATAATGATCTGGATAACAGAAAAAGTGGTTAATTGTTGTAACACAAATACATAGTATATGTTTAAATGTGTCATATCCAAATTTGACGTGATATATAAATACTATATATTCTTCTACTGTTGCCCTGTACTATTCCATTTTGTAAATCGTTTAGGACAAGAAAATTATTCCATATATGTAGGTAATAATATGTCAACTGAACATAAGTTAAATAATCACAACAATTCAATTATATTTGTGGTTAAAAATAACAGAAGAGGATGAGAAGTTGACTTGAACACGATTTCCCGGAAATTTACAGCTCTTTCAGATATTCTTCTGTTACCACAAAACCATATTACAGAATAATTCTCTTGTAAATCACTCTTCTCATTATATGCAACCAATTGGAATTTTGTAACGACACAGGGTCAATCGAAAATCTAATAGTTTTTATCTAAGCAACAGTTGAGACATAATATATACAAATGATCAATTCTTATATCAGTTTCTGGTCCTTAATTGTGAGTTATGGTACACTGATATAACATTAGGTATATTTACTGACGACTATGCTATCTCATTTTTCTTGTTTTCCGATATTACAATGCCAATATAAAAATCAGTAGGTATAGTTTCCTGCTATTCCGATATATTATACCTATAATAAACATTTATACCGCGAATAACTGGTTGTCAATTCCACAATGAATTACTATGATAGGTACAGTTATTCCGAAAATATCTCGCTTATTGTAGTTCCAATCAACCAGCATTTTGACATTGGCATTGGAATTTATGATATTCTTTATAATAACTCCATATTCTCGATACCAAAATGACAAAGTATCAACTAATATACTGATTCCAGTGCATTCAAACCAGAGAACAAATATTAGTTTTATTATAGAAAACGTTGAGCTCCATGATAAAATATGTCAGAAAGTCTAGCTTCTCCAAACGCTAAATATTCAAATTTCGGTTGATTGGATTCACCAGCAAGACATTTTCGAAATAACTTCACCTGTCATATAAATCCACTGCAGAACGACAATTATAATAGCTATCTTCGGTATAAATCTAGGCATGAAGTAGCATATCAAAATTACATAATTGTATACTGGCACTGTGGAATCCACAAAATCAATGATACATTTGTGTGCCCATATTTCTTCCCTTGCTTCTCATCACATACAAAGGAAAGTAAATTTTTTCCCAATGAGGAAAGCAAACCGCTTTGGGCTTTCCTAGCACTGAAAGTATTCAAGGGATGTATGTGGTGGTTATGGAGCTGGATGTCTGGGAGGTGTTATGATAATCTCCCGACTTTATAGTTGGTTAATAACGGAGATAAGCATTTTTGACACGAAACCATGTTTCGTCCATATATATAATTGGGAGATTTCCGTTTCGGCTGGCGTGAAAAATTGAGTCTCATAGGTGTATAACAAGTATGCCTTGGAAAGTAGTAATAACATTATGTAAGTATAATATTAAATCTCAAAATGTCATCATGTGATGAGCTTAGACTATTGGAAATAGAATATATGAGAATATATTTGACAAATGACAGAAGTAATGATTGTTAATGTCATTTCAATCAGATCATTGAAATGTACAAGTTATTACAGCTGCACACACCACTAACAAAGATGAAGAAATTCATGATCAGGTAATTTTATTAAGCATTTTTTTTATAACCTGACGATGGTATTAACCGAAACCAGCTGATAACTTTCTGATTTGAAGTAATTAGTTTAAAAATGTTGGAGTTCCATTGAAAACCTTATTGGATATCAACTACATTTGAGAAATGGATAAACTGAAATATACAATTTGATACGTTTGAAACTTTTGGTTGGACGAAAAATCTTCTAGTATTTTAAGTATAATCACTCCCATAAAATTATCGTAGAAGTAGTGCGGATATAAAAGCTGTTGATATAAATCTTGAGGACGAAGAAATTTGATGATATGCAATGTCAGTAAATATACCATAGGTCATAACCAATAGGCGAGTGTTTTTGTAACTATTAAAATGTATTGTTATGGAAACAAATCTAACATTTTAACACCAAATTATGTCTAAGTATGTGAATATCACAAAAGCAACGTATATTAGTAGGACTCAACTGAATTGTCTAAGCTAGCGATGTCAATTAATTGATATAAAACTATAATAAATAATGTTAGTTAGTATACTCCTGAGTAATGTGATAACAAAACAGGATGAAATCAACTGCTGGAAATTTGAAATAATCCAATTGCTTCTGAAACGATTTTCGGTGTTCACCATACCTCTATGTTGCGATGGATCGTATTGTGCTGCAATCTAGCGTTGAAGGTGGGTATAAGGTAGAAAAGTAAATAACAAGAAAGTGTACGTGTGAGTGTGCCACCATCTACATTTCAGTCAATCAAAAAAGTCAATGCTGCCACTATACTAATGTCGGTTCGTTCTCAAAAAAATAAACTCACGTGCATATTGATTGACGTGAGCAAGTGGATAACTTTGAACAGCAACAACATTTTGATGCGAGTTGTCCAACCGACTTATGATAGATCAAGCGTGGTTTTTGTTTGTCTGTTTGCATGTATATTAGGGTGACATTCACTGAGACTTAAAAGATCTATTTTGTCCTCTTATTTCTTCTCATCTCCCGAGGAAACCTCCAGAAACTAGTAGCTCCATTGGTTCTCCTTCTACTTAGGTGAATATTCCTCTTCAATCCAATAATCTCCTCGGTGTTGTGACCTAGGATGGATATTGAATTGCTATGTAGTTCGCAAATATATGAATGGAGATTTCTTTTTCCATGCCACAGAATCTACATTCTTCTTCCTCCAATATTTTGAGCTTTCGGGTTCCAGGCCCCAAAAAGGTGTTTTGGTGATGAACCAAGACAGATACAGCATTTTCTCACTCAATATCACACATAAAATATTCAATGGTCAATTTTTTCCACTTATTTCAATGTCACAAATATGTATCTAAATTGTTGACAGGAGCAATGAATGAGAAATCTAGTTTATAATAATTGAATGATGGCAGCATTGACATGATTAGGTGAGTGAAATGTAGGTAGAAGTACACTAATTAATAGTCTCTGGTTACCTATTTGTCTACATCAGACCCACCTTCGTCACGGGCCACTAGATGACACTACTACATGAAAGAATGAAGGAGTGTAATCATCAATTGAATTCTGAACAAAAATTAGCACAAACCTTACTATAAAAAAATCACTCCTCTCAACTGATACTATAGGTTTTTAATTACACTTTTGCATCTATTTTGGAAAAAGCTGTTGCTTCAATAACAAACTATTTGTTGAGTGAACTAGACATAAGTACATCAATTAATACTGAACCCTCCACAATAAATTAGATTTTAATGTGTGTGAAAACTAATATAATATATTCTTAATTTAATATTTGGTATTATTTAGTGTAAAAAAGTGCAAATCTGTCGAATACCTTCCGACAATTATGTATATAGCTTGAATAGTTAACAGTTTGATATGTTGTTAAGTTTTAGAAAATTTAGGATAGATAGTTGAAGTAACCAATAACTGAAAAAAGATACGGGCAAAAATATCTGCCCATTTTGTTACCCATTGGTGGAGAAAGTCTGATATAAAAAACATTGAATGAAGAAAATAAATTTGTGGTGAGTAGCAATTGTGATGTTTTCGCCCGTCTCTTATATTTATATTATTTAGATTTTTTGATAGCCATACATTTCTGTACAATATAAAATATATTTTTTTCTTATCCAATCCAATTGTCTCAATGTATCACTAATTATTAACCTAAATAAATACGAGCCCTGTTCAATAGTTCAAGACAATGGAGCATCATATATTGAGCAAGAAGTAACTAGGTATGGAATATTTATTGAATAGGTGAATTGGGCTAAGGATTCTCTACTATAATATATGGATAAACTGGGCAAAAGACGCTGTTATTAAAATGTCCTCGTAATTTTCAATTGAATTTAGCACGAAGAAGAAATTTAACTCAGCAATGTGTGACCCATTGTACATGATTCCGAGGAGTTCTCCTCCTAGGTTATCGTCCATCCTGCCTAACCCAGGAAGGTCACTAGGAGACATCTCCTTTATATCGGTTGGTGTAGGCCAAGACTCACCGAACACACACTCTCTTATTGACGATAACTCTGGACACTCGCATAGGACATGCTGATAGGTTCATCTTCCTGTTCACACATCCTGCATAGAGGTGTGTCCACTAGCCCCATACTATGGAGGTGTTTCCTTAGTTGCCAGTGGCCAGTCAGAAATCCTACTGTTGAACGTTTGATTTTCCCGGTCATCGCCAAATATTTCCACGGTGCCAGCTTCCCAGAGTCACCTCGGGTGATCCTAGCAAGACTGCATCCTTTGATTTAATCTCATCTCTTAAGGGATTGAGCATGGGTGCAACGTTTGGCTGGTTATGGAAGTCGTTAGGCCGTAGGTGTCACTTGGTCCTAAGATTTCCAGCCGCAATGCAATTACCATAACTACTGTCGTGCCCTTTAACCCACCTCAGGATAGTATTGTTATTTGCCGAGGCGTTAGCTGAGTCTTGATTGCCCTCTAGTACTAGCCTCGATATAACACTTTGTCTGTTCAAGGCTAATAGAGCTTGTTTACTAACAGTGCAGATTGTTAGGTTTTTGCCAGAATTTCCTGTTCCGGTTAGACCTTTTGTGGCGATTGAGATACCATCCAGTCCTGTTTGAACCACGCTGGTATGGTTTCCCATTCCCCACTCAATCCTTAGACTTAGTGCTCTGGAGTAAACTCCACATCCTGAGCCTCCTTTCATTTTTGAGCCATCTGTATATACAGATTGCGAACCAAGGCCTCGGACTACGCAAGTACGACAAGGATATATAAAAAAGAGAGGAAGAATAATTGTGCACGGTCATCACTTTGTTTCACCTTAGGGGTGTAAACTTATTCCCGAGAGTTACCGAATGCTCATTGCCCCCCTATTTCAACATTTTCAACCGCTATTGCCAGAAGCGCAGATTAATTTGTACAAATTGGCAACGAGCATTCGATCAGTATCGGAAAATAAATCCACACCCTAGCTGAAATTAAATACACGCCTCGATGACCGCGCATAATTATCTCTCTCTCTTTCGGCTCTTTTTCTGTCGTTCTTGTGTAACTCGAGGTTCGAATGTAATTTTCGCAATCTATATGCGTATTGTATTTGCAGCATCTGACTCTATGTGTTTTACTTTTATTTAGTACGACTTCATCTCTCTTTCTCTCTTTAGCACCCTTGCGGTTTCGCTTGTCAAATAGCATTGCGGGAGTGACTTGGAATTATTATTTATTTCCAATTAAAAAAATCGTAGTTCCAGCTACCCGGAGCCATGGCCACTGCTGTCCCCTCCACTACAAGCCACTGTGTTCTGTATAAATAGTTTGGCAAAATTCTCTGTGGATGTGGAAAAAATGCGGTCAAAGCATTTGATAATGTCACATAATGGTAGGGTAAATTCTATACCCAGTTATCACTAAGGTATTAATCTGCCTTCTCCTCTGAGATAACTTAGAGTCACAGTGGAATACCTGATATGCCACTGCTCATAAACCTAACCTCCAACAATTCAAAACATAATCTGCTAGTTTGGGGATGGAAATTAATCAGTGGTGGGTGAAAACAGAAATTACTAGGATTTTGCCCTACATCCACATACTTGCGGACTGCACAACAATTGAAAATCATAAGACCCAATACCTGGAAGAATAGATAGAAGAGGGACACTTAATTTAGGTAGAGCCTGCATACATCCTAAGATTTCCCCGGGGTAAAAAGGAGTTACTGGTGTCTGATACTTCATTGGCAACCAGAAATAAGAAAACCTACAATAGATATTTATGGTCTACATACAAAAATACATGTGAACTGGTTGGATAACCATACGATCTTTAAAAGTATTTGAATAAAACTGCATATTTATTTTGAATATTTGTTATTTTTAACATGGGCAAACCTGAAAAATGGAACAATAGGTACACTTATATGTATATACAATATAAATAATCGCTGCATAACCATTATATTTACCAAATTAGAACGATAAGGTATTTATCTTCAAAAAAGTTGGAGCTGTTGAATACATCGGTGAACTCCAGGTAAATAGAAGATCATTTCATTCAACTGATAAGAGCTCTACCAACGGTCTTCAATTTCTAATTTGCTAGACATTTGGTGGAACTATGTTCAAATTTCATATTACAACTAGTACAACTTCACTTTTGTAAATCTAGGCTGAATAGTAATGAAAGAGTTGGGGTTTATTCAACTATATTTGGAGCTTTTCAGCTGCTGTTATAAATATGCATTCTGGAGTAATATTACTGCAGCTTTTAAGGTAGAGAACCCCACACAAAGCTAACCTTATGCAAATTGGGTCCCAGACGAATCGACTCAAACTTTAGTAGTCTGTGATGTTCAGATCAAAAGTCTTCCGTAACCGAAATACATTTAATAGGTTTATTTCAAGAAACGAAGTGTCAAAAAACGGAAAGCGGATTAGTACACTTAATGATATAATGAACAATATGGCTTATATAATAATTCAAAAAGTCAAGGATAATTGTTTGAATAAATATTTTTTCTAGGACATTAGCTCCTTTGAACTTTTGAATATGATGGCTACGATGGCTACAGCTGGAAACAAGGATGGCTCAGCCTCCTCCATACATATTGTACCGCAATTATCGATTAATTGAAGTACTTATAGTTCACGTGAAATTTGAATTGTTAGGATATGTATCTGTGACTAAGGATATGAATTACTGGAAAATATTAATAGCACCAAAAAGCGCATGGAAAATGGAAAACCAATCAAATTCGTTCTATTTTTATACGAAAATTTGATGACGTATTGTCCAACTAGTTCCAGAAATAATGGTACTAGTCGGAAATCGTCAAGGCATTTTACATTCTAACAATAAATTGAAATAGATCGAGGTTGGTCGGTAGGTACGTGAAGAAAATCGAGGGTGTTCCTATCCTCTACATTGAGTGTGTCCAAACGTACAACAATCAATAAATACAAGCCAATAGAACTGCCAGGAGTAGTCTTCGTGGTGTCGGTGACTAACCATGCTTTTCTTTCAAACAAAAATATTAACCCAACAGTGGTGTACATCTAATACACATGCTAATTTATTGTAACAAATATTACCTATAGCTGCTATTCGGTAAAAAATAATAAATAATAAAATTATTTGACGTATAAAAAATAACAAATCACCTACTTAAAATAAAAATACATATAAATATATATAAGACTTAGAATGTGATAATTGAGCTTTGGACAAGGAGAATTGATGCGCATCCTATGTCAGTTTGAGTGTGTCTTAGCGATTTGAAAAATATCTAAAAAAACATTTTGGATAAAAGAAAACCACTCAATAATTCACTGAAATAGATAATTTTTCCAAATGCAAAGAATATTGGAAACTGGAAATGTAAATATTTCAAGCAAATATTTTTAGTAACAAATATAATAATATAAATCAGATTATGCAGATTTATAAGATGTCAGGTATTTTGCTTGAACTTTAACAATAAATAACTTTCTATGAATGTAGCGTACCAGATCTCCTTGTTTCATTGGTAAAAATTTGAATTCTACAATATTATTGTCTATCAGTCTTTGTCATTTGTTCTCGTACTATTCTTGTTTTCATTTTTATAAGCTGAGAAAAATGTTAAAGCCTTCATTAATTGATAGCTTTTTGATATTGGGATATTGGAATCATATAATTTCTTGGAGTTTTTACAGTCCACATAAAACCACCAATTACACTTCAAAATTGTTTGATCAAACAAAGTTGATTCTGGGCATAGGAAACTTTTCATAATGAGGCCATCATCTGTTAATGCGCATACGTGGAATACCTGAAAAAAAAACAAAATTTATCAATGCAGAAGGATATACTAAAAACATACTATGTCTTATTTATAAGATGCGATATAAGGATTCTTGTACGAAACTGTCAAACACGAGATAACTTTTTACCAAATAGCGTTCATAAAAAATAATAACAGATTTGGAGAGGCCGTTGAAAATAAATTCGAATGCAATTTCAATTTCCTTAAATTCGATCTGTTTTAATAAAAAAATGGATAGTCGTGTTTAAAGAAGTCTCCATTTTCATACCACTTTCGAATTCTTTCAACCGTGTGGGAAATAGTTACACTGAAAATTTAAAAGTACGGCGGTTCGATTCGCCGCTGTGGTGGAATTCTTTTCTTTTTGCTCACCTAATTATTAGTTTATCTTTTTATTCCAGTTTCTCCAAGGGAGATTTTAATCTGGTTTTTGTCATCAATTTTAACGCTTAACACAAAAATGTTAGCATGTATTTAAAGAGAATTGGAATATCTTCCAAATTATGTGCCACTTGACCCCCCATGCCATTGAAGATTCTCGAATGGATAGTCACCCCCTTTAAGGGGGATTACCATACAACTATAAGTTAACTATCAAAAGTTATTTTCCCACAGAAAACAAAATTTACGTGTCTTGGGGTTTGCAGCAAGAACCTCCCCGCCAACAATATTTGAGGTGCACTGTTTGTAATGATTGAAAACTATCCTAATGGGTATATCATATAGCAGATGCCGGCACTTGAGGGGATTGCAGGTAATGAAATGGTGGACCAGTTAGCTAAAGATGGTACTAAAGGAGACTTCATAGGTCCAGAACCGTTTCGTGGAACACCATCTCAAATAGGGGACGACACATGTTCACTTCCGTACAAAGGTAGGAAAGGAACTCCCAGCCAGGCTATTAAAATTGGGTAAGAGATATTTGAAGACAGTTACCTACTTGGTGACTGGTGACTGGTGACTGGATACTGCACGAGACGAGACCATTATATAATCAAGATCGAACATCAAAATGCAGAATTTCACAAGGACTTCAAAAATGTGAAAATATACAAGGTGTTCTATATGGAATAACAAAGTTAATATGCATTTCCGGTTTAACCGGACTTGGTACAGTAAATTGATAGTATTTTTAAATTCCTTTGAATCATTTCATTTGAAAATACTCAACCGTTGAGAAGATACTTGGGGGTTACATACTTTTCACTAACCCTGTATATTAATTTACAGAAAAGCGAATTTGACAAATTGACATCACCAGCGGCTTTATACAATTTCCATTCTTTAAAATATGGAAGATGAAGCTGAATACCCAAGTTCAAAATTAAATGGTTATAATTTATGCTCAAATGTGAAAGTAGGTAGGTATACATCGTAAACTTTTCCTAATTACAGCATTGACCTTGAAAACATCGATGGCTGACAATTGCAATTAAATAAACGGTTGATTATAAACAAATAGTTGTAGCATGCTATTACGAAAAGTGATAAGCAATTAATTGATTCACACTAAAAATTCATTTGAAAGTTATATGTGAAAGAAACAAAATGTCTCATTCATTTCCCACAAAACTATTTGAAACAGTTTGGAACAGTTCGAAACTTATTAAAGGATTTAAATGTACAGCAGATTATACTGGATGCGGTACAGTAGTCGTAGTATTTCTTAAACACTGCTCCGGTAACAAGAAGGGCTTTTCTTTGAATTTCAGTTAATATATTCACCACCGTCATTATTATATATATTTTTTCATTTTCCAATGACCAAAGCCCAGTAGCTCATCTGATACTTCCAAAAACAAAAAATCTTCTATTCTAAAAGGTATTTTTTTTTCAACTCGTGCAAACCAATCTATCGATTTTTATCAAGGGTTATAAGAATTATACAAATTACCCATTTTCCACTGAAAAAAATTAAGAAAAATATATTTCACTCACCATACATCCCAAATCTTCATCAGCATATAATCCTGGGAAATGTTTCTGGTCTCCGCAATAAAATGAGGTTTCTGGTAATTCGACTCTCGAAGCAAAATTGTCGTCAAAATTCTTATCATAACCCACAGGATAATACTCCTTAGGGGCATTCATAACTTTTCCCACACTATTGGCGTATTTATTAGAATATCTAGGAGTAGTTGGTACAGGTTTACTTTTCACTGGTTGCATTGACAAAGGTCTATTAAGTTCCAAATCAAAGTCATCTTCTATGAAAGAGTTATTATCTGGAAGGGCAATGGAATTAGGCTGCGGTATAACCTCGTTGTTACTTGCTGCTGTTCCGGGAAGTATTCTAACTGCAAAATTATCATTAATATTTTTGTCTTGAGCATAAACCTTCTTGGGGACTGCAATTACAGCCATGAGATCGTTGCCCGACGGCTTGCCTAAAACAAATTAGATAGATTTAAAAATCAGAAGGAGTACGTTAATTTTGACGACATCCACTTATTTTGACTTCAACAAGATGTTAAGACTCAAGAAAGGGAAGTTCTATCAGTTTGTTTGTTCAATCGCAGATTTGCATATAAATATTGGAATTTATTTATTAGGAATACAATCTTTTAGGTTGTAAATAAAATATTGGAAAGATTGCGTGGGAAATATTTTAATAGGTACATGTTTATTAACTCTAAAAAATAATTTGAAACTGTCCTCATCGCAAATTACAATGTTCTGGACTTATCAATGATCATTGAAATCAATTTAAAGTTTGAACTTGCCTGCTCATTTTTAGAATGTAGGTATCAGCAAAAGTTTGCTTTTATGGGGGCCATACACGTATACCTCTTCATATTACGAGTATAAATACTAACAACTTTAATCACGTAGTATTCTGAAATGTTTATTTGGTAGATTTTTAGATAAAACTACAGCATTATCAATTGCAGAATAACTATTAAATGAAACGAAGAACATATCCTCAGTAGGCTATAGATTGATATATCCTCCACAATTCAAACCACTCTGACGTAGATTTAGTTTTTGCTAATGTCCCTGTCTTGATTAAGCAGTTCATAGGAAATATTAACTATGTGTGTCAGAATTTCCACTCATGGAATATCTATTATAGTCTGTTATGGAATCTCAGTTCAACAACCAAAAAAATTAATAAGACTGACTCAAAGTTATTATTTTTATTATTTTTCAGTTGAACAATGTCCTGTACACTCTGTGATATGATATAATTAGAAAAATGTCCAGTCATCCAGTAGTTTTCCTATTTCTAAAATTTTTGTTGATTGCTAAACGTTCTCAGATATATGCCTTATTAATAAGTAATATTATAATTATATTATCGGAAAATCAAAACAATTTCAACACTATTGAAGTTGGAAAAAGATATCTGTTGGTCAAACAGAAGTTGATAAAATAGTTTAATGAAGACTAAAGTATGAAGTTAGCCAGAACAACAGAAAAATTCCACAGAGATGGGGTTAAAAAAAGAAGTAAAACTGTGGAAACAAATTACACAGATGTTAGTCCAACCAAAGATCCTGATTATTTGGAGAAGGTAAAATATTTCAGATCCGATATCTGTATTTGACCTTTTATTTCATTTTCACTGGAATAAAACACAATATAATGTATTATTTTATTTATTGTACATTCTTAAATTACAGTACATGCTTAGTAATATTCAGTCCTACAGTTACATTTCAGTCTATTCAGGTTGATTCAGTACAAAATTAACAAGATCAGGTTAAAACAGGAAAGAGAAAAATTTTGAAATTTGCTCATTTATCTATTATTGAATATTTCAGTGAGTGAAACTCAATTAACGTAACGAGTATATACAGGGTGAATCACGACCAACGGGAAGGAGGTTTATAGCGAAACGGTAAGTTTTAAAATGTTTGTCACTTTAGTAGCTTGTACATTCATATAGGCTACATTTTATAATTATTCTGAAATCTACAGGATGTTCCAATAAAATGTGGCGTATCAAAATTATCAAAAACAAAAATTGGAGAAATACTAAGTAGGTATAATAGCCCCAGCAGATTGGAGTGTAAACGTTTGGGGAGGGATTGTATGCTATAGGCCCGTTGGTCGTGATTCACCCTGTATAACAAATACAGAAAATTGAAAATTCACATTTCCACATAATAATCTCATGATCTCAAGTAATCATACATACTATCTCTTAGCTTAAAAAAAAAAGTTTTACAAAATTTTTTTCATGTTTAGTTGGAACAACACTTGGTTTGTCACTTATAATTGCACAAGAGGTTTGTATTTTATCGGATAAATTTGGATTGTTCAATGAGAAACTGTTGCCTAGCAATTAGACGAGAAAAACTGTCAACTATTAAAAACGCGACACCGAAGGTGGAGCGTTTTTAGGTTGACAGTTTTTCGAGTCAAATTGCTAAAGGAAACAGTTTAGAAGTTGAACAACACAAATTCACCCGATATCAATACAAACATCGAGTGTAATTCGGCAGGACAATTCAATGAATCGACTCATTGTTAGTGTTTAGAAATTCAATAAGTTGTTGACAAACATGTCAAACTATTTATCATGGTAACCAGCACTGAGATGATTGATGAACAAATGCATAAGTGAAAAAACCACAAGTGCATTTATCGCTGTAAGTTTCAGCTAACTTTTGCTGCTGTCAAAGTGACAATTGCACTGTGGCATATGCGATTTTTTATACATGAGTTGAATTGTCACTATTATTCGTATCCATTCAATTTTTCAAAGGAACGAACAAAATTTTTCAGTCAGAAAGATAGGCATGGCATCATTTTTTGTTGAATAATTGGAGATATGGAGTTGGAAATTTTCCAAAAAGAGACATTTTTTAATGTTTTGATTGTCTCTTACTAATAAGTATGTCAACTATGTCAACATAACCCTTCGTATAAACCGACTGATATAATATTATATCGAGTTTTTCTTTTCTAGAATTAAATGTTAATCGAAAACCATACACTTTCCAAGCAGGAGTTCAGAAAATATTTGGATTTCCCTTAAATGAAACCACCCATTCAAAATAAAGTTTAAACATCACGTCAAATTATAAGGATTTCGACTTGCAATGTTATTGGAATGTGAAAAGATAAGTCAAAATCCAACAATCCGTATGGCACTCCACTGATTCTTTTTGATCATGTATCCAGGAATTTCTTGTACCGAAGCTTTCCGATCCATCTGTTAGTTTGTCCTTGCCAAGGCTATTAATTGAAGTCAAGTTTTGGATATTTTTCCAAAAACTACTGTGGCTAAACCATCTGACTTATTGCGGACATTCGTGTAGAAGTGTCAAATAAAGTTTATGGTGGCCCACCAAATATATTTTTATTGTACATATATTATATCACATCTGTAGCTTGCCAAATGGTATGATTGATATTTAACGTGAATATTAGGGACAAAAATTTTCAAATGTTGTTCCATATCCTACTTCAAATTCCATGACATCAAATAAAAAATCTCTTTCGAAGCAAAAATTCTCTGATGAATATCCAAGAATTAAACACCTCACATATTATTCATATGTGTTTGTAAAAAAATTATGAATATATCTCTTGCATTCAGAATATCACGAAATAGCATTGACTTGTGATTTGGTGATTTGCAGTTTTTTTACTTAGAAAGAGGTTTTCTTACAATAATATTCAAGACATATTCACAGAGCTTGAACGGCCTTATGGAAAAGTGAATATAGTAATGGTCTCTTGCTTTGTATTCTATGGCCTAGCTTAGATGAATTCAAAGCAGTCAAGAAATCTGGAAAAAGATATCATAAAGGTAATAAGTTGCAATAATCTCTTTTGTTTTATTAATTTTCAAATGTACAGAGAAACACAAAAGAGAACCAAAACAAAAGTATCAGGTATGCCATTCATACATGGGGGAGAATAATAAGTGTTGCTTTCAGTTTTCTTTATTATTAACAATATTCTACAATTTTTAACATATTTGCATTAGGCAACTGCAAATTAGGTTGAAAACTGACGAAAATGAAAGACAGTGACAATTAGAACTGCTAACTATGGAACAAAATTCATCTGAATATTATTGTTAAGCAACGTTCACTCAAATTTGTTTTTAAATACTTATTCAAATGTGCAGAAAATTCTAGAAATTCTAATATCTGACATCAAATTAAAATACTAACGACTTACCATATCGGTGCGAGCCGTAGTTATTCTTTTGTCTGCCTTTCACCAGCTTTGCGGCAGTATCTACAAACATATTGAAGGTATTATGCCCTGTTATCTATGATTATGCCTGATTGCATTTCAGTTTTCAAGGTTACACCAGAGACATCATACGATGGAGCAAGTGAAGGATCATTTTTTCCCTGGAGCTACCGCTGTAACTCTCTGGTGTCCTTACATACCTACTTATCATCGGTAATGTATATTTAAAACCAAACTATAGTCCAAAACTAAAAGAATCAACAACAAATTATCGATACTATATGTATCAATTGTCCACAATCACATCAAATCTGTATACAAGCATACTGCCTGCTGCCTACGAGAAACCGTTATTTAATAAAATTTCCAGAACACCCGAGACTACTATAAAATACTAGTAATTTTTGTTATTATTTATTGTACACATAACTCGAGACACGATTACATTTATAAAAAAAATTATAATAACAATAAAATTATCTAAATAGTCCACCAACAGCTAATACCTATGAGTTTTTGTAAACCCCTTTTTGGTGAGTAAGTTATTAAAAAGATATGTTCACTTACCTGATCATAACACTATCACCAAAACACTAAATTAAAAGAATACTTCGAGCATGTACAAGTTTGGGCAATGTACTCGCTCATTTTAATTTATTTTGAAGTTCACCACGTGGTTATTCAATTATGTTTAGAAAAGCATGTCCGTTACATTTGCAATGGTTCTCTCAGATTAGAATTAACTAACCCAAATCTTAATCTATCTATGTGCTTACAACAATAACATGATGTTAACATAATGTGGTGCAAAACTCTGCACCTACTTTGCTTCAGTGAATATACTCATGGTATACTCCAATCATATCATTTCATCTGTAATATAACGTAATTACCAAAGTTGTCAGCAGTCGGCGGAATTTTGACAATTTAATTAGATAATAGTGCATATTTTATTATTTTATAGATAATTCATTCAAATATTCTACATATGCTCCGACTGTCAAATAATTGCCAAACGTTAAGGTTTGGGCTTAGGTCCGCTTCGAAAAGGACCTGTGATCACTGCTAATGATTGGTCGCCTCACGAGAAAGTCCTTCTACATTCATAGAATATTGAAATAGTACATACATATAGAACGATTATTTATACGGATTATCTTTCCCCATTATCGATCCTTCCTGAAAGGGGTCTAGTACTTCGAAACAGTAGTCGGTTATACATTTTATATAATGAAACTTTAAACTTGAAACTATTATTTTCACTGGTTCCTCCAGTACTTGCTGCAGCATAGGTACAGAAAACAAATTTTTAATACGTATCCCCCAATACTGTTCCATATTTACAGAATAAATCATAGCGATTTTGGAAGGTTTGACAAATTGCAGCTTAGGTTAGGTTCTATGTATGTGGGGCTTTCTCGCAGTCCCGACAGAATGCGTAGGTTTGCTCTACTTAATTTTAGGATCTGGTTATTTTTTGTACTCGAAGGGTAGTATATGAATGCCACCAAGTGGGAGAGCCCCGAAATGTCTGCCCAGTGCATGTGGGTTTTTCACTCCGCCCAGGTAGCTATGGCTGATATAGCAGTGCTTTCCGCAATGCAAAAAATGCTTCAGGTCCGATAAATGGAGTCTCTGATCCCTTTTTTGCCATGGTGTCGGCCTTCTCGTTGCCCTTCACTCCTTTATGCCCCGGCACCCAAGTCAAGATGACTTTGTTTCCCTTTCCTAGTATTTCGAGGGATTGTAGGCAGTTATATACTATCTCAGATTTTATCCTGCTCGAGCTCAGTGCTTTTAGAGCAGTCTCTATGTTTTGGGGGACCTGTCCTCCAGAAACCGACTACTGGGAAAGTGGGTCTGAAGCAGTAGCTCTTGCAGAGTTCTTATAGGTTCGGGATCTCTGGAGAGAGCTTTGTGAATTCTACAACTGACAGGTAAATCTTATATACTGTGATAGAAGTTTTTCCAGAGCTCTCTCTGGGCTTTCCTTATCGCCGTATTGTACTCTGTTAATTATTATTGTATGTTTTAATTATTATACAATGTGAGGTTAAGAGTGGGATAGGTGTATCAAGTTCAAATGTGTAGGTGTTATGTTAAGTTGTTCTATGAGTTTTTGGGGACGAATCTCATATCATTAAGATAAGTGATATTAGTTTTGTTTATTGAATAATTGTCTTTGTAATCCTCTGCTACTTTGAGTTATTTTTAAAATTTTTTTTCCTCTGCTTTATCGATTCTATACATCCCTATCTTCATAGCGAATAAATCATGAGTAAAACTGTGTGAAATTTTGATTTCAGAAAGAAAAGCGTCTATTTTTTCATTTTAGCAACCCGTCTGCCGAAAGATGGACAGTTAGCAGCAAATGGAAGAGTTCTGCATAAGATCACGTAAAAATAAAATGACCAGAATGATAAAAAAAATTGTAGTCTGAATTCCTTAGATACCTGAAGAATATTGGTAAAGTATTGCACCGCATATGTCACTGTTAAATATACAAATTGTGAATTTTATTAAAATGCAGTTTAATATAATTAAAAACAAATCAACCAACAATACAAATTGATAAGACCACGCCAATCTTTGGACATTGATTTTGACATACTAACCCTAACTAGCTTGTAAGGTTGAAAAAGTTAGTTAATACGTGACTTTCATTTTATTTATCATTCTGGTCATTGTCATTTGGATTAATTATTGGGTGCATTGACCTTAGAGCTTTCTTCCATTATGTAGAAATCCAATAATTTTAAAGACAGTGTTTATATGAACAGTTTTCAATTATTTGAAGGAATAAAGTGAAGTCATATATTGAAATATGAATAAATAACTTGAGCTTTCACTTTATGAAATCCTAATTAAAACAATAAAAAAAACTACCTGAAACTATTGCTGGCGGCTTGCTGCCTGGATATGTCTCTTCAGGTGGTGGAATTGGTTTGAATGGAGGAACTACTACTGAAGATGTTTTTGATTTTGATGCTGTTCCCGATGCTGCAGGTGCTACTACATCTGCTGGACCCATTCTTGCATCTGCTTGAGTCATCTTGAGTACATTCTAAAACAAAAATAGTAATACATAGATTTTTTGAGATCACAACAAAATATTGGATAAAAATTCATTTTAAGGCTGGTTCAGACGCTAACTAATCTCCAACTAAATGTATAATATAGTACAGGAAACGATGAATTAGTTCGCAATTTTTTCGTTCACTTGGAATTTTCACAGAAGGTAGGGAAAATCCCAAGGATATGTAGTTCTCTATGTCATACCGCTGTACGTTAAAACCTTGGGGTGGACATGTTTCATTACATTGGTAATACCGGAATCAACAGAAGAAGTAATTCTTCCTAAGATTTATATTTTTTGAGTAATTCGTGGTTGAAAGTAGCAGTTATTCCACGAACAAATCGACGGTTTTTTGCAAGTAATTCGAAAAAAATGCATTCCATGAAGAAAGCTGTAGAGTAGAATTGTACTTTGCATTTTGAAAGGTAGAATATTTTTTGAAGTAAATGATCAGACCTTTAAAGTCCAAATTAACTCTGTGATATACAGATTGCGAGAAAGCTTATGGAATCATGCAATTTACAAACCACGCACAATTATTCTTTCTCTCTCTTCCAAGCTGAGTTTCTCATATTCTCCTTGTCGTACTGGTGTGAATTGCATGATTCCATAATCTTTCTCGCAATCTGTATGAACTATCAATAAATCCAAAAAGTTTGACCAATTCAAAATACCCAGCAGATTGCGTAGATTTTCTGGACAGTGAATATTTGGCGAGATATAGCAGTTTAAAACATCTATTCACGAGCTAACACCACATTATTCGAGCCCTTTCAACTTAACCTATTGAAAAACTAATGGATCTTGTGAAATTCAACTCTTGTAGCTCTCGAAAAACTTGACAAAATCGTTTGTGACATTTGGCGTTACACGTTCTAACTATATTTATTGAGTTACTTCATAAAAACTGTGATGTTATTAAGAGTGGCATTTTGGCTGAAAAGTGAAATGAAAATAATGAGAATACATAATTCAAACGACAGAATTCTTGAATTGAATCAATATGATAATTAATCCTTTTTTTAGATGAGAAAAATTATTTCCCATTTGCTCTATCAAGTGTTGATTTTCAATAATTCGTGTTTGCTAACATCTGCATACTAAAGAGAGTTTATTTTGATTGATCTCAAATTTCGATATTTTATGGCCATACTATTTCTCTCAGTCTCACTTCTTGTAATATTCATTAGCGTATCCATTATTCTTATGAAGAGTAATATATTCTTCGCTGAAGAGTTAGCATTGCTAAAAAAGAATAACAGTCCGAAAATTATTCACCAAAATTAGCAGTTACTCACTATTATTTCATCCATTAGTTCTTTGTTCTTTTCCACATACAGGGTAGGGTGTCCCACGACGAGTGAAAACTATCTGTATATGGCAAAATACACGTAGTAAAATCACGAAGATTTCTACGTTTGGGTTTTCGGATACGATCTTTTCAACTAAAATATTTTCAAAGATGGCCGACTTCCGTTTCTACCGGAAGTCGACTGTAACTTTGTTATTTTGAATGGAACACCCTGTATATTAATACATTTTTGAAATCTACGTAATATTTTAGTATACTTTTGTCTGAAAACTTTTTTCGAAAAATGCACACTTTTTGAGTTATTAATTTTTTTGTAGAAAATTTGACCGTTGAAGAAAATTATTTTTTTACGAGAGGACCCTTGAAGATATGAAAATGGATTCTCTTCGGTTGCCTTAAGCAAGGTCAAACGTATTCGAATCTATGTTGAAAATTTTTTCATTTTATACAGGGTGTGTATAAAAAGTGTTCAAAGTATAACTTCATAAATATCAAATTTTTTTAAATAGAACCACTCTGTTTTTTCTATTTTTTTAATGCATTCAGGAGAAAAAAATAAGGCAAGTTCATGTATACTTTCCTATACCTAAACCTTACCGTTATCCAGATATTAAATGTTTTCTGTAATTTTTAGAGATGCAGGTGTGGTCTAAATTTTGATACAAGCACTAAGAAATAAAAAACTTTATGTGAATTTACTTTTAATACATGGTAAATATGACAAAGTTGTTACAAGAACATGTGCTTTATTTGCAGTAAGATATCCAGATTGACCGCGATCGAAATCGCACATTGTTAAAAGAATACTTAACAATTTTATTTGAAGCTATTCGGTTAATTTTAAGCAAAAGTTAATCGAATTAAACCATTTGTGACAATAATAAGATATGCTACCAAATTTTATGGAAATTTAAAAGTCAAAGAAAAATAGTCTTATGTTCCAAAGTAAATGTTCAAAATTGCTACCTTGAACTTCAATGCATTTTTCAACCCTTCTCAGTATGCCTTCATTCGCACGGCTGATTATCATCTCAGAAAGAGAATTGAAGGAATTTCGAACTCTTAGCTCACAATCTTCTTTAGATGTTAAGGCTTGTGAGTAAACCTCTTGTTTTAAGTGACCCCATATAAAAAAATCTAAAGGCGTCATGTCGGGAGAACGAGGGGGCCACCGAAAAGTACCATTATTTGCTAACCACCTGTCTACAAACTGCTCTTCTAAAAATGTATTTATGACAATTGAACTGTGAGCAGGAGCACCGTCATGAATAAAAAAAGTTTGCTTAATTCGTCTGGTGGCAAACGGTATAAATAATTTTGTTTCAAATTTCTTAAAATATCAAGATATCTTTCACCTAAAAATACAACGAAAAACATAAAAAAATACAAAAACAGTGTTTTTTACATAATTAATTAGGAATAAATTAATTGATCGTGTTTCCTATCCATTCAAATTCCCATCGTAAAAATGAAGTGCTATTATTTGATTATTTCTAATAGCACAAAAGACATTGAACTGCCACCGATCTTGAAAAGCACGTTCTTTCTTTAAATGAAGATTATCTTGACCCCAATAATGGAAATTGTGTCTATTAAATAATCCATTTTTCGTGAATTTCGATTCGTCGCACAAAATTATGTTTTTTAAAAATCGTCGTTGGCATTTTGTTAGTAAAAACTCAGCAAAGTCTATTCGTTTAGTAAAATCGGTTGGTTTTAAATTTTGACACAAATTGTACGAATAGGGATGCATTTTATGTTTTTGTAAAATACGGTGAATCGACGATTTGCTTACTCCAAGATCTCTTACGGCAACGCGTATTGATGCTTCTGGATAAGCAGTAAAATAAGCAACAACATTAATTTCGGCATTATTATTGTCAATAACGTCAAAAATGAACCGTATAGCTTTAAATTGTTGAGGATTCTTTTAACAGTGTGCGAGTTTGGTCGTGGTCTATCTGGATATCTTGCAGCAAATAAAGTACATGTTCTTGTAACAACTTTTTCACATTCACCATGTATTAAAAGCAAATTTACATAATCTTCGTTATTAAATTGGGAACGAGCCATTTTAACGATTTTCGAAAGTATCAACAATTAACTAATGTCAGTTAAATAAGTGTCATTTATTACAAAGCCTACTAAAAGTATACATGAAAAATTTAAACATGTTAAAAAATATAATAACAATTTAAAACCTCAAATATCTCGGAAACGACTAAAAGTTGGAATAGGATTAATAAAAACAATTTGATTTGATTTTTTTTAGAGACAGATGAAAAAAAAGACTTTTTTATTTCTTAGTGCTTGTATCAAAATTTAGACCACACCTGCATCTCTAAAAATTTACAGAAAACATTTAATATCTGGATATTGGTAAGGTTTAGATATAGGAAAGTATACATGAACTTGCCTTATTTTTTTCTCTTGAATGCATTAAAATAGAAAAAATAGAGTGGTTCTATTTAAAAAAATGAAGAAATTTGATATTTATGAAGTTAAACTTTGAACAATTTTAATACACACCCTGTATAAAATGAAAAATTTTCAACATAGATTCGAATACGTTTGACCTTGCTTGAGGCAACCGAAGAGAAACCATTTTCATATATTTAAGGGTACTTTCGTAAAAAAAAATTTATAGTGGTCTTCAACGGTCAAATTTTCTACAAAAAAATTAATAACTCAAAAAGTGTACATTTTTCGAAAAAAATTTCTAGACAAAAGTATACTAAAATATTACGTAGATTTCAAAAATGTAATCATATACAGGGTGTTCTATTTAAAATAACAAAGTTACAGTCGACTTCCGGTAGAAACGGAAGTCGGCCATCTTTGAAAATATTTTAGTTGAAAAGATCGTATCCGAAAACCCAAACGTAGAAATTTTCATGATTTTACTATAAGTATTTTGCCATATAAAGATAGTTTTCACTCGTCGTGGTACACCCTGTATAGATGTAATATTCCAAGTAAACTTCCTCATTTTACCCCTATTCTGCTTTAATGGCTTCGAGAAAGAAAACGGTACACCCAAAAAATGTCAAAAGTCAAAAATTTTCACCCAAACGATGTACGAAACAACAGTGTGGCGAAAAGTCAAGATTGTGCAATGTCTATTAATCGAAATTTTTAGGTCGTGTCTATTAAAAATTATACAATGGATCATTAAACAAATAAAATTCATCATTTGTGATTGAGAAGAGAATAATTAACAAAATAAATAAATAAATTTTCAAGAAATGAAAAGAACATTCACCTATCTTATACTCATGGTTAAATGTTCATCCATAACTTGTCGCCAACTGGATGTTTGTGTTATTACAACAGACAATTTTATGATCAATGCTACAAGATATTCTTACATAATGCAATGAAAAATCCCTTGAATAATAATTATTACTAATTTGATCTCTTGAAAATTTAAAAAAAATTATTATTCAAGGTTGCTATAAAAGTCCACTTCTACACCTTGTTTAGTTTCAATATTTAAGAGAACTGTTCCAATTAACAAAACATGATGTCTGGAAAATGTAATACAAATCTTTTCAAGCTATGCAGTGTGTCCACGGATTGGGGCACATGAGAAAAACAATATTATTTGTAGTTTCAGTGAAAAAATTTATTTTTGATAAATTACTTTTGCTTGCTCGGGCACCCTATGATATGAAAGAAAATTCCTGTTTTGGAAAATCATCTTCACTTTATAGTCAATTTGTCAATTTTCAAAAATTATGGAAATGTTATAATAATCTAGAGTGATGTTTACTTCAATAATTCAGTAATTATTCGACAGAGCCTTCATCAACTTCAAAACATTTCTCAACTCTATTCTATTTTTGAGAAATATTCCTCTTCTAAGCAAAGTCGATTTTGATGAACAGCCATTATGCTGAAAATATATCTTAAGCATTTGCTTCAAAGGAAGGTTATTTAATTCAAGTATCAATATCAATTTAGGTTTGAGGTGAGTTGATCTATGGCCTTCTACCAGACTTGCAAGAGTCTAACGTGGCTCTGATAAGAGACAACTGAAATAGAAATTAAAACTTTCCATCTAAATTTGGAAATTTTCTCGAAAACTGAATAAGAGTATAGTTTTCTTTTTATACTCTTATGTACAAAGTAGACAACAGAAATTGTTGTGAGCTGAAATGTGGAATTAGCTTGTTGTGCTGTTGCATCAAGTTGTTCTTTGTTCTGTAGTGATATTATAGTACAAACATACCTGTTTCCTTGCGTTTTGCTGGGCTTGGATTAACTGGGCTGTCAATTTTGAACCTGATACTGCTCTTTTTCTATCATTCTCAACATTGGAAAGGGATTCCTTAAATCCCAATTCGTCACCCAGACTGAACCCTAAAAATAAAACTCTTAGACTTACTAATTTTCTGTTGAGTATATATGGATCAATATTTTTCAACACCCCATAATAATTTGATAAATGAAAGTAGCCACTTCTACTTTAGATTTGATCAAGATATAATTTTTTCCATGTCTGTTTTACTGGTAATCATGAAGTTTTGGTAAATAGAACTATTGGACACGAGTATTTTTGAACGGTTTTATTTAGCTTGACCTGTTTGTTGTTTGTTTGGGTGAAATTTAATCATTGAAATTTTGTGTCAAATACATATTCTTCATGCTGAACTTTTTATAAAAAATAATTTTTTCCGTAACGATAATAATAAAAAAGTTTCCCATATGTGAACGTTCTGAATTTTTTCTCACATATTGGTGTTTTAATGGATTAGTTGCAAATAACACATTTTTTCCTATGCCTACTTTTCTTAAAATTTTGAATGTAGGTGCCGACACCAATATTCCAACATTTGTAACACTGCTAAATTAAAAAAAATAAGAAAGTTAATCTTCACTAATATGAATATTGTACATTGAATTTTCACCGTTATTAGAATTAACTAACTACTCATATGCAAATAAATACATTTGATTAATTGTTGAGAAAGTTAAGCTTTTACAATATTTACATTAAATAATAATTCTCCTTTTATTGTTGTATCATGTAAGTATAGCAAACTGCGGTAATAAAAAACAGGAAAAAAGTTAGATAACCTTTCTGTCGGTGAAACAAATAAAAAAGATTTGCTAATAATTTATATTCATGTTTTGATATTCTCCCAATACTACTTCTGTAGTCAATTGCTTAATAACTTGTCGAGTGTGTTATGTACTGTAGCTACGCAAAAATATTGTTTTAATGTAGCATGTATGCATGTGTTATTTGTTTATGTATATTATAGAGGCTCGGCAAATATTTATCTTCCAAATGTGGAATCTCATATAATACAGGAAATGAAGCATTTTGGCTCGTAGTTTTTTTGTCCACCATAGATTTACTTGAAATTTTCGCAGAAGGTGTGGAATAGCCAAAGGATCATTTTCTGTATCATGCCGCTGTATGCTAAGACTTTGGGGTTGGGCTACCCCATCTCGGGATATTTTTCATCACATTTTAACTACAGAAATGTATGAAACAATTTATTCTGAGTAAAATAATGTTCTTGCATTTTTTGCGTAAAACTATTATTTCTCGAGTTATTCGCGTTTGTAAGTAACAGTTTTTCGACGAAAAAGTCGACATTTTTGGAGATTTTAACTCGAAAAACGTGCATTTTATCTAAAAAAACTGCCGAGAGCAGAATTTTATATAAATTTAAAATAACGAAGAAAATTACGTGGCGGCATGTTATGGTTAGCTTTCCGTACGCATAATTTGGCAGATTAAGAGTTAAATAACGGGAAAAATTTGCATTTTTCGAGGAAAACCCATGGAAACTTTTTCAGTACTTATAGTATATATAATTATTATACCTAGAAAAATGTCTTGATTTAGAATTGAGGGATTAAGATCAGAATAACGTCGGTACCTATTTATTTCTACGAAAAAATCAATGAAAACCACCCCCTAATTAACATTGATCTCCACCCTTCTGTGATTCTTTGTATATATGTATTTTCAATATATTGGAGAAGTTTGACCAATTTAAATTTCTTATTTAAGAAAAATTGTAATCATTTTTCGAAATTTCCTACTTTTTACCCTATTCTCCAAAATATTTCCGGAAATACTAGAGAAACGAAAAAGAGGTACCAAATTGTAAGTTTGTTGATTACCAGAATCCACCTGTGCGCAGATTTTTGGACACCGAACACCACCTAATTCGAGCCCTTTCAAATTACCCCATTTGAAAACTTGAGGAATTCAATTCACATAATCTTATAGCTCTTGGAAAAATTTTTTTTCGCCAAAGATGAAAGAGGTATGCTTTCAAAAACAATCAATTTCTCATTTTCAATTCGAATAGCGTTCTTCGGAGAGTAATAATCTACAAACCGGTATATTTGGCTACTTTCTCCATTAAAATTGTAACACGGAGATGAAGAAACATCTGCTCATGTTATTAAAGATGGTTAGGTTGGGAAAAGTTTCAAAATGAGCTTAATACATATTTTAAGCAATAGAATTCTTGGTTTGAATCACTACACGACAATCAATCTTTTTTTTAAGAAAAAAAATTAATTTTCACATTGAGCTCTAGAAAAGATTAATTTTAAAGGCTCGAAATATTATGACAATTATATCCCACAGCATAAAATAATCATCATATAACCAATCCAAACCAAATTTCACCCATATTACGGTTTACAATGTTATTATATAATTTTCAACAATAAGGGCTAGTTTTCACCCCTCAAAATAATCAGCGCTCATTAACACGATAAAAAATGTTTTTGTAAATCGATGCAAGGTGAAATAATATTTTTAGGATAAATTCACACAATGATCTCATACAAGGGTTGAAACTTTATAAAATTGTATCCTCGGGCACAAAATAATCCTTATTCAAACCAAATTTTACCAATCTTAAAATATAAAATTCTATTTTGATTTTTTCCACAATGACGGGTAATTTTCACTCTTAGAAAGCAAGAAGCGTACAACGGTTCGAACTAGAGGGTGAAGTGAGCCTAATCCAAATGGTCATGCAAATCGATGATGGACGAAAAAATTGTGAGGTTTTGCCACTTTTTGAAGTCCATTTTCTATATTAATATGGTAGTATGCACCATATTTAACATGCTTTGTGGAAAAATAAAAAATTTGAAAAAAATGTTTCTCCGCCTTCAGCTGTTTAGGTGAAAATGTAAGTGTACTAATGAACTAGCAAATAGGGGGACTGAAATACCTCTCTGGGGACCTGAATCCTTTTGCGAAATCAGCCCAATGTAATATTGGAAGAAATAGGTGAAGCCGAGAGAAAGAAAAAATCTGCCCATTGGAAAGATCTAGTAGGGCTTAGCCAATCAAAGATTCTTCTGGGTGAATACAATCTCTTGAGATCAAATGAATACATAAGTCAAAGTGAAACTGCCCTAAAAGTTTTAACAAGCATCCTAATGGGGGAACTGTCGCCTGAATGGGCACCTGACAAAGCTTAAAATAGTGGAGGAAGAAGAATGCAGGTATTGTGGCATGGAAGAAGAAACCTCCATACACATACTTTCCAATTGCACAAGCACTCCAGAATCCTACAGCACAGTACCTGGGAGATTACTGGATAGAAGAGGAACATTTAAATAAGTTGAAGCCTGCAGATATGCTAAAGTTTCTCCGGGAAATAGGACTAATGGAGCTACTAGTTTCAGAGACTCTCCTCAGAAACTAAGTAGAAGTAGGGCATGATTTAGAAAAAGTATCTTAACTGTCTACTAAAAGAAGTGATGCGCCTATGGATTACGAATGCTTTATCATTTCAATGCTTTCCCATTCATAAAAATAGACTATCTATAACTCGAACGGTTCAATTAATCTCTTTCTAATTGCATGAAAAACGTGCTCTAGCGAATAAACAATCGATTATATGCATTTGACAATACAGGAAAAAAATGTCCTTGAAAAAGAGCTGGTAGATATTTCTTATTTGTTTTATCAAATGAAGTCGACATAAATACAGGCTGATTCACGACGTGCTTATACTATTGTATCTGTATATTGGAAACTGCTTCTATAAAATTAGCAGAGGTGGCGAACAAGTTATCGCGAATTCAGGGAGAATATTTTGACATACTTCCGGTTATACCGAAAATAAACGACAACTTGCTTATTCTAGAAGTAAAACCCTCTATATTTCCAACTTCCCTAACCATTAGTAGCTTGGTAGTTATTAAAAGAAATCCAAGAAAAATATGTCTTTCATTTCATTATTAAAAAGTCATGCTGCAGACTATATGAAAACATTGAAAATCTTGGAAACTACAAATTTTTGGATATGTGAAGGTTATTCGCTTTTCACGGTTTTTGACGTAAAAACCATTGAGGGATACAAAATAAAATGGAAATAGCTTCAAAATCCAGTGGCGTGAAAAATGGAAGGGGAAAGGTGACATATTCTTACAAATGTACACCACTTGATCAAGATTTAAAAAATGTTTTTCCATCAAAATATGCCCTTTTACATTTAAAAGCAACCTGCGGAATGACAAATCAATTTATTCACCCAGTTTAAAGTTATCAAATTAAAACATAACCTCAACACCCCTTATTTCGGAAAGTAAGTAGGCTGGACCTCTTAATCCTCATATTATTCTGTCCAATAAAATGTGAGAATATCTTGTCAACTATTACGAAAAACCTCATTTCACCTTAACATTTTGTACAAATAATTATTTATAGTCAATCAACTATACTTCAGATGATTTTTTCACAATTACTAAATCCTTGGTCTGTTTTAGAATTGCCATTTTTATGTACATAGTTAAGTATTAACCTCAACAGTTTTGAGAACGGAAAGTTTGTGGACTTTGGGATTAACTAGTAACATTAAATTTTTATCTATAAATCAATAACATTAACGGATATGTCAAGTTCATCGGTAGAAACTATTTACTTTTCATTAATCAAATTTCCCGTTTCTGTGAAATTACGGATAGTATTTATATTCGTTCTTCAAACTTTCTAATGAATACGTTAAATAAATTATATTGTAATCATTTCGTTGCTTGAATTTTAACTCGTTCTTGTCCACTTTAATTTAACTTTATTTATTTGAGACTATTTTCTCCACCAGAAATACTTTTTTGGGAAATTTTCACTCGGTTAACATATAAACATGTAGTCCAATTGTCACACCAACTGAAATATGCTTTCAATTCAAAATTGCTTATGAAATTGAATATATGAAAATTTCTATATTGTTTCAATGAGCTCGACAAATTACCTTTAAAGTGAGTATAAAATAATGTTAATCACAGCAGATCAAAAAATATACTTGAAAATATCTTGTACTGTGCACCAAATCTATAAAAAGAAGTTCAAATGCTTTGGTTTGGTGAAAACATGGATAGTTATGTTTAAATAAGTCGAACTCCATTTTCATACCACTTTCGAATACTTTGAACCGCGTAGGGAATAGCCAGCAGGGTAGGGGCACGGGAAAATTGAAAGTTAAACCTAAAGTATGGCGCAGGTATGGCGGTTCGATTCGCCGCTATCCAAAAAACAGCAGAGTTATTTGCTTGCATATCTCTGGCATAGTGTAACACAAGCACGGAGTCAAACTACCTTCGAGAAAGGTCCAATAATGGCATATTTTTGGAATAGCCACTAATTAGCGCCTACAACCCTTGTGCTACTAAAATTATAAGATGTATTCATGTGTTGAGGAAATATCTTATATTATTCATCACATCTTCACTACTTATATTTAATTAGGCATCTTAAAAATAAAACTAATGGTGGATTTATAATAGTTCCGTTAACACATTCAATCAATCTTTCTTTGCCATCTGGTGTTTTTCCTTGGGAATGTCAGCAAACTGGAAACGCGTGTTTGAATGCTAGTAGCGTATATTCAGATTCCAGAATATAATACTTAATATTAAATTTATGTGTGTCTATTCATAAAGAATGTGACCATTATCAAAAGTTTATTGACATTGTGAAAAGCTTGATTTAGTTATTATATTCCGAGATGTAGATCTCAAAGGGTCAATCATTATATAATATATCAATTATTCACAAATGAGAATAAAACTACCATTTTTTGCAAAATTTTTATTCGTGCATGCAACTAATTGAACAATTTTTAACCAAGTAATCGAAATTGTAGTGGTTAGTGACATAATAATAGATGCACGTACCGGAAAATGATGATTATGAGTTGCAAGATATAACTCAAACTAGCTGTTCAATGGAATATTCATATGTAGTTTGAATAACATAGATACCAGATATTTACAATATAATGTAATAGTCAAGTGGAAGTGTAGATGAATTAGGCATCTCAATACTAAAAGAAGTGGAATTTCCAAAAGCTCAGTTTCTCCTGATGAACTTAAAAAAAGTCTATATACATACGACCTAGCTATTTATTACTTTGCACAAAACATGGACGAAGTGGTAAGAATATTTTCCTATTCTGAAGACCACAGTCTCAAAATTTGTTCTGGTAAACAAATACTTTTAAAAACTCCCAAATACCACCCTGAGCCAAATCTTCTCTTATATTCCACGCAAATTACAGGGTGGTTATTTAATAACCATACCAGGTAGAAAAGACTATAATCAAGGTGTACCCATACATACTGAGGCCACCTAGGATACAGACGGCTTCCAGACAGAAGTAGCCACTCAGTTACCAATGCAACGTCATGGTAGTCTGAGGACGGGCACGAGGGTGATAAGAACTAACCTAACCATTAAGCTACCCGACAAGACTCATTGAAGGATCATTATTGCTATTCATTGGATCGGATTCCTCCTGTGCCGTCAGAAAATTGACAATAAATATGTTCACAAGGCTTACGAGGCCCTGGTACTATACCACAGACTTTTTAGACAGGTACAGTATCTTGTATATGCATATAATACTGACAAAAATCCAAGTCCATTTGCACGCAAAGCCCCGGTAGCTTTCTTTTTGGTATAACTTAATTGGGCCACTATTGCAACATAAAACGACCAATTTTACATCAATCTTGATCATCCATTAAGTGCTCTCTAAGTGATATTTTTGAGTTGAACACTAGGGAAAAAAGATTGGGTACATGGAATACGTCCCTTCTAATATATTTTCTATTTTTATAATATGTTTAACATCATAGCATTTCGATTTGATGAATAAAATATAAAATCGTGACAATAGGATAGTTGACCCCAGGCTGTTGTGTGATAAAAGTTAAGATAGAAAGTATTGAAGTGAACCACAAAACGTACCTATTACCTAATACCGAACAGTAGTGAATTACTGAACACCACTCATTGTCAATTTCCTTTTTCAAGACATTTAAATTTTTTTTATTTATAGAATAGTTCTAAACCAACTATAATAGTCACTTCGTTCTGAAGATAAACCGCTTGAAACAAAATAATGAAAATATTTGATGCAAGTGAAAAATGTTTCAAGAAAGAAATAATGTTTTGAAAGTTTTCTCCAGTTGTATTTTAAAGGGGGAGACCCCTGGTTTTTATTTGGTTCAACTTCCAGTTTCATATGATGGGCTGATGGGCACTCCAATAGGACATGACGAATCGGCTCATGGTCAATGATGTTAGTGTATTTGTCTGGTATGTCCAAGGAGAAGTCATGTGACGATTATCTGACGTTTATTGTTACATTGTCATTTTCCTATGTTAAATTGAACTTGTTCTAGTCGAGATGTTTTTTTTTCAGTCAAGACAGTGTTATGTGGGTTTGGTTGGTTTGCTGTGATTCGGTAATATTTGTCTGTAATTTCGTTCCCTTTCATTTTAGTGTGAGATGGAGCTCACGCGAAGGAAATCTCTTTTTTTTTTATGTGAATTTGATTTTTTGAGTGTGTTTTGATTAGTAAAGCTACAACGTTCAGTTAGTCGGTATCAGTATCTGGTAGTTTCATTGTTTCTATTTTTCTGGGTGCGCAGCGTCATTTTATATCTCAGTGTAACCTTGTAGATTGCGAGTATGGTTTAAAGATATGGGGGTATCTTGTTTTCTATATTGTGATGTGCTCACAAACTAAAAATTGATTACCTAGGGATAAGTTAGTTGAAAACAGTTAATTACAATGGATACAGAAAATATCGTTGCCAGTAGATTGAAATTATTGGTATATTCTTTCATAGATTGTGGAGTGCGCTGTGAGTGGAATGAAGATATTTGACGAGTTAAAAGGGGAGATTTGTTTTAGCTTGTACTCTAGCTGCCTATGAAAGGACTGTCGTATGAAGAGATTCTTCTGCTTTACAAATCAAACGTGTTTAAAGTGTCCTATATATCAATAGCAATAGTTTTTCACCGGCTCCTCAGTATTTATTTGATGTACATTCCAGTTAGTTGCAGGGGTTGACAAGAAACGATATGATTTTTCCAATTCAGCTGCTGGTCGTATAACAAATCAAGTATTCTTTTTCTTTGCATACATCAAATTTTTGTTATAGGGCTATAGAAGTGGCATCTGCTTTTTTTCTTTCGATAATATCATGCATTTTGTTTTCTCATCACTAAAGGTCATGCCTGATATTTTCGACCACAGTTCTAGTACAGGAAGTTGTATCTGTATCTGTAGAGTAGGGAGGGTGAGTGTAGGCTCACAGTACTTAGGCTCTATGTTACCCATTGTACATTCTACCGAGGAGTTGCCTTCATAGGTCCATCCTGTCCTTCACTCACATAAGACATGCTTTTCCTTTTCACACATCCTGCATAGAGGTGTGTCCCCTAGCACCTTAGTATGGAGGTGTTTCCTAAGTTGACAGTGGCCAGTCAGAAATCCTACTGTTAAACTTAGGTTTTTCCTGGTCATCGCCAAATATTTCTTTGGCGCCAGCTCCCTGCCAGGACTGCATCCTTTGATTCCATCCCATCTCTTGAGGGATTGAGCATGGGTCTAACGTTTGGCTAGTTAGGCCATAGGTGTCACTGGGTCCTAAAATTTTTAGTTCAGTCGCTTCCCTGACTCGGCAATGATTACCTTTATTCCTGTGGTGTCCTTCAATTGTTACCTACCGAAGCGTTAACTAAATCTTGGTGGCACTCTAGTACTAGCCCCGATATAACACGGCTAATAGGGCTTGTCTACTATCAGTGCAGATTGTAATCTTTTTGCAAGAAACTCCTTTTCTGGTTAGTTCTTATGTGGCAATTAAGATACCAGCCAGTTCTGTTCGAACCACGCTTGTGTTGTTTCCCATTCCCCACTCAATTTTTAATATATTGATTAATAATTATTCTTGTTATCAAATTTTGATACAAAAAAATACTAGGTACTTCTTGTAATTTAAAAAAGCGCTAGTTAGTATTTCTACTTGAGTCGTAAGGAAAAATTGGTAACTTACTTGGGCTTGTTTAATTCTGTTCAATTATTTTAAAGATGAAAATCATGCATGAACTCTCTTCCTTCCGTTTAACGGAATCAATATTTTTCCTCGCTGGAGGTGAAATGTTGTTAACAGGTACATGTAAACATTTTTTCTTTTTCATATATACAGTTAATTCCATGAGCAAATTACTACTCGGCAATGCTTATAATATACGCTTCCGGTTTCCATTTTGAGTTTTTATGAAATAGTTTATGCAAAAGTGTTGATAATTAATCAATCGTATTAAGCGGTAAATTGTAATCGATAATGAATTTTACCGACATAAGTTGAAAATTTTGAAACAAAAAAAATTTCTCTTATTGTATAACAGTATAATTTTAACTGTTGTGAAGTTAGTTCAAGTGACAATCATTAAATTTAAAAATAAAATTGGATACAGGCTTAGGACTATACCGAGGCCAATAGAAAATTAATTATGTAAAAATCATTAAAGGAGATTTGAGGACAACGAGTCTCTTGCTTACGTTTGTAAAAAAATAAAAAGGAATTAATGTTGAAAATAAATAATATCAAGGCTGCAAAGTAACAGTTGAACGTTTTATATAAAACCATTTTTTTAGTAGTTTTATTAATTTTATTATATTATGTTTATCAATTTATACATTGAGTGACAGTTCTTAGTTATCTCACCTTCCCTATCCCTTAATTTTTGATGTTAGTTTGCGCTTACTAGAGCCTTATTATTTTATAACATATTCAAAAATATAAAAATTTATATAAATAGGAAATACTATTCACAACCACATCTTATTTCCTGTGTCGCGACCCCGTTGGTGATATGAACCAAACTTGAAAAATGCTACGTGACGAAGGTCAACTTCCAAATCTACGAGAGGAAAACGAAGAATTGGTACGTCAAATCCAAGTTCCTGGGCAAATATTACCAAGCCTACAACAAATCCCTGGGACATCAGCTCACAGTGCAGCTGATAGTTGTGAAATTGCCACCTTTTTGGGCCGACAAACCAATCTTACTGTTCGTACAAGCTGATGATTCTCAGTTCACGTTTTCTAATATCACAAATAAGATAACTACTCAGCTTCCATATACATTTTTGGACACAATATTAAGTGATCGTTTGTCCGAGGCTGAGGAACAGCGAGTTCAATTGATTGACGAGCGAAACTACGTTCTTTCGCTGGTGCCACCATCATTCAAGATAACGTTTTGTGTCAACTTTGGTTTCAACGTCTTCCACTCATGTGAGTACTATTCTCCCAACAGAGTCGGAGCTGACGATTGATGAAATTGCAGAACTTGCTGGTAAAATCGTCAAAGTCTCTTCGAGCAATCCAACTTTTTCTATAAGTGCAGCACTTAACGATAACAGCAGCTTTGCTTGCTGTTGCTGACAAGTTGCTGCGTTGTCCGCTTCTCGCTCACGTCCTCGCAGTTATAGACGCAATTTTATACAGAAGAATAAATATTTTACTCGAGACCAGTCTAACCAACAATTAGATTCAGTTTGCTGGTATCACAAAACATACTAACAAAATGTGTTACTGTGTTTAGTGATACATAAACAGGAAAAGAACCTTTCATCACACCTTTATTCCGATATCTCATTTTCGATCAACTTCATAACTAAAGACATCCCGTCGCTAATTCTCAACTCAAGATAATTAACAGCCGAATGGTTTGGCCTTCGATGAGCAAAGATTGTCGAATTTGGGCTTGTGCTTGCATTGAATGTCTACGATCGAATATTTCTGGTAAAGTTCATGATCCTCTTGGAAATCTCAATACTCTGACACAAATATCTTCTCATATTCACATCGATCTGAATGGATCACTTCCACCTACACATTATTTTCGATAGCGGTGAATCGAACCGTCCTACCTCAGGTTTAACTTTCTTTCCTACCCTGCTTGCTGATCAGTTAAATGTGTTCGAAAGTGATGAAAATGTAGTAGTAGACTTTTTTAAACATAAATATCCATTTTATTACTAAGCCATAGCGAATTTAAGAAAATTAAAAGTAGATCTGAACTTCTATTTCAATAACCTTTCCAAATCTTTTATTATGTTTTATGAACGCTATTTGTTAAAAAAGTTAACTCGCGTTTGACAATTTTGTACAGGAATCTCTATGTAACATCTTATAAATAACACAGTGTATGGCTTATTCCAGCGAATATTCAATTGTATTCCAGTCATAATAATATAATTGATAGCACTATCTTAGTGCTACGTATTTTGATTCAATTTCGCATCACTTTTGCTTTGAAAGAGGTATTTTCTTCCTCGTCATATACAAAAAAATTGTTACTATATCATTCTTGAAAAAATTATATCTTGCAGGGAATCTTGAAATGTTTGTCAGTCGCATTTCAGCTTAATTGTTAAAAATAAAGTACTAATTTGTAGATTACCTAAAAAACTACTATTTTAAAATGCCATTGAGGGTTAGAAGAAAATAGAAAACTATTTATACAAAGTATGTACTACAGTAAAAGACACATTCCTTCGAAAAGAATACTCATTAAATCATTATTTCGTGAAAATAAGTCTTAAATTTTATGTTATGCCAGAAAAGTTAAATAGCTTTATTTATTTTCATATAAAGTATTGCATAGTTCGAACTAATTTTATTCAAAAAGTGTGCTTTTCGAAAGAGTGCATTAGAGGTAAGGAAGGTAGAATTTACCCAGGCCTATGTGAGCTTTTACACCACCAAGATTTCTAACTCGAAACAGCCCTGATTTCTTAAAAGCACAGTTGAGGGTAAGTCCAAAATCTGATTCCAATACACAGGTCGGTCGACCTAACCGCCAAGTCCCGCCTGTAAGGAAAATTAAGCTTTTACTGAACAATAACCATGCTATTAATTTTTAGTTCTCCTCACACCTTGCAATCTACTTTCAGTCACTAATTTGTATCATCCATTTTATAATTGCAAAAATTTTCTAGTTGTAGGCGTGTATAGCAAAAAGAAAATCAAAAGCTGATGAAACAAAATTCTCAATTTCAGAAATAAAAGGAATATCCAGATAAAACGAGCATACAGTTATGCATACAGATGCAGAATATGCAATACTAATTTGGGAAAAGATTAAGAGTTTTTAAAGATATAATATACAGTGCTTCTCAAAACTCAAAAGTTCCCTCCTCCTTCTTTCTTTTGAACTTAGACTGATAAAATTTGGAAGGTGAAAATGAAGTATTGTTAATATAAGAGTGACGCAGTAGGTATCGGTGAGGTCACCAGGCAATAATATTAAATGGAACATCACGGCAAGTAACACCTCGTTTGAAAGGTATTTAGAATACCTATCCAATTATATCAATTTTTTATGTTTTTCATGGTTAAAATAAGCTAACACTGAAATTTGAGTCTGTATTATTTTCCAGAATTTAAAGAATTAACGAATAACAGCTTCAATTACTGAAAATATAATATAGCTGAGAAATCCATCAAAGCAAAATCAATGTATAACGAAGGGCTAACACAAATTTAAGTAGTACAAGAAATCAGACTAAGAAAAATAACACGACTATAAAAGGATATCGAAAGACCAATAAAAATAAAATCTTTTTTATATTTAGATGATATAGTCCTTACAGCAGACACGAATAGTAAAATGCAAAGTCTAGCAATATATGGCAAAAGAAAACACTAAGACTAAAAATGAAAATCAATACAAAATATATTACTACCAACCAGAAAGAAGGAGATAAAGGAAAGGCAACTATAACTCGATGGAAAACAAATCGAACAATTTACATATTTTGAATACCTAGGAATGATTTTAACAGCTAAAGGAACGATAGATGCAGGTATTAAGAAAGAAAGGCCAAAAGAATATTTTAAAGTATTAATAAAACCGTAATAGGGAAGAAGGACATCGACGACAAAACAAAATTAACCCTAACAGCAACTACTTTTGGCAGTAGGACGTGAAAGTTAAAGCAGTTACAAATACAGGAAAGCATAGAAAGTGAAAGGAATGAAGACCAGGGAAAGCATAGATGTGTAGGAAACAGATAATCGAAGAGAAAAGAAGGAAATTAATGGAAGAGACAAGAGGGCTGATCAGAAACAGGAACGACTGGAGAAAATAGGTGAAGAAGGGTTAGCCCGACCCTGAACGGCATATTGTGGTTTTTTTTAAGAGAAAGGGAGCAAGAAACGTGAATATATATTGAAATGGATCAGTGCAATTGAACACAATAACGCATGCCATCAAAAACAAAAACGGGAATATAAAAAGCAATCGGAAATATCTATACAAGGCATCAATAAATGCCCTCGAACAAACGTAAAAGGTCTCAATATAGGTGAATACTATTTTGTAAAATAAAACAAAATTATAATATTTGAAGAGCAGCTGTCAAAACAATTAGTGTGGCCAAATTCAGGCTTAGGGATGAGAAAGGGATCGTTGAAATTATATTTGTTATGATGCTAGTTTTTGAATGGAAGTAGGATTTTGTTGGAAATGTCATACACTGAGACGAGATGTGGAGAATGTCAATATTCAGTGATATTTAATAATACAATATACATATTAACAAAAAAATTATTATGCATAGATTGCCAGGTTCAAAATGAAAATATTGAAAATTAGCAAACACTATTGAAAATTTTTGCTATAATAAGCACTAATCACAGAATCGTTCCAATACATTTGAAGTGAGAAAACAATTATATTCATGAAAAAACATATTTTACAGTTTAGGAACAAAAATAATACCTAGAAAAAAACTTTATACATTTTTTGAAAGAATGAAGTTATTTATGTAGAGTTCGAAAAATTATTTAAGTTTTCGTTAATGTAATTTCATTCGGTTACGGAAAAAATATTTAAAATACATTTGGATATGACAATAGTCTTAAATTTTTTAAATTACGCAAAACATTATCTATATATTGCTGGAAAAAAGAATAGTAGATACACCAAGGTGAAGACTATTATTATTTACCAAGCACCAAAGTTATTCCGCTAGGGGCTTTGTCCCAAGCAGAATAAGGTGCGATGCTTATAAATGTTTTCACCACCATGGTTTATATAAAATTTTTCCCACTACCAGCCAAATTTAAGACAAAAATTGGAAATAATCCCGATAAGCATTTACCCTGTCGTCTGACTAACAAGTACGATGTCATTTTTCGATATATTATTATGAAAGCACTCCTTAGGTCATCAGTCATTTTTGGTTGAGCGCGAATTTTAAACTAATGGAATTTTTGCTTAAATAATTTCAAGCAGCAAATATGTTGAAGACAATCTCCTGGGTATACACAATTATGTTGCACAAGTTTTTGTTGAACTACTGAATTCTCAAAATATTAGAATAGAATAGAATACCTATATTCGAGTTTACAAAATTTCCACTGTAATTGGTATGAATGGAGAACAATTTATAGCAGCATTCACATGTCACTTCCAGTTATACCAACAGTGAACAGCGTTTTTATTTTAAATCTACTATCCCGTATATTAATAACTTTTTCTACGACAACCTCGATCACTGTTCATTTTATAACCATAACTTCAATCATAAACGAGCACATTTTACACAGAATTTCATTTTTGCATCGGTTGCTAGACAAGTTGCTGAGCAACCAATGCGAAATTGAATATTTCGTGTTAGTTCTAGGTTCACTCTAAAATCAGGAAGACTACGGCTTGTCAGATTATGACTTCTAGCGACAAATTAATGAAATGTCATCAGATCGTTTCTGTCAAAGTCTTAGTAGGTAACGAGTAAAATCATAGTTGTTTTCTATAAAAACTATTAATTAAAATGAAAACTGATAGTGATATTGACTTAGATTTGACACCTCCAAACATAATAGGGGCAGCCAAGGTAACAACACTGAATTTATTACCGGAAACGTCAAAGAGTATATATCAACGCGTTTATAACCTTTTTTTTGGAATGGAAGGTAGATAAAAAGACAAAATCGTGTATTGAACGTGAATGATATGTTGTCATAGAAAAAGTATAGTATGCAGCTCGCAGCAAAATGCCCATTTTGCACTTGTATGAATTGCAGCATGCAAATTTCATACTCGTGCAAAATGGGCATCATTTTGTGCTCATTGCATAATATACTATTTTGGATACTACATTAAATTAAAATTCTGCCATAGCTGAATTTTTTTCTTATCGAGATATTGATATTTTCAATAAAAAATTGACAGGTGAAATTGAATTTGAAATTCTGTGTCAGCATCTCCAATACCAAATGAAAAACATCTTGTCGGGTTAAGTAGTAGGTCGATCAACGGAACTTATTAACACGCTTTTATTAGCTTCACTTGTATGTTTGTTTGCTTGTATGTTTGTAACTCTCATCTGGCAGCTGCTGTGGCAACACGCTACACCTCACTCCATTGTGCGTATTTATATTATAGCACCGAATAATAATCAACAAGGATCACTCTCAACCCCGCCTTCTTTTACGATATTTTCATGACTTCATTCTGTGGCATCGTCGCAACTATTTTTAGTCCCATAAATAAGGAAATTGTTATAATTGTATAATAGTGTAGTGGGGATAAGTGAATCTTTCCCATTCAAGCCATTACCGAACCTTACTAAAATGATATTTTATATGGTAAAAACATTGTGTATTTTTAAGATGAATTTACTAACAAAATACAAAACACGAATATTAAAAAATGTATACAGCGTGAAATTTTCTGGAGTAAAAACATTTAAGTTTTTCTAGCTCGACAAAGACTAGATTTGATCATAAAGTGATGTTGGATGAAAATTCATTGAATAAAAATGAATTATAGTTTCAAAAACTGAAAAACATGCTTTATGGATGGATGATAGAACTAAATAGTGAGAAATAACTTCTAATTTAAGAATAAAATAATTAACGAGAAAATGTTGTCATTATAGTAAAAGCATTAGAGAGTAGAGAGAGCTGATGTATAAATGTGCTACTAAGCACTCCACGCTATCACCATAATAACATCAATTTTCATTTTATTCCCAAATTAAAAATAATACTTCAATTTTTAGTTCGATTCACTATAAGGTGTGTTTTTTCAGATTCTCCAAACTCTATGCCAGCTCAAAGATATGTTTCTTTCAAATGGAACATACTATATTCTACCACTATATTGTTTTGTTCGGTTCTTGACAAGTGTACAAAGTTTGGAGGAAATCTGTTCGTTTGAAGTAGGTAAGTGAAAATCGAATCCAAAAAAATCGGTACAAACATACATACAAGTGAAGCCAATATAGTTTATTTAGCTGTGATTCATATTCATAATTTTCCTTAGTATATAGTAAATTGAAAGTATATTCCTCAGTGATTCGAACTCGCGATCTACTGTTTACTAGGTAGGCACTTTAACCAACTAGGTACCAACGACGCCATCTAGCGTAATCGCTTTAATAATGGGTCAAAATCGAGAACAAAGGAGTGAGTTACAAACAAAATAAAAAACAAACATACATACCTACAAGAGAAGTTAATATAAGCGTGATAAAAAAGACAAGATTCTGTACAACGCAAACTAACTAGATAATATAAATATATTCACCTTATCTTCAGTATAAATCAGTTATTTATTACTTCTTGTTTTTACCAGATTGTTAAGATAATAGTCCTCAATTACTTCGAAAGATATAATTGATATTTGCTCGAAAATATGAAATATGAAGTAAAGTTGTATTATTGAGGTAAGTGCTAATTGAATCGTGAAACTTGTGGACTAGAAGCCAAACAACTTGAATCATGTAAAACTTCAACTAACAAAGTAATTTAATCATAGAATTACGTTAGTTTATGAATAGTTGGGAGTTTAATTGATTTTTTTCTATATATTTTTGTTTGTCGTGCTGCTCGTTAATTGCGTGAGAACGCAGTTGATACCTGGATAAGTAGCCATCGTACAGCTCGTACAGCCAGCTGTGAAACACTTCAGACTACTAGGGTGAGTAGGAACAGAGATAGAGTAGGAATTATACCAATGAGCACAACGTATATAATGTAGATTGGATGGATCATGACGTAATAATATCGTAACGCGACAAACGGTAACGGAAAATCCTCAACGGCGTCAGTTCGGAACTACAACTATTTGTAACGGTATAATCCGTGAGGCCAAGATTCAGTTTTCAAAGTATTAACCACTATACAGGGTGGCGCATTAGAAGTTCACCTCAAATATTGTTGGCTGGGGAGGTTTTTGCGGTAAATTCCGAGACACGTCAATTTTGTTTCCGAGGAGGACAGCTTTTAATAGTTTGTTTACATGGTTGTACGGTTATTCCCCTAAAAGGGGTGACTACCCCTTCGAGGAAATTTAATGGCATGGGAGGTCGCGTGGCACATAATTTGAAAGGTATTTCGATTCTCTTTGAAAACATGCTAACATTTTGTGTTAACTGTTAAAATTAATGACAAAAGCCCGCTGGAAATGTGTAAATATAAAAAGGGCATTGGAAACATGGATAGGTAGGTGCAGTACAGTTCAGGCCAAGGAGAGCAAGTGATGAGAGCTATTTTTAATCAGATTACAAATAAAATTAGTCAACTCCTTATCGTTAAAAATACTTATAACTTGAAAAATCAAAATTCGGAAAATCATCTCCGAAGCACAAATAAATAATGAGATACCTAATTGAACAAATTCGAAAAATTAGTCTCAAATAGTATTTTATTTGTGGAAATATCATACTAATAGGCATTATCTTTCCGTTAACGACTACCTCATGTGAGTGTTGGTCTTAAATAAGTCATGTTGGGATAAGTCTGAACGAAATATCTTGAAACAAAGTATACCTTCAAAGTGAACCCACTATTCCTTGTCTACGTACGGTGGTTATAGAATTGAAAGCGATTAAAAGTATACTAACGATTTAAATTGATTTAATAAAAGTGAAATTAAATAGGTATACTTGAGAAAAAATAGCATGTATATTTATTCGGTTTAATAATAGATTTTGTTGTTAATTGTTTTATGCAGTAAAAGCTCATTTGGATAGTTAAATTATTAAGGCAATAGTATCTACAAGTAGATTACATAATTAGTGAAACTGGTAAAACCTTTGAATTTTACTGATGGATATTTAATATGCAGTAATTAACTAGACACTAATATTTCAAAAATTTTCGAACATTTCCAGACACAAATACTAAAACTGCACATTCACCTACAATATCAAAGAGTTTAGTAATAATTTATAAGTAATGAAAAACATGTTAATGCATTAATTTGCTAAATACTAAATTAAATAATTATGTCACATCCTTAAAAAAATGAGTTCGTAGTTTTTATTGACCAATTGCAGAAAAATATAATTCGCCTACAACTATTTCACATAAATGAATGTTTGCTTATATTTTTTTGTTCAAAAGGAGAATATTTGATATACATATAAGTATAAATACATATATAATATTATTCTGTTTAGTTTCGAAATTGTTTAATGTGGAAAGACGTGACCTCCATTAACTGACGCTCTCTCGTTATATTTTAATGTTCAGAATTTTGGCCAGATAATAATATTATTCATGTGTAAAAAAGCAAAAAATGTGCACAAATGGGAAAATAATATTTTAGGCTATTATCAGCAAAATGAGTTGAAGAAAAATGCGTGAGCTGATCAATTATAGATGTTATGAATGCAATGTACAAGAAAACTGAGAATATAATTAACAGGTGGGCATTGGATAATCAATCAACTACGCATTAGCTTATTCATAACAAGGCATGGAAATTTGAAATTTATTGAATTGTCACAGAAACTTGTAGTCTAAAATTGCGAGTTAAATATTAAAGTTTTTGTATGAAGTATAAACGTACATATCTCTTTTGACTACTGCTGCTATTTTTATAAACTCCCTAATTGTACACTTACAGCGTACCAACTATAACTGAGATATCCGATTTGCTATTAAACAATTATGTAAATGTAATCTCATGAAAAAAAGGTGCATTTGAGCCATATTTGTTGCTTAAATCAGTACGGTAGGGATATGAGACATAATTTCGTCAATATATCTTCAATGTTTTACAACGATTCCGGAAAAACAATTGAATTTATATACATAACACCCCATCCGTGGAAATAGAAGAAGATTTGCGGTTTAATGAAAGATATCAGAAGAATTGTCCCATATCATTTTTTACTTAAACTGAGTTGTGTCCTGATGTATCCAGTATTCCAGAACTTTCGAATAACTCATCCTTTAGCAGTAATGGAAGGTGGCATTATGCAAAATTCAACAACCTCCCTCTAGGCTACACCACAAATCATTTGAGCGTCATGTTAAAAAGAAGCTGGGTTCCAGTGTTCATTCGTTGCTCCCTTGAAAATTAAATCAAAACGCCAAAATTGATTTTCAAAGAAGAAAACAGTACCTTGAATAACCTGGACTCATCAGTATAAATGCGTAAATAGTTCACAATGATATGGTAGCTGAGCTGTGGGATCTTTTTATTATTAAATGGATTTTCATAATTGTCATTTTAAAAAGTTACAGATGGTTTGAACATAATACATCAATTTCATCACCCCTTTCAGATGGTACTCCATTCCAAGCAGTCTCAAGAATGAAGCAGCTGGAGCACGAAAGAAATACAGCACTTGCGCGAACGATATGAAGTACGGTTCTATCGCTGTATGAACATAATTATTAAATATTCCAGATGTGGTGCTTGAAGTTTGATATCGTCCATTCAATACATCCCTTGGAAATATATTCTCCCCAACAGTCTTTAACAGCTATAATTATTATCCTCCGCAAGATTAGCGTCTTATTGCCTCATTATCAATATTATAGAAAATAATCGAAAAACTATCTATTGACATTTCTTTTCTTAACATTAAGATTTCAAGAATTTGGTTTCCTATCTTTTAAATATACCTACTAATAACGCAATGTTCTCAATCTTCTTCATGGCTTCGATTTTTTATGATTTTGCAATTGTGTTGTTCATGAAATTTTTATAAACAATTTGTAACAATATGGTAACCGTGATATTCCTTCAAAATGGTTTGAGTGTAGAAACAACTGATACTATCAAGTATTGAAGTTTAGGAAACATTGTTATCAGTGGAGTACCTCAGGGTTCACTTTAAGATCCAATTCTTTTATAGTATCTTCACTTTATTTGCAGTAGAAAATGGAGCAGTCCACATTCTGCAAAAAGCATTACTATTAAGTCCTGGTTTGACTGGACAGGCTTTGTTGTAACACTGAGAAAAATCTAGTTTTATCTTACAAATGAGTTTTACACCCTCCTCAACTTAACAATAAAGATCTTCTTCAATAATTGTTCTCGATATTGGCGGTGCCATTAAATGGTCTGTCCGTTTTGCTATTAAATCTGTGTCTAAACAGCTTGATCCGTCTACTTCTACATTTTATTACTTTTCATTCTAATCGCACTGTTGCCATGGTATGCCGTTCTGAGGGTCTTGCTTCTTTGAATCTATCTCCAAATTACAAAGCAGAACTATTCGTTATATCCATGGTTAAGAATTTCAACTCTTTTCGCTTTGTTAATCCGTGTGTTCGGTTCACAATTTAACTGAGGGCAGTTCATAGTTACTGGAAAAAAACTACGATATCTGTTCAGCAATGCTCACCTTCAAACTCAAAAACTATCAATGAGCTACCTTTAGAATTAAGAGGCAAATGGACTTGATAAGTTCCTAAGATTGACAAAGGCATTTCTTCTTGGAAAATTCTACAATCCACCCTAGACATTTGGTGTACATCATGATATATTAAATTTGTAAATTATATTATCATCTTTTGTATCATCAGTATAGTCAGTATCCTCATATTCTGTAATAAATTTGATATTTTTTCTATATTTTTACATTTGGTACATTTTTCAATTATGTCGCATTGTCAATAAAATTGTACAATGTTTCATGGAACTATAACTTCTCTCTCTCTCTTTCCCGAAATAAGGGGCTTAGTCTCAGGCTAAGCTCAATGGTAGCCAACGGCAGTTTTTTGTTAAATATAATCTTTATCAGTATAAATTGAATAAAGTTGTTGAAGGAATGTGGAGAAAAACAAAATTAAGCAAAGCTGCTACATTCGCAGCAATTTAAAATGAACGTTAGTATCGATAAAATATAGTTTCTCTTGCTCCACTACCGTCTAATCATAACATATTTTTCACTCATAAGTAAGTCTTTGTGAAGATAACCGTACTATGAATTGATTTTTTACGGTACTTTCTTAAGCTTTTTAAGTCGATTTAAAAATAAAATGAAAGGAAGAACAAAACTTGGGTAACTACAGCTAAGACTAGTGTACAGGTCTACTAGGTATCACCAATATAGTTTACTCACACCAGTTTAACATCCCATACCTCATACAACAGAATTCCACCCATTTTCATAGTTTTTTTTTAAACTTGTTACTCTTTGGAAGATAGTGTACTACTGCCTGACTCAACGGTGGAGCTAGGCATGATCGTGTCCTGTCTTATATCAACCTATACGCTAGGCAAATTCCAGCGATGGAGAAAAGCATTCAAAATGATGGAGAGCAAGATGACAGCTATTCAAGTTTCAAAAAGTTATCGATTGGCATAAATTAAATGAATAGATTAGAAACAGTTAGATAGAATAGCATGAATCACTACGAAATTAATTTTTTTGATGGTAAGGATATAATATATTTGAAATAATATGTTCATATTTGAATGAAAAGAGGAGAACTACTTCAAATCAAATTAATTACATTAGGTATATCATTTATTTGATAAAAAAGCTTGTTGTGCGATTTGCTTGTATAGATAAACAAAGATACAATTAATATAGGCCGCAAAGTCGATCTTAGTTTACCACTTTTGGATTCGAATTCGAGTAGAAACTTAGCGATAAGCGATAAGGTGTTCAGATGAAGTGCAAAAACTGGGTTAAAGTGGTGAAAAAGTCCTCAAAACCGTGGCCTATATTACCCAAAAAATCGACGTGATCAAGTGCTGCTAACCAGACTATATTTAGGAAACTATAAACTTCTAATCCGAAAGTGGTAAACTAATAGAGGCCTTCTATGTAACTTTCCATCTTCAAATATAAGTGAATCTGAGAAACAAGATATTATGTATTTTATGAAATAGGTAAATACATTCCTACAAGTGAATCTCTAGACAACTTTTTATATCATATAAATTGTGTGATGTGATGAATTGAAAGGTTTGGAATGAAGCAATAAAGATGATCTAAATCTACTGTTAATCCATCGTGAATGAGATAAAATTATTACTAGAACATGTGTCTTGCTTGAAGCAATTTATCCAGAATGACCGCGACCCAGCCGTCACAAAGTGAAGGGAATATTAAATAACTTAACACAATTTGGTTTTTTTTAAGCAAAAATTGAGAAAGTGAAGCCTATGTTGATAATAGTGATCATGAAATCAATGTTCTTGGATACTATGCTGCCTATCCCGAAGAATCATTACGTTGTGGTGCGAGAAATTCAAGTGTATGGTATCCAATTAACAAATCAGAAAAAACCATAATTGCCATCCCTGATCTTTTAAACCAGTTCAGAACTTGAAGCCAACAGACTGTGATGAATGTTATGCATTCATTCAATCATTACTTTCGTTTGAAATCAACCAAATTGTGTTAAATTGTTCAATACACTTTTCACTATGTGACGACTGGACAGGGTTCGTTCTGGATATTTTGTAGGAAATAAAATACATGTTCTAGTAACAGCTCTGTCACATTCACCATGTATCAAATATCTGTATCATTGTTTAATTTCAATCGAGTCATTTCTATCACTGTACTGTACAGTTTGGCAAATAGGTACAGGAGTGAGTGTCAAGAAACGTTAGTCCAGATAATTAAAGTACCTACTTAATTCTGTACAATGAAAGTATGCAGTGCTCTTCACTATCTAACAGATAAAATAGAACTGACAATAGTAGTCAAGTTAACTGGTCAAGTATACCTGCTTGAGGGCGAGTTGTATCAAACACCTAAACTCGGTTTAATTATAACTGATGTTTAGACTGTGTCTGATTGATGTATTTATTATCAACAATTACATCAGTCTAAACATCAGTCAACATTAAACCGAGTTTAGGCGTTTGATACAACTCGCCCTTAGGGACCGTACTAATCCCTACTATCATCATCTAGTAAAGCGCGTTAAGGGGCGTGGCTATTTCACATTAATTCCTGTATTTGCCAAAGTGTACGAATCGATTGAAATAATGACAATTGATGGCATATTCAATTATGACAGATGAATACACAGCTTTATAAAATAATAGTATGTTATGCAACCATCAGTATTCCAATCGGGATACGAAACGATCCGGAGTGTGTCAATAACCATTATATGAGAGTTGTATACGCTATTTTTTGTTCACCTAATAAATAATTGAAATGTTTAAATATATTATTCATTTTGGTATTAAACGCAATAATAATAATCATTTTTGGAGAGAGTAGAGATATTATTTGTTTTTCCAGATCATAAGCCGTTGATATAGTTTTTCGTACACTTTCTTAGATTTTTGGGGTAAAATGTATTGTACTTATGCATTTTATGCTTTTTCCGATATGTGTTGAGGTGCGCTGGTAATTCTTCTGCATCGCTGATATCAGACATTTTCATAAAATACTAATCGAACTCAACCATATTCTACGAAAATTTAATATCTAATTATTTTGACAAATGAAACAATTAAATATAGGAATTTAGGACAAACGTCAAATGCATAGTATATGATTGATTGGAAAATTATGGGCTTCTATTGAATAAAAATTTGTATCATAAGGGATCTCATTATGAAACGGATTATGAGCATGTGAGAGTATTATTATAGTATTGGTGTAATAAAATAATGAGTAATATTTTTGAATAACTGCTTAACGTATGTATAGATATGAAAATAAAGTAATCTTATCTTCGGCACTAAAATTAAGTGAAAGAATAAAAATATGGCCCTGAGATTCAAGAAAATGAGAATATTCAACATTTAACTCATTTGGTATTGGGGATGTTCATACAGAATTTTCAATATGAAATACTGCACCTGTCAAAAAAATTAATATCTCGATAACTACAGATTTTATATGTATATTGGGTAATCCACATTAAAATTTAATGTAGTATTCGAAAAGTTAATATTAGATATATTAAAAATAACAAATGTGTCGACAAAATATTTTCCATAAATTTGCCATAAATTTTTCTCCATATAAGACAATTTTCATAAAAACTTGTGTAAATAGTCACCATTATATATAGTGTTAGCTGGTCGTGGAACAGTCAACAGTGTTATGTATTTATGATTCAAGTAAGTGAGTATAATATATAACAAAAGAAAGCCACAAATATTGGGCGAAACGTCTAACAAACTTCAATGTAATGTTTCATTGCATATTCTAGATACCCAAGAGACATACTTTAAAAAATAATTTTGTTGAAAAAGATTTTAAAGAAAGGTATATTTATAATATACTATAATAAAGTTTTGCAATGAAGCTTTCACAAAAATTGTTCCACCAATTTTTGCTTAAAATTTCCAATGGCCTATTTAATTTCTAAAATCTTCTGCGATTATAATGATAACAGCAATTATTGTAGAAAATATTTTCAAAATGACAAAGGGTAACTTTCAAATTAGAAGACCTGTGATTTAGGAAATGATAGTTATAATACAAAACTTTTGATTTTGCTTATGCTTCCATCCCTGTTTCTACTATTTCCATAAGGCCATTATTATCATTGATATTATTTCGACTATTCAAGCATATTCATTGTTTATTTTATTCAGTCTTAGAAACTAATAAATTATCTTTGCGTGTAGCATTTTAGTTTCTCAATAATACTACATTATTTGCTTTCCCAAAACCCAAAGAAGAGAAATTTGAATAACTAATTGAAATTTTTAAAAAATTCCGGAAGTGTACATAAATAACCTCATTCTGTAAGAAATGTTAAATACACTTGTCCCCAATAAACTATTAGTGAATTGGATACTGTACAAGATATTTACATCAAGAAAATAATAAAGCCCTTACCTAAAATTGTTAAAAACAAAAGTACACACGCACACCTCATTATCACTTCCTAAACCACCACAATTAATAAGTCTTTTATACAATTTCAATAAAACGAAACGAGTTGACCATCAAGTCCGTGGTCAATCTGTGTCCATACTCCAACTGTTGGCACTTGACTGAAACAAACGTGACCCAGTCTCACTCTCACGGTTAACGGTATCGATAAATTATAATATTATAATTTTGTGTTTACGTTTGTATTGGGTCACATTAGTCAATATCACATTGAGATTTTATATTCTTTCAGGTTAACCAAATTATTTGGGGACTCTTCAAAAAACCGGGTGAGTCATCTACGAAAAATTAGTATAATCATCGCTTTCAAACAATATTTTCACTTTGGATCTGCTTTAGAAAAGTAATTCTTTTATTTTGTCAGTATTTTGAAGCTATGTCATCCAATATACAGGATGGACCGGATTTAAATGACTTATACAGAGATCTCATGAATTACGATAGTTATAATATCGTTTATAAAGAAAAATCCGAAAATGGTTTTTCTTGGCTTTTTTGTGCCGTTGTTTTTATAAAAGATATCAAAAAAGAATTTCCTACTTTTTTTAATAAACAAGGTTTTCCATAAACTGATATACCAACAATTTCATCACGACGTTTTGTCTTCACATGGTCACTATCAACCTTTTTTCTTAATTCGGTCCTGGATTTTTCTATTGCAATCTTTTTCAGGTTTTTTATAAGATACATACCTACTTTTTCGATTCTAATACGTTTCGTCTTTGAAAAATATTCCTTTTTTTTATTCCACTCTTCTACACTAAAGTCAGATTAATTATTTTATATATTCGCCATTAAATAAGAATTTGAGAAGATTGTTAAACTTCAACAATTTATATTGAAACTTAATGATGTACTTAACAAATGACACTAACATAAGACGTAGCTGCATCAACCGTTTCGAGTGTAATTTTTCGAAATTCTCATCTAATGCCCAATATGTTAAGTTATTAATTTGACTAGTAAAAGAGAGCAGACTCAAAAAAGGTGATGGAACGTGGTGGAATCGTCAAATATGCTATATAATTGTATGTATCTATACAAAACCTAAAATATATTACAATATAAAATCCAGGTCCGTATTTAAGAAAATAAAGTTGATGGTGACCCTGTGAAGACAAAACGTAATGAAATGTTTGGTATGGAAATTTTTAAAAAATCACCTTTATTGCAGAAGGAATTTTTTTAACTCTTTCATAAAAACGAATAGGGCTATTTTCGGATTTTGTCAAATATCTCCAGAACTACACAAGATATTTAAAATCTATTGGAACCATCTAATTCTCCATCAAACTTACCAAACTTTTTCTTCATTCAATCAATATTACGGTTCACGAGATTTCTCTGTACGTCAACTGAATCTGGTCCACCCTGTAAACGATGATAAATTAGTGTGATGAAGCTCAGTTTTTTTGTCAGGTGTTTCATAGGTCAGTACCAGATCAAAGTTCTAATGGAACACCCTATATTTCACTTAAAAACTGAATCTTATTCTCTTTCCTATTACGACAATATAAGGTTGAAATATATTGTACAGAGTGTTTGAAAAGCAATTTTCCGTTAACATTGTAACTAGTTCAATGCCCTGTATATTTGAATAGAATTGAGAGAATAGTCAATGGATGCCAAAGTTTTTGAATAACTATCAAATTTCAAATAAGCGAGAAACTTTGCCAATATTTATTAAATAAAATACATGGTTAGTCGGAACCCAAAAAATACATCCATTTTTCTGTAATTTTGAAACTATTACCCACTCTTTTAACTCACTGTCAAAAAGTACTATCACCATACTTCCATTTTTATTGAAAATCTCTTGTACCTTACGTTATTAGCCTTGCAGATATATCTATTTTTTCATGCAAAGTATTAATAGGGTATGTAATAGTTCACCAGGCTTCAGGCTAACAGAGTCGTAATCCAAGCCAACCTCACCAAAATGGCAAAAAGGGCAAAAGAGGTACCGTCAAATCCTGGGAATAATATACCCAAAACAACTTACATGTACGGTCTTAAAGATCAGGGATGAGGATGAGGAGCATCTTGATTCCAACAGGATCCCCAAAGGATTAAGGATTGCGGTCGCTGTCGCATATCTATAGACAGACTGAGGAAAAAACTTAGAGAGGAAAGACAGCTATGAACCTTTCCCATACGTTCCAAATAGGAGTTCCTAAAACTGAAATTAACACGTATTTCCTTGAAAGGGAGGTTAACTTTCAACACTTTCAATGCTCTAAGAAGTGGCTGTACCCATAAAGGAGAAAGAGTCCATAGAGCGAGAGCAAAGGGACTCTCTTCGCACTGGTAAATGAAAATATAAGGGTGTTGCAGGCCAATCTTCAGTATGCCAATGCCGTAGATAGAATCAGGAAGGCATTGACGTGGCCCTCCTGCAGGAGTCCTGGCGGATGATTGAAAAAATTGTTGACCTATCAACCGAACAAGGTGAAGTATAATATAGCAAGGGCCACAAAACATGAAGCATTTATAATTCAGAGTTATAGACTGTCCGTGATACTAGTTCTCTGCGACGATGTTGTAACAGGTTGTCTAGCAATACCCACGGAAGAAGGAGAGAAGAAACTGGTTGTATGATCTGCCAACTTCCTGAGCAACGGGACTGAAGGTCTACCACACATAATAAGCGACATTTTTGCATCTTGTGTCTAAAAAGGATTGGAGCTAATGGTGTGATACCAATGCTCACCATATACCACCTGGGAGCTTACATGAGTCTATTATATAAAGTTCCCAATATAGGGAATTAACCGCTACCAAACCTCGTGAAGGAATATTACACTCTGTACGAATAAAATTCAGGATGGAATGGCAAATTAGCATGTGTTTGACTAACCGTTATGCTAAGACAGCAAGTACCGAAAACCAAGATATACAAATTGGATAGGATATAAAACGTTCCTAAGTAGACTTCTCGAGGATGGTACTGTACCGATTGATGGGCAGCTACCAAGAAAACTGTTCGGAGAAAACCAAAAAGAATACGGGTAACACAGTTTGCTGGAATAGCTGCCTAAGGATACTGAGAACGGAATGCCGCGATCTTTTATAACAAGACCAAAAGACTGGTATAAGCTCACGCAATACAACAAAATTTTTAAAGCTAAAAGAAGCTCAAGGAGAAAATTTTGCGAGGACATCTCGGTTGCTCAGCATACTATTGAATCTAGTCGGCAAAAAATAGGATAACCAGAAAGGAAGTAGGTTTCACTAAGTAAGGGAAAAGGCGCCAGAAATTAAAGGGGAGAGTTTGAAATATTTATTAAACTTCCACTTTCCAGCCTAATCAATTTTTGCTACCGACGCTGCTTGGCTAGGCTTACGAGAACCAAGGACAAACAGGCCAATTTCTACAGACTGGAATATAGCTACTGAAGGCATAAGACCAAATAAAATAGATGGGCCAAAAGTAAATTTCATTTATTCAAATCCCCAGGGACATATAACATATTTGTATTAGACATTTGTATTATGTCATCTGGGATGTAGGTAGTACAGGCCTTCATTTCCAAGACCCTGAGAGTTGCCTTTTCCCAGGACTTTATGGTTGGGAGATGCCTCATTACTAGTGTGATCTGCGCACGGCATAACCAGGGAGGGCTCACTTCCTATGCTTATATTTCGGCAAACAAATTAACTCCCTATAAAAAATGTATCCTTTCAGTTGAAAGACTGTTCAACACACACACACACACCTCGTAAACTTTGCTGCTACAAAAAACAGTCCAGCATGCACCTGAAAGAGTCGAGGCGTATCATGTCGGTGACGCGAAACCACTAGTAGATTGAATAAGTCTCATTCTTAAGCGTTACGCATCCGCTTCCAATTATTGCAATTCTTGAACCAGTTTAAAATTAATTTGTATGAATTCAATTAAGTGTTAGAATACCAACCGCAACGTTTTCTTGTAGCAATCTTTATTTTTTAGATGAAATCATAGATTTATCTTGAACATTGTGTGTGCACCGCCAACCTGCTATTGTGCGTTAGTGAACAAAAAATTTGTGGAATTTTATATTTATTTGAAACCCAATGAGTAGATTACATATCCGGCTGAAAAAAAAGAGGAAATATATCCCGACAGAGAAGATAAATTTCCCAATGAGTATGTATAATATGTTATTTACAACCATTATGAATGTGTTGGACGTCAAAACTGTAAATCATTTATATCTAGTTCAAAAATAGTCTAATTTCACTGACAGTTTTCGACGCAGAGCGAACAGAGTTTTTCAACTACAGCTTCATTTCTTTGTACATATATAAATTATATTTGACTGATTTAAGGCTATTAAAATTTCAACTGGTAATTTTTACATTTAATCCAGTATTCAGTTGAAGGCGCTCAACATATGATTGACTTACCTTATATTGTTTTTCGCGTTCACTGCACTTTTTGATTCTGAAGTGTAAAATCAATTGAAAAAACAGAACAGAATATCTGTGAAACAATTATTTGTGTCTGAGTGAGATTAGCCTATTTGTGAACTTGATATAATTAAATTTACATACGTCAACATCTGCTAAGTTTTTGTATGCTGTGTAGACAAAATTGGAAACCAGAAATCACTAGTTTTTGTTATACATATTTTTAGACCTACACAAGATCTGCAAGATCTCATTCATTTTCTAGTCATAAAAAAGCAATAGATATAATGTGTTTGAATGAGTATGTGAGATGAATCAAATTTTGACAAAAATAACATAAACTGTCACAAATTCAAAATAAACCAATTTTTCGGCTTATAGTCTCACTGTAAATCCGCTATTTTCGTTTCAATTGACACAACTTATAACGCAGATATGTAGGTAGGTACTCCCACTTGGCTCATCAGGGTTATCAAGTAGATCTCAAATAATTCTAGCTTTGGAAAACTTCTCTCATCAAAAGCTTCACTTATCTCACTGAACTTTGACAATATTGTTAAACTTTTTTGCCAAACGACATCGTAGTTTAGCCGTCACTGCATACGCATGCTATGTGAAGCTATAGCTATGTCGCTCTATTTTACTATAGATCATTTGCACAAAAATCTGATGCACTGTTTACCTTGTCCTCATCATCTACAAGACGCCACTAAGTTGATTGTGTATTTATTATCAAATCGAAAATGAACCTTTACACAAATCGTACCGAACGTAGCTATTTTCGGAATGTTTTGTTTTACTTTTGGTACAATTTTTTTCCTTTCGGTACGTTTTTCAATATCTATGTAAGTGACCTTAGCAATGACATTCACCGAAATTTTATTATGACATAGAAAGTCGAAATAAATTTGTTGATAGTTCCACGGTATTTTCAATTCTCCGATCCAGAAATGGGAATCGACAACAAAAGTGACGATGAAATTATTATTCCACATGAAATCAGTACAAGCTGCTAATTGTATTAATGTACATAATTAATGTACATAATTAATATTTGTTGTACCTATCTCTATTATTTTTCAATATTGTTTGTAATAAACGGCTGCAGAAAAAATATTGTACGTAACTCGCATGATTCCAGGACTCGCCTACGACTCGCTCTGGAAACTGCCTATTCATCCCATAAAATATCACTTTCGTAACTTGTTACCTAAAAAACTATTTTCTGTAGCCGTCCCGAAAGAGCCTATGATGTTTTCTACCATTTTTCTACCACTGCTATTTTCACCTGGGTACAGATTGGTATTAGTTAAAACACGAACTCATCTACTTCTTTGAATGCAGATGTGAATTTATTCGTTTTCTTCTCTTTAAACCTTGATACATATATTATCATGGGAGTACATGGAAAATACCTAGTCCCCCATCTAGGGCATCCTTTAGATTGGATTTAGGGTAAGGTCATTGTGTTTTTCGTATTTTTTTCAACAAACCCTTCTATACAATAACCATAATAAAATGGAAGTGCTCAAGGTGCGAGGCATTTTTTTCCACTACTAGCCAAATTTGGGACGAAAATAGAAAATAATTAACATTATACACTAGGTATTTCAATCCTGAAATATTACAGCGATATTGCGTTAACAACATAACAACTTGAGTGTAGAAGTTATACTTATACACCCATAGATAAGGGGAGCACTCACAAACCCAAACTCGTTGTCTGACTGACAAGTACAATGTTTGTTTTCGCTTCATACATTATGAACGTACTTCTTATGTCATCAGTCATTTTTGGATGAGCGGGAATTTCAAACTAATGGCAAGTAATTTTTCCTTGATAGGTAATTTCAAGCAGCAAATACGTTGGACAATCTACTGAGTATACAAAATTATATTGCACAGGTTTTTGTTGAACTACTATCTCTGGATTCTTATAATATTTAAATTGATACATTATTGACCTAGGCTGATAATTAGAAAAATTATCAACTACTAATAGAGAAATTCAACTTCTAAGTTGGCTAGGAGAAGCAATAATTGTCAACTTCACAGCTGTGGTTTATTTACGATAAAAAGACGATAACGTTGCAAAACAAAATATTGTGATGTTGCCAAGCTGTAGTTTTTTTCTTTTTCAACCTAACATCAAAAACATTCCATCATTCTTATTTGAATATGTAACAATAATATAAATAATAATGAATACAAATAGGGAATTCTTACGTATCTTACAGTAGGAAGCGGGAGAAAGAGGCCCTCATTTCGGCATCCTCTTTCAAAATAGCTTAACAAAGATGTTACCATCTTTTGACATTTACTGTTCAGCTGCTTCTGCATTTTATCAACTACACACTGGAGATTTGCCTCAATAATTAATCATCAAAATAACTATTTTTTTGATATTAAAGAAGCAATGAATTTAAAAGTACCTATAAATACTCGTATTAGACGATGATCGAATGTCAATAAACGTCAAAACAGACTGGGGAATTTTACCAGTTGATCTGACAACGTCTTTGAATAGGAAGGGAATAAAACTTCGATTAATTCTGCTCTGGTTCAGTGGTATGAGAAGGAATCCAACATCTTCTTTTCCGTTCCTACATATCCTTGAGCGATGCGTAAACTAATTTTATTTTCTTCTCGAAGAACCACTCTAAATTGACCGTTAGAGACGGTATGAAATCAAAACGGGAGTAATTGGGAACTAATTAAAGCTAGACAAGATATAAATATACCTTATATTACGATGTATTCGTCTATTGCTAGGATATAGGAAAAGGTATACAAAAACCAGAAGTGACAAGATGTTAAGATCACTTCACAATAAACTATTTGCTGAGATTTTCTCTCCGAATTTATCAATATTTAACTATAGTTATTACAAAATGCACAAACAAATAAGTAACACTGATGGAAAAGAGCCGACAACTATGCAGAATGAAATAAATTGTTATAAAATATTGTAAAATGTTCAATTGCAATAAATATTGTGGGAATGAAATAATTGCGGAAAATCTAATATTGCTTGGTTCCTCAAATCACTAAAACACTACTTTAAATAATTATGGTGACGAACTAGGTATAATACATGTTTACTGTTAGACGGTTGAGTGAAGACTAGTATAGACCATAGATAAATATAGACATCGTTAGCCGGCTAAGGGTAGGCAAAAGCTCGCGCCTTTTTTTATTAGTTTCGGGATCGTTTGTAGCGGCCGACTTTGAAAATATATTAATTGGTACAGTTGTAGAAAGGGAATCACTAAGTTTAAAAAGGAATTTTAAACAAACTGGGAGGGGCAAGGTTTAAACAATTAAAAGTGCAAGAGTTAATTCGTTAAAGGAAGTTGTGCTAATTTTACAATCGGCCTGGTGTATTCACCATCGGCATTCTTCAGTTTGACTGCTCGGACCTTACCGTCCTTGCCTGTGAGAACTTCCGTTATTCTGACCAACGGCCAATTAAGCGGAGGTCTATCTTCTGACTTTACTAGTACTAGATCTCCTATTTTGAAATTTTCTGCGGGTTTTGTCCATTTAGGCCTATGCTGGAGTTGGTTAAGGTAATCAATGGACCACTTACGCCAAAAGTGTTGCTAAACGCGAGTACATTGCTCCCAAAATGATAAACGGTTTAGGGGAGTTTCTCAGATATTCTTTTCTGGAAATGCAGTCAATGGTGCTCCAATCAGGAAATGTCCCGGGGTCAAGGGTAAGAGGTTGTTTGGGTTAGAAGAAAGCGGAAACAGAGGTCTGCTATTTAGAATGGCATCAATTTGAATTGAAATAGTGGATATCTGTTCATATGTGAAAACAGACATTCCTAGCAAACGGACTAGGTAGGATTTGGCGCTTTTGACGGCCGCCTCCCATAAACCTCCCCAATGTGGGCTGCGGGCTGGAATAAACTTCCATGAGATCTCATTATGACTCAGGAAGGTTTGAATGTGCTTAAAACTATCGTGAGAGCGGAAAAAAGGAGCCAATTCGTTCAACTGATTGTTAGCTCCAATGAAATTAGTTCCATTGTCACTATAGATTGTATTTGGATTTCCTCTTCGCCCAATAAATCGTTTAAGGGCGGCTACAAAAGATTGAGTTGAGAGGTCGCTGACGACCTCAATGTGCACAGCCTTAGTGACCATGCAAATAAAAATAGCTAGATAAGATTTCAATAAAGGGGATTTCTTTAGATGAGAAGATCGGGTTTGAATGGGGCCGGCAAAATCAACTCCACACTTAGAAAACGGTCGGGAAATCTGAACCCTATCTGGAGGTAGTGGAGCCATAAGCTGGGTGCCCATTTTCGCGTTGAATCTATGACACAATACACATTTTCTCAAAAGCTTTTTCACTTGACGAACTCCTCCCAGTGGCCAATATCGCCTGCGAAGGTTTCCGAGAACATTTTGAGGACCACTATGTCCTAGACGTTTGTGCTCTTGTGAGATTAACAAATTTACCACAAAATGATTGGATAGCGGGTGTTTCTGGTCATAATTTAGATCGGCGTATTGCAAACGTCCACCGATAGACCAGATTCGTCAAGGAAAATGTTAAGTGGTAATAGAAGCTTGTTTTGAATAGGTCTTTTATTCCTCAACAAACCAATTTCTTCAGAGAAGCACTCTTTTTGAATTTGTCCAATTATGAAGTCATGGCGTGATCTTAGTTCTTCAACAGACAACAGAGTTCCACCTTCTGTTGAAAGTCGCTGAGCCTTCGCGACAAATCGAAGTAGATAGGCAATTATGTGTTGTAGTCTCCTGAATGTATAATATTTATTCAAAATAGAATTCCAAAAACTTTCCTGGGATAATAAACCAACTAAATTTACCTTTCTTGTTTCCGGTAAACTTTCGACCATACGAAAAGTGTCTAGTGAATCAAATTCATCAGTTTCTATAAGGAAATGAGGGCCATTAAACCAAAGCATTCTGGTTTTTTCTGAAAAACAACCTCTAGATAAGCTATCGGCAGGGTTAAGATGCGTACTAATGGGTCCCCAAATGAAACTAGAACTATATTTTCTTGAATGATGAGAACTCGTCGGGATACAAAAGGTGAAAATTTACTTGCTGTGTGCTTTATCGAGCTAAGAGAAACAAGGGAATCACTCCAAAGATTAAGACTATCAAATTGAACTAAACCAGAAAAAATTTGAACTATTCGATTAGCTGGTTTGGAGACCAACTCCATAGCACACAGTTCTAGCTTAGGAACTGTCAACACTTTTTTCAGTGGGTTTACTCTCGACTTGGCAGCGACTAAACGAGATGACCTAGAATGGTCGGAGTAAATAACTACAAAATAAATGCAACCGCCGTAAGCTACTTGGCTTGCATCAGAGAACCCGTGGAGGGATATGGAAACGACTTTTTTGTCCTCAACTAATTTTCGTGGAATAGATACATTAGCTATTTCCAATAAGAGGGATAAGAATTTTTCCCAATTATGTAGGATATCAGCATTAGAGAGTCCCAGTCTAGATTCAATTGCCAGAGTTTTTGCATAATCAATTTGCCTGAAACCACTAAAGGATTAATAACTCCTAATGGATCATAAACGCTACTTAGAATTGATAGTATGATACGTTTGGTAAGAATGTGCATATTTGGGACGGCTAAAGTTTTTATATTCAACGTATCAAAATCGGAATTCCACTTTAAACCCAAAATTTTACCTGAGTCAGATAAGTTGAGATCAAGTTCAGACTTGGAAACTAAAGATTGCTTGTTCAAAAATGCGACAGAGTTTGATTTCCACTTATGTAGCTCGAAACCGTGTCGATTTAGGACTTGTTTTATTTCTATGTACAATTTATCTAGGTTACGGTAGTCATCAGTACCGCTCAAAATATCGTCCATATATGTTTGATTCAAAAGCGCATTTTGAGCTTCTGAACATTGAGGATTTCTCATGGCTATTTCCTTGAGAACACGGGTGGCCAAAAATGGAGCACAATTTTGTCCGAAACTAAGACTGGCTAACTCAATACATTTAAATGAATTGGATGGGTTATCGCGCCACAAAATATTCTGTAAGTGGCGTTGCTCTGGGTTGATATCAATCATCCTATACATCATCTTGATATCTGCACGAAAAACAAAGCGAAAATATCGAGAACGGCATAATATATCAAATAAGTTAGGTTGAACTTGGTAGCCTTTAAGAGTTAAATCGTTAAGAGCTACTCCAGATTCCGTTTTTGCAGAAAAATCCATCACTACTCTCAATTTGGTGGAGGTGCATTCCTCTCGTATTACTGCCCGATGAGGAATGAAATATTTGAATTCAGTACCGGAACGGTCCATTAAATTCAAAGGTATTACTTTGGCATGGTTCATTGTCAAATATTCGGCTACCACATTTCTATAAGATTCAAAAAACTTTGTAATTTTGTAAGAATTTTTTCTCTAGTGCGAAAAATCTCTGCCTTGCCATACAAAAGGATTGACCTAGTTTTTTATTGTTGTCAGTGTGAAGCGGCATATCAACCTGGAATTTACCAGAAGGTAAAACTTTTGTAGTTGACTGGAAGATGTTTTCTACAATTTGATCTTCTATTTTAGGCATGCCCATTTCTTCGGGCACGTCTTCAATTTCCAGAATTTTTCTGCTAGATGAGAAAGGTTATCAGTACTATTTGAGGATTCATCTTGCATGGATAAAAAGGACAACATTAAATTGTTTTCAGACGACTCTCTGTCAGCCCCTGATGGAGAGGTAGGTCCAGCAATTACATAACCTAAGTGTGTGTTTACTAACGAGGGCATATCATTACCCAAACTGAAATTTCCATTACGTAATAAGCTAAAGTATATGTCAGCTCCGATCAAAATGTCTATTTTGCCCGGCTGAAAAAAGGTAGGATCAGCTAACTCGATCCTGACATTTTCTGGCAATTTAAGTTTTTCTATTGAAACTGGGAATTGTGGCAGTTTGTCTGTAATCTTTTCAATGACTGCACAGGATACAGTGAAGGTCTTTTCGGGATAGACTTGGGAACCGAATGAAATTTGGATAGAGTCAAAACTCTGCGTACAAGCTTTTCCACCAAGGCCAACAATATTAACAGTTCTCGACTGTCAATTTATGCCCAAGCACCTTGTTAAATGTGAAGAAACTACACTCATTTGACTAGTCGACCGTCTGCACAAAAGACGTTTACAAGGGCTGTAGGTAAAAGAACAATCTTGCGTGAGAAAGACATTGTGGAAAAGGAAGTAACATTATCCATTGGCAAAACTGAGTTATCAGGGCTATTATTAATTTCTGGTGGTTGAACAGTGACGAAGCTAGAATTATTGTTTGACCTATTTACAGAATTTCTGGATTCGAAATTTACATTATTTGGTTGACGACTATTTATTCTGGTTTCAGCATTACTATTACTAGGGTTATTATGTTGTTCATGTGACTGCCCGATTTGACTAGATTCAAAGTGCAAAAAGGAATGATGCTGCTTGTTGCAGCTCAAACAGCGTTTCAAAGATTTGCAGTACGCAAACAAGTGTTGGGAGCTAAGACAATTTAGGCATAAACCTTTAGATTTGGCTAATTTATATCTCTCCTGGGGTTTCAGGGAGAGGAACTTTGGTTTCGAACAAGTTCAAGCCCTCTAACAGAGTGTACCGTTTTTTGAGAAATTGGAAGAAATTGTCACAAGAAGGAACTTTTTTGTTATGTTAGCGGGTTCGGTAATAGCAAACACTCGAGTTGTAGTTTTAGCTTTATTATTTGGAAGTACTTTTCTTACAATAGTTTTACCACGTTTTTCTTACAACATAACCTTCAGCTTACTAGCTGCCCGTTCTATCGTTCCCCCAGCTGACTTCACACCGGTCTGTCATCTCACAAAACGTGACAGTGTTGCCATCAGCCAAAGTACCTAACAGAACATCTCCCTTTCTTAGATCTAGTTAAATTTACTAACATACATAATCATCTAAATACTTAGGTTTTTTTATTTCACGTCTAGGTCTAACATTTGAGTTTTCTATAATAGGTTTAGGGGAAACGGTATCGTTTGAGTAATCATTCAAATTAGGGGAAACACTCTTTTTAGGAGAAGTGAAACTAGTTCCCGAAACGTCGCGAGATACACTAGCAGGAGCACTAGAAATGTCTTTCCGAGATACACTTTCAGGCGCACAAGAAACGTCTTTCCGTTTACACTCTTTATCTGTTTCTGTCAAATTTGTACTTTTACTATTACAATTTAGAGGTTGAAAATTATCGGGTGAAGTATATGCCGGGGTAAACTGTTGCTGAGTATAATAAGGTGCTGGTATCAGGTGCCACCTGTTTCTTCGGTAAGTTCCGGAGTTTGATTCAATTAGGTATGAACGAGGTTCTTCCAAAATTTTAAGAATTTTAGCGTAAACTCTTAAATCTGTTACCCAGACATAATCTCCTACCTCTAGGTCAGACAAATTTCTGGACCGGTGTCTGTTATTAAATTGTTTGATGGACTTTTCTTTTGCCTTACTTTCCCTATTGATCAAAAATTGCTTGTCAATTGGATTGTTAAGTTGACTTGGCAACAAAGGCATAAAAGAGCGCACCTTTCTCCCAAACATCAACTCACTTGGGCTAAAACCGCACTCTAAGGGTGTTGTTCGATAAGCCAGTAAAGCTTTATAAAGGTCATCATTTTTTTTTAAGAGATTTTTAGCTATTTTGACAGCTGCCTCAACGCAGCCATTTGACTGTGCAAAGTAAGGACTACTAGTTATATGTTTGAAATCATATTCACGAGAAAACTTTTTAAATTCAGACTGAAATTGCGGACCATTGTCTGATCTAACTATTTCGGGTATTCCAAATCTAGAAAATAACTGTTTTAATTTGTTAATGATAACTAATTCGGTCATTTTTATAAGCTTGAATATTTCAAAAAACCTAGAGTAGTAGTCTGTAACAATGAGATACCAAATATTATTGCTCTTAAACAGATCTAACGCAATTTTCTGCCAAACACGATCAGGAAAACTTTCGCCAATCATAGGTTCTTTAAAATTAATTCTATTTTCCACACATTGGGGACAATTTCTAACCAAATTTTCTATTTGAGTAGAAAGGCCTAACCACCACACAGACATTTTTGCCCTTTGTCTACACTTTACAATTCCTAGGTGCCCATCGTGAATAAATTTTAAACATTTTAACTGAAGTGAAGCCGGAATAAAAATACGAGAATTTCGCAATAAATACCCCTCAGAACATGAAAATTCAAATCTATATTGATAATAAGGGAATAAATCATTGCCCAAATTATTTTTATTTGGCCAACCATACTCAGTGTATTTTTTAATTTGAACTAAAACAGGATCTTTTTCCTGTTCAGCTTTAATTTCGTCTAGAAAATAAGATTTTATCTGAACTGACTGAATTATAAATCTAACATGGGCCTCCGTTTCGCACTGCAATTCATCTTGAATAGGTATCTCAGCCTTAGATGAAAAATTCCGCGATAGAGCATCGGCCACTACGAGCTCCTTTCCTGGAAGATAATAGATTTTATAATCATATCTCATTAAACGGATTCTAAAACGCTGTAATCTTGGGGTTAATTCATCAATTGATTTTGTTTGTAAAACCTGAATTAGAGGCTTATGATCGGTTTGCATTAAAACGGGGATTCCAGAAATGTATTCAGAAAATTTTTCAGCTGACCAGGTTAAAGCCAAGGCTTCACGCTCAATTTGAGCATACCTCTTTTCTGTATTTGAAAGTAAACGAGAAGCATATGCAACTACTTCAGTGTTTCCTTCCTCTGAAATCTGAAGTAGACAAGCCCCTAGACCATAGGATGAACTATCTGCTTGGATACAAATTTGCTTTGTAGGATCGAAGTATGCTAAAGTAGGGCACTTTAATAATATTGCTTTTGAATTTTCAAAAGCCTCCTTTTGAGAGACTCCCCAAATAAAGTCTACATTTTTCTTTAAAAGAGAAGTTAATGGCTCAAGTAAGTGAGAACGGTTGGGTATAAAGCGACTTGAAAAATTTATCATACCAAGATATTGTAAAATTTCTTTTTTATTTTTCGGCTCAGGGAATTGAACAATTGATTTGATTCTATCTGGATCAACAGAAATACCCGTATTAGAAATAGTGTGTCCTAAAAAAGTGAGAGATTGAGTAGCAAACATGCATTTTTCTTTATTTAAAGTAATGCCTTCTTGTTCAATACGCCGTAACACCTCAAATAGAATTTTATCATGTTCCTCCATAGTAGGAGCATGGACTAATATGTCATCAATATGACTTATTACTCCTTCTAAGCCAGATAATATTTTATTGAGTAACATAGAAAAATATTCCGGAGCACAGGTAATACCAAAGGGCAACCTTTTGAAACAAAATCTCCCAAACGGAGTAATAAAAGTGGTTAACAGTTGGGAGTCTGTGCTAAGTTTAATTTGATAGAAACCTGAATTAGTGTCCAATTTAGAAAAATAGTTGGAACCCTGAATTTGTGATAAGATAGTTTCAACTTTACCAATTGGAAAGTGTGACCGTAAAACCGCTTTGTTTAAATGGGTATAGTCAACACAGAGACGAATTTTTGAATTTTTTTGAACTACAACAATTGGACTCACCCAATCAGTAGGGACTTCAATAGGTTCAATTATCTTAAGAGTTTTTAAGCGTTCCAGTTCCTCCTTTAGTGGCTTTAAGAGGGGAATTGGAACAACTCGTGGAACTGATTGAATGAAGGTTGGAGCACCCTCAACTAACTAACTAACTCAATTTGCATTTCAGTTTTAAAATTACCTACACTACTAAAAATTGTATGGTACTTTTCAACAATCTGATTTTTCAAGGAATCATTCAATTTTACTGGAGCTATTTGATTACAAAATAAATTCAAAATATTTAATTTTTGAATTGCGGTTCTTCCTAAAATAGGTTTGGTAAGCTTTTCAAATACATATAGATCTGTACTAAAACTTAGATCTGCGAACGTTAAGACAACAGAAATAGTCCCTAACACAATCAACTTAATTCCAGACGGCCCAGTGACCATTTTATCAGTAACTTTAATTTGTTTACATAAACTAGAACTAAGTATATGTTTAGGTATACATGAAATGTCTGCACCTGTGTCTACAAGAAAATTTAAATTTTTGTCAAGTTTCGATACAAAAATTGGAGCTACCCACTCACTGGAATCAACATGATTAACCTCCCAGTTATTATCTCTATTATGATCAAAAGTAATAGATCCCAGAAAGGTGTCTTCTACAGCTTCCAAATGATCTAAATTTAAGTCTGTATCCACACTGTTATATTTGGCCTCCAACTCTGAAAAACTATTTAAATGGATAGAGCTCACCTTATTTTTCTTACAAACCACTGCCCAATGACCTTTCTTCTGACATTTCCTACAGGTAGACTTGTTAGCATACTCTTCAAAATAGTCAATGCAACTTCTAAATTTTGGTTTGTCACACTTAACGAATATATCAATAATTGCAAAGGTTGATTGCGCAATAATGATTTTAGATAATAAAACTTTTCTCCTTCTGACTTGAGCTTTGAATTATTCAATACTAAGGCGGAGAACAAATCAAAAAAAGAATGCCACTCGGAGGCATCTCCCGAAAAAGGTTTGATATTAATTTTAGGCAAAGACAATTGGACGTTGGACGTTGGAAGCGCTGGTTTCCAGTAAGGCTTCCGAATTATGTTTGAATTTATCAAGACATGATTCCAGCGTGGCGATATTGAATTCAAACCGATATCTGAATACGCAACCTCCTCAGATATACCTCCCGAGGAGTCTTCATCATCGGTTAATGAAATAATTTCACCTTGTATTTGACGATAATTTTCGTAATAACCTATGAGACTATTTAACTTGACAGACAATAATGAGCCTCCTCGCTACCGTCCAAATTATTGATAAAATTTTCTAATCGACTAAGCTGTGCTTTACAGCCCCTGAGTTTATTTTTAAGATGCTTGACATTTTGAACCAAGTACGTATTCAATCACTGAAGGCAAACTACAAAAAATGGTAAATGGTTTACAAACACCAACTCGAAATCAGAGACAATATAAAAATAGCGTAGAAAACCTTATTAGGTACTTCATTTAAATATTAAGTGGATTGGCGAAAAATTACTTACACCTTATCATTATCAAATAAATTGTTGATGAATAACAAACAAGTACCGTAAATAGCGTAAATAAATCAAAGAAATCAATTGTTGATAAATAACACACAAGTAAATAACATGTAAATAACACACAAGTAGCGTAAATAGCAAATAAATCAAAGAAATCAATAAATTGTATAAAATCAATCAAAGAAATTGTTGAAAAATAATTCACCAATTTTCAAACATCAGCGTATAATATCGAGAGAAATCAAATATAGCAAATACCTGTTTTGTATAGATGGAGATGGAAAGTAAATTATTCAACAATATTAGCGTAGCGTAGATAGCGAAATAACTTTGACAAATATTTCTTTTTTCAAATCAATAAAAATCTAATTCTACCTTCTACAGATACAAATGACCAAGTATAAAATGTAGGTAATGATAATCTTCTAATATTACAAAGGGTTATTTTTTATAAATAGTTTTTTACAGTTCCATAAATCCTACATTCCATTGGATGTAGATAAAAACAAAAGTTTTCATTTGAACACCTGCTGAAGTATTCTATGAAGGGTGCGGTTTTGTTTCATCTTTTAGAAAAACAATTGCTGGCTGGTGCCAGCTATCCTAGTTGTTCATGTCGAACCCCTTGTTTCGAGTTCGAGGTTGCCGGTTCCAAATATTCCGAAAGCTAAACTCGCTAACAACTGAGTTTGTAAAATAACGATTGCGAATTAAGCACCCGATAACTATAACAGTATTCGACTGCTGATTATAAAACTAGCTTGAGAATAATGTTCCACTCGCGTTGCAAGTTTATAATTTGATTTCCGCGGCGTAGACCTTCTGGTTTTGTAACCTTGGATTTCAAGGATCAAAATAGGAATTGAAAGAGGCTATTTTACGAATTAGATCCGGTCGAAGGACCAAAAAGAATATGAATAGAGAGGGAATAAAACTTCGATTAATTCTGCTCTGTATGAGAAGGAATCCACCATCTTCTTTTCCGTTCCTACATATCCTTGAGCGATGCGTAAAATAATTTTATTTTCTTCTCGAAGGACTACTCTAAATTGACCGTTAAAGACGGTATAAAATCAAAACGGGAGTAATTGGGAACTAATTAAAGCTAGACAAGATATAAATATACCTCATATTACGATGTATTCGTCTATTGCTAGGATATAGGAAAAGATATACAAAAGCCAGAAGTGACCGGATGTTAAGATCACTTCACAATAAACTATTTGCTAAGATTTTCACTCCGAATTTACCAATAAATAACTATATAGTTATTACAAAATGCACAAACAAATAAGTAACACTGATGGAAAAGAGCCGACAACTGAGGATAAATAGTATTTACGGTTGGTAAATTAATATTTATTCTGATAAGCAGGAAAGTAACTAAAAATGACATCATCATCGTTTTATCGTAAAAATCCTATAGTAGTGGAAAGACATACTTTCACAAGAGGCTTCGTAAGTTACCTACTACTGTCTGGTTTCTTACCACTGAATAATTATTATTCGGTGTTTGTTACTCAGTATCAAAACTGGAGCCTTTCGTGAAGACACCGTGAGTAATTTTCACCTGGGAACAAAAAGTGTGTATGAGTGTCACAACCAGTGTGAAACCACTATTTCCATATGGATTACTGCTCATATTGGACTTAGTTATTGGAGCAATATCATTAATCCTTTTTTTAACTTTCATATTAAAACCTGCATCTCTTTTGTGATTTATATAGCCTCGAAGTGTGAAATACAAGCATAGGATTTAATTAGAAGTAATAATTAAATATTCAATATGTTACATAAACGAGTAAGATTAAAGGCCTATGATAAGTTAAAATAATAGTTCACCACCTTCTTAGTAATTCCTAATAACATGATTTGCTTGCACTTCAAATGACCTCAAATTTCAACCGATGACACACGTGACCAGAGTTGGCAGCATGGCAACTTTCTCCAATATTATATGATTATACTAGAAATAGGCTTTGTGCATTAAATGCTTTTTGGGATGCATCTGCGATTCCAATTTCCAGTTGTTAGCTGTGTATTAATGTTCATCTATTCCGATTCCAGCAACTAAGACATTGTATGGAATAAAATAAAACAATATATAACAACTGTCGGCATTTATAGCTTTATTTTTTAGAAACAGTAAAAAAATTAACAACATCTCGTACCACACCTGTTAACTTTCTCCATAATACAAAGGGTGATAAAAAGAATCCTGCTCAGGATCACCATCCGCGCTGTATTTTGAGGATTTGCCTCCGCCTCCTCCAGTTCCACCACCTGATTTCTTTCCTCCGCCTCCACCATTTCCTCCTTGGCCACCACCATTTCCTCCTTTGCCACCACCGTTGCCTCCACCGCCGCTACCACCGCCTTGATCTGGTTTTGGCGGTGGTGGAGGTAAAGGATAAGGATTTTTACCGGCATTTTTAGCCAGTCCTGCGGCAGCTGCTGCAGCCGCAGCGGCAGCATTTGCTGCGGCAAGCTGGGCTGCAGCTTGCGCTTTTTGTGCTGCAGCTTGTGTAGCTTGGAAGTCTATCCTTACAGCTGCTAATTGTTTTCCTAGATTGTCCAATCTGTCTTTTGCAGACCCAACCATGGCTTGCTGAGCAGCTAACTCCCCAGCAGCTTCGTTGGCTGCCTGGGTAACGTGATCTGCCGCAGCTTGGGCAGCGTTTAATGTATTTTGAAGGACCTGGACGTGTGTTCTAGCTTCTTGTGCTGCTCGGTTTGTTTGATCAGCTGCTCTCTGAGCCTGAGTGGAAAAAAACAGTCATATATAAATAATGTGATGAAGAAATTAATATCAAATTTGAAACAAATAATAATATATTATTGGAAATGCTAATTTATTATTGAGTATTAGAGAATCAAACAAACTTGAAATTTATTCAGAAAAAATATGCAATCAGCATGCTTCAGAAATACTACGTAATTAAATAAAAAAATGCTAGAAAAAAACTAGGTAAATCATCTAAAATCTTATTTTGTTTCATTGCCAGCACGGTTTTGGTAAAAAAAACTAATAGGTTAGTTTAAATAACATTTTTATGTGATGAAAGTTAGTTTTAACAGTGCCAAGAATCGTTTTAAAAAATTTATGCAAAGCTAGGGCTTGCCAGCACATAGAATTTGTCAATAAGCAAAAGAAAGTGCATGTCAATATTTAATGGAATCGCAGGGAAGGTCCAAAGTAGGTCAGATAAATTTACACAAGATGAGAAATGAAACGATCTAATAAAATTATTATATCTCTAAAACGTAATAAAACTTGATATCTTAAAATTTTTTCCAACCCCACATCTGACAAGTCAAAATGTGAAGTGAAGGAAGAAAAATTTGTTCCGCTAGACTGGTTCAGACTATAACAATAATAGCAAATATTACCTGCATTAACTGTTGTTTTTCTCCCATAAGAGCAGTTTGAGCATCTCTATGCTGCTGCTCGAGTCCCTGAAGAAGAATTTGTTTTCCTGCTAGTGCAGCCTGGGCTGTAGCTGAAGCCTAAAACATAAAAATACGAAATACTTCAATATCATTTGTCGGAATAGTGAACCATCATCTGAAGACAATAATATTCACCTCCGTAGTCACATACATCTGGAAAAGATAATTTGAGCTGATTTGCAACAGCTAACAGATTGTACAAACCATTCAATAGCATTAGTCGAATTAGATAGAAATGAATTAGTTTTATAAATATTGTTAGCTCTGTCCAATCGCATTTTTGAAGCAGATCCGTATTTACAGTGCCGGATTTAGGGTACTTGCGGCCCTAGGCCAAATTAACCCGAGCGGCCTCCGCCCCGGCCGCCCCTTAGGTGGAAAATTGAAATGTGCCTTATTTCAAGCTCACGTCAAAACAAGTGAGTAGTTGAAATATCTTAAAGATAAACACCAATTGGAAAACATTATTGGATGCAGGATGCGGATGCAATAATATAAAATGGCTTATAATTATTATATCGTATCTTCCTTAAGGTAGTTTTCGTGTAATGCAGAATCAATTTTTCCTAAAACATTGCCTCGTAAGACGAAGGTTTTTGTATTTAACCTATTCCGCACTCTGTTCGTGTTCTTTGAGTCGGTTAGAATTTTTCCAGTCATTGAATCCCTTGCAAAAAGAACCATCGTTGTGTTTGTGGAATAATTTGCATGGAACACAATACAGGAAGCCGGTAGTATTTGAATATATAAGCCACTCTCTTTTCTTCATCTCGCCGTTTGGTAAACGGCTGAAAAACATATGTTCTTTTACTGTTCTTACTTTATCAGGGTAATGTCGTTTGGATTTTGAAAAATCACAATCTTTAATCGCTAGTAAGTGTTTGGGAAGATTTCTTATTACAAAATCCGTCGAATCAACAGATAAATTGCCCCATGAACTAGGATCTGGAACATTTAAGGTGGATTGAGGCAGAGGCATGGCCGATTGAGTACTAGAAACATTTCTAGAAGTATTTAGATCACTCGAAAAGTCTGTAGTTCCTTCTACAGCAGCAGAAGTACTGGGAATTTGAACATAGTTTTCAGTTGGACTATTCTGACTGCTATCTCCTGACGTATTTTTATAAAAACTTTCAATTTTAGAATTACTTTTATGTACGTTGCTTATTTTACTTAGATTTTAGATTGTATTGTTTCAAAAGTCAAGTATTCGATTTAAAGTTGCGGTAAGTATTAATTTAAGAAAATGAAATTCAATATTTTTTCCTAATAAAATTTTTTTACGAAACGCTGCGGCGTGCGGCCCCCTTTTGCTTGCGGCCCTAGGCCGCGGCCTAGTCGGCCTAGTGGTAAATCCGGCACTGCGTATTTATGGAAAACGTTTAATAATTTTACAGAAAAGTGTATATATATGTTCATTTTAAGGAGAAAAAAAATTTAAGCAGGATACACTAACTGAATAAATTAAGTAAATTGGATTAAGAAAACAACTTACTGCTGCTGCCGATTGTGCTAGAGTATTTTTGGCAACGTAAGCTGCCTGGTGTCCAGCTGTATCTTGATTGTTCACAGCATCATCAGCAGCATTTGACGATCCTTCTGCTATACTCCTCAAACTGCTACCAGCACTGAAACCTTGCTTTGTCTTTGGTGCTTGATTTGCCAATTGTAAATTGGTGAATTGGACATCATAGCTGGTAAGTATATCTATATCATTGTACTGCAGAGACTGTTGAACTGGTACTGAAAATATATTTAAAGAAAATTTTCACTATTGATTAAAGTTTGGATTTGTATAATAAAATATGTGAATATGTGAATACACCACAGTATTTTCCGCTGTTAAAATATTTGTCTAAATTAGATTCGTCTTTGATAACTATCAACGCTCACATTATTGGAAGTTATCGATGAGATTATGTAAGTATGTCTATTGGGGTGATATTCACTGTGACCTAAAAGATCTACTGTTTCTCCTTTTTTCCATCTAGTCCATGAGAAAGATTCCACAAACTAGTAGCTTGCTGTTAAAACTCTTACAGTACAGTTTTACTTTGCATTCATTCAATCTCAACGGGTTGTCGTCACCCAAAGGTATCTTGTCTAAGCCCTACTAAATTTTTCCAATGGTCAGATCTTCTCTTTTTTCGGCTTTGTCTATTTATTTCATTATTACATTGGAGGAAAAAGATTCTGGATGTTTTCTAGGTCATGTGCTATTTCATTTCCTTCTATCTCATTGTGTTTTGGAATCCACAGTAAGATGACGATCTTGTTCATTAAGTTTACCTAAGCATTCCCATTCCCACACCATTTTGGAACTGTACCTTAACGACTGCTTCACTTTCTGACATGCCTTTTATATGTATTTTGATATCGTTCCCTTTTGTTGCTTAACTCCGTATAGTATTTCTACAAAAAGTTATACTTTTCCATCGCACCATCTTATGGCATGTCCCAGGTTTTCTGATTTCTGAGTAGCGGTAAGGAAGTTTCTTTTAACTCATAAGGATTAACATTATTTCCTGTTTGATAAGTTAATCCAAAAAAGGTTTCAGGAAAAAAAATGTCCAAATTTCTGCTAATCTTTCAATTGTATATATTATATTTAGATTTTTTCTTCAATGACACAGCAAATTAATTGTTAAGCAATTCACAAATGTTCACAGATGTGATCTTTTGAAAAAATATTTCGAAATAAGTTAAATGTGAATGTACAGGGTAGACTAATTCAAATTTTCCACCCAACATCTGAATATTATTAAAATAGTGTCAATATTTTGTTTCATAATTAAAAATTCAATTTTTGTATAACCATCCTCATATTTAAGAGTTATCTGAGTTATCATAATTTTATTTCTTACTACATAGTCAAGCATGTTTATACCAGCTTATGTTTTTTGGTATTAACGAGAACGTGTCATTATACAAGATATTTCCCTGAAAAAATTTAAAATGTTAACGTTAATAAAACCTCACAAGGAAGCCAAATATTTGACAGATGTAGTACTTGAAACAATAAGTGTGAAATTCAGCTAAATTATTATTCAATTTTTCAACAACCTTAACAATCCTCATATTTTCATACTAGGCTTCAGCTGTGTTGTCAGGAAAGAAAGAATTTCAACTTTCAATATTATTAGCTTTTTGATAAACTATGATAATGATAAACTATTGTATATTATTATAGGTAATGAAAAATAAAACATTAGTTTCTACTCAATTACTTTTTATATAATTCAAATTACAGAGAAAATAGAAAGAGTCAATGGACCAATTCTTTTAAGATAATTTTGGAAGTGGTTAGTAATTTGTCACACTTTTTAAATCTGAAATGGAGTGTATTTAATAATTTTTCAATCTCCAACAAATATTAAATAATTGAAAATAAAAAGATTCAATATGCATAGGCTAACGAACAAAAAATTGACCTATAAAATGGATCTTGAAAAAGTCCTATGAACAATATATATTTCAAACACAAAAATATGCAATATTATGTAAGAGATAATTCACATATATTATGTTCTTCATCGGAGTTACGAAAAAAAGTATCTCACAACGGCTTGAACGTCTCAACCGCAGAATTTAGAAAATCATACGAAGTGTGAGGCTTAGGTATAACGTGAAGTCAATCATTTCCATAATATAGAAAAATGTAACTTTTTGACCAAGATGAAAATCATAAATTGAAGCAAAAATTTTATCTGACTATGTAGTTTATATCAAATGGATTGGTTACATTTCAATCGAATAGTCACAAGTGAAACGGGCTAGTGAAAATGGAGCATGGAAAGGTGCTTACAGCTAAGTTGAGAACCAATATTCGATACCGAAGAAAATAACACACCAACACTTCACACTATATGTCGCGAATTTCGACAACCAAGTTATTATCTTCAGAGACCGAATGTAAATTCAATCTCTGAAGAAGATAACTATCGATAATCGAGTTATCGATTATCGAAGCTCACATCATATAGTGTGCAGCTGCTCGACACCAAACAGTATAAAACTGGAAATATGTAAACCATTTTCATTTGTTCACGGAAGATATAGTATTTGTATATTTCTTTCATCAACTTCCATATTCAAATGATAATTTTTTTCACTCACCTAAGGCAGCAGTTAAAAACAGCACCCATATCATGTCCTTGGCTGGAAAAAAAAAATTCAATAAGACTAAATTAAAAATTACGAAGATGGTGTTTTTCCGATATTTATTCATAATCATAGTGGAAATGTGTAAAACAAAAAAACTCAATAGAATCTGTTGTTAAACGAAGAGATGAGAATAATCTATCTATTTTCACATATCCTGTTACCCTGGTATCGTCCCAACTATCCATGGTAAGCTTTTGCTGAACTTTACGAGCTCATCAATTTTTTCATTTTCAAGACCGGAAAGTTTGACAAGCTCTTGGCATTCTTCCAGCAATCTGGATGCCATCTTGCACTTAGGGCATATTTATTTTAATTGTTTGTGTGTACCAGGTCCTGCCTCGGGAAATTGTCAGTATGTTTATGTCTCGCTATTCCACTATGACGGGAATCTTGGTCAAATGTTTACAACCAAGAGTTATTCCCGTGGTCATATCGTTTGTTTTCACATATAAGAAGGCAGCGCTTATGAAGACCTCAGTGTATATGTATTGTGTTCATATGTTCAGTCTCAATTGCCCAATTCTTGATCTCTAGTGATGAATAGAAACAAAAAACTACAGGAGAACCAAACATCCAGGAAACTTCTTAGTATACTCCCCTTTTTATATAACTAGTTCACTTATCAATGATACTGTCGTTTAAACTATAAACTATTTAAGAAATCACAGTTAATAACAAAAGAAATTATCATCTTCAAGAATTATAATTTAAAATTTTAGAATAGGTAGAAGTTGCACGCGGTGTTCTGTTATCATATTATCATCTCAATAATTTTGGAGCACAACAATGGAACGAAGTAATTGATATACCAACGAATAACTATATTGGAAAAATTTTGAATACATGGAATGAGTGAATTGAAAATGGTGACCCTTGCAGAAGGTATAGAAAAACTCTTAAATGTGATATTCTAAAGATTAATTCATGGTATTAGCTTAGTACATCAGGTTTTTTCAGAAAAATATAAAGGTTTCCATCCTATGAAGTGATGAACTGAAACCAATCTTGAAGAAACGAAGTTAATTACTATTGAACCAATTTCGATTTTAAGTGCTATTATTTTAACTGTCTGTAACTTGAAATGAAGGGATTGACCGATTTATTTTTGTCAACAAAAAAAATTCAATTGAAAGTGCTTGCTTCTATTCAAAACGGCTATTGTTGTAGAACTGAATACAATAAAACTAAAGTTTTGTTCATTTCCCTGAAATTATGTTATGTTTTGTGAAATCAATTTAGATTGATTGGTTTTGGTATAAATTCAAATCTAGAAAGGTAAGGTTTGTAGTAACTCCATAACTTGAATATCCTGTCACATGTAGATGATTTCACAAAACACTTTCATGTAATTCCAGAGGTATCACCTACCCGTTTAAAGATACAACTACTCTAAATGAAACTGATCACAAGTACAGACTGCACTTAAAATATACATACTCAAAGTTTTATACCGAGATAGCTAGTAAAATTTGAGGGGGGCAATTATAAATAAAATAAGATCAGACCTACAAAAGCAATCTCTACAAAATTAATATCAACTTTAGTGTATTTTTTGCTTAAACCACAAACTGAAACAATTTATGAATCTATTGCTTTCAATTTTTGTTTTATACAGTTACGGTGAGTAACGATTACTAGAGATTTCTCTTGAAAATCAATTTCATTTATTTTTGCATCTTTGGGTATGATCCGACTATAGTAAAAACTATTTCCATGATGCGAAAATCTGCACTCAATAGATAACTAGACAGGTTCTTGATGAGAATAAATTAGATAATTGTTGGGAAGCTACACCTATCAATGATAAGGAAGTAGGTAACACTGGTAACACTTATAGAAGCTACTACACCTTTTACTTTTTACAAGATAATTTCAAAGCAAGTGATTTCTATTCTTGCATAAGTTATCGTTTAAAATAAACCAAGGATAAATTGATCAATAACAACAATTATTGGTATTTAAAAAATCGAACAGCCATCCAAATAAAACTACTTATAAGTAACTTCTAAATATCACACCTTTGATTGAAATCAGCCATAAAAGAATATTGATATAATAAAAACCCCATAGTATGCTAAAGATGATGTCGACGTTCATTAATCGGTCAACATCTTGGATTTTTTCAAATGCCAAGGTCGAGCTACCTATCACAAAAAGCTAATATTTTTCCAAAAATAATAGCGATGTATTACTTCAATATAAAATGTCCTATACATCAGTTTTATTTTCCTAAATTGTAATGTAATAAGGATATGATATTGAACAAAAAACAATAGTACAAATTTTCATATAACTGAACTTCAAATTGGTACGAAGTTTGAAAGTGAATTTGCACATTGATCGGAAAAAAAAAAGAATCGAAATCTTTATGTTAGTTTGATATGGTGATCACAAGCATTCTTAAGATAAAACTCATCTTTTTAAAGAGTTAAATCCTCAATGCATTAGTGCATAGTGGGTCTACGGTGGCTAGATTAACAAACAAATGTAATGCAACTGATAGTGAAAATGATATTCCAAGGTCCGGTATACCGAAAAGTGTAACTAATGTAATCCATATGAATGGAACGAATTCAATTTAAACGTTATTAAATACCTACTATGTAACAAAATTTTAAATAAGAAATGGGGTCGTTTGGTTTAGCTTATAAATTCATCCAACCAGTTTTGTTTTAAATTATCATTTTGTTATCTGTATCTGTAGAGTAGAGATGGCGAGTGTAAATCCACCACACTTATGCCACATGTGGACAATTGTACGTCCTCCTGGGGGTTATCCTTCTCGATCATCGTCCAACCTGTCCTTTCCAGTAAGGTGGACAGGTCACTAGAAGACATCTCTTTTATATTGGCAAGTGTAGTCCAAGACTCACTGAACACACACTCTCTCATTGTCCAGCCGCTTCACATGGCTAAAGAATCGGCAAATCGGTTACCTTATCTTCTGTCAACCCACCTCAGCATAATATTGTTGGCAGGGCACAATAGATCTTTTAGGCCTCAGTGAATGTTACCCCAAAAATACATACATACATACAATATTGTTGGCACTCTAATACTAGCCCTGATGCAACATATTGTCTGTTCAAGTCCGATAAAGCTTTTCTGACTGTTTGCAGTAACTGCCAGAAGTTGATCCTATTGGCATGCAAACTGAACCAGAACGATACTATAAGGCCATTTGGACTAAAAGAAGCTTGTACACATCAGCACCACATTTAAAGCTATAGATAGTTGGAAGGGAAGCTTACATTCATCATGAAATAATTTAAATTTTTAGTTGGCCACGTTATCCCAACAAATTCTTTTTAAATAGAATAGTCGGTATATTATTGCTTCTTTGGTTAATTTAATAGGTATCTGCTATAAAAGAGAAAGCAATTGAAAAATACAATCAATTGAAAGAATCTAGTGTATAATATCTTCAAATTGAAATCTTGTCATGCTGACAGAATCATTTCCAGTGCTTGCGGTACAACAAGCTTCTATCCATCAAATAATCTAAATCAATCGAAAGGAGGTGAAGGATAAACTAGACCTATCAAGTAACCCTAATAATGACAAATGTTATCTCGTTTAATTTCTTTTTGACAACTGTAGCTGGAACGCTACCGAATCGTTGAAATAAAAAACATAAAAAATCAACATTGTGGTTTGATTCCCAAAAAATAAGAGAAAAATGAATAAATTTTATTGGGTTCACGTGGCCGGACATAAAAGGAAGAACGGAATATTTTCCACAATGGATATAACTATCAGTTTCGCGTGTTTATAGCTGCCAAATTTCATACTTATATTGTGACCGATTTCCAAGCTATTCGATTATCATAACGTCGTATATCTTCCATTGTTAGTATTTGAATAAAAGATATTCCAAGAGGTCAAATAGCTATATTCATTCATTCTTTGTGTTAGGGCAATGTTGAACAAATTGGACAAGCAGAACTATTGCTGGTCACTCCGAAATGTACAGAGCTAGTTTGGCACAATTCAAAATAAACATTAGAGATAGGCTCGGTTTAGTTGGGTAACAGAAATTTTCAAATTATTTGTATTAAGCTGCTTTGAATGACAGTCCACCTGGGGGTATCTGCATAGGAGTATTGGCCGACAACCTCTTGCAATATATGAATTATTTGAAAATATAACCATCCTAGTTTCCACGTAAATGCATGAATTGGTTATCTTTTTATTTCACTTATTAAATGTTGGAGTTGATGTGAGGATTAATTTTATGATAATAAATACGTGCAATTGTTCCGCCTTCTATTACTGCAGTAATTTCTTTTGCAAAAATGAATCCGAACAGTACACGGTCTAATAATAATCAAGCAAAAACTAATAATATGGAAAAAATTTCGCGGAACGCTTCTTGATACGCGTTTGCAACCACTATTTTGATACAAAAAGACGCTAATTTAACGGTGAGGGTATCAAACATAATAATGTAATTAGAAATAATACGCTTTTTTATTTCAATAATAAAGTTCACTTGTAACAGGCTTTTATTATTTGGAAGGGAAAACAAAATATCGATATTATTCAAATTTAACGAATTAATCCTTCAGTGGTAAGTGAGTTTTAAAAGTATTGCTGATTATCTATACAAATATTTTTCGCAAACTCTTATTGTCCACAATCCATACATAGAAAAGTGACATAAGTACCTATACGCAAAGTACGCATGCACACTTATGTCATAATAATTTATTATTATAATTTATCAATCGCGGTGGCATTTTATCTTTCTGAAATAATTAATTTGTTTTATATTTCATGGATTGACAACTTGTACTGGGCGGAATATTTGTCCCCAAGGAATCATGGCTTACTTAATTGAGTAGTGCCGCAGTAAAGGCATAGTTTGAATTGTTAATTTGTATTAAATGGTAGATAGATATAATTGTAGAAATATCAAACATCTTAAATGTTGAACATCTGGTGTAGAGTTTTGGATATTGTTGGATCATGTTCAATTCAGGGAAAGTTAAATGGTACGTCCTATCTATAATTACTCAGATAATCTATTGATTCCAGAATTACACGAATACTAGAAAATGATGTTACCATAACAGAAGTTTTGCTTCGCTCTTGACAGATATTAGTCCAATTATTTCGGCAAATGTCGACAAATAACCCCAGAAATGTTACATTATGAAACTCATTTTGGGCTCAATTATATAAAAAATAAAATGAATTGCGAGAAATTAAAGGGCAGCAATATGCAGAAGCATTGTGCGGAGAGCACGGTTCTGTTTTTTTCATCAAAAGATTCAGATTCGATATTTGGCCCCCCACCAATAAAAAAGTCTGCATACGCCTATGCTCCCAAACTTCATATTTGATTAAGTATTATTTGCATGTTCATTTTCTTAACTGCATGGGTTTAATATTTGCATGCTTAAGCTTGAGTGTGGTATGGGTTGGTAGAGCAGTGGTAATATATTGGAGTACTGATATGTTAATTTTAAAATAGGTATATACTGTGTAATTCGTGTTAGATATTTTTGCTAATTTTTCCAAAAGACATGGGTAAGCCATGCCGTTTTTTATTTTGAGAATATTGTCCTCCATTTCTTTTAGGGCTTGGCTATTCTATAAAAGACATAGGTGAGCTATGTCGTTCATCATTTTCCCAAATATTGTCCTCCCTTTCTTCAATAAGTTGGTTCACTCTTCAACAGACATTGGTGAGCTTTTTATTTTACCTGCTAAGTACGCCACATGTATACAAACTTTGTTACATACGATTGACTATTTCCTGCACGGATGCAGGTATTACCTCACTGTGAGGAAGTGTTCGTTCTTAGGTTGTCGGTGAGTCTCTTAATTATGTTTAATTTTTTGTTCCAGGATTTTTTTCAAGGGGAAAACTCATTCAGAATATGTCGATAGATTCAAACTTGCTAGTAGGCTTATCTCAAAATCTTTATATTATCTGGTCAAGTATTATTCGCATGTTTATTTTCTTAACTGCACGGGTTTAATATTTGCATGCTCAAACTTGGATTGGTAGGGGTTGGTAGAGAAGTGGTGATATATTGAAGTACTTATATGTATAAGCTGCTGTGTAATTCGTGTTTAATATTTTTGTTGAAATATAGTAATCAATATAGGAAGATGTTAATATTTTGTTGATCTTTGACATTGTAAAGATTAAATTTATTTGTTCCTGCTTGTATATTTTCATCATTGCACTTTGGTAGTGGAGACAAACTTCTGGCAGGGTGCATCCAGTGGAAAACATCCTGTAAGCCGGTAGGGAATATTTTCCGTCAGCTGTAGATTTTTTCAACGATTGATTATATTTTCTACTGGCTGGGGTCATCTTCCAGATATGGGGAACAATCTTTCGTCTTCAAGAGGTGAGGTTCCTCAATTACTTGAATTCAAAAAAAAGATTGGTCCCTAATTTCTTCAGGTGCTCTTCTCTTTCACGAGCTGGTTATTTTTTTCAAAACACATAGGTAAGCTATGACGTTCTTCATTATTCTAAATATTGTGTCCCCCTCTCGTTTACGAGCTGGTTATTTTTTTTTATATAGGTGAGCTATGTCGTTCTCCATTTTCCAAATAGTGTCCTGCCCTTTTACCTCTTTTTCCTCCTATAGACATTGGCAATCTTTTCCATTTCTCCTGTTGAGTACGCTAACATGAACCAGCTTGCTTGCTATTGACTTATTTCACGCATTACGACACTGTGGCAAATAACTTGCTTCTAGGTTGCCGGTAGGCCTCGCTTACAAAACGAGAAGTCATCCCGATGTGGTGAGTGTTCCTAAATGTTTTTCGTTTGTTGAAGAGTATGGGTTCAAAGACACAGGTAAACTATGTTCATCTTCATTGTGGTGTATCACGTTAGAGAATAAAATATGTTGACGCTGGCTGACCGAGAAATACCGAGGGTAATGATTGACATTCGGTATCGAGTAGGCAGACTGCGAACAACAGAAGAGAAATTTGTATTTTATTTTATATACCTTTTCCCGAATTAAGATATTGTGGGCATAAGAAGAGGTCAAATACCACAAGTGGCGACGAGTGAAAATTAACGAAAAGTAAGTACAAATAATATTATGAAGTTAATGTACAATGTAAAGTATGATAATTAACTATAGTTAAATAACAAGACGGCCGGAAAGGTCAGGGTAGTACGACACCTGAATGAAAATGAAACAAAATGCAGACGGCCACGGAAAATGGTCAGGGTGGAAAACACCTGTCTATATATATATATAAAAAAAAAGAAAAAAAAAAAAAAAACTCATACGGCCAAAATGGTCAGGGTGTATAGCACCTGTTAGAAAAACACTAAACGGCCAAAAAGGTCAGGGTGGTAAAGCACCTGTACAATTCCTATATGTATGAAGTCTATGACACATAATGGAATTATTTAGATTACGAGAACATAATCGCTTAGTCAGGTCGAAACAAGAAACAACCCGATAAAAACGGGTGTTGACCTTGTTTGTATAGTGTAATGGTAAATTCACATTATAGATATTAAAACCAAATTAAAAATTTATGAAATTACTCTTTATTCCGCTATGACAAAATCTGGCGCGACTTTATAAAATCTGTTAAAAAGTTTCATTAATACTCAGTTTTCTTAAATATTTCGAATGAAAATTAATCGTTATACAAATGTAAATACAATATCTATCTATTAAAAAGAAACTGCTAGAAATTGAATTAATACTCCTACTTTACTGTTACTATTAGTTAATAAACCTACAAAAAAATATTACCCATACCTAGGATATATATTTAGGGAAATATATTATTTCAGATGGCTTCAAACATTCCTGCACTGGAAAATTTTGATTGTGAAGGCGATTTTTGCTCTGTGGGCTTGAAATGGCAAAAGTGGAAAAGGGCCTTATTTATTTATCTAGATGCTTCCAGCATTGAAATTCCTCAGAAAAAAAGAGCTTTACTCTTGCACTTCGGAGGTCTTGGCCTTCAGGAAATTTTCTATAATCTACCAGGGGCAAATGTAGAAGAAGGTGATGTTTTTGAAGTAGCCATCGCAAAATTAGACCAATATTTTGCACCAAAACAGAGCAAAGTCTATGAAAGACATGTTTTTAGGAGACTGAACCAGGAAAACGGAGAAAAATTTGAAAAATTTCTTCTAAGACTACGAAATCAATCAGCAAAATGTGGATTTCACAATACTGACGAACAAATAATTGATCAAATTACAGAGAAGTGCTTATCATCGGAGCTGAGAAAAAAGATTTTGACTACTGGCGACAGTATAAATTTAATCACCATTGTCGCAGAGGCCAACCTTGGAGACCATAGAAAGGCAAATTTCTGAATTCAATGAAAAGCCATCAACAAGCTCTTTCAACGATGTTAACACCGTGTTAAACCGAGGAAATGGAAGATTTGCATCATCGAAACAATGCTCTAGATGCGGAGAAGACATGAAAGACAACCACCACCAATGTCCAGCAAGACAAGCAACCTGCAGAAAATGCAATTTTCGAGGCCATTATGCCAAATGCTGTTTGTCGAACCGAAAGCTCCCAACCAGAGTACCAAACAGATCAACAGGTCCACCGAACAAGAGGTTCAAACCTAGACAGCGTCCCAGAAATGTCGACTCAATTCAATCAGATGATGAAACAGAGTATGTTTTCCATTTGGAAGATGATGATGATGACTTGATAGATTGCAAGGTAGGAGGAATCTTTGTAAAAATGTTAATTGATTCAGGCTGTAATTCTAATATTATAACCGACACAACTTGGGAATTACTAAAGAAATCGGGTGTAAAAATAACAAACCAGCAACGAAACCCAAACAAAATTCTTTTTGCTTACGGTGCTAAAGAACCGTTACAAATTATTGGCTCGTTTGAAGCAACTATTAAAGTTGGTCAAAATCAAGAAACCGCTACTTTCTTTGTTATAAAAAAAGGAAAAAGAAATTTGTTGGGGAAAAAAAGTGCGATTTCTTTGGGAGTTCTCAAAATTGGATTAAACGTAATAAATCATATTGATAATAATATTACAAGTAATACTTTTCCGAAATTTAAAAATGTGCTTATCCACATTCCAATCAACCAGAGCATAAGAGCTATTAGCCAACCATATAGAAGGGTACCCATTCCGTTAGAAAACAAAATAAATAAAAAATTAGATGAGCTTATTGCTCTAGAGATAATAGAAGAAGTCCACGGGCCAGCTGAATGGATATCTCCAATGGTACCGGTTCTCAAAGAGAATGGAGATGTCCGTATATGTATAGATATGAGACAAGCTAACAAAGCCATAATGCGCGAAAACTACCCCATTCCCACCATGGATTCCTTTTTACCTAAATTCCGAAAAGCACAATATTTCTCAAAACTAGACATCAAAAACGCGTTTCACCAAATAGAAATTTCAGAGGAATCAAGACACATCACGACTTTTATCACTAGTAAGGGATTGTACAGATACAAACGTCTAATGTTTGGGATAAATGCCGCCCCAGAAATATTTCAAAAAGTATTAGAAAAACTGCTGCTACCTTGTGAAGGCACAATAAATTTTATTGATGACATTTTAATATATGGCCAGAATGAAGAAGAGCATCAACAACGGGTTAAGTTCACTCTTAGTTTATTAAGAGAAAACAATGTCCTTTTAAATAAAGAGAAATGCATCTTCAAGGTTAAAGAGATCAAATTTCTCGGGCACATTTTATCCCCCGAAGGGGTAAAGCCTCTAGACAACTATATAGAAATTGTTAATAGTTTCAGAACACCAACAAGTATTGATGAAGTGCATAGTTTTCTTGGACTTGTAAATTTCATTGGCAAATGGATCCCTAACTTGGCCACACTTACGGAACCATTAAGACGACTTCTTAAGCTTAAACTTGCAAAACACACAAAGATAGGAAAATACTGGAGTGAAGATCAAGGTGCAGCTTTTAAAGAACTGAAAAATTCATTGGCTAAAATCACAACATTAGGCTACTATGACCCCAAAGACAGAACCCAAGTCTATGCAGATGCAAGCCCAGTAGGGTTAGGGACGGTTCTTGTTCAGCATGACAACAATGGGCCAAGGGTCATAGCATTCGGGAACAAAAGCTTGACCGACTGTGAGAGACGCTACTGCCAGACAGAAAAGGAAGCCCTGGCTCTTGTTTGGGCAGTGGAACATTTCCGAATATACCTCTTCGGCAAAGACGAATTCGAACTCATAACAGATCACAAACCATTAGAGGTGATTTTTGGACCAAAGTCTCGCCCTTGCGCACGCATAGAACGCTGGGTACTCCGTTTACAATCGTTCCGATTCAAAGTAGTCTATCGTCCAGGGAAAAACAATATTGCAGATACGCTCTCCCGTCTTTGTCAGACGTCTGCGAAGCAGCCTTTCGACAGCCACGACTTTGTTAATAAAATCATACAATATTCTCGCCCAGTCGCAGTGTCACTTCAGGAAATAAAAAAATATTCTCAAAATGACGAGGAAGTCCAAAAAATAAAAAATGGAGTAGAAAATAACATTTGGATTGATCCCGTGAAATACTGCAGAGCATTCCAGGAAGAATTTTGCTTTTGTGACGGCATCCTTTTAAGAGGTACGAGAATCGTAATACCCAACAACCTACGACAACGCATTCTAGAGGCAGCTCATGAAGGGCATCCGGGCATAGTTGGAATGAAAAACAGACTACGTACAAAAGTATGGTGGCCAAAAATCGATGAAAATGCAGAAAAAATGGTTAGATCTTGTAGAGGTTGCACATTAGTTTCGGCTGCCGTACCCCCATATAAAATGAAAAGAAGAGAAATGCCCATGGGCCCCTGGGTTGATGTAGCTGTCGATTTTTTGGGGCCTTTGCCAAGTAGTGAATACCTTTTTGTAATCATCGACTATTACAGTAGATATAAAGAAATCAAAATAATGAAAATAATATCTGCAGAAAACACTATCAATATACTTAAGGAAATATTTTCCAGATTAGGTTATCCTGTATCTATTACATGCGACAACGGTAGGCAATTTACCAGTGGAGAATTAAAGAACTACTGCATAGAAAATGGAATAAAAATTTACCACACAATCCCTTACTGGCCACAAATGAATGGGGAAGTTGAACGACAAAATAGGGACATACTTAAGCGTTTGAAAATTAGTAATGCTCTTAAAAGTAATTGGAAGCAGGAGTTATTAGACTACCAAATGATGTGTAATAGTACCCCTAACACCACCACTGGAAAAACTCCAAGCGAGCTGTTTTATCGCAGACAGTTTAGAGATAAACTTCCGAGCCCTACCAATATTGAAACTACAAACCTTGATGAAGATGCTAGAGACAGAGACCAAATAATGAAAGAAAAAGGTAAACAGTACGAAGACCGCAAAAGGAGAGCCACTGAGAATATTGACATTGAAATTGGCGACAAAGTATACCAAAAAAATATTAGTAAACCAAATAAAATAACACCCGATTTTAACCCAACTCCCCACACAGTAATAAATAAAGAAGGAGGAGATGTGATGGTACAAAATGATGAATCTGGTCAAGAGTACAGGAGAAATATTGTTCATCTAAAAAAGATGGAAGGGGAATGGAAGGTAATACATGGTGCTAACGGAAAAAAAGATAACGTCTAAGTTGTGGATTAGTTTTTGCATGTCTGATAAAAATAAGAAATAAAAAAATTTACAAATAAAAAGATATATACGTATATAAAAAAATGGAGGTTACCCAATGTAACATTTTATAACAATAAACCATTATGTTGAAATGAAACCATTTAGATCTCAAATTATTGTATACTCATATGTTAAAAATGTGTTCTTATTGTTTTTAGGTTAGATATTAAATCATTAGGGTTAAGCTTAAAATCTAATTTTCTTGTTACATTAGACTAAGAGTTACTCTGTTAAAATTGAAGTATTTAAATCTGAAGCTACTTTGTATTCATAAATTTAAAATTTGTTTTTAGTGTTCTTTAATAGATGTTAAATGATTAGGATTAAGATATTATTTTGTTATTGCATCATGCCAAGAGTTACTGTATTAAAATTAATGTAAATGGAAAAATTATATTAAAAAACAAAGGGAGAGATGTGGTGTATCACGTTAGAGAATAAAATATGTTGACGCTGGCTGACCGAGAAATACCGAGGGTAATGATTGACATTCGGTATCGAGTAGGCAGACTGCGAACAACAGAAGAGAAATTTGTATTTTATTTTATATACCTTTTCCCGAATTAAGATATTGTGGGCATAAGAAGAGGTCAAATACCACATTCATTATTCTGATTATTATCCTACCCTTCTTTGGAAGGTTAGCTATTTTTCCAAAAGACATAGGTAAGCTAGGTCGTCCCCCATTTTTCAAATATTGTCCTGCCTTTCTTGAATAAGTTGGTTCACTCTTCAACGGACATTGGTGATCTTTCCTATTCTACCTGTTAAATACGCTTACATGTACCAGCTTGCTTGCTATTGACTTCCTTCACGGAAGCTCCTTTTATCACACTGTGGCAAAGTACTTGCTCCTAAGTTGTCGGTGAGCCTTGCTTGCAAAACGAGCAGTCATCCCGATAGGGCGAAAGTGCCTAAGTGTTTTTCGTTTTTTGAAGGGTATGGGTTCAAAGACACAGGTAAACTATGTCCTTCATTATTCTGATTATTATCTTCCCCTTTTCTGAAAGGTAGGCTATTTTTTCAAAAGTCATATGTAAGCTAGGTCGTCCCCTTTTTCCAAATATTGTCCTGCCTTTCTTCCACAAGTTCATTTTTCCTCCAAGGAAAATTGGTGATCTTTTCTATTTCACCTGTTAAGTACGCTAACATGTACCAGCTTGCTCGCTATTAACTTCCTTCACGGTAACACCTATTACCACACTGTGGCAAAGTACTTGCTCCTAGGTTGTCGGTAAGCCTCGCTTACAAAACGAGCAGTCATCCCGATGGAGCGAGTGCGCCTAAGTGTTTTTCGTTTGTTGAAGGGTATGAGTTCAAAGACACAGGTGAACTATGTCCATTTTCATAAGTCTGATAATCATTCTCCTCTTCTTTAGAAGGTGGGCTATTTTTTCAAAACACATAGGTAAGCTAGGTCGTCCTCCATTTTCCAAATATTGTCCTGACTTTCTTCAATAAGTTGGTTCACTCTTCAACAGACATTGGTGATCTTTCCTATTCTACCTGTTGTACGCTTAGATGTACCATCTTGCTAGCTATTGACTTCTTTTACGGAAGCTCCTTTTATCATACTGTGGCGAAGTACTTGCTCCTAGGTTGTCGGAAAGCCTCGCTCACAAAACCAGAAGTCATCCCGATGGGGCAAGTGCGCCTAAGTGTTTTTCGTTTGTTGGAGGGTATGGGTTCGAAGACACAGGAGAACTATGTCCTCCTTCATTATTCTAATTATTTTCCTCCCCTCCACCATTATCTTGATAAATATTCTCCTCTACTTTGGAAGGCTGGCTATTTCTCCTGAAGACATAGGTAAGCTAGGTCGTCCTCCGTTTTCAAAATATTGTTCTGACTTTCTTCAATAAGTTCACTCTTCAACAGACATTGGTGATATTTTCTATTCCACCTGTTGTACGCTTACATGTGCTAGCATGCTCGCTATTGACTTCCTTCACGGAAGCTCCTTTTATCACACTGTGGCAAAGTACTTGCTCCTAAGTTGTCGGTGAGCCTTGCTTGCAAAACGAGCAGTCATCCCGATAGGGCGAAAGTGCCTAAGTGTTTTTCGTTTTTTGAAGGGTATGGGTTCAAAGACACAGGTAAACTATGTCCTTCATTATTCTGATTATTATCTTCCCCTTTTCTGAAAGGTAGGCTATTTTTTCAAAAGTCATATGTAAGCTAGGTCGTCCCCTTTTTCCAAATATTGTCCTGCCTTTCTTCCACAAGTTCATTTTTCCTCCAAGGAAAATTGGTGATCTTTTCTATTTCACCTGTTAAGTACGCTAACATGTACCAGCTTGCTCGCTATTAACTTCCTTCACGGTAACACCTATTACCACACTGTGGCAAAGTACTTGCTCCTAGGTTGTCGGTAAGCCTCGCTTACAAAACGAGCAGTCATCCCGATGGAGCGAGTGCGCCTAAGTGTTTTTCGTTTGTTGAAGGGTATGGGTTCAAAGACACAGGTGAACTATGTCCATTTTCATAAGTCTGATAATCATTCTCCTCTTCTTTAGAAGGTGGGCTATTTTTTCAAAACACATAGGTAAGCTAGGTCGTCCTCCATTTTCCAAATATTGTCCTGACTTTCTTCAATAAGTTGGTTCACTCTTCAACAGACATTGGTGGTCTTTCCTATTCTACCTGTTGTACGCTTAGATGTACCATCTTGCTAGCTATTGACTTCTTTTACGGAAGCTCCTTTTATCATACTGTGGCGAAGTACTTGCTCCTAGGTTGTCGGAAAGCCTCGCTCACAAAACCAGAAGTCATCCCGATGGGGCAAGTGCGCCTAAGTGTTTTTCGTTTGTTGGAGGGTATGGGTTCGAAGACACAGGAGAACTATGTCCTCCTTCATTATTCTAATTATTTTCCTCCCCTCCACCATTATCTTGATAAATATTCTCCTCTACTTTGGAAGGCTGGCTATTTCTCCTGAAGACATAGGTAAGCTAGGTCGTCCTCCGTTTTCAAAATATTGTTCTGACTTTCTTCAATAAGTTCACTCTTCAACAGACATTGGTGATATTTTCTATTCCACCTGTTGTACGCTTACATGTGCTAGCATGCTCGCTATTGACTTCCTTGACGGAAACTCCTTTTATCACACTGTGGCAAAGTACTTGCTCCTAAGTTGTCGGTGAGCCTTGCTTGCAAAACGAGCAGTCATCCCGATAGGGCGAAAGTGCCTAAGTGTTTTTCGTTTTTTGAAGGGTATGGGTTCAAAGACACAGGTAAACTATGTCCTTCATTATTCTGATTATTATCTTCCCCTTTTCTGAAAGGTAGGCTATTTTTTCAAAAGTCATATGTAAGCTAGGTCGTCCCCTTTTTCCAAATATTGTCCTGCCTTTCTTCCACAAGTTCATTTTTCCTCCAAGGAAAATTGGTGATCTTTTCTATTTCACCTGTTAAGTACGCTAACATGTACCAGCTTGCTCGCTATTAACTTCCTTCACGGTAACACCTATTACCACACTGTGGCAAAGTACTTGCTCCTAGGTTGTCGGTAAGCCTCGCTTACAAAACGAGCAGTCATCCCGATGGAGCGAGTGCGCCTAAGTGTTTTTCGTTTGTTGAAGGGTATGGGTTCAAAGACACAGGTGAACTATGTCCATTTTCATAAGTCTGATAATCATTCTCCTCTTCTTTAGAAGGTGGGCTATTTTTTCAAAACACATAGGTAAGCTAGGTCGTCCTCCATTTTCCAAATATTGTCCTGACTTTCTTCAATAAGTTGGTTCACTCTTCAACAGACATTGGTGGTCTTTCCTATTCTACCTGTTGTACGCTTAGATGTACCATCTTGCTAGCTATTGACTTCTTTTACGGAAGCTCCTTTTATCATACTGTGGCGAAGTACTTGCTCCTAGGTTGTCGGAAAGCCTCGCTCACAAAACCAGAAGTCATCCCGATGGGGCAAGTGCGCCTAAGTGTTTTTCGTTTGTTGGAGGGTATGGGTTCGAAGACACAAGAGAACTATGTCCTCCTTCATTATTCTAATTATTTTCCTCCCCTCCACCATTATCTTGATAAATATTCTCCTCTACTTTGGAAGGCTGGCTATTTCTCCTGAAGACATAGGTAAGCTAGGTCGTCCTCCGTTTTCAAAATATTGTTCTGACTTTCTTCAATAAGTTCACTCTTCAACAGACATTGGTGATATTTTCTATTCCACCTGTTGTACGCTTACATGTGCTAGCATGCTCGCTATTTACTTCCTTCACGGAAGCTCCTCTTATCACACTGTGGTGAAGTACTTGCTCCTAGATTGTTGGTAAGCCTCGCTTGCAAAACGAGCGGTCATCCCGATGGGGCGAGTGCACCTAAGTGTTTTTTGTATGGGTTCAAAGACACAGAAAAACTATGTCCTTCTTTATTATTCTGATTATTATCCTGCCCTTCTTTGGAAGGCTGGCTATTTTTCCGAAAGACGGGTAAACTAGGTCGTCCTCCATTTTTCAAATATTGTCCTGACTTTCTTCGATAAGTTGTTCACTCTTCAACAGACATTGGTGATCTTTTCTATTCTACCTGTTGTACGCTTACATGTACCAGCTTGCTTGCTGTAGACTTCTTTTACGGAAGCTCCTTTTATTATACTGTGGCAAAGTACTTGCTCCTAGGTTGTCGGTAAGCCTCGCTTACAAAACGAGCAGTCATCCCGATGGGGCGAGTGCGCCTAAGTGTTTTTTGTTTGTTGATGGGTATGGGTTCAAAGACACAGGTGAACTATGTCCATCTTCATTATTCTTATAATCATCCTCCTCTTCTTTAAAAGGTAGGCTATTTTTTCAAAAGACATAGGTCACCAAGGTCGCTCCTCATGTTTCCAAATATTGTCCTGCCTTTCTCCCACAAGTTCATTTCTCCTCCAACAAACATTGGTAATCTTTTTTATTTCACCTGTTATGTACGCTAGCATGTACCAGCTTGCTTGCTATTGACTTCCTTCACGCTAGCACCTATTAGCAAACTGTGACAAAGTACTTGCTCCTAGGTTGTCGATAAGCCTCGCTTACAAAACAAGCAGTCATCCCGATGGAGCGAGTGCGCCTAATTGTTTGTCGTTTGTTGAAGGGTATGGGTTCAAAGAAACAGGAAAACTATGTCCTTCATTATTCTGATCATTATATTCCCCTTCCTTGGAAGGCTGGCTATTTTTTCACAAGACATAGGTAAGCTAGGTCGTCCCCCATTTTTCAAATATTGTCCTGCCTTTCTTCCACAAGTTTATTTCTCCTCCAACAAACATTGGTAAAATGTTTTATTTCACCTGTTAAGTACTATAAAATGTACCAGCTTGCTCGCTATTGACTTCCTTCACGGTAGCACCTATTAGCACACTATGGCAAAGTACTTGCTCCTAGGTTGTCGGTTAGCCTTGCTTACAAAACGAGCAGTCATCCCGATGGGGCGAGTGCGCCTGAGTGTTTTTCGTTTGTTGAAGTGTATGGGTTCAAAGACACAGGTAAACTATGTCCTCCTTCATTATTCCGATTATTATCTTTCCTTTCTTTGGAAGGTTGGCTATTTTTACAAAATACATAGGTCCGCTAGGTCGTCTCCCATTTTTCAAATATTGTCCTGCCTTTTTCCACAAGCTCATTTTTCCTCCAACACACTTTGGTAATGTCTATTTCACTTGTTAAGTACGCTATTATGTACCAGCTTCGTTGCTATTGACTTCCTTCACGGAAGCACCTATTAACACACTGTGGCAAAGTACTAGGTTGTCGCGTAAGCCTCGCTTACAAAATGAGCAGTCATTCTGATGGGGCGAATGTTTTCCGTTTGTTGAAGGGTATCTATTGTCTGACATTGGTAGGCTATGTCCTCCCACATTATTTTAAATATAATCCCCCCTTTTCTTAGAAGTTTGCTATTTTTCTCAAAAGACATGGGTAAGCTATGCCGTTTCCTATTTCGAGAATATTGTCCTTCATTTCTTTTACGGGTTGGCTCGACATAGGTAAGCTATGTCGAATTTTTAAAAGACGTAGGTAAGCGTTCTTTATTATTCTGATTATTATCCTCCCCTCCTTTTAAAAGGTGGCTATATTTTCAAAAGACATAGGTAAGCTATGTCGTTTCTCATTTTTCCAAATATTGTCTTCCCTCCCTTCAATAAGCTGGTTCACCCTTCAACAGACATTGGTAAGCTTTTTATTATAACTGTTATGTACGCCATATGTATACAAACTATTTCCTGCATGGATGCACGTATTACCACACTGTGGGAAAGTGCTTGTTCTTAGTTTGTCGGTAAGCCTCGCTTGCAAAACGAGCTGTCATCCCTATGGGGCGAGTGCGCTGAAGTGTTTTCCGTTCGTCGAATGGGTATGGGCTGACAAGTAGGGGAAATAGTTGCTATCGAAATATCGTTGATGCCAAAGTGGTTGCATGCAAAATGGTCTTACTTGGCAGATATGGACTAACAATTTTTTGTAGCGCTTCCTTCTCAGCACACTAACACTCTCTCACAGATTCATAGATTCCATCTAATTTATAATGAATGTCTTAAATTTGTTCGATTTTTTGTTCCAGAAATTTTGTCAGGCATAGCTTTATTGAGAATATATCAATATATTCAAACTTGCTAGTGGCTCATCTCAAAATCATGGGCGCGCCTACGGGGGGGCAGGAGGCAATGGCCCACCCAATTCCTCAAAATATCAATCTATTGAAAACAGTCTATGATTTCCATATTTCAACATTCTTTCAATGATACGAGGAAGCAAATGAATTGCGAGAAATTGAAGAGCTGCAATATGCAAAAGCAATGTGCGAAGGGCACGGCTCTGTTTCTTTCAGATTCGAAATTTGCCCCTCCCCCTAGTAAAAAAGTCTGCGCACGCCTATGTCTTGTGTGTGTGCCGATTGTGTTGTTGGTAGCTGCCTTCTGAAGCTACTCGCCTATCTTAAACAAACACCAGGTAGCCTAAACGATGAGCATGGAAATATTTTGTTACTCTCGTTAAGCATTAATTCATTTTATACAAAACTGTCAAAATATTTACAGGGCTGAGAAATATTACTCCAGCTTGGTAATCATTGTCGAACATATGAGAGATGCTTTCATTTTTCAATTATTTTTACATTGAATTTGAATAGAAAATCTAGTCTTCTTATTGGAAAAAGGGAAATTTCTCAATGAATTATAGAAGTTGAAATGAGATCTTTGGTGGAATATAGTTATTGTTATTACAGTTATTGAGTCTTCATAGTCTTATAAAACTCCCGTATGAGAAAAACCTTAGAGACAAGACATTGCCACCCTTCTGCAGCAAACTTCTATGTTAATAATCATATTATTCTAATCGTCATGGTTATTAAGCATATCAATTGATATTTCAGTATAGTCAGATGTTATAAATTAAACACAGTATTAAATGGAATGTTATTTAATAAAAACAATCAAAAAATTTACAATTACTAAAAGAATACTGAGATTTCCATAACAATAATAAATTAAGAAAAGGAACACCTGTTTTCCAACTTATAGAACAAAAACTATAAAAAACAATTAGCATTGTCATTTGCATTTGTGTTGGGTTGTAAAAAAGATTATCTAGACATAAACCAAAAATATTCCGCTATATTGAAATTATTTCATGTAAAAAACATAAAAATTACCTACTTTTCGTGATAATTCTATTAACTGCACGAAATTCACTACATAAATTTACCCTTCTCCTGAATTATCTAATCTAAACAAGCGACAGTATAAAAATTCATAACCGGTAATTTAAACCTCGTCTTAGCATGAGGTAGATAATTCTTTAAAACCTGATCGTATCTGGGACTCAATTCTTGAAATTATACGGATTTCAGTAACATGCGAATTAAATTCGAACAAAAGATTCGAATAGGAACACCAATCAATTCTTGAATGGTATCCGGAAAAATTTCCGTTTACGGATGCTTTATTCGAATTTTGAGAACTTCTCTTTTCTATCTTCTTTTTTGGGTATATCCAGGCGGATTATTTTCTCAGCATATTTTCCTCTTTTTTGTACGTTGCCGAAACAAATGCAGGATGTGATAAGGATGAAAAGCAAATAAACCAAAATTTTTTCTTATTTTCATTTACGTTTTTTTGATTGTTTCTGTATTTTATCCTCAATCGTTCATTCAGACTCCCAATTATATTCTGGTAAATTCACAAATAATGATTTAACCTTTAACAAAGCTGAGAAAATGTGGATGGATTTGGCAAATTCAAAATGCCATGCCAGGATGCAACAAGGAATGGGACCAATGGAGAAAAGTAAATATCGTAATAAATACCTTTGTTTTAAATTACTCTTCAAAATTAAGTATAAATGTGCTAGTTTGGAATTTACCTTAAAGCCGCTTTTCCGCATAAAACAAGATATTTGTAAATTTTTCACAAATATATATACCTACAAAAAGTCAAAAGTATACATTAGAAAGCAAGTAAAAATTGAAAAAAAAAACATCTGTAAAAGTGTGATCAGAGGTTTTTGGAATATCTAATTCGTATACGGAAAATCAAATTCGCCCAGCTTTACCCATTCGATGTCAAATTCGTATAACAAAAGTCGCATACCGATTTCAAGAATACAAATACTCGATTGCCAAATGCGTATACGGATTTATTTCAAGAAATGGGTCCCAGGTCGTTTAGTTTTGACGTTTACAATTTTTTTCATGATCGATATGTGACTTAACTAACGAAACTATGTACCTTTGAAGCATAATCAGAAAATCATTGGAAGATGGTTTTGTTTCTTTTCCAGTATTGATTGTAGATTACACTTATGTTGTGTAGTAGAGCAATGATCAAAGCAGCTAATTAATCAGAAAATTCCACACCACTCCTTTTGAACCAATATACAGGGTGTCCCACGACGAGTGAAAACTATCTGTATATGGCAAAATACTTATAGTAAAATCATGAAAATTTCTACGTTTGGGTTTTCGTATACGATCTTTTCAACTAAAATATTTTCAAAGATGGCCGACTTCCGGTTCTACTGTAACTTTGTTATTTTAAATGGAACACCCTGTATATTAATACATTTTTGGAATCTACGTAATATTCTGGTATACTTTTGTCTAAAAACTTTTTTCTAAAAATGCACACTTTTTGAGTTATTGATTTTTTTGTAGAAAATTGGACCGTTGAAGACTCTTATAAATTATTTTTTACGAGGGGGCCCTTGAAGATATGAAAATGGTCTCTCTTCGGTTGCCTTAAGCAAGGTCAAACGTACTCGAGCCTATGTTGAAAATTTTTTCATTTTATACAGAGTGTGTATAAAAAGTGTTCAAAGTTTAACTTCATAAATATCAAATTTCTTCATTTTTTTAAATAGAACCACCCTTTTTTTCTAGTTTAATGCATTCAAGGGAAGAAAATAAGGCAAGTTCATGTATACTTTCCTATACCTAAACCTTACCGTTATCCAGATATTAAATGTTTTCTGTAAATTTTGTGGTTTTAGATAAAAGTATACTAAAATATTACGTAGATTTCAAAAATGTATTAATATACAGGGTGGTCCAATTCAAATAACAAAGTTACAGTCGACTTCCGGTAGAACCGGAAGTCGGCCATCTTTGAAAACATTTTAGTTGAAAAGATCGTATGCGAAAACCCAAACGTAGAAATTTTCATGATTTTACTATAAGTATTTTGCCATATACAGATAGTTTTCACTCGTCGTGGGACACCCTACTCTGTATGTGGAAAAGAACAAAGAACTAATGGATGAAATAATAGTGAGTAACTGCTAATTTTGGTGAATAATTTTCTTAAGCACACTAATAGTAAGTCTCCATACTGACGGTAAACGCTGTAATTTTGTTGCTGAAATTATGTTGTATTCATTCTAAAATATATTTTGCTTATCCACGGTTTTCAACTTAACCTCAATGTATTCGTGTTTTGTTTCATTATTAAAAATATCAAGCCATAGTAAACGAATAGTTGAAAAGGATAGGAAGAGGAAGGTATCGTTTTCGATTGAAAGACATTATTGAAAATTGTATACGTTTTATAAGAATTTGTGATTTTAGGACTTCTATACTGCTGACAAAAAAATTGATGATTAATGGATGGTACAGCTAGCAGTAGAAACTCCGGTATGGAGACTTATCATTAGGTTTAGGTACAGTAAACCTTTTCCAATTAGTAAACATATTTTCTATTCGTTGTCTATGATTCACCTGTACTTATAAATTCGATAAAAAAATATGTAGCAAAATAATCCCACGTCGATATTCTTGTATTTGAGTTATAATTTGGAGATTTTGCTTACATACAGTATACTGACAATAAATATGTATATTTATTATTCAATTCGTTTCAGTTTACATTATTAAACTATAATTCGAAAACCAAATATTACATAAAATTTGTTCAAAACTAGAACTAATTGCACTGGATTTAAATATTTATAAGATTACTTATAAAGGCACCGTACAATCCTAACAAAGTTAATACAAACGACAATTTGTTCACTAGTTTAAATGTATCGAAATCTACTTTATAAATAGCTTTTTATAAACCATGACATTTAATTCACCGCGCAGTATTTTCAAGTCCAACACTACTTAGGACAAATACTATCAACTGATCATGTCAAATTTTGAGCAACCTACGCGATTTAATTTTAGTTCAACAACCATTAAACAAGTTAATTCAGTATCTTAATAGGCCTTTTCATTTTCAGTGCGCATGCGTTCGCATCAGCCTTTTTTTTCGTACTGTTATTTGTGTTAAAGTGCCCGCGTACTAAAACTTAAAATTAATAAATACTATTATAAATGTATTTGTGATTTAAAAAAGTAGAAAAAAGTAAAGTAGTAAGTGTCAGGATTCAATAGAGCAGTTTTTCTATAGACTATAATTATATTGTCTGTACGAAAAGGATAGCAGTTAACGGGAGCGGTGTTGTATTTCAAGTTACTGCACAGGAAATTTAAGAAGTCCCTAACATGTAAAACTGTTCTTGTATGGTTAATCTGAATAAACATTTACGAAGTGGACATTTTCTTTGATTTATTGCTTCACTATTATAAAGATATATTCCATAATAGGTGAAATGGCACATCGAAATTACACCATATATTTTATGAATTACCACATAGGTCAAACATATCTAAATTCTCACCAATAAATCAGATAATCACTGACTACTCCTCGGTTCAGTCAAATTCAGATATTTCAAATTCAGTTATTCTTGAGGGTAATCTATAGGAATGATTGACTCCCTGAATTTGGTGTCTAAACGTATATATGAGATGTTAAGTTAAGGTAATGATTAGCTGTTAGTTGAATGCTTTTTTTCTCCTCGGTGAGCATTGTATTGAAAAAAAACTAGACAATTAATAAGAAAGTCAAGAAAATAAATTTTTTCTACGACTGCTATGGCTATGGCGCTTTCCCACAATTTACGAAACTACAAAGCGTCACTTTGCCTAAGCAGTGGGAAAAAATCTTTCCCACGGCTTGGGCCACGGTACGTTAGAGAATAATCAACACAATTCTCGATTATAGAATGCTTTGGACTCCTGTCATAAGACGTCAAACGTTAAAAGTACCCAAATGGTAGTGTTTTAAAAGTAGAGAGAAGGTGTTTCTGTAAGATTAAAGAAATTTCAACTAAATTTTGTGTTACAATATAAAAAAATAATTAAAAATACATTTTTTGTATATTTTGAATAAGTAAATTTAGTATAATTTAAAGAGGTTGAAGTCTCTTATAATTACCTACTTTGAATCTACACTAAACGTTAGCGGGTATGGCTCAGTAGCTAACGCGCTTGCCAGCTACACAAGCAGCCCGAGTTCGAGTCCCGACCAAGGCACCTTTTTATTTATTTTTTATTATTTTGTTTAAAATATGCTACTTCAAAATAGTTAAATTATCCATTAATTTGCAGTCGTAGAAAAAGTATAGTGTGTAACACGTGGGAAAAGCAATTTTAAGCTTTTCCCACTAGTTGCACAATATACTATTTCCTACGATCACATAGGAAAGTGACATATATCGCACTGTCTAGTTCTATGGAAAGTGGCCTTTATTCATACGCGTACGGAAAAATATCTTATCCGTACGTGTACGAATAAAAAAGCTGTCAAATTGAATGCTAGTCTATTTACCCTGCAAAATTATATATATGTCAAATGCCTTTTTCCTAAGTTGATTTGTCCATATAATATAATTTATTACTTTTAATGTTTACAATGATGTTCGTAATATTCGTAATATACTCGTGGGATTGTCTCACTCGACTTGCGCTCGTGAGACAATACTTCCCACTCGTGTGAAAAATGTCACTTTCCGCACTCGTTACGTAATATACTATATTCCTAATTGTTGTTAGTTGTTAAAATAAATGTTCGTAATATTTGTGTACCAATATTTATTTTAACTTTTTTATAAAGGCAGGCACCCTTTTTCATCGCATAAAAATCACAATTATCTGAGCTACTTTCAAAGGTCAGTGATAAAAACTATAATGATTGTAATTACAAATACACATATGTAAAACCTCTCACATCTACATAAAAACGCAAGATTGTATATGCCTGATTCGGTAAAAGTATATCGCGTAGTCGTGGGAAAAATAGTGTACATAACTTATGCAAAAGTGATTTTTCACAGTGGGATTGTCTCACACGCCTTGCGCTCGTGAGACAATACTTCCCACTCGTGTGAAAAATGTCACTTTCCGCACTCGTTACGTAATATACTATTCGTATTCTGTGTAAAAATTTTTAATTTTAAAATTGCCAAGCGCTTTCGGCTGTTACGCTGTTAACGACAGTACCCTATATAGGGGAAATTTTTTTAAAATTTCATGTGAATTTGATTTAAAAAAGTTTTAATACTTTAACAATCTGTTTCAATTTTTTGTTGGATTTGGTTTTTTGTAGATACCTGACGAGTAAGTGATTCTTTACAATTTCCCAACTTAAATTAAATTATAACAACTATTACTCACTTGCAGGTAATGTACTGATGATGGCGTAACAGCCGAAAGCGCTTTGCAATTTTTAAAATTAAAAATTTTTATACAGAATACAAAAAACTGTTTTCTTGACTTCCTCAGTCATGTGTACTCAGCTATGAAGATATTCATCAAATCAATAAGAATGCAAAAAATTTGTTTTAAAAATTTTCAAGGTTTATTCACAGATCATATACTTGGTAAAGTGTGAAATCAAACATTTCATTTTATGACACTTCAACAATATTTAAGTCTACTAGAAATGAGATCCAGTGAAATGCACGCTCCAGGTTAAATCAATGATAAGTTAATTTTGATGAGAATTCCACTTGCTGCTGTGAGAGACGTATAGTCATTTACTTTAATTGAATATTATAGTTGAATGATTATTAAAATTCCTGATATTCTTGTATAAATTAAATTATATATCAAGATTATTTATGCTTTGTTTCGTTTTTTCCAGTGTTCTTGAAGATGATTCTAGAATGATTGGTTACTGTTTCTTGTATTTTACCAAAACATAAATATACTTATATTGAAAATTAATCTAAGAATATCACACAAGTACAAACACGAGGTACAGAAGGTACAAACGAGAAGAACTGTCACATGACTTGAATTTAATAAAGAAAAAGTCTACAAGCTGGAAAATAAACCATATTATTTTTGCATTACTATTAAAACCTTATTTCATCTCACTAAACGTTTCAGACACCGATTTACTTCAGTCCATATGGATTGAAAAAATTATTTGGTGACATTGACTATACATAAGGAATTATTTATTAAATGTTTTTATTTCCCCTTTTCATGAAATGTTATACATCGTCAAAAGTATAGTCATACTTAAAAATTTTACCGTTCAGGTAATCGAGTAAAAGTTTCAGCTATTTAATCGATACAAGGCTGTTAAATATTTAAAAACGGGGAAAACAAGTGTACCTTAAAAACAATCAACCAATAATATACTATAAATTAAATTAGTGTATCATCTTGTGAATTTTCAATATTTTACCTAATCGCTGTTTAACAGTTTTCATACCCTTTCGAGGTTTAGGTGGCGTTGTACCACTACTAGATGGTATGACAGGAATCGACGTTGATGTTCCTGGTACAGCGGTGGCACTGGAGGAAGGGTTGCGTATTTCTATTTTAGGTTTAATTTTTCTACGGCGGTACTGCCTTTTGGGAATCTGAAAAATAATCAAACACGGATATAACGCATTTACTGTTTTAGTATGAACCGTTTTTTTATTATTTTCAAGAACCTAGGGAGTTATTCATATACATATCAATATCAAAATTAATGAGATACTTTTCTAGTTAACAATGCTAAAGTAGACTAGAGAATAAAAAATATTCGAGAACCTTAGAGTCTCAGAATAACTATTCCTTATTTTTTGAAATGACAGGAGACACTTGAATAAACAGTGTCCAGACTTCACTATCGGAATAAAATGAAATAAGGTTGAACCGTAGCAACCTTCGAAATCAAAACTATATTAGTACTTGTCATTTCACGTGTCACAAATTAGTCTTTATTAGATAAATAAGTGTTTGATTGAAAATGTATCATTTTACAAATATTGAGTTTTTCAGGATTGGATCAGTGTCTTCGAGATACTGGTAAATTCAAAGTAAAGAAAATAGACTCGGGGCCAATCGTACTATACGAAGTATTGACTTTGATGACCAAGTTTTGCAATAATTTGAAAATAACCCGAAAACAAGCGTGAATTCCACAAGAATCCGTTCCACATTTAAAAAGTGCAATCGTTAATTCCAACTGATTATCCCAACAGAGTTCAATTTGCCGAAAATAAAACTAACGACGAACCTAGGTGTGTATTATGGAGACGAGGTATGTTTTACAAGAGATGGCTATTTTACTACACAGAATGATCACACTTTGTATTAAATTGCTGAAATTATCTAAATGCACAATTTCCAAATGGATGGATCAAAAGAGGAAGGCTGATTTCTTGGCCTACACGTTCACCAGATATGACTACAGTTGATTTTTGTATTTGTATTTGTATTAAATCACTGGTTTATGCGACACCTTAATACAGAAGAGTTAGTAGCTTGAATTATTCTGGTGTTAGATGATATTCGTGAACGTCCGCAGTTATTTCAAAAAATTCGGCTGTTGATTACACATCGTTCTAACTTGTCTATCAAAAATGGTAGTCAAACTTCGAACAATTTTTATGAAGTTTGATGCTGTATAATGTTTCTTAAACTAATTGCTTCAGTTTAGTAACTACTCTTTTACTCTTTCCATAGGTAATTGATTTCTAGTTTATCTTGACAACGAGGAATTTTCGGACACTAATTTATCAAGAAAAAATTTTTTTTAATTACCCTCTGTCATTTCTGGATTTAGAAATAGTTATTAAGTGACACCCTGTATTTAACGAGCGCCGTAGCTAAATTAATTCAATTCAAGATTTTGATCTGAAAACTAGTAAACGCATTTAAATTTGTGAATAATAAAAAAATTTAATATTTCACCTTAATTTTTTCAGGTACTTCATGTAACCTTCTGGCTGCTGCAGCTTCAAGAACCTTCTCTACAGATTGCTTCTTAGTACCTTCTCTTGCAGGTCGATTCATCTTCGGTAACAATGGACCAACTCTCGCTTTTGGATTCCATGCTTCGTCGATTTTTGACCTACCTCGAGACTTAAAGATATGTACATCATCATCATCCGAATTGTCTAAAGATGGATATACTAAAATAGAAAGTAATTTTAATGTCTCATATGTGTTAGCATTTTTTGGAATGTTACAAGATTATAGTTTACTATTCTTATTGTTTATTTTTCGGAAAATTTCCCAAAAAATTAACAAAAATAATAACGAATACACCATAGGGAACATACAGAAGATATATAGACATAAGGTATGGGTAATAGGTTCCAAAATATTTCAAAAAGATTATAATGTTTAACTACGTAACGCACAGAGAGAAAAATCAGAAGCAGATGAGAAAATCACTACAAATTTCAAAAACAGACCAAATATATAAACAGATGATAATATAAGAACGATTTATTATACTATTCAAAAATTCCCTCCCCCACCTATCATCTTTGGAACTGTTATACATAAAGCAGTAAAATTTGAAAACTGAATACTGAGGGTTGTGAAGTTTTGTAATGATAGATGATGTCTTTGTCAAAGATGGTCATTGTGACCTATAATTTTAAATGGAACCATAATATGGCAAGGTATCAAAGGTATGGAAAAAATCTATTCAATGATACTAATATTGTTTGTGTTTCTTGCAGTTCTGATAGCTGACTGAAAAAATTGCGATGAATATAATTATTTAATAGTGAAATTCATGCTAGCTTCTGGGTAATTGTCAAATAATCTGATGTTGATCGAAGGTTCAGTAGCTATCATTTTTACTTCAATACCTATCTTGTTTTCCATTGATGGATATGAATATTTGTTTGGGCAAGTACCTTGAGAAACCACATAGTTCGACCTGTTTCCAAATATCAATAAAACTGTTGAGGTTTATCTGGAGATCTTTAAAAATGCAATAAAAGGCTAATCCTTGAAATTTTGAGTCGATATAATCCAGAAGAATTCCGCAATTTGGAAAGAACATTCCAGCAGGATGTTGCTATTACGGTGCAGTAAGACGATAATTGGATTGGGAATATCGTGATAGATGGATTTGACAATGGAATGGCCTGTTCGATCACCGGACCTTTGGATTTTTCTGTAGAGGTAAGGTTCACGCCACTGAACCTGGCAATATTGACATTATTGCAGAATGAAAGGATTTTTCCTCAGACTCAGGAAAACGTAGGACAAGAGTTTAAACTAGTATATTTTACTGACAGGGAGTAAAGATGGATCGATTATCTAAGTAGATTTTTCAATCTGTGATAAAGTGATACACAAAACTATTGAGATAAAGGAAAGTAAGAACATGTTAACTTTTAAATTCGATTTGTATTATTTTTGAACACATATATTCACACTAATATAATATATGTTTCAATTGTCTCATAAGATATACTTAAACTAAACTTACTATAATCATCGTCTTGATGAACATTATTAACATTTTCTTCGATAGGACTTTGTACATATCTTTTTCTTTGGGTTTTGTTTGGTGCCCAATTTTGACTAATAGAGAGCATACCGGCAATGGCTTCTTGCGTTGAAGGCGACGTTCCACCATCAGGCGTTATACTAAATGATAAAATAATTTTAAGCATGTAAGGTATATGCATAGGATATATAAAATATTTAAAACTACATAAAAGGAAGAAACGATGCCTATAGACTGGAAAGTAAAAGTGATGTTATCCATTTTCATGAATCGATACCCTAGAAAATGCAATAATTACTGTGTCGGGAATGGAATGTATGAAGCAAAAACATGTTCAGCTTTTATCGACCTAAACATATCATATAAAAGATATGAAATAGTTTAAGGGGAAGAATAAACAAGAAACTAACTGCAGAGTTTGATACACTAAATGTACATTTAGAATGAGTATTCTGAGGCAAAAACTTGTTGAGAAACAGGAGAATACTTGTGCTGGAAATAAATATTTTGCTACACTTATAAATTCAACTAACTGTCTCTAATTAATTCGACTGTTTTATGAAAAAATTATGAAAGTTCTACTCCTTAGTGATAATTATTTTGAAATTGACATATTATCTGATGTGATGCCTACCTTAACATTTTGGCTAGACCAAATAGTGACCTATCTTGATTGACTTAATATGCATAAAAATAAAAGTGAGGAAGATTACAAATAAAAAAGCTGTGGTATTATTATACTTATGGGGATATCCTGGAAATATTTTTCCCATTTAAGATCAGTGTAACTGTGCAATGATATAGGGAACAAGTGAAAACTATATCTACAATTGTTACTTAAGAAGGCAGTTTAATAGTGGAGGGCTTCCTAGATTTATCTGTTAATTGACGACTTCATATTGTGGATCTCTTAACTATCTTTTAATATCGAAAATGAATGTTTGGTGTCAAGTACATGTTTTAAATAATGGGATTTATCTAGATATTTGATCAATATAGACAGCATAAGTTTAACTACTCAATTCACTATTGTTTGTGCCAACTGTAAAAAAACGGGGGCAATATGCAACCTATTGTTTTCAAATGCTTCTGCTATTTCTCATATTGATTACCTATCACTGTATTTTTAACAGCATTTATTATTCAAAATGTGGCTGTTAACTGTTTGATGGACACAGTAGGTGAATGTAGTTTACTAAAAAAAATTGAACTGTTATATTAACCCAGCTTTAATGGCTGAAATCCAATCCAAAGCACAGCATCCAATATTTATTAGTCGATGATTATACAATGCATGGTTGTAGACGCAATATTAGGAGAGAATCTTTTTGAACATAAATGTATGTACCTTTACAGTGACTCCAGAGGTGAAGTAAATACTCTTAAGTGAAGTTTTTTGTCCGGTATTGGTAGGTGTTCATTATCAAGAGGCTTAACCATTTTAATAAAAATAATAAATGCCTGGCAAAATTCCTTAAATCGGTTTGGAAATGTAAGCCTGAAGTCCTTGATTTTTCCGATACACGTTGTCAAAATGGAACAGGAAATTTAAAAATGTAAAATTCGCAAGTCTTACATTTTTAGCAATAAACTTTTTACACGAAGATAAGAATAAAAAGTGCTTTATTAAAAAAAATTACGAAATACCATGATCTACATATATGTGATGTGAATTATCTTTAAAAAAAATCTAATATTGTCATCTGCTTCATATTCCTTAGTTTGTTTTCGAAAAATTCGTGTTCACAATTTATCAAACTCATTTTTGTGAAAGCATCAACATTGTTATATAAAAAAAAATTTTTTTGTAGATCTCTTAAATTATCACATGTGTCACCGAGACTGGACATTTTAGGAGCTTGTTGTTTATCACATATTATGGTTTATTCAATAGCCTGTTTGGTGTGCGTCATCGTTTGTGACGTATAACCGGGTTTTCGGTATGTCGTTTATTTTGTTTGCTATTTTGACATATACAATAGGTATGTCTCAGTAAGTTGGAACCATATGGGAAACTTTTTTATTGTTGATTTTAGGAAAAAATGGATTCCTCATAAAAAGTTCTGCATGTTCTAAAATCTAGAATACAATCTACAGATATCAATTTTTTTCAGTCGTGTACGAGGTATGTCAAAAAATATGAATTTTACTACTACTAAGAGTAAAGTAGGTACCTTTAAATTTGTACAAAGTACAGACCTGACAAGAACTGTCAGTGGGACAGTAGAAAAAGATGTAAGACACATTGCCAATACAAAAGGTATATCTGCATCCTATTTTAAACAAAGAAATTTCTCCCGATTGATAGGTCGCGCTTGCGGTTGATCTAATCATCAACCAATCAAATTTTGGTAAGTCAATTATTAGGGTTGACGTTTGTAATACATTTAATTGTCTCATTATTGTGATATTTTGATAAGGATTAATCACAGACCTGCCCTTTTTCCATTTCTATCGACGTAATGTGTTAGAAAGACATTAACAATCGATGACGCACACCAAAAAGGCTATCGAATGAACTAGAAATGGAAAAATGGTGCTCCAACTATAGCGGAATATCCGTTGAAAAAACCCAAATCCATTTCAGATGGTATTTAAGTGGATAAGTTGTTAAAATTTTTGTCAAATTATTTATAGTAAATACTTTATAGCTGAGTACACATGACTCGAAAGTCAAGAAAACATATTCGTATTCTGTGTAAAAATAATTTATTAAATCGCAGAGCGCTTTCGGCTATTAAAGCCATCTTCAGTGCTTACTCGTCAGGTAATACAAGAAACTTGGACAACACATTGACGTCATGAATTAAAATTACATTAAAATTAAAATTAAGATGATCCCCTGTTTAGGGTTTGTTGACTCTAAATTTGGAACATTATTAAAAATTTTCTTTAAATTATTTTAAAAATGAACTCCGAACACGTGTTCATCTAACGGATGTTGTAACGGATGTTGTAGTCACTACAACATCCGTTAGATGAACACGTGTTCGGAGTTCATTTTTAAAATAATTTAAAGAAAATTTTTAATAATGTTCCAAATTTAGAGTCAACAAACCCTAAACAGGGGATCATCTTAATTTTAATTTTAATGTAATTTTAATTCATGACGTCAATGTGTTGTCCAAGTTTCTTGTATTACCTGACGAGTAAGCACTGAAGATGGCTTAATAGCCGAAAGCGCTCTGCGATTTAATAAATTATTTTTACACAGAATACTAATATGTTTTCTTGAAATTATTTATAGGCATCCTCAGTTGTATCTTCAATCATTTTTTCTAGCTATTGAAAAAAAGTTTTTGTTCCAACAGTTCTCCAAGCTGTCACTATCCATATTAAAGCATTTGCAGCTGTAACACTTTTTTATTTTCTTTAGAGATGGATTAGAATCCATAACTTGAGTAATCTTTTGTCTGAAAATCTTCGATATATAATTTTAAAATTTGGATCTAGAAGATGTCTGGCACATGTAGTATTCGTCGTTAGAACAATCAGTTCAATATTTTTAATGGCTATATTGTTAGGATGGGATGTTGCATGACATAAAACAACAGTATTTTCTTGGCAAACTTATGTAATCATGAACCTATTATGCTTTCGTTCATACAAGCAGTTTCACTAGACGTCAATTCTTAAGATAACTGGTTCTCCTTTTAAATATCTCGGATTTTTTGCTTTACTTATTACCAAACGTTCTCCTTTTTCACCAGACATATTAGTACCAAATAAAATGGTTAATTGGTCTTTAGCAGCTTTTCCTTTAGCACAGTTGTAGTTTTTAGAGCAAAGTTTTTTGTAGATAATGACCCTGTTATTATTTTAAAAATTTTCAGCAGAATAGTGTTTCAAGATTTATTCAATTCGGTTTTCCAGATTCTTGTAAATTGATGGGTGCAGGATCAGACTCACACATGATATAGTGTGTTGCAAAATATTAGTCACATTTTAATTATTTTACAGCTTCTTGTGCCTTTTCTTCAATCAATGGCCCAGGCAAAGGTATCTTTTTATTCCATACTCCCAAAACAATATGATTCACAGCAAGAGTTTTAGGGAATTTCGTTTAACTTCGTCATTACTAAAGCCATCAACAGAAGACTTGAAAAGTTCATTTTCCCAACACCATATTTTTCGGCATGGAAGCATACAGCTATCCCCATTACCGACGAAAACCTCGATAATGAATGTACTTGTTTTGTGAAGTGGGCTATCAAGAGCTTGCCTTAGATAAGGTCGTTAAGATGATGTTTTACTGTATTACTACCCTTTATATGATTATGCAGTGAGGACGTATAGATTGGAATAAATTCAATATTTTTTGTCATAAGCTATTAACGCTTGCACAGGTTGATTTTTATTTTCAATCTCTATCATTGGATGTACGAATGACGTCCTAACCCCCTTTTCGTAAATTACATCATTGTTATAATAGCTCTAGACAAAAATATTGAATTTATTTCAACCTAAATGTCCTCACTGTATATGGAGATTGTTGACAGGCTAGACTAAACAGTATTATAATTGTATGGGATATTAGATTTCAGAATAGTTTCATATTGATTTCAATTGAAGTATTTACAATAATTTAATAAGAGATAACAGTTCTATAATATTATTAAAGGTCATTCAATAACTAATAAATAAAAAATCCATATGAATTAAATTGTAACTTACGGTACCGACAAGGCAGATGCTTGTATCAGAGATTCTATTCCATTTGATCCTTCTCCTGTGAGAGTTTTTACTTTTTTAGCTGCAAAATATAATAAAAATATAATTTTATTAAAACAGATACAATATATACAAAGGTATGCGGTGAATTTATCGAAGACAATTTATCGAATGACATTTGACCGAATGCAATTCATCGAGAAACAATTTATCGAATAAATAATTTATCGAATAGGTGAATTTATCGAATGACAATTTGACCGTTTGACCGAACGCTAAATTTAATGAAGTAAGTGCAATTCGTATCCTTTGTTTTGTTTGTAGCGGCATGAAATTGCAGTTGTAAATTTTTCTCATGTTTTTTTTTGTTCCTCTGAACTTTTTACATACTAATGTAAGTAAAGATCGAGTGTGATACATTAGATGTTTAGGTTAGGTTAGGTTAAAAAAAAAAGAATAAAAAGGGAAACTAGTAAGCCGACCTCCACGTGGTGTTTCCTGGACAACGCTAACAGGCTTTATTATAGTATTTTAACGTTTTTCTAATTCTGGAAGACTGTGCATTTCTTCCTCCAATTTTTTGTTAAAATTATAAATTAACTTCAAAGCATTAGCGTTATTTTGATAAACAATAAATTTAGCATTTGATCAATTGTCATTCGATAAATTCACCTATTCGATAAATTATTTATTCGATAAATTGTTTTTCGATAAATTGTATTCGGTCAATTGTCATTCGATAAATTGTTTTCGATAAATTCACCTAGATCCATATACAAACAGTATGATACTTTACTTCAAAATTGTGTATTGTGGTTTTTATATATAAATGAAAAAATGTCAAAATTTGGTACTAATTAAACTTTAACCTTGAATAACTTTGAAAAGAGTAAAAATATCGAAAAATTGTAGGTGCCCTTTTTTGTAAAGCGTCAAATATCCTACAAGAATATATCTTAGTTATTCCGAAGTATTGCTCCCAACGTGACTTATGAAGTACAAGACAATTTTGTTCCCATGCCATGTTATTTAAATGGAAAATAGAAATTACAAATGCGACACCTCTTAATATAAATATAGATACAGATATTAAATTCTAAGTACTATGGGAGGTAATGATGTAGACACACTGTATATAGTGTTGTATTTTTCAAATATACTGTAAATTCGTACCATATTCAATTATTCTCTGTCCAGAAAATAACAAAGTAAAGTAGTACAAACGCAATGTAACATTTAAAATAATATATTCCTTCCTTAACAACTTTTTAGAAGTAACTGAAATACAGATTGCGAAAATTACATTGGAACCCTCGGACTACACAAGAACGACAGAAAATCAGCTGAAAGAGAGAGAAAGAATAATTATGCGCGGTCATCGAGGCGTTTACTTATTCTATTTAGGGTGTATACTTATTTCCGAGACTGACGGAATGCTCATTGCCCCCCTATTTTAACCGCATTCGGCCAGTCTCGGGAAATAAGTGTACACCCTAGCTGCCTCGATGACCGCGCATAATTATTCTTTCTTTCTCTTTATATCCTTGTCGTATTTGTGTAATCCGAGGCGTTGGTTCCATAAGGATTTTCGCAATCTGTATATGTATGTACTCACCAGGTACACGCGCCTTTCCACTTGATTTCTTAGGTTTCTTTTGAGGGGATTCGTCTATCATAAAATTAAAGCAGTCTTCATCTCTATCACTATCATCACGAAAATCATAAATATCTTGGGAATTGCCTCCCAAGTCATCTCTGAACACATAGTCTGATGGTGGTGCATTGGGAATTTGTGGTGGTAGAATATCCTTTGATCTAAAAGTTACAGTGTGAATAACGCTAAATTTTTAAATGTACTGTTTATTTTGGTGGGTAAGATTTTTGATAAATATGAATTATTGGAAGGGAATTTAAATTAAATAATTACCCTAATTTAATTTTCATCACCGTTCCACCTCTGTGAATAGCTACAGTTTCTTGAGGTCTATCAAATTGCATATTCAACCACTGTTGAGTATCTAAGCTTCTCGTTCCATCAAGTACAGAAGGTTGTTCCTCTGCAGATGTCCCAGAACGTTCGTAAGGATACATGGCAGGTTTCGGGAGGGTGAGTTTCAAGGGCGATTGTCGGGAATATTTTACAGGGGTTGTTGGGGGTGGGGGGAGTTCGTGAAGTGGCATAAACTGCAAAATATAATACAATTATAGGGAGATCGCTCTCAATTTACCACATTAGGATTAGAAACTAGTTTAAATAAATTGCAAAAACTAAGTTGAAAGAGATGAAAAAGTCCACAAACCGTGGCCTATTACCCAAAAATCGTCATGATCTAGTGCTCCTGACTAGACTACGTTTAGGCCATTATAAGTTCCGAAGCCTAAAGTAGTAAACTAAGAACAGCCTCGGTATATCCTAAATTTGATCATGAAGAAATATGAAATTTGTGATTAAATATATTTTGATAAATTTCGCAATAACCTATATACTTTCTAAAAGAAAGCGGCATTACAGCAAAAATTTTAAAAGAAGAAAACAACTTGAAAAATAGAACAGAAAGACATCAAAAATATTTGTAAAGAAGAAAAAATACTAGTATGGTTGACTGCTATATGCTGAATACATAAAAAATGAGATGCAGTGTTTGAGACTACTATAGAGACATTGCACTTCTGGAAGTGATGTATAAAATAATAGACATGAGACACACTCAGTTTAAACACATATGCAAACAAAACCATAGGAATATATAAAGGAGGCTTCCTCAAAGGTTGTTCAACTATAGATGAAATATAAGTATCAAGTGACTAATAAACAATAGTTCTTAACAAAATCTTTCATTGCATATATTGTTCATAGACTACATACAGGGGAATGACTCAATTGACAGACAAAACATGTACATGGCAATGAGCAGAATGGGACTATCACTAAAACATATAAGAATGGTGAAAATGACCCTAACTGAAACCTTGAACAAAGTCTTGGTGGACAGCACTGTATCCAAGACTATTGAAGTAAATAGAGACAAGGGGATCCACTTTTGACAGTTCTATTTAATCTGATGCTAGAAAGTATACTAAGAGACTTGATAGATTCAAAAGTAATGATATATTATCAACTCAAAAACACCAAGTGAAAGCCTGTGCAGAAGACATCATAATAACAGAATCAGAAAAAGAACTAGAGCAAATCTGGAAAATAAATCAAGACAGTATGGCCTGAAAACTAAATATTCAATTCAAAAAGTGACTCACTTTGAAGGGGACTGGTAGTGACAGATAAAAGAGATGAAGATTTTGAAATATACAAAGAGACAATGAAAGCCAACAAAGCCTTAGGAGCTCTAGGAAATATAATAAAAACAAAATTATTAACAAGAACAACAAAGATCAGAATGTACAAAACAATCATACAGCTTACTCTGTTGTACGGAAATGAAGCATAGATATTAAATATTTACAGAGGAGTTATGGATACGAGGCAGTGGACAATAGTAGATAGAAACAGTAAAATTCAAGCTAAGATGGTTAGGCCATGTGTGTAGGATGGATGATGAAAGATGTGTGAAGAAAATGCTTCTAGAAGTGTGAAGGACATTTGTTGCCTGCATGGCAACCAGGAAAAATCTCAAAATGGTCGGAGAAAAAGAATATAGATTCTGTGGTATGGAAGAAGTAACCTGTATCTACAGATTTGCGAATTGCACAGCAATTCAGAATCCTAGGAGATTATTGCATAGAAGGGCGACACTTATTTAAAGATATCCTAACATTCCTCAAGAAAACAGGTCCTAAGGAGCTACTAGTCCTTGTGTCTCTTCTCAGGAACTGAGTAGAAAAAAGGGGGTGAAATAGATCTTTCAGATCCCAGTAAATGTCCAATATACAAACATAATACCACATTATATTACGACAACAAAGAAAACAATTGACAGATTGGCTGGACCAAGATGGGGAAGTGATTTGAGGTCAGTCCCAATACTTCCTGAGATGATGTTAAAAATAAATATTGATATTTGGAAGGTATAAAATGAGTATAGTTCAGCCTCTTCAAGGAAATATTATATTTGAAGAACTTAATTTTTTAATGCAATTATTTATGTCAGATATTTCATATCATATCAGCCATGTTGTGTACTAATGTGTACTGCTTCATTAATTCCAGATTTGACCATTATTTCTATAATTTTTCATATCTTATGAAGATTTTTATTCAAAATTAGTGAGTTGGGCTTAATAGTTTGTATAATACTTACATCTTGGGAGGTGGATTTGGGTAACAACGAATAGTCAACAAAGTCTTTGTTTACTGGTTTTTTTCTTTTCCTTTTGGATTCTCTTTCTGGTTTTGGGGGATTTAATTGAATTATATATCTCTCTGCATGTCGAATTTCTTTACCTATATCTTTCAACAGCTTTGGAATATTCACTGTTATTGGAATTTGTTCCCTCACAGACATGTTATACTAAAAAGGTGAAAGCTTGTTAACAAATTCAACATTATCAATTGATATAGAAAATGTATAGTTGTCTTTAAAAAGTAGTTTCATTCTTCAAATTCGCCATGCAACTCTTAAGATAGCTTTATGAGATGAAAGTAGGTACTTATTTAGAATTGAACCAAAAAATTGGTCATCAATTAAAGAAATGGGTCTATTGCAATGAACCTTTCCTCTGAATAAAAGTTTATACAAAAAAAAATTGAAAATCCAATCAATGTTTAGAATGTGCTTACATATTGTGTGTCAATGTAGTTAATATAATCGGTATGATTAATTTGAATATTAAGTGTTTTCTAAATTATGATCATTTATTCCATTTAGGCATATTCTTCAGATTTTCAATTTTTTATCCTAGATGTCTTAATATAATTGAAACAATATTTCCTTGTTAGTTGTAGAAGGCGGTTCTGATTCATTCACAAAATTAGCAATATTTAGGACAGTAGGATTGGCAATACAGTTATTCTAGAACTATGTACTGTCATGTCATTGCGAATGCTACTAGAGTGTTTTTAAAGAAAGAAAGTTCTTGGGCTCTTGATAAACTGCTACCTAGAATGTTGCAGCTTTTCAGTCCAAGTGATAAAGTAGCACAGTGCTTTTAATACACAAATAAATATTGTCAGTACCAACAGTATTAAGCATTGTGCTTACCTTATGGGCATACAAAATGTTTTGTCATTTATATTCATACAAATAAATCATGTTATACATCACTTACATCTTTTTCTGTATTCCAATGCTTGAGACTTTGTAATAATGCCTTAATTCCTGTCAAAAAGTATTCTGGACACCTACTTTCATGCATATTTATGTCAATAAGTTGTTCTAACAAATAAACAGCGGCAAACCAATTTATCATTTCAAAATTTGGATATAGAAATTTTTGTTCTGTCTTGATTTTTTTTTCTATTTCATAAACACTGAAATTACAAAATTACTCAGATCATACTTAAAATTTGGAAGAAAATTTTACAAAGAAAATATAAACTTTAAGAAATAAATTTTTATACACTAAGATACAAGTATAAGTACTCCAAGAATGTCAAATAAAATAAAATTAATTAAAACATAATAGAAAAATGAATGTACATCATTTTTTACCTTAGCTGCATTCCTAAATTAAGATTATGTAGGAAATTTCCTCCAAAAACTAATGAATCCACAGGAGTATAAACTGCATGTATCCATCCCGTTGGAATGAGCATCGTTTGACCCTGTTTTATTACGCATTTAATACATTGATCAACCTAAAATTAAAGAATGTTTTCCACTGACCATTATATTTCAATAAAACCAAATTAAATATTATAAAAGTATAATAGTATGATTTGAGATATGATTACACTAATTCTATTCACTTGTTTATAATACACCTAGATATAATTTTAAGCTAATAAAGAGGGTTTTAATTAAAGAATTATTGAAGCTCATCTAGGATGAAATATTTGTTTATTTTATACTTAATTATCACTGATAATTATTGAATAAAGAATAATTCTATTATTATAAATTTATTAATGTAGAGTTTTGCCAATTGTCCCAATATATTATGAGACACAAGTTTACTTTTTCATATACTCAAGTTTGTTGTATTTACCTGATCTCCAAAGAATGTCTCACTTTGGCTTGTCGATGTCATCCACTGAGAATAAAGTGTTAAATTTGCAGGAGTGGGTTTCACAAAGTAAAATATTTTTTCTCCTTTTAATACATGATACCACACACTGGTTCCACCAAAGTCTATATGGAAATCAGTATATGAATCTTTTACACTCATTAAGCAGTATTTTTGAACTTGCGGCTTTCCTGGGTAATTTATAGGCCATACAAAGTTTGCCCAATCTAGAGTCCGAGCTATACAGGGAGCCTCAACTAATTGCGAGAGCCTACAAATTATTGATATGTAACATAATAATTATGTTATAATCAGTATGCAATATAACCTTCAATTCTCCAAATATTTTTTGCATTTCCTAGAACACAAAATTCTAGCTATACAAATATATTAAATTGTAGATTGTACTCTACATTTTTCCCAATTATTGTTACTAAATACAATACCCTTCAACCACTGTTAGCATAGATCTGAGTGATTTTTTGTCAGAATGAGTTAAGCTTTATTGCATATATTCAAAGATATTAAATTTAGTTTTTAATGAAATGTATACTCAATTATACTCACCCAGTACCCGAAAATTCCAAACTAACAACATTGAACACCCTGGTACGATTTAAACTATTGAAATACTCAACAAATTCCCTAAGCTTCATTTTAATATTATTTTGGCGACAAACATCAATAACGTCAATTTCCATATCACCCCCAATGAATGATTCCACATCATAAACACTAAAATTTTCAGGTGGCATTGTCAAATCTAATTCATCTTTTGTATCTACATATATAGGTCTATTAAATCCATGTGTTTGTAAAAATGTCTCTGAGAGCTGGTGTCCTGGCATATGCAAAACAACATCTGTGTCTGGTGAAAAATGCCTGGCACACAGTTCCTTTATAAACACCGGAGTGCCAGTTTGGACAGGTTTTGTTGAAGCATTGTCATCCCAGTAATCATGTCTATGCCAATTACAGATAGGTTTGTCTGAAATACATTTTATTATTTCACAATTTAAACCAATCGTCTATGTAATTAATGCATAATCTAATTAAAAACATATATAGTCAGGTACACTAATTAGAATCATATATTGTAGATGTATTATTCAGGTTTAACCATAATTGTTATTATTTTGAAGATATTCAACGCAGCTAACAACAGAAAAAATGTACACACTGCAAACTAAATTATTATTGAATATTTCTGTAGTCAACTCATTTGATCATGGTTATCCAATTAATACAATGTATTAATAGATTATAAAAAGGATACATTTCAATGAAAGTAACATTAGAATATTCCACTTTTAACCCATTCATTAGTTATTACCAAATAAGAGCCAAACACTGATTTATTGGTTAAGTAGGGACTATAACCAATTTATATTACTTTATAAATCTGGGAGCTTTAACCAGATGTATACAAAAATGAAGGTTGGTTTAAAAATACTTCTTACTTATGGATGGCCCAAAGGTTGGGACACACCTTGGGCAATGATATTTGTCTATTTCTATAGCTGTGTATTCCGGGAAATTGCAGCAACTGAAATATAGTGTATAGTATTAGCTGTATTTGAGAGATAATAAGAGAAGACTTACATGCTATGAAACCAATCTTTACAAGCATCACATTGTATCATAAAAATGTTCGGGTCATATGGCTGACCACAAAGGCAATAAGAATTTTCCATAGTGTAACTATTTGTGGAATAAAGTTCTGGTTGTTCGGAAAATGTATGTTGTGCTTTAAACATTTTTGACGTTGTTTTGTTTGTCACTCACTGCCATACCAACTTTAATTTGAATGTATATAGCTTCTTCTACTTTTTCTTTATCCAGAGGATACACAAGAATGTAGCAGTTATTCAGGTCTATCCAGTTAGCTTATAAAGTCCAATCTAAGTCGAGAATGGAATGGTACTCAAATTAGTGCATATTTCATATTATAATCTAGATATAATTATTACATCCAAGTTCTTTTTTCAAATTGTTTCAAATTCTGTAACATTTAAAGTTATTTACTAAAAACGATTGGAACACCACAGAATACTAATAACTAACCATAGATACATAAGTTAGGAATGCACGATGTGCGCGATACCGATACCATTCGATATATCAGTGAATCGAGACTTTGATATCTAATTTTTCGTATCGATACTTTGTTTTTCGATACATTCCATTCTTGTAAACTATAGCTTATAGCTTGTCATAAGTTTTTACACTTATCCGTATCCGTATTAGAGTTACGTTGACGTAAAGAAATTGTCAAGAAAACCTTTTTAGCAGAAAACGTATCGTTTCGCTCTGTTTTTAATTGTATAAGTTTTTTTATTTCACCTTTTTATATCTTTGTAAAGCGTAAAAAAGGGCGATATTATTATAGACGAGAACGATGATGATTTTAACGATCTATTTTTGATGCATATTGAACCAAACCAATATCAAAGAAGAAGACAATAGCACGGAATACTGACTTTGGTAGGGATACGGATACGTTTAAGTATACTGAGTAGGGTACGTTACAATACGTTCAACGCATCGTATCGGCTGAGACGTAACGGGTCTACACATGCGCAGTTCGTTACGTATACGGATACGTAAGAAATTTGAGACAAGCTAAAAGTCTCTAATAATAGGTATATATTCTCTTATTACCCTGCGATCAATTACTGGGACTCACATCTTTTATCGACGATTTCCCCGACTTTAGTATAATGTATATGCATAGTAATATGTCAGAAACAGGAATATAAGAATACACTTGTATACAGTATGCAGAGATTGCAATGCAGAATGAGACTTTCGACTGCTGCCGACTGGAATACGAATAATAGAACTGCAGACAGATAATGCAGCAAAACGGACCTTACACGGTCAGTATTACTGTCAATACGGAATACTGACAGTATTGTCAATACTGATGACCAAAATAAATATTCGAATAACCGTCAGTACATTCCATCATTCCGCTCCATACACGATCAATATTACTGACAATATTTTTCGATATTGACAGTAATATTGATGGTGTAAGGGCATGCAGCCTCTGTAGCGAGCAGAGTCTCAGTCCTGGGATTGTTAGAGGTGGCGCCATCTACTGACAATAGCAAATATTAACAGTGGTGGGTAATGTTAATAACATAGAGAAATATAATATAGTTGAGGCTCCCTGTATAGCTCGGACTCAACTGTTTCATCACCAACAAGGCGTGCTTCACTGGAAAATGAATTTTGTCTTCTGTAATGATAACTAAGGTAGTAGGAGTAGTGGCCATGTCTATAATCACGATTGCAACTAAAATGCATGGAAAATTGTTCGATATTTATAGTTATGATGTGAGAAAAAAATCCTTATATATAAAGTTATATTGTTGATACAACAATTTTGTATTTTGTGGAAATATATGTGATTTGGCAGTTTCCACTATATCTATCATATAAATTAATAGATGTTGATAATTTCAAGTGACCTCCAAAAAAGGTCAAATGATAACCCTTACAACAATGTTGTTTGATGGATAATAACCACTTATATGTTGATACTTAATACGAAAACAGTTAAGCAGAAAACAAGTTTAGACGTAGAAAATAACATATTTAAAGAGTTTCAAAATGTAGAATTTAAGAAACATGGTGACTTATTTCCTTCATCACTGAGATGTTTAATTATTGGACCATCAAATGCTGGTGAAACCAATGTTATGATTGATTTATTGGAGCATCCGAATGGACTTAAATTTGAAAATATCTACATTTATCCGAAATCTCGCTATTAACCTAAATACAGGTACCTTGAAGCTCTGTTTGAACCTCTTAAGAGCCAATGCGCTCTGATTTACCCGCGTAAGATTGGAAAGCTTCGAAATTCGGAGGAGGACAGACTCTGATTAAAATCCAAACGTTAAACAAGGCGAGAGTCAGTCAGTACCAGGTCAGTACACTCTGTGCAAAATATGTATGTACTCCGTAAGATGTCGCTTCAGACTGTAGCATTAAAATTCAAATTCTTACGCACCTTCAATCACATTTTTCTCATTAATTAATAAACATAATGATTTCAAATTTTGACAGTATATTACTAGTGTGTAGCTTCGGAGACGATGCATATTTATTACTGCACTGATAAAATATTAACAAAATTTATTTCAAATTCCACAGCACAGAAATTTTTTTCCAAAAAATAATATGCATCGTCTATTCACTGTAATGGTTCATATAAACCCTGAAATTTTGAACGTATTATCTTAACTAATAAGGGAGAAAAATGTGTTTGAAGGAAAAATCACTTATTTTTCAAATTTAAAGCAAATCTTAAAATAATTTCTATTCCTGTTCATACAAGTTTATGTATTGAGTAAATACCTATCAAGTTTCAATCAACAAAAAAAACACATTCTACAGGGTCTTTTAGTACATTTTAGCTTTTTTGGCGAGAGCGTACACAGCGCATTGCCTCTTAAAGAAATTGGTTATTATATCTTCAGCGGAAGTAGTGATATACATCCATCTGAAGCTAAACCAATTTCTTTATTAATTTTTGATGAGGTTGCTTGTGATAAACAAGATATTATTCGTGAATACTGTAGTAAAAAATAGTTAATTGAACTTTGCGTATTGTGAAAATTTCCGTAGACCAGTTTGGTGTGTATTTTTTATCGAAGATTCCCCTGGCTTTTGAAATCGGAACATGATCACCTATTTGGAATATTTGTTCTGTTAAATCTACTCTCTTTATTCGGTTATATACTCTGACTTCAATAATGTCTTTTCATCCCGTTTTCTCACTTTTGAGGGTTTCATTCCGATCGTAAAATGTTTATGTATATTCGTGAACAACATATTGTGAAATATTAATCCATCTGTACGTACCGTTGAAACTAAACTCTTTCCATAATTTCGTTTTCAATGTACGAATAACTTTTTCTGTTATAAAAGCTTTTTTCTCACTAAACATTATGATGACTAATGTGATATTCATTTATGAGAGTTTTCATCGATGGATTGAAAAATTCTGTTCCCATGCCTGTTTGTAAATTGTTTGGTACTGCATAAAAACTTGTTTCATTGCTCTTGCTACTTCATGTCCAGATTTATTTTTTAGCAAGGCCAACAAAACCAAATACATTTTATTACTACCAGTATATACTTATAACCATCATTTTCATCTGCATATTTCTGCTTGTCGGCCAAATCAGCTTGGAATAGATCTTTGAGATATTTAACCATTGTTTTGCGATGTTTGATATTTATTCTAACTGATTTGTGGAGCCCATTGACAATTTGCCTTTTAAAGTTGGACATACTTGATGATGTGGGACTTTATTACACATTCAAGCATCAACAATTATCTTTGCTTTCCTCAATTCCTCAATAATTGAATTTATTTCGTTTGAATGTTCGCTGTGACATGCTACTTAATTGTGATGCTATCAATAAACGCAACCTGTCAACTAATTCATTATGTAGGTACATAATCAATTCTATTATCATTTGCTTCCATAAACAATCTCTTGCCTTCAGTGATAGGTGCAATAATTTTTTTATATTTTTTCCAGTCTACTACCATCGACTTGTTTATCAGGTTTATAATGTCTTTTATGAGCAATTTTTTTGTAATTATTTTCATCAAGGATATTTCTTTAACAATAATTCATACAAACCAGGAGTTTCTTTGTAACTTTTATTTTTCAGGATTATATCAGCACCATCTAGTTTAACTTCAGAGTCACCAATATAAAATTTTATATTATTCCATATTTGTGGTCAAATTCCTTATTTTGATTGCCACTTATCATAGTGCTGATGTACTTTCTCGGTAGCGTGTCATATTGTTCTCAATAATCTTGCACTGATTGTTTTGCAATATTAGTAAATCGATCACCACTTGCTGAAGATATATCAATTTGTTGTTGGTTATTCTCATTATCATCATTTTGAACTTGTTGATTTATATCGTCAAAGTGAATATTTCCAAGTATGGCTATTTTCAAATCACTTGTATCATCATAGTTGTTTTTTGTTCCGAATAATATGATTAATCGATCCCAATTGGTTTTTTCCTTGCGTTTTGTAGTGGTCGGTCAACTCTTTTTTTTGTGCATCTTTTTAGGGGTGCACCTGCTCGCCTACTATGCATTGTGTACTTGGCTCGGAATCGGTGGGTTCGGGTTCGAAACTCAGCAGCGACAATATTTAATTTTTCAAATTGTATATTACACAAACAGTAGCTTTAAGGGTGTGGTTGTTGAATCCAACGTTTCTGGTCACTGTTGATCTTAGGAGATAGGTAGGTGACAGGTGATAATAAGTGACAGGTGATAGTAGGTGACATCAAGACCTTCTAGTCATTGTTGATTACTTCTATGAGCTTCTGGTCATTGTCGATTACTTCTTCAGGTGATACTTTCCAATACTCCTTGTATATATGCAAAATTTATCGCTTATCTCTTGATCTCTTCTTCTTTCTCATTTATCGCACAACCTCTGGTCATTGTCGACAACTTCTTGTACAACCGTCTGGTCTTTGTCCTCCACTTTTTCGGATACATGACCATCGAGTTTGAAGAACCGGATGGATCGGTTAAAAAGTGTCCCAAAACCGTTATTGTACAACTTCTAAGAAAGTGAAGACCGGCGAAAAGCCTTTTAACTTTGAAGGCGACAGCAAACTCTGGCATACACTAATGGCCGTATTCACCAACTTCAACTCTAATCATGATTAGGTAATTGTGATTAAATAAGTAATCTTGATTAAGTCAAATTGCTATTCACCAAATTGTTGTTTGGTAAAATTAAGCAATCAGGGGTTAACTTTGATTTACAACTTGGCAACATGGATATTTTCTCAGTGTCACCACCCAAAATACGAATGTTTTAGCTTGTATTGGCAGATATTGCTAACACTTTACATTTTTAAAAATCGATTTAACCTTACTGGATTGTTACTAAAAAATAAAAAAACCTTTTAATTCAAAGTTACTTGGTATTTTATTTGGGACTATCCTACTGGGGTGGTATAGTCATCATACTAATTACAAATAGGCTTGATCAGTCTAAATCTTTTATAAAAGTTGTATTCATCCATTGTTTGAAAATAATTAGTTCTTTCTAGTAAAGTCATCTGCAATAATGTCCATAACGTCCAAATCATCGTCATACACAGCTGATCTTCAATATTTTCCTTGTTCCAGAAAAAAATAAACCAACAAAAAATCAAAAATTGTAAAGGACAAGATAAATTTGAAGGTTTGGGTTATATTGTTTGATTGTTATGTTCACTTCTGTCAGAATAAACGGCGATTATCTTTAAAACCGCTCAAATTTGGCCGATTAAGTTAATTTCTTGTTTAAGCACTAATTCTCTGATTTAAAAATTGGTGAATACGAAATTAGCTGCTTAACCACAATTAAAAGTTAATTGTAGATATTTTACTTTGGTGAATACGTGCATAAAGAATCGTAATAAGTGCTTACAGCTTCACTCGAATGACACTGAGAAAATGTTTTTAATCAAGTGTTGTTTTATCAAATTCATTAGATATTTTTCCATCAGTAGCTCCACTTCTATACTTTTCGTTGAAATTATAAACGTGAAATTGATAATTTGAAAAATAATTATTTCGTTTTGTTATTTAACGTCGGCCTATTGGGCAGAGTAGAATTCAATGGAGTAAATTATAATTGTCGCAAGGAGTGAAATAATTCGTTCTGCATTGTTTTTGTATTATAAGCAAGTCAACGTAATTACCGTAAATTCGTACTTTATTTGTTTAATTTTGTGTCAGTGACGAACTTAAAACTGTGTTTTTCTATTCCACTCAACTGTCATCATTTCTGAGGTTTTATTCTTATATAATCATAGATATTATGGAAGAGGTTATGTTATTCTATTTTTTGTTTTTATTTCACTTTTATGAAAGTGTCACTTATTTCCTCTATATGATAGGTACCGTGCAAAAATATATGGCCAGCATTTAAAGCTGCCTGTCCCTCATTTATGCACTAAGAAGAAGACTCGGCATTTATAAATTCAAATAAACTTAGAATAGTCAGTGTATACCTAATCCATAGTTACAAAAACAAAGAGAAAATAAGTCGGTATTTAAGATTAAAAGTATTACTCAATACAACACCGTACCTTCCCTGCAACTTTTGTAGATATGACTATATCAAAAATAAAATAAAAACACGAAATCAGACCTAAGACTAAACAGTTGATTGAACGCTTTTTTCATTTTTCACAAATATCAACCATACTTATTACTAAAAATATTGGGAGACAAAATTTAGTTTAATAACACAAAATACTGAAGCACAATCAAAGAAAAAGCAAAAGTTTCACAAAACACACACTGAAAATAACTAAAACAGGAAAATAAAACCACTTAAATATCAAATGGCTCATACGGCAGCTGATTTATTTTTCTCGTTGCTAAGATACCATTGACATTTAAGAGCGCCATCTATCGAATTTTACTTTTCCCAATTTCTGCGACTGAGGCTAATCACCGACGCCGTGAGCACTCTACCCCTAACCGGAAATTTTGGCGAACCCACAAGTGTTCCAACCAGAGGTAGCGTTCTTTAACGAGCTCAACATCCATGGACTCGGGACCTCTCCTTCGAAAGACGTCATATCTACATTAAATTGAAAATAAAATTAAAAAATAATTGCAATCTACAAAAGGCCAAACAATAATTAGGTAATTCAATTTGGGTCTGTAAGGACCATAAGAAAGAGACTCGCTTAATTATGTTATGGTCTGTGAAGACCGTAAGAAAGATGCGTCTGTAGACACGGACATATGCGAAGTTTCGTTTCATCTCTGGCTTCATATATTATTTCTCTATGTTTCATTTCTTGTTGCTGGTGTATTCTTTGTCGAAAGTAATGAAATATCTAAGTTTTTATAAACACACACAAACAAGTATTTTACAAATTACCACATTTGTGTTTTTTTGTAGACCGTTCTGGACCCTGGAGAGTGGACAAAATTCCAGGGCCCGTGAGAATCTCACTAATGAGATTCAGGATGTTCGGTTAAAAACTCAACCAGAATGAGCTTTTGCTCATATGTTGAATATTTCTTATCTCCCATTTGGCAGTTAAATAAATATAAAAAAGGTTCTTGGTTACTGGTTACTTTAATGAGTACCTAGATTGTAAATTCGCAATAGAAAAAATAAGTCATTGATAACTTATTTAATGGAATAAAAAACCAAATTTTCTTAGATACAATAATTTTGATAACGAGAAGAGAGGGCTGCTTTATTTAAAACAATTGAAAATACAAGATATATTATTCAACATTCTTGAACTTGATGAACTTTCAAACAAGCCTCTATTACAAAAAACAGTTTTTCAGTTATTCAGTTATTTCATTGCGTTAACAATTTTTTAAATTCATGTTACCTCTCTCAGATTTTAAAAATATTTTTTATTTGTAAAACGTTACCAATATACATTTAATACCATTGAGAGCTTTACAAATTTCAATATTTAATTCATGGACATTGGACATGTATTGAAGAATTGGTGGAAGTACTTACCACCATAACACAACAAGTATAATAAAATAGTATCATAAAATGAATATATGAGTATGAGTCTAGAGATAAAACACTCGAAGTTTATTACTTATATAAGTATGTATATGCAACCAAAATTTTTAACATAAACAATTAACGACAAGCATAGTCATGCCATCTATTCATTTGTAAGAAACTAAGAACGAGGCTTAACCTCAATCACATAAGTGTCTACCCCTTTATTTCACTAGCTAGAAACAAAAGAAAAATTAAATAGAGTTATTGAATCAGAAATTTAGAGTAGAAACTATGCTGGAATCTATTCACTGTTTATGCGACATCTATCGGTGAGTGGATAAGTAACAATTAAGAATCACCGTTGGCATGCTGTGGGTCAGTCAATGTATCTTACTAATCGATAATACAACTTACTTCTCGCGTACAATTTCCATTGTGCTATCTCACCCACTTATTATATTGTATAAAAGAGGTCAGTACTAATAGCATGTTTATGCAATTTATGGGCGGTAAAAATTAAATATGTATGGTTTATTTACAATATAAAGACGATGACGTTGCCAAACAAAATATTGTGCTGTTGCTAAGCTGTAGTTTTTTTCACTTGACTAAAACTGGAATAAAATTGACAGTTCACCTTTTTAATTGGTTTGTGCCTCGTAGGGCGTAGGTCAAAAATATTCATGTGAAAATAAAAGATGTTACCATCTCTGGACATACATTGTACAGCTACTTCGACATTTTATTAAGTACCTACACACTGCAGATTTGCCTAAATAATTAATTGTGAAAGCAACTGTTTTTTTAATCTCAAAGAAACAGTGAATTTGAAAGCACCAAAAAGGCTAGTAAATATCAGACGATGATCGGAAGTCAATGAACGTCAAAATGAACTGGGGAATTCTACCAGCTGATCTGACAACGTCTTGAAGTTTTGCCAACCCGTCAGCTGTAAATTGCCCTGACTGTTGAGGATTATTGAGGAAATTAATATTTATTCTGGCAAGTAACTAAAAATGATATCATCTTCTTTTCATCGTAAAAATCCTATAGCAGTCGTATTAGGATAGGAATTTGTTCAATTTAAAACGTCTCCGCATAGGTATAGCCTTTTTGCAACTAACCCTCTTTTAAATACCTATATTAGAGAATCTGCCGCGATATTCAATAATGATATTCCTAGTTTTTTATTTTTGTGAAGCTGTCCTCCTAAGTTATCGTCCATCCTGTCCTTTCCGGGAAGGTAGACAGGTCACTAGGAGACATCTCTTTTATTTCGGCAGATGTAGTCCAAGACTCACCGAACACACACTCTCTCATTGTCCAGCCGCTTCACATGGCTAAAAAATCGACAAGGAGCGCAGAGCCGCTTTCGGGTGCATCATGTATAGCACTTCGGAGCTGCTTCGTAGCACTTTGGTACTACTCTTGCACTTCGGGTTCCGCTCTCGGACCACTCTAGGCTACCTCGTCCCTCTCCCCTGATACATCTACCGTTTTCAAGGAGTTTCAAGATCTTAAACGTCAAAATGTTGTTTTTGTAGGTTTTATACGGTTTTTATGAATGTTTATTGTTATTATTGTTAATGTTTATAATAGTTTTAATTAATGCTCATTGTAAACGGAATTGAATAAACCACAGTCCTCAAGTAAGAACGTATTGCCAGAAAAATGATTAATTAACCATAAATAAAACCATTGTATCATGGATCATGGATAAAATCTGTCTCTGAATAAAAAGGGGATAAAACTCTAAGAGCATGGCGTGACATTTAAAAAGCTGGTTTTGGAGCGTTCGGGTGTACGAAAATCAAGAGTACTCTCCAAATCAGCGGTGCATAGTGCTCCTGGAGCGTAATGCACTACACCCGAAAGCGGCTCAGATAACGTGTACATCATAGGTATACATAGAACACGTTACTATGGAATATAAAACACACGTTGTTTTGGTCGAATAAGCAGCTCGTTCTCATTTTTTAGTAAGTAGAGAAAGTTAAAGTTCCATTAAGCGTTGAAAAACTTGATATTTAATGTATTTACGATTTATATTTTTACAATCTAGTCCACTGTAACTATAATTAAATGGAACCTAATGTATGGCTCAGATTATTTTGTTTTTGTAGTGGGTGCAGTTAATTCGACGGAAAAGATTTAGGGTCCGTGACTGTCCTCTCCGATTGAAAATGTTCCTCGAGAACGTCGTCAGAACAACGGACTTCGATTAGGTAAATGAAGATTCGAGGGTATTCGAAGAAAACCGGTGGCCGCCTTTCACTTGTTCTCCACTGTCCCTCAGGAAACAAATGGGATATATCGGCACGCCTACTACCATTATTTAAACAAATTTCGGTTTGCCACCTTTCTCGTTCCTTCGGTATATAAATACGAACTTAGTTGCTTGCTGCGATTTCTTGTATATGGAAATTAGCCAAAACCAATTACTACGTAAGTGGTAAATTGGATTAAAGTAACACAGGCTCCCGTTCGCCGCGGACGGGAGCACACATTTTAGGAATTGTTTATGTTGAAAAAATATTATAGATGTTTCTTCGTTGAAACTAATAATCACAATTATATGATAACGAATGAAAGAGGGGTCTATTCACATACAGTGACATTTTTTGTTACATGTGAGATTGGCAAAAAAGTACAGTCTCACAAAATTTCACTGTTCGTCATAAATAATGACATGTTTGACGTTTTTAATGCCTATTATTTGTTTTTCGTTCAATTTTAAAAACCTACAGTGTGTCATTCGTACAGTGCAATGCAATATAATTTTGTATTGAAATTACTAATTATTTTCGAAAGAGAAGAAAATAAGCTTCCTTTGTGATATGTCACTCGGCCTAGATTGCTATTTCAAAAAATTTTAGAAGGTGGCCGTACGCTGACCACTGACATGCAAAACATTCAACACTTGCTCGAAAATATGCAGAATAACGTCTCATTAATCGTCCTAGAGTTTTATAGCTTTCCCTTTATCCGTTTTAAAGATAATCCCTTGGGCGACACTTTCCATCAGCAACACTGTATATATTTGCTTCTCATATTCTTCAATGGAGGTTTTGTTCATTCTTTCAAGCTGAGTATTCAGGATTTTTTCTTATCAAAATATTTTCTAAAACCAAGAAATACCATCAATAGAGATTGGTTATTATATAATATTAAAATAATTTCAATATGTTTTTATAGAATTAAATATTTTTTAAATTTCTGAACCTACCCAGAGGCACATTCAATCTTGTCATCAAAACAAAAAAGGTAGTATGGAAGTTATTTTTAAATTTAAGATTTATGAATATGTTAACGGGAAGTGGTCAATCGATATTGCTCAAGGCATTAAGGGCCTAGCGTCTGACCCTTTCATGGTCCATTGGTATTGCATGTGGATTTCGCGCTTTTCCTTTTGCTTTTACCGATCAATTGCTGCAAATGGATATCGGACCTACATCCAAAACCACTTATCAACTGCAGATCACTTCATTTTGTGCTTAACACGCTCGAAAAGTTTCGAGATTTTTCAAGAAGTGCGATTTCTAAATGTTATTCTTCTCTCGTTGTATTATATATTTAATGGTTAGCTTACCTCAGTAAACATCATAACATAATGCAATTGATCAACAACTCAATTTCCTTTTGATTTCCATGGTGTTTAAACTAAAAAGTGGCATTTGAATACATCCTCATCAGTTCCAATAATAACGTCTATTTTTTGGAAAAATCTGCTAGAGACAATTTATTCATTTTTCTACTAATAAGTATATACTTTTTCCACTGATAGCTGATAAGAAGTTGAAAATTATTGCTTCTTTTAGCCAACTGAAAAGTTGAATTTCCCTATATAGTGGTTAATATTTTTTTCTATCTAGGTCAAATATTTTGAGATTCCAGAATTCAACAAAAACTTGTGCAACATAATTTTGCATACCCAGGAGATTAACTTAAACATATTTGCCGCTTGAAATTACATATCAAGAAAATTATTTGAATGAAAATGAAATTAGTTTAAAATTCACGCTCAACTAAAAATGACTGATGACATAAGGAGTACGTTTCTAATATATTTTGAGCGAAATCAGACAGTGTATTTGTCAGTCAGACGACGGGGTAATCGCTTCTCGTGGTGCGTTTGTAAACTCTCTGGTGTATAAGTATAACTTTTACATTCAAGTGAACGCAATACCACTGTAATTTGTCTTTTTTTTTTCAATTGCGCATGTGTTCAAATTGAAACATTAACCAAGTTTTGTATTATTTTTGGATGTGGTCGTATAATTGGTCTTGTTAATAAACTTTAAAACTTTAAAGCATAAAACCAAAAACAACACAAAGCTAACTGCATGAAAAAATTTACTTCGACTGAAGGAAAATATTGTAGCCATATTCTTTTCATTATTTCAATATATACTTTCATAATAAAGTATTCAGTTAAATATTTGTTAACTTTGTTAATCAAAGTCAGAAATCCCCTGTGTATAAAGTTGTGTGAAAAACAATTACCAACTAATAATAATAGTAATGGATCTAGCTGGGATTTTGGCATTGATGGCTGGCCGTTTCTTTGAATGCGGCTCGGTTTCGTCGGCATAGGGCTATATTCAATTGCCTCCAAACAGCTACCCTAATTAACAAAATGTAATTAAATCAATTAAGGGCATAGCGTCGGTCGAGTTGCAGGGATTTATTTTAGATTCCCCTCTCAAGATGTTAACCTATTGCACAGAGTGTCAGGCGCCTTTAGATCGTTCGGGAGGAGAAATCTGAGATTTTATGGATATGAATTAAAGTTAAAGTTTGTCCAAAATCAATTGCTCTTCCTTTCTCTCTCTCTCTCTCATAACTCGACATGACAGTTAAAACATAGTATATTTTTGAGGACAACAGCATTTTCTCATTTACGTAACTTTCTTGCGAGTTTCATTGTGCGAAAAATGTTCCATATTTCCAAAAAACTACTTTTTGAGAACGAAACATTGGGAGGATCTCCGACTACAACACCAAAACATATTTTCATCCAGGACCATTTTCAGAAAATGGCGTGGCTTGTGTCTCACTAAACATTCATTTGCTTCTAGCTCAGTACTAGAATTACTACATATTTGTGATAAGAAACAAGAACTACATATCTTTGCCTAACCATAAAGTCATAAAATAATAGAGAAAGGTGAATATCTTTATAGCTGAGTACACATGACTAAAAAGTCAAGAAAACTATTTTTTTGTATTCTGTGTAAAATTGTTTTTCTACATTCATGCAAAAAACAACACTTTTGTGAAACACACTTAATGGAAAAAGAGGTTCTTTTTTGCACTGGTGCAATAAAATTTTTGTTGCAGTCATCTGTCATTCTTGTGTCAGTTTTGTCATGGTTTATGACAAACATAAACATTTAAATAAAATAAAAATCCAGAGCAAGTGTCTGATACTGCTTTAATACAACAATAATATATGTATATCCTACTACTTAGTCTCAACGAGTTACAATTATTGCAAAAATCTTTAATTATTTAAAATTTAAATGGTCAAGGCGAAAACTAGCTATGATTGAGTAATGACAAGGTGGAGGCCATGAAGATACAAAAAAAAGAAGAACGGTTTGAGTTTGATTAGGTTAGGTTAGGTTCCCAACATATTAAAATTTATTTTTCCAGTTTTTGCATGAATGTAGAAAAAATATTGTATGCAACTCTTGCAAAACGTATTTTTTGCACTCGACGTGTTGTCCAACTCGGCCTAAAGACGTCGTTGGACAATTTCACGTCACGTGCAAAAAATACTCACTTTTTGCACTTGTTGCATAAATAACTATTTCTTGACTTAATAAAGAAAGAACACTCTGTGAAAAATCCCACCTAAATATCTTAAGTTTAATCACCCACAAATTCAAAATCTGTTGCACTAAAAAACAATTTCTCGGGACACTAGACTAAGCCACAATTTGAGAACTCAATCAATAAGAGAATGCCTCGAATAATTTCCACTGAACTTGAGATCTTTTAAAAGCCCAAATCCATAAGTAGGTAGTGAAAGTAAATCAACGTTTTTTCTTGGTGAGATATATTAAAACGTCTGGAGTACGTGGCAATTAAAAATTGATGAATATTTTCTTGCAATCACTACATATATACAGGGTGATGCATTAGTGCGATAAAGTCCTATATCTTGTAAAGATATTTGAATGAAATTTTGACCGGTTGTAGCCAGCTCAAAGGCTCATATTTTAAAATTAGTCGCAAGTATACAGCGTGTTCCAGAACGCCGTGCCAAATCAAAGTTATATTTTTTAAATGAGACACCTTGTATTTTACTTCAAATTTGAATACTGGTTGACTTCGCTATTACAATGATATAATATTGTAATGGATTATACAGCGTTCTGACCACTTGTTCCTGTAAATGGTAATGACTTCAACGCCCTGTATACTTTAAACTGTACAATTTAAAATTAATCTTTTATAGCCACACTGTGATAGTCGTCCAGTACTACAATTCAATCGAACTGATTCGATATCTAAGAAACCGTATACAGGGGGAACCCAAACTCGATTACATTGGTTTCACAATTTTTTTGAATGGATCACCCTGTATTTTATATCGGTAAATAAAAGTTACCTAGCTATGCTTCAAAATTTATTGAGTATCCGTATACCCAAACTGAATAGTTTTTGTGATATCTGTAGATGGGATTAATAGAACTGATGATACTTTTTTGTCTTATTTCATTTGTCATTATTCCGAAACTTTTCCTTAAATAGCCTAGTCTAATAGAAATCATATTTAGACGTTCTGCGTAAAAACAACGGCATTTTCCATATTTTCAAAATTAGCAAAACTAACAATGATACTCGGGCTGGCAACGGGTATCTTTATCCGAATGTGAATAAGGTGTTTAACTAAAAATAAATTTAGGTTTGTGCTTAACTTAATTTTAAGGAAACAAACTACGTCCTGATAAACTGATAAACTTTTCAAACAAATATTGCATTTATATGTTCATAATAATGTGAAAAGTGTTATAGTTAATGAACAACAACACGTATTTATAGTAGGCTGATCAATTAATACTAATATGTTACTTATTTTCATCAAGCGGAAATCCACGCTTGTTGAGCGAGTGAGAAAGTGCGCCCAGTCCAATATTAATAAAGATATAGAAGACAAAGAATTATCATAATGTCGGATAGTCTAGCAGCCATTGAAGCATTGAGCTCTTGTGCAATCAGTTCCAAAATGATGTGGGAATGCCTTGGCAAACTCAATGAACTAGGCGAGAACAATATAGTTACCTTACTATGGATTCCAGGACACACTGGAGTAGAGGAATATGAAATAGCAGAAGAACTAGCAAAGAGGGTGGATTGAAATACCTTTCTGGGGCCCTGAACCCTTTCGCGGAATAAGCCCCAATGTAATATTGGAAGAAATAGGAAAAGCCGAGAGAAAGACAAGATCTTACAATTGGAAAGATCTAGTAGGGCTTATACAATCAAATATTCTTCTGAGTGACTACAACCTGTGGAGATCAAATGAATGCATAAGTCAAAGTGAAACTGCGCTAAGAGATACTAACGGGACATTGTCGCCTGAATGGGCATCTGAAAAAGTTTGTAAATGTTTTCGTTTTTCAGACTCTACTACATGCTGATGATTCTAAAATATTTAAAAAGATAAAAACAGCGAGGGACTGTGTCATGTTACAAAGAGATATAAATATAATTCATAAATGGAGTATTGATAACCAAACAAACTTTAATATTATTAAGTGTTTTGTTATGTTTGTATCTCGTAAAAAAGAGTATATTTTTTTTTGATTACCGAATTGGAAAGGTTTTTCATTTACAATTCAAGAAATTAAAGAATTAGGTGTAACATATAATGATAAATTATCATACATATGTAACTCATATAATATTAAATCTGTTGCTAAAGCAAATCGTATGCTGGTATTTATTTGGAGGTTATTAAACAATAACTTTATTGTATAACACGTTGGTTAGAACTAAGTTAGACATTGCATCTCTTGTTTGGGGTGATCAGGCAGAGCTACATTTAGATGCTGTTGAGCGAGTGAGAAATAGATTATTGAGACATCTAAATTTTAAGAAATACTGAAAATAGCCAGACTATAACAAGATTACGAACAGAATTTAACATAATATCTTTACAGTCTAGACGACAGCTATTAACGATCATTTTCTTGTATAAGTTGGTAAACAGTATTACAAATTCAGGCGCTTTACTGTCTTTAATACCCCAAAGAGTAACAAGATATATGTATAATCCTATTGAAAATACTAGTAGCTTCCATCTCCTACTTACATTCCTTACTACGACCATTAGCTAACAATGTAGATCAATTGATGGAAATCAACTTTACTTTTCCGTTATCACAATTAAGACGTCAGATATACAGGGTGTTTCCAAATTACACCTACAACGTTTGCATGTAACCTATCGTAAAAATGGACAAAATTATATAATGAATGAGGGGTATAGCCTGCTCATTTTTAGAACGAGGTGTTAAAGTTATGAAAAATCAAATATTTCGAGTTGATAAAATTGAAATGGATGAATAAATTAATTTGGTATTTTGCAGGTTGTTTGGTAGTTGTTAGAAACATACACGAAAATTTTTATTTTATTATTAAAAAGTGATGCTGCAGATTTGATGAAAACATTATATATTTTCACTAAAAATTTTTGGTTATGCGTTTTTCACGGGTCAATTTTGACGTTTAAATACCTTACCCTTTTTGCGATTTTCTTATGGAGATTTCTTTGTTAGCGACCCCCCACTGGTCCGGAATACTCCTAGCTTATTTACTTTTAATATTTATATAAATTCTATAAGCAATCACTATAAATGTGATTCCATTATAATAAGATCTCACTTTGAGTATTGTCCAACTGTTCTGCATTCTTTTGAACTAAATGAAATACTTATTTCACAAAAGCTTCAACATAGAGCTAATAGAATTATTGTGCCTCCTTACTTCTACTCAGTTTCTGAGGAGAATTTCAGAAACTAGTATCTATTTCCCGTAGGAATTTCAGAATATCTGCAGGCTTCAACTTAGGTGAATCATCCTCTTCTATCCAGTAATCTCCCAGGTACTGTGCTCTAGGATTCTGGAGTGCTTTGCATTTGGAAAGTATGTGGATGGAGGCTTCTTCTTCCATGCCACAAATCTACATTTTTCTTCCTCCACTATTTTGAGTTTTTCCAGGTGCCCATTCAGGTGGCAATGTCCCGTTAGGATACCTGTTAAAACTCTTAGCGCAGTTTTACTTTGACTTATGCTAGACGCAACCGTTAGACGTCAGCTAAATGCTACATACATAATTTGGTACCTAACTATTTTGCAAAGTTCGCTCTGTATAATAATGAAAGTCATCAATTTGCAACAAGTAGTAGTTGTCAAATACACATAACAAACAAAAATATTTTTATTTAAAGGACTAAATGAATAAAACAACTTCATAACTCAGTCGAATACTTTAACAGTGTCTAAAACAGCATTATTGTATTATTAAAAGAGCTTTCCAATAAAAATTATTTAAAGTCTCTACTGAGTACTGCATTATTGTATTGTATTTTGGTAATTTTACTATTATTTTTATATTTAGTGACTCTGTTCATATTTAAAATTCTTCTAGAATTTTTTGTAATATTTGTAATTTTATATGTTGTAATATGTAAAAAGTTTACTATGATATCTTTTAAATTATGATTCTTCACTATATACATTAGGATATCCTATTTTTTTTTAATAAACTATCTATCTATCCAAAATCGCAAATAAAAAAATCATTAATTCCCTTCAAGATAGCTTTAGTGGGATACCTCTATATGTTGTTTGCAACAGAGTTTCTAATGAACAAAATTAATTCATCTATTTTCGTTAAATATATCTGCCAAACGCCCTAGTTCTCCATTGCAGGGTGAGGATCAAACGATCCCGTCGAGCTTTGTGGTTTGTATACACCTGTTGGGAGTCCTTTCGACCCCTAATTATCTCTTTATCGGGTGGCAATAGTCAGACGGCCACTTTCTCGGTCAACTGGCTTTGTTTAGATTGGGTCTTTAAAGGACGGCTACGCTCCCGGCCTCCATCTGATTATTTCTTGCTAAAGACCTAGATTATCATTTTCAGTTCAATTTTATCTGAAGTCAAAGTATTTTGTAAAGGGATAACGAATCGGCTCAAACTTAAGTACGATTTAATAAGGTTTTAATAAAATATTATAATGTGTTATTGTTTTAGACCTACAAAATACAGGATGTTTCATTTAAACTTATCAACTTTTTCTTTCATTTATTTTTTTTATCACACCTTTGTTTGCTGCTCGCCTATCCATTGCTGCAGGAAGAGAATTAAATGCTTTATGAACTCACACACTTCAACAGATCTAATTCAAACTTTGTATACCTTTCAAGGATAGATGACAATACAATTTAGTAATTATAGTATGTACCTATAACCCAGCATTTAAACCCCATTTATTTCATTTGTAAAATAAAATTTTCTGTTTTATTTTTACATTCTGTATATCTATTGTTTAGACCGTTGGAAAGCATTTTCTACGGGCTTTCCAGCGAATTATTACAAGTAGGGGGCTACTATTGAAATATTTGTAGATGGGTCATTGGGGGGTTGATGGCGGTGCGATCTCTCTTCTGTCATTTTAGACCCCCCAATATCTACCCTACAAAAGGGGTACAGCCCATTGTATGTTTTAAAATTGACAATCTGTAAAGAAAGTGTGAGCTTGTCGTAAAAAAGACTGTGTAATTATTATTGTGATAATGGTGAAACAAAAACAATACAAGTATGTTTGATAAAATAGATAAACAAAGTAATTCTGTGGGAAAATTCTATTGGAAAACTTACTATGCTTTTTTTAGATGCTTTGTCAAATGTGCCCTTGCCTGTCATTAAATAAAAGTATGGTTATGAGAGGTCTTGGAAATAGTGCTCTCCAACTAATTATTAAGGTAACTATTATGTTAAATGACTTAAAATATTTACATAATTTACACATTGTTTCGAACGTGTTATAAAATATGAGTTAAATTAACCAACTTGGATATTTCATGTAGCTATGTTCGAAGATATTTCAAGATATCGCTATAAACGGTAACATGGCCTTGTCTGTTATAACCACGGAAGCATTACATAATTTGATTGACATAAGACAAAGGAATGAAATTTCGACCTTAGAAAAAAAATAATCACTTCGTGGATTTATTGATGATTTAATAAAAATTATCTCGATAATTCTTCTTATGCCAGTCCTGTTTTTAGTGACAAAAAGAAAAATAACACGGTTAGTTTGTAACTCTAAATAGAATAACAGTAAAAGATCGATTTCCATTCCCTAGAATCGAAGACCATATTGGCTATTAAAGCACTGAGCTCTTTGTGTATTCAGTTCCAAAATGATTGTGGAATGCCCAGACAAACTCAATGTAGGCGAGAACTTTATAATTACCTTACTATGGATTCCAGGAAACACTGGAATAGAAGGAAATGAAATAGCAGATGAACTAGCGAAGAGGGGGCTGAAATACCTTTCTGGGGGCCTGAACCCTTTTGCAGAGTGAGCCCCAATGTAATATGGAAGAAATAGGTGAAGCCGAGAGAAAGAGAAGATCTGACCATTGGAAAGATCTAGTAGGGCTTATACAAACAAATGTTCTTCTGGGTGACTACAACCTGTTGAGATCAAATAAATGCATAAGACAAAGTAAAACTGCGCTAAGAGTTTCAACAGGGATTCTAATGAGACATTTGGCCTGAATGGGCACCTGAAAAAGCTCAAAATAGTGAAGGAAGAAGAATGTAGATTTTGTGGCATGGGAGAAGAAACCTTCATCCACATACTTTCCAACTCCACAGCACTTCAGAATCCTAGAGCACAGTACCTGGGAGATTACTGGATAGAAGAGGAACCTTCACCTAAAGTGAAGCCTGCAGATACCCTAAAATTCTTCCGGGAAATAGGACTAGAGGAGCTACTAGTTTCTGAGACTCTCCTCAGAAACCACCTACAAACGTCAGAAGTACCGCAAAACCTCACAACTTTTCCCAAAGGTCATAACTTTGCCCGAAGGTCATAATTTTGTAAGGTTGTGAACATGATTTTTTTAGAACTCCGAAAACATGGTAAAATCGTTCAAACGATCGCAAACGTTCCTTAGCAAGTCATTTCAACTCTCAGTAATGCACTAACCACTGTAGGGCTGTGTTGCTCTTCGGAAGCAGGTAAGGATATTTAGGCTGGTTTTTGTTGATTTTTAACATGAAAAGCTAATGTTTGCTGTGACTTTGTTTATCAATAATATTTCACATAATTTGGGCGTACCTTGATGTTTTGTTACCAACGTGATTTTGTGTAATTTTTGCTGATTGTTTAAGAAAGTCCTTATTGGCGAAAAAAAGAAGTAGGCAATGATGTCCTATGAATTTTCGGAGTTTTTCATTCGAGAAAAAGTTTTTTTTTCACTTTAAATGGCTTATTTTGTTTATAAACAATAATAATAATAATACTGTAGGATAAGTTATAGTAATGCTTAAAATGAAAACTGATTTATATTTTTGCAGTATATTTGCAACTGTAATGATATATTGGATATAAACTACTTCGATATAGAAAAAATACTCAATCCACCTGAAATAAGAAGAGGTCATCACTTTTTTGATGAAAACCTGACAAAGTTCAAACTTTAATATTGTGAGACTGAATACCCAAGGAAAATATTGTTGATTTTTTCAATATTTAAATGGGAATGCTACGTTTTTTTTGTTCAGCAATGAAACTCTAAGAAAAAGTGTTCATTTACTGGTTTAAGAGTGAAAACTGTTAATTTGTTTAAAGTTTTTGTGATATTTCCTATTTTACCTTCTATTATAAGTACCTATTCAGCCGTTTTTTTTACTTTCATACATGCAGAAACTTTTTTAAAAACATAATATGAGGGCAAAGTTGTGATAAAATGTTTTAAAATTGCTCAACGGTGAATTCCAAATGAGTGGGCATAGTTGAAAAATTTGCTGACAACTTTGCCAACCCCATTTTTTTTCTCGGATACTTCCTATGAAGATATCGAAACAACACTGGAACTAACGATTCTTGATGGAAAAACATAACTTTTGAGATAGACGCAATTACGAAAAAAAAAGCTCACAAAAATATATTAACCGAAAACAATATTTTCGTGGGCAAAGTTGTTGCAAAGGTGTTACGGTACGACAACTACGAATTTGGAGGCTACTTCCTAAAATAGATATCAGAAAAACTATAATTCTATCTTATCTGTAAAAAAGGTTGTTGTTAAAACACATGATCAATTGAACACAATATAACTTGATAATATGCCTTATTCCCTTTTTTCCTAGATTGTTCCAGTTTTGGAATAAGAAACATTTCGATTTTTTTATAATCCTCATATAACCATACATCTGTACCTTTCAGCTCCTTTGGATTTCTTAAAAACATTAATTAAACATTAAGTTCTGAAAAGGGACCGTGGATTCCAAACACTACGCCAAAGATCCCAATTAGCGTACAACGCTAATCAACGATTCCACTGCGCTGTAATCTAGTTGCTTGAAATAAAAGTTCACATAATCGTTGAAATTCTTTATTTCTATAGTGGCTGTATAGTATTACACTTACACATGAAGGGTTGCATCACAGCGACCACTACAGAAAGCCAGTCACGTGGAAAAGCAAAAAATTATATAGGTTGATCCTGATAAACCCTTTCGGGCAAGGACTTATTTCTATCACTACAATGCTGACATAAGTCACCTACAACGCATAGTGAAAAACTAATACTATTATAATCACGTATCTACCGTTCAGCTCAAGCACCATAATCAATTTGACATGGCTTTGATGATCAAAAACGTCAGCATCATCATAAATTTCAAGGTGACACTTTCCCTTCGAATAATTTTTTATTTTTTTCAAATAAATTACTTCGTCATCGGATGATGAGCTAGAGCTGGAAGAACTATCAAGCATGTTCATCATTTTTTCGTGAAGTATTCAGCCTGGTTGTCAAAAAATATTGAGAAAACCAGGTTATGTTTGTTTGCTTTAAAGCCACTTTATCTTCTGTAAAGTTTAGAAATTCGCACTTTAAGTTAAAGGAAACTTTAGGCACTACTTTATCTTAAAGTGCGATTATGGGACCACTTCTTCCACTTTAAGCCAACTTTAATATTTAAAGGCACTTTAAGTTGATTATGAAACTGGCCCTTAGATATCACTGTTGTGACATTTTTTCTATTTTAATATCAAAAAGTCAATTTCAAGGACTTCAAAATAATCTAATCTTCAAAGGAACATTCTTAAAATTCACACGTTTTTTGAGATACTTCGAAATAGAAAAGAAGACATCGACAATCTGTTTCTGATTTCTGTTACTTATTTAAAATATCCCACCATTGAAACTGGATTTCCATTTAATATTTTTCAGAAAAGTATATTTTTTTTGTTTGCTTATGACCAGGGAGAGACTCCATTAGCCATAGAAAAGTAGATTTCTAAAAAAAAATTAATACCGCCCTTTAGATTGCGTTACTTTTTATGTTGTATTTAGTCTATAACCTTTGCATTGGTGAAATAGAACTGTTCTCACCAAGAACTCTGCGATATTCAATGAAGTAAAACCAGATTTTACCATTAACCTCCTGTTTGAGTGGATGGATAAAAACTTGTAATATAGGTACATACAAATGAAATATTTGAAAAAACAAATAAAAATCGCTGTAAGTAGTTAAAGCTTCTATGATAAACATTGATTTAGGACATCGTTATGTTATTTTGGTCTGTTGAGGACAACGTCGGGGTTATTTCTTTTGGAATCATCTGGTAAGTCAATTTTTTCAAGTGAAATATCTATTGGTGCACCTTGGCAGCTTTGCTTAATGAAAAAAAAGTTTTCGATATTTTAAAGGGAAATATGGAATCGGGAAGGGTGAAAACCCACCTCCTACATCTAAGCCAAAAAAGTGGTTTAATACTGGAAATTAGCCATTTTGACATTTGGAGCCAAGGAAGTTTGATCTCCCCAAATTAAGTAAAAATACGAAATTCATTCTATGAAAAAGCACATTACGTCCTTTTCTAAAAATATTTGCGCTAATTATTCGTTATTATCCAATTTTTAATTAATGATAATCAGATTGCTCACCTAGCTCAAAGCCTTCTTGTGACTTTTTTTGTAAAAGCATTATAATGTCAGTTAAGAGTTTATGAAACAAATCCTATTCCCAAATTCCCAGAAATCGCGTAATGGGTGCCAAAATAGGCAATTTCGAAGGGACCTAATTTATCCTGACTCCGGAAACCAACCGAGCTGTTTCCCTCCCAGGTTAATTCTGCGGTTAAAGGAAAAGTTGTTTGGAAGAAATAAGAGGCACATAACATAAAAATTAACGTGTACATAAGTACTTTCTCAAGTTAGTGTTTAAATGAGAATGATTGCGGAGGAATTGTACACAAGGGTGCAATAGCATAAGAGTGCGACTCGTAAATGTGACGCACCATGCACAGAGTAGAACTTACCTTAAAACCTTACAACATTCTTACATAAAATATTCCCCAGTATAAAAATTCGAAGAGAAATATCTCTGATTTGCCAGTATTAAATGATTTTTTTATTTACCAAAAATATAGATTCCAGTCTACTTCTTAAAATCTGTAGGTGTAGGGTAAGCTTTTTATTTTTTAACCCTTGCTTATCAACCCTCAGTATCACTTGAAAATGCATCCAAATAAATGGCATCCATTAATTAATTGTTCTAGTTTCGTGAATGCATCCAGATACGTGGCATATATCAATTAATTGTTCCAGTTTCAAGAAAAAAAATATTTTCAATGTCCCCTGTAGCGTCCATTAGCAAGTTTGGGTCTTGTGCAATAGCCTTAATTCTACTTGCCTTACACAATAAACTCGATGGTGAAGACAGCTTCTATTTAAAATAATGAAGCTTATCTGTGACATGGGCTACCAGGAACATGTGGTCACAAAATATATCAGCAAAAGTCATAAAAGCACGTGAGCCCCTTATTAGTTTTATTCCCAGTATGCTAAATATAAAATTGGTAGGGCTGACAGGAGCATCAGACAGACAGTTCATATTCATGATAATTAGGTACTCTAAATTAAAATAAAATCGATAAATTTTCTTAGCTACTGCACGGAATCAACCAAAGTGTGACAAATTAATTGTTTCCATCTTCACTATTTAAAATCTTTCCATAATTATCAAATAAAATTAACGAATAACTAATTCCAAGACAGACCTAGACCTATACCGGTTTCACAAATCCCATTGGCATCGTCGGGAGTGAATTTACTCATCTGTGAAACTGGTATACTAATATGAGTATGTTATATTTCTGTTGTGTTGTTTATTGATTTTTTTTGATAATTATTCACTTGAGTGCTATTAGAAATTTCCGAATGTGTCAATTGGAGCACAACAGATTCGGGTTTTTCATCATGGCCCTCTAACGGAAAAATGGACTGAAATTCGATAAGTGATACACTTTAGGATAAGATAAGACAGAAAAATTCGGTATCTGAATCAATGAACAATATTAAACGAGCTACTAAATTTTAAATACCGTTTTTTGGACAAAGACAAAATATTTATGAGCCATATAGTCACAAAATTGATACACTTGTAAATTTACAGATGCTATTGATTGCACATATACTGATATTCTACTTTTTCAATACAAATTAAGTAGTCTAAATTCAACCCTGTATTGAAAGGGTGTATGAAATTGCCGCTACGGCTCGATTAAGAAGTTTGGCACGCAACGATCCGCTACGTTTGTTTCTCCTTGCTTGTTTCACACAAACTACGATCACCTGAAATTCTCGAACCAACTCAAATTCTTAACATTCCATTTCTTACTTTCTCAAAACATATTTATTTGGTAAAATTACTTTTCTAGAATCCCTTGTGGTTGGTATTGGATAAAAGATCAGTAATAAAAACGATTTATGTTTAGTGTAAGGCAAATACTTACCGGAAACAAAAAATTTTAAAATCGACTGATCTTCAGATTGAATAATTTTTTTATTGCTAGAAAAGTTCCAAAAAAATACTTATTCTGATTAAATGTGCGTCGGTGTTGAAATGACTGCCCTAGTTTGTGTGTGCCTATTACTTAGACAGTGAAAAAAATTAAAGTCTATTCCACGATATTTCGTTTAAATTTAATACCAACATCATTGATTCAAAAGAAAAACACTCAACCTGGTACATAGTCGTTAACAATAGCCGATAACAATAGCATAGTCTTGTATACGATTTGATATGATATACAAATAGTTCTAAGACAATGAAAGGGACTGGAAAAGAAGTGTACAGGTCAGGAAGCAAAAACTTGAAGTTGTGAATAATCCCAACCATCTTCCAAGCAGAAATCGAAAATGTGTCTAGTTCAATATATTAATGTTTAAAAAGCACATCATTATAATCTTGTCGGATAGTACGGCTAACATTAAAGCTGTGAATTCATGTGTGATCGGTTCTAATAAAGTGTATTGTATGCTTGGGTTACAAGATAAAATGAAATCGAAGGAAATGAGAATGCATGTGTACTATTAGCAAAGACATGGACTGAAACACCTTTTTAGGGACCGGGACTGTTTGGGTGTATCAGCACCAATATATGAGGCATGTTTTAAAGTAAATACCGCTGAAGCAATGTGGTCGATTATACGCGCAATCGTATTGACCACAAGCACAGACACCACCATTACCGCAAAAATTTACAGCGTATTGAGCGTATCTAAAATTAACCTCCAATTGAGAAACCCACCGACTGTGAAGTCAGATTTGTGAAGTTTATGGAGAAAACATTAGTAGTAATCAAATAGAGATAAAGTGAAGATAGTCTCAATAATATTCATAACTAGGAACCGACTGGGCGACCTTCTGACATAATATGGAGTAAAAATCTGAAGAAAAGGTACAAGAAAATCTGAATTGTTCGATCTCTTTGTTGTTTTAGGAATTTCTATTTAAATATTCTAGATAAATACATAAATTGTGCCCGAATGTTTACATTATTGGAAACTGTGTTCAAAACCCAGAGTCTAGGCAGCGTTTTGATATTTCCTGAACCAAATTGTTCCAGACGATGGATCTCGGGTGGCCAACCTTATGCCAGAGAAATCATGTGTACCGTGTTTTGGGATGGGACGAATGTGCTGCTTGTCGACATTTTGCCTTTTGGAGAAACAATGGGTAATGAGAAATCCTTTCGCTTTACGAGAATTCCTAGCTGCATGCAGCCAGGCACTCATCACATCGTTTGGCCGATCATCAGCTTTATCATCCTCCATATAGCCAATATCTAGCGCCCACTACTTATTTCTGAATTTGAAAAGACGCAGCTTCATGATAGAGTCAAAAAATCAGTGAAGCAGTGGCAATCTAAGCAGGCGGCAGACTCAAAAAATTCACACGCAGAATAATACTCCCTTAAGATACTTTTGGAATCGGAATGCAAAGCACTAGAGAATCTAGAGTAGGTACAGCACATGGGAAACGGATAGAAAGAAGAAAAATACTTGCCTGAGTGAAGCATACGGATATTCAAATATGCGAGGACCAACCAAAGAGTCAGGACTAAAACTACTAGTCTCTGAGTAGAGAAGTAAACAAGAAATCATCGGAAAAAAAATCTCACACAGTAATAGTACAAATAGGGCATTAGTTTACATTATAAATTATTATGTATTTGGCTGTACTTATTACCTGTACTTTTACAGCTGTCTACATTATTATTATTTTTTTATTTTCAAACTAATAGATGCAATTCCACTGACAGGTAAAAGAGAAAACCAAATCAAGATAAAAATTTCAAACTGGCGAAGCTGTAGAATGTTTAGGGTTGTTGAGCGTATGACTAAACTTTTCCTCTTTTATAACGTTATAAATGAGGTAATATCCTTTTGCATTTTGGCTGCATGTTTTAATCTCCCGACAATAATTAAAAACAACGCTCATTTTGTCTTTGCTCAGATTTTCTCCTTCCTTAGACTTGGCTTGTGACGGAATACTTTAATCTCCATTAATCCTTTTTCTTTATTTAGAAAAGGATTAATGTTTTTACCTTAAAGGCTTAAAGTCGTTTAAAATTAATGGCTTGTTGCCACAAACCAATAAAAAATCCATATTGAATTCATCCACTTGTTTCATTACATATCGTTATTAGTTTCTCATCTTTTGTTACTATACAATAAAATTAATATTCAATGGCTGGAGTTTTATTTTGTCGCCTTTATGTGGGTTATTGTGCTCTTGCTATCAATTTCAACATGCTGCTTATCGAACATAAGTATATTCAAAGTTTTTTGATGTTCTTGAATTGTTTAGGATGCTTTTCAAATTTCGCAACCTACGAACCTACATTATTATGTTTACCTACATTATTAAGCCACTTGTCATTTATTGTTATTATTATTGCTGGTAATGTTCACCTATCACGAGCATTTGTAAACGTAAATGGGGTTGGATTCATCAGTTACATATTTAGAAATGTACGGACAGTGTGACAGTGTTGATTGAGGATGTGATGATATCGACCATGAAGCACTTTTTAGGACCACTCCGTCTGTTTGTCATAGTCTGTAAAGATTTCAAGTTTTTATTAGGGTTTACAAGATCCAAGGAAGAATAGTTTTTTTTGCTTTTACCAGCTAATTCAATTTAAATGTTTGATCCTTGTCAATGATGAATTTTTGGAGTTTGATATTTGTTTGTGACGTGAATTAACCATGTCCGTTAGAGCTCTCTCTTCCTCTTTTCTTGGATTTCTTCCTTTTTGGTAGCCGTTGTAATACCGGGAGCACTGCAACCTGTTGGCTTATTGTACTCTACTACCACATTTATTCGAACCACCTTCTACTAGACGATACAGGTCACCTGGATGCGTGCCATATGCTTTAGGTAGCAAATTGGCCTCTCCGAAAATGATCTCCTGGAATCCAAGCTGCACAGTCAGACAATATATTAGCTACGGTCGCAGTCTCCATGCCACGAAGTTTGCTGCTGAGATCACTGCTGAGATACAGCACCATTTTCTGCAGGTGATCTTTTACCGGAGCATAACACTAGTCATATGTTTACTACGAAGGTCTAGCTGTGTACCTGCTTCGGATTGTTCTCCACTATAGTCTATGTTGGTTTTGTACCAATTTTTGTATTCACCACCGCCATTGTAGTGGCAAGAACTGGTTCGTTGCTGAATCACGTTTTCATCAGCTTGTTTTTAACAGTGTAATCCATTGCTTCATTCAGACTGTCAAACCTTCTATACCAGAAGTTTTGGATATGGTCAACTTCTGGTCTCTATTTAGCTCGTATCACCTAGCTTGTCTAGATAACGGGAGGCATAGGTTCAATGTTAATTTTTCCTCCTCAGTTCTCATCCAGTAAGCGTTGGAACGATAGGGTTTGACCATAATGAAGATCAGTACTCCGTAAACTCTCAATTGTCTGTTATTATTATTATCACAATGAATTATGAGCTGAGAACCGGAGATTCATAAAACTCCCACGATAAAAAAAGCAAATAAGCAGTCATGGGGACTGTCGACAGAAGTGAAAACCAAAGAAACAAAGATATACTGCCGAAAGGGCATTACATATTGCAGCGATGTGCCTCATTTTATTTGCTAAAGTTATTTTTGTCATGTTCATGTTTATTCCTTTGTTTGAAAATTCCTCAAAGTGTCGTCCGTGTCTTTCTATAATATTCTTCAAACTAAATAAGAAGCTTGATCAACACTTGTTTTATAAAATTTTAAGCCGTTTTACGAAGCGTTAAGGGAGGATTTAATTGCAAAGGCTGAACGTTTTAGATTTAATAATTATTTCTTTTCAATTCCTGTCTATAATACGTGGACAAAACTGTGGATTTTTTTTGCAATACTCAAAAATATTATTAAGAGTTATTGGTTAGTTTGCTAGTTTTAAAGTTTTGCTTTCAACAAAAACATTTTTACTGTCATAGAATGATGCATCAAAACATACGATTGAAAAAGAAAGTATGTGAATTTAAAAAAATTAGATTGATGCAAATAACATACTTCAAATTCAATGAAGAAGACACATCGCATCATCATAACATTGAGTTTATAAACCAATCCTTAACACTTCACAACTCTTTTTCTCGCTATTTTCCACTGGGACACTGGTCTCTTATATGCCGTTTTTACCCACAACGTGTAAACAGTCAATTTTTGAATAACAGCTCCGAAATAAATAGCCCTTCTTCAAGCAATTTGTTTTATAAACAGCTTTGATATGTGGTAAGTACAACGATAAATCACGAGGAAGAGAAGAAGAACAGCTTCATGCTGGAGATCCGTGCGTGCTAGAGGGAGGTTAAAGGGATACGGCTATAGGTATCTTAAAACAAAACATTTAATATTGAGTTTATTTATACATATCATTATAATCAACTTGGGGAAAATCGTACTTTACTATATTCCTTCTGATAGAAAGCCGTGGTATTGCAGGAACAGCACTTTCTTTTTTATTCGTTTATTTATCGTCAGTCTGACTGAGGCTAAAGAAATTTTCACTCCAAAAAAACGATTTATGTGTCGATATAAAGTGAGAATCATATTTATATTAAATATTGGTGAAGGCATTATGCTTTTTTTTTTTTTTTTTTTTTTTTTTTTTTTTCCCGGAGCCTTCCTTTCGCCGGTACCACCTCAGTCTCCTGGGCTTATTGTGGATACTCCTAGTGTTCTGACTACAACCTATTCAGCCAATCCGTTCCCTGTATTAGCTCATACAGGTTCTTTGCTGGTTGATTGTAGAAGTCTTCTGGAGTCATTTGGGTTCTGCCATACAGTTTCTGCCTTCTGTGGTCCAGCGACTCACAGTTGCATAGTATATGCAGAGCTGTTTCGGTATCCTTTTTGCATCTTCTGCATGTAAGGTCTCCGTTGTACAGCCCTATTTTGTTTAGGTGCTCCTTTGTGGGAAAGTGTCCCGTAAGTAGCCCCGTAATGGTGCGCAGCTTGTTCCTGCTCATTGAGAGCAGTTCTTTCGCTACTTTTTCTGATGGTTCTTTTATGAATTTCTTCCCATGTATTTGCCCAGTCGTATTCTTTCAGTATTTCAGGCATTATGCTTACTCTATGAACTAAAAACTTGATTGCAAGGACTGGCTGGGTTATTATAACATTTTCCGATATAAGTATATGTCAAATGTCAAGTGATATAGATACTTGCATTTCCTATGTATAGAATTTTCATGTATACTTTTTTAATAAAGTGAAATTTTTTCGGAAGTGTAAGTTTAATATAAAAGGGTAATTTATTAGACAATATTGGGAAATAACATCTCAGTTCAAAAATATATGTACTGGAATGAGGGTTTTTGTATATTTCAACAAATTTTGAGGATTCCCCAAACAAAATAAGGCGAGCGTCTTTGTCCTGGATGGAGTTCGCAGCGTGTAACAATTTGACGTTCTTGTTAGGCGGTTATTTTTACGTTGTACGTCGAATAAATCGTTCCTACCTTCACAAATAAGATTTGTTTGGTTGTTTGGTGGAAACAGGAAATATTAAACGGATTCTTTTCTGCTCGGACCAATAAGAGAGATTGTTTACACCTCCCGTACGTAGTTTTCTTTATTAAAAAGGTTAGGGCCGCCCAAAAATATTATGTTATTAATAAGTAAAGTTGAAAAAAGAATTACCAAAAAATATTGTAGTTCGGGATGTTTATACCGAGTGTCCCACAAAGTTTTGACAGCTAAACAGTCGAAGCGAATTTCAATTAAAGCAAGAAATTTTTTAAATGGAACAATCGGGGTATAGTACTACATTTTTGGATACATTTTTTATGAACAAATCCACCTGTACCATGCTTGTCGAGGTTGGGGCTATTAAAAAGGTATAGTGATGGTAACTCTGGACTGTTTTACATGATTGAAAGGATAGTATCAGACAGGAATGTCAGATCATAACACTTGAAATTATGTACCAGAAATAATTTCAACATTCTGTCAAAGTACTTGTTAATAAAAATATTTTATTAAGCGATGAGAAGGAATCGGATCCAAATACCATTACCAGACTTGGAAAGAATGCCATTCAATGGTACACAGACGGCTCAAAAGCAATTGGAGGAGCTGGGATAGGAATGTTCGGGCCAAGAACCATACACTCTGAATGCTTGGGAAAAACCCCAAGTATATCTCAAGCGGAAATCCACTAGAAATGCCATAAGAAAGTGCACCCAGTTCAATATTGATAAAGGATACAGAAGACAAAGGATTGTCATAATGTCGGATAGACAAGCAGCTATTAAAGCACTAAGCTCTTTTGTAATCAGTTCCAGAATGGTGTGGAAATGACTGGACGAACTAAATAAACTAGTCGAGAACAATACAGTCACCTTACTATGGATTCCAGGACTCACTACAGGAGAAGGAAATGAAATAGCCAGATGAAAAAAGTTAGATTGAACAATATCAGGTTTCAGTGAATATCACCCCAAAAATACATAAATAAATGATATTGTGGTATAAGCAACCAAAGTTAACATAATATTTTCGAAAAAAAACTGTAAAACTGGTTTCTAGTATAGAATACTTCTAATTTATCTATCATTTTCTTTACATGATTCTACAAAACTATAATAATACAATGCCATAAAGACAGTGACATTTGAACTGGCATCCCTCTATTAAAAATATATAACATTCTTCCAAATAATAGCCATTATAATACTCTTGTTGGTTAGATAACTATAAATTATTTGTACTTTTCAATTCCCAAGATCCCTTTCTTATAAAATAATTTAGTTTTGGTTTAATTATTTGATATTATACCGCTGTCTATAGCCTATATTATGGTTGCTGCAAAATAAAACCTGGCAAGTATGGTGCAATTTATTTTGAAAGATTTATATGGCAAACGAGTGAAAAAAAATTGGATAGTGTCTGAAGTATAGGTATTACGCAAGAGAATATACCACGAATCATCGAAATCGGAAAAACACAGCATAGGTGTGGATTTGGAAGGATTTATTGAGGCGGGAATTTGCCGATGAGTAGAATTTCACGATGATTCTCCGAATTAAACACTTACCGTGTGCATATATCGGCGCTTCTATCCTTGGAAGAGTTTTAATTGATAAAATTGTTAAACGGTTTTATTGAAAAAACCAAGATTCATTTTGATTTTACTGTTTGGACCCTTACTTTTTGGAATCTACAAATATTTTTGTATAAATTAAACTAGTTCCCAGTTAATTCCACTATTTAACAAATAAATGCATTATGAAAAGGACTTTATGATTATTTCGATATCGACATATCATCGTTATTATGACAGAAGTTACATTTGATATGGTGCCTACCTGATTTGTAATTTGGCCTATCTTGTGATCAACTTAATATAGGTGAATAGAAAATTGATGTTAGTATTATCAATGAAGACAAGTAATGATATTTTCTATTTCCTTTCTGGCAAAATATCCAATTTTTTGTAAATATATCAAGTTTAAAAAACGGAAAGGAAAGTACCTACTATCACATCCAATGTAATAAATGGTAATATTTTCCATTCCTCTTCTAGAAAAATATCTGTGTTTTATATCAAGTTTTCCGAAAACTTAAAATAACAATATTCTTCCTCTTTTCTGTCGAGAAATATCCAATAATTTGTATATGTTACAGGAAAAATCGATTGTTAGTACCTATGAGAGTTGATTTCCCCTAGGCAGAGTCAACTCTTTTTAAGCACATCAATAAAAGTTTATTTGAAATGAATAAACACCCTTTTTCTAGAAAAACTTAACTATGACTGCTATGATTTAGTAAAAGTTGATTAACTGGAAAATTAACTTGAATCACTTGAATATTGGATATCTTTTAAGAGATTAATATATTTCCTTTCCGTTTTTCTTACATTTACTCACATTTACCAGAACGACACGGTCATTTTGAATTCAATGTACCTAAATTTCCCTTCTTTAAAATTGTAAATGTTAGTTGGATGCACATTACCCAAACAAGGGGGCAAATGTGCACATTTACCGGAAAATGTGCATATTTATATTTTATTATGAAATGAAGACAAACATACGTACTGGGTTAGGGTAGGGTAGTTATGGTAGGCTAATTTCTAGTCAAAGTCTACAATCACTACCTCAAGACAGTGGAAGTATACTTTATCTAGATATTGTTAACTCTTACTAGTACATGTTGATAAAATTTCAATACTTTTAGGTTTTTATAAACTTTTACTGAAAAGACTAGTAATAGTCGACTTTACCTAGGGAGAGTCAACTCTTACCGGAGGATCAACTTTCCCTGTAACATATATAATTGTCATACGACAAAATTTTTAAGAGGGATTAATGTGTTTGTACAAATTATATGTCACGAGCGTTCCACAACCTATTTTGAGAGGATTAATTTATTCATTTATGCCTGTCGGCTACTTGCAATATATATTCTTAGGGTGTATTATATTACAATATTTTGTCGAGCTTACTTATTGTCATACTCAATATTGGGTTATTTCAAAAATTCAAATAGGAATATGAATATAATAGCTGAATTTCTAGCGTCGGAATATTTGAATGTTTCCAATATTTTGTAGGTTTTCTTTTAAATGCTGATTTGCAAAACTAATGTTTTCTGGAAATTTTCCAATTCTTGTTCTTTACAAACGAAGCTGTTAACCAAATCACCTTGTACAGTTACGGTGGTGTCGTAACCCATTTAGTGAATCCCTAGACGCTAGGGCGTAAAACAACCTGATCCAACTTGTTTTATTAAGTTTTCATGAGGAGTGAATTCAAAATTGGACCGCGTCTTACTCCGCACCTCTTTTCTACGGATTGCAAATGCTGATTTCAGTCGGCACAGGAACTAATTATTTCCGAAATTCAACTTTGTCACGTTGAGTAACTTTATCGTTCCTTTGTATAAAATTGTATTTTGTCTAAGTAACATATTCATCAAACGAATGCTTTTACTTGACCAAAATATATATATTTTCCAAATTAGTAGCTTACATCAACAGTATTCAAAATTCCATAAGTGGATTATTTGTTATTATTATTGCATCATTCTCGAGTAAACTCCCATTAAAATAGGTACAACTGGAAGCATTACGAGTGAAAATTGAATACATAACAAAATAAAAGTCTTGCATAACTAGAAAAATAAAAAGTAATAACTAAAAAAAAATATCAAAAAATGAATGAAGAATCATTTATAAAAAGGATAAACTAGGATAGATTAAAACTAAAAGTTGTAGTTGCCAGCGAAATTCAGAAGAATATATTGGATTATTGGATACAATGACTGTAATGTAAGAATTGCGTATTTCAATGCAGTTTCTGCAACTTTTGAGTTAGTTTGACCTTGAATAAATAGTTCCATTATATTTTTATGTATATTTTGATAGTATATAAATAAATACTGATTGACTTTTCTTTTATGTATTATATATTTTTATAATCCTCTTCTAAAGAAGATTTTAAAACAAAAATGTATAGGGTGCTTCATTTAAGAAATTAGAAGAGGATACCATAAGGAGAAAGAGGATAAAGTTATAACGACTACAGATGAGCAGAAAGACGACCCCCTTCATATGACTATCATTTTCCTTCAAAAGTGACGCCTAGCAAAGGGGGGGCTTAAACACGTTTTGGGGGCCAAAACACTTTTGCTGTATTAGTTCCAATGTAATAAGGGAGAAAAAAGGCAAAGCCGAGGAAAAGAGAAGATTGAACCATTGGAAAGATCTGGTAGGGTTTAGACAATGAAAGATGCTTTTGAGTGACTACAACCAGTTTAGAAGAAATGAATGGTTAAGTCAGAATAAAACTGCACTAATAGTTTCAACAGAACATTGCCGTCTATTGCCATTAGAGACCTGGAGAGATTTGAAACATAGATTCTGTGGTATGGAAGAAGACACTTCCATCCTCATACTTACAGATTGCACATTAATTCCGAATCCTAGGTTACAGCACCTAGGAGACACTTGGGTAGAAGAGGGACACTTATACAAACTAAAGCCTGCAAACATCCCAAAATACTTCGGGGAAATAGATCCAAAGAAGCTACCACATATATACAAGTTAGTAGCGAAGATTTGTTAACTTTTTTTATTATTTTTGGGTTGATTTATAAAATTACGACTCATGAAAAAAATAACCTGTTTTGTTTCAAGAATTTTCTGTGGCTTCATTGGACTTGCTGATTCTGTATTTTCATTACGACTCAACTTTTTGACAAATCATGTTGTGGAAACTTCTCTAGGGAGAAAATATACACTTTGGAACTTTCCCGGAGCGACGAACCGACAAATATATATATATATATATATATATATATATATATATATAAATATGCTTACCGTAAAGGTTTGCCTCAACAAACACAACTTCCCCTCCTTCAGGTCAAACTTCTTTAGTTTGTTACTCGCGTTGATTCTAGATACCTCGAAACTCGATTTTCGATGTAATGATCGCTATAGTTTGAATCGGTTTTGCCTTGAGTTTATTTGATCTTGTTATTATTGAGGATTGTTTGTTAATACACCATATATATAAAATTGAGCTGCACAGATATAGTTTTGATGGAACAATGGCATTGATTTCCAGGAAAAAATGGAAAAGTATGATAATGATGATGTTTAAAGTCTTCATTAGAAAAATCATGATCATGATTTGTTAAAAAAGGTTGTTGAAAGGAGAGAAACTTGATAGATGGAAAAGCATGAATTACTAGAATGTATGCAAGAATACAACTACAATAGATTATTTGAATTAATCGAAACATTTATTATCGAAATATATTTATCATAATTAAGAGAAAGCTCACTTAAAAATACCCATATACTAAATAAAAACATTTTGAATAAAGATGTTGCGGAATGGAAGAGAAAACCTACATTCATGTACTTGAAAAATTCATATCCGTAGAAAGACCCATGATATGACACACTAGATACTACTGGATACAAGAGGAAAGACTTACCTAAGCTGAATATATAATAATAATAATGTTTATTCACTAAATATGGAAAATAAAATAATACAGTGTGAAGTTGAAAAAAAAGATGCAAACAAACAAATAAAAATCACTGAAGTTGTATGTAGCTGGACGCTTCTTACAGCTTGTACGTGATAAGCTTATAAATGGCTACATTAATTTATGACATATTCAGGTTATTGAGAGCGTAATCTGGTGTTAGGACATTATCGGTTTTTTTTAGGACATCATCGGGCTTTAAGTAAGTACATTACGTGATAAGTGAATAAATTTTTTTTAATATTCCGTTATTTTCATTAAAAAAATTTACGCTATTTGTTTTTTTTTTCATCTGGCGGCACTTTATTATTGAAATCATAAAAAAATATTCTCATGGCCATATCTGTAGATATAGGGTGTTTTTGTGACTGTTAGCTGTATGAGTTTTTGAATTTTTGAGTTGATTTCGCTTCTCCCCTATATACCAAATTGATATAACGAAGGAATTTGTACTAATTAATTTGATTCCCTAATTTGAAGTTAATATTTATAGCAGTATCAATCAATGAAATCATATTTGCTATTTCCTGGATAACAATTTCGATTTCAAGAACTAAGTAATAAATGTTTAGCAAAATCCACTACCACCTGTTACTTTTGTTGATGGTTTCAACGGGTGTACAATTAAATAAATGCTTGCTCAGATATCTGTCATTATATTTTCATCTGCTACGAGCTACGCTAATAGTCGAGCGTTTGTGTTTATTAAGAAATCCCAATCCCTCGACACCAAATGTTTCCTAATCCCAAAACATCCAAACACAATATTCCACATCTGATTTTCCTTAATTTCCTACTTAATGTGAACTATTAAGTTTTCAACTACCTATTTTGTTCGTGTCTTTATTACTTTTAGACGGTAACCGTCATGCATCCATGGAGTACACTCAGAAAAATTCTCATACCATGTGCAAATATGGATTTTGCAGTAGTATTATTCTGTTCAAATGTGTGTTTTTTGTGTTAATTTCATTTTATTAATTTGATTGTATTGTGTGAACGACCCTTCAAATAATTTGTAAAGGCAGAGTACATTTGTCTTGGGTTTGACAAAAAAGTTGTGTCTCTTGAAGCTGAAGACGGGCCGAGTAATTCAGTGGATAAATTTACTGCCTGGATAAATTTAATATATATCTACCGGTAGGTACTTGATATTTTTTTTCTTAAATAGGCACCTATATTATTTTATCACAAATGATATGTAATTTGTTTGAATACATAAAAAATTCACATTATTGAAGAAAACTTTTTCTATACACTGTCTTATTTATAAGAAGCGACATAGAGATTTCTGCACAAAACTGTCAAACGCTAGCTAACTTTTACCAAATAGCGTTCATAAAAAATAATAACATACTTGGAAAGTTTGTTGAAAATAAGTTCAAATGCACATTTAACTTTCTTTAATTCACTCTGTTTTGATGGAAAAATGGATAGTTATGTTTAAAAAAGTCAAACTCCATTTCCATATCAGGTTCGAATACTTCCAACCTCTTAGGAAATATCCAGCAGGGCACGGGAAATTTGAATGTCAAAACCTGTATGGCGGCTTGATTCACCGATTTGGCATATTTTTTGTTGAAAAACATTGAAATCAAAATAAAACGAGAGTTGTTTGTTCCAAAAATTTCGAAAAGAGAACTGAAAACAAAAAGAAAAAATCTCACCACAGCGGCGAATCGAACCGCCCTACTTCAGGCTTAACTTCTAAATTTCCCGTGCCCTCACACTGCTGGCTATTTCCTAAGCGGTTAAAAGTATTCAAAAGTTTATTCGACTTCTTTAAACATAACTATTCATTTTTTTATTAAACCTAAATAAATTTAAGAAAATTAAAAATGCATTTGAACTTATTTTTCAACGATCTTTCCAAATTTGCTATTATTTTTTATGAACCCTATTTGATAAGTAATTTAGCTCGCGTTTGACAGGTTTGTAAGGGAATCCCTATATCGCATCTTATAAATAATACAGTGTCTACAGCAATAATACAATTTTCGCAATAAAAAAATTATCATGAAAATATTATTCTCGAGATATAAATAATTAGCGCTGGTACAAATGACGTGAGACGACCATCTATTAAAATAATGTGTTGATTATAGATAACATCTTATTCCGGTACCAAGATGAGAACTAGGATCAGTGCAAGGATGAAGTAGATAGTCGATTAGCAATGCATGATAAATCACTCAGTAGTATTTGGATGTCGTGTTGTAGCAAATAAATGCTCGAGCACAGACTTAGCGCAGTAAATGCGCTAATAGCATTTACATAGGATAAACAAAGCCTACTATTAATCTTATGTACTTTTGACGAGAGCTTTTCTCAGAGAGCTTCGGCGAAGAATACGTTCTTGCTTGCTTGTGTCTGTTATATTCTGTTCGCATCAGTGGTGTAGTCGATGTGTTTTTATTTTTTTATGCTGAAATTAAAATCCTCATTTTTTTAATTTCATAAATATTTGGTATTTTGTTACTGTAGACTGCTTATTTTCTAGTCACTTCAATTGTCAAGTAGGATGAGCCCTGTATAGGTGGCAAGTATTTCCATTTAGTATATTCGCGTTACTAGTTTTCTTGCCAAGAAAATTCACAAGCTAACGATTAAATATCTCTGGTATCCACATATCTTTTTATATGATTGGATACGTCTCAGATACAACTACGAAGGCATTGAAGTAAGATTGATTAGTTTTTAATGTTGATTATTTTTGTTTGTTTGTCCAACTTGCCAAATAATACGATAATTGTCTTTTAGATGCTGCATATAACAAGATAGTCTTAGGCCGCTTCGCTCAAGGCTGTTGAATTTTTAAAGTTGTTAAGTTAGTCAAACAATGGAATTAAACCGAGAAAATTTTAGTGCGATCATTTCTTTTCGAAGGCAGTTGTCTCCAAAATAATTCCTTACCGAAATGGTTTCAGTTTTCGGCCTAACCACATCAGACGACAATTTCTCGTTGGTATGAAGAGTTTTAACGTGGACGAATTAATCCTAACGAAGATCTAAGGACAGATCCACCAACAGGTGCTGTCGGTGCTGTACGTATGCTGATCCAAGACCGTCATGTCACATTTATAGAGAAATTGGAGCATCATTTAAGCAGTCAACACCTTCAAAAACTTTATTTCCAATGTACCATTAAGCGAGTGGAATAACTGCTTCCAGAATTGGTCCCAGAGAATTCAAAAATCGATTTCTCTTTGTACAATATTTCAACATAAATTAATATATTGAAATTATTATAAATAATTTGGACATTTGCAAGTCTTAAGATAGACAGTTATCCTTTTTCTTCCAGTACGCCAGTGCTTTTGTAATGTTCCATAGGAAAATCTGTTTTGTTCCTGCTATTCTATAAAATGAAGTGATGTTTTGCATCGAAATGTTATTAATCTTACAGCTAAAGGTTCCAGGTAAAAACAGGTTTACAAAAACATATTAAAAAGTTATTAAAACAACCCCGAATATAAACACAGTGTATACTTATCTATTTTTATGGATATATTGCTTAAATTTGAATAATTTTGATATAATTATTTTTAATTTCAAAATATTATAGCCAAATATTAGCAAATTTCGATAAAAAATGGTATACATAGTTAATTTCCCATAACCTCATCGAGCGCTTTTCTTAACTTCCATCCTGTTTTTGATAACTTTATTCGCTTTTAATGTCTTATCGTCTGCAGGTAGGGTGTATTTACCCCAAAGCGGAAGAGGTATATTTAAAAATTAGAGTAAAGTGTTCCTTGATTCCGTAAATTTGTCGTCATAATAAGAAACGGGTATGAGGGTCTCGTTTTCGTAGTCTTAACATTTACTTGGTGCTTCGCGTATTTTTAAGATTATGTTTAACAGCATTATAAAGATGTACTTAAGATAAAAAATACAATTGTTAATGCGGTCTTATTTGCATAAAGACATTACAGACAAATAAAGCTGAAATTTTCCCCTTGTTAATGTTTATTGGTTTTCGTTGCAAAACAAACGTTATGGTTTGGGATAGAAAATAACACAAATATCTGTTGTAGTATTTGAAACCTATTTGTATGTATCAGTAGAGACATTATATATATAGTCGGAGAGCTGGCTTCGTGAAACGGTATCATTAAGTTACATGAGATTTAAGTTCATAAATGATTGTAAAAACATTAACCAAATAGATATTCTGCCAGTTTACACAAGCCGGATATGTAAATGGCGGTCAGTCTTACACGTCGGAAAACATGCCTGAAAAACTGATAAGGTAGGCGCATGAATTTTTCAAGCATTGCTAGACCTTGACCAATACCCGTACCAGTCTCCGACTTGAGATTTTAATAAATTCACGTTGCTAGCAATTTTATGACTGCCTTAGCTAGGGTCGATAACAACAGAATTATTGGAGGGATAGGTAATCCTCTGTTGGTATGTTCAATAGGAAAAATAACATCTTTAATAATATTTTTTTTAAATCTTTACCGAATTCTGAAATTTTCCTCAATATAGAATTCCATAGAATTTGCCACATCTCGAATATTCAGTTTTGGTTAGCAAATATCTGGCATTTCTTCAGAAATGTCTATAAACCATAAAAACTATAAAATTTTCAATATCTGTCCTAACCCTCTTTCATATGTTTATAAAAGATGACAATTAAGACAAATTACTTAAACGATTGTTGTCGATAAAAATCGCAGACATGAAAGTCGTGCTCAAGGTTGGTCTATACTCTCAAGTCACTCAAGCGCTGTAGTCTTGCTTCCTGTCCGAGATTTGTTCATAGTATACAGTTCCTGTCTCAAGTCGTACTCAAGCTCAAGATCAACCTCAAGTCCTGACTAGGTACGGACATAAGAGCGGTGTAACAGTTAACAGGTCAGAAAACCCTTTGTGAATATCTTCATAGTGGAGTACACATGACTAAGAAAACAGTTTTTTGTATTCAGTGTAAACAACAAAAACAAATCCAACAAAAAATCGACAACACATTGATAACACAATAAAAACTTTTGAAATTAAAATCACATTAAATTTTGAAAAATTCCCCCCTATTTGGGATACTGTCGGTACTACATATATAAAAATGCACAATATATCATAGTATGAAACTATGATTTTCAACTTACAACTTTGATGAGAATGGTTACTATAAAGATGTACATGAAATATTTCAAATGACATAGTTAAAATGATGAATATTACATTAAGGATTCATTTGAAGTTAATGAAAAATTTAACAACACACTATTTCCATCAAATTATATTCCAGCCAGTTTGGATGTAGTTTCGTTATTCAGCAATGTTTATTTAGATGTTTGTTTGATAGTAATTCACAAATAGTGGATCAGTATTAGTGTAAATTGTAATATCTCGGAATATAATTTCATTAAATTATTAACTTTTCTTTTTAATAGTACCTATTTTTCTTTTAATAATAAATAATATAAACAAACTTTTAGCACACCTATGGGTGCATCTATTTTACCAATTTTAGCAGCTTCATTAAAAAATATCTGGACGACATTATTGTGGCATTGCCAGATAATGGTATTAAGGAAATTGACACCTTCAACAGTTTAGACCCATACATATAATTTACTGAAGATGACAACAAGTCGGTACCATTTCTAGACACTAGGTTCATACAAACAACTAATAATAATATTGTGATAGATTGGTATAGAAAACCATGTAGTTCTGGGAGATACAAACATTTTTACACAGAATACAAAAAACTGTTTTCTTGACTTTTTTAGAAAACCTTTTGGCTGAATTCTTGATCAAGCATTTTGATAGAAAGAGAAAATTGCAAAAAAACTTCTCTCTCCAAATGGCAAGATAAGTTTTGTTGATGAATAATTATGGTAATAATGCATGCAATTAATGATATAGTGTCGAAAAGAAATACGGCGGTCTAAGAAGTAGTACAGTCCACAATAGACCTAACGAAGATCGCAGTGGAGGTGGCGAGAATGCCTCACTCACATAGAGCCTAACCTAACCTGAAAAGAATAGTAGCAGAAAAGATGTCACATGAATTAAAATAAAACCTGTGGTACTATTGATTATATGTATACAAGCTCCTTTTAGATAAATATTCAAGCGAATTTTAAATTGATATATACAACAGTTATTGGGACAACCTGTATAATAAATTTAGTTAATTATGTTTGAGAATTCCCTGTTACTGATCTCTGTTGCATCGTTTAATGTGATATACATTAGTTTTGGTGAATAAATCTGTGTCTGCCGCTTGTAAATAGACTTGGGTATTTTGCAGGCGAACTTAAAAACTTTATTAATTATTCAAGGGAAGGCGACAAATAATAAATTCGTAACGAAGATGCTGAATGCTGGGACGATCTTGGTGCTATTTACAGAGTTTGAAATAAAAACAGATAATCAACATAACAATCTTAGAAATTTGGGAATATTTGCGTGATGATGTTAAAAAAATCTTCTGAGATTTTACGGAAAATATTGGGTTAATTCCAAATAAAAGGGATCAAGAGATAACTGGGAATACAATTAAAATTACCTTAAGGCTTCAGGTGCTTTTGGTTGTGCGATTGTGTCATTGATGAAGAGAGACCAGTAGCTCTAGTTAGGCAACATTCTTTTCACTGGGATCTTGTACTGGGAATGGGACCTATGAATCATAATTACTTGAGAATCAAACATTTAATACAGCGTACTGATTGTATATAAGCCAGTTATAACATATAACTTAAAAAAATGTTCAAATGCCCAGGCAGATTGTGAACTGAAGACCTAAAGCAAGACAAATCTCAGAAATGATAATAAGATTGACCGATGTCGTTTGTGATCAAAACAACTCATATGTAACTCCATAAAATGTGTACCACAGCTTCATGATATCCACTTAAATTGATTTATTGGTTCGGCAGCAGCAGTCAGAGGGATCGAGACCACAGTATCTCAGCATCTAGGCTTTTTGCTCTTGTTTGTATCGTTTATGTGTAAAGACCAATAACCCATATCATACTAAATTGAATGAAAAAAAGAATGAATAATATACCACAAGGAACATACAGAAGACATATCATACTAATTGGTCTGGTACTGGTTAATGTAGTTGCAGACCCTTGCTTCGCTTTGTTTCGCTTTGTTTGTCTGTCGCTTCATTGCCTACAATTTCCATGTGTATCTGGACCCACTTAAGAATAACTCAATTATGGCTTGCTAGGGTGAAGAGTTTTTGTAGGAAGTCCTAGATCGATCTAGATATGATATGGGGACATGCTCAAGATTTCAGTGCAGCCTGACGTTATGAGATCTTTTGATCTATAATCCCCCTTTTCTATGCTCATTTAAAAACACGAATCGATAGCGTATATTTGCGCCTGAAACACGGATGAAAGATATCTCAACAATGCGTGGACATTGCAAGTAAGTCTAGCACTGTGGGCTCCAGCTCTTATTCCTATGTCAGCTTTAGATGGCCATCCGCCTGTGTGCCACACCAACGTTCCTTCCTGACCGCATGCTTTCCATTGCAGTTCAGATATTCACTTCATTTCACCTCCTATCCAGGGTGGTCCGTAATGTGATGAAACAAAGTGAAATGGAATATAACCTAAAAATATTACAATCTGTTTCAATTTGATACATGGCGGCATAGTTGGAATATAAAAAATGTTTTTCCTCGGTAAATTGAAAGATTTCTGATATACAAACGTAAAAATTAGGATCTTTAGGGCCTGGGAAATCGGTTTCGATGTATTTTCTAGAGGGCACCAAATAAGCTATGTTGCTGGTGTAGCTGTGCGATTAACTTATTTATCGTTAATGGTATCCCTCCATTTATATCAAGACTACATCATTTTTGCGACATATTTATTATCAGTTTCAAAAATAAATATTTTTCGAGATTTTTGCATTTTTAAGCCCCTTACATAATTTTCGTCCCGTTTGAGAGATTTTTTCCTCCTCACCTCAATCAAATACAAATATGGTAATAAAAACTTGGCACATTTACGAGTAACATTGTTTTGTAGTAAATTAGTATCGGCTAAATGAGACGTAATTCGGAAACAGGGAAACAAAGGGGAACCTTGAATAACATATTCTACTCGGTGCCGTATCGTGACGGAAAGTGACTCCTAATGCTATTAGAGATGACATAAGCGTCCAAGGAGGAATTATGTGGGATAAATTTTCACTATCAGCAGTAGTAAGGATGCTAAAACTTTTACTATTTGTCAGTAATTAATATATTTATTACTTTAAAATTTACTTGATTCTGCAGAAACCTTTACGGATTATACGTTCTTGACTATTTATAAATATGTATGTATGTATCTGGGGTAACATTCACTTAGACCTAAAAGATCTATTGTGCCCCCTTACTTCTACTCAGTTACTGAGGAGAGTCTCTGAAACTAGTAGCTCCTTTAGTCCTATTTCCCGGAAGAATTTCTGGATATCTGCAGGCTTCTAGCAGGCTAATTATGAATAGGTAGGTTCTTCATTTTGAACTTAAACGACCACTATCCTAAATTATTGGGATAAACCCAAAGCTTTTCTCATTCAACACTGTAGTTCCATCTCAAGTAGCTTTTTCTTATACTTCCTTTTTACCTTTGTTCTATTTTTGCTACGTCTGCTCTGGTAGTCTTTTCATATTTACTATTATCTGACATTTATCAAAAATGTCTAAACTATTTTGGTTGTTAATTTTATATCTTCCATCTTATCTTTTCATATGACTTATATCTCTGTTGTGATTGGTCCTACCATTTTCTGTGTTACTTCTATCTCTATATTTTTCGGCATCTTCTGTGTTTCAGGATATAATTGCATTCACAATTCCCGAATGTTTCGTTTCCATATTAAGCTGCTTCCTGAACTACCTACAATTTCTCTATCATGTATGTATAGGGTGTCTCATTTAGGAAGATAACCTGTTGTATATCAGAAAATATTTATCATACTCTAGAGAAAAAAAAGATGTATCACAAACAGGCTTTTCAAGTTCTCCATTCCACCGCTAGAGGGCTCATTACATCAATCATTTTTGTATAATTTCCATTATTTTCAGAGCTGAAATAGAAGCTGCTTTCCTAGCACACAGAGATTGAATACCCGCATGAAAAAAGATAAAAATAGAAGAATTATGTTTTTCTGTTATTCTTGCTTGAGAGTTTGTTATAGAGATCTTTTCTCTAAGCTCTCTTAATCAGACACCCAGTACATCAATATATTTGTTACAACTATTCAGTATGGATTTATCTTCATCTATTAAAGTTTTCACTTCTGTTGCTTCCGTTTATTTTAATTTTGAAGGTATGCCAAATGACTGACGTCTACGCCTCTGATTGTCTAATACTATTAGAGAAGAATCCATAAAGCAGCTAAGATTTGTCGTGCACTTGGCTCGTCTAATAAATATTTGACGTAACAGTCGCTTGTCTTGGTTACCAATTACAGAAATGTATGGTTATCTTTGTTTTAATACGCTCATCTGCCGGTTAATAGCTGAAGCCGGAATTAATATAGGTTACACTTGTAACTTTGCTAGTTACTAAACAAGATGACGCTTCATTCATTATCTAGCTACCAAGAAAGGAAGGAAGGAGGCATAAAGTTGCGTCTCTTAAAGTGCTTCTAAGTTTTCACCTACACCGTCAAAAACAATATGAAACATAGACAGCGGAATTAATGTTCAATGTACACTGACTTAACCTTAAATAAAATGTTAAATGATAATTAATGTTCGTATCATCACATCTATATTGTTAGCACATACAATTTAACCCATTTTGTATGGGAGCACTCCTGTAAAATATGTAAATTCTCAATCGATTTTGATTCAATTTTTTTTTGTTTAGTATCAAAAACAGTATTTGACATCTTCACAGCTTAATTACTATTTTCAATGCCCTCTATGTTAATTTTTTTTTGCCAAAAAGACAAAAGTGCATTAGGCATTTTTTTATCAAATGCTATTATAGATACCACTAGATTCAGAATCATCACAAATGTAAACTACCAGAATTTTATAAAAAAAATTTTTATTAACGACAAAGTTATTACAACATGAATTAAAAAAAGTGGTATTTTAATTAATTTCTTACGTGGAATGTGGACACATTTTAATAATGGCAGCATAGTAAACAAAAACTAGGATTCAAACATACTGCACAGTGAAAATTTGAAGCCTATAACTTAACCCGTTCTGGAGCTTCCGAAAGTAATAAAAATGTTTTCACACAATTTTGGTAGTTTACATTTGTGATGATTCTGAATCCAGAGGTTAAGTCATATTTGAGAAAAAAAAATGCCTGATGTACTTTCGTATTTTTTTGGCAAAAAAATAACATAGAGTTCCTTGAAAATAGTAATCGAGCTTTGAAAATTTGTTCCAAAATACTGTTTTTGATACTGAATCTAACAAAAAAAATCAAAATCGGTTGAGAAATGCGGATTTTACAGGGGTGCTTCCAAAAAAATGGGTCACGCTGTATAACTGAGTAATTCTGAGTCATCCTGTACATAATTTATAAAATAGTTTGTCATTCTGGTATATTATAAGTGAGGAAAACTACCGATAGAGATATTTGAAGTGCTGCTTGTGGTTTTGTTTTAAATTAGTCGGTCTGTATAGTAGTATTTCCCTCCTTATAGCTCCAGGCTGTGCCGATGAAAAAGCCATAAAACTTCACATTAGACTGACTATTGGAAGTAGCAAACAGGGTTAGGAAAAAGGACCTACGGGCGGGAACGAATACCGCAGAGAAAACACAAACGTGCTCGTTAAAGAAATTGCCCTATTGATGACCACAGATTTTATCAGTACGTTTTTCTTTTCGCACTTTCCTACGATACCATCACGCTAAATACATAACATACTGTTTGCTGGAGGAAATCAATGCCCGGGAAGGAAATAGACTTATCTGTCTTACACAATAAAAACTACGGGTAACACTATAAATCATGATGGTATCAAATAAAACGAGAAAATGTGTCAGATCATTGCTCTTCTGAAAAAAAAGTTGTATAATCTAGGTTTTTAGTAAGTAGATAAGTTTAGAGCTTTTATTACAAGACACTGTACAGTGTACGTAATACCTGGATTATAAAAATGTTGAAAAATTGAGTTTTGATTTCCGAGAGACATCAAGTAACTCTACTAAATAAAATAGGTAAGGTTTATGAAAATCATAAAGAAGGTAGGTATCTAAATATGATCAAAGGCATTCCAGATTAAGAATTCAGGTATTATGGCATGGAAGAAGAAACCTCCATATACATACTTTTCAACTGCACAGCACTCCAGAATCCTAGAGCACAGTATACCTGGGAGGTTACTGGATAGAAGAGGAACATTTTCCCAAGTTGAAGCCTGCAGATATCTTGAAATTTCTCCGAGAAATAAGACTAGAGGAGCTACTAGTTTCAGAGACTCTCCTCAGAAACTAAGTAGAACTAAGGGGACACAATAGATCTTTCAGGTTTCAGTGAATGTTACGCCAAAAATACATACAGACATACAAGATTTGATGATGTGGCTAATACCACTACAGCCTTTCAAATCTCTTATGGTTCTTTGAATCAAGTTTGTAGCCTTCAGTCCGACTCGAGACTGAATATTTCATGTAATGATGGTGGCTTCTCTTCGCCTAGTACAAGAATCCGCACATCTAGTCGCACTAGCTTATGATGTGCCCTACAATTTTCTCCTCAAAGTGAAAGATTCTGCAGTTGGATTCGTTTGTAGACTCCATTATCTTGGCCTGTGTGACCGTTCCTCATAGCATTTGCTTTAGATCTTGTAGTGCTGTATTTTTCGTAAAATTGATAATTTGTGAATATTGTCTGTCAGTCTTGCAAGCATTAAGTACCAAGTATATTTGAGACTGTTTGCGTTATCTTTCCGATATTACTCATGGAAACTTGCCTGACCACAATAGCAATGTCGTTTGCGTTTAAGACAGTAAAAGTCTGCTGTGAACAGTTCTGTGAGGAGGGCGTCTAAGGTTGCCCATAGCAATGAACAGCATTTCTCCTAGTGGACATCCTCCACTCCTTACCTTGATGGTGTTTAATATGTGATTATTAATTGGATTATAGTTTCAAAATCGGTTCCAAGTACAAAATAAGAATTTTATACCTTGTTACTAGAATAGCAAAATGGAAACAACGAGTTTACATTTACAATGGCCGAGTGCGACTGGATAAGTAGCGAGGTTAGCACGTGATGACTGAAAGCGTGTGCGAATGCATAGATTTTTCATCTGACTGTTGATCTATATATCTTTCTATCATGAACACAATAAATTTATCTAATCATCTGTACTGTACAATGTTTCTTACCCAACTCCACTGCTATAAAATTTTCAATTTAGTAAAACACAATGAGTGCCATGTCCTTTTAGGGTTGGTTGTAATTCATTTTATCTTTATTGGGAAATTCGGGACGTAGGTGGGTTTATATTGTGTTGACGTGTGCAATGTCACATCCCCCCTACAAGTGTGCGAACACAGAAAGTAACCGAAGACAGCAAAACGAACGGCTTGTTTACAGTTTGCCTCAGGCCAAGCGATTTACCGCAAGCCATTGTTTCTGTCCTTGTCCTAGACTATCCTGCCGATGCTGTTGTTGGTCCGAAGGGACTATTTCGGATATCCTTACCATGGGCGGCGAAGTTAAGGACACTTATGGATGTTTATAGACCTTTAAGTATAAAATATGGATGGTATGGATACATTCAAATTTAATTTATTTCAAAGTACATTTTTTGCTACGAGTCCTGTGCATTATTGATTATATTTTAATGAAATGTTGATATTCAGATTTTAAGATAAAAACGACTTTAAAAAAATTGAAAGTTAACTAATACGCAAGAAATTAATGTTTCATACAATTTTTTGTTTATTGTTCTATTTAATGAACTTAGGAAATTATTGATCATTAACACTTTGCCTGCCGTGTGTATCGCTAGCGATACATCGTACACCTTTCAGGAAGGCCGGGTGTACCGTTAGCGATACACTTGGTATCGTGTTGAATTGTATACCAGTGTATCTCTAGCGCTCACCGTTTCATTACATTTATATTAGATTTTCATGTATTTGGCCTGTACAAATGCCACAGCTTATATAGTTCTGGCCTGGGGAATTCACAATGTGTGGTGATATTCTGAACCGCATATTAAAACTGAAATGAAAAATAAACCTTTGGCCTGTACAGATGACATACCAAAAACTGCCCGGCAGGGAAAGTTATAATAATTAACAGTTTTATAATTTTGGAGTTGGTGTGTAAACGTTTGCCTTCACCCGTCTGTCAAAGTTAAGGTCAGTAAATCACTACACCTCCCCTCCCGCACCGCGCACTTTGTCACATAATCCTTTACAATATAAAATTTCAAATTTATGTGGAATGGTTGTTTCATGTTTAATATTACACTATAATTTCAAGTAGTTTTTTAAGGTTGTATGTTGATTTTAGGTGATATGTAGTCCTAATTCCTCCTTTGTCAAATTAAGGTAACCTTTTTTAGTATTGTCGTAAACCTAACAATACTTCCATCACTATACAATTCTTATTTCGTTTCTTGGAGCTCCTTGTTATATTTATCTCCGAATGTGGAGGTACAGCACGAATGACCTTGTAGCCATATTGACGTTTTATTGGTGAAGAGATATAAGAGATAGGCGATAGTTGTCATTAGAATACATTTGACTTTCTGAGCAATAGAGAGACAGTCTGTAATCCATATACAGATAAAGGTATCATACTTAAATTTTCAGTTGTACGTTCTATTTTTTAAACTTATCAACCTGCCCTGTATATATACAGAACTAATCACCTCCTGGATTTGTAACTAGCTTGAAAATAACAATGGTTACTTTTTTTGTTGAAGAGATCATAATCTATGTTTCTCTCCTGAACTAATTGCAGCAAGCCCAGCAACAATCTGTATAGATAGGTACTCAAAAAACTTTTCAACAAACTTTAGTATAACTATTAAAAATAAAAGAAATATATAATCTGTATCTGTAGAGTGGGGAGGGTGAGTGAAGGGTCACAGCACTTAGGCCACATGTGGCACATTGTACATCCTCCCGTGGAGTTGTCCTAGGTCATCGTTCATCCTGTCCTTCCCAGGAAGGTGGACAAGTCGCTAGGAGACATCTCCTTTATATCGGCATCCTACTGTTAAACGTAGGTTTTTCCTAATCATCGCCAAATATTTCTTCGACGCCAACTTCCCAATGTCGCGCAGGGTGATACTAGCAAGACTGTATTCTTAAGGAATTGAGCATGCATGTACGTTTGGTTAGTTCCGCAATTGTCGAAGTCGTCAGACCGTAGGTGTCACTGGGTCCTAAAATTTTCAGTCCACGCTTTCCTGGCTAAAGAATCGGCAATGCGATTATTACTTTTACACCTGCCGTCTCCTTCAACACACCCCAGGATGATGTTGTTATCTTTCGAGGCGTTAGCTAAATGTTGGTGACACTCCAGTAGTACTACCCCCGATATAACACGTTGTCTGTTCAAGGCTAATAAGACTTGTCTACAGTGCAGATGGTTATATTTTTGTCAGAAAAGAAATTCAGTTCTTTTGTGGCAATTGAGATACCAGCCAAGTGTGGTCCAAAACAGACAGACATGCCTGACAATTTCATCTTTTTATTCACACATCCTGCATAGAGGTGTTTCCACTAGCCCCATAATATGGAGGTGTTTCCTCAGTTAACAGTGGCCAGTAGGAAATCCTACTGCCAAACGTAGGTTTTTCCCAGCCATTGCCAAATATTCCTTCAGTGCCAGCTTCCCAGAGACGCCCAGGGTGGTCCTAGCAAGACTGCATCCTTTGATTACATCACATTCTCTTAAGGGATTCGGCATGGGTGTAACGTTTGGTTAGTTCCGCAATTGTCGAAGTCGTTAGGCCATAGGTGTCACTGGGTCCTATAATTTTCAGTTCAGCCGCTTCCCTGGCTAAAGAATCGGCAATGCGATTACCTTTACTCTTGTCGAATAAATATAAATATATATAAATTTCACAGCATAAATATTTACATATGCTATATTTTTGTTGTAGTTGTTATTAACTTATTGTATTCCATAATTTTTGAAAATATAGCAGCTGGTGAGAGTTAAAAAAATTAACTGGCTCACTATACTATGCTGTACAATGTTGGAGAAAAATATCTACAAAAGTAGAGACAGTACTGAATTTACCTCACTAATTCATGGATTGAGTATTTAAATGACTTATCGATGATGCCTTATATTTGAAAGCTTGTTCGAAAAAATTGTGGAAATTTGTCCCTTTTCCAGTTAAAATGAAGATAATTATTAAGAACTGCACCCATAGAAATTACCTTGGGAATCCTAAACTTCCAAGAATGTGATTTAGGATCAACAAACGAAGCTGCTTAGCTCAGCTAAATATTTTACAAATCTAGTCAGAACGATCACAAACGTTAAACCTCTTTTTTGGAACGTGGGAAGGAGAAAATAATTGCTCTTAAATTAACGACTTCTTTCAATTTATTAATACATTATTGATGATGATGATGATAGATCCGAGATGATGATTTTAAAAAATTTTCACGATAAGATTCTTGTTTATAAAATTTTCCTGAAGTTAATAGAGTACCTAATAGGACGCCAGTGATGTGAATAGCGAATTTTATCGAATCACTGAACACTTTGCTGACCATGCAAGCACCACGTATAATACCTAATTGCCAAAGGAAAGGCAAAACATAATACGACCCCTTGATACTTAATTGCATTTTATAGCCGTCTCCTAATACCTACATGCCTATTTTTTGTACGGTTTTAAAACACACATTCGAAAATTAGAAAAAAATTAAAAGATTATCTCACACAAGATATCTAATATCTACCACGCGTTATAGAAATAGTATCCATATAGGCGTTTTAATATCTTAAAAAAACAGCTTTGGAGGATTTTTTAATTTGACAACAATTTTTAGGAACTCGGTATGATGAATAGTACATATATTATACACCAAGGTGGTGGAGAACGTTATTATTGACCGAGTATGGAAATTATTTCGCGATGAGGGGCCCAAGCGGTATTAGGTGCGAGGCTTCAAATGTCTTCACCACCATGGTGTATAATATAAATTTTTTCCACCTCTAGCTAAATTTGAGACAAAAATTGGAAACAATTCAGAGAAGTCGTCTGACTGACAAGTACACTATCAGTTTTCGATATATTGTGAACGTACTTCCTATGTCATAAGTCATTTTTAGTTGAGCGCGAATTTAAATTAAGGTCATTTTTATTCTTATAATTTTTTCTTGATAAATAATGTCAAGCAGAAAATATGTTAAAAACAATCTCCTGGGTATACACATTATGTTGTACAAGTTTTTGTTGAACTACGTTCCCTGAATTCTCATAATATTTGAATTTCTCTATCACTCCTAGGTTAATAATAGAAAAAACTATTAACACTAAAAGAGGAATTCTATTTCTCAGTTGGCTAGAAGCAGCAGCAATTGTCAACTTCGCAGCCATAATAATCAAATAATCAAATGGCTCAGAACTACAAAGTTATCATGGAAGATACACTTGATGTGACGGAAACAAAAGGTGAACGAGATGTAACTTTTTGTAAATTGTAAATTTTGCGGTTTAAAGTTTATGGGGCATTGAGCTCATTGTGATCTTCAGAGACAAGACGTTAGAACTTTTCAAATACACAGTATGTATGTGACAATTGTGACTAATTATAATGGCTACAATCGATTAATATTTACTTCAAAAGGACTATATCGCACTAATGTATCACTCTGTATAATATTTTTGTTACAGCTATTTTCCAATCCGTTATTTTTCTCTTCTAATTATATTTTAAATTTGATTCGAAAACATTGTTATGACCGCTGTAAGATCAGCCAGAGCTTCGAAAGTTTCATTTCACGGCACAAAGAAGACGAGTAGATATAAGAATAATAATTATTGCCTTTCGAATCTCTCACACCTCTTTTATATTACCACCATTCTGTGCTCGAAATCGATTTCATGCGCTGCAGGAACTAGAAAACTTGAAAACTTTCGAGCACTTCAAAACATTAGCGTTTCTTTTAAATTTATGGCGTAGCTCAATACATTTATCCGTTGGCTTTTATTCTATTTTGGAAAAGTTTGTTTAAAAATACAAATAAAGCATTGGTGAAGAGTGATGGAACTGTTATTATTTTGTTTTCGTTCATATGAATTCATTCCAAGTCTCGGAGATGTATTAATTGGAGAGAACTTATTTATTATCACGATAAAGGTCAACTTAGTCTTTTTTTTTAATAAATCATAAACTCCAACTGTGTGTAACTTAACAACAGTACACAGATCTTTAGACTGAGCAATGACAATTAAGCAAACCATTGTCGCTGTATACTGATCGTGACATCCTGAAGACTTCTTGTTACTGCGTGAACAGTTTACAGTCACTCTATCAAGTCATTTTGAATAAATTTTGACAATCGAATGTCGGAGTATTCCAACGATAACAGAGTGATCCTAGTGAAGCTACGAAAATATGTGAAAGGACAGCTTATTTTTCAAACGTTGTACTTTGAATCAGTAGTGTGGTGGACGGCGAGACTGCTAAGGAGAACTGTAAAGGCCTGGTTTCGCACATGCGATGGATGCATGCGTCCGACGCTTGCAGCCGCTGCATGCGTTCATCGCATGCGTTTGAGTGGTTTTGCTTGTGCGTCTAGAAGTGACAGTCAGAACTTCGAAGTTCGTGTAATCATCATGGAGTGTGTGTTAGCCCTTCTATTTGAAGAAGAAGATGCTGAAGCGATCATTTCGTTGTTAATTCAAAGAAAACCCCATCATAACATATACTAGCACAGAAATGCCCACTTTTTCCCTCCATTTAAGCTTACTTGAAGACGTAATAAGTTTCCCTGAGGAAGTGACAGCCATTCACCACTGCGTTGAAGAAATTGAAATGCAGGTAAGGACATATCGTTTAGTTTCCATCTTCACAGACAGCCAGCTGTACTAAAGGCATTCGATTCAATAGAGATAAATTCTAAGCTAGTATGGGATCGCATAGGTTCCTTAAATGAGCTTGGAGTACAGCACATGGTCGTGGTAGCCTGGGTATTAGGGCGCTTAGGTCATTCATCGGACCGCAGCCCTTCTGTGGCGTCGCAAAGTCGACTATAAATATTATTAAAGGGAAGTAAAAGAACAAAAAATCTCTGGAATGCTGGGTAATTTCAGCAGGACAGACAGGCGGAATAGTTTATTAGACGACATTCGCCATTTTTTACGTCATACCAAGTAAGCAAAGATAGAAAAACTCTCAAAGCCGTAGTAGGTATGTTAACAAGGCTCTATGAGATTAACAGGCTCGCAAAGTTGATGGGGCTGACAGACAAAGTCATGTGCAGATTCTATTACCCAGAGGAGGCAACTGCAGATCTAGTGCAGCTGACTGGCGATTGTGTGTTTTCTTGTATAAGGAGAATAGAAGCCACTAGCAAGAAATTACAAAAAAGACAGCTACTAGTGTCTAAAAAGAATCATTTGGCTAAAAATTCACTAATATTAATAGACGCATTCACACAAGCCACAGATAAGGAATACGTGGTTTTTAGAGCGCTTTCAGACAAAACACCTTGTGGACGATTACTAGTGTCTGAAAAGGATCGCGCGGCTAAAAATAAAATAAATACCACGTATTGCTTATCTGTGTCTCATGTGAATGCGTCTATTTACATTAATCTATTTTTATCCGCGCGATTCTTTTCAGACACTAGTAGCCGGCCACATTCTTAAAATGTTTGGACAGGTCACCAAATATAACTAGCAGTTGGAGGTTTTTCTAGAATTGAAAAAAAAACTGTTCAATAATATAACAGTATCCAATATCATGCAATCACATTTAATACTCAATCTGTTAGTCAATCAATGGAATAACAAAAACTCATTCGGTGAATATGTTATGTTATTTGGAAAATTCACCGGTAAATATTCTCATGGGAAAATGGAGTATTATTTGAAATTGTAATACGCAATTTTTATGCAATGAGATTTATCAATTCTAAATTGAGTTTTGTTTCATTATTGTTTGTTGTATTTTAAATTTGAAATCTCAATCATCCTCGAATCAACAAAAAACGAAGCACTTTCAAGTTTTATTAAGTGTCTTATTTGAGTAACAAGACCTAACTCGAGAGTGAGAAATAAAATAAAAACAGGAGAATCTAGGTGGAAAACGTATAAATGAGAATTGCTAACTGTAGTAGTCTTCTTTCACCTAAATCCTCTGATTTGAATAAAATCCAAGTATCGCAGGCAGGGTGGTGGGTAGCGCAGTTTATCAGACACATCCGTTCAATCAGGGTGGCTGAATTCCCACGCCACACGTCTTTAAATCCGCCGTTCTCCGCTATCGAATTCGAATGAGAGAGAACAGGGAGCGTAGGTCTTTTCTTGAAGGAATTCAGTCCATCTGCCGGCATTTCTTTCCATCTCAATGATTGCCAATGCCTCTAAACGCCTGCCAATGGGGACCAAACGGCGAAAATCATTGCGGGATAATGACATTAAACTCATTAAATCAGAATAAGAAGCCGTGATGCCTTTTACCGGCTTTATGAGCTTCACTGGGTAACTGAGTAGTTTTCCGAAAAATCTGAACAGATAGAGAATTAAATAACCGCCGACTGGTGGAGGTACTAATTCTTAAATTATACTTTTACGTATATATCGCGAACGAGGGATGAACCTTGATGGATTTAGTTTGGGGGATGTACTAGATGATTTTCAAATTGAGTTTTTATATCTGATTTGTGTCTGTTAGATAAATCTGTCACTGATTGCTTAATATAAGAATATAGGGGACTCTTTAATATGTGCAAATAAAAATAGATGGAATATACAGGGAACTTAAAAAAATTGGAATTTATCTACAAAGGACGAAAAAGTGTCTATGATAGTCGAAACTGCAGATGGAGCAAGCAGGCGAGACACTAAACAGTTAATCGCCAAGGTGCCTATTACATATTTTCATCGATGTTCACAAAAATTTACCTGGCAAGTATTTTTCGTTTGCGACATGAGTGTTAACACCCCAAAAACTGGTCCATAAGAAGGGGTATCAATGGCTTAATGACACACCAGTGTAGAGTCATAAATATCAGGAGAAATGGAATATATATATACCTACACTGTGTCCTCTTAAGTTCGCGCCATATGGGAAACTTTTTTATTATCAATTTTAGGAGAAAAACTTATACTTCATAAAATGCTCTGCAATTTCCAAAACCTAACATACGATCATTGGATATCAATTTTTCTCAGTATTATTCGAGGTTTGTCAAAAAATATGAATTTAGCCCAGGAATAATGTACCTTTAAATTTGACACTATCGAAAAAATTGGTTGAAAAAAGTTGATCAGAATTGAAAACTACGTTCAAATATGCAATTATATCCCTTTATATTAAGAAAATAGGTTTTGTGCTTGTTTAATATTATTTCTATTTTCCTAATAACACTACCATATTTGCGTAGAATTCTAACGCGTTCTGACAGTTACTATCAAACATTTGTAGCTGTCAAACGTTCATTAGTTTGTCAGCGTATCATAAATTACACGTAACTAGAGTAAAATTTGCAGCTACACTTAAAAAAATACACTTTTCCAATATAAATGGATATAATCGTATATTTAAACTCAGTTTTCAATTCTGATCAACTTTTATTTATAAAATTTTTCGATATTGTCAAATTCAAAGGTACTTCTCCCTTGAGTTTAGTTCTTATTTTTTGAGAAATCTCGTATGATACTAAAAAAATTGATATCTCATAATTGTATTTCAGAATTTAGAACGTGCAAAACTTTTTATGAATAATAAGTTTTTTTCCTAAAATTGATAATAAAAGAGTTTCTCATATGGTGCGAACTTAAAGATAGTTAAAACTGAAAGAAGAAGAAGATGTATATTACATATTAAAACAACCGTCGTACCAGCTAAAATTCTTATAATAACTGAGTCATCCGTTATTTTTTTAAATTTTATTCTCCAATCAATCTAATTGTATCAATCGTAGTATTGAACGGACCTTTAAAAATTTTGTTCCAGAAACAAGGCAGTTGTATTTAAGCTAAAATCCATGATTACAGAGACTCCCGAAACAATATCACGACGAATGAAAAAAAGAAAGAATTACAATATCGATTTAGTTTTTATTTATGAATGTTGATTATAAATCAGAGGAAGGAATTTATAAAAGGAAAAGATCAATTTAAGATTGAAGAATTACAAGTTGAAACCACGGAATATTCAAATGGAACTGAATGAGACATAGGCGTTGGAATGGGAACTATATTCGAATCTTATTTTTTAAGTGTATTTTGCTATGACCATAAAAAAAAATTCCATGTACAATTGTTATTCATTTATATTTTGGAAAATTAGAAATTTAATGTCAACAAACATGAAAACGTCTGTGATTTGATTTGAAGTCACTATTGCCAGTTATCCTTTGCTGATCTTAAGATTTATTATGGAATTTTTTGGAAAGAAAAGATTTATTAATGTTAGTAAGACTTAAAACTTTATTGTTCCAACAAAATAGACATACTGTGGAATAGTTGTCTCATGGTATTGTAGGGTGCACGAGAAGCACTTCTCCCCAGTTCTAAATATAAGGAAGAATAGTTGTCTCATGGTATTGTAGGGTGCACGAGAAGCACTTCTCCCCAGTTCTAAATATAAGGAAGAAATACCTCACAGAAAGGACTTGCAGAACCCGAGCAGACTGAAGTTTCCCAGAGGAGAGACCTGGTACACAGACTGGGGAAGGGACAGGAGCAGGGGTGTATAGTGAAATGAGAAACACCAGGCAGCCCGTAACGCTATAAATAGCCACAAGGTAATATCCAGATTTGTAGAAGAATGCCAGAAAGTACTAAATGAACTATCAGACCACATTAAACTAAGATTAGTGTGGGTGCCGGGACATAACGGTATTTCTGGAAATGAACAAGCTGATAAACTCGCAAGAAGAGTTTCAGCAAAAGCATATGTTGGAACAGAACCAGCTCTTGGGACCACAAAGAAGGTATGTGTGTTGTGATATTTACCCCGGTAAAAGATGACCTGTATAAGATGGGGTTATATAACGGGGACCTCAGCTGCAGACTTTGTGGCATGTAGATTGAGATCCTTATCTCATCTTATCTTACTTAAGAAAAAATCGAATAGTGAAAAACATACCCTGTGTTATTTACAAGATGCGACAATGGATTCCTGTGCAAAACTGTCAAACGCGAGCTAACTTTTTTACCAAATAGCGATCATAAAAAATAATACCCCAGCGGCGAATCGAACCGCCATACTTCAGGTTTAACTTATAAAGTTTCTGTGCACCTACCCGTGTAGATACCTGTAACCCGGTAAAAAATATTCAAAAGTGGTATGAAAATGGAGTTCGACTTTTTTTAAACACAACGATCCATTTTTTTACTAAGCCAGAGTGAATTTAAGAAACTAGAAAGTGCATTTGAGCTTATTTCTCAACGACCTCTCCAAATCTGCTATTATATTTTTTATTGAGGCTATTTGGTAAAAAAGATAGCTCAAGTTTGTACGGGAATCCCCATCTTATGAATAACACAGTGTATACATATTATTAGCAATTAAACAGGTATCAAAAATTTCACTCAATTCAGAGAAAGTCAAATTTCTTTATTTTGTCTGCTTTTTTATATTTGGATACTCTACGCCCCTGGAAAGAAGGTGTCGATTAAAATTCAAGATTCTGAACTCCATTGGGTAAAAAATCACAAATTTCATTTCACTCGAATGAGCTTAGAATAATGATTAAGACGGCACCGGCATCCCAACTTTTATATTTTTAAATTTCTGCACCACAGGAAACAAACAGGCTATATAAAGTGGTGAAATCGATAGTCACAAATTTATTTTAAAATTAAAATCACTTCATCAAATGTTACTGCTGATCAACTCCTATTCTTTTTCCAGGAAACGGAATTTAACTTTTTCGTTAACTTTTTTTTCATGGTGCTATTATTTCATTTACAGAATAATTAAAAAAAGGAAACATAACCAAAACATTTTAACGAATAGATTCAAAAATTAGTGGACAACGGTATCTGCCGAGTCGACTAGTTTTATTATGTTCAGACGAATGTAGAATGCCGAATAATTGTTTGCTATATTTTGTACTGAATAAGACAGGTAAAGTGAAAGAAAACAATATAAATAGATTCCTTATATGTGTCTCATGTGATTGCGTTTATTTATATTAATGTATTTTAAGCCGCGCGATTCTTTTCAGACACTACCTGGTAGCGGGCCACAAAGTGTGCTCCTAAGACCAGAATCCACAGCAGGTGGTCGTTAATCCGAATACAATCGCACAGTATGATACTCGTTCTTTTGAAAAGCGAAAAGATAATTCCTGATAGTTTGGTTATTTTACCACTAAAACGTTTGGCTGGTGAAATAGTAGACTCATATTTTTATTTATTTATCCATTCTATTACTATTTTTTATTTAGTACAAAAATACCCGCATCAACTACTGAGAGTTATGAGCAGGAGGACTTACACAAACAGTATGAGTTATATTTAGTTTGTAGATAATTGAATTTTGTATTATGAATTAGTGTCTTTGAGGTATTTAAACAAATCACTTCTTGAATATCGCATTTAAATTATTCTGTCTTCTATATCTGGAAAATTAAGGACACTCAAAGATGATATGTTTTAGGGTAAGAGAAGTATGACAGTTTATACATTCTGGTGCTGGTTCTTTGTTGAGGAGATATTGGTGCATAAGGAGTGTAACCTATATGCAGGCGGTTCTAGACAACTTAATCTGTTCGTTTGTCTGGTATTGATAGACGGAACTCAACTTGTGGCTTAACTTGTTTTAGTTTGGAAGTTGTATGATTCCATATTAAATGATAAGAATTTTTTTTTATTTAAATTAATGTGTCTCGACTGCTGAGGTCATTGACACAGTTACTGTAGTTCATGTATTTTGGGAAAAACAATTATGGTATTTGTTACATTTTAAACTAAGCATCTTAAATCTTCAATAAATTTCAAGATATCACTGAGAGGTTCTTTTATATTGTGTTTCTTCTGGTAGGTTTGGTAGCGGGACATTTCACTAGGATGTGTTCAACAGTTAGATAAACTGAACATAATTGGCACAGGGGACGATCTTCTTTTGTCATCAAGTATCCATGGGTATAGCGTGTATGTCCAATGAGCAATCTTCTTATAATTAGTTTTTCTTTTCTGGATAGCATGGAGTCATGGTGATACTTCAGACTAGGCTGTATTTCATGTAGGGGGGAGTATGTTGTGTCCCAGTATGACTGTCAGGAATCTTGTTAATTAAACAGTGATTTTAGGTCTTCGTGGGTTTGTAAAGATGTTTTTTGGGTTATAGTTGCGGCCATCTTAGCGGCGTTGTCAGCTGTTTAATTCTCAGTGATTCCAATATGTGATGGGGTCCAAATTATCGTGACCGCGGTGTTTTCAGAAAATAGTGTCTCGTATCTTTCGTGGATTTCTTGTATTAGAGAGTGTTTTGAGTTTGATGAGGTAACTGCGCATCCTACTCCTTTGCTGTTTATGGAGGCGTCTGTATATATGATTTGGTCGAACTTTTGTTGGTTGATTCGTTTGGTGAATGTTTCTCTTAAGATTATGTTTGGAGTTTCTTGATTTTTGAGTACCAGTAGTGTTGTGTCGATCATTGGAGGAGGATATGCGGTGTTTTTGTTGAGTTTTAGATTAGGGTGTTGTGTATTATGTTTCCTGCTAAACTTGATGATTTTGGATTTAGTGGGAGCAAAGGTTAGTCCGATGTTAGAGAACCAGTTGCTGACTTGGTTTATTGCTGTTTGTAAGATTGCGCAGGTTGATTCTGTGTTTTTACCATGGCTATAGATGATAAGATCGTCAGCATACAAAGCGTGTTTTACTGGTAATTGAAATTTACGTTTATAGCTGGGATAAATAAGGTGGTGCTAAGAATTGAATATGTGTTTTTTTTTTGTAAAAATGTGGTCAGTATAAGGAATTTTTTGGATGCTTCTCCATTAGATGTAGTGTCTACAGCTACTTCCTCGTTTGCCTTTATGCCAGAATGATTTGGAACTCATAGAAATAGGACGTTTTTTTGGGTATGATATCCATTTAATTTTTATTTCGTGAGAGAATGGGTGAAGGATAAATTTGTATTACTTCTATTATTTCCTTGTACTTCGGAAGATATATTTCCAAATTGTTATTTCTCAAGTCAAAAGTATTTCCAACTATAAATCGTTGAATACATTATTTATAAATATAAAGCAATTTTTTCCAATGAGAATTGAATATTGTAACATCAATAAGGTGCAAGCAATAATGAAGTCATATTGCTTACGAATGTGGTGTTATGATTAATTCAGATAATCAAAAATGTAGATGTAAAAATTGTTCGATTATCTCTACCTTGACGAGACATGACAAATAAATAACAAATAATAACAATAAGTACCAAATAACAGCACCAATAAACGGAAAAGTCTACGTATTTGTTAAAAAATGACCTCTATTTTGAATAATCCTACAAAAAAGCAAATCTCTCACAAGTTTTAGCAGCGCTCAATGTCGAAAAAGAATACGTTTGTGATACTATCGCTAAAAATATGGGTTTCCCCCAAATTATTGCATATTTAACCCTATAGCGTACATGTAGTATCAGCTAAAATCCACTGTCAAATCTGTATGAGTTATTAGAAATGTGACAAGTAATATTCCTATTAAAAGCTGAGAAAATTCGATTCAGCATAATATTAAGGTTGAAGGTACATATCGAAATACTCTTAGCTATAAATTTAAAATAGACGATAATGATACTGAACTAGATTTGGGTTTAATAGTTGTATATAATGAAAATTTATATATATTTTTTCTTTTTCTCTTCATGGCCAGCTTTATTCGCAGTTATAGTACATGTACACTTTGCTTCATTCCGATTTTATTCCAATTTCATATAAGTATCTAAGTAGTTATTTGAGAAAATGTATAAACTTTGATACCTTCCACTGTTTTGCAGATACACTGTATACCTAGTACAAAAATTTTTTTAAATGTGTGTGATCGCTGTGCATCAAAGCTGTATAGAAGAATAACCACTCCAATATTCTGTCACTTTTTAGTAAATGAAACATATTTTACTTCATAAAAATAAAGCTTTACAATCTTTCACTTCACATTTCCCTAATTATTGTCCCTAATTGTCTATCAAAATAAAAGTTTCACCATAAGCAATAAAAACCAACACACAAAAACTTAAGACACCCACAAAACCTTAAGACACCCACAAAACCTTAAGACACCCCCATAACCTTAAGACACCCACAAAACTGGACTAAATCAAGATATTTTGTGGATAAAAGTACAGGTACGTCGTAAAACATTGCTCTGCAATTGTTAGGTTAGGATATCAGCGATGAAATATGTGGAAGTATCTGAAACTGCTACTAACGGCGTTACAGTTCTTATTCTGGTTCTCATTAAATCAGCAATTTTAGTACTGACGGAATTTTCTAAGGTGTTACCACCATCGCGCGCTCGTTTGTTTTATACGTAAGTACTGTCAAAAATAAATAATTACATTAAAATGCCACAGAGATGGTTTCTTAAATTCTTTTTTGGGTGTCTTAACACTGATAATTATCACAAATTTGTAGAATAATAAAATAAAACGATAAGTAAGTCAAAAACTAGAAGTATTCTATACTGGGATTCATTTTTTAAAGAAGCTATTGTATGTTTGGTTGCCTACAAAATGTCAATATATAAGATGTGCGTTGGGTTGCCTGCAGAAAATCGTTGATAAACATAGGTTAATCAAGCATATATTAATGGGGGTCATTAATGTATGATTTTGTCTAGTTTTGAGAACGTTAATATCATATGTTAATACACGGTCGACGGAAAATAATTTGAACATTGAAAACATATTTTTTTTAGAACTGGTCCATTGGAGGTTGAAGATTTCGTTTCCGTTGGTGATGTGTTTTACAAATTCGAAGTGAATCATAAAGCTCGCCGTGGGATTCAAGTATTCAAATATGAATCAACGTTATACGAATATATTGGAATAAAGCTGGACATGTTCATAGATATTCCGGATTGAAAAAGCCGCTTCCGGGATATGCTTGCATTGATTCTCGTCTCATAAGACCTACAAAAAGTAACGTTCAATTCAAATAGGATGAAACAATATTTAGTTTTAATTATTTCAGGAAAATGTCAGATTTTTTTTATTATTTGTTCCCTTATTTTAACTGTTTATAACTCTTGAAAATGCAAAATTGGGAATTGATAAAATTCCAGAAGTTTCTTTCGAAGAAAATTAAGTTATACAAGTATATTTGACGCAAAAGATATTGTGCAAACTTAATGCTGCTGGCTTTTTGTTTGACCATTTTTTTCTCTTTTTTTCTTCTTCTTTTTTTTCAAAGAACCGCCTGCCCCACCCCAATTTTATGGGCTTAGTGTAGATCAATACTGTCGTAGTCCAGTCAATATTTCAATTCATGCTTCTTTGTCGATAAATTAATTTAATATAATGGTTGAAATGTTCTTAATGATTTTTAATTATCAAATAACTGTATTGATTGTTTAACGATTATATTTAACCCGCGTTAATGTATAGAACAATATACATTTTTCAATAAATCCACTCAGGCTTTGTCTTCATGTATTCATGGTTTCTTTCAATCTAAAATATATTTTGTTGTTTTCTCTGCTATTTAAAACTCGAATATAAAACATTTAGCTTTTAACAATATTATTAAGAAGAAATAGAAATATCAATTTTAAATACTTATGTTATTATTTTTCAGATCTTTGACTGAACTATAACTATCTTCCAGAGAAGGTTCTTTTACGAAAAGCAACCCATGTTGACCACCTGTTAACGCTATAGTCAGTAGTCTCATCAAAAAAGTGTTATTCTGAGGGTAAATTTAGGTAGGTACATACATATATTTATTAGCAATTATATTTTTAGTAGGAAAATAAATAAAGCAGTGTCTGACCTAACAGGAAGCTCCCCTGTCAACTTTACCAAAAATAGTTGAATGGGACTTATGGACGCAAGAAGCGATGTGATGAGGGATTGGTCAATCATTTAGATGTGTCTCTGATCAAATTATTAAAAGCCACCATAAATGACTGTTACAAGAGTAATAAGTTACCTACGGTTGAAATAATAAGAAATAAATTGATAAAATGATGGCCATAATATAAATTGCTGTAAGAAAACGATTGAAAACTGGATTAGAAAACTGGATTCAATTTTGTTTATGGTTTTTGAAGAATTACTTTATTCTTGCTATTGAATTCCTTTTTTATGTTATTTTTTGATAACATTTAATTTTGTTTATGGTCTTTGCTTTGAAATTTCGTTTTCCATAAAAAATCGAATGGAATACAAAAAGGACTAAGTTCACATCTGGTATCTCATTTAAACCGAAAGCCCTTTCATCAATTACATGGAATAAAATATAGATTTATGTTTGGTGGGTAGACAGAAATAATATAAATACCTCTCAGAGTTTAGCTCCGCAACTTAATTTAAAGGGAATAATTATGAGATTCGGTAGCCGTATTATGAGTTTTGCGTTGGCTATAATTTACTGCACATCATAGTAATTTTCAATGATTCACTCTTAGCTACTAGTAGTATAGCGGAGAGAGAGTGTGTGTTCGCTAAGTCTTGGCCTACACCTGCCGATATAAAGGAGATGTCTCCTAGTGACCTGTCCACCTTCCGGAGAAGGACAGGATGGACGATGACCTAGGAGGACAACTCTTCGGAAGGATGTACATTGTACAATGGGCCACATGTGGCCCATACATACACTCACCCTCCCTACTCTACAGATACAGATACAGATAGTAGTATAGCGACTGAATTTAGCTCGTTTAGTCTTACCTTCCTGTTGTTCTTTTTGAAGACATACCGAAAAGTAGGAGCATCAAGCTGACGTTTGACTGGTTTGGCGTTTATTTAAACAAAGGCTATTCAAGCTATTCAAATAATGTGTTTCCGAGTCAATTTCTCAAAAAGGAATATAATTTATGATTTAATTTATATGTCGAAACTATAAACTTTAAAATTGTGAGTATGAATTATGAACAAATAGAATCAATGAAAGCTCTAAAAAATAATAAGTATTAACCTCCCTGAAGATTAACAATTATTTTTATGTTCTTATTTTTTTGTCAAAAACTATATTACTGGTTTATTTCAGGAGCTGTATTCATTTGGGAAAATTCAATATTGTTTTCCGTTAATTTTTAGATATTCGTTATAGAATATTTTTAGTTTCAACTGAATTATAAATGGGTAATAAATTGTAATTCAGAGTAAACAAATTTATTGAAATCCTCCATTATCAATACATTATACAATTTTCCAAAAAAGTTTTAAAATAGTTCCAACTTAATATTAAACATGCAGTAATTATTTCAAACGGTAGGTACTTCTTAAATTCAATCATATTATCACTTTTTAAACACAAGTGCAACATACAATAATAAATTCAGTTATCTTATCTACAGTGCGCAATTCCATTAATTTTAGTTGTCGGAAACGTATTTTTAATATACCGAATGAAGTTTTCAAGCACTCTCTTGTTGCAGATAATTTTTCATTATAATACCCTTTGTTCTAAAGAAAAGTTGTCGTAACCTTTATCTGGAGTCAATGAATTTTCTCAAATGGTATGCACAGTCACCCTGTTAATGATGATTACCGTCACATATTTGTGGCAGTTGGTGGCTTACGAAAAATTCCACTATCGTGCATTTTTCCTGGGGGGGCTGTAAAACAATCTATAAACCTTCTCTTGAAATCACATATCGCTTGCAATGTAAGTGATTTCTTATCGTGTCTATCCACATATATTATGTAGATCTGATTTTATGAGCGGGAGTTCGGATTTCGAAATATCCCCCATCTACACATCCCCGAACTCCTGGGGAAACATATATTATATCGGAGAATTGCTCTTTTTATACTTTGTAAGATATCATAAAATGTATTTTTTCCACGACTACTTGTGAAGTTGATAATTATTGCTTTTTTAAGCATTAACCTAGGTCAATAATGGATAAATTCAAATATTTTGAGAATTCAGGGATAGTAGTTCAACAAAAACATAACTTAAACATAATTGTATATACCCAAGAGATTGTCTTTAACATATTTGCTGCTTGAATTTACCCATTAATATAAAATTATTCGATAAAAAATGCCATTAGTTTGAAAATCGCACTCAATCCAAAATGACTGATGACATAAGCAGTGCGTTCAAATATATCGAAAACTAACAGTGTACTTGTCAGTCAGACAACAGGGTTAACGCTTCCCTTAAATATTTTCAATTTTTGTCTTAATTTGGCTGGTAGTGGAAAAAATTGTGTATAAACCATGGTGGTAGTCGTTCATAATCTATGGAGCGAAGACAGACAGTGTACCTGTCAGTCAGACGACGAGGTAAACGCTTTTCGTGTTGCATTTGTGAGTGCTGCCAGGTGTATAAGTATATCATTTTGTCCGATCTTACGAGAGGTATTTATACGCAAACGTTGTAAGTGTCATTTGAAAACATATAACTCTACAAAAATTCTCTTAATCATAATAACTCAGAAAAGAAGACTCAGAATCTCAAAACCATTAGACTTGCAGGTAGCAAGGTGGAATAGAGATAATAAGTTTGTGATTGTCGCGACCTCACACCACTACATGTGATAGTGAAAAGTGTTGCGCAAAGAACAAGTCACCAGTCACCATTCAATGGTACACAGACAGCCCAAAAGCAATAATAGGACCTTGGGATAGGAGTCAGGAACTCTTAAAGCCTGGGCAAAACTTTAAGTTCCTTTCAAGCGAAAACTCCAGTCATAAAAAGTGTGCCCAGTTCAATATTGACAAATTATATATAAGAAATGGCAAACTTAATAAACTTGGCGAGAACAATATTGTCAGCTTACTGTAGATTCCAGGACACTCTAGATTAGAAGGAAATTAAATAGCCGATGAACTGGCAAAGAAACAACCTTTTGAGGACCAGGACCCTTTCGCGGTATCAACTTCAGTGTAATACTGTACGAAATATACAAAGCCGAAAAAGAGAAGATCATAAATTTGAATGCTCTAGTAGGGCTAAGACAATATAAAATTCTGCTAGTGACTAATACCCGTTGAGATTTTTAATAGCTGAAAATAGTGGGAGAATGAAGAAGAATATAGATTCGGTGGCATACTTGCAAATTACAAATACATTCATAATCCCAGTCAAAACAAAGAGTCTTTAGGCGAGGCCACTCAAATAACAGGAACAATGAGGGGACAGATTCACTAGCATCCTATTAACATCGAAAAAATGAATTGAGGAACAAGTCGCCGGGAATGAGACAAGTCAAGGAGTTTATTAGAGAACAATATTCAAAAGGCACGGACTACATACGAAACTAGAATAGACGAACGATACGTTTCAAGAACTGGAAGAATATTTCGGTAACTATTTTCAACATCCAAAAATGCAGTGATTCTGTTCCATAAAGTTGTAACGAAGAGGGTTACTGATCACCATCAACATATTATATCCTCTTCAAGGCAACCATTGTCGACCACTATATTTTGAAAAATAGTCACACAAATTACTTCGTTAGTTAGTTAGTACCATGGACGTATAAATGAAGATGGACTTAGCATGCTAGAATTTATTTGAAGCCAATATAAAAGTAAACATCGCTGTTGTCACATTTCGTTTTAAATTTTTGTTATATCAGGCCAAGTTTTAGTTTAAATAGTTTCATTCAAACCACTTAATTTTATCAAAATCCAAAAAGACTTTCAATTTTGAGACTTTTTATCTGTTTTAAATGTAAAAATGTACAGCATTTAGCTACTACTATAATTTTAAAGTGATGTACACGATGTCCCTAGCCTGTAATATGGCGAAACAAATGTGAACTAAGCAACACTGTTTGTTTCCCTCTGGTGTTTGTGAGAAGATGGCTGCCTTTGTTTATTAAGTTTTCGGTGCTTGGTTTGTTATATTTAACTCATTTAACTTATTATAAAAGAATGGATATTGTGATAGTGACTCAACTAACACTACAGTAATGGTGCGACAATGTTTAGTTTGTTAAAAACTTGATTTTTTGAATTCTAACCTCTCATTTCATAGGTGAGTATCAGTGGCGTTCATAAACATGCAAAGTTGTGTATATGAATTTGGAAATTATAATAAATAAAAATTTAAATTGTGAAATAGCAGGCTTCGTACAAATATGGGACAGAGAAGAAAGTGGATATCCTGTACTTGAAATTCTGGAAGAAGATATGCCAAAACTGGCTCATATTTGTTGTGCACATTTCAAACCAGAAGATTTTTAGTGAAAAGGTAATCCAGAGAAAATTTTTCTGAAAAGAAAAGTGGTACATCTACCATATTTCTCAGAATATTCTGATAATACAGATAAAACAGTTAATGGACTATCTTCTAGTAAAAAGTATCAGATTTTAGCTGTATGAATTGTTATTATATCCTCATTATTTCAATAACATATACTTATTATATTGAATATTTCGTACTTTTTTTTTACAAGATTGAATGAAATTAAAAATTATATCATGTTACTTAAGTATGCGGTAACCATCCCATTTTTGAGTTAGGTAGAAAAGCTGAATTCTTAGAGTGTATAGAGAGCCTTTTGGTTTTGTACAATAATTATGTTCACTCAAACCAAATTAAAAATATTTTAACCTTTGAATTATCACAGGATCACTTAGAATTATTTTTTCGTGCTATGCTTCAGTAACAACTCAACAACACGACAGTTTGAACATGCTTATAAGAGACTTCTAATTCACCAAGACGTTGAAGCAGGTAATACAGGTGTTATTAAGCTTGATTCTACTGGAATATTACACTGTAATAGCAGAGTACCTAGTAATATTGAAAATGGTGTAATTTGTAACCTCAATTGAAGAGCTTGTAAAGAGTTTGATTATTCAGTTTCAAGTACATGGAGCTTATGTTCTAGATGTAGTTGGTTAACCAATGCGTCACAGTTAGTCATTACAGTGTGTGAATCTGCTGAAAAATATTTCAGATTTTTTAACAAGCCAAAAACTATTTTTATAGGAAATATTAAAAATTTGGAGTTATCCTTAATTTCTGGTATAATTGCCAATTTGCTAAACTCCATTTAAGATGATTTCAAGGACCATCTGTATGATGATGACCCTATAGAAAATCATGGGATTCAAATGGTGGAATTGATATTGAAAAAGTATTTTAAAATTCGAATCCACCATGAAGCTGCCACAAAAACAGAGAAAACAGTAAACACTATTCGCCAACATCTCACAAAAGCAATTTTATTCAAAAATCAGTAATTTTTGAATCATCTGTATTATTTTTTACGAACTACTATTTTTTTATTTATGTTACCTCTAATGATCTAAATAAAACATCTAAAACTTTTGTGGTATAATTTTGTCTGTAGCTTTTCTTGTTTTAGTTTTAAAATTAACATTACCTACCCTTACCCTTTAATTAATTTATTATTATAATAAAAAAGTTTTTTCAATTTTAAAGCTTGAAATGTGATGTATTTATATTCCTACAATCATGAATGTATCCATCCCAATGAAACGCCACTGTCCGCAGTATGAGAATTCCCACTCCGACTGCTAGAAAACAATAACAAAGTATCGTTTATTTGGCTTCATAGGTCTGCATGTAGTGTGTATTGGTACGCTGGGTCCATCTTTATTTATACGTCCATGGTTAGTACTGAATGATGACAATAACGACATCATTTTTATAGTCTCGTATTTTTCAGAACTTTAATCATTATCAACACCCTTTTAGCAGCTCATTTCGTTCATTGGAGTGATAGTTCGATATTTTTTTTTTCTTAATACCATAATACATTCAAGAAGTTAGGTCCCTGAGTTTGCTGTTTTATATTCCACCGCATCTGGATTATATTAAATAAAGCCCTGATGTGTCACTGGTTTTTATTGAAATCGCACTCAGTTAATTTGTTTTTTTTTGTCTGCAGCGCATTGCAAAAATTCACGTCACAGCTAATATACTCTCTTTTCTTCCACTGTTTTTGTAATAAAATTCGTGAAGGACAATTCCTGAAGTATCTTATTTGATTAACGAAATACAGGAAGAAAAAATTCGGTCTGTATCGAAATATAAAGTAGACAATCCGAAATATTATGAAAAAGGAGTACCAAAAAAAGTGTATAATTTTTTTTTATTCAGCTTAACGTGCTTTGTGACAGCTCTCATACAATATATTACATTGGTTTTATATAAGATTAAAAAATAAATAAATAGAGAGTAATTAAATTTTGCTCTGTAGATTTTCTTCTTTCAGGAATTGGATGACTATAACTATTTGGCTTGGGCAGGTTAATACAAAGAGTAATAAATAAAAGAGAGAGGTTTTATATAAACATATGGAAGAAACTGGCACAAAGTTTGTGCGCAGCCAGTTGAGCATGGCGCATCACAGTGACTAACTGAAGTAACCAACCCCGCCTCTTACCACACGAAAATTGTCAATATGTCAATTTTATTTCAATTTGAGGCTAGTCACTTCTGAACATATCTATATGATATCTATTTTTATTTAATTCTTTTTGGCCTTTCTCTATTTAAATTAATTATCTTTAACATTGGCAGCTATTATTATCTTAGGATTTATTTTAACTCATCATAGGTGAGTATGTATGTACTATGTATGTATGTATGTATTTTTGGGGCGACACTCACTAATGCCTGGAAGATCTATTATGCCTCGCTACTTGTCAGTTTCTGAGGAGAGTCTCAGAAACTAGTAGCTCCTTCAGTCCTATTTTCCGGAGAAATTTAAGGATATCTGCAGGCCTCAACTTAGGTAAATGTTCCTCTTCTATCCAGTAATCTCCCAGGTGCTGTGCTCTCGGATTCTAGAGGGCTGTGCAGTTGGAAAGTGTGTGGATAGAGATTTCTTTTTCCGTGCTACAAAATCATTATGGCGACTATGTCACATTAGGATCTCTGTTAAAGCTCTTAGCGCACTAAGCACAAATATATGAATATTTTGAACCGTACTGTATGTTTTCACGTCATTCGGAATAATGTTTATTCAAACTGATGACTATACAGCCGTTAAAGTAGAATAGAATCCTCTAAGTGACATCGTAATTTCAAAGCTCTTTATACTTTGTATCTTGGGAGAAAATTAGAAATCCAGCTTTGAATTCTTGATGCATGTATCAATGCGGGATATTCCATTGTTTATGGAGAAATCCGTCGTAACTGTGGCTATGACATAACGGTCTTTTGATAATCCTTTTGAGCACAACCCGCATAGCTTGAGGGTCAGAACGGAATGATAGATCCACCACCAACGAAGATGCGTATCACAGTTTTTAAATACTTGACGCTTTGACGGTCTGTACAGAGTGCGACTTTTCATATTGATCCTGTTTTTAATTGAGTTTAGAAGAATTCACGGTATAATCTAGAGAATGATTAATTTTGTTAGCTGTCCAGTCTTACTCTCCGAAATTTATAATATATTATATAATTTCAAATATCATACATTAGTACCTACTTGAGTTAAAAACATTCATAGATATACGCCAAGCAATAGGTAATTATTTTTATATTGTTAGCATTTATATTTTATTTTTAATAGAAATACTGGTAGAAAACGGATGATGCCATCATATAAGGGACATTGCTTAATATCATTTTGATGTGTTTTAGACACACAAATGTTGCTCAGTCATTTGTTATAAACATTAAAAACGGATAAAACCATTTTTTTCGATTTTTTCCATATAGCGTAAAACGCACTGAAGCAATCTCTATGGTTTGTATGAAAAAATTGTAGATAATAAAAATACATATCTTTGACATCTTTCAATTGCAAGAACTGGAACTTGGTACAAAAGAAGTTCTTGGTATGCCCTTTTTATGCGCGAAGAGCAGACGCAAAGCGACGGTTACTTTGATCGCGATTGCAATTTTAATTTTTTCATACGATAATTTTCAAAGTGTCTGGATGCGTTGTCGATTAACCGATTTTGAATTTGAAAACGGTTTTAAAAAGTGTCAAGGTAGAGTAACGAAACTTATATTATAGATTTCTAATAAAATAATGGGAAGTTGGCCAAAAACACCGCTAATAATGAACGATTACAGCGAGCGCTAGCATGTTTGTATATCTATATAGTATGCTCGCTACCCCTCTACTCCGTGTTCTCGGGCATTTTTTGCCGACTTTACATTATTTCCGGCTGGAGGTGCAGTAAATGTTAATCTAGGGCAAGATTTCCATCGACGTCATTTAGAATTTCCTCCTCATAAATTACAAAAGGCTTTGTCTATTATTTAGGCATGAATTTCTCCATTTAGATTTCCATTTATGAAAAGCGAACCAAATGCCCAAGATACCTACCCAAACATCTATCCTAAGCTTTAAGGATATTGTGTGTATACCTCTCTATAATGTGAAGATTGAAATTGCTTTAATGGCGGAGGTTTTAATTATTGACGTTGCCATTCATGTAAAAAGTTCATTCTTCACTGAAACAGATATTTTTTATTAACAGGTGCAAAGCAATAATCCTTTATAATTTCGCAAAACTCAATACGTATGTCTGGGTCATCATCCCCCAATTCCTGGGCAATTTATACCTCGTATGCGTTATATTTGTGAAGCATCAATATTTTCCTGATAGATTAATGGGACAGCCCAGTCCCAGACCCAGTCACGGAGTGACAGTAGGTAGAAGCTATAACAATTGGGTCAAAAGCCTCAAGATACTAACTCTCCAAACAGGATCTACAGTCACAGTCAAACTGCCCTTAAAGCACTCTAAAGTAACATATCGGCTGGTATGGAAATGCGACGAAGCACTTAGAAGACTGGCGACTAGGAACAGTGTAACACTGGAAAGGGTCCCAGGTCACAAAGGAATCACAGGCAATGAAAATGCCGACGAACTCACAAGAGCAGAAAGCAATCAGAAGAAGTAGCGAAAGAACTGCTCTCAATGAGCAGGAACAAACTACTTAGGTACCATAACGGGGCTCTTTACTGGACACTTTTCCACAAAGGAGCTCCTGAACAAAATAGGGCTATATAGCAGAAGAAACAAAACAGCTTTGCATATATTATGCAACTGGAGGTAGAAACTGTATGGAAGACCCCAAATAACTCCAGAATACTCCTACAACCAACCAGCAAAGAACCTGTATGAGCTAATACAGGAAACGGATTGGCTGAATAGACTGTAGTCAAAACACTATAGGAGGATCCACAATAAGCCCAGGAGGCTGAGATGGTGCCGGCGAAAGGACGGCTTCTTAAAAAAAAATTTATTGGTATCCAACATATTTCCCCATTGTCTTTCGTTCTTGTGAAGCTACCTTTCGGTTCCATAAATTAAATACATTTATACGCGCTTAGCAATAGACCACATTTTAGGAAATGAACGCCGAGTCAGAAAATAAAGGGAGAGAAGTTGACATAATCAATATAAAACTGATAAAAAAAAATATTCAAAGACCGACAAAATCTTCAATTGTTTTATTGTTTTATTCAAGAAATTTTATGGGTGTTAACAGGGCTGGACTAAGGTTCAAATAAATAATTATTCAAAATTCAATTTTTAATTGTATTCCTAAATTTAAACACATTCCCACATTCGTGAGGTCAAGTACTTCAATTAAAAAAAAATATTATATTTATCTAAGAATTACGTAAGGAACTCAAAAATGACAAAAGTAATATAGGGGAAGCCATTCAAAATTTTAGGAGTCGGTGCCGTGGGGGGATCAGGGATACAGCAAACGCCTCAACAGTTTTCCCCCTTCATATGTAAATTGACGTGTTTCGCCAAATTTTGATAATGTTATTAGCCTAGGCAATATTAAATGCCGTTCGTTTTCAAATTGACACCCTATATAATTAGACATTATTGCCACATTAATCAATAGGTATTATGAAAATATGTTGCCAAAAAATCGTTAATAAAAAAAACAGCTTCTGATCAACAAAGAGAGGCGGTCTTTCTGTAGGGTGCTAATCCTCTTGAATGCCAACAATTAATTGACAAATCCATCAGTTTAAATTAAAAAGTCTGCGACGGATTTGTCTTTAATCATAATTTAAAAGTATATTTTACACGTGGGAGTCAAACTTTTTTAACTTCCCTGTCCCTTTAACTTCCCACCCTGGTTCTTTATTAGATTCTAATTATTTTCGAATTACGTTTCCCTTGGTCCAGACGCGGACTAAGATACGGGACAACTAACTCCACGACTAACACTTATCTCGCCGGGTCCGCATCAGTAGGCATAGACGATGTTCGTTACTGTTCTCGGGTGTTTATTGATGCGGAGGGGATGAAGAACCAACCCGGCGCGTCTCCAGGTGGCGGATAGGAGGGCCTCTGACGATGATCTATGTGAGGAAGAGGTTGCGGGATAGTGGGGGCTCGTTGAGCATAAAACCTCAACTGGCAGCCCTCAACCCTGCCGCGGACCAACTTCACCTATCCCAGCTGTAGTATCGTGGCTAAGGGACTGCACATAGGGTTTACGATGCCAGGTGAATATTCGAGGTTACCTCGAAATCACCTGTTATACCAACGTTCCCCGGTCTGTGGTCATGTCTCGCGGATCGGAGGGATGGGGGGGGTCTAGACTTGACTGTCCGGACCAAGAGGAGACAACCTTGTCAAAAATCCTGAATCCTTCGGTGGGATGACCGGGCCTAAAGGATGCGTGGCCGAACAGAAGATCGGCATCTACTGGTCATCACCTTGGGGAACTGGGCGAAACCCCATTGTAGGTAGCCTTACCTCCGCATGCGGGGCTCTGCGGGGGTGGACCAAGATTTCCCTTGCTACTCGTGGGATCTATATGGACTCACCAAGAAATAGAGAAGAGGGGAGGGCTCAGGAAGAAGGGACCTCTGAGGAGACTCTGGAGATGGGCGACCTATATAGGGCCCTTACGAAAGAGACTCCTGGGAGGTGCCCTGAAACCGGGTCCCCCGAATACAGCGAAGAAGAAGTTCAGATGATGGGAGCGGGGAGGGCTCAGGCTATGCCGGGAACAATTGCCCCATCATCTGAAAAACCGAAAAGGCACCGCAAGTCTATCTGCGGTGCCGAGAAAAGAAGAAGAAGGGCGGCAAGGGCGTCAGAAGGGATACCGAAAGGTGGCCCAACTGGCCCTTGTGAAGAGGTGACAAGAGCACCACCAAGCCGGGACACGCATGACAGTGCTGGTCCCAGCGGGGTCAAGCTTGACGTCACCAAAGGGGGAGCCAAGAGGCCTCGGGTGCATAACACGCCACCAGAGGCCAGGCAGGCTTCCAAGAAGGTATGCACGGTCCCCGGTGAGCGGAAGTCGTACGGGGAAGCTGCAAGCAGCGACCTCAAGGTGGCCATCATCCGCGATGGCTACCCAGACAATCTGCTCACCAGGGAGCAGTATGCGCATATCCTCGCGCAATTGCATGAGGATATGTACAAGACTGGCGCCTCATTTGTGCCAAGTTTTGAGGGACACTCGTTTGCCCGGGGAGCCGTTATGGTGACCTGTGCGGATGGGGGCTCTCTGGCTTGGCTCAAAGTGGCTGCTAGCAAGATTAAGAAGGAGGGACTGGCGCTCAAAATCATTGAGCAGTCGGCCCTCGAGCAGCTTAAGAAGGCAATGGTATGGGTGCCAGCGCCGATCGAGTCTCCTCCCCAAGAGGTCCTCAGAAGGATCCGGATTGGTAATCCGACCCTGAGGACTGAAGGGTGGGTGATTCGGGCCTCCCGATGGGATGCTGCCTCTTTGAGGCAGAACATTGTTTTGGGGCTCGATCCTCGATCGGTGGGGGCACTCAACCTTATGAAGGGGGAAATCCGGTATGGGCTCGGGAAGGTTAAAATTATCTTCTCGGGAACTACGGAGACTACCCCGGAGTGAATTATTAATGGGTAAGGAGGTACCTTTATGGATTTTTGATGTCTGTTGAAGGGGCCTTGAAATTTACCCAGATTAACTTGCAGCATTGCCGTGCCGCTGCAGGAGTATTCGCGCAGAGGATGGCAAAGCTGCAGACAGGCATATGCCTCATACAAGAACCATGGGTGTATAAAGGTCATGTGCGAGGCTTAGGCACACCCGGGCGTAGCTTATTCTATGCAGTGGGTGAACCTAATCCAAGAGTTTGCATTTCTACGCACTCCAGTGTAAGTGCAATACTAATAAACGAACTTTGTTTCAGGGACATAGTAGCGGTGAGAGTGGACGTCCAGGGCAGGAATGGTACTAGGCATAGCTTAGTGGTATGCTCTGCTTACCTGCCTTATGACTCACCAGAACTACCACCTACTGAGGAGTTTCGCAAGGCGGTGGAATACTGCATGGTCAGGAATCTGCCTCTTCTTATTGGCTGTGATGCCAATGCGCACCACACTATGTGGGGCAGCACAGGCGTCAATAGCAGGGGAGAGGCTTTGCTTGACTATCTAGGTACCACTGACCTGCAACTACTCAACCGAGGGACGAAACCAACATTCCGAAATAGGATTAGGGCTGAAGTCCTGGATGTGACGCTTGCGTCAAGTACCGTTGTAAGTATGGTAAAGGACTGGCATGTTAATGATGATCCGTCATTGTCGGATCACAGCTACATTTGTTTCAGTTACAGGGTTGCTGTTGAGGAACAATCAATCAAGTATAGGGACCCCAAGACTACCAACTGGGAACAGTATAAACTGGATCTCGGAAGGAGACTTGGTGGTTTCCCTAGGAACTTGAGCAATAATGATGAGATCGATTGGGCCATAGCGGAGCTGGGCTCGATTATTGTTTCGTCTTATGAAGAAAATTGCGCCGAAAAAACGAGGAAGGGAAGTAAGGGCCACAAATGGTGGAACAAGTCTCTAGACTCGCTACGGGAACATACCCGGCGCCTATTTAATAGGGCTAGGAAGACGAAGTCGGATCTGGACTGGGAGCAATACCGCCGGAAACGGAATGAGTACAAGAGTGCTGTTAGGTTGGCTCGGAGAGATGCCTGGCGGGCCTTCTGCGAGGATATCGTATCGGTACCTCAAATGTCAAGGCTGCGCCGGATCTTAACGAAATCACCGGACAGCGCTATAGGCAGCATGGAAGTCGAACCGGGTGTTTTCACCGAAACCCCGGTGGATACCTTGCGGCATCTACTAGAGACACACTTCCCCGGTTGTGAAGGAATCGAGCGGGAGTGTCCTGACATGGAATATGTGAACATACAGCGACCATGTAAAGAGGACTATCTTCTAGCAAAAGAAATAGTCACATACGAGCGGTGTACTTGGGCGATACGGTCATTCAGACCGTACAAGTCTCCAGGAAAAGACCAAATCTTCCCGGCTCTGCTTCAACAGGGCTGGGATGCAATTGGCACAATCTTGGTGCATATCTTTCGGGCCTGTCTGGCACGCAGGTATGTCCCTGAACAGTGGAGGCAGGTGAGAGTCGTCTTCATACCCAAACCGGGTCGTGCCACATATACGGTGGCTAAATCCTTTAGACCCATTAGCCTAACATCCTTTGTGTTAAAAACATTGGAGAGGGTGGCTGATCGGTACATAAAGGAAAAGGTTGGGCTAAGGTATCCCTTGCACAACAATCAACATGCGTTCAGGTGTGGCAAGTCAACTGAAAGTGCCTTACACCAACTGGTAACCCAGGTGGAGAAGGCGCTGGAAAATGGCATGATCGCCCTGGGAGCATTTTTGGATATACAGGGGGCGTTTGACAGCACCCCTGTAGAATCTATTTGTAGGGCTGCGACAAATCATGGAATAGAGCCAATGATCACTCACTGGCTTGGGGCCATGTTGGGCAATCGTACAGTAGAGGCCACATGGAAGGACCATGTGGCAAAAGTGATCGTCGCTAGAGGATGTCCGCAAGGGGGTGTTCTCTCGCCCACATTGTGGAACCTAGTCATTGACGAGCTAATAACTCTTTTAAACGGTGAAGGCTTTCTAACGATAGGGTATGCCGATGATATCGTTGTCCTTGTTGTTGGAAGGCATATTACCGTTCTCAGGGACCTCATGCAAAGGGCTCTGAATAGGGTACATGGGTGGTGTAACGAACACGGACTTGCAGTAAATCCTGCCAAGGCTGAGATAGTTGCTTTCACCAAAAAAAGAGGTGTAAGACCTGAGGGTCTGAATCTTGATGGAGTACCACTGCCTGTGGTTGAGCAGGTGAAGTATCTGGGAGTGATCCTTGATAAATCACTGACATGGAAGGCTCATCTTGACAGTCGCCTAAGCAAGGTGACAAACACGTATTGGGCCTGTAGGAGAGCCATTGGTCCGAAGTGGGGACTGACCCCCAAAACGATCATATGGTTTTATAGAGTGATCATGCTGCCTATGCTCACATATGCGGCTCTGGTCTGGTGGCCGAGGGTAACCTTGGTGACGGCTAGATCGCAACTGACACGCCTTCAAAGGGTGGTCAGTTTGGGGGCAACTGGCTGCATGAGAACTACACCAACTGCTGCGATGGAAGTGATCCTTGGTCTTCGGCCTCTTCACCATGTGATCGAGGCTGAGGCGGGGAGGGCTTTTCTGCGCTTAAAACAGCTGGGATACGTGCGAAGAGGGGAAGAGTGCAGGCACGTCAAGAAGCTCCGGCTTCTGGAAGATATTCCAGTTCTGGCTCGAGCACCTGACGAATGCCTGCGAAAGTACTACTTCGCAACTCCGTACAGGACCATGATCCGGGATAGAGAATCCTGGGAAAAAGAGAGGAATACACAGCCTAATGGGACTGTCTGGTACACAGATGGCTCATGCTCCGGTGATAGAGCAGGGGCTGGAATTTACTCTAGGAACCCAAGAACACAAGTTCGTGTACCATTGGGTGATGGTGTATCTGCATATCAGGCCGAGTTATATGCTATCTTGGAATGTGCGCAGATAAACCTAGACAGAGGTTATGTGGATCGACGCATAACCATATACTCCGACAGTCAGGCAGCAATTAAAGCCCTGAGTGGGTGCACCAGCAACTCAGGACTCGCTAATGAATGTCGAGAACGACTTGCTAATCTTGCAAGGCGCAATGTGGTGCGGCTAGAATGGATTCCAGCCCACTCTGGTTTTGAAGGCAACGAGATGGCGGATGCACTGGCTGCGGAGGGGGCGGCAGCTCCCTTCTGCGGCCCGGGCCCGACCTTGGGCCTAACAAAACAAAGAATACGCAAGGAGTCGAAGAAGTGGCTGAAGAATCAGCACCTCGCTCATTGGAATGCTCTGCAGGGTCCTAGGCAATCCAAACTTTTACTGAAGGGATGGACTGATGGACACACTAGAGCAGCTACTGAACTACCAAGAAGTAGGCTAAGGAAGATAGCAGGACTCCTAACGGGGCACTGCTGTATGATGAAACACCTCCACAACTTAGGAGTAGAGGAAAGTTCCCTATGCAGGGGTTGCGGCATGACTGATGAAACGTCAGTCCATGTTCTCCTAGAGTGTCCACACTGGGCTGTACTACGCAGACGAATCTTCGGAGTCCCTGTTTTGGCCCCTGGAGACACAAGCAGGCATCCATTGAAAAAGGTTGTGGCCTTTATTGAAGGGCTCGGCTTTATGGATGTCTAGGTAGCAGGAATGGCACAATGGGCCCGCCAGTGGCCTCAGTGCCGGAACCTTGGCTTGAGTTTGTCCAGGACAAGGTTCGCCTGCAAACTTAGTAGTAGTAGTAACACTTATCTCCCACATGAAAGCGCGATATAATTTCAAAGTATACATAACGTGGGTTTTATGACATTTGTAAAACAAATTTTAGTTCAATGATGATATCTTTGTCCTAGGTAGAGTTGAGAAGGAGCATTACTAAAGCTATATATGCCAATAAATACTAGAGATCTCATGATACCATGCTACTTTCGGTTACTAATGAATGTTAGAGACATAAAACCCATCATAAAAATATTCACACTCCAAAATTAAGTTCAGAAATATACGTAACTTCAAGCGCTAAGAAAATTATTTAGTTTTAATCCTTACTTTTTGTCATAAATAAAAAAGAATAGCCGATATTCGAAATAGTGAAGATAAAACAAATCAGATATACAAATTGTTTAGTTGAGGGTGTTTCTATGACACCATTTATCTAATCTGCCATAATTTTTTCAGTTCCTTAGTTGATTCGTTATATTAAAATTATCTCATTCAATATATTGGTTTCTTTCGCTTTTGTTTACGCTCAAAATATTTGATTATAAAAGAGCTGCACGCCATTATAAATACATTGTCTGGAGAAAACATGATGAAATTTGTTTGTGAACTGGAAACCGTAGAAAACAGCTCCCAACAAAACACGCGACTAGGTTCTGTATGTTTTGTGAAATTCGAAATTGTTTCCGAAATCAAAACAAGTTTTCTGTTTCTGTTTTTGAAAATAAAGACATTTCGTTTGTAGAAAAATCGTCTTCAAAGTTTTAATGGACTGTTTATATTTAATTATAGTTTGTTCATAAATGCTGCAGTGTTTATTTTTCTGTATCGGGCAGGTAGTTACACATCGTATCAGCAAGAGATTGAAAATTAAGTTATCACTGTAGTCAGTGACGTGGGCTGCGAATGGAATAAATAAAACAGAACTTAGGTAATAATTTGAAAGAAATTATGTTTTGGTTGATTTTGGTCACAGACTCACTCAGTGCATCAGTTAGTATAGAAAAACTATATCACATCAATGAGCTTTTTGTCCAGATCAACAAACAGATAGCTGAACTTAGTAACCGTCCTTTGGGTCCCATCACATACAGGAATATGCTGTAACGAACGCACTGACGGTTGCCAAGCATACCTCAGATAATTCATCTCTCCCATTTGCAAAAAACAGAATCACAAAATCAGATTTGAAGTTGAAGTATCTCATTAAGCAAGAAGTGCAGCTACACTGGCATAAAATTTGGTTAGGTTAAGCTCGAGTGAAGGATTGGGAAAAGTTAAGAGTAGTATAACACCTTGGAGAGCCTTGAACACTTAAAGAAGAACACAGGCCGTTTTGACACGACTACGTCCAGGTAATACACGCTACACTCACGAGTATCCACCTATGTGTATGACATGTAATGTACAAACAAGTGTTGAACATGTATTAGTGCAGTGCCAGGTTTTTGAAATAAATCGTGAATTTCTAATGAGACAAGGTGGTTGATGTGTTTATTTCTAAATTGGAAAAAATAAATCGTCCTAAGTCCGAGCCCGTTCAAGCTGTATGGAATATTCATAATACCAATAAAAAGTAAATTCGAGCAAATTTTAAATAACCTAGACGTCCTCTAATTGTAATTAAATATCTGAAATAACTTGGTGGCATCTGCCTTAATAGCTGACCCTAAATGAAAAGGATCGGTACTTTATTCAAATGAAAATTAAACAGGAAAATCCACAAAATATTCGCTCGGATTGACATCCTCTTCGACAGCTTCAAAATTCCTGCTGACTCTCGCAAACTTTGCCTTTTAATCCTTTCTTAACAAGCTGATGTTTAGATTTTTCCCTGCTTCTAGTACAATTTAAACTTTACTACTTATTTCTCGGACATTAACTAAAAGTTTTTCTTTTTTCTTTTTTTGGGAATCACACCACAATTATGATTTTTTCACGTTTTTTATAAAAAATCATTATTGTGGTTTTATTTCCAAGGAATGAGAGAAAAAAGAATAAATAATATGCCACAAGGAACATACAGAAGATAAAAGTTTTTATTGTGATCAACTTTATCTTTTCAATTTGTGATTTTAAAAATACATTTACGTATAAAACTAGCTGCTTAATGATAAAGTTACTCATAATTTCCACGTTATCACAATTTTTATTCTACAGCTTTGTAATGTAAATTGTCTCCGAATACCAGCAGCTGGATTTTTGTTAGGATCGAGTTGTTATTGACACTTTATTTGAAGAAGAATTTTACTTGCCCCAAGTATCGATTTGTTAACGTGTAATGTTCCTTGTCCTCACAATTAATTATTACTTATTTTTAAAAAGAATGTTTAGGTTTTCGGCCTGTTCAGATTAAATATAGTTTTTATTTATTATTGGATATTGACAAAAAATGTTTGAATTTAAGAAATAATATTTGAATTGAACGAGAGACATAAAGTGTGATGTACAGTATTTTTCCATACAGTGTGTAATCAACATCAGACATATTAGTAATACAAAATGTTACAATTAAAGTTAACATAGTTTATTGCAAAAAGTAACAACTATTATTAATAACAATCCCTTAAGAGATGAGATCGAATCAAAGGATGCAGTCTAAACTGGACTAAAACTTTTAGGACCCAGTGACACCTACGGTCTGACGACTTCGACAATTGCGGAACTAACAAATCAATCCCTTAAGAGAATGGGATGGGATCAAAGGATGTAGTATTGCCAGTATCACGCTGGGCGACCTTGGGAAGCCGCCGAAGAAGTATTTGGCGACGACCAGGAAAAACCTACGTTTAACAGTAGGATTTTTGACTGGCCACTGTCAACTGAAAAAACACCTCCAAACTATTGGGCTAGTGAACACACCTCTGTGCTTGCAGGATGTATGAACAAGAAGATGAAGCTTTCAGGCATGTCTTATGCAAGTGTCCGTTAATAAGAGAGATGTCTCCTAGTGACCTGTCCACCTTTCTTATAGGAAGGACAGGATGGGCGATGACGTAGGATGACAACTCCACGGGATAGGATGGACAATGGGTCACATATGGCCTAAGTGCTTTGAACTAACACTTACCCTTCCTACTCTACAGATACAGATATTACTAACAAAAATTCAAGTAGGTATAGGTAGGTTATTACAAATATTAATTGGTTGCATTATTACAAAAATCAAAAGTGATATAATTTTTGACATTTTGCACAAATTGTCCAAGCCAACTTTTTTTATACAATGAATATCTATCAAGATTATTACATTTTCCGTTCGTTATATGAATGTTTGATTCTATTAGTTGCTGCCGCATCGAACTTCTGACGAATAAGAGAACGCGGGATCTGTGTCCTGTCAATTATAGATCGCTTCAAATTCAATTATTACATAGGTGAATCTAATAAGAAATTATGCACTTGACAGATTCACCCCAATGAATAAAGAACAAGCAATTGCTCAAATGAAAAATGCTATAAGTAAAAGCATGAACAAAAACATGAATAAAATTTTTAAGCAAATGCTGCATTTCCTACGTCCCTTCAGCAATTGCTTATTTAGCGCGTCTAGACATGGTCTAGACCTGCAAATTTAAACAGTCGTAATCCACTCTGTTATATTTTGGATATGTATTCATTCTAGTGTCGACGTTGATTTATAACATCGTGGTAATTTCTTAAATATATCTGTAATCTTTTTAGGAATGATTGAATTTAAATAAATTTGTTATAATCATGACAGAATCGAGTGGAAGTGAGGAATTTGGAAATGATGAAGAAATAGGTATGAAACATGAAATTATTTTAAATAAATCACAAGTTCCTCGAGTTGAATTAGAAAAAGGGGTCGCTTCAAATGTCTTAGTATAACAAAAAAACAATTATCAAAAAAATTTGTAATATGAAAGCGAAGACTAGTAAAAAGTTTAACATCAACAAGACAGGCAACAAACCAATGGTCTCTAAGCTTGGTAGAAGTTTCATTATTAGAAATGCTGGATGTCCATAATAATCCAGTGTTCAAAAAAATATCATGTGAAATTTATTATATGTGATACTTTTATAAAGTAAGCCAAAAATATATTTCGACTGGAACAGAAAAACAAATATTACTTGTTATGCCCTCTACTTTCTCGAGTGATCTTCCTATCCCTGTAAATGCAGCGTATTCTGCTATACCTATAAAAAAATTAAAATAAAAAATACTTCATCTGAAGCTGAGGAATCAAAAAAATTATCAACTGCTAAATCACTACGATTAGAACAACTTAAGTTATATCGTATGCAACTACGGGAAGAAATCCGCGGAAGACAACAACAAACTGATGACCTCTTACTTCAATCAAGAAATATTGTTACGAATAACAATACGTTTTTTCATAATTACTAATTAGAGGACAGGTATTAATCAAATGTTTTATTATTAGGTGTACTTGACGTATTAATTTTATTTGTTTATTCCAATTTTGTTGAATGAAAAAATGAAATTAAGATTTAGTTCGAAACAATAGGTTTTTCCGTAGAGCAGTCAAAAACGATTGGAAACTGGACGATTCATGCGCAGAGAATAAAAACAGTTCACAAAAAAACTCTGCGCATGAGTCGTCCAGTTTCCAACCGTTTGTGACTGCTCCACTAACAGACCTTATAATTAATAAATAAAGTTTGAGCTGAAAACTCATATCTGTGAATTTATTTTAAATTAATGTTAATTTGTAGATACTTACATGATTATTGAGGAACATTTGAGTTGTAATTTTTTTTAGCTGTTCTTATTAACAAATTATATTTGGTGTCAGATTATCGTTATTTTCATTTTAACATCAGTTTCTTGATGCAAGTAATGATAGTCTTCATCGTTTGAACGTTTAGCAATATTATGAAGTACAACGCAGCAAGTTCTTTGTTTTTTTCCAATTTACTTCTGGTTTTTCTACTGGGAGACAGAAAACTTTGCTTTCAATTGTCCGAAGCATCGTTCAATTATTACTCGTTCTCGGCATGATACATTGTTATAATTTTGCTGCGATTGGGTTGTAGGATTTCTCCAGGGACTCATAATCCAAGGCGTAATAAAGTAGACGTCGTCTATTAATAATAAACACTGGAACTGAAAACAAATAGAAAAAAATCCCACATCGGCGAATCGAACCGCCATACTTCAGGTTTAACTTTTAAATTTCCTACTCGTGTAGCTATTTTCCACACGGTTAAGAATATTCGAAAGTGGTTTGAAAATGGAGTTCGACTTTTTTAAACATAACTATTTATTTTTTCAATAAAACAGAGCAAATTTAAGAAAATTAAAAGTGCATTTGAACTAATTTTTCAACTACTTTTCCAAATCTGTTATTATTTTTTAAGGTCGCTATTAGCTAAAATAATTAGCTCGCGTTTGACAGTTTTGTACAGAAATCCCTATGTCGCATCTTATAAATAACAGAGTATAATATTTGAAATATTGATGGAAAATAATCGTAGCGTTTCTGTTAGAAAATTAACACCCATGTTTTGATAGAAAAGTAATATCAGAACCATAATTAATAAAAAACGCAACGTTCCTCACCCTCCTTTTGAAATCCCCAGAAGTTTAACTGCTTTTCAACGACCCTGTAAACGTCTGAAGGCACCCCTAGTCCTTTACGTCCACGGCTTTTTTTTTCAAAATAGCCGAGTGGCATTGTGCTGCCAAACTTTGAAATAAATAGCGGCATTTAGAGGTAGTTATAAAATATATATTACGTCGCAATATATAAAACAAATGGTCTAATGCTTTTTGGCGGATAAAAGAATTTAAGATAGGAGATATGCGCTGGCCGCTCATAATGGTAGCAACAAGGGTCTAAAGATAAAGTAGCTCACAGTTATCTCCGGTATACATGCACGTTTTCGCACATTTGCCTGCGTTTCTTTCCACTCCACACTCTACCTTGACGACCAGTAGCGGGGCTTCATGACGCTATCAAAGAGATATTTAAATTTAGCTTCTTGTTCGGTGATTCTATACTAAGTCAGTAACAGAGTGAGTCGACAATTATTTAAACCGAGATTCATATTTTCTGACCGATACTTTGTTGTGAAATATTGCATAAAAGTCACTGAACAAAGCAGAGAAATATTTTTCAATTTAGCTAAAGACTGAAACATAAAAATAACCTTCAGAAATAATCGCAAGTTACGGCACTGTTTGTGATCGACAAACTGGTAAAAGTCCAACGTACCGCTTCCGTTGTTACGAGGACATTCGCCATCAAGGATTTATTGTCGTGCCGGATATTATACTTGCTATTTTTTTTATCAAAATCTACCTCTTCTAATTAAATTTTATTTATAACGTTTATCTATTCACTGGACTACCGTAAGCATATATTTTCAGGGATGCTGAACCTTCCTTAGATGTAGGATATACCTAGTAGCTTTTATTACTTTGTAGGTCACTTACTATAAATGTTATTGTACTGATAATGTTCCGAAAATGATAAATAAATAAATAACTGTCAATTTCATGATTCTACGTAGTTTTTTTTCAATAGTAATTACCTCACTCAGCACAAAAAACCCTCGTAGGTGTTGTGAGTGTAGTGATTGGGGAGTAGAGATGAATAATAATTGGATGTTTGATTCAGATGGTGTTGTTTATTTGTGTTGTTTGTTTTGGGATGTGTATTGCTCACCCGCTGCGTTTACTAGAAAGGATAGGACGGCGTTTGTAAACCACATAAAACTGACATAGTTGAAGCCTCGATGTTTTCATGATTGAAATGTTTCCATGTAGGTTTATTAATTTACCGAAAGGGTATCAGGTTAAACGAATAAAACAATGTTCAATTTACTGAAAATTTTTCCAAATATTTCACTCTCTGATATAGGAAATTCTTCCCTTACATTTACATAGTGAAGTATTTTCTATACAGGGTGGTCCTTAAGTAATTGTATATAGGATTACAGTACAGTCTTCACTTCAAAATATTGCGATTTAAATCAATTAGCCTTTATAAAATTTTGATATTAAGAGAGATACAGGGCGTTGAACATGAAATTTAATTTTTCGTTTTTTAAATATAAGTAAAGATACTTCTGAGACCCTTCATCAAAATCCGCTGTACGATATTAAGTTTAGTTACTCAACAATTTAAAACAGTTACACATATGGCACCCCAATAAAAATGTGATGTAAGAACATTCATAATTTGTTCAAGGTCACGTCCTGAGATACTCTGCACCCTCCGACATTCAAGCATTAGAGCCAGCTGTTTTTGTCCTGCCCCTGCCAGTTCCTGCAACCCCCTTTTAAATCTTATCACAATCCTACAGAAAAAATGAACTAACAATATGATACCAATGTTTTCATGGTGTTGATACCAGCTCTACACAGAAATTCCAGGGAAAAGAAAGTCATTATCCAGTAATTTTCAGATTTCGTGTCTAAGGGGTAATTTATATCTTTGGCTTAACCACTCATTTATCTTGACATATGTATTGTAAATTTATTTTGCTCATGAGACTATGAAGTCATTTCACCATTATGCAAATAATTCAAATGCGATCGATATTTTTTTTATTGAGGACGTTTTTTGCAAATCTGGAATGAAGCGAACAATTAGGTAGTATCGAAAATGAGAGGAAGGCCAATGAGAAAGTCAAAGGAAGTAGTTATGGAGGATGTTGATGAAAAGAAAAGGTTGTAGGCCCGAATTCATGGTCTAAATAAATTAATCAATATATTATTCGTATGTTATGAAAAACATATTTTCACTGAGATTGGGTTTTATTAACAAGAACTTTTTCTTCCTTTTCTCCACCACTGATTTTATTTTCCGGTCTGGTAAACATGTAAATATTAAATCTGAGGTGCAAATAAGAGCTCAAAAAACCATTTAAAGTGAAAAGAAGTAGATGGTTTTGGCGGGATTATAATTAATTAGGGTAGCCATTGTTGAGGTGCATCCTTAAATTGGAGAAAAATGGCTGTATGTCAGAACCAGGAAGAGGATTTTTATTATGAAAACTTCGCGACTGTATATGAAGATATCGGGAAAATAGCCGGTGCTAAGGAAAATAAATAATTGCCTATTAATCACTGGAAGCATAATTCTTGTTTCAAAAGATGATACCAGCTGAAATATGTAATAGAAATAGAATTAATATTCTTAGTAGGGGAGCGGGGGGCTTGTTGTAACAGTTTTCATTAAAACTAATATATCTTGAAATCTATTGATTAAATTTCCACTAAATAAAGATGGATGAATACTGTAACTCTTCCTCTACCAAATCAAGTAAAAATAATACCATACCTATTGGTCATTATTTTACAATCAATTATTTTCTAGAGGAAGTGCGGTGTTACAACTTACCTCGTGCTTGGGGCAAGTTGTAACATCTACCGGGGCAAGTAGTAACGACAAAAAAAAACGACAATAATACCTCTAATCATTTATTCTTTGTTTTTTTTTTTAAATTGACATCTTTCTAAAGTAAGTATTACGTAATTCTTCTCAAAAATCAACTCAAATACATTTTTTTAGTAATCAACACTTAAAAATTAAGTAATTAACAGTTGTATTTAGTTAAACACTACCTACTTATAATCATCATGGCACTTTTAAATCACAGTAAGTAATTAAATTATTCAAGGTATGCTCGTAATTATCTCTTCTTAATAGCTATCTAACAAAGTATTATACTTATGTAAGAATCAACATTTGGTGGCATGTAGTAACACCACAGTATACTAAAACAACCAGTAGTGCATCTCAACCTCGCGCATCGCTTGTACGCAATAATTTTATTTGGCCTTGAAACGGCCATTTGGGTTTAGATCTGAGGTCCGTATTAACTAACATTTCTACTTTTTGGACAGGGAAGGATTAGTATAATTTGAAGTTGTTAAAATTATATTTCGAAGAAAATGTTATTGAGTAGATTAATGTTGTGAATAATATAAAATACATAATTTGAACATGTTACAAGGAAAAGAATTTAAAATCGGCAACAATAGCAAAACAAATTGTAATAAAACAGATTTTTATTTAACACCTAGTTAAATTTAATCCAATAATAATTAACTACAAATTAAGATTACATTACATTAAACGTGACGCCAAATAACTAATTCCTTCTTATAAATGAAATAATAATTGCTTACAATCCTTTATTACCTGTACCGGAAAAGGTATTTAGGAGGATTAGTAGATTCACTAAAAACTATTTACAAATATCTTTGTCTATTTTTCGTCGAAAATTAGCTATAACTTTGTAATACGGCCCTGTATAACATATTACAACCCTACATTTTTGTAACAATGAAGTGAAGGGAATTTTGAATTTGAAATTAAATACAAGGTGTTCCATTTAAAAAACATAATTTTGATGAGGTAATGCGTTTTGGAAGACGCTGTACCTTTGTAAATAATTGTAAAATGTGCAGTTTAAAGACGCCTACTATATGTGTAAATAAATATTGTTCACATCTCGTTTAATAACAGACATAACGGACTTTGTCACAGAAGTTATATATTTGCGATTTACTATTCAATTTCATAAAAACAGTAGGTAATTCTCAATATTTTTCTTTGACAGTAGGTATAAAATGTGAAGAAATTTTTAATGAATCGTACTAGCATTATAGTCGACAAAATCTAAAAAAACTTTTTTTCATATATAAATATGATTTACTTCTGCAGTTCTTTGCAGCACAAACTACACCTGCTTTAACTTTATTCATTTTATTTGATGACTGTCATTCAAAAATTAAAAAATTAGAATTCACACACACGCCACTGCTTACACGACTAAACCAAACTAAACTGTGCCTATTCCGACGCCGTCCTTGCTGAATTTGAAAGGTTTCTAAACCGAAATGGCGAACTGCGCTTAACCGATGCGCGAGGTTGAGATGCACTACTGGTTGTTTTGGTATACTGTGGTAACACGTTACAACAAGCCCCGGGATTTTGTTACAACCAACCCTTTAGTATGATTCTCAACATTTATCAAGATAACTATTTAAACAATTTAGCAATCATAACAGCTGTTACACATTATCAGAGATAGATAAATTTGAATGGAAATAGGATATAGAAAGTTTGAAATTAGTCAATATTAAATAGGCAAACCGAAATTTTACGATAGTGCAATTTTATATTACCTGGCAGAAATGAAGCACGTGCACACTTCCCCTCAATCCACCGGCCGGCAGGACATTGGCTATGGCAAGATGATGCGGCGCGGTTTATAGGTTAAATCGAGTCAAAGAAATACTTTAATAGCGTTTAAGATACTAGTGAAAAGGGCCTGTTACTACTTACCCCTGTTACAACAAGCCCCTCGCTCCCCTATCCAACTTTTCAATTTATTTTATAGTCCTGGAATTACAGCTGCATTGAAGTGAATCTATACGAGACTACTTGTGAACTATCGATGATAAGAGCATAGACCGGTGATCGGTACCGAAGGTAACAATGAAGTATCTGCTACAATGAAGAGCTGGAATCGGTAATTCAAGAATTCAGGACCACTACAAACGGCAAAGCGTTGACCATCGTTTTGGCGATGTTTGTTGAATAGCACTTCTCAGACGCTGCAGGATCACCACTTAATAACTTCGTCAGAGAACTTATATTAGGTATGTATGTTTTTGGCTGATAGCAAACAATTGTATTGATCACTGGAAACGATTAGACTTTGAAAATTACGTCTAATAGATATACAGGGTGATTCATTGACATACGTTAAGTGCAGATACGGGGAACCTAGGCAATTTCAAAAACCCAACACCATTTTGATAAGCAAGACACAGAATGTTTGATCTATTTTACCAAATTTTTCATAAGTCCGTTACTTTTTTATCACATTTTTTATTTTTTTGAAATTTGGCACACGTTCATTCATTCATTCATTGATACGCTTGTGTTGGGTTCAACAGCGCAGGCACTTGAACTGAATCTTTGTACTATTACCTACCCATGTTATCTACCAGCTTCCATTCCAGAAAAGCTTCGTGCCTTCTAAAATATGCCACCAGTTTATCTGGGGGATCTTCAATAGTTGTTATGGTTGTATTATTCCCACTCCTATAAGTGCTTCCACCTGAGTCCTTGTAAGTTCTCACAGAAGCAGGGTATGTGAGCAGGTATTTATTTCATGGTATAGTTCACATTTTCTGCACAAAGGTTCACTAACTTTGACCATTCTATGCAGATGTTTCATCAGGGTACAGTGTCCAGTCACCAGGTTGGTTACTGTCTTCAAATTTCTCTTGTTCAGTTTCAACTGTCTGGACAATATCATTTTGCCACTACTGCAACCCTGTATTTCTGGCCGACAAAAATAGGTACTATCCACGCCTTCTTTATCAACTGTTGAATAAGCAACATGTATATTTTGGTGGTGGACCGAGGCATGTCCGCCAAAAAATGATTAAAATAAATTAAAATAATAACTTTTAAAATGTTATTGTCTTATACTCGATTATTGTGACATGATTTAAATTTTGCTCTTGTTATTGGGTTGGGTCTTCTTTGCTTCCTTCCAAAAAGTTCCTATTTCCTTTTATGTCACCTATTTCTTGATTCCAGTTTTTTTTTGGGTGATCCTATTTTTTTTGTACCACCCTGCCTCCCATATTTGTTTAACTATGTTATTTTCGTACATTCTTGTCAGGTGTCCGAATCATCTGACTTGAGATTGCTATATTTTTAATATTATAGTATACACCTTAAGTCTGTCTCGGTCTGTCTAGCTCTAATTTTTTAGTACTATTAATCTGGCTCTGCTAATACCTATTTTTCTTAGTATTTTCATTTCCATCGCTATGATCTTTGATGGGTGATTATCCATAATTCACTTCCAAAAACAGTTTCATAAATTTTTATTTTGGTTATATTAGGTCCCCTTTTGCTTAAAAATACCCCTTTTGAGTGCATTGAATAATTTAGATGTGGATTGTATTGTATTGTACTATTTACATCTGTTTCCAAGTTGTCACTACTTTCCAATATGGTTCCTAGATATTTTGAGCTTTCTGTAGTCCTTATTGTGTATCCTTCTACCTATGCTGATTTGTATATCTTCGTGTTTCCTGGATACTGTCATTATTTCGGTACATAAACAATGAATAGTATTATCACAAAATTTCTAATTATTGCTTTTTGGGTTGCCTTACAAGGTTGGTAAATAATTAAATTTTATTCCTTTTTTCCAAAAAGTGTTTTTGAGCACTCTGTATTATATAATTTTTGAAATCATACTAAACAATCACAAAAAGAATTCGTCAGTCGATGCTGCAATATATTATTTATTTTCCTGATTTCAGTAGCATTGTAGGTAATTGGTTAAATAGTAATGTTATTATGTTAATAATTTGAGATTCAATTAAATTTTGTTAATTGTAACCAGTAAAAGTTATACTGCGTTTTCAATCTTATTTAGGTCAAACTAGGATCTACCAAAACAATTATTAGTAGTTATGGACAATAATACATGAAATTCATGTTGGATATTCAAGTTTTCAGTGAAAAATTAGTGTCAATTTTCCTATACCAAGCGATTGTGTGTTGAGTGCGCCGTCGCCTCACGAAGCGAACGAATAGCGGCAACTGATAGAGGCTAAAAGGCGTCCACAGTCTAATATAAACCACGGTATCGTTGTGTACTGTCTACCCTCGATACACGTAACTTCACGTGCCGCTCGTCTTAGCCGATTTAGCCGTTTTAGTCGCTAGGCCACTCGACCCCCCGTCGAGAGGATGCTGGAGCCGCGGTGGAGGCCCGTCCAGGTAACTTCATCCAACATTCGTAACTTTTTAACAGGTGGGTCAGAGGGCGCGCGGAGCGGCTGCCTCAGCAGGAGGACAATACACACATACACCGGCTCTGCTGGTGGGCCGACCTCTAAGGAGGATCTCTTCTTCACTTTTCACAGCTCCTCCCACCACCTACCGCCCACGCGTCCTCCTCGACTCTGCACTCAGACTCCGTTTTGCGATCCGCGATCATCTCTCCTATCCCCTTCATTTTTTTTAACCCCCCGTCTCCCACTATCCTTTTATTTATCATTTGTCCAACACGGCAATTTTTAATTCCCGTGCTTTCTCATCCGTATACTTTTCTGACGATATGTCTGTCTTACTTGTAATCAGACCAAACTTTCAGGAATACAAATCAGGGACTTTAAGGATCGGCTTAGGTTTATGTGGCAAAATTTTTACGAACGTATCATTTTTATAACATGTATTTGAAATTGTGCATTTCCATCCTTCCTTAGGTACTTCATTTTAACATATTCATAATTTATATTCTTAAATCATACAGTATAATATTTCAATGTCACAGGTCTTTTTCGTGTCATTTTATCGACAGACATTTATATCAAATTTTACAATAATGTGTTTGGATATTATCTTGTTTAATGATATTTACAATAATATTTGTTCATAATTACACTATTTTTTATTAAATAAAAATAGGTGACAGATATAACATAAGAAACTGAGCCCTATATACCTAGTAGTGGAATCCCATACTTGGTACAATATTACTTATTGATGTTTACAGTAATTTTCCAATATATAGTAAAATAAATGACAGAAATAGAAGAATTCGACACATCTGCAATAACAGTCTCCATAATGATAACCATGTTTCGTACGACAATCTTGGATGAATAATACACTACTTTCTAATAGGCACAGACAGACGTTTAGGATATCTAATATTTTATCAGAATAGTCGTAATTTAGGTAACTGCCTACGTTTTGAGATTTTTCTAATGATCCAGGGTGAATTACGTATTCGCCTAAAAGATATTGTACAAAAATCAATACAATATATTGTGTAACATTGAGTGAATTTAGATTTTATTCAAAAATAGAAGTGATCAGTGCGAGGTAGAGTGTACAATCAGCATACGCCAAGCCAGACATAAGAAGTCACCTTTGCAGTAGTATAAGTTATCGTTACTTGAAAGTACACTCATATTCCGCAATTGCTGCTATTTTCACATCAAATTTCAGACCAAAAGCCCACTATAAATTAAACTCAACTGCATTTTTAACCCTTACAATTTTTATATTTTTTGTTCTTCAACCATTAATAATTTATTTACATTATTTTTTCGAGTATGGAGACTGGTAAATTAAACAAAATATCGTGAAAGTACACTTATGTGACGCTAGGGAGGTTTTTTCATTTGCAGTTTGGTTTGAATTTGGTTTGTAGTTTGAGTAGTTTGGAGTGAAGCTGGCAGTACCTACAAGAAATATACTTTTAACAAACCATACGTTTTATATTCTACTGTAAAAGTGTCTTCTTCAGTCTGGCTTGGAGTATGCTAATTATGCTGGATGAAAATTATCTACAACTACGCCTAAACCGGTCTGGGAATTGTGACACACCAATTCCAATCCAAATGAGATAATAGAATTCCATTATTCCATAAAATGTTATTCAATGCCCTTCGAGGTATATAGCCCGGAGAGTAGTTGTTTCTGTATTGTAAAATAAATTTCTTTGAAGCTCTCAAGAAGGAGCATTCACTATCTCGAAAATCAGTTATACGTGAAAGAGTTTTATTGGGTATGGCCGATTCCACGTCGATTCAACGAGCGAAAAAATCGTCCTTGATTTTTCTGAAACTTTGAGGCTATATTCCATGTGACACGTGTTTTTTTCTTGCAAAAAACGTTTTTGGAGCTCTTCATAGGACCATGTCAAAATATACATCGTAAAGTACTTTTTCAGCTATTCCAATTTTCCGGAAAAATTTCCCAAGACATTGGAAATCGGGAGAGAACGATTCCGATATGATTTTCTGGTCCAAAATATAGTTTTTAGTATTCGAAATATTGGAACCATATGAAAAATATTTTGTATTTGGTTACATAGCCAGTTTTTTGTCTCTTATTATTCTACTGAGACGTTACATAATCCTTTCCTGTACATATAATTAACGCAAAGTGTAGTAAATTAACGGTAACGCGAAAAAATAACAACTTTCAAATGAAACATTCAATTATAACTTTAGAACTCTCAGATTAAATAAGTCAGTCTGTCTTTGCATGATTTGCATTTTATATATCTCTGAAAACTTTTCTGTAACATGTGGCATTTTTATTCAAATTTTTCGTTTACGGTAAGGTACTTGAGATAATATGTCTATATATTTTTACGAATAATACACTGAGTCTGTAATGGAATAATTAAAAATTGCAGTATATAAACAGTTTTGATATTATTGTCCAATAAAATCGATAAATAACACATTCCAGATCATAATTTTATTTAACCACAAATAATTATTTCCATGGTCAGGAGTAAATTATAGAAATTGATATGTGAGGATTAATTTTATTTGATAATAATTATATAATGATTCCACGTAGTGAGGGTTGAGTTTTGACAGTTGGTGAAATTGATTTATGTTTTAACGTTATATTTGTCGACTTTTCATGCCGGCCCAATTTATAGGTTTGTTTCGTCGAAGCAGTCTTCGATGTCATCAATAATTATAGATTTACTCTAATTTCAGCAAAAGATATTTCATTTTAACCCTCTTTGTCACGGGAATTAGATTTAATCTGTTAAAGCTAAAATTTTATATCGTTGCTTTTAAAAATTTCTCTGTAGATTTCGCTAACCAACGAAAAATTCTACGTAAAAAAGATAAGTTCTGGAAATTCGGCCAAATAAAACATGAAGTGATTTTTAGTTCCACTTTTTCGTAATTTTGAATGTTTCACATCCTTTGAAAGCAAAAAATGTAAAACTTGGAAATAGAAACGTCAAATTTTAAACTACTGCGAGTATCTATGCATGTGTTTTTTTTCTTTTTGAGTACTGCAGTCTGATGGATTATTGTGCTCCACTTCCACGTTTAATCAACCCACCTTGTTATCCTCGTACCTTCTAGACGACGATATAGGCCCACTGGATGTGTCTAATATGTTTCAGGTGGCACATTGGCTTATCCAGCATCTGCCTCACAGTCTGCATGCATGATCCCCGTTATATAGCCCTATTCATGCTGGTAATATTTTACTGGGGCATGTTCCGTTACATAACCAGTAATGATTCTTAGCTGATTCCTATTGATAATCAGTACTTCTTCGACCCCCGTCACCTTTACCTGTTTTACTGTACCTGCTTTGGAGTGCTCCTCCACTGTAGTCTATGTTGGCTTTGTATCTATTTTTGTATTTGTTATCGGACCATTTTCCTTGTAATCCCAAGAACTGGTTCTGGTCTACCATAATATGTCATTGCTGGCCCTTTCTTGCGTGTTAGTGTTAGCCAAACAATAAATAAAAAGAACTAAATTACAGATTTCTTCTGATCATTCTTAATATGGCAGCCACATTACATGTACCAATCTTATGCAATCTCTTGCGATTCTCCAAAACTGTTCCGAACCTTTGTAGTCTCCTTTAGAACCTTCTTTAGTAGATCCTCCAACTCACTTGCTGCAACCCCCTCATAGCCAGTAATCATCATAGAACCATTGTCTTGAATCGTGTCAGCCTATTAAGACCTAGACGTTGGATTGCTGATATCTTAAAGCAGAGCCTGGCTGTCTGTCATGCATGATCAATTTCCATAAAAATTAGGAGACGTACTGTGGTTTTCAGTATTTTTATTACGTCACAATAAAAGTATGTTTTTATTGGAATGCAATCACCATCCCAATTTAGGACTGTTTTATAAACAACAATTATTGGACCATAAAGTAGATTTTAATGAGAAAAATTAAAACAGCCGCTACAAGGGCGAGTTACCGCCGCTTTAACGTTTCTATATTGTTTTCTCTCGCTCGCTCTTTGTCTCTCCCTTGTTTTCACTCCTTTCCGACTTAGTATCACTTAACTGGTATTTAGCCGTATTAGCAACTCCAAACTAATTATTGCGTGCCGTTTCTCATTTCGACAGGAATAAACAACCAGAAACTACCAGTATAGTTTCCCATCCAGTGACGGCGAGCACGGTGAATGTAATGTGGGTCAGGATTATAAAGATGTAATCGATAAATACCGCAGAGGAATGTTTTAGCTCAAATTTAGTTTTTTTCTATGTTTTGCATGCTGGTAATGAATGGTTTTGTAACCAGAAGAGCATTTTTGACATATTTTCAATGCAATTTAGTATTTAAATAACTAAGAGGTTTGTTAATAATGTTAATTAAAAAGTATTGTTTAGCAGTCCAAGAGCCTATGAGCGGAGTAGTATATAGGTTTGTTCCAACCGCAGTCAGAAACCGTCAGAAGCGATCAGAGAATAACTGGTCATAGCAAACAACGAGTTATTTCCGCGTAATTCCTATCACTGATTGCAATGGTCGACTATTCTCTGATCGCTTCTGACGGTTTCTGACTGCGGTTGGAACAAACCTACAGTCACAAGGACAGAAAATGAGCTTTAACAGCCTAAGACTATTAGATGCACGAGCGAGGGTAGCAGATAACCATCTGACAAATTTTCGGTATTTTCCTGATTTTTGGTTTATTCGGTAAACGAACCTGTCACACATGCTCTACGGCTCATTTTCACAATATACTGTTTTGAAAAATTTTAAAATGAATATTAGAAAATTCAGAAAATGGTTCTAAGCTTGAACATTATTTTCTCTCCGTTTAATTCGAATCTGAGCATAGAATTTTGAATAGAATGTTCAGATATAAAAAAAGACATTTTAAACGAGTTCATCAATTTGTATTTTGTTTCGTCTTTTATTGAAATGATTAAATTTTCCAGTATCCGCCGCCTATGTTTTCCCCTTTTAAACAGTAAATTCCTTGCACCTTTATTTATATTGTATTTAGTGAATAAGTGTACAATATCAAGCTTGTTTAGCGCTAGTGGTAATTTATAGCTTTTTGAAGTTATACTTCGTTTGGCGCAGATAGAAAAATATAAGTGTGAATTTTCAAAGTTGCACGCGCACACCGACCTTTAAGAAGTGACAAGATGAAGCTGGCTGACAATTGTCTTCTTTTTCTACTGAATTTACTATGGCCTCGTATCCTAACTCCAAATTGTTATTTTTCGGTCAGTCAAGGAAGTAAAATCTTTCTAATTTAGCACCCACCTTCAAAAATTTTTAAGCTGGGTATCTCTCCATACGAGATTGTTCCCGTAGGAAAAATGTTTTCCCGAAATCTCTTTTCAAATGGTTGATTCTAAAAATGTTTGTTTCGGGTATCTGGTGATACGAGAATCGTTTTTGGGACTCTTCACCTCTTCCCCCAAAACTACTCGTACCCCAAACACTCGTTTTTTGGATGTAACTTTCGTTATCTATTTGCCTGGAACGGTTCTTAAGCCGGGAACACATTGTCCTGATTCTGTACCACACCATCCGACATAATGCATCAGAGATGTACTTTGTGCACACTGTTCCCACGTCATCCAATATGACGCGATGCTACGTTACATAATGATAGAAAATAAGACTAGTTTATGTTCTAAAACTCCATCGATTTTTACCGCCATTTTATACATATGATGCCACCTTCGTGTGCACACTGTTACTACACCTTACAATGCGGTGCGATGTGATATCAGATGATGAAAATCAGCAAGAGGTGAGAGGTGTACCATGTGGGATGGGATTGCATCAAAACAGGGTACACACAATATATAAATATGCATTAAAATCTACGGCGTCGACCCTTCTGACTTTGCGTCGGATAGCACGGCTTGGTGTAGTATCAGAACAATGTGTTCCCGGCTTTAGGATGGGTCGTATTTTCCCCTTTCTGACCAGGACTTGGAATATTTTTGTCGACAGGAAGCTGGATTTGTAAACATTAATATTTTTTTATCTTTTTTATTCAACGTAATCTCAACATTATTAACAACAATTAAGTTTGCTCAAGAGAAAGAGAGAGATTCTTCCTCGCCAAGGATGTAGGAAGCGGGCTTGGCGTGCTTTAAGTTTGCCTGTAAACAATCGAACGTGGCCTGTATCAGAAAGATATAATAATTATAATCAGTTTCTTCGCATAAAAAGTCATGAATTCAGTTGATGAATATTTAAATTGGTGTTCAAACCAATTTGCGTATCAAATATTTGAAAAAATTGTTTTATTTCCAGAGGCGCAGCAGATAGAGATATAAATGTTTGCAAGTCTTACAATATCTATCATGAAAAATACATCACCTGACTGTATACACTGATTATCAGTTTTCGATTTATTACGCGTCTCAACAATAATGGAAGGAATAGGATCAGAATGATGCGCTTCACTTGTTAGCAAATAAATTATTTAGATGTTTATTTCAATAACTATAAGTCATGCGTATCATCCAAAACTCTCAAGGTATAAGCACAGTATCTCAATTCGCAAGTTTATTTAGCATTCCTACGTGGACTATAAACTACAGATTAGGATCACTAATCCATGAGTTTAGCAAGTTTAATCTGGAAATTAATGAAAATTTTATTCACTAAATATAAGAATATAAATTGGTTTGATACCGTTTATGAAGATATAGTTGAGATTGCTCCTAGAAGACCGGTTTATGCACACTAGGAGTACAGTTAAAATATTTTCACTAACTATTTTCAACATCAATCTACATTGAACGTTTTTATATTTACCAAGTGGCGTTTTTTAATCCTAAACACCACAGTCACCATTATATGGATTCCCTCACACATTGGTATACCTGGAAACGATCTGACCAATCAGCATGCCAAAACATCGTCAACTACTGCCAAAATTAACAGTCATATTCAAATTTGTAAGGATGTTAAGGCAGAAGTAAAAAGAGTCGCTAGATATACGTGGCAAACCAAGACTTACGTATCTATCCAGCCTTTTCTCAACACACCTCTGTATACTAACCCCACTGGACTCTCTAGACAAGAAGTATCAATACTACGTAGACTTTGTATATAGATCACACCAAACTCACACACAGCTACTTACAGACCTTCCTGTCAAAGCTGCCAGTGCTCACTAACCGTTAAACACATCCTGGTTGATTGTCGCCAATTTAGCACAAGAAGACGACAACATAATCTCAAATCCCGCTGCAAGACATCCTAGGGGACCCAAACCAAATAGAGACGGGAGACCATGGGTGGTAAAGGGACTTAAACCATATGAGAAAAACCAAAAATTGATCGGAAAAACCACTTCCTTATGCGACTAATCTTTTTCAGTATTTTTTGCTTGTTATGTTGGTAGCAATTCCCTTGTATATAGAACTCGTCCATTTGAGTAGAATCTATTAATAAATGACAGCTAACAAGAAGTATTGCTGCTGAAGTTACTGCGCGGAAAATTCAAAAAGTCGCATTAAACCCTCGTACTTATAATATATTGTTAGAAATTTCAGCATTACTCCCTATAATACGAACAATATCGTATGGTAATACGTGTAGTAGTTATTAGGAGGAATATTCCGCATTTCATCTCTCGTACTGTTGGTTGGCGTGCTGCCGAGGAGGAATACAAATACGAAAATGTCAGGTGTCGTATTCTGAAATAAGCCAGCGAATAAACAGCGGTTATTCATGCGACAACAATGCCAGCAAACATAAACAAACTCGGTGGGTAGCAGGGCTGTAGCCAAGGGGACTTTGCTGTTACAGATATCAAGAGGATCATTATTATTGAATAAAGGTGATACTTTAGCTTGCTTTTTTCAAACCAACAACACTCTTGGTTATTCAAAGGAATATTGATGAAATTTTTTCTGTCTGCTGTGAAAATATAAAGTATACTCAAGCATACAATTTTACAGCAGAAATAATAATAAGAGCAATAATCGCAAATTTTAAGTATTTTCTTTTAAACATTATAGTTTCTCAGATTCTCAGGAATTTGTGGTTATACAGGGTGAATCTTGATTAACGGGACGGACGTTTATGGCGAAACGGTAAAAGTTTTGGAATGTTTGTCCCTATAGTAGTTTGTACATTCATATAGGCTACATTTTAAAATTATTTTGAAATTAAGTGTGGCGTATCAAAGTTATATTTTTTCTTATGCAACACCTATTGTTTTACTGTATTTTCTGATTGCCCCTAAAAAATGAAATACTGTTTCATCATGGTCCCCTATACCTAAATACAGAGGGTTTCGAGTTATGCTGAATTTTTTAAAAATTTCGGAAAAAATTAATAACTTATTGATATAACAAATTTTAGCGAATTCTTTTCCATGTCAATAGTAGAGCATTCGTTGAATGTATTCCACGATTGACTACTGAACATCTCTTCACAGGGTGTTCAGAATTTTCAGTTTCATTATTAGATTACTCAATGTGTAATATCGGGCTTATTATAAATGGAACACCCTGTATTTTAATAATTCATCATATTCGGAAAAATGTCCTCTTTCGAATGAAATAAGGGTGCCCTATACCTAGCTATTATACTATTCGTGCAATTTACAATTTTCTTAAGGGCGGGTTGTATCGCAGTTGGTTACCATTTGATTAACGCTAACCACTGGTTACAACGTGGTAACTCGTTGTATCGCCCACTAACAAGTGGTTATACGTTGGTTAAGACTGGGTTTTCTAACCATTTGATATCTGATGGTTAACTTCATGTTTTGTCACAGAACGGTTATTTTATTAGCGTTTTGTGTAGTTTGATGTATTGACATTTGTTTATAGGCGGGATTTTTGTGGGGTTATGTTATGCAGTTACCGTCTCTAGAATTCTGTATTGGATGAAATTTTCAAATAGACCTCAAAGTAAATAAATTGTTTAGACGTACGATGAATATTCAAAGAGACAATTTGAGAGGCTTGGAATTAACTGACGATGAAGACTTTGTGGAGCTAATTGAATTGGTACTATTTCCAAGGGCTCCAAGAAATTTTAGAATAAGAGAAAACCATTTTGTAAAATGGAACAATGAAGAGTTTGCTGCAAGATTTAGGCTATCTAAAGAAACTGTCGTGATGAAAATATGCTAAATACTAATAATTAATAAATGAATTTAATGCAAGCTAACTTAATATCAATAATTATCTATAAAAACTACACAACTAAATTCATATTTAGGTTGAATTTTAAAAAGTATGCTAATGTCACAATATATAACATCAATCACGATAGACAAACCATAGACAAACAACGTCAAAGCACAACATGAAGTTAGGTAACAGTCCTACCAATACCACAAAACTTTCAGTTACGTGACCAGCAACTAACTATCGGCGCGGCAACTCAACAACTGGTTAAAAGTTAACCATTTGTTTCGTAACCAGTGAGTTAACCAATTGCGATACAACCCGCCCTAAATTATATGGTAAATTGATTTTAAAACATCTGCAATTCTTTTTAAATTTTATACTAATTATCTTGACATTTGTTTTGAAAAAAACTGCGAATTTGCTAATAAATATGCACACTTGTATAATGGTTGCTGAAGTACACTAACTAAGGATTTGAGTGAGTATGTTATCGGCCCGTATGGTTTTGACGGACACCTGGACGGATGAAAAGTTTTTTGGAAAAAGACTTCTAGATACTTCTCGAAAACTCACCACTTAGCATCAGGAAGAAAATGTGGCTTCTGCTCGCTTTTCACGTGCTGTTAGGAATTACCCCAATAGAACATTGGTCTCTTGTGGGATTGAGGACCTTAAAGGACATGTAAATGTAATCGACAAAAAAAAGTAAATGACAATTTTTCAATTCCTTGTATATCGTGTAATAGTATATTATGTTACTAGGAGTAGAAGGCCAACATTATTGTTGAGCCCAGATTCTTGCACTGCCGAGGCGCTAGCCGAGGCTGTGCAAACTGGGCGAAACATATAATGGGCCTTCTGCTCCGAGTAACATATACTATTTTTTCTTCAAGCGTAATAATGATTAAAAAGAAATAAGAAAGTACCTACCTTTGTTGCTAAATAAACATTATTTGGTGCATCCTTGAGAAATTTATCAAATTGATCTTGTGTTAATACTTTTGATTTTTTCGGTGTATAATTTTCCCCTTGGCGCTTTATAAATGCAATTAATTTGCTATATTTTTCTATTTTAACATTATGTTTAATGTTTAATTGACTTTTAATCATTGAATACTGTGCCCATAGAGTAGAACTTTTAAACTTTCTGGACAAATTCGTGAAGTATGCAAGCATAACGTTTTCCGTGTATTGCTGTACATTATATTCATTGCACCATTTTAGAAATTTTTCGTATGCTAAATCATACAGTTTACGCGACTTCGTTGGAATTAGAGTTTCAATACTGGAATTAGCTATTTCAACTAATTCCGGAGGCGTACATTGCAATTCTTGAGACATTTTTCACAAAATTTTCAAAACAGACAAACGTCAAATTAAATAAGTTTAAAAATGACAGTTCCTACCTACTTGATTACAACGCCCCATTATTTTATTAGTACAATAATGAAAATTAATTTTTGTACTAGTAAAATAATGGGATATTTCTACGGTCTGTGTTGCAAAAAGTAATATAGTTATTATTATACGCTTGAAGAAAAATTATCTTTTTATACGGCTTAAGAAATGTATGAATTTCTATACATCTATATTACACCCCTGGTTGCTCTCATCTATTTCGTAATTTACTAGGTTTAAAATAATACAAATGGAATAATAAACTAGAGTGTGTTCATTGAATAACAGTGTCACTAAGTTGTTGATGTTTGTCATCTAATAAATATGCAAGCCACAACTAACAGCTTGTGATAATTTATATAAACTTGTATCTCCGAACTTTGCCTTCACGTCACGTACGTTTATGTACGTTTCCCGTTTACTCTTCATTACGGATGGAAAGAGGATCATTAAGTTAGAAGAAGTCTGTGTGACTGAATTTAGCATTTAAATATAGGTGATATTTTGATAACCAACTAATTGTTAGAACGAATTAATAGAATATTGCCAAATATTCTTCACAATTGGCATTTAACGTCGTATATCTCTCTCCCCTCTCGCCCCTCTGTCACTTTTACCAATAGTGCCATTGCATAGTGCCATAGTGCGTACAAGGATTATTCAGTGCTATTTTCGTACAATAATCGGAGATTTGACACCAGGCTGCAAGTCTTTTGATGTGTAGGTAGGTTAGGTGTATGGTAAGCGGGTCTATAAGGCTCTCCACTGCGATTCGCAAGAGTTTATTGTGGCTCACTCGTATTCAGATTGCACCAAACAAACTCAGATTCTTAATAAAGCCAATCAGTTTATTTGGTGAATGATATTTCAGGTCCGAGGGCGAGAGAGAGAGGCCCTGCCAACATCAGATACCTGATTCGATCCGCGGTGGGGCATGCACAAATTATATGCTCTGCTGTTTCATCATCTTCAAGACAAAGTCGAGTCTTCCGACAGTCCAAGTTTTAGCATATGATAATTCAGATGACAGTGGTCTGTGAAAAGGCTTGTTAGACAACGTAGGTCATGCCTGCTATAGTCTAGCATTTGTTTGGAGACATTCTTCATATAAAAGCCTTTGAATTAACCAATCCTGGTAAATTATGCCAGAAGTCTGAGGCTCTTCTTGCTTTCCAGGTATTTAGTGCTTATTTGGGAAAACTTATTGCGATGTCAATAATAGGTTCTAGTCCGATAGAAACACGTGCGGCACCTACCCTTACAAAAGAGTCTGCCTTCTTGTTTCCTTCCATGCCAGAATGGACAGGAATCCGGACCAGCAATACTTTATTTAGTTCTCCTTTTGAAGGAAGTCTTTTTTGGCAGTCTAAAATAAATTTCGACGTTACACGGTGAGAGCTAAGTGCTTTCAAAGCCGCTTGACTGTCCGAGGAAATTTTTGTTGTTCGGCTTGCTCCGAAGTGACGGCTCCTTTTCAAAAAAAATATCTTTTTTGCAGCTCATCAAAGATATGTCGCAAGCTATTTTTTGGGTTCCGCTAATAAGATGAAACGTTATTTTGAGAAATATATACAGGGTGATTCATAAGTAATGGGCCAAATTGTAAATCTACGTTCAAAAAGCCGAAAAAATAATATTTCCATTGACAATAATGGGTCTTAGTCTGCTACTTACTGAGGTACAGGATGTTAAAGCGAAAAAAATAAAATAGATTTTTGTTAATAGATTAGCTACTTTTTTACATAATGACTTAAAAATTGGGTATGGACTAGTTTTTGTAAGGGCAAACAAAAATGTGTGAGAGGATTTGAGTTAAATCGTAGATGTCGCCACATGCGCCATACGAATTAGATGGAATCAGCTACAAATTTTGTATCGCTCATTATTTTATAACTTACTTATTCAATTTAGATAGCCCCATCATTTCTGTAGAATAAAGCTATACTTCTTTAATCTTCAAAATATTAACGATTTTCGAGATATTTGAATTTTTCTAATTCACTACATTCCACGGTTGTCGACGTAGCATTAATCTGTTAAGACACAAGCATGCCATGGAATGTTGACATTTACCCAACCGTAATTGATAATTGGTAATAATATTAAAATGAAACTATACAATAATTACGTATTAAAACACATTTATTGTACGCCAGTTATTAAAACGGATTAATGCTACGTTGACCACCGTGAAATGTAGTGTAGTGAATCAGTAAAATTCAAATATCTGGAAAATCGTTAATATTTTGAAGATCAAGTAGTATAGCATTTTTCTACAGAAATGATGAGGCTATCCAAATTAAATAAGTAAGTCATTTTGTAGAAAAGTAGCTGATCTATTTACAAAAATCTATTTTATTTTTTCCGCTTTAATATCCTGTACATCAGTAAGGATCAGACTAAGACCCATTGTCAATGAAAATATTATTTTTTTGGCCATAACGTAGATTTACAATTTGGCCCATTACTTATGAATCACCCTGTATACAACAATAAAACAAAAAGACATAGCTGCCCACCATTCAAAGGAATGAAATCATTTACTTCTTGTATATAACAGATTTTGCATATCAAAACACAAATCAGCCACCATTTATTTATTAAAAATAATTATACTAACACGTTTTGTTCTTTTACTTAATTTAATACATAGATACCATAATTAACAAATTGCATTTATGGATTTGTATTTTCCTGATAAAAATGGCTTATTAGATCTGCTACAAACATTTTTGTTCACTAATCAACCATGATTAATACATTATTCATTTATAAATGGCTTACATCAAAAACGTGGTCGACATACACATAGACTATTGTCATATCGTTCCACGCGATCTCTGTACCAAAATACAAACATTATAATAGGGTTGGATGCGAATGTTGTGAAACATCTGATCGAAGAACAGAATATCACAGTTTAAATTGATCATTTGCGTTTGTTTTGGAAAACAGATTACAGACTGCTGTTTTTATTTGTATCGTGCGTGATATGTATAACGTTGTAACGTGTCAAGGGTAACATTTTCCATGTTTTTGCTTTTATCTCTAAATAAATAACAATATTTCATAGTTGGTGTGATAAAGTCAAATAGTTTAAAGCACAGATCGATACGTAGGCAATATGACCAAAATCCTTGTTCTGTTTTAGTATTTCATTCGTTATCTTTCTCATAATTTTTATGTTTTGTGACAATGCTGATGGATTTTGCTGTAAGATATATCGTTTTATATAATGCAGGATTACTGTAATAATTATGATGTGCTCCTATTCATTTTGTAGAGACTTAAATATAACTTCTTTTACTAATTGGTCGGTATGATTTAGCCTGAACGTATGTTTCTTTTCCTGGTTTGGATAAGCACCGTATTTGACGATCTCTATGCAATTGATATATACTCTGAAGCCTAAATACTTCGGAGTATCAGAATTAGAGAATCTAGTATACTGTCTATCTTTTTCTACAAGAGCTTGGGCAATATGTCATCTGGTCGTGGAGCTTTGTGAGGTTTATATCGTATTCGATGAGATAGAGTTTGAAGATTTCATTCCTTGGTTTCCAGTTTTCTTTGGTAGCCTCTATTTGGGGTAGATTCTAAAGTAGAAGCTAGAATATATGGGGTACAAGAGAAGATTACGATCTCTGTAAGCCTAGGGGAACATGCTACTGTCTTCCAGGTAGAGGTAATTAATGGCTGTGCAATGCTGTACAGAAAAGTTTTTGAAACAGGAGGTGGATAACCAAATCGTCATCTACTCCGACTGCCAAACAGCTCTTAAGGCGATACGATCATAAAGGATAACATCAAATTTGGTGTTTTGGAGTGTCGCAAGGCCCTCAACATCCTAGGTAGGTAGTCATAATAGAGTTACTTTAGCCTGGGTACCAGATCAGCAAGGGATAAAAGGCAATGAAAAGGCCGATGAATTAGGCAAGCAGGGAGCAACGAAGGTTTTGATAGGACCAGAACCTTTCTGTGGAATTGCTAAATGCCTAACTAAGGAGAGCATCCACAAATGAATAAACAACCAGGCGTTGCGCTGGTGGTATGAAAAACCAGAACAAAGGCACGCTAAATTATTCCTTAAAAGCTCTTCGGCCAAACTGTCATTCGACCTACTACAAAGTCGAGAAACGACGAGGATGATGGCGGGAATGCTGACCGGACATTGAAGGCCGAGGAAACATATGCACGCAACTCTTTTTTGGTACAAGCTCCAATGTAATATTGGAAGAAATAGGCGACGTTGAAACAAAGAGATGATCTGATCATTGGAAATATTTGTTATGGTTTAGACAATCAAATATTTTTTTGGGAAACTACAACTACTGTATAAAGAAGCCTGCGGAACTGAAATTCTTCCAGGAATTATCAGTCTTTGAGACTTTCCACAGAACCTAAGTAGAAGGAAGAGAGCACGATAGATTTTTTTCAAAAGATAGTATTTAATGTAAATTATTTTTGCCCAAAAAGCGGAGCAAATATTTTTTATTGATAAGGTAACAGTGAAATTAATTTCAAATGAAAGGTAGAAACAAAAAACCGTCATGTACGTTCCTACCTCCCACATTTCTCACTAATTCATCCCCTTTTCTCCTATCTCCACACTGCCGGTCTCCACTCCGTAGGAGAACGTGACAAAAACAACTATATATTACTGGTTCATAAACACCTCTAATTGTAACGTCAATATCTCTACACACTTAGCCCTTTCCCTGAAAAAATATGGCCCATTGCCCCACCATAAACAACAAGGGTGGAAAGAGTAAGCAACGGATCTGTTGGGAAAATCGTTAATTTAGATTTCAACTGTTTTTTATTTGTTTGGACGTTACCGTGGAAAGCAAAAATAATTTGTTTTGTTATTTTGCCCTGGAAATAATTAATTGAAACGTTTGTAGGTCTTGAAAATAAAATAAAAATAGTTATCATGGAGAATAGGAGAATAGGAGATCGAACTCATACGGGAAAATTGACAAAATGGTACCTTAAAGTAGTATATTCAATAATGAGAAATAGAAAGATTACAAATTAAAAGTTGTGTTTGATTAAAAATAAAAGTATTTGTCCACATAAGTGAGGTTTGGTTACAGAAAATAGACACTTACATATTTTTGATACTTTTTTTTGTATTAATCAGCCGGCTCCGATGTATTTTATGGTTAAAAAAGCCTTTTTGTCAGATGTAACTTGGATGCTGAGGAAATCCTCCATCGCACTCAAAACCGGAGACTGAAGATGATCCATTCACCATCGAAGTATGTTTATTGTCTATCTATCTATGTTTTTCGTCTTCTCACATCGCGACAAAGAAATATATTGTTGAAACTCCTTCAATAGGCGATGATGACGCCACATGATATAGAGCATCAAAATAAATTTAAAATCTGACTTTAAGGATCTTTTGTCATGATCAGGTTCTGAACAGTTTCTCTTTATTTTTTTCAATTTTTCAACTTCAAGTCTTGAAGTCTTTTATCACGTCAGTCTGAAAACCCATAATAAATAATTCACAATTACTTTGTTTCGTTCGGTCCCATTCAAGAATTTTATTTTTTAGCTTGTCAATTAATAAATTTAACGATACAACAACCATGGGCAAAGTACGGGCTGGCAAATTAAGTTTGGCAGTCGGAAGTTTCGTAACTTCCGATGCGCCGTAGCAAGGACGTATGCAAGAGCTCACCTAGAGCTCACATCGCTGTAAAAATTCGTAAGCTTATTTACGTCTAAGACTTTGTAACTGCGTTTACAACGTTGTCAAGTTGTACGGCTTTCTCACGCATCGTCGACTGCCAAAATTAATTTGCCAGCCTGTAGCATATTTTAATTATGCGGACCAGCAATTCTAATTTTTTTTCTTTCCTCTGAAATTTTATAGAATTTTATTGAAAACACAGATTGTTCGCTATTATGCGAATGTTTGATAATTAGAATAATTAAGAATTTAATATTTGGCATTTTTATATGCGATACTTCGAGACTCTTACGTGAGATTCGACACGAGACTTTTGTTTCGTCTTTTCTCGCAAGGAAAATTTCAAGTATCTCCTCGAGTCTCGTCTCGAAGACAAGACAAGACGAGACGACACTCACGCAAACTAAAATATCATGGGCATCACTAAGCACCAAATTCACCAAACTCCTACAATAAAAATACCAAAATATTGCATGAAACTAATAATAAACAATAAAACAGATGTCATAATTATATTATGTTTGCCTAATTCCATGATACTTTTCATGTAAATAAGATAGAACATGTCTGAAATCGGCGGAAACTAGACAAATTAGAACAACCGAAGTGAATATAGTTATTCAATTTTCGTATAAATCACGTCTTGCATTTTCAAGTTTGTTAAGTTTCCAGATATAGATGAATATTTAACGACTTACCTTAATTACCATCTACCAGCTCTGATATCTCGGCATCATGTCCCTCACTTCGCATTTGTCTGTCACTGTAAGTTCCTCAACCAAGTAGTTTCTTATATTTAGGGTAACTTTTCCGAACGCATTTCAAGTTATTGAACTTCGTTAAACTATTTAATCATCTATTGTTTGTCAGATATTTTTATTATCACCCAAATAACTTTCAAATGCGTTGGAACATTTAAATATTGGCAGTAAACTAGTTATTTGATAATTATAATTTATCTACTCCTAAAATTATTTACAACAAATGTACGAGGTATGTTTTCCATTTTCTATCACGAATACACGTGTCTATAGCCTTACCAAATAACAAACGAAAATGTTATTCACCGATTTAATTTATGAATATTAAATAATTATAATCGTTTTATTCACTAGGGGAGGCTATGTTCTCGCGTTACCTTTTTTTGGAACGCCTAAAAATGAAGTATCTTTGTGCTGCTGCTGCTACCCACATTTAAAATTACTTCAGTTATTATTTAAGTGAAATTTCTCAAAACAGGAACTCTCCTAATCAAAACACTTCTTAATTAATGTTGGACAAACAGACACGTCCCATGAAATTTATTTTGTTTTGTGTTCTGTTATATCCTTCTTGTGTTTCCATAAGGAGCGGAAGGAGGGAAGGATGTAACTTCTATATAAAGTTTGATTTTTTTATCAATTCCAGTTTATTGAGCAACAAATCCTTCAGTTAAAAACGTGACACTGACGTTTTAATAGTCGAGGATATTGAAGGATAAAAATATCGTATTTATATGGATTCCTTCACAATAGGAGGATTGGTGGGTAACCGAGAGGCCGATAAATTAGCAAGAGAAGCAGCAAATGATGATATATTCCTTCCACATTAAAACCCATTACCAATAGACCTGAAAATCACCTACAAACACAAAATTTTGGAAAATTGGAGTGATAGAAGCAATCTCAGCTTCGAGAGATCAAATCTCTGTTTGGACCATGCCCCCAATTGGTTTATGAAAGTTGTACTGACTAGAATTCAGCTTCGGCGACCTTCAAGCAGTTTGCCTCCTCAATTTAGTAGGCTCTCCTTTAAACTGAAGAAAGAGCCTTTAAGAACTCGTTATAGGCAAAACTTAATGACCAACAGAACTTTCGATATTTGGAATGGTCTTCCTCATCAAATTATAAACTCGGAAAGTGTTGATAGTTCTAGAAATCAAATAGACTCCTTTATTTTCGATCTGTAGATTTTTCTGGCTTAATGTCAGTTATTGTTTTATTCATTTTCTGTATATTAATATGGGCAAAATAGGACTTAATCATCTGCCCTTATCATGTAATAATAATATCAAAGAAGGGAGGTAGGTGATATATGGAAGAAAAAACTGTATATTCAAGAAAAGGATAAGGATGAGACAAGAATGAGTAAAAGAATTGGTCACAAGAGGAACCGGTATCCTCGTAAGGCACCTGAAAAGGTAGAAGGAGAAAAGAAGAAAAACCTTATTTGAAAAGTTAAAGAAACTGTTTTTTATGGCCACTTGTGTAATATTATCCTAAGCTGCCCTACACCAGTTCAATAAAGCATATATACAACAATAAATATCTTAATAGAAGTACAGATACGGATGTATTGGTGAATTCCTTAATTAAATTGTATATTGTACGCCAGTGCTATCTAAAATTCACAGAAGTTGTGTACTAGCACAGTACAAGCAGAAGCAATATCGGGGAATGCAGAATTAATTAAAGTAGTGGGGATTTACAATAGTCTTAACACCTAAGCAATATATAGTCACGGACCCCGGCAATATCTATTCCTATAAGCACATTGAAATATTAAACACGTCCTTATCTTAATTGCCCTTCGCAGATTATTTATGTAGTTTGGTCAGAAAAGCATTAGTTGGTTCTATATTGTCGTGCAAAACGTCTTAGAAGAGACTTTGCAGCCAGAATATATATCAGCAAATACCTTCTGTGTCACTTCTTAGTTAGTTTCCGCTTTGTGACTAAAGGGTTGGCTGTACCTTGAATGCGACTATAAATCATTATAGAAGTATTTCGACGGTGTTTGTCTTGTCTTCGCCATTTTATATGTGGAGAACTTTATACTTCTATAGCAAACTTCACATACTTTGAAAACTTTTAGAATCTACATTAATATTACCGGAATCTTTATTACGAACATTTATTACAATATGAATACAAAGGATTAAATTCTCACTTCAAATTACAAATTTTTTCATAATTTCAATGTACGAGCCTTTATATGAGAGAAAACCCACATTTATTTGCTATGCTTCTTTCTGCTTTATCAAATTTTCACATAAATGCAAGATATATTAGTAAATTCTCATTTCTTATAATTATCATCTCACATTTTCAGTTTTTGTGATGCTGCTGGTAGTATGATCTCAAAATATCGACTTACGTTCAACATTGACATTCACGTAATTGATAAAAGGTATAGGATGGGAGTTAATATCCATGAGATTAAATACAGATTCAAAGAGCTTAAATAAATATTGTTCTTGGATATATAACATTGTATGAAATTCGGCCGTAACTGAGAAACTAATTTTCTATTATTTTAATTGAATGAAAAAAAACTTAAAAAACTGAAAAAGTCTGTAAAAAAATATTAAACAATGCACCCTTTACAGTTACTCAGTATGTCTCATATTCTAAGTATACCTAAGGTATAAGAGAGTGTAAAGAATAATAAATTAATTCTAATTATCCCTGTCGGGTTATTCGAACAAGCTCGCAAATTATTGTGTTTTATCGATTCTTGACAAATATACCCACAAAGTTTTTGGAGTCAACGAAAATGGCGTTTAATACATACAAATATACAGGTGAAACAACAAATAATTTGTAAATATTAGCTTTTTTCTAATGAAAACAATGTTACCCATAAATTGGAAATCAACGTTTAACTTCTCTTCTATCCAGTAATCTCGCAGGTACAGATGCTGCTGAGTGCTTTAGTGGTTGCTTGACTATCAACATTATGCTTCTGTATCCTTAATCAATATTGAACTGGGCGCACTTTCTTATGGGGTGGATTTCCGATTGAAAGATACTTGGGGTTTTTCCCAAGCTTTCAGAATGTTTGGTTCCTGGCCTAAATACTCCTATCCTTGGCAGGATATTCCTAGATCCATCAAACCACACAGAAGTTTGTCAACCGTCAGACTCCATATTAGTGGGGATGCTATTTCTCTCTTTGTGCATCCTCTGGTAGTGCAATGTCTTTGCTTGTCCTCGTCTCTGTTACTTTTGTGATAAGCATTTGGATGTTTGGACTTCTTCTGTTTAATGCTTTTTTGACAGCCTCATGTGGTGTATTGTCAAAAGCTCCTTTTATGTCCAAAAATGCACATACTACAGTTTCTTAGTTGTCTAGAGCACCTCGGATATCCTCCGTCAGCTGTAACAGTGCAGTCTCCGTAGATCTGCCTGCCTGGTAAGCATGCTGACACAGGTGGAGAGGTAGTCTCGCTAGGATTGACACAAACGATTGGTCTGGAGGATTTGGGGCTTGTTGTGTCCCTATTTCCAGTTTTGGAATGAAGGTTACTATTGCCCTTCTCCATGCTTCAGGTATATAACCCACTTCAATATCAATGGTAAGAATGAAGCTGTTACTTTTTTCTTATTTTTTGGGAATCAATCAAACCACAATATTATTCTTTTATATACATAAATATAATAAGATATAATATTACAAATATTAAAGCTGTCATTTGATGATGATGATGATGATGATATGTCAATAATGAGCTAATTATTAATACAATATTTCAGATTTTCCTTGTTTTCATGACAAACAGTTGGTTTTATGTGCAGATTACACAAAATAAGGGTCCTAAACAGTGAAACAACAAAACAGAACTACGTACATAAACCGCAAATAACACATGCGCAAAAGTCTGAAATTACTTCAGTATAACTGACATTGTAGTTTTTATCAAAATCAAAATTTCGGTAACTCGACAGTCTCTTCAGAGAGCACCACCCTCTCACATTTGAGTTTTCCTACCCTGATTGCAACTTCGTTATGCTTAACCTATTTTCGTATAAATTATCAAGTGTATGGTTTCTCCTTCATGTTATAGAGCGTATCATTTCTCTTGCATTTTTGTGTTTAATCTTAATAATATACGGCTACAAGTTTTAAATAAATTACAAACATTTTTCCAATGGATAAAAAGACGCGCTCACTTTAGAGATCTATGCAAAAGTTGATCGATTGGGCTTTAACAAAACAACCCTCAGTTGACTAATTTCGATAAATACAATTCCGAATTTCAGTTGACTGGAGCGAAGTTTTCGGGAGTAATGAATTAGAAGGGTAATAAACTGATTTGCTGCTTTCAGCTTGACAAATAAATAAGGAACGAAGTTAACGGCGAAAGTGTTCTGATATTTATTACTTGATCATTCATTCTACCGTATTTCTGGAAAGCAGTTGATTTGGTTACCAATTTGTAGCATTCGTAAACAATTTGACCAAATTGGTATAAAATAAGTCATAATTAGATGATGGAAGTGGGAATACACTTTTTCCTCCTACCTCTATCCAAAGTATACACTTCCAACCCTTGTTGTAGGAAGCAAAGCCGTAATTTTCTTCCCTAGTGGTATTCAAATAATCACTGCTCAATACAGCAAGTTTAACATCAATATAAATAATTACTCTACGACAAATTGAAAATAGGAATGGAAATAACGTGCCACTAAGAAATACTGTATAAATTTTGTTTGTTACTTAATAAATTATTAAAAAATGACCTGTTATTTAAGGCAGGTATAAAAATCATATGTATTAAATGGAGGTAAAGTGCCTTTTCCTCCCTTGAATTATTACTAAGCGTCGAGCAGTAAGCTTTAATTCTCACTCTTTTTCTTTATCAAAAGCATAATATTTTGTTTGGTTTATTGAACGCATGTGGAAATCTCTCAAAAGTTGAAATAGTCACTTCATTGTTAAATTGAATAAAAGAACTCACATGACTATTGCATAAATTTTTATAATAAATATGGAGTTTTCAATAAATAAAATGGTTATTTCGATAAGTATAATCAGAAAAATATCTCGAATTCGTTTTCTTTCCCTTATTTCTGTAAGCTCGAACTATTAGACAGAACGGGAAATAGCTTCAGTCGTTAAAGAGATCGATTTCCCGTTACGACTACTTCTTATTTATTAGATGCTGTTGTTTCCTGCCTCGGAAGGGATGCTCTGCTTTGTACAACATAGCATTTACTACTCTGTTTGTCACTCTTTATACCTTTTATTGTGGCTATTTTATCATTTGATTGAAATAAATTCTATAGGATATTACATTATACTAGTGAGGATTGAAAAAAAATTCATGGGTGATTATTTTTCAGTTAAATACATTTAAAATGTGATTTGAAATGGTCCTTCCTATATATTTAGAGCTCGATATCTAACTTTATTCTTTTTATTGGACTTAATAGCCTGGACGCCTCCCTTGCATAGCTCTCTGCCCTCGGTTTTTCTTCTCCGAATAAGTGAGACCGCAACCTTTCTAGGACTTCACACTCACAGAGTATGTGCTCCGCGGTTTCGTCTTCTTCCTGGCAGAACCTGCATAGGCTGTCATCTGCAAGGCCAATTGTGTGCATACAATGCCTAGTAGATGTCCGGTCAGCATTCCCACTATCATCCTCGTCGTTTCTCGACTTTAATATAGTAGGTCGTGTGACAGTTTGGCCAAAGGGCTTTTAAGGAATAATTTAGCGTGCCTTTGTCCTGAGATTTCAATCTTCAAGCGCAACGCCTGGTTGTTTATCCACTGTCTGAACGACAGTAGCATATTTCCCTAGGCTTAGAGAGATCGTGATCTTCTCTTGTACCCATTTTTGGATGCTCTTTTTACTTAGCAATTCTACAGGAAAGGTTCTGACCCTATCATGAGCTCCGTTACTCCCTGCTTGGCTAATTCATCGGTTTTTGCATTACCTCTTATTCTTAGGTGACCTGGTACCCAGGCTAAGGTCACTCTATTATGACTACCTAGTCTGTTGAGGGCCTTACAACACTTCCACACCAGATTTGATGTTATCCGATATGAGCGTATCGCCTCAAGTGGAGCTTGGCTGTCGAAGTAGATAACGATTTTTTGGTTATCCACCTCCTGCCTCATTAACTCTTTTGCAGTTCCTTAAAAGGCAGTACTGATATATGTCAGACAAAGTTTACTTTGGGAATATGGTATACTCTTTTTTTCAAGTGAAACGGAGAAGATCTAAAGTTAAACTAAATCTTACTTATATTGAGATGCATCTTCTCGATTTTTTACTTGTTTTATTTCGTAGAACTATCCTTCGGAAAGTCCATCATCAATTTTTTAATAAAATGGAATTTGTTCCAGTTGTCCAAAGGAAACTTGAATATACTGCAACTATTTTGTAGGTACTATATAATAATAATAATAATAATAATAATGACTTTATTGCTCATAATAATACATGATAACGAAATAGAAAAATAAAATAAAAATAAAAAGTATAGAACTACCAGCGAGCAAAAGGCGACGTTCGCGCTAAACCACTAGATTCTGGAGAAAATAGCGATTAAGTGCGCTCTTCCACGCGGCCTAAATAAAAAAAAAAGTATACATTATGTTATGTGTAAATTAAAATTTAGGATGTTTGATTGATCCACTGGATATAATCTCTCTAATTTGTTTTTTGAATCTAGAAAGGGGTAGTGTTTTTATGTTTCTAGGCAGCATATTGTAGATTTTTGCAATCTGATATGAGAAGCTTGGTCGAAAAAACGTTGTTCTGTGGGGAGGAATAGTGATGGTTTCTTTAAAACGAACATTGATGTTGTGTGCTTCGGATCTTCTCTTAATTTTCTCATAAAGGTAGGATGGCATTTTCGTTAGCATGATCTTATGATAGGTTACAGCAGCATGTAACAGTCTTTTATTATTCTGGTTTATCCAGCCCAATTTCTTTAGGTGGAGGGACACTGGGTTGCGTCGTCTTATTCCGCAAATTAGCCGAACACATGAGTTCTGAATTCGCTGGAGCCTATTTCTATCGAATTGTGATAGCGCCGGGCCATATATAATATCACCATAATTTAATTGAGATAATACTAGACTTTCACACATAATTGCTTTGGATGATTGATTGAGTAGTTGCCGATTTGAATACAAGAGCTTCAAGTTTGAAAATGCTTTTCTAACTATCGTTGAGATGTGATATGAGAAAGTTAAGGAGTCATCTAAATAAATGCCTAAATTTTTTTCACAGTTAGAAAATGTTAGTTCTTCGTTCCCTATTGACAGATTTATTTTATTTTTAACTTTATTTTTCGTTGACTTGCGCCCGAACAGCATGACTTTCGTTTTAGTTGCATTAATAGACAAGCAGTATTTTTTAGATGTATCCAATACATTTTGCAGATCTTCATTAATTCTAGACGATATTGTATCAGCTTCTGATTCTTTGAAATCAAGATACAACTGTGTGTCATCGGCATAGAAATGTGAGTTCATGTATTTGATATTCTTCTGAAATTGTGAAGTGTACAGACAATACAATAAGGGACCTAGTATAGAACCTTGGGGTACACCCCGTGCTAGATGGCCTATTTTGGACGATAAAGGTCCCAGTACAACCTTCTGGGATCTATCTTTTAAAAAGGATTTCAAAAGTTTCACTGACGAGTTGTTGAAACCAATATATGAGCAAATTGATAGGAGCATGTCATGGTTTATTTTATCAAAAGCTTTTGAATAATCTAACAGTACCAATATACAAAGTTTATTGCAGTCTATGTAAGAGTAGATATCATCTAAGACTTTAAGTAATGCGGTGGTACAGCTGTAGTTTGGGCGAAACCCTGACTGGTGTTCAGGTAGGATGTTGCTATCAAACATAAATAATCGTAGTTGTTTGTCCATAATTTTTTCCAGAACTTTAGAAAGTGTACAAAGAATGCTTATAGGTCTCAAGTCGTTTAAATCATTTGGAGTATCCTTTTTGGGTAAGGGTATGACGTTAGATTGCTTCCAGATGGAAGGGAAGACAGAATGATGCAAACAGTGGTTTATTATGTGGGTAACATAGGGCAATATGTAGGGACAACAATGTAAAAGCATAGTTATATTAATTCCATCCGGCCCGGTAGCTGTAGATTTTATCGAAAGCAATTTTTCATAGATTTCAAGTTCTTCTACCTCCCGAAAGGCAAATGAAAAGTTCTCGTTTAGCCTTGTCGATGAGTAGTTGGAAATTATTTGGGGATCAGGAGAGTCATGAGCTCCTATCCCATGAATAAAGTAATTATTTATATCATCGGGTTTGCGTAAATTAATGGGGATATCTGGAGAGGCTCTTTTATTTTTAACTAGGTCCAAATTTTTTAACTCTTTCCACAAGTTATTTTCTTGTCTCAATCTAAATTCGAAATAGGCCTTTTTCTCGCGTTTTATGGCATAATTTACTTGGTTCCGTAATGTTTTATAATAATTGTAATGATTAATGCATTTAGATTTATTAAATCTTTCTAATGCTTTATCTCTTAATGAAATCATCTGCTTTAAAGTTGCAGTCAGCCATGGTGCTTTTTTCCTAGTAATTTTAACTACTCGTAAGGGGGCATGCATATCGAATAAGGTAAGGATGGTTTTATTTAAATAATCAATCTTTTGATTGCAGTCGTCAATATGATATATCTCGTTGAAGTTAGCGGCTCTTAAATTCTGGGTAAAAAAGTTAGAATTGAAATTATTAAAGTCACGATATGTATATGAGAACGGTTCGAATTTAGTAATAGTAAGTGCAATATTGCACGAGGAAATCGAGTGGTCCGAAACCAGTGAACAGTCTGTTACATTTATGTTATTCACTTTCAGTTTTTCGGAACAAAATATTAGATCTAGTAGTTTAGGACCTCGTGTGGGTTTGTCGACTATTTGAGTGAGGGCATGTGAGTCAAAAATTGTTTGAAATAATTTACAAGACGTATTATATGGCTCAAGAAAGTCTACATTAAAGTCACCCGCGCATAATATGAAACTAAAATTAGGAGTTATTACGTTTAATACTTCATCGAGTTCATTTGCAAGCTGCTGAGATGAGAAATCGTTCGGTCGATATAATGCACAAACAGCGTAGTTAGTGTGTTTATTATCAAAAGAAATCCATAGTTGCTCCGACTTGGTTTTTGGTAGGTTTCGAATTTTTTGACTTTTGAAAATAGATTTAATGTAGACTGCTACTCCCCCTCCCCGTTTTACTCGTCTATCGCGTCTGAAGAGATTATATCCAGGTAATCTAATCACATCATTATCAATATCAGATTTAAGCCAAGTTTCTGAAACTGTAATAATATCATATACATTCCAAACACAGTTTTTAAATTCTAAAAAATTCGCTAGGATAGATCTAGCGTTGATATGACAAATTGATACCGCTTTATTCATTTTGTTTACTACGTATACTATAATATAAAAATAATAACACAGAGATAATTTGTTGATACAAAGTAAGGTCCATAAATGTTAAAGTTGAGATTCACTGAAAGTAACGGCTGGAGCAGTTATTTCTTAATAATCCTTTTACCTCTGTCAGGTTTATCAGCTTTGGAACTGGATGCAGAGTTAGATCTGGTAATTTTAATATTGCTTTGAGATTGTTCAATCGATGAGGCTACTGAAGATTCACTTCCCAGGTTAGCAGTATTTAGGGATTGGTTTGAAGGGATATTTTCTTTATTAATTTCTGCTAGCTGCTTCAGGTTATACTGGACTCCGTTGATCATAAGATTTTTACCCTTAATAATGGCTCGATGCTTTAATGCTCTCGCTTCTTTAAGGTGTTTCAAGAGAATTTTTTGATCCACTTTATCTTCTTTGCAGAGATCAGAAGCAATGAATATATTTTTGCCTTTCAGCTTTGCACAATTCTGTAGTATCTCCTTTTTTTTAAGGAAAGATATTAGTTCAATTTTGAGAGCTGTTGCAGAATTGTTAGTTTTTATTAATTCTATATTGTTCAAATCACTTGGGGTAACTGTGACGTCGAGTAGTTCATTCAGATTAGCAATGGTGTGTTTTGTTAGATCTGCAGTATCGGGTATCAAGAGGCCATATATGAATAAGTTATTTCGTCTCAATCTTCTATCCAACTGGATGCACCTAGTGACTAAAACATCCTGTGTACCTTCTAATTTTTTTATGTTGTTTGAGTTATCGTCTACTTTTGAAAGTATCGATGCGAACATGCGTTTATTTTCTTCATTTGTTTCTTCATTTGTTTCTTTATTTGGAATTTGTCGTTTTGTCCCTATGAAATCATTTTACTGAATTTCAACGATAGCTATAACAGAACGTGATGCCTCTTGCTTAGAAAATATCGGTTGTTTCACCCCATTCAGCCAGTAAGCACGAAGACGATCCTTGAATAGAAATTAGCCGAAATGGCCACCGATATTCCCCAGCATTCGACTTTACACTCTTTAGGGCCCGATATAAATTTGCGAGCTACCTATTTATAAAACAATAATGCCCTTTTAACCACTCTACCGTCTATACTTAACCAGCGGCGCCACTTTGATTGTTTAAAAAGATAAACAAATATATTTTAATATTATTTACGAACCTGATTGTCTACATAACGCAGAAAACCTTAACATAAATATCGTCAACTATTTCCAATATTCATAAATAATGATAATAAAGAAACGCAAGATGCCAATATTATCAATTAAATTACGAAGACGAATGGAAAAAAATTTATAATTAACCGGGTAATTTCAGAGCAGACAAAATTAAAAGTCCTCAAAACGATATGTCGACCGAAGAGTCAGGAAAGTAACTAAGAGAGAAAGACAACGATATAGAAATAAGCAGCAATTAACTAGGCGAGAACAATATCGTCACCCTTCTGTGGATTCTAGGACACACTGGAATATGAAGAAATTAAATAGCAAATGAACTAGCAAAGGGGACGACTGAAACAACCTTTTGGAGGCAAGGGCTCTTTTGCGAGATCACCTCTAGTATCAGATCTAGTAGGACTTAGACAATGAAAGAGATTTCGGGTTCTTTTTGTAAATTTTTGATAAAATTACAACAACAACAAATTACTACAACCAGATAAGAACAAATGAATCCCTAAGTGAGAGTAAAACTGCAGTAAGAGTAACAGGTGTCCTAACGGAACATTTTCGCCTGAATAAGCAATTGAAAAATCTCGAAGTAAGGGAGGAAGAAGAATGTGGATTCTGTGGTTTTCCTCAATCCTCAAATTCACACACACACACTGCAATTCAGAATCCTAGGGCACAACACTTAGGAGATTGCTGGATAGAAGCCTGCAGAAATCTTAAAATTACTCGTGGGAATAGTTCTAAAGGAGCTACTGGTAGTAGTAAGTAGAAGTAAGAGAGTAGAAAGAACAGGATACAGACTAAGTAGAGAGAAAATCATTAGGAAAAAAATCACCTCCTCACTTCTTAGAAATCAGACAGCCTGGGACATGCCACAGGACGATATGATGAAAAAGTATAACTTTTCAAAAAAATTCGGAATCACGAAATTAAGCAACAAGGAGGAATGGCATCCAAATACTATTGCCATTTAATAGTAAACAGACGGCACAAAAGCAATATGTGGAACTAGGGTGGGAGTGTTTGGACCAGGAACCATACACTATGAAAGCTAGGGAAGCAGACATTAAAGCACTGAGCACTTGTAGCAGATGAACTAGCAAAAGAGAGGTACTGGGGGCCTGAACCCCTTTGCGGAATCAGCCACAATGTAATATTGGAAGAAATCGGTAAAGCCGAGAAAAAGAGAAGATTTGACCATTGGAAAGATCTAGTGGAGCTTATACTCAGAGTAGTTGAGGAAGAAAAATGTATATTTTGTGGCATGAAAAAAGAAACCTCCATCCACATACAGCACTCCTGAATCCTAGACCACAGCCATTGGGAGATAGGTGGTTATAAGAGTAACTTTAACCTAAATTGAAGATATCCTAAAATTCCTCCGAAAGTAGAAGTGAGGGGGCGCAAAAGATTTTTTGGGTCTCACCTCAAATGAACAAATAAAATAGATCACTGAATGGCACACCAATGTACATATACACTTACATACGTAGATCTAGGAAAATAATCCACACTGATTTTAATTGAAGAGTCACAGCTTGAATGGTGCCGACATTTGCAACGAACAGACGAAAAAAGGCCAGTACAAAGAGTTTGGTAGATAAGATGAAATTTGATAAAGCATAAAAAGGGGTAGTACAAGACTAATTGAATTGTCTATATTTTACATTTAGTGATATTTTTAGCATAACACAAATTCCAGATATGGAAATATTTCCCAAAACTGTTAATAAGAAGACAAAATATTGGTTATCAAAGCTCATTTTATAGAAATATCAGATATTTATGTGGATGGTTCCATTTTAAAACAATGGTTATTGAAATCTCACCATGAGGAATCACAAATTAATTTAAACATATTGTTCAAGATGGCTTGAGGACAGCTTGGGAAGAAAAAACCCAATGCTCACACACCGTTTTTGCTAAATTATATGCTTTGTTGGTAAGCCACTGCCTTTCATGATCATGGAGTTTCTTCTTCCGAAACGGTGAGCATGTTTATGAATTGGATTGATTTGTTTAAGATTATCGCAAGTTTATTGCATTCCCGTGGGCAAGACAGGAATTTTTATGGGGAATTATGGAAACCGGGATACATTTTAAGTGTTTTTTGGTGTACAAACCGAATAGAAAGTGTAAACTGCTTTAGAAGATTAATTTCTTAATGTAGATAGTATCGTATATCTTCTTGTCTCGTTAAGAAATTCTTGGTATTTAAGAAAAAAGAAATGTACCTCTTATCGTGGGGATAATTTCAATTAAAATCAATCATGTCGATACAAATAATTAATTAGTATCAAACAAATTGTATACAGAGTGTAAACAGTTCATGGGCTACCACTGAAAGTTTTGAATAGGTGGATATATTCAGTTAGAGTTTTAGTCAGCTTTAAATTTTTTCACATGTCAATATGGCCGGACTCCCATTCAACTGAAAATTGTGTGCAAACTGAAAACGTTTTTTTTAAAGGAGCCATCCCACCGCCATCTTTTGCATGTAAGGTCTCCGTTATACAGCCCTATTTTATTGAGGTGCTCCTTTGTGGGAGAGTGTACCGTAACAAGCCCCGTTATGGTGCGTAGTTTGTTCCTGCTACTTTTTGTGATGGTTCTTTCATGAATTTCTTCTCATGTATTTGCCAGGGCGTATTCTTCCAGTGTTTATTGTGTTGATCTTTCACCAACCCTTTTAACTATTACCTAGTTCAGCATCTGGGAGTGGTTCGGGTCCGTTCAGCAGGGTTGACGATCCTGCTCTTGCAAGTTTGTCAGCTTTTTCATTGCCAGCAATTCCTTTGTGACCTGGGACCCACTCCAGTGTTACACTATTCCGAGTCGCCAGATTTTCGCCATATATCTATACCAGCAGAGATGTTACCTGAAGCTTGCAGCTCTGAAGCTTCACTATCACTGCAGATCCTGATCTGATTGTTGTTGTAGGCTCTCATGTTATTCGCCCTTGCTTGTGCCTAGACCTTTACTTGAAATACCGAGGCATACTTCCCAAGCGAGACGATTACTTCATATTTGCTCGACTTGCTGTATATGCCCGCTCCGGTGCCGAGCTCATTCCTTTATCCGTCTGTGTACCACATCAGTTCATTCGCTCTGCTGAGTGGTGGTACGTTCACATCCTGTGGACTATGACATATTTGATTTCTCCTGTTTTAACTACGTTTAATATTTCCATCAAATGTTGAAGGCAAGATTTTAAATTCAATTTGTTATTCATTCTTAATTTCACATCGTTAGAATAAAAATAATTTGTTTTTAGGTGTCAGTATACAGTTAAGATTTCAAATGAAACAATGTAAGCCGGTGGATCAAAATATGTAAAAATCAATCCATTATAAATTTAAATTTTCATATAATTTCTGAATGTGAAAAAATTAAAAACTGGCTCCAAAATAACCCACCAAGATTTATGAACCCATTTAAAAGTTACAGGTATGGTCCATGACGCATTTACACTCGGTATGTGTTACAAGAGAATTTAGAATATATAGTAAGATATCTAAACCTTTCTATTAAATTCCAAGACAGATAGTATAGGAGATTGATGTAAGACATGATTACAAACTAAGAACTATAATATAAAATGAATAAATTAAGGGGAATTCCACCCCTTGAGTTAAGAAGAGAACTGTAAAGACGTCGTAATATAATTCTGCAGCATTTCCTAGCTTTTCTCCGGCTACATTGCATTTCCTCATCTCATTACTCCTGCAGTTCATCACAGAGACACCTGTATTATCAGGGTTGGATTGGACGATTGGTTGTATTTATTTGAAACATTCTTTACATGATATATTTCCGGAAAATGTATATTACTGAATGATTGGTTAGTATTCGTGATTTCCATTAAATTGAAAAAAAGTGTTAGTTTTGGATCAGTGTACAGGGTTATTCATTATAAATGTCCCAGCCCTTACCATAGTTATTATTGCCTGAACAAAAAAATGTTTGAAATAAAAGTTGTGTGGTTATAAACTAATTTTATTATAACATCAACAAAAGTACAGTAGCGTGCGTAGTTTGGGGGGCACAAAAAATAATTCGTCTTTTTAAATGAGACACCCTGTATATTTGAAAGGTGTTTTATTTCTGATTTCAAAAATATACCATATTCATACCCCTGTCTTACACCGTTCTTAAGATATTAAAGGATAAATATAGAAAATTAAGCTATTTTTTCTATGACAGTTTAAAAATGAACCCTTTTCATGTATTATTTTTGTTGAGTAACTGGATGCATTACAGAAAACAAGCCACGCCCCGTGAGTAATGATCCATTACACACGACTATATGGCCAATCAGTATATTTTGGACACAATACAATTCAGGTCATAAATATGTACTTGAAAATGCAGTACTATCACTGTTAATAACATTTCTTCAATAAATTAAGACACCTGCAGTTTAAAAAGCAATATGAAGAATATCCTAAACAAACAATAAGTAAGAACCTATATGAATTCAAAGATTAAACGAGCTGGGCTGTCGCTCTGACGGGAAACCTCCGACGTTTACCGACGTGTGTCATAGTTCTAGCCATTCCTAGCCTGGGGTTAGGTTGAAAGCTTCTAACTATGGCTCACTTATTGGAGGGAGTTCAGCTTGCTGAAGGGGCCTGGCCAGGATAGGCACTGAGTGGATCGTTCCTTGTGGACGATCCTCAACCTGGTCTACCGCTAATCGTTCCACCAGGTGGATTAGTGGATGGTGTCCTTGGGTAGACTACTAATTCCAGGGTTCTGGTTGAACGGGAAGAAGCCCTTGGTGCAGCATCACCTGGTAGTGGTGTGCCTACATGCCACGACCTGCGACCAGTCTTAGGGGGCCTTCGACAAGCCCAAAACTGGTACTGAGGGGATGAGACAGCCCACATGTTTACGGCTGAACATGTGTCTCATCAGAGGGTGATGGACTCTCAGGTGGTTGTGGTTTCGCTACCTGTGTGCGAGACAGCTGGGACATTTTCGCTGATCGGCTCATGCGGCATTATGTCTTAAGCGGTAATAGCGAGTAGCCTTGGTCGCAAGTGCTTGAGGTGTCGGTTACACTTGTGTAACTAGTATCCGAACTTAGCGTCCTAGTACTGCTGGCAAGCGTTTGAGGTGTCGGACCTTCAGCTGCGTTAAATTGTTGCACTAAAGCTGAAGGCACTAGTATCCGAGCTTAGCTGGTGTACGACGAGGGAAACCTTAATCCAGCCGTCTTGCCCACTCTGATGTTCTTATGTATAAGCTAAGAGCACTCGGGCTTGACGGTCCCTTCCGCGTGGGGTTACGCGTGTAATGAGGAAGTGCATAGTGTCTGGGAAAGAGCCGAAAGACTCTCTGCGTTAAGCATTACCGGGTGTCGCTGGGACCTTGGGGTAAGGCCTTCCGCCCTGGGCTGCTGTAACCAAGTTAATTGGCGGTGCGAATGCGTAGTCGGTTGCTGATATATTATCAGCCAAGTTTAAGTACCGGACTCTATGATCGTACCACACCCACGGGGGTAGGCTCGTCAGCAAGCGTTTGAGGTGTCGGACCTCCGTAAGGAGGCACTAGTATCCGAGCTTAGTTGACGTTCTGATGGCTGGTGGGGGCTAACCGCCCCCCCCCAGGCCCCCCCGATGCGGTCGTAACTATGCCTCTGTTAAGGTAACTATTTTGATAAGTAATAAAAATTATCTGACTCTAATTGAGTGTGTTAACTACGATTGAACGGTTTAAATATCTGTTTTTTAGCATTTCACACAAGATCAGCTCTTATCGTCACCACATCGTACAGGCTGGTCAGCTGCTTCTGTGCTTCAGTACGTTTGGGTGCTGTTTCAGTTTGAGATACAGGGTGGTTTGTTTCTATGATCTGGTGTTGCCAAATGGTGCGAATGGAGTATGAAATATTTTTGCTTTAATGGATACTCGAGGTCCCTTTGAGCCTCTTTAAATGTAAATATACTTTAAAAATCAACTACTCAGGATACTGATTATTTGATTTCAGGTGAAATAAAACAAGATTTGTGATATTTACCTGAAAACTGATGATAAAATAAAAAATATTTGAAGGTAATAGGCGTTCTATTTGGAATTCTTGTATAAGTTTATTTTGGACACAATACAATTCAGGTCATAAATATGTACTTGAAAATGCAGTACTATCACTGTTAATAACATTTCTTCAATAAATTAAGACACCTGCAGTTTAAAAAGCAATATGAAGAATATCCTAAGCAAACAATACCTAAGTAAGAACCTATATGAATTCAAAGATTACATCCTGTATTTTTTCTTATAGGCGAGAAGGACATCCTCAAAATGTCGCTTAAAAATAGCAGTCAATATGTGACCAAGGAGTACAAATCGCTAAAACCATGTTTTCGAGGTAGCTGAATACGAGCCTAAAATTATTTTTTACAAACAATTCAAGCATATTTTTTTTCCAATTTTTTCTGCTTCGGAATAGCAAAGCAGAGCAGTAGATTATGAATGAAAAAAAAAAAGAGAAACTGCTAGATATTTGAGAGAAAACATACTCAGAAGTATGTATGAGGGGAGAAGTGTGGAAAATATCTGGATCAGAAAAACAAATCGGAAAATTGTAGAATTCTATTAAAGTTCTCCGATATCGACTATACAGTGAGGTCGTAACGTATAAGGCGACATGTAGAGACTTGCAAATAATAGAGCTACAAAAGAAGTAGTTAGAAGAAGAACTGGATGTGAAAGAAAGAGAGAAAGACCGAAAAAGAAGTGGTTAAAGGAAAGGACCTGAAGCTGTTGAACATCCGCAGATGGTATGTAGGAAGTGACGGAAAATAAAACATAATGGAGAAAACTAGCAAAATAAGCTTGATTGGAGAGTTAAATAATTGAAAAAATGTCAAAATTCATCACTAAATAATTCGATTTCAGCCTTGAATAACTTCGAAGAGAATAAAACATATCAAAATATCATAGAAGCCCTTCACGTGAGCTATAAAATTCCAAAGCATGAGACAATTTGGGTTTCTGGCTGTTCAACTGAAAAATAGAAATTATTAATGCGTCACCTTTCAATTGAAATATGAATAGCCTTAACTTTCACAGTATTTTATTTTCGCAGTGTCCAACAATATTTACAGTATATTTGAATAATATACGATTTTTTTGTTTATTTTGTCCAATTCTATATATTCACCAATTGTGCAAGTACGTTTCTTATATATTACTTCAAACAAACCTTCGTTTTACATAAAATTCGTTAACTATTCTCATAAGAGTTATGGTCGGCTTCTACGTGATGCTGACGCTTAATGTACGATGTTTCCTCCTTCAAAATTTATTTCTACAATTGTCAACGTTCAGGAAGATCGACATTCACATTGAAGTAGCCTTTTATAAAAAAAAATCCTCTTACGATCTAATAAAAAAGGGTTAGTTTCCAGCAGAAGTATTTGTTCGGGAAGTTTGCAGATGTCCAAAAATATTGACAAAGGTATAGGTAATTTTATGTCCAAATGAAAATTATTTGTTATAATGAACCAAAGCTGGAGTCTACTTTCCCATAAAAGCTCAACTATTTTATGGAAAAATTATTATTAGTGAAGGATATCGTTTTAATTAAGTATCCATATTTGTTTATTGGGGTTATTCACCTATCATCTTATTGAGTTGTTGCGGACAGCTTATAAATTGTTATTAATACTTAAAATTATAAATAGCATAAAGAGCCTGCCAAAATAACGGAATAGCTTGGAGAGAATTAACTATAACCCTCAAAAGTAGAGATTCGATTTAATTCATACGAATCAATAATTATATATTATTTTGTCTTTTCTGTGGTGGTATATTTCCGATAATTTTTGGTATTTTCGGTTTTAAGTTAGTTATTAGGATAATAGATAGTGATTCGGGAAAATATGTTCAGTCATATCCAGTGGTCAAGAAGGAGAAAAGCATACAGTATGTTAGATGTGAGGTTGTAAATCTGCAAAACTAGTATGAAATCTTGTCCGTCCTCCTCTTCTCGTCCTTTCGTTTTCTGCAACGAATTCTATGTATTGTTTGCGACCGAAGATAAGTCGGTGCGAGTCTGTTGGTCACTCGCTATCGCTTCACACTCCATTTAGCGGGCAACAATGATTCGCCCGCGGCGGACAATACAAATACGATGCACGCAAGTGACAATCGAAATTGACTGCCACTACCGATGCCATTCTGACCGCCTTATCTGCCAAGAAGTCATTATTCGGATGACAAAGGCCACAATGCCATTTCTCACTCGTCATTGACAAGACGCGAGCCGGACAACGGTCGCTTCTACACTGGACGCCTGGAATATATATTTTTGTTTAATCGGACACGGAATATACAAATTCCTCAGTTTGTTATTTGTGTTTTATTAATTGCTGTAATTTGTAACCATGATGCGACGTTTTGCTATTAAATCACATTATGTATACTTCACTAGTAATAATACATAAATACCTAAATCAGCGGTTACTTTTAGCTTATTACACTGAGAGTACCCTATTCAAATTGTTTCCTATGCAATAAAGACACAGACAATTGAAATTGTATGGTAAATATAACTGCTATATAATATTATTCGGCACATTATCTTAAATTTTTGTCTTTTCCATTTGAAGAATTATCTGAGACAGTTGCAAATTCACTAATATGAAATCGACATGGTTGAGTAATTTCAGTAATACTTAAGTGGATCCCAAGACACAAGGTTTTTCAGGCTTTCACTAGTCCTGAATATCAAAATCTGCTGCTTGTGGCTGTACATTTCGGTGGATTTGAACTAAACATCACACGTACTGGAGCCACGTGCCAAAGGTGCACAGCAAACTCCTATTAAAAAAAAAACGTCGGAATTACTGACTGAATATTAAACCTCAGCAGGGTCCAGATAAGGAAAGTGAAGGGATTACTCACCGGCCACTGTATTCTATGGAAGGACATGCATACAATTAGTATATAAGGGAGGAACCTATCTGTTGGTTGTGCATGGAATAGGAGGAAACAAATTCACACATCTTTGAATGTAAAGCACATCCTAGAAATCGAGTGAACAAGGAAAGACTTATTCAAGAAGGATCTATTCTCTTCACATAAACGGTACAGCCAGTGAATAAAATGTGAAATGGTACAAGGATTTAGTTGAGGTGACTGGGACTTGAGCACAACCCTAACCAAAACTGTAGTTATGCGACTATATTTTTAAAAATGGAGATATGTTTTTAATTCTCAATTTGCATTAAAATAGGTAAAGAAAAATAGGGTTGATTGTTGGAAAAATAAGTGGGATCAATATTGGAAAATATGTTGAAAGTGTATTAATGGCCATTACTTAAAAGTTGCATGCAATATTTTTTCTACTCCGATTAATAAAAATTATTTAAGCAATAATTATTAGTTTAATTAATTTTAAATATAGTTACTTTTGAAAATAAAAATTATTTGACAGCTATCAAATTAAGTGTCACTTTATAGGACTGTTCACCTACAATAAAAGTGTAGCACTGAGCTATATAATTTTGAAAAAGTCAGGTCTATCTATGAAAAAATACGTGTAAAATTACTAAATTTGGGAATATCTATGTATATTGCATTTGTATACTGCAAGAAGCATTGAAACAAAATTAAAATAAATAAAATCGTATAGCTCAGTGCTACACTTTTATTGCAAGGAACAGACATGATATAATTCATTTCTGAAATGTCAACCAGGTATCCATGACTATATTAAATATTGTGCGAATGTCGCATTCCTATTGGTTTAAAAATCTGTATCATAATGAAAATCTGTATCACAATGAATATCATTATGATACAGATTTTAGTCTTTTGATAAAACAGGAGTAGAAAAAAATGTTTATGTGTTAGGGTGATAGGCTGTCATATAGCGTTTTCCATTGGCAAAACTAGGGTGCACTGAAACTGAACTGAGTGCAACGTTTGTGTTTCATTGGCTGCACTGCACCAGTGTTTCATATTCCATTGGAAAACTAGTGTAAGCAAATGTGCATTGAGTGCAATTTTTTCGGCACCTGCTCAGGAGGTAGTTTCGAGTATAGTGCAAGAGTGCAAAATGGCGGCGAATGATGAACGGTGCGAATTCGGAAGAAAAGCAGCAGCCTTTTTATTATTATCATCGTTATCTTCGGATATGATACCGAATTAGAAGAACTAATTATTAAAAAACGAACATCTGCTTCAAAAATTCAAAACTATATTAATGATCTTGTGAACTGACAACTTTTCTGTGTTCCATTGACCTTGCACTCAGTGCAAAATATCGGTACACTGGTGTAGAGCACGCTCGAACTTGGTGTCAACTTAGTGCATGCCAATGGAAAACGCTATTAGACTACCTACAGTGTGCGTGTGGGCGTGTGTGAATTTTGTTTTAAAGAAATATTTAAAATAATACAGTAGTATCTATTTCTTGGTTAAGTGAGTTTAGTAAGTGAGTAGTAATATAAAATGTATTTGTTCGTGGATGTGTGAAAATTGATATCAATATAATATTTATATGTGATTAATCAAAATGGCATTTTGGAGACCATTTGAAACGACAGTCCAAGATGATGCTCGAGAATCTAATAATTTGGCGCTACAAAAAAATGACTCGCAATAAATGATAATGGTGATAGGGCCGAATTTAAAAACAAAGATTTACATGTTCAGTGTCAACGCGTTGTTTTGAATATCTGTTGGAAAGTGAGAATAGCTCATACCTTCCCTTTTTTCTTGCTGAGCAAACAATTCTTTTAGATTGTCTGGCTCAGTGAGCATTATTGACAGAAAATTGTATTATAAATTTTATGCAAAGTAATTCTAATCCACTAGATTAATTTGAATTACATTTGCAAAACATTATATAACAATATTCAAAACTATAAAAAAATGTATGTACGCTTATGGGCGGCTTTTTCCTTCAAAGGGATTGCGAATATGGGTCTTCACACTGACTATAGATAAACTATACATAAATTTATTACTGAATCCATTACAACAAACTTCAAAATCTTTCCAGTACTCTACACACGAGAAAATGATTTTCTGTCATTTTTAAGGACCCTTTGTTAAAATATTTTTTTGTTTTTGGTCGAGTAAAAAATTAGATAGCAGTAAACATACAAACATTTGAAAATAAATCACCTATAGCTTTCGCATTCATACAGATAGACTAATATTTAATGAATCGTAGAATGATGCAACTCGTCGCCATATGGCAAATATAATTCGAATATGAATTTCAGTGAAAACATGATTGGTGGCTATTGCTATTACAAAATCCCCTATTAATTTTGAATACACTATTCTTGTATTGTATTTTAAACTGTTACTTGCCACATGCTAAAAATGTAAACAGAGCAATTAATAGATATACTACCGATGGATGCAATGATGTTTATTTAACGGATTAATAGGAATATTGATTCAATTCACTAACAGGTTAACAGCACGTGTGCTTAAAATCTTTGATAGCGACTGTTGATTTCCTTCGTTATAAAATTATCTCTAAGTCCCGATTTTCCTCATTAGTTATTATATTAAAATTTTACTGCTATATGGTCAAGTGAACAAATATAGTTTGTATAGGTTGATGCTCTTCAGATTCATATTTTTTCTGCTTTTTGCATCAGTATCTAGTTACTTAATTCACATTTAGATTAGTCCTGTCATTCTTTAACATGTCCTTATTTAACATGCTTATAGCAATTCTATTTCATTTTGCCGTCGTCGTTCTTACTACGCAAACAAAAATAATAACCCAGTCCTAGGTGTAAAATCCTTGATGTATAATGTACATTTCCCAGAGATCGACACTACAATAGCTCTTATATGTCCAAGTAATGCCATCACATTTATATGGACTTCTTAGGTTATTAAGGTGGCATAACCGTGGATTTGGGTGTACAGCACGTCCTTTTCCAATCGTCCTGGTCCTCTAATACGCCCCGCGAGGACTGTTATCCTCCTGAGGACACATCTCTGTCCCTACTTTACTTCTGTTATCAAGAAGGATCTACATAATATTGATATTCAGGATATTCAGCGACACGACACATTCTTTTTCAGTTTGCAGGAGTGCCTATTGTTTTTTACGTCTAACGGCGAACCCACTATCCATAAAAATGTTACATAAAGGTTAGGAAAATTCGTAAAATGGAAAAGGCTATTGTTTATTGCTTATTGCCTTCTGTTTGCTGGATCGGGGGTGATACATTTTGTTGACAGCAATTGAATTGTACTGAAATAGGTAAGATACTATAAATTTATTGAAATCATATACAATGCTTTGTACCTATGTATTTAATATATTTTAACAGGATATTTAATGTTTCAATCATTAATATACTAAATTAATACAGTCTGACTCATTTTGTTTGGAAACACCTCTGTAAAATCCGCATTTTTCAACCAATTTTGACTTAATTTTTTTTTGTTAATCATTATTTCCAAGGCCCTCTATGTCTATATTTTTCTGTCAGAAAAGACAAACAGATTAATTTCTTTGTACACTTATCCAGGGTGTCCATAGGGTCATTAGCCCAGTCATATTAGGGCTTTCACCTCGGAATGAAAGATAATAAGCTGCAAATTGGTATGAACCTTTGTTTTGTCATTCTAAATGTTGTCTCAAAAGTCACAATCGTTATCGTGTCCGCGTCTCAAGATATTCAAGGTCAAAGGTCACAAAAATCGGTTTTTCGCGAATATCTGGCTTCCTATCGGTTAAATGAGATTTGCATTTATTATAAAAGTTGTAGGCTATAAAATTCCCTACAACTTTTGTTTAAACTTTTTTTTCATACGACCAACCGTTTTGAAGGTAGAGCGCGAAGTGCACATCGTACAGTCATATACGGCCTAATGCAAGGTCAAGCGTGAGTTATGGTTATCAGTACGTTATAAAGTCAATTATTTACTTGGAAATTATAATTATTAAACAATGCCTATTATTTATGTACTAACTATTAATTATTTATATTTAATTGAAGTAAGTAACTTGATTATTTATATATAATTATTCATATTTAACTATTTAAGTATAAAATATTATTAATTCTGGATTATATATTTTAGTTTTATTTTAAGTTAAAATGATAGTAAGAGTATATATTTTACACATATTTTTATTTATTATTAAATACGGCATAATATACATTTATCAAAATGTGAGTTCAAATATCAAAAGTATCTTTGTTGATTTTAATTGTAATGAAATTGGAAATGGAAGCTAATTATCTTCTTCTTCTTCTTCGTCGTCTTGTTCTTCTTGTCGCTCAAAAATGTTCGATTCATTGTCATCATCCTCATTATCTGTCATGTTCATCTCCAAACCTTCCAGAATATCGGGATCATATGTATTTTCTTCATCGGGATTACTTGGATACAGTGAAGCGTTGAGGCAAGCTTGTCCGTTGCACTGGCCGCAAGCTAAAGAACATTGTAGCCCTGATTTTCTGCATCCACAGCGGGAACCACAACCATTTTTGCAATTGCAAAATATTACGTTTAGTAGTTCGGCTGGTGCTGGAGGTAATAACGTTCGTATGGGCTCCAGGATTTCATTTTCAAGCATCCAGCCCCATTCTTGAGGTTCCTAATCCAGAATTAATAATATTTTATACTTAAATAGTTAAATATGAATAATTATATATAAATAATCAAGTTACTTACTTTAATTAAATATAAATAATTAATAGTTAGTACATAAATAATAGGCATTGTTTAATAATTATAATTTCCAAGTAAATAATTGACTTTATAACGTACTGATAACCATAACTCACGCTTGACCTTGCATTAGGCCGTATATGACTGTACGATGTGCACTTCGCGCTCTACCTTCAAAACGGTTGGTCGTATGAAAAAAAAGTTTAAACAAAAGTTGTAGGGAATTTTATAGCCTACAACTTTTATAATAAATGCAAATCTCATTTAACCGATAGGAAGCCAGATATTCGCGAAAAACCGATTTTTGTGACCTTTGACCTTGAATATCTTGAGACGCGGACACGATAACGATTGTGACTTTTGAGACAACATTTAGAATGACAAAACAAAGGTTCATACCAATTTGCAGCTTATTATCTTTCATTCCGAGGTTGACCCCTTTTTTTACCTAATATGACTAGGCTACATAGGGTGTTCCATTTACAACGCAACCTTTCAACTCGATTTCACCCCGTTTTTATTTTGTTCAAACTATGATTTAATATGTTTGTATTTTTCTCTAGTGAAACATATAAACATTAAAATTATACTTTTCTTAAAAAAATGCATTACAAGTGTTGTTAATTAACAATGCGTGTAACATCACTGTTGCCTACTTTAGCATTTAATTGCTGAAACAAACAACCCTAAATAACTTCTGCAGCCGAAAGCAGTCTAATGGTAACAAAATGCAAATATGTATTTAAGTGGCTGGATGGCAAGGCATAACTTTAACATAAATGAGATAATGTGTGGCACAGTAAACTAGTCAAGACGAATAAGACGGCTAGACACACGAATAGACCCTATGGGTTAATCACAGCTTCAATTCCGCTAACTAATTTGCATTTGTTCTTGTTTGCGCTTGGTTTGAGATGAAACTCAAGACATATAACATTCCTTTACGAACTACACACATGTTAGCTGTAAATAATCTTGATGGGTATTTTATTAAAAATTTTATTGACATTCTTTTCAAAGTTTAACCACTATACAAATACTTTTTCACATCACAATAATTTACTCTAAAATATTTATTCAAAATCATCATTTCTCCAAAAAATGTTTACCAATATCGCATGAATGTAATCAATATTAATATTTTCAATAATTTGGGTCCTCGTAAACATTAATTCATTCATTCTTTTGGCACTTGAGCTTTATACCATTTCCAATGTTATCTAGTTCCATTCCAGAAGCTTCATGTCTTCAGTATAAACCACTACTATGACTTGGAAGACTTTCATTAGGTGTGATAGTTGTATTATTCCATTTTCAATGTCCTAAGTTCTCACAGTAGAAAAATTATTTAAGTAGGTGTTTCATCGTATAGTTTATATTAAACTCTATCATGAATTAATACAAAATCCGGAATATTACTGGCCAAGAGAACCAATGCCAGTTACATAAACTTTCCATTTAAATAATTCTCACTATTTCACAATTACAGATGTCCAATAATAATAATAAAATGTTTCTCTCTGTTGACATCAAGTCCAAGATGATCACTGGATCAATGGATAAAAAATGTATCAGAAACTAATTTGTGAAGCAGCTATGCATCTTAAACATTGGGAGAAGATTCTCAAAAATATTTCTCCAAACTTGTAATTTTATTATTGAGAATGATGTTGCACACTACTTCGATTAAATTTCTTGAAAAATACAAATTTTTTTATATGTAAAGGTCATGCGATTTTCACGTGAAAACCATTTAAATTTATTGAAAATAGCTACAAATGCCAGTAGTGGGAGGAGAAAAGTGACAAATTTTTTCCAAATATACACCACTGGATCAAGAATTAACAAATGTTTTTCCATATAAATATGTACTTCCAAATTTGGAAACAACCTGTCAAATGTAAAATCAATTTATACATCCATTTTGAAGCTATTAAATTAAAACATTTAAATTTTCATAACTTAAACACCCCGTATTTCGGAAAGTAAATGAACTAGACCTCTCAATACTTATACCATTTTACAAAAGGTATCTACATGCAAAAGTTGTAAGTGTGATTTGAAAACACCCTGTATATGGAGTGAAGTTTAGTTAAGAGGATAATGAGATTTTGTTAATTCCAAACCAGTGCCGTACACTTTATGTTTAAGAAGCATTGAATGTATTACTGGAGAGAGACTTCTGGATAGCAGAGGAAAGTTTGTCTAAAGGTTCGGATTGTTAAAACAGTGCGTGGCGCACGGCGTAAACTTGCGGCAGAATCTGTCCACCTCGACTCACGTCTGCTTCATCCGCAGGGGAAAATTTTGCCGTAATTAACTTAAAAATAATAGAACAATTCAACAAGTCCAGCCCACAGTCAATGCTGCTCTGCTTACGTTTGCGTCCAAATCAATCTACATTTGGTATGGGTGTAAACGGACGACGCACAAACATGAGTGGAGAGTGCGCTCAGCTCGGCGTAATCCTAACAATCCACTGAATTCCATTACATTGATTTGAGCGTATTTACGCAGCGTTCAGCAGACTGTGAGTTTTGCGCCGCGCACTCTCCAAACAATCCGTACATTAAGCAGAAACCTACGGGTATTCCAAAATTCTTCCAAAAAATAGAACTGAAGTGGCTACCTTTTTCTGCTACTTTCCTCAGTACAAGTAGGGACGTAATAGATATTTTAAGTCTCCCAAAAAATACATACATGATATCATAATTGGAACATTATTCAACCAAACGATTGTGCCCAGTTCAATATTGACAATGTCGAATAGTTAAGCAGCCATTGAAGCACTGAATTATGGCTTAATCTGTTCCAAGTTGTATATGAATGTTTTGGCAAACTCAATGAACTAAATGAGAGCAGCATCGTCACTTTCCTGGACACACTAGAATAGATTAATTAAATAGCAGGTGAATTCGCAACGAAAGAGGCTGAAACGTCTTTTTGGGGGCCGAAAACCTTTTGAGGTATCAGTTTCAAAGCTTCATTGGAAAGATCTAGTAGAGCTTGAAACAAATTAATGCTGGGCCAGAGTAAAACTACACCAAGTGTAAGCAGTTCCCTTAATGGACACCTTAAAAAGCTAAAATAGTGGAGCAATGAGAATGTGTGTTTTGTGGAATGGAAGAAGAAGCCTGCATTCACATACATACTGATTGCGTAGCAATTTCGGCGCAACACCTGATGTCAAAGTCATGAAGCGTATATTCGAAATGCTTGTTTTCTATCTTTTGATTGTATTGTGGAACACAAAAACCACTACAATTACTGTCGATGTTTCAGATTTCCTCTATTATTTGGAAAATCGTAAAGTTAACTCTGTTAGTGCAGTTGTGGCACTCCTGAAAACAACTGCGTTAATTTCAAGTAACATTTTATGGTAGCGACCAACCCTTTCTCGCGATTTGTTACTTTAATTTAATTCGGGCCCCTCAGGTTACAGTTATCTACTTTATTTGCAGATTATTTTTTATTTGCGTACATCTCACCAGTTAGTGATGCGCCATGTGGGGTTTCAGTCACCTCCGTGGGGACGCTGCGACACGTTGTTACTGCCTGTTTCCCCCATCAGCAATTTACTTACAACTTGTGGATTAGTATGATTTTTGTCTCTTGTCAGTTGCGTTTCGACATATTATTTGAATAAAATCGATTGTTATTTTCATTTGTAATATTTTTCGATTTGTACGATCTCACAACAAAAAATTATAACAGTAATACCAAAAATACAAATAAATGAAAAGAAGACTAGTAGTAGATGAAATATTTCAGAATAAGATGCAACATAGGGATTCCTTTACAAAACTGTCAAACGCGAGCTAGCTTTTTTACCAAATAGAATTCATAAAAAATAATAACAGATTTGGAAAGGTCTTTGAAAAATTAGTTCAAATGTACCTTTATTTTCTTAGAATCTGGCTTAATGAAAGGATGGAGAGTTATGTTTAAAAAAGTCGAACTCCATTTTCATACCACTTTCGATTGCTCTTGAAGTTAAACCTGAAGTACGACTTGCCGCTGTGGTAAAATTATTCTGATATGCTGGAAGTGAATAGTGAAGGTTAAGAATACATTTGATACATTTGTAATACATACCCATTCAAAAAAATTCAAAAATACTGTTTGATTATAAATATATTTACGTACATTCAAAATTGTAGCTAAATTTGAAAATTAACAATTCTTTATTTTGATTTGTCTCATTATTTTTCAAAGTAACCAATCGAAAAGCTTGCCGCGAACCTCTTGGCAACAAGCTAATCTAGTATAGAAATGTCTTCTAACGTTACTAAACATCTCAGACTTGACCGATCTGAGTGCAAGCATGATGATTCGTCTTTTCAAGAGATTTATGCCCGTACCTATAGTCAGGACTTTCGAGCTTGAGTACGACTTAAGACAGGTCCTCTAAAACAAATCTCGGACAGAAAGCAAGATTACAACGCTCGCGTTACTTGAGACAGGCCCTTGTCTCAACTGTCATCTTTTATAAACATATATTATGAATGATGGTAAGGTTTATCAAAAATTCATATTTTGAAAGGGATAGGAGGGATATTGAAAATGAGTTTTTAGAGATTGATGTGGCAAATACTATGGAATTATATAGTGAAGAAAATTTTAGAATTCGGTATAAATTGTCAAAAAATATTATTTTTCCTATTGTACATACTACATACTATCCTATCCCTCCAATAATTCAGTTATTAACGACCCTAGCAAGCCAAGTTATGAAAATGCTGGCAACGGGAACTTCTTAAAATCACTAGAATAGTATGGTAGTATCAGAAAAGTTACCAAAACAACCAAGCCGGATCTCAACTTGTACGAGAATTCACGAAATAGGGACTATAGTATAGCGAAGTACGACTTTGCGAAGCACGTCTTAAGTCGGAGATGGAGTAGGGACATTACTTTTGACGTAGTCCAAGAGAAAGTAGTTTGATCGCGTCAGATCAGGAGATCGTTCTAGTCATTCTATCGCTTCTCGCCTCTATCCACCGGAAAATATGGATCAGGTATTTGATTTGACAATGATGCAGTACTTCCTCTTGTTAAAACCATATTGTATTGACAAGGTTACCTATGAAAAGCAAATGGAGAAATATTTTTCCTAGTCTGCAGCTGATAAAGCTTTAGTTCCATCTACAGCTTTGATGTGCGCATCTCATTTATCACTTATCTCTGTAACATAAATCAGTCTTTTATAGCAGGAAACATATTATATTTTTTGTTATGAAAATAATATCACATCTTTCTCTTCTTCTTCTTATATTTAATTGGTAGCGATTACCATTTTCTTACTCCCTTCTATTATTTTGTTTGTTGTGTACCGAATAAGAGAATTTTTATCTTGCTGACTAAGGGGAAGAAATCCGAATAGAATTATTAACAGAAAACAAGGATGTAAATATACATAGTGAATCATGTCGGGGTGCGATAATCTGAAAAGGGTTGTTCTACTCTCCGATTCAGCATAAAGATGAGCTATGTTCGTTTTCCAGAACCGACTTCCAAGATTTTTGTATAACATTCTGAATTTCTCACTATATACCAGCTGCTTCACGATGAGCTTACACTATCTACACACGTACTTAGCCAATCCCATTTTAAATAAAGTTTTTGCTTTAGACAAATTTGATAGGAGTATAAAGATACAAAGTGCTGACAGATTCCGGTGGAGCTCAATGAGCCATTTTGAAAAAACGTTTTTGGCCAATATCTTTGGAACGCCTAAAGCTATACCGGAATCTGTCAAAATTTTGTGATTTTATGCCCAGTGAGTGATCCCAAACCTTATAAAAAAAACATTGAATTGGAAATTTAGTGCAAGGTTGGCCAAAAAAGCTATTTTTACTGGCGTATTATAATAGTTATTTGCGTAACAAGTTCCGAAGTGATATTTTATGGGAGTAGGCAACTTCCAGGGCGAGTCGCCTGCGAGTTCCGTAAAACCACTTTCAGGTAGCATTACGTACAATATTTTTTCTGCAGCGGATTATTGGATTAAGTATTAAAAAATAATAGAGATAGATACCATAAATAGTACATATGTACCTACATTAAATGTACAATTAGCAGCTTGCACTGATTTCATGTGGAATAATTATTTCCTCGTCATTTCCGTTGTCGATTTTCATTTCTAGATCGGAAAATACAGTGGAACTACCGTCCCGAAAGTAAAACAAAACATTCCGGAAATAGTACGGTACGATTCGTGTAAAGTTTCATTTTCGATTTAATAAATCATGCTAAAAGTTCTATTTTCGGGACGGCTACAGAAAAATGATTTAACTTTTATTTATATAAGTATCAACATACTAATACCACGTTTTCAAACTTTCGCTGAATAAAAAATGAAATATTTCACCAATTTTGCAAGGCTGAATCTTGAACGGTTTGTTTACAAATATCTTTGAAAAAAAACTGTTTCTGGCGTAACAATACATTTTTTATACCCTGGTAAAGCGCAAAGTGTCATTTATGAGTGTCGGTGCTTCGTCCTTATAGTTATGAGTCCTTGCAGACGAGGAGGGTTGATCGCGGCTATATTCATTCGTTGCTTTTGGGACAATGTCCCATCTTTTTGTGAGCGCGAAAAAACTTTTAATTATTAGGGCGTTTATTTATGAGAAGATAAAACGCGGTGAATTATTGCTACAAAAATATTCTTTTAGTGAATATTGGATTTTTTTAATTATGGCACCAAGGCTCGGAAATTATTGAAATTCATAACTTTCAGTAATGGATTTTAAATGAAATATCGGAATTTCTTTTGCTGATTAAAAAAGACATTTTCCAAGTGATTTTAAAATTATCTATTAAAACGTCTCAATTGTATATTTATATTAGGGATCCTTGCTTATTCTAAATAATATTTGTCTACTTACTTGTATTATATTTTCTTGTTGTATCTTCATTTATCTTGCTTTTTTTCAATAAAATTGTTTTTTTTATCACAATTAACGTGCTCGGCTACAGTAAAGTATACAATAAATATATTATATTTTTTGGTATAGCTGGGCCTCTTTAAGGAACTGGAGAACGGTGAGGACATTATTTGGATTTCCGAGTATCTCTTGAAGACTTCTTCTGAGGTTCAGCGGTTATCTTCTAGCTGTGTACTGTTGGCGTTCTAAAATAATGTGTTCAACGGTGTAGATGCAGTTACAGGTTGAACAGAATGATGGATTGGTGGATGAATAAGGTAGCCATGAGTGAATCTAGTGTGACCGATTCTAAGTCTTCTCAGGATCGCTAGGTATTGTCTTGAGATATTTGAAGCTCCAATAATGTGGCTTAATGGAGGTTCGATTTTTTGCAGTTTTGTCGGGATGGAGTTCCAATGATATTGCCATAGAGCTTGATGACTTGCTTGAGATCGGTTACGTATGTTATCTGCAAAATAATTCAAAGCTGTGGCCCTTTCAACTAGTTGATCAGCAAGTTTGTTTCCCATTATACAAATATGAGATTGTGTCCATAAAATGGTAACTGTTATATTTTGGGAAATGGATAGTTGGTAGGTATCATGGATATTCTGTACAAGAAGATGGTCACTGAATGTATCTTTAATGGAGTGTATAGAGGCAAGAGAGTCTGTACATATGCAGACATTTCCATTGGGAGCGGAAATATGTTAGAAAGCCTGAAGTATACTAAAGAGTTTGCCGGTATGTACAGTTCAAGTAGATGATATTGTGGAAGAGAAAATTGGAGATTTTAATGCTGTTACAGCACAACCAACTTTTTCAAAGGCATCTGTATATAATACCAAACGTTTTTATTTCGTTATATTATATCCAGAAATGGGTTTCTAATTAAATCGTTTGCTGTTTCATTTTCATTTATAGTTTTGAGAGATGTGTTGATATGAGGAATGTTTTCCGTCCATGGGGGCATCAAGGGGAGAGGTGGAGGAAATGTTTGAGAAATATAAATTTTGATTGGCATTGTCTTTAGTAGTATAGGTGAGGATGTTAAGATATTCTGTAGTTCTGTATATTGTGATTGTGATGCCCTTTCTTCGTGATATATCTGTTGATATTGAGGGTAGAATTTTATACATGAACATGGTTTTACTTAATTTGCAAGTATGAAAGAGATATAACATTTTTTTCTCATTTAATTTAACGACGTGAATAAATTCCTTGTTTTGCCTCTCGATTATAAATTTAGAACCGACCATGAGAATGACATCAAAATCTAGTTAACCCTTAAACTCTTTTAAACAGACATCGATTTCCACTTTTGATTTTCCAGTTTGTATGGAAAAGCGGTGCTGTAACAGGCTGTTTTGTTCCGCACTTTACTACATATGCGTATAAGAAATTCATACTAGTGACGCCTTGAAAATATGCGATTATTTTATGGTGGAAACTTTTCAGAAACGGTTTTTCGTAGCTGAAACTATTTTATACACTGAAAGTATCTGGTTTTTTTCAAATATATATTTTAAGGTAAAACAGGTTGAATACACAAAAAAAAATTTAATTAACTTTATTAACATTTACTATTCATACTATTTCAAGGGACTGTAACATAGTTCAGTTATGACAGACGTAATTGAAAACGATTTTTATACTGTACAGGGTGTCCCAAATTGGTGAGTTTTGCAGGGTATCTCGTAAACGAGAAAAGATAGAAGAAAAGCAGTTAAGATGTTGTCTTTTTTTTTGTTAAAGTAACGATAGCCTGATTAATAGGTCTATTCTGTGCAGGTCTGTAAGATAATCTGTAACTATACCATAGAGAAATCTAACTATACAGTACAGAACTTTCGTTATCTACAGATTCGTAAGCTCTTACGAAAAACACAGAATCGACCCATTAATCTTTAGTAACTCCCATTTAAAACAACATAAGTTTGGATTATATTTCCTTAGTGGAGCCCCCTAAGAAAAAAATTCGTGTGCCACTGAAATCTTCAATATAATATTTATCAAAAGTTTTTTTAACGCTTTTTTTATAATCTTTTTAATTAAGAAGTTATAGTACTAGGTACCTTTTACTTTTCGACAGCTTTCAATAATCGCCCTGTATCTTCCAGCTGCAGGAAGTAACTTAAGATTCAATTGGGCTATCGTTACTTTAACAAAAAAGGAGTCATAACATTATAACTGCTTTTCTCATATCTCTTCTAGTTCACGAGATACCCTGCAAAACACACAAATTTGGTACGGGCTCTAGTTGATATACTAATTTTGAATTATTTTGTTTTTTCCTATTTTTATCAGTGTAGGAATTATGAGAGTGGTTTATGTGAGAAAAGTTTAGCTAAACGATTTTTTTGCTTGCAGCGGCATTCAAAACTTTTAAATGGTTCCTATTATAGAGTTTTTGTCCCATTCTCGTCTTGACTACATCAATTTCTTTAAACAAGCGCGCTTTCAGTGAAATTTATAGTAGTTTAGTTTCACGAAAATCCCCTAACGTTATTTAAAACACTATTCAGGATACATTAAGTATTTCTCGCTGTTTCTTTTACTGGTATAATTCATCCGGGGCATTTCGGATGTTTTAAACTAGTTAGTAATTTGTTTTAAAGGTGCGCCAAGAAAATGAAAAATTATCCTAAGAATGTTCAATAAAGTAGTGGCAGGTACGAAAAAACTGTATAAGAAAGACCTATGCAAGTTTTCTTTGGATTGAAACATTCAATGGGTGAATATTTTTCAGAGTCTGAACTTAGCACAAACTGAATTTTCTGTTCGTTGCTTCGTAGTGCATTCAGTTGGCGAACTGAATATATGTCTTGTTATGTATGTATGTATTTTTGGTGTAACATTCACTGAGACCTTAAAGATGTATTGTGCCCTCTTTCTTCTACTTAGTTTCTGAGGAAAGGAGGTGGTAACCTAGACGGGTAATTTTAAAGCCAGGTACGTGCTTGGTTCACAGGTGGTAGGAAAGGAAGTATACAAATACGTGAAAGAATATCGAGACGCAGCACTGACATCTGATTCATGAAAATATGTATAATATTTGAACAATAACTCTTTCCTCTGCGATATAAGAGAAGGATGATTCAAATTGTTCCATATATGGTCACAGTCAATATCAACAAAGAACTTTTTCAACCGAACAACCCAATTATACTTCATATCTGTAGAGTTGACCAAACGCAGCTGCTGTTCAAAACAGAGTTTATAGGAAAGCGATGATTATCCATTGTAAATATATTGTGTATCCAGTTAAGAGACATTTTAAAAATATTAAATACAAACTTGACTCTTCCAGTCTCTAAACGGATTAAAGCCTCTGGAGTATTGATAGGAACTAAAAGAAGTCTTTTCAAGAAATATAGCCGAACTCTTTCTGAAATATCTAAATACCTCACTCCCCAAACAGAAATACAATTAAACATGACACTGAGGGCAAGTGACTCAAACAATTTGATTCTAGGTTGCCAAGTACCAATTTTTGTTTTAGCCATTATTGTTAAGACAGAACCTATTTGAATGTATAAGCCCCACTAGATCTTTCCAATGGTCAGATTTTCTCTTTCTCTCGGCTTTACCTTTTTCTCCCAATATTACATTGGGGCTGATTTCGCAAAAGGGTTCAGGCCCCCAGAGAGATATTTCAGTATCCCTATTTGCTAATTCATCTGCTATTTCATTTCCAGTCCGGAATCCATAGTAAGAAATGTTCTCGCCTAGTTCATTGAGTTTGTCTAGGCATTTTCACACCATTTTGGAACTGATTACAAGAACTTAGTGCTTTTATGACTGCTTGACTATCCAACATTATGATAATCCTTTATCAATTTTGAAATGGGCGCACTTTCTATCTCCGCTTGAAAGATACTTGGGGTTTTTCCCAAGCTTGCAGAGTGTTTGGTTCCTGGTCCAAACACTTCTATCTCAGTTCCTCATATTGCTTTCGAGCCGTCTGTTTACAATTAAAGTGCATTCTTTCCAAGTCTGGTAATGATATTTGGATCCTATTTTCTCTTGTTGCTTAATTCCGTAACGAATTTCTTTTAAAAGTGATACTTTTTCATTACACCGTCTTGTGGCATGTCCCAGGCTGTCTGATTTCTAAGAAGTGAGGTGTTTTTTTAATGATTCCTCCTCTACTTAGTCTGTATCTTGTTCTTTCTGCAATACTTTCCTTCACCATATGAAGGAATGTGCGCAGATAAACCTAGACAGAGGTTATGTGGATCGACGCATAACACCATATACTCCGACAGCCAGGCAGCAATTAAAGCCCTGAGTGGGTATACCAGCAATTCAGGACTCGCTAATGAATGTCGAGAACGACTTGCTAATCTTGAGCAAGTCGTTCTCGACGTGGTGCGGCTAGAATGGATTCCAGCCCACTCTGGTTTTAAAGGCAACGAGATGGCGGATGCGACCCTGGGCCTAACAAAACAAAGAATACGCAAGGAGATGAAGAAGTGGCTGAAGAATCAGCACGTCGCTCATTGGAATGCTCTGCAGGGTCCTAGGCAATCCAAACTTTTACTGAAGGGATGGACTGATGGACACGCTAGGGCAGCTACTGAACTACCAAGGAGTAGGCTAAGGAAGATAGCAGGTCTCCTAACAGGGCACTGCTGTATGATGAACCACCTCCACAAGGAGTAGAGGAAAGTTCCCTATGCAGGGGTTGCGGCATGACTGACGAAACGTCAGTCCATGTTCTCCTAGAGTGCCCACACTGGGCTGTACTACGCAGGCGAATCTTCGGAGTCCCTGTTATGGCTCCTGGAGACACAAGCAGGCATCCATTGAAAAAGATTGTGGCCTTTATAGAAGGGCTCGGCTTTATGGATTTCTAGGTAAGCAGGAATGGCACAATGGGCCCGCCAGTGGCCTCAGTGCCGGAACCTTGGCTTGAGTTTGTCCAGGACAAGGCTCGCCTGCAAACTTAGTAGTAGTAGTAGTAGGATTTTTGGGTTACAACTCCAGTTTCTCCCTGCCAGATTCTTGCACACCATTAGAGCCCTTTTTGCCTTGTATGTAATCTCCTTTCCGTGTTTGTTCCACGGGAGTTTACCGTCTAGAGTCAAACCTAGATACTTAACTTCTTGTCTTCATTCAATCTCGTTCCCATCAAGTTCTATAGTTTTGAGGTTTAGTTTTCTTTTCTTAGTAAAGGATATCAAGATGGTTTGAGTGGGATTAATATGTCTTGTTGTATTTGTGTATCAATTTTTTTTCAATGCTTGCATTACATGTATTATTTCCCCTTGTATCAATTTTCGAATAAACAATGCCGAAATACTTTCATTTGATCGGTTCCGTTTAACGTAATAAGGGTATATTGAAGCTTAAATGATGGTTTCCATTTCAATAATTTGGCTGTTCCTATCATATTTTCCTTGATATCCTTGCCGGTTATTTCATTGACGCGAAGGTATGTATGTATCTGTATAAGAACCAATTTCCTCAAAGGAATATGCCAATTTCCTGATTAGAAACAGCAGAAAAAATATTTAATATTTCCAATTCTAGTGAATATTTTTTGGACTTTTTATTCATATCGCAAATGGTCGATAATTTTCTAAAGGCATTTTATGAATATAAAAATCAACAAAACAAATAGCAAATGCTACGAAGCAGGAATTACCTCGCGCCAACAACGAACCAACAGAGACAATTTAAAATTCAATCTTGAACATTTTCTGGTTAAATTCCCTCGAAGCAATATGTGAAAGCACTTTAGAATAGATGCCACGAACCATATAAAGAGGGGTAGTTTTGGTAACATAAGGTATTGTATCGGGGATTACATTCTGTTGGTGTGTAATAATAGGGAAATCCTAGTTACACTGCAAAATATGCTCTCTAGGAAACTGTGTGAATAATTTAATATTTTTTCTATACATATTACATATTGTGAGGTAATTGATATAGAAATATGTAACATTAGATAGTTTTAACGGCTGAGTCTTTATGTTGTTTCATAAGTACTGTGTAGCTACAATTCTAAGCATAAGTTTAAGCAACATCTCTTTTTGTTATTAAAAGCCGCGCTGATACGATCAAATTCTGAATGATTAATGATAACCACTTATTGTGGCTATCGCTGTATATGGCGAAACTGTTTCGCTTCACACTATTTCTCAGGAACTAGCTCCAAAGTTCATCGTATCCTTGTTCCTATGCCATATTATCCTGCAGTAATTGGTATAACGGTTGCATGAATCGGAATAGCTTATTTTGTGAAATCTACTGCAGCTCAATACAACATATTTTCTGAAACATATTCAAAATTTATGAATGTGAGAAAATGCTCATCTTGGTCATTAGTGCATTATGTTCGCTTTGTAGCTAGTAGAGAATTGGTAAGAATTTGAAGTACAATCAATGCTCGTATAACCAACCATGTCTCCTAAATTTTTCAAGACCTGTAAATAAAAAATCTTACTAGATACTCTTCTACTCATGATTTATCAATTCCAATGGATTTTTTAAAAACTTCCTTTCAATAGTACAGCACAAGACATTCTTAGGAGGAGATAATTAAGGAACACGCCAACTCATCAAAATTGTTGGCTGCTCGCTCTTTAGTTTTGTAAAGTGTTTCTGAATATTGTCTTAGTCAATATAACCCAAAAATGACGTGGGCATAGGCTGCGCTGTAACAACTTCACGAATTATCATAAAATCTTTCCAAATCCCATCACACATGTGAACTATTCAGCATTCTAGAGGTCATTATTTCAATCTCTCCACCTCATAAGCTCGTAGTTATATGTACTTGCTTCAATTTTATCCATCCAAAATATATTTATCGAACATCCTATTGTCCAATCTATACATGACTCCTACCAACTTATCTCATCCCAAGGAATGGCAGTTACTTCAATTTGGTTACCACCCCACATTGGCATCGAAGGCAACGAACTTGCTGACCAACAGGAAAAAATGGCAACTACATTCACCGTCACCGAAAATATAATTATTAGAAAGGATTTAAATTTACTGGTCAAAATAAAATCCAAAGTAACTTGTCAGCAGCATTGGAACACTGTTGATACAACCCTTCGTGAAATACAGCGTTCAATTGGTCATCCCCAACCCAGTTGCTTCGCAGGTGTCTCAAGGCAAGAGTTAATTATGATAAGAAGAGTAAGAGTCGGCCATTCAAGACTTACCCATGGATACCTACTACCTCCAGACCCATTTGTTCCAGCTGCCACTCTACTCTTATCATGAAGCACGTTTTGACCGAGTTTCACAGATATACAGTCCAAAGACAACAGCTTCAACTAAGCCCAAACTACAGAGTAATCCTTAACAACTTTGAGCAAATTACCTCTCCACTCTAATTCCTCGAAGACGTGCAGCTTTACCAAAAACTGTAGAACATTCTCTGTTACCTACTGTGTATCAATAATTCATATCATAGTTTATATATTGTGACCGCTCCGGTTCAAGTGGCCATAGCAACTGAGCACGTTAATTTAAATTTAAAAAAAATAACATGAAAAAAAAACGTTAGAAAATCTTTTCATCCATCCTTCACACCCTGTGCTAGAGAATTGTCCAGAACCTATATGTAATGAAAAATCATAGGTAAAATATTATTATATTTCAATGTTTCAAATAATTAGTACCTAATTCCATTCACTTGAAGGAAAAAGTCAGTGAGATTTAACAGTGTAGCAATACCTTAGTTAGGACCCTCTGCACGCCGGTAGCTATTCCTGCTTTGTCGAATCTTTATACTAGTTGGTAATTCGCCTCTAATTGTAGGTAAGTATAATTGTTCAGGATAATAAAGGCGGCGCTTTATTTCGATGCAGAATCATAAACTTCATTTTCTTTTTTCAGAGCTGGCCTTAAGATATTGCGAGAACTTCACGACACCAACATGTCAAATTTACAACGTTTTTTTAATAATCTAAAATCATGCTATTTTTATAGTCGAATAGGTTATTAACGAATCAATAAAGCATACTCAATTCACCATCTGTTTGGCTTATAATGACCCTAATTTAGTATATATTATAAAACTGAGCCTGCTAAGCAACCAATCTGAGATCATCTTATACCAAAATACATCCTTAATTTTATACTATTAAGGATGTCTATTCACTAACAGTGAGAGCTCCTACGAGAATAAAAACTTATAAAGTGCGTATGCGAGCTCTCTCGAAATTGCAAATTATGATATAACCCTCATGCATACTTTATAAGTGTGTATTCTCGTCACTGTAACTGAATATACATCCCGAGTACATATTTACAGGAAGTTAGGTGTTCACATTTTTTTACACAGTATACAGATACAATAGGTGTCTATTGGACATGTTATAGGAATTGAGTCAAACTATCATCCTTTTGTCCTATTCATTGTCTTGACGAGCTATCATGCCGAGGCCACAAAGAGCACTATGCTAGATAAGCTATAGACGTTATGGATGCTGAGTTTCCGATGTTCTCTAAGCTCAGCTACATACTGTATATCTTTTGCGTTGTCCCAATCAGTCTAGGCTCAGGTGTATTTCACGATGTTATCAACCACGGGGCATGGGATAGTGATAGCGATGACCATGAGTTGGTTTTATAGTTATTGTTCTGCAAAAATAAACGTAAAAGAAAATGGGTCTACGAAGTGAACAAAATGAGAAATGATATCAGTGAATTACATCATCTCGTAGTTTAGTTGCGAGAAGGTGAATGTAAGTTTACAGAATATTTTCGACATTTTCCTTCGACAGATCACTAAAGCACAAATCAGTGTCAGTGCGGCCGATGGCTAATTTTGAAATGCATCGCGAACAAAGCGAACATAGCGTACGTAGCGCTGTGTGTGGCCTCGACATTAGTCAGTAAGAGCTCAAACGCTGTAATATTAACGACGCGCATACGCATAAAGAAACTAGAAAATGAATTTATTTATCCATTACAGAATGTTATACCTTGCTTCTGAACAGCGAGCTTCTGTTCGAAAAAAGGGGAATTGGCTTCCCAATCCATCACCATCGGTCATTCAATTTGGCACCATTCTCAAAATCAAGAAAGTCACAACAATTCTTTTGGAAAAGGCATCTCTGAAACAGTTGGAACGCCAATGAGAGTACTTTGAAAAAAATTGGAATATAAAAATGACTGATGAAGGATCAAGATGTTCATTTTCCAATTACCTAAGACAAATAGAAATTAACGTAGATACAACTCATTTGAACATTGCGAATTTGATTCTTGCATAAAATTTTCAGACATAGATTCTGGATCTACAGTATCGGCGACTTCGGTAGTTAATTCTAGAATGGAGCCGCTGACTGGCCAGTAACTAAATTTATATTACGTTATATGCGACCATTAATATAGGGATATTCTTGCGTGCTACAACATGTTACATCATACGCGTGGCGCAAAAAGTGGTTGACTGCCTCACGAGAGCCTACTGTAAATCATAAATCAGATTCGCAAGATTTCCTTGTGGAAGTGACACGCGCCTCAAGCTGCTAGAAACTGTAGTGAATTTATTTTTGTGAATTTTTTTCAAAAATAGACTCGATGTCAAGATATTTTGATAAAATGCATTGTCAATTATAAAATGAATGTTTATATTTCTGAGTTAAACAGTACACAAGACGCCGATTCTGTCTTTCCCCTCTCTTTGTAACCTTTCGCTTCTCCCTCGAGCAGTTCGTTCTTCGTTGTCGCTAAAATGGCAGTGTCTGAATGAGAATTTAAAGGCAAACGATTATTATATATTATATTGTTAGTATCAGCAACGATAATCTGCTCGAACGTGAGGAGAGAATTTTGGCGCGTGCGGAGGGTTGCTAAACGGGTAGGTTGGCCCATTTCATTATGTTATTTTCTCTCCACTACTTTTATTATCTCCTTTTATAAGTAGTGTATTATTATTTCTCCGTTTGTTTTGTCTTGTCTACAATTACTTCAATAACTTCTTTAACGAACCTTTGCGATCACCTAATAAAATTATGTGTTAGTGGGTCAATACTTCAAATTCAGTACCTACCTCTCATCGTTCGTAGTTCATGAAAATAATGAGAATGTCACGTTAATCTAGTTATTTCATTTTGTTCTCAAGTACAATAATAAAATTACCGATGTAGAAGTTGATTGACTCAAAAGACTCAAAACATATTGAAAACTGATAAGCAAAGTTTTTCCCACCGAACATAATCTATACCTTTAAATTTGTTTTTTTTTAATATGCAAAAAGTTGTAATAATTTGCCATTGCTGTTCATATTTTATGATATGATCAGTGCATTGCTTACTTGCCAGCAAACTTTCCAACTTCTTTTATAAACATGGACAACAACGTCATTACTTATTCAGCTTATTGATTGATCTCTATGATTTAATGGACACAAATGTATTTTTCTACAAATACAGAAAAGAAGAATTAATAATAAATAATGGTTTTATTGAGAAATGAAAAGGAATGAAATCATTTTTAATCCTCCTTTTACCAATTGAAATAAATTTCTTTTCTGTGGTTATAAGCCCTGCCAGTCAGTAAATTACACTTAGCCTGACGTGATCAAATCGACAAATTACATTTCTTTTGATATCCTACTAAAATCAAAGCATAACTCGGCCGATGTCATACCATCTTCAGTGAAGGGAAAAAATAAACTTGGAATCGACAACCAGTAAGGTATATTTCATGACGAAAATAACGAAGGACCACTTTTATTTGCAATAATATGATATTTATGAGCCATTTTTGAACCCAATTGTTGTTGTCAAACTAAAGGCCAGAGAATTGTAGCTGTATAAATATAGTGTAGCTTCTTATCGCCCCTGTAATGAGTAGGCCAATCAATCTCTCTCCCAACAAGTTAAATGGTTTTGAGGATTAGTTTTTTTTGTGAAGACTATTAAAATGGTTTCGGTGGGCTTGATGTTGCCTACATCAACTATTTGTATAGTTTAGACCCCTTCGTATGATGTCACAAGGGGTAATCACGAATTTTACTCTGGCTGATACGACAGCCATACCTCACAGCAGTTCGTCAACCGCCAAGCTCCCCATAAACGGGGATGCTACAGCTCCTTATGGAAATCTTCTGGTTGTGCAGATGGAGACGTTGTGTGTATTAGTCTTCGTGTGTGCTACTCTAGTGGTGAGCAATTCCGACATCAATTTGTTGTGCTGTCTATCCTTCTTCTATTTAATGCTTTTATGACAGCCTCATGTATGGTATTATCAAAAGCTTTGTGTATGTTCAAAAACGCACAAACTACAGTGTCTATGTTGTTAAAAGCAATATATTCTCCTGTACCAGTGCAGTCTCCGTAGATCTACCTACCTAGTAATCATACTGCTCATATAAATTGTCAATGTTTTTACAGCTTTTTGAATAAGACTACTGCTCCTCTTCATGTTTCTGGTACATAACCCTGCTTGCCTGCTGCTTTGTCAATTTAACCAATAAAAATTTTGTCTTGTTCATGCTGGAGCAATGAATCTACTCCAGGTATTTTAAAAGATGGAAAGGTGTTCATGGCACATTTTAACTTAACTTTTTTTCATCACCAATATGCCCATTGTGGTGGTTTCTCTTGAAGAACTGTTATGATCTGGATGAGGATGGATCTCTGGGTGACTACCAGGAAAATGAGTTTCTAGTAAGAGTCCCACTCTTTTCTCCCCAGTTTTATTGAAATGTTGATGAAGACTACAGTTACTTGTTATTTAGGAGAAAAAGTTTTATATAGGTTCTTGTAAAACAAAAGAATATTTGTTTCAGACATTATGGTTCGCACTTGATTATTATTAACTTATTACATTGACCAAAAGGCATCACAAAGTCCTGTTTTTACTACATAACTTTTCCATAAACCAATTAACGTATCGATAAAGAAATTATAAGAATTCCATAGTCTCGCATTCAATTCATTTTTGCAAATCTTGTTTAAATACAAAATGACAAGACGTTTATTTTGAAGATATTGGCATCATAATGCACTTCATCCTTCACTAACTATTTTGTATTTTGGTTTTAGTAAAAAAATAAAATGTGAGAACGAGAAATTTGAGATGTGTTATAAAATTTCGCTTTTCTGAACTCCCCGGATATAAACAATCAATAAATTCTTTACTCTTTTTATTCTCTTCGGTGTACTCGTAAATCGGAAAAATCTATAGAACGTGGTGGGACAAGGTTATACAAGCGTATTGAAGTGTTGAATAATAATTTTGAGCTTTTCACACTCAGGCCATTTGCTGTTTCCAACGTATAATGTGTTATTTTATGCAGGATGGATCAAATAAACAAATGGGGTGTTTACAAACTTGATCTAAATATACGCATTAGTTTATGTTGTCCTGGCTCTGTAAATAAAGACAGAGCTCGAAAAAAACTATATTCACAGTTGTCAGTAGCGTAGAAAAAGATTTATACTTATCAGTATTGAAAGGATCAATATATGTATAATTTCAATGCGTTTAAACGTTACAAACTTCACTTTGTATCAATGAAGAAATTATAAGAATTCCATAGTCTCGCATTCAATTCATTTTTGCAAATCTTGTTTAAATACAAAATGACAAGACGTTTATTTTGAAGATAGTTCTTATATTTTTTTCAAGGCTTTGTGTTGCAGAACGTTAAATTAAGTTTTAGAGGCACCCCAAGCTTAATCAAAATTATATTAATCGATAAACATGTTGGTGTTTTTTATTCCCAGTGACTCTAAAATTATCTTTAATATGAGGGCAATCGACAATCAATCATTGAAGCTAGTATAGGTATTTGTCGAATGTAGCTATGGCTACTAAACTCCTCCATGGTTCTATATACATAATCTTTTGGAATCATGCAGTTTATAAAAGGACAACAAGGAAAATATGAGAAAAACAGCTTGAAAGAGAGAGAAAGAATAATTGTGCGTGGTCAGCTAGGGTGTATACTTATTTTCCGAGGCTGGCGGAATGTTCATTGCCCCCCTATTTCAACCGCTGTTGTCAGAAACGCAGATTGATGATATTTTATCGTTGCCTTTTTTTCGAGCTCATGCACAATTAAACACTCATCCGGCAGCAGTGTCCTTTACAAAGAGAATTCACTAGCTGGTGGTATTGAGTATGTTCCCAACATGTAAAAAGCACTGCTGCCGGATGAGTGATTAATAGTGCATGTGCTCGAAAAAAATTCAACAGTAACGAGATAAAAATATAATTTGTACAAATTAATCTGCGCTTCTGGCAACAGTCTTTGAAATAGGGGGGCAATGAGCATTCGGCCAGCGTCGGGAAATAGGTATACACCTTCGCTGACCACGCACAGGTATTCTTTTTATCTCTTTCAGGCTGTTGTTCTCATATTTTCTTCTCGTACTTGTGTAAATTGCATGATTCCATAAGCTTTTTCGCAATCTGTATGAGCCCGCAGAGAGAACTGACAGGACCCGAGCTAACTTAAGTTCTCTTGACGTGAGACCTGGTACACAGACCGATGAAACATACTAGATAAAGTCCCGAGAGTAACGGCCTGAAATGAAACGAATGCTCACAGGGCACTGTAGGCTGAGGAATCATATGCATACAATTGGACTAGCAGAAGATAGTCATAAGGTAACATTCAGAAGGGTGGAGGAATGCTGGAAATGCTAAATTAACCAACACTAAAGTAAAACTAGTGTGGGTGCCGGAATACAACAGTTTTGATGGAAGTGGAGAAGCTGGTTAACTCGAGAAAATAGGTTCAGCAATGATTTATGTTGGTCGTGAGACCATAAGAAAGCAGTCCCATAACAAACACAAAAATAGGTACAAAGTCAACAGACTACAGTAAAGAAATCCCCTGAAACAGGTCTACACAGTAAGACCTTCGTAGGTGACACATGTGGTAAACGAGCTGAAGAGCTAGGTACCAAATATCAATGAAACTTAACTGTTTGGACCATTACATTGTGAAACCTACTTATATCAACGTTATAAATAAAACTAACTATTTCTAATCAATCCCACTATTTAATAAATGAACTATGCAAATATATCCAATATTTTACTCGTAGCGTACTAATTATTATGTGAATGATCAAAATATATTAATAATAATTTCGATAATCACATATCATCGTAAGAATGTAAAAAAAGTCAAAAAGTATAACACAAGAAGAGTGAATGATGCACAAATACACTTGAATATACTTTAAAAAGAAAGTTAGTCTGCAACCATTTTCTACTATATTTCAGTCAAATATAGACCAAACAGCACGAGATCTTTAAAATAGTTAAAAAACACACAAGAAGACTAGATAATGCACAAATACACTCTAATATACATTAAAAAGTGAGTTAGCTTGAAATTAGTCCATTTTTCATTCTATTTCAGTCAAATACATACCAAACTGCAAGATATCGTTGAAAACAGTTAAAAGCACAAAAGATCTAGTTCTTGTTTCTTATCACAAATATGTAGTACTTCTAGTTCTGTGTTAGGAGTTAGTGAATGTTTGGTGCTGAGTAGTTTTGTGTAAAGGGATTTATCATGTTGTTTTAATCTGTATATTCGTTAGTGTTCATTGCGTCTAATTTCTACTGGTTTGACCAGTATAGACAAAAATCATCATTTATGCTTGTAATAATTCAAAGATAACATCACCGAATAAAACAATTTATTTAATTTGTGATTGCCTCAAATACCTGGTATCAAGACAACAAAATAAATTATCAGGCAATTTGAAAACTGTTTTGGGTGAGCAAATGGACGCAGAACGGTTAAAAGAATTTATTAAAGAAACCAGACTATACCACCTCATATAATTATTTGTACACATACTTATTTGTCGCTAATAACCTTATTGGTTGAAGTGACGTTAAATAAATGAAAAATTATTTAAAAGCAGAAAGCTATGTAAGTAAAAAATTGTTAAATGTGAAAACAAAAATATTCCTTTTGAAAAGTCTGGGATATATAAACATAAATGCCCAGGATATGGTGCACTTGCCACAAGAATAGGTGGGTGGAGTAAAATGTGGGATTCCAATAAAATTTAATTAATCCATTATCAAATAATTTGTAGCATATTAGAAGAAACTAAAAAAAGTGAAACAGAAACAGGTATTATCAATATTATAAGAGAACAATTCCGACATTTGTTCAATTTTTACACTTAAATGACTGGAGCCTACGGCTTAGAATAAATCATCACATTATATTTTTATCTATTTTCTCATGCTTGAAGAATTCGGTTGTTAACAATTTTGAAATTTCTTAATTTCGTGATTGTTTATTTGTTCACGTAACAACTTTATTGGCAACATAATATAACGTTTTAAAATTATAATTTTTTAATAAAATGATGTTTCAATCTCAGTAAAAGTGTACGCTGACATGGGAAATGAAAATGATAATTTGTATACAGGGTATTTGAAAAGTACAATCAATTTTTCGTAAAACGCCATGTACAATTGGATAAGATTAAAGAAAAACAATTTATTATAATGCTCTTTGGATCTCACTGTATATTTGTAGCATATTTGTGAATTTGTAAGTTATCAGCTTTAGAAATATTCCCATTTTTGTATACAAAGTATTATTTACCAGATGATTGTTTGCAGTTGGTAAAAGTCAATTTGCTTGAATCCCAGAACCCAGTTGATAAAAAAACTTACAATGACTTCATTCAATGGCATTATTTTTCACCTCTCATGGCCGATTGTCAAGGTGGCATCGATGGAAATGTCAACTTTTTCTTTACACGTCCATTATTTTTTGTGTGCTCTTGTTTCTGAACTACCCAACTACCTTAATATTTCTCTAAACAGAAATAGTCATAAAACCACGCTTTCCTATCAATTATTTCGTTCTTTCTAGCTTTTTTCTCCCTATACACCGAACTAATACCCATATACATATCACATTTTGATCGGTGTTCTGTCTTCTATTTACATTTTCCACAATATATGGTGACATTTATTTTATTCGATTCGTTTTCTTTTTAGCTGACTGCCAGAAACGATTACAGTTATTGCATTTTATATATTGCATGCCCGAGAATAAAGAATGTCTTTACTTTGGGCACCGAGGAGACGTTAACGGTGTGTGCACAATACAGATATAAGATGATAGGACAGATTTTGTATAATTTTATTTACGGATATTTATCACAGGTCATCGGTGATTAATTATAACCATTTTGCTTGGTACAATCTTCTACAGGTTGTTTGGTAATCCCGTGCAAATTACGTAACATCACTTTTTTCTTCTTCTAACTAATTTAATTTCTCCAAATAAGACCACAAAAGCGCGCAAAACTTGAAGGAGAAGATACATTCATCAAATAATGTATCGTATTCCCAATAAAACATATGGTTTAGTATATAAAGAGTATTTAAATGAAAACTATCCACCCAAAATAAGCCCTCACTTTTATAAAAAATGAAAAAAACATGCCAAAAATCATTTTTCAGTAAAACCTCAGTTTCCTCCCGCCTCACTCCTCTCATTTTTTAAAATTGAACACCTTACATTATTATTGCATTTTTAGGTTCTACAAAGAGATTATAAAAATGTATAATACATAAGTTGAAAGTCAATCAGTTGGAAGGTGGAAATAATTTCAATATTAACTATGCTTTACTCTATTGAATAAATTTCTTGGGGACAAAAAACATCTTGCTCGAAATAACTGTTGTTTGACGTTTTCTAAATAAAGTGCCAAGTAGGTAGCTTAGCATGCAAGATAGAAGATAGAAATTAAATTGTAGGATTATACTACGAAGGCAATCAATCTGCAAGAGTCACAACTTGACAGTTTAATGCTGATAATCCCGGAAGAACTGCCGCACATAAGTACGTAACTGAATTAATGCAAAATTTATTCGAAACAGGATCAGTTGCCAATAAAAAATACCAACCACAACAAGGCTATGAAAGTTGCCGTTTTAGGACAACTTACCTACCTTAGAAGAATAACAGTCAATATCACAAATTTCTAGTGCAGTGGGAGCTTCTCGCAGCAGTGTTTCCAAAATGTTACATGAACACAAATCCATCCTTATTAAGATTAAGACGAATTCAATCGGTGTCTACAGTTTTGTAAATTGATGAGTGAACCACACTTCAGCTTTATTATACAATATCTGTTTTTCCGACATAAGGTCGTTTGCATAAAATGGTGGAGTAAACAGACATAGCTGTAGTTATTGGTCAAAATGACCCACACGTAATGAGGGAGTTTCATACTCAAACACCACTAAAAATTGAACGTTTGGTGTAGCATTTTTAGTGATCATATTATTGTTGGACCATATTTTTTTGAGGGAAATTTCAATAGTGAGTCTTATCTACAATTACTCAGAGAAGCTATGAAATAAAATATACAGGGTAGCGAGATAGTCTGGCAACAAGTCATTTTCTTTTAGATCTCATTGCAAATATTTGCTTCAAACCAGATTATAAATCGTGTTAGTCGACATATTTTACAAGTAGTTTATTTTGCACTCATTTTGCACTCATCTTAACTAAAATATGGGGTGGAGCAGCAACTGCTTCAAAAGTTTTCTTATTACAAAAAATGTTCAATATGGCGACCCGTTCCAGATACTGTTTGAGAAACTCCAGATCCTTCCACTTCTTTGTATATTTCATCCATTAATGAGTCTCTGGAAAGTATTCATCCCAATTATTGATATGCTGGTATCCCACGCTGATATGAATAGTTATAATACCCGAAATGTGACCTCTCATATACCGTCGAGATGAAGAATCTGCTTTTCGCGAAATAATCGATTCAATTTATGCTCTGAATATTGTAGTTAAAGTCAATAAACCCTCGTATAGCATATAAGTTCGTTTTCAAAAAATAATCACTTTCAAACTCACTTATTTAACGTCGATCTAGTACCTAGTCACCCATCCAAGTATTAACCGCGCTCGACACTGCTCCACTATACTTATCGCATCAGAGGCGTTCCACTACAGTGCTGGGTTGACGCCCGTTCCTTAGATTTCCTATGGATTATTGCCAGTATTTTCGGAAATAATTCATTCCCAAATCCACCAATGTTTGGTTTTCTATTGTCGGCTATCATGTGCTCTCTATTTTCTTCTTCGCTGACAAAAAGTGACGAGTTGTCGACGTGAGCTCATACTGAAAATAGTTGACAGCAAAATGAAATATTCAAACGCTTACAGTACGGCGGCTGGAGTAAAAAATTATCACGAGGTCGTCAAAAGAATTTGCGATGAAAGACCGGCGCAACAGTAATAATAAAAATGGATAATGGCAATATTTCTGTGAAGTAAAATACGTACTTTTATATTGCTAGCCGTTCTGCTTATATTATTAGAGATGTTGACGAACTTTATCTATCAATAATTTCATGAATTGGCCACACGTTTGTATTGTGTAATTTTTAATTAATATTTCTTCCTATTTACATGTTACTATTTTGTTTATATTCTTCCAATCGATTTATTACTGCTATAAATACATTTTGGAAAAACTTTAAATTTACTATTTGGACCCTCACTTCGTGGTATCTATTCTTATTTTGCTTATTTTGCAAATTAAAAAATTTATAAAAATCGATAATTATTTTGATATTGATTTATTACATTAAATATACTGGAATTAATGAAAAACAGTTAATTTCATTTGTGAATAATGTCTGAATTCAAACAATAATATATTATACACCAAGGTTGTGAAGAATATATTTTTATTGGCGGAGAACCAAAATTATTTCGCGAGGGGCTTTGCCTCGAACGGGGTGAGATGCGAGGCTTATAAATGTCTTCACCGCCATGGTTTATATACAATTTTTTCTCCTATTATACTAGCCAAATTTAAGACAAAAAGTAAAAATAATTTAGATAAGCGTTTACCCTGTCGTCTGACTGACAAGTACACTGTCAGATTTCGATATATAATGAACATCTAGTAGTGGAAAAAATCAATTATTATTGCTTGAATAAAAACCGAGCTTATTCCCTAACATTCCATTTATTTATTTTCTCAAGTATAGTTTCCCAAATTCATTAATTAATAGTGACTATTTTAGAGTTATCAAATAACAAATCTGTTTTCGTCCTGAATGAACTGTTCGCCAACAGTGGCAATTAATTAATACTCACCCTTAACACGTGTATCTATCAGTGTTAAATTTAGTATTTCGACAGTTAAAATATGAGATCATAAACGTGAAGTATAATTTTGAATGATGCTTTCATTCGTATACAAAACGGACAAAATACCCACCTGTTGGATTGTACCGCTATTTAGGCATATCAACGTTGCACACATTTTATTTAATTATATTTAACCGAATTGGCAGGTAGTTGGTGTATCAAAAATAATCTCATGTGCAGAAATGTAATAACAGCCTCATCAAATAAGTAATTTCGTGGAATTAAAAAGATGATAAAAACTTTGCTCTTGATATAAAAGCTTTCGTGAAAAAATCTTCAATACATTCAAAGATTCCTTCCAGTAGGGATGTGAACGTTAAAATTTCTTGTTGTATGTTCTGCACTTTCTCCGGCATATATTATGGTTTGTTATTGTTTATATCTATGCCATTTTCCAGTTTTCATCGACAAATAACAGGAAATAGACTAGGTAGAGAGAGAACCATTCTGTATCTGTAGAGTAGGGAGGGTGAGTGTAGGCTCACAGCAGTTAGGCCACATATGACCCATTGTACATCCTCCCGAGGAGTTGTCCTCCTAGGTCATCGTCCATCCTGTCCTTCTCAGGAAGGTGAACAGGTCACCAGGAAACACCATTAAAAAACACCTATGCACTTTTGAGAAATTAGAAAACCGGGACACACAAGATGGTATGATGAAAAAGAATAACTTTTCAAAGCAATTTGATACGGAACTAAATAGCAATAAGATCATCATCAGAATTGGAATAAAATACCTTCCAGTGGTATACAGATGGCTTAAAAGCAATAGAAGGAGCTGGAATGGCAATTAACGCGGGCCAGAAACGCTGAAAGCGAAAGTATCTTTTGAGCGGAAATTTTCGCCATAAAAAAGTGTGCCCAGTTCAATAGATATAATATGGGATATGTAAGGCAAATAATTATCATTATGTCGGGTAGTGAAATGGTAAGAGAATGCCTAATCAAATGAATTAGGCGTCACCTTGTAGTTTCCAGCACTGAAAATGGAAAAAATGAATAGCAGATGTTAGGACTGAAACACCTTTTTGAGATGGCTGAAACCCTTTTGCGATATCAGCTTTAATCCAATAGTGGAAGAAAAAGGAAATCTGTTCATTGGAAAGATATAGTAGGGCTTAGATAGATACCTGATGCTTGCGGATTGCACTCCAATTCAGAATCCTAGAGCACACCACCTAGGAGATTACCGAATAGGAAAGGGACACTAATACCCATACTAAAGTTAGCAGACATCCTTAAATTCCTTACGGGAATAGGTCTAGAGGAGCTACTATTCTCTAAGATTATTCTCAGGAAATAAGTAGGAAGACGTAAGGGGTGGAATTCATAGCCATATCGCGCTATGAGTTTTAAAATTGTATAAGAAGCAGAGATTTACTTATAGTTTGCAGAAAGTTGAAAATCCAACAAAATCATCAAAATATGGGACAGAAAATTGAGAACACCGACAAAATATATAATATATATCAGTGAATTGTGAGACGTCAATACTGGATATATCGGAAGAGATACCTACTTTTGTACGCCCAGAAAGTCATTTTGAAAACGCATCCAAAACAGTAAAAAATGCTGCATTATTGCTTATCATTGTCATCTATCTAAATTTTATACACTGTGTCCACTTAAGTTCGCACCATATATGAATTATCCATAAAATGCTCTGCATGTTCCGAAACCTAAAATACGATCATTAAATACCATTTTTTTTCCCGTTGTATACAAGGTTTTTCAAATAATGTAAATTCTACTCAAGAGTAAAGTACCTTTAAATTTAACAATATTGAAAAATGTTATTGAAAAAACTTGATTAGAATTGAAAACTACGTTCAAATATGCAATTGCATCCATTTATATTGAAAAAAATAGGCTTTGTGCTTTTTTAATATTGTTTATATTTTCTTGATAAGGCTACCATAATGCGTCCTGACAGTTACTGTCAAACATTTGTAGCTATCAAACATTCATTAATTTGTCAGCGCATCCTAGATAACAGGTAACTACAGTAAAATTTGCATTTTCATTGTATCTAGAAATAAATTTAAAGAAAGAATACATTTTTTCAACATAAATGAATACAATCGTATATTTGAACGTAGTTTTCAATTCTGATCAACTTTTATTTATAACTAAATGAATTTAAAGGTACTTTACTCTTGCGTAAAGCTCCTATTTTTTCAGAAACCTCATATCGAACAATTGGATACAAAGCTGTATAAAGTTTCAATTTCATCTTTCAATAATTCTATTTAAAATTTGGTGATTAAACTCTCGAATTCCAATGCTGAATGCAAGCAATAATTTATATAATATTTGATAAGGTCTCCGTCAACAGCGATGATTCTATAAAAACCGGAATAAAACGAAAACGCTCGATTAACTTGCTAACAACTCAACCTACCTAAATTTAAAATTAGTATTATATGATAACGAAAGTGAAAATTCTTGAGAAAATAATAACTTATTTGAAATGCTTTGCTTTCGCTAAGTAAGGTTGAAATTTATTATCATTTGATACAGTAACGTACCAACCACTACAGCTTTAGTTTAGCAGAGATAAAAATAATAATTTTTGTACCCGCTTCGTTCGTCTCTCTGTCTGAACGTGATAAACTTTATAACTATTTAACAGATTTTTTGATTCATGAAAAAATTAGATATTCCTCCGTAAATCACAAATGTGACCCAAAGTTTATAAAATTCACCTTATTATCTAATGTCATCTGCGAAAACCATTTCTAGTAGTAATGTAGGTACGACGTTTCTTCACAGACCAAATACAATCGAAATACTGTCCACTCTAATTTGGCTTTGCCAAATGTAGAGCCCTCTGTAGGTAGTTATCATGATATGTTAGGAGGGATAAGCAATTTTGTTGCTTAAAAAATACTGAAATACCAATAAACCAAACTATACTCTTCGGGTGGTACTATCACGGAACACTACAACAATCGGATCTATGTCAGACAGAAATTTAAATGACACTTTAAATTTGTGATCCTAAAATTAGAGCTGGCAACAGCTTCCATAGACAGCTTTCCAACACTTCCTAACGACATAAACACAAACAACAATCCAGACGTGATCTACGCAACGTCGAAATGTGATCCTATATTTTCGACAGACTGTCACTGCGCACAAAAGCTGCGCGTACTTATTGTTCTATGGCAAGAGACTAACCTAACGTAACCGATTATTATATTGTTCCGTGGTACTACTCTCACACGTTTAGAGTGCATATATCATGGTGAATAGGTTCTTAAAAGCCTACAAGCCCCATATTAACCTTATTCTTAGTGGATAACATTGAGACCATTGTAAGTTATTGTGTAATTTGATTGAAAAATTGTTGATAATTATTATACCCAAGATTGTGTGTAGAGCTTTTTTATTTTAAACGTTTCCAAATTATGTGAGAAATCTGTTTGCTTCTGGTTGTCCGGCTCCGCTTGCAATATAATCGTGTGCAAAATTTCATTAAAAGTCTAATGAGAGCTTCGGTGTAGAGAGAGTTTATATCAACTTTTTTTATGCCAGAAATCGATACTCGCCAAATTCATCGAATAATGTGACAAGATATATTGGATACGGGTTGGAAATATACAGAGTTTTATATTTGTATATGTGTAGAAGGTAATTATGATCTGAAACATCACACTTATTAGACGAATAAATAACAGAAAAAATACATACTGATGTTAAATACTATTCAAAGCAATTATTAACCAAAATTAGAAAGAAGATCTAAGCATATTCAAGAGAAAAATTGTATAGCAACAATATAAGAAATATAAGAAACAAATGGTTAAAAAAATGGAGTAAAGCCAAGGCCTATACCAGAGGAAATGACAAAAAGAAGGATAAGGATTGATTCGACTGGAGGTGCCGAACCAAACAATCAATCAATGGTGAGGATAAGAAGAGGAAATTGGAAAGGACACAAAAGCAGTACAGACTAAACTTGAGAAAATGAAGTAGGTTCAAAAATAGTATATGATACAGCAAGATGGTGAAGACTGTTATCATTGGTCGAGCACCAACATTATTTCGCGAGCGGAATTGTTCCAAACGGAATAAGGTGTGAGGCTTATAAATGTCTCCACCTCCGTGGTGTATATACAATTTTTTCCACTACCAGCCAAATTTAAGACAAAAATTAAAAATAATTCATAAGCGCACCACGAGAAGCCTTTACTCCATTGTCTTACACTGTCATTTTTGGTTAAGCGCGAATTTAAAACTAATGGCGTTTTTATTCAAATAATTTTGTTTTCTTAGGTAATTTCAAGCAGCAAATAAGTTAAAGACAATCTCCTAGGTATACAAAATTACGTTGCACAAGTTTTTGTTGAACTACCATTCCTGAATTCTCAAAATATTTGAATTCATTCTTGACCTAGGTGAATAATAGAAAATTATCAACCACTAATAGAGACATTCAACTTAGTTGGATAGAAGAAGCAATAATTGTCAACTTTACAGATAGTAATGGAAAAAATAATTTATTAATTCAGCTGATTCTATATTTTGAGTTATTTTTCCATTATCAATCGTTTGATATTAAATTTGAATTTAATAGCCGAATATTTGACATCTTGACACTTTTTTGCAGCGAACTAAGCCTTGAAAAATACGTTAAGTATTTCCTCTTTTTTTGGTTTTCAAAAATTTAATTTCGAATTACTACTTCAGCCCGATATTATAAGTCTTCAATGTATAACCTAATACAAAAGATATAAAATACTAAAAATTGATATGAAATGTATCGAAAATGAATCCCCAATAATATTCTCCTAATAATTTTCCACTCAATTTGTGGACATTAACACACAAACGGTGTATAAACTGACCATGGAACATAAATGGCACAAATCGATGACAATTAAAAGTCGAGTCCCGCGAAGTAGGTAATAATCGCTACAAAACGATACGCGCTACGCTTCCCAGTCTTTATGAAGGACAGAGTTATCAACCGTACGTCTCTGCTCAACGAAATGCCCGCTTCAGCTCACAACTAGCTAACATTTTTTGTTTGTTTTTCTTCCCCTGTAAACAACATGCATGCAACAAGCCCCTTACCCCACCGGTCTTCTTGCTTTAGTACAAATATACTACAGTATTGATTTATTTACCCCATCCCTAACAAACAGTACTGTGTATGTAAGGAAATACAGTTGTGGACAAACATTTCGTTCTCCATCGCATGGAAATGTGCTGCTTAGGTTCATTAGGGACTCTCGCATTCGTTAAAGAGTTTCGTCTATGCTACGAGGTGAACGCGCTCTTTTGTATTTTGAAACTTTTTATCTTAATGAGGATAATGTGATTAAAGGACGAAACGTCGTTTTTCGTGTGTTTTCGTTGAAAGTGAGTCACATGTGATCGTGTGACATCGGTAACTGTCAACCCACGTGATGCCAGAATTTGTAAGTTTTTACTTACGTAATAAAATATTTATTATTCCTTTAATATTGTCAAGTATAGGTACCTATTTAAAACACTTAAACGGTGAAATTCAAAGGGAAATCGTTCATTAAAGGTGTCAGTAAAAAATGTGTATATTTTTTAATTTTATTAGTTTATCTGTGTATATATCTTTTGATATTCAGTTGGAAGGTCATTTCAATTGAATTAATATTTTATTTATAATCATTTTCGTTAGGAGGTTAGGTACATGTATCACATATAACTGAGAGAATAAAATTTTATTTTATTTTTGTTTTAAAATGATATGCAATGTATATGACTTATGGCTGCTTGACATGGTGCAATACAACCTGCAAGGGATTGCATGCAATTTCTTGCAAGGTCAAAATATTGCATGATGAATCTTTTACGTTGTTTGCCATTATGCAAGTCTCTTTTGCAATTGCGTCATGATGGTTGCCACCAACCAAAACGAATCCTTTTCTCTTTTGTGTTGCAAAAATTAATAATCAACACAACAACAGCACATCAACAAGGTTAGTTCTGCTCCAGTCCAGTCAATCAACTGATCCGATTGACATATGACATTTGGTTGGTTGTTAAACCAAAAGTAACTAGAATTCTCTCTAGAATTGCAGCTCACATGCAAGAAATGGCACCAAACCGATAAAATTGTAATTGCTTCGAATTGCAATCAGCTGGGTCTCAGCTGCGCATGCTTTCGGTCAAGAAATACTTGCATTGCATTGCACGTTGTTTTGCACCATGTCAAGCTGCCTTTATAATAAACATAGTGGTTTTTCAATTGGTTGGTCGATGAGTTTTCTTTTGTGCTCCAATTTATCTCTTTTGAAAATGTATCTGTTGGAGAAAAAACAGTTCAGAAAATATATAATAGCTGGATAATTGATACGGATAAAATATCCAATGCGAAATGAAAGGAAACAAATGTAATCGGGAAAGGTCAAACACAAAAAATCACTTGCAAAAGTGACAACAAAAATGTTAAAAAAAAGGAAAAAAATAAGCAAAAAACAATGCTTAGTATAAAGATGATATAATGCAGTAGAAATATATGATTAGGTATATTCATGTTCTCGAGTGTGATAGGTTCGTTTTCGTTAGTTCTATGGTATTGAGATAAAATGTTGGCATTTATTTAACTGATTCTCGCAATATAGTAAAAGCTCCTTATTCGCGCTTCCTTTTACTTTACCATAGAAATCTGGCTCATAAAGCGACAAACAGTCAACAGATCAGGTACAAAATTTGAGACTACAGACATGTTGATGCGTAGTTGTGTTCGTAATGTTTTATTTTGTGAGTAAAACATTTTGCCAAACAAGCGAAGCAAATGGAGCAGTTCCTCGTGAAAATAAAACTTATGTTAACACAAATTTAAACAAGGACCATTGTATAACGGTTCCATTAGATAAAATATAATTATCAGCTCAATATAAAATCATATGTTGACTTCTCTTGTCAGTTAATTATTTTTTGACGTTTTAGCAATTAGTATTGCTCGTGCAAAAGCAAAAACACGTGTTCGTCGCCATCGAGTACTTCTCTTTGATCGGCATACGCTGACGTATACGTTATTGTGATAATGTTTGGACAAAGTCAAACAGATGAAGCAAAATAAGTTAAAGTATTATTACAGGAAACTGTAATAATACTTTATTGTTCCAAGGTCACGAGTCTTGTTGGCAGATTTTTCGCATTTTGTGTGAAGTGTTGATTGTGATTTTAATGTATTCTTTAATCTGCGATTAGGCTTTAAGCTCGCAGACAGATAACATATACCTTATACTGATGTTCCTCCTAATAGCAAACCAGAATGGGTGTTGAATGGTCCTTCTCACCAGGACAGGAAGTTTATCGGGTTTAAAACCACCCGAAATCATCAAAAGCAAATTAAACTTCTCGGAAGATGTGAAATACCTTGGTATTACCCTAAACAGGAAACTAACATGGAAATCTCACCTACACAGCAGAGCAAAAATAGCATATGTGGCTTATGAGCAGTGTCGGAGTACAGTGAGACGACATGGGGACTGTCAGCTGGATCTACACTGCAATAATAATATATGTCTCAATATATGAAGCTTTTGAGAAGTGAAGTAGGTCAATTGCAATAGGACATGACAGGCAACATTGTTTTTATTGAAGAAGCCACATCGTATTTTGAAGGTAGTAGGTACATCTATATAAATATAATGTTTTTTTTTACTTATTTATTTTTTGTATTCTGTTATTTAACGTCTACTAGTTTCAGAGACTTTCCTCAGAAACTAAGTAGAAGTAAAGAGGCACAGTAGATCAGTGAATGTTACCCCAAGAATACATACTTATAGTGTGCGTCATCGTTTGTGACGTATAACCGGGTTTTCGGTATATCGTTTATTTTATTTGCTATTTTGACACATATCTAACCTTATGATTGATAAATAAAATCATCAGGATCGCATTCAGCAAAATTCGAAGAGGCTATGAAATTAATAGTAACCAGCTTATTTTTCTAACTGAAAATACTTGAGAACTATCAAAATGTAAATATAACAATAAGATTCATATTATTCACTTTTCATAAATAATAATTGACCGTAAACAACAAAATACATACCTTAAAAGAACTGTCAGTGGGACAGTAGAAAAAGATGTAAGACACATTGCCAATACGAAAGGTAAATCTGCATCCTACTTTAAACAAAGAAATTTCTCCCGATTGATAAGTCGCGCTTGCGCTTAATCTAAACATCAACCAATCAAATTTTGGTAAGTCAATGATTAGCGTTGACGTTTCTAATACATTTAAACGGCTCATTATTGTGATATATTGATTAGGATTAATCACAGACCTGCCTTTTTTCCATTTCTTTCGACGTAATGTGTTAGAAAGACATTAACAATCGATGACGCACACACATACATACATAACGTCGACCTATATCTGCGACTGAGGCTAATCACCGACGACGGGAGCACTCTACCGGAAATTTTCGGCGAACCCACTAGTGTTCCAGCCAGTGGTGGCGTTTCTTCAACATCCATGGACTCGGGATCTCGATTTTACGTTTCCTCCGAAAGACGGCATATCTACATTATACCTCGTGCTCATTGGTATAATGCCTGCGAGCTGTGTTATGCTACTCCGCTGCTGGCTGTGCGGGCCCTATACGATGGTTTCCCTGGCACGGTCACCCATCCAAGTAATAACCATGTTCGACATACCAAGGAGGTGCAGACTATTGTTATTGCCGAGCACCAAAATATTTCGCGAGCGGCTTTGTCCCGTACGGAGTAAAGTACGAAGCTTATAAATGTCTTCACCACCATGGTGTATATAGCCAAATTTGAGACCGAAACTAAAAATAATTCACAAATGCATCACGAGAAGTGTTTACTCCGTCGTCTGATTGACAAGTACATTGTCAGTTTTCGATATATTATGAACGTACTTCTTATATTATCATCAGTCGTTTTTAGTTTAGCGCAAAATTTAAATTAATGGCATTTAAATTCGAATTATTTTATTTTGATCGGTAATTTCAAGCAGCAAATATGTTGAAGACTATCTTCTGGGCATACAAAATTATGTTGCACAAGTTTTTCTTGAACTACTATCTCTGGATTCTCAAAATATTAGTACCTACTAGTCTATTATTGACCTAAGTTAATTAAAGAAAAAATGTTTAACCAGTAATAGAACAATTCAACTTCTCAGTCGGCTAGAAGAGGCAATAATTGTCAATTTCACAGCTAGAATTAGGAAGAAACGTTTCAAACCTATCATTATAAGGTATATTCGGTTGTGATTCAGTGTATCAGATATCCACTTTTACTATGGAGAGAACATCTATCACACCAACTCTTATGAGGTATATTAGGTTGTAATTCAGAGTATCAAATATTCAATAAAAAAACTTCACTTTTAATGGAATGAATTGTGAATTGCAGAGCTACTATAAATACCTATTATGTGTTTAGGGCGTTATGGTAAAAGTGACTTCAGAATTTCCTGAAAGTCACACTTGAGAGACGAATGTAATTATTTTTTGGTTTTCCCTCGTCTGAAAGCGATTGGCTGCAAATTGATAAACTTTTATTGAGAACACTTGAGCGTAAGGCTGTTTAGCTTTTGTCTGGGAAAAGAATTTGTCGTAATTTCCTTCATTTTCTGCATAGAAACTTTGGTGTCAGACATCATCGGCGAAGCGTGTCATTATAAAAACACGAAAGAACATTAAAACGCGTTGGAAACTTTTGACGATGGTTACTTCATTAGGGTTGGGCGGGCTTAATCGCTGTTATGCCATCCGCCTCGGGGTTAGACTTCCTCGCCGCCGCCAGTTGCCGCCACCACCACCAAAGCAATAACAATCTACACAAAGATTACAAGAAGTTTAGCTCTAAAAATGCAATGCAACTTGCTACAGAAATGAAAGGTTGGCACAAACGAAAAGATTTCTACTACTGATTTTAACTTTCCGACTTTGGGATTTCTCGCGAGCGTAAATATCTGATGGTTAACTTAGGTAAATATTTTTAATACACTGTTACAATTCATGAATATTTAATATCATTTTGATATATAGAGAACTTTTTTATATCTTCTCACTTACCAGAACTACACCAAAACGACACTATTTGAACAAAATATTGATAGTGGTCCTCAGAACACCATCTTTTACGATTCAATTATAATGTTTTATACGAGGTTTGTCAAAAAATATGAATTCTACTCAAGTATCTACCTTTTAAATTTGACAATATCGATTTTATTAAAAATTAACTATTTGAAAACATTCGATATTGCCACGCTTAACTATGAAAAACCCTAAGTATGTATGTATTGATTATAATTGAAAAATAAACTTTTGATTATCAACAATATTTTAATGATGATTAAACGTCAGTTTTTTAGTGTGTTTCTTTTATTGGATTTTGTCTATCAACATTTTTTCAATTCCTGTGTTTAATAACTGTACTGATACTATAAACAATTATTATGATAACTAATATTATGGAATAATATGTTATACAATAAAATAATTAAAAAAAACTACCGTTGATGCTGTGTAAGTATTATTAATAATAAAATTATAAATACAAGTACAAGCTGGTCGTAGGTAAAGAGTATAGTACGTAACTCGTGTTATAAAGCATTTTACGCACGAATGGAAAAATATATAGATACAATTGCTTACCCTAGATATAGTCGGAAGATCCCAATTTAAATTTTAAATGTCAAATTCAATTCACAAAGAAATGTCAGTCACTCACCGCCAACTTATACTTATACACCGTATTATTTTCTAGTACCTACTCAATAATTATTTACCAATAAGTATTAGGTTACTTTACCAAATTCTATAGGTTTCAATCTCTGATTTATAAAAAAAACTTTAATATATTATTATACCTACATCTTTATAAGATTAGATACCTATAACTACAAACATATTGGAACTTTTTCTTTACATACGGTATTTGAAAAATTACTATTTTAACTAGTTGTGTATATGCAAAATATATACAGACTGATATAATTTTATATTCATGAATATTATTTTGACTTATGTGTTAATATTGAAAAGGATTCTATATTTTAAAATCTTATGGGAATGTCAGTGAAGTTCGAGATCAGAAAATATTAAACAAAAGTTTAGTGGAAAGATGCAAATTAGCAGTCATTAGATTTGGTGAAATACGGCCTGGCAAGTCAAGTCGAAAGTTTGGAAAGGAACAATTACTGAATCAGTTAGAAACATTGACGTACCCTGAAGTTTTCATACCGCAGAGTTTATCTGAAATAAATTTTTTAACTGATATTAGTCAGCTATTCACTAAATATATTCTAAACCAAATATAATACCTACTACCGTTTATAATTAATTTTTGTGAATGAATGTATGTATATGTACGTTTTTTTGGGGTAACATTCACTGAGACCTGAAAGATCTATTGCCCCCCTTACTTCTACCTAGTTTCTGAAGAGAGTCTCTCAAACTAGTAGCTCCTGTAGCTCTATTTCCCGGAGACATTTTAGGACATCCAACTTAGGTTAATGTTCCTCTTCTATCCAGTAATCTCCCAGGTACTGTGCTCTAGGGTTCTTAAGTGCTGTGGAGCTGGAAAGTGTGTAGATGGAGGTTTCTTCTCCCATGCCACAGAATCTACATTCTTCTTCCTTCACTATTTTGAGCTTTTTCAGGTGCCCATTCAGGCCACAATGTCCCGCTAGAATCCCTGTTTAAACTCTCAGCGCAGTTTTACTGTGACTTATGCATTCATTTGATCTCAACAGGTTGTATTCACCCAGAAGAATCTTCGATTGTCTAAGCCCTACTAGATCTTTCTAATGGTCAGATCTTCTCTTTCTCTCGGCTTCACCTATTTCTCCCAATATTACATTGGGGCTGATTCCGCAAAAGGGTTCAGGCCCCCAGAAAGGTATTTCAGTTGTGAATGAAACCATGTAATATTAATTATTCTGCATAATAAGTTTCAAGTATATAAAAATACAACTATAATTATATAGAAACTCAAAAAACAATATAATATGAAATTAAAAAAAATTTAAGTAATATATATCTCACTCTCACAAACTAACGTTGCACGTTAGTATAAATTAATTATAATCTTCACCTTTGAATATCCAGTATTGTTCATATTTTAGCCTTGAAAAATAATTCCAAATAATCCGAGAGCTTGGAAGTAGTGAAAAAGAGTTCAATCTCCCAACCAGACCAGATTATGACGGAATCCTCAATAACTTAGTAGATTGTTTTTCTCTAGCCGTCAAGACTACCCATTGTTTTTTTATATATTATATAAAACATTGCTCCCGAACGATGCCGGGCGAGACGCTAGTTATACATATGTCTGTTCCAAACGCAATTAGAAACGATCAGGGAATAGTCGACCATTGCAATCAGTGATAGGAATTACGTGGAAGTATAGACTCGTTGTTTACTATTACCAGTTACTCTCTGATAGTTTCCTACTGCAGTTAGAACAGACCTCATATTATGAACCTTCCCAATAAACTATTGTTGAAAACTGTATTAAAATCTGTTAAGTAGTATGTATAAAAGATCTAACAGAGCAAGCGCGACTTCATTTTATAATACATTTTCACACTTTTGGTTGGTTTTAGTAGGGACTTCTAGGGATGTCCACTTTTTTCTAGTAAGAAATATAGCCTATGCTACTTAGTGGTAATGTAGTTTTCCAACAGCAAAAGAATTTTTTAAATCGGTCCAGTAGTTTTAAGTTTATTCATTACATACAAAAAATTTTCTTCATTATAATATTAGTATAGAGTATATTTATTATCGATATAGATAACATAAGGGTATACTCCAGAAAACCAGGTGACAGCTATGGCAAAAAAATACACAAGTCAGCGCCAAGCAATATAAAGAAAACTTCAACAGCTTTCTGCGATACCTTCTTATGATCGCCTTCATGTGGTATGGTGGTTGCATAACGTATATTTATAAGAAATAATCTGCATATTTATATAATTTTTGAATTTATGTACAAAGCAAGTTCAGCTTTTAATATTCTTATTAAAATTGTAGGAATAAAGTTGGGATTAATAGTAATAATTGAATGTTTATCAATAAAACTTATACTTAATACTTGGAGCCAAAGAGGAAAATATTAAATGTAACATATGTCGAAGGGTATAATAATGAAAATAAAAAAGAAGGAAACTGTCTGATTTAGATCTGTGAGGTCAAACAGATCCAAAACATCCTAGTAAGTCAAGCGGCATTCTACCAGAACATGGTTACACAGAATTTTATAACGAACATACAGCTAAGAACTTGTGGAACTTGTGCCTATTGATGCAACATCATCCTAAACTTTGTCTTATGATTTGGGAATGATAAAGAATGTGAAAAAAATCATTAAGATAATGCCAAATAGCAAAGGGGGGCAAACCACCAGACATAGAATTTTTTTTTTAAAACTACAACAGGAAATAGTTATTTGTTTAACTAGGCAGCAAATCTCTTTATTTTGGTTGGTTGCTATGGAAATGTATAATCACAGGCAGCAAAAGTAATACTTTGCTGCCTAGGCACGAAAGTGATTACTTTGAATTGTAATAATTTGCAAATACAATATCCTCATGAACAATCGGAGAAAAAATTATATGTTCAACTTGGCAGCAAAGTAGATTGACTGCCTAGTTAAACAAATAACTATTTTTATCGTACAGTAACTCACGTCTAGAAGAATAAGGATTCATTAAAATCATCAAAAATATATTCGGGAAAGCAGGAAGCTGACGACAGTAAGGTATAATAATTCAAGTAGGTACCAAGGTGACACACGATATTGGTGGCGGATGGTGGAAACCATAAGGGCGGATGAAATTTAAGGAAAACAGTCGAGAAAAAATAACTGGAGGTGGATACGACTTGTCTGATAAATAGAAAATGCTGTCACTCAAAATTTTTATCTGATTTATTTCAAAACTTTATACTACAATTGCAATTATTGTTGCTCAATCAAATGTAAACCATTCACATCAAGTTCATATTGTAGAAATCTAAATTTTCCTTAAAATATTTAATTTTTCAAGTAAATATAACCCTTTTTAAAAAATCGAAAGAACGACCAAGTGAAACCGCTATGGCGAATTATGAAGGGCAGATCTTTGACTGTACACACAAATGACACGGCTATTATTCCAAAAGCTAGAAGATGGCTAAACCATCCGCCACGCACCAAATTCAAATCGTAAATTTAAATGCTCTTCCAGAATCTTCTCCAGAAGTTATCACAATAATTTCGGAGAGCCATAACGTTTAATTAGAATTTCAAACAACACGATGCTACGATGGAGAGGATGGTTTTAATGAAAATTGTTTTTTAAACACAATAACAATTTGTTTTATGTGTATATCTCTCTGCTGCTTCGAATGTTTGTGTTTCCTATTGTGGATTGAAGCTAGGCAATAAGAAATTTAACGGTAAATTCAGTGGCTGCAGATTTTTTAATGAAGAAAAGCCTTAATTTGCAAAGTTTATAATTCTGCTGGTTAAAATATACTCCATTTTAAAAGCAGTAGTCAGCAAATTTGATGTTTTTTTCCATTGATATGAAAAGAACAAAGAAGCAAATGGAAAAATTTCACAGCCACCATTTTATATGAAAAATTTTAGTGATTAAAGAGATGAAAACTTATTGGCACGAGATTTAGTTATATTTAAGGCAATTTTAATGAACAATCGCAACAATTTTATTACAGATTTCTCGGAATTAAATACGGTGGTTATCATGATGCTCATATCATACAAAATTTAAAACAGTTTTCCTTGCTTTTGCGTTCGTCTAATAGAATACTATTTCTTATGAGACATGCACCTTAGTTTTCTCAACCATTTTCGATACTCTTCCAACAACAATGACAATTTTATCAACACAGACCATTTGCTCAAGATAAAATTGATTGACAATCTTTATATATTTTACAAATCAACAAGTTTTTGGTAAACCCCAAAAATTCCAAAACGTTTGGACAAATGAAAATTTACCTCAACAGAGAGCCACATAAATTCAAATATTCCTAAACCTACTCCTACTCCCAACTTTGAAAACAGTTTACTACAGACAATATTCTTAAAGAGCTTGGACATTATGAAAAACTTTTCAATTTTGATCAATAATAAGAGAGAAAGATTTTGGTAAAAGTACCTACCTACGATTATATCGAAAATTTCCAGATGTATGTGAATCCAAAACAAGTATTCAAGTAGAGTTTACCTACGGTTTTTTGCATTAGGCGGCAAAGAAAAGCCATTGGCAGAGAGCTATATGAAAGTTTCAGTCTACACTCTAATACATTTTTTAAAGAGAATCAGTCCGAAGAATGTAATTTAGAGTTTAGAAGACCACAATAGATCTGAAAAGGTCGCAGTGGAATAGACCAAGAGCAATCTGATAAAATCTATTTATCTATCTAGATTTTACCTCTTGAAATTTTGTTTCTGTTCAGAAGGTTCGGAGTTTTGTGGATGAAGAGTGGAAAGATGATTTGTACGAACTGAGACGTCGATTTTGTTTGGAATTGAAGCTTTTCGTTCGAAAGAAGAGTGGATAGATGGAGCAGGAGCAGTGCGTGACAGTATCTAGTTCCAAATTCGGGATCGTTGTTGTATGACATTCTTCCAGATAGATTTTTTTTAAAGGAGCCGTCCCTTCCCGGCCCCACCGCAGCCTGTGCTTATTGTGGATCCTCCTAGTGTTCTGATTACAGCCTATTTAGCCAATCCGTTCCCTGTATTAGACCGTACCGGCACCACCGCAGCCTGTGCTTATTGTTCCTCCTCCTAGTGCAACCAATCCGTTTTCCTGTATTGTCTCATACATTTTCTTTGTTGGTTGTAGAAGTCTTCTGGAGTCATCTTGTGATCTACATAGTTTCTGCCTCCTGTGATCCAGCGTCACACAGCGGCATAATATTTGCAGAGCTGTTTCGAAGTTCTTTTTGCATCTCCTGCATGTAAGGTCTGCGTTATACGACCCTATTTTGTTCAGGTGCTACTTTGTAGGAAAGTGTCCCGTAAGTAGCCCCGTTATGTTCCGTAGGTTGCACCTGCTCACTGAGAGCAGTTCTTTCGCTACTTTCACTGATGGTTCTCTTATTAATTTCTTCCGTGTGTTTGCCTGGGCGTATTCTTCCAGTGGTTATTGTGTTGTTCTGTTACCCACCCTTTTAACCATGACCTAGTTGTGCATCTGAGAATGGCCACAGCTGGTTCGGGTCCGTTTATCAGGGTTGATGATCCTGCTCTTGCGAGTTCGTCAGCTTTTTCATTGCCAGCGATTTCTTTCAGATGGTTTGTAAGAGGGTTTGCATTTTTTCTTGACTCATTCTACCAAGATCTCAGGAATAGCAAAGTTTGTGAGGTGATATAAGGGTTTTCATAAGAGACGTGGAAGGCATCTCCGCAAAGTACAAAGCTAAAATTTGGAAGATAATTTGGATGTAGATCGAAGAAAATTCATCGACTAGGTATGTCGTCTTTTTTCGTACGGTTTCAGTCCTAGTTCGTGGCATGCTAGCACTTGGAGAGAGATTTTCATCACTGGATACTGTTCTTCGTAGATTCGTGAAATAATTTATATGGTCCCATTTTTCAAACTGCTGCAAGTAACAATGTGCCAGTGACCCTTGCCTCGTTTCTGCTCGAAAAAATAAAGCGAGTACTTAAGTTGAGTCGTTTCTTGAATGCAATAGTGAGTAATAATTTGAAGTGGAAATGGCAGCTCTCGCGGGATACTAGTGTAGTTTTCAAAAACAATATTTTACATCCCACTTCTTCCAGGATGGAAATCATCAACCTTGCACTGATAATGGCGCCCTTTTAATTCAACACTAAATGAGATAACAGAGTCCCATTATCGGATCAAATGGAATTAAATGTCTGTTTGGTTATATTGCCTGGAAAGTATTTGCTACTTTATCGTGAAATGATCAATCTTTTGTGAAATAATTCTTATAATAAAGCTCCTAACGAGATGCCACAACATTATATAATATTTTACCAAATTTTAGTAATCTCTTTAACCAACAAAATAATGTAAATAAGTTATATTATATATCTGTAACTTGAAAGTATTCAAGATTTCAATGAAGAAAAAGTTGCAAGTAGATTGAAGAAAAAGAAAGATATCTAACAACGAAAAAGCGGTTAATATATAAAGTCACCGAAGTTTCAATAGTGTGGGGGAATCAAAAGAAGTGCAAACTCAAGCGTATTTTTGGCAATTCCTTCGAGAGATTGTCTTCTCGCTTCCTCGCCATAAAATTACAATTTAACCTGCTTGCTTACTTTACCACTCGGGAATATATTATTCCGTAGTCGCGCTAACTACCTCTGCCAGTTAAGGATTTGTGAAATATTCTTAAAAAGAATCAGTACATTTCTAATATACAGGATGGCCGAAAAAATGCGATACGGGGTCATTATTCGGAACTCCGTCAACATTTTAAACAAACAAAAGTGGTGAAGTTGGAATGTACAATTTATTACAAACTCAAAACTTGCAAAAAGACAAAGTTAGATCATTAAGTGAACTATTTTATCACTTTTTAACAATAATTTCTAATTATTTGTAAGACTTGTTTCAAAATTTAATGGATACGACATTGGAGATGACATTCTTGACTTTTCACTTTTTGGACGAAGCCTCAGAAGATGTTTCAACGGGCGAACCCCTTCATTGAAAAAATGTGGTATTTGGTCCACTACACAACCGTCGAGCGAATCACTGCAAAAAATATTGGTGGTGTTGTCATCGTATCTTACAAGCAGATCCAGAAAACAAAAATATGTTAAACTGCCTCTTACCTCTGAAAAAGAAATAGCAACAGAAATGAGAACTATTATCGGAAAAACAACAGGAACAGACAAGAAAGCAGCAGAGATGGCGAGGAGCTGTTTCAGTAAACAGTAAATATCAAACGAATGGAATACAGTGGAATAACACCTATCCACCAAAAAGTAAATGAGGAAGTCTGCAGAAATTATAGACAAACAACCCTACTCTATACCACCTAAAAAATACTTGCAAACATATTAAATCAAAAGCTGGGAGCATACAAAAAAATAATAGATTACCAAAACGGGTTTAAACCAAGAAAACCAACAGTAACCGTAATACACAACATTGAACAAATCCTTGAAAAATCCCTGGAATAAAATACTGCTCTACTAGTCATTTTTATAGAGTTCAGGAAAGCAATATTAAGATTATAGAAGCACTAAAAATACTAATAATCTCAAAGAAGCTTATGGAATTGGTGATCCCTAGAAAACCCTGAAAGAGAAGTAATTTTTCAGAAGAATTTAAAATGAATAGAGGTGTAAAACAGGCAGACTCAGTTGCGTCAGCACAATTTAAACTAGTTCTTGAATCCATTTTAAGTAATGCCAACTTGAACGAGAAATATATTATAGAGAACAAGAATTAATTGCTTATGACGACGACCTGACCATCGTGGCTAGAGCTAAGAAAAGTCTAATAAAAGCAGTAGAGTAGCTAGACACAGAGACAAAAGTATTCGGGCTAGGAATAAATGAAGACGAGACAAAATACATGCTAGAGGGGTGAAACAAACAGAACAATGATACTCACTTGAGAATAAAGATTACAAGTTTGGAATTGTATTAAGCTTCAATTATATATAATAATTATATATAATATCTATAGGACTAACTAGTGAAGACAATATAAAAGAAATAATAATTGAAGAAAACCAAATTCTTAAAATATAAACCCATCAGCAAAAACAAAGATACAAATCTATAAGACTTTGATCAGACCAGTCATCTCTTGAGTATTAAAAACAACAACTATAAATAAAAAAGCAGAAAATACTATAAAGGTAAATATATCAAGAACATTTCTTTGATCAGACATAGCAAGAGACGGAGGAAGATGATTAAAAAGAAATAGAAAAGGAAACAGGTGAAAACATATGTAGTCCGATATATAAAAGCAATGAGACTGGAATGGATGGGACACATTATGGGAAGAGCACCAACAGAAATATTAAAGAGCATAACAACATGGGTACCATTAACGACGAGAACAAGATAAGACCACGAAGCAGATGGTGGGATCAAGATATGAAAGCAATTAAAATCGAAGACATGAGAAAATGGAGAGCTATAATAAAAGAGACCAGGACAGATAAAAGATTATACTAGCACTAATATAAGAGGAGTAGTCCACCTCGTCAATAGGATTTTAACACAGCTCTATTGAGCTAGCGATAATCTCTCGGGATTGAACGGCCATGATATGATGATAATAAGTTAAGTGACTGTTTTCAAAAGAATTTTCCACACAATCAAATATTTTGAAATGTTATTGACGTATGGCTTGTATTTAGATTTTATTCAAAAGTAGGTGAAACAAAACAAAAATTGTTTATGGAATAATAGTTTGTTTTAGCCTCAAAGAAGTGGGTAGCACAGAAATCTCTAGAATGGTGGATAATCTCAAAGACAAGTGGAACAGTTGATAGAGGACATTCACCAAAGAACACTGTCAAAACCTAAGTAGATATGCTAAGAGAGCACTGTAAGCTTAACAGGCAATCAAAGCAAATGGGGTTAACATACGAAGCAAATTCTGTCACCTAAAAGATGGAACTGCCGAATACATCATATGCCAGTGCGACAGCATGACAAATGTTCGGTGTCTTGTACTAGGCGATGAAAAGCCACCGGCAAGAAATTACATGAAAAATTCAGTCTAGAGGCTGATTGGCTACCTAAAAAGAGTCTGGAATTGAGAATGTAATTTAGATTCAGAGGACCACAATAGTGGAATAGACCGATTAACCATCTCTTAAAATCTAATATAGGATTTTTCCACTCTAACAGGTCAATGTCGTCTAAACCATCCTTTAGTAAGTCTTGGTACTGCTGGAAGGTTCACAGTGCCGTCTTTGTCTTAATATTCGAACAGCAGAGTATATTTTTTATGCCTATTACCACACGGCTCAAATGAGGCTTCATATGTTTGGCAGACTTTCTCCCTCTCTCTCTTGCTCTTAAATATATATCCACATCTTTCACCAATAAAACAGTCGAATTTGTTAAAAAGTTGCATTTGTTTGTTGGAGTATGAACTGGTGTGAGCCAAACTTTAGTACAGCATTCCACGTTTAATCGATATTTTTATATTCGTAGATAATCTATCTTCATTTTTCTGTTTTTTTTTCTGAAATGACCAAAATGACGAAAAAGTATCATGTCGAAATTCATACATCACTCTATCAAAAGATGTATAAATTGGTTCCCATGACACTCTTTCTTTAAACTTTTGTCACTTAAAATTATTCTTTAATATTACTGCCAACATAAATAGACAGTTAAAAACTATTACAACTATCTGGCCCAATTACAATTGAACAAAATTACTATTAATTTAGACCAGTTAAATACTATTTGCGGAACAATTATATATTTTGTTTTATTTGCTTTTACGTTGCTTATATGATCAGTTTTAATGCATTCATCGTTATTTTATTGCTTGTTTCACTTACACTTATCTCTTGATTATAATTTAATACCATCTAAAATTTCCCAGGTAAAGAAATTTGCATCTAAGAAATTACTACTCTGTAGTTGAGTTTCTCCTGGCCCAAAGTGTTTCATCTGTAACTGACTTTTAAGTGGGGTAATGCAAGGACTATTGCGCTAAAGCGCCTTGAAATTAAACTGAAATCTGGAGTTGCGGTCCATGTGGTTGTGTAACGACCATCAAGACATTTGAAGGAGGACAATGGCGCGATTCCCCTCCTTGGACCCTTCGTAGAGAAGTAGCATGACAAGTCAGCAAACTTAAACGTAACTTGACTTTAACGGCGAAGTGGTAACTTAGGAAACGTAAAAGTACAAATACAACGGTAGGTCTCTTGAGACAGCAAGATCGCAGGATATTTACACACATTGTTAGAATGGAGGGCGGAAGAGGGTATCTCCCCTCCCAGGTGCGGTTTTGATATTATTGCTGCTGCTTAATTTGTTTATTTTTATCATTAATCAATTGATTTCGGCATTATTATTGTAAAGTATTGTATTAGCTCAGATAGTATAAAAATATGAATAAACAGTTGGTCTATTGAAAACAATTAAGGTTTTTTTTTTATAGTCACAATAACAAATTTAATAAATCATCTCTGTTATTAGGTAACCAAACAAAAATAGCTGTTTACAACAGACTAGTCTGTCATCTCTGGACTACCATCAATAAGTAGAAAGTGATTCCGTTTTGTTGGTTCTGTCCACTCTCATTGAAAAAAATGTCACAATCATTCGAGATACCCATCTAAAAGTACTTCCTAGTTTAAAATAATTTTGCACAGTGCTATAATTCTTATAACTTAAAAAGACGCCTTCAACAGGATATGTTGAGTAACAAATAAAAAGAAGAGTAAAGCCGGGAACACATTGTTCTAATGCTACAAAACGCCATAACATCCAACATAATGCGTCAGAGATGTACTTTGGGCACACTGTTCCCACGTCTTTCGATACGACGCGACGCTACGTTACATAATTATGGAAAATGTAACCAGAGTTCAGACATTATGGTGAGTATTAGCTCCTTAGATGAGTTGGAAGAAGAACTAGAATATGCAGCATCAGCTTCACTGTTATTAGAACGGAAACAAAGTCTATATAGTACTAGCTTTTCATATTATAAAGACACTCGTGCTTCCGAACCAACTCAATTAATGAAACTTCATCGATTTTTGCCGATATTCTATACAAATGATGCAACCTTCGCGTGCATACTGTTACTGCACCTTACAACGCGGTGCCACGCGACGTGATATCATTTGATGAAAATCAGGCAAGAGGGGATTCGTACCATGTCGGATAGCGTCGAGTCGCGTGGGATGGGATTGCATCAGAACATTGTACAATGTACAAACAATAATATGCACCACGGTGTCAGATCCTTCTGACGTTGCGTCGGATGGCGTGGCGTGGTGTAGCATCTGAACAATGTATTCCCAGCTTAATACTTTTACATTCAAAGGAGTTATGGTTTATTTACGATAAAAAGACGATGACGTTGCAAAACAAAATATTGTGATGTTGCCAAGCTGTATTTTTTTTTCTCTACTTAAGGAAAACTAGAAGATTGACATTTATGTAGCAATCGTATTAATAATAATGAATAGCGAATACTATTACTTTCGTCTCTTACAGCAGTAAGCGGGAAAAGCGAGAAAAGCAGGAACATATTTCGGCAATCTCATTCAAAATAGCTTAACAAAAGTGTAAATTGACATTTACTGTTCAGCTGCTTCAGCATTTTATCAACTACACACTCCAAATTTTCCCAAATTATTAGTTATGGAAATAACTGTTTTTTTTTAATCTTGAAACATTACCAAAAAACTTGTAAATATTAGATAATGATCGAATGTCAATAAACGTCAAAGCAAACTGGGGAATTTTACCAGTTTATCTGACAACGTCTTGAAGTTTTGCCAACCCGTTAGCTGTAAATTGCCCTATTTGTTGAGGATAAATTGTATTCACGGTTGGTAAATTCGTATTTATTCTGATAAGCAGGAAAGTAACTAAAAATGACATAATCGTCTTTTTATCGTTAAAATCATATAACTATGCATAGTTTCTTACTTAATCACAGTTTCCTGTAGAAATTGTAAGTAATTTTCAAATTTATAAGACGTTTTAATAGTGTAAAACCTGACATCAATAAATAGTTTCAATAAAACATTACTTTTGCTTATTATTATCACCTTTAATGTTGTTCCATGTTCGAGTCTCAAACTGGAATGGATCTAAGCCCCTCGCTTCTTCATATCGATGAGTATATTTTTGTAAGATACTGTAGATTTTATTTTCTATTCTAAAGCGTAGTAGTAATTATTAAAGGAGCAGGTTAAACGAGGAATAAATAAGAACGCAACGACTCGAAACGAACATGAGAACCGTCTCTGTCGTTCAACATATATTCTCTTACTCAAGTTGAGTTTTCCAGAAGTTTTGGAGTCGTGTAAGTAAACGGCTTTCAATATACATGTCGTTAATTTAGACCGTGGCTATAACCCTCCCGTTTTCTTAGAGAGATTGTGCTCCAAGTTGCTACTTGATTATTCCCTTAGGCTTTGGATAATTGTGTAGTAATAGCAAGAAGTACGGAGCAACCCTTCAACTGCCTTATTAAATAAGTTGTTTCAGGTAAGCGTCCAGATCTAAACTGATCGGGTATAATTTTTGGCATCAAAAGTTATAGCGACATTTATTTTAAATACGCACCAACTTTCAGACTTCCTTCAGTTATACGGGGTGTCAATTTAAAAACGAACGGCATTTAGTGTTGTCTGTTGACCGTAGTGTGACTATTCGTATTTATAACAATCATGGATGGATAGTGCTGGAAAAAACTTATCTTATGATTCTTATGCAAAGCGGAGGAAAAGAGTATTCAGACGAAAAATTTGGCAAACGAAGGAAACTAAATCTTAGTGTATGATTTTAGTTATTAAAAAACAGCACCATATTTGATAAGAGTATTAGCTATATCTTTAATCATAATTCACAACAACCAGACGACAACTACAGATGTCGCTGGATATTCAGTATAGTTTCCAGCGCGTCATAGAAGATTGGTACATTTGATTTACGTGGCTCGCGCTCTAAGCTATAACTAACCATGAATAAAATTTTAATCTACTATTTCACTTCACACTTCACACTTCAAACAGGGGTGTTTGGTCGATTATTGATAACTACTTTAATTTTTTTAGTGAAAAAACAAAACGTTTTTTTTTGTCCTGATGCGTGACAAAGGTCCTTACAAGTTTCCAAGAGATTGTCATTTCCCGAAACAGGATATCAAAATACCCTTGCAGTCTGACTCAATTTGTTTATAATAGAATAAGGTGGCACTCAAGGGAGGACAATAAAAACAAACCGATAAAAGCAAATCCTTTATTATCAGCCGGCTACGCCGTCAGCTTACTTCGACTGTTTATCCTCTTTTGAAAGTTCCCCCAGCCTGTTCCCCAGCTTTCGCCGATATACTTTCAGCGCTGGACTTAGGAATATTCATAAATTGAGTTATGTTTACTAATCTTAAGACACTTTTCAATTTTAAATATTCATTAAATAGATTTTTACAAAATACTTTATATTTTATCTTAAAGCTTGTATGATGTTATCGAAGTACATCGATAGTAGCCTGCAACTTTCTCAAAACGCTTTCCAGAAATACAGACGTGAATTTATAAGACTAATCCAAAAACCTTTTGAGCAAACTAAATTATAAATATTACATATATTTTTGCTTTTTAAATTTTCTTAGGACTGGTCTAGACATTCTTAACATTAATTTTCAGATAAAAAACAATCTAAATCAGTATAAATATCATAACCTTAAAAACGATTATGAATACCTTACTTATCTACTTACTTTAGGAAAATTCGTTTGATCGTTTGAAGCACCCATCTGCCTAATGGTATCCATTTCTTGACTAATGACAGTTTGGTATTCATAGAGAGGCCTCCAACCAAATTTTATATACTGAAACTATCTATGAACAACACAAAGCAGGTAGCTCAAAAGCTTCAGTCAACTTGTGCGAAACTCCGCGAACGGAAAATGGCACGCTGCTTTAAGAAAAGTAGAATACCTAAACAAATTGAAGGTATACATAAACGCAGTTTATGCGGTAATAATTGAACATATCTGCATACATACGAGTCCATAAGGCGACGTAGAGCGTATCGAGATAATAAGTTGTTGGTGCTGTACACAAAGGTGCTGAATTGGAAGCTATAAAAAGCCACGAGCAATAATACAATAATTGTTCTGTGGGTAGAGTTAATTGTCAGAGGGGCTTGAGGAAAAAATGTGCTAGTGCGATACTGCATACTTTTAAATAATACGTTTCGTGGTACCATTTCAATTGGCCAGTTCTTTATTTCGTTCTCATTGTTTTCGTTATTTATTAAATAAAGAAACGTTATTTCACTGCTTAATAGAAAAAGATGTTTTTCTCTTTTTAGGGCAAAGCCTGCCAGAGACATTTATCCTTCGATTTGTTTTTGTTTTGTAAATAGCTTTGTTCTGTTTTGTTTAGAGAAAATAACTTGTTTTCATTTTTAATAGGGGCTTTTCAAACTATCGATTGGGGATTTTGTGGTTTGTGGATACTATAAAAGCAACAAACACATAAAGGGGTTGTTTATATGAATGACGATTCACGTCATTGGAGGATATTTTAGAACAAAAGTCATGATGATAACTATATAATATATTTTATTTTTCAAACAGAATTTGAATAACTTTCCAGAGACGAAACAAACGTGGTTCGAACATTTTGTTTTCTTTTATTAGCTTTTTTTTCCCTTCGCCGGTACCACCTCAGCCTCCTGGGCTTATTGTGGATACTCCTAGTGTTCTGACTACAACCTATTCAGCCAATCCGTTCCCTGTATTAGCTCATACAGGTTCTTAGCTGGTTGATTGTAAAAGTCTTCTGGAGTCATTTGGGTTCTGCCATAAAGTTTCTGCCTTCTGTGGTCCAGCGACTCACAGTTGCATAGTATATGCAGAGCTGTTTCGGTATCCTTTTTGCATCTCCTGCATGTAAGGTCTCCGTTGTACAGCCCTATTTTGTTTAGGTGCTCCTTTGTGGGAAAGTGTCCCGTAAGTAGCCCCGTAGTGGTGCGCAGTTTGTTCCTGCTCATTGAGAGCAGCTCTTTCGCTACTTTTTCTGATGGTTCTTTTATGAATTTCTTCCCATGTATTTGACCAGTCGTATTCTTCCAGTATTTCTTCTTGTGTTGTTCTTTCAACCACCCTTTTAACCATGCTTAATCTAGTATTTACAAAATATTACTTGGGTTGGGTCAAAGCTAAGCTGAAGAATAATATCTTAAATGTAAATGATAACCGGCAGAATAAGATGCATATTATAAATTGCTGTTTTGTTTGTTCAAACCGGCGATACAATCGTTCTAGGTATCGTTCGCGGAAGTGCCTTCCAAATAATTATGTATCGTTTTTGAGACGGTACGAAAACTGTACCAACTGAAAGAGGATGATAATAGAACGATTTTCCTTAGTATTAGAATTAACGAAAGTGACATGCGCATATCGTCAAAAATGTCTTTTTAGTATAAAGTGCAATGAAACTTCAAATTAAAAATTTTGTACAATTTTATTTATAATTTTACAAATTCAATTTTATGTTTCCACTGATTTTTTGTGATAAAAACGTTCAGTTCTTGAATGTATAAACTGTATTGTTACGGTTTCCTTTTTAAAATCTGCGATGGTGTTATGAGTAGATGCTGCGAGTCGGACTCGCGCACCAATGGTACCGTACCATTATCTGTAATAGTGAATATTCTTCTAATACATATTTCAAGCGTTTACCTGTTGTGGTTATCAATATCAAGCAGAATCATTATTTAGAAAAAAAATTAACATTAAAAAACTTCCTCACGGGGAATTGAATTCCGGTCAACTGCGTGAGAGTCTGAGATGCTTCCTACTTAACTACCGAGGAATTTTAAAAATTTATATCTATAACGTCAGATGTATTACATAGTTTAATTTGTTTTTAGTATTTGCTGTTAATTTCTACGGATTATTTTACTTAAGCTTATTTATGTAAATAAGTATTCTTGATAGTACAGTGCTTCTAGGTGAGACTTTTTTTGACAAGTTTTTTTTGACATTTCTTTGAAATAGAAAAAAAGATGGGTTGACGGGCACTAAACGAAAATGCTGATTGGTGGATTTCCTATACATTCTAGGATGTATATGAAATCATATCCATTCAGTTAAATGATATGGCCTACATTTCCATTCTGTAAACTATGCAGAAAATGGATAATAAACATGTGGGCATAGAAAAAATTCAGTAGCAATGAGCATAGAATAATTTAAGAATTTCCACCTTTCAATTTCAGGAGAAAATTCATCCAATTTTTCGCAACATTTAAGGGAACATACGTTTATAACCACAAGAACTAGTGATATAAGCTATAATCGTTGCTTAAATAATACACTCCGTGAACTTATTCGAGCTAACTCAATATATCATAGGAAGGGCTGATAAAATAACTCATCTCAACGACCCTTGTTACTACACTGACTATTTCAGCTTAGTATTTTAGAATGCATGTAGGTATTTTCAGGGTAACACTGAGACCTAAAAGATCTATTGTGGCTCCTTACTTCGACTTAGTTTCTAAGGAGAGTCTCTTAAACTAGTAGCTCCTTTAGTTCTATTTCCCAGAGGAATTTTAGGATATCTGCAGGCTTCAACTTAGGTAAATGTTCTTCTTCTATCCAGTAATCTCCCAGGTATTGTGCGCTAGGATTCCGGAGTGCTGTGCAGTTGGAAAGTATTTTAGAATAGAACAGCAGCAAGCTCACGAAACGAGTACGAAAGCTGGCGACAAGTTGGCTTTTTGGTTATTATTTATGATGTGTCACTACTACAAGTTCATATTCCATATTTATATATTCTTAATTCTGGATTCTGAATAGGAAACGATACATTCAACGATAAAGAAGGAACAGTTTAAAACATTTTCAGATTTCTATTGAACTATCTGTCCAACGCTATTCTCCTGGGGGTCAATTGCTCTAACGCAACTGAAAAAATCAGAATTCACAAAAAAAATTGAAGTTATCTTTTTTGAATATTTACCATTCGAACCAATCATTTGAAGAAACTAAAATTTTCGATTTACGCCACTGGAAAAAACAACTATGAAATAAGATATACAACTTTCTGACGGCCATATATAAATATTGAGAAAGATAAATATCTCTAAATTAGTCGAATCAAAACGTTATTGTTATTATATATTGTGCACTCCTTGGTAGATCACACAGGTATAAGAAACAATTAGATAAATTTAAGGAATTAAAAATAGTATATTATACACCAATGAAGTATTTTTATTGACCGAGCACCAAAATTATTTCGTGAGGGGCTTCGCCCCGAGCGGAGTAAGCGAGGCTTATAAATGTCTTCACCACCATGGTGTATGTATATACAATTTTTTCCACTACTAGCCAAATTTAAGACAAAAACTAAAAGAATTTAGAGGAGCGTTTACCCCGTCGTCTGACTGACAAGTACCTATACTGTCAATTTTCGATATATTATAAACGCACTCCTTATGTCATCAGTCATTTTTGGTTAAGCGCAAATTTTGAACCAATCACATTTTTATTCAAATCTAATTCAAGCAGCAAATATGTTAAAGACAATCTCCAGGTTATGCAAAATTATGTTGCACAAGTTTTTGTAGAACTACTATTCATAAAAACTCTAAATATTTGAGATTGTCCATTATTGACCTTGCTTCATAATAGAAAAAATTATTAACCACTAATGGAGAAATTCAACTCAGTTAGCTAGAAGAAGCAATAATTGTCAACTTTCTGTAATCTTTCAAACAGCGAAAATATGGGGATGTCTTCATCTCAAATGTGACAAACTGTATATAAAAATTTAAATTATTATCACAGAATATTTTTGTAAAGATATTATATTTATTGCATTATTGCACATGCGCCATCTATGGTCCTTATGTGCTTTTTGTGTTTATTTACTTTTCAATGCATCCTTCTTATTACTATTTTTGTAAAAAAAAACTGTCAATTCATATGTAAATAAACATCTTTCTATTCATTCTATTCCATATAAATTGAGGAAGTTTTTCGGCCCGTAAAATTATTGAAACACGCAATAAAACCACTTTTAATTCCTATTTGTTTTGAATACAATTGCATGCATTTTCATCTTTTATATCGGACTCTATCAAATATTGATCATTAATTGGATGAGTGTAGTCAGTCAAGGTTTCAAGTCCCCTATGATTGGAAGTTGGTTATTGTTACAACTGGTTTATATTCGTTCCTGTAGTTTTATTTTTTATTATTTCTGATATAGAAGTAGACATTTTTTTCATAAAATTGAGTAGTATATGAAGAAATAGAGTCTTTTCTTTTATGTGATAATCGCTGAATGTTTATTATTATCTCCTTCACTGTCTCGTCAAATTAGGTCACAAATGAATTTTGCATCTCGTTGCGTAAGGATTGATTTTATTGGTAACATCAACATGCGACCAGAATGCACAATTTCATATTCCCAGCTCAAATTCACAAGTGAAATCAAAAGGTACGCGAAGAGCCCGAAAGTTAACAAACAGTCCCCGAGCTGATGAACGCATTCATGCGATCTGACAAGCTAGCCTTTTCCCTTCTTTCCTCTGTTACCCCTTCGGAGGCTGACCGGATGTCCACAATTTGTCATAACTTACACATTGCCCATATATTGCCGTTGCCGGAATTTTGAAGACGGATATTTCACGTTTCAATGATTGAAACCACGCACCCTTTCCAGATTCAGTTTAACACTTTTCGACACGCCTGATAAATTGAAACTGCTCAAAATTTTTATTAGAACCAGTGTCGTCCAGTATTGAAATTTTATTACTTTTCTATTAGGTAGTATTTTTATCAATAGTTTCCTATCATGTGATTAAATAGGTGAATAATAAATTCCATAATCAGAAACACATGCCTACTATTTTACGTGACAGATACATGACTCTAATATTGTTTATCAATTTTTTGTTTACTGATAAGTGCAATAAAATATTGCGTACCAATTTACACAAAATCAATTTAATCACTTTTTTGTTTGATCGTTTCAAGTATCAACAAGGTCATTTTCAATTTAAAATCTGGTATTACATTGTTTTCTTTACTACATCCTATCTCTATTTGATAAATACAACAAAATAATAATAATAGATGCTTGGCCTTCGTTTTTATCTTAAATAAATATATTTAGTGAGGAAAAAACTGTGAAGAAAACAAAATCTCTCCAAGATATGTGTCTCGATATGAACTAAATTTATTTACAGAATTAAATGATATGTACACAGTTTTTACACACGCATTGTTATATAAGTTATATTTAAGTTTTATTATTACATTAAATTGAATCAACATACGGCTTACAAACTTTATAAATAATTACCGTCATAGTTTCAACGATAATATAACCTAACTGGGACTATACCTCATTTAAGAGGGGGAATTTTTAAATAAAAACTATTTCGAAAATAAAAGAACCCTGCGGTATTCTTGGTTTAGAAGAGATAAAAGAAAGTAGCAGTATGATCAATTTTAACTAGTTATAAACAAAGCAATACACAGGCAGCCTAATTAGTAATAATATTAAAAAAATCATAATTAGCTCATAAATCAGGTGCTTAGTCCATGTTACTCAACCCTTTATCTTGGTCTTGCATTCTTGTTCTAGATGCCGTCCACGCTCTTGTTAATTCGGTCTTTTTTTGTGCTGCTAGTGCATCTACGATCTTTGTTTCAATTTATAATCATATCAAAAAGTCATCATTAACTCATAAATCAGGTGTTTCGCCCATTTTACCCAACCCTGTATATTGCGTCTTTGGTCTGGTGGACAAAGACGACACAAAAGAATGCAATGATGAGACTAGGCAAGGTGCAAAGACTTGCTTGTCTCAGTATTGCAAGATGCATGTGAAGCACGCCAACGGCAGCACTAGAAGGCTTATTTGGCCTTCCTTCATTACACCTCGTGATAATGGGAGAAGCAAGGATGGGACTATTTAGGCAGCAAAGTAACCTGAACACAAAATAGATCAGGACACATATCCGTCAAAGACATCATAAGTGAAGCCATTTTAGATATGAAAACAGACTATATAGCCAATAAACTTCTCCCAAGTCCTAAATATGAGGTAGAAATACCTCACAGAAAGGACTGGCAAGACTGTAGTTTCCCCGAGGAGAGACCTGGTACACAGACGGGTCACAGACTGGGGAAGGAACAGGAGCAGGGGTGTATAGTGAAATGAGAAACACAAGATTCTCCTTCTCACTAGAATGTGTAAGGATTAATAAATATAGGACTGACACTCATAGGATAAACATACTAACTGACGGCCAGGCAGCCCTTGAAGCTTTAAATAGCCGCAAGGTAATATCCAGACTAGTAGAAGAATGACGGAAAGAACTAAATGAACTAGCAGACCACATTAAAGTAAGATTAGTGTGGGTGCCGGGACATAACGGTATTTCTGGAAATGAACTAGCTGATGAACTCGCAAGAAGAGGTTCATCAACAGCGTATGTTGGACCAGAACCAGCTCTTAACCTTGGGACCACAAAGAAGGTAGTCCGAGGGCAAATACAAAAATGGGTACAAAGCCAACATAGACTTCATTGGAGGAACACTCCAAAGCAGGTACACAGTAAAACCTTCATAAGCGACACCAGAGATGACACATGTGTAAAGCGGGCCGAAGAACTACTGAATATCAGTAGGAATAAGCTAAGAATTATTACAGGCTATCTACCGGGTCATACCCCGGTAAAAGATCACCTGCATAAAATGGGGTTATATAACGGGAACCTCAGCTGCAGACTTTATGGCATGGAGACCGAGACCGCAACCCCATATCTTGTCTGACTGTGAGGCACTGGACTCGAGGAGACGGGCAATCTTCGGAGAGGCCAACGTGTCACTTGAAGTATATGGCACACATCCAATGGACCTATATCGCCTACTCGAAGGTACGGGGACAACTGGATGGGTGGACTAAATGTGAGAGTGGAGTACAATAACCCAATAGGCTGCAGTGCTCCCGGCATCTGAACGGCTTCCAAAACACACACAAAAAACCCTGTATCTTGATTCTTGATCTTGATTTCGGCCGCTTTGCTTAAGTGCTTAAGTCCTTTTCAACTTGCGAAACCGCACCATAAGCTGTATTTATGTGGTTTTAAAGATTTAGATCTTATGTTTATTCCAGTAGTCTATGGTTTCATTTATTGGGCCTTATCGGAAACTCGCTTCAGTAAGCTGCTGTAAAAGATAAGGCGACAACGCGTTGTTTTGAGATGACAAACAGTTAGAAGACTGTCATACTAACATACTTTGAGCTCTGATAAAAAAATCTGTACATTTTAAAGTTAGAAAGACGTAACTTTTACATATCTCAGTCCCTAAAATATTTTATACTTCCCTGTATCTGTTAAAATATAAAATTAGTTCAAGGCTAACAAACTTCTCCAATTATCACAAAAAACCATTGTACTAGAGATAAAAATACATTTTTAAAATAGATATGATTTGTTTTCCTCACTATATATATTTATATAAAATATTACCATTCCACATTACCATTCCACCCAGTACGAATAAGCATGCTTGATTCTCTAGTGAGTATCAAGGGTCTCGTAACACCGACTTCTCGCAGATACACCCTTATAATAAGTTTGCACCTTTGTCGCAAGTGGCAAGCAAGCGGCAAACGGCAAATAATGGCAGGGGTAGTTTAAAATCGGGAGCCGTTAATATGAATACTGATTTCTTTTCACCCAAAGGAGCGACGCTCCTCTATCAATACCGGTGTTATCACTTTTTTTGTATTTGTATCATCCTATTTTAAATTCTGGAGACAGAAATTAAATTTATGTCTGGTACGCTGCTGGCTTTTTAAATTGTTCCCATTCATCAATCAATAAGATGTTTTTAGTGTTTATTATACTGTAATCAATGTTTTTATAGGAAACAAAAAAATTTTATTTAGATTTTGTATGGAATATTAAATATTTAGCAAATGCCACATTTAAAAATGTAGTTTATTGATACTTTACTTCTTTAACGATTTTTAGAATTCTATAAATTGTATCCTAACAACTCATTTTAATTTTTTATTACTAGTATGATTTCGATTAGGAAGTATGTCTAGAATTTGTTTGCTCCAGAGATAAAAAGTATCCCAAACTTTATTTTCACCGAAAACATGAAATTCCACAATGAAGATTTTTGCATTTTCAGACCAAAATAAATTGGAGAATACCCTGTATTTGTATTGGAATTTTTTATTTCACGTTATTTAAGGAGAAGGTGCCGATATGCACTATGTACTTGATGAACAGTCCTAAACAAACCTTTTTGGGAATTCAGAAAGACTTGTTGGATAAATAAACAACACCTGCTTTTGGATGAAATAACAACAGGGACGTATTTAAAAAATGTAAGTTAATCCTATTGCAAAATATTTCTTTTTCAAGCTATAAATGCAGAGAAAAGGATTTTGTGAAAGATTTTAGATTCACCAGCATCTATAAGAAACGTTGATTTGGTACTAGAGTGATCTGTTTATGTTTTGTAAGATAATAAACAAACATGTATACAACAGGTATAAAACCATGCTCAACTTTTTTTTTGAATTGGAGGAAAGGAGAAGACACAATTGATAACTTCATTTTGGTAGGTAAGCATTTATTTTTAATATTTTCAGTTTTATGCAATTGGAAGTTATAAAAAAAAACTACAAAAATGAAGTTTTTATTTTCAAATTACGATTAAATTTAGCAACGTAAAATACATAAAAACATGCAAATATTATAGCCAATTGATTTTTTTCGTCAATATAGCATCTAGTTGGTAGTCAAGTGTCAAATTGTGCATCAAATTTCAAATAATTGACATAAAATACAGAAGAAGAATAACTTTTTTAACAATTTTCCAATTTTCATCTTGGGTCTGACATATAGAAGCGTTAAAATCATCGTTTGCCTAGGAATACGAGAATTCATCTTTTTATTATACTATTATAGCGATTTGAGGAATACATGAATACAATAATTACGATATAAAAGCGACTGCTGAAATGAAACTTGTTGATGAATTTCGGTTCCTTTAAATGAAGATACAACAAAGTAAATTTGTTGAGGAAGGAATTGTCGAAAATGAGATTATAGATTGATGATATCCCGAAAAGACGCATTATGGAAAAAGTCCGAAAATGCGAGAAGGAAAGTAGGTGCTCCTTATTGGGTGGACAATACTCCATGTCAAAGACAAGCAAAAAGATTAACACGAGCTTCTGGTTTCTGCGCTACGCGAAGTGGACATGGGAACAAGCAGATGCTGACAGCGGAACATTATCATCAACTGCGAGGTTATTATCCACCATGTCTCAAATACGTGTAATAGGTTTACTTAGAGCCTAATCTGAATACAGCCTAACTCCAAAACAGATCCCTTTGTAATCAAATATAATCGTATTTATCGTGCATTCATTCATTCCATGGATTGTGCTCAACTGCCCAGGCATCTCTCATGTTATCTACTTCCATTCCAGAAGCTCCTTGTCTTCTATATGTCATGAGTTTGACTGGAGATATTTTCAGTAGTTGCAATGGTTCTATTATTTCTTCTCCAAAGTGATTCCGTCCGAGTCCTTGAAAGCTCTCTTAGAAGTAGATTAAGTGAGTAGGTGTTTCATGATATTCATATTTCCTGCACATAGTATCACTAACTTTGCCCAATTTATGCAGATTTCTTCAGAGTGAAGTGTCGTCACCAGGTCAGTAACTGACTCTTACTCAGTTTCAATAGCCTGCTTGAAAGCTCCTTGTCCATCTTGTTTATTAAACTCTCTAAGTTAGTATCCAGTTCCCGCGGTTTCCCCTTTTATGCATTTATATTCCAAAAAACGGTTTCTGGCCTACAAAGTCTCTTAACAACCTTCTTCAGCTAACTGGTGCGCCATTTCACCTGCAATCCCCTCATGTGCCGGCACCCATATGAGACACTTCGTTTTCTCTTGCTAGCCTGTTTAAGGGATTATTAACAATTTTTTATGAGTCTACATCTAGTTATTGGATTACAGATAGCATTAAGCAGAACATTTTAATTTTTTGTCGTGTATTATGTTTTTATCAATACAGGCTATACTGACAATCGTCTCTGCTTGCAACACAGTCGTATATCGACCAATGCCTAAATAATTTTCTTTCCTTTTAAACCCAGTGCCAGGTTTTCCTTTGGAACCATTGGAGAACCAGATGATTTCTTCAGATTTACCTGGGTGCATCACTTATTAACTTCCATCGATGCCATCACCGTGCTGTCATTGCCCCGGTAATACCAAAAAAAGCTTGTTTTTGGATTGCAGTATATTCACTGCAGAGGACACTTCTGTCTTTCTCCACCAAAATATTGTTCCATCGGTTATCGTTGGACTTATCTGAGTTGTAGAGACAGGTAGAATTCCCCAGATTTTGTCCATAGTTCTTCTGCATTGCAAGAAAAGCCTAAAAAAACCTGTCGTCCTGGTAGTAGTTTTGTTCAGGTGTGTCTTGCATTTCAGTTTGAAATCAAGTTATTATAAAAATATCCAACAGAAACCGACACCAAAAATTGTTACTAAGCATTAAAATTCATATAAATATCAACTCTTTCGATTGTTTGAACAATATATCTACTGAAGAATTGTTTATATTTACGGAATGTAGGCAATCGAGTATTAAATGAGTAAATTATTTGTTACGTGTAACGTTCATTATCTTAACAATATTTTTCGAATAATAAAAATGATGTATTAAAGAGGTCAAATGAAATATTATTCTGTTTCTTGAGGTCGCAACAATTACACTGAAAAAACAAATCACTTTTTTGAATGCGAATTATTTCCCAGCAGTATAGATGGAATTGGTAAAAAAAATACAAAACTTCCAATATGAAAAAAAAATACTTTATGTGAAATTATGGTTTTAAGTGCCTTATGAGCTCTGTAGTGATTCACTTTGATTCAACGCTTATCTACTTTTGAAAAGAGGAACATGCCTTCCATACATTTCTTAAATACATTAGTTCAAGGTTAATTGAATGACATAAATCAATCCTTATATTGTCAACATTACAAGAATTGGTGTATAAAAGTAATTTCTACATGTATGATCCAAATATTGATGATTCTAAACTACAAGGGTATGACCCTTTGTAACAGAATTTATCCCAACCCAGTTTCGTGGAGTAGGTTCACCTACATTCTACCCTTATGTCGATAATCGATTAGCCTGCCAGTGGATGGGGATAGTCATTACTGTTCTATTGCGTACGTAAATAAAAAATATCATTGCCAACATACAACAACAAATTAAATTGATTATAATAAAAGCAATAAACTCTTAATTAATTAAAAATTCTTTTTATAAAAATTATACTTATAATAGTTTATTTTATTCATGTACCTAAATGGGATGATATAGCCAGAGATAATAATATAGCAACAAAATTAAGCAGACTCTTCCTAATTTAAAAGGATCATCAATTAAATTGGGTTGAAAAAATCCAAAAATTTTACTCGAACAATTCTGTTATTATTTTTCTTTATATAATAATATGGGAGTCGCCTTTTGTTGTTGTTGTTGTTTTTGTTCCATATTAAAATCGTTACACTGAATCTACAATTCATGATTCAAAACCATTTTAAATGAGCTGCAAATATTTATAGACTGTATTTATGCCAAAATACCATCCTGAACAATAAACAAGCAGTAAAAATTACAAAGTTGCTCGACTGATTCGTTGGAACCAGAAGAGTCGATAAGCAATAAAATGAATAATTTGGAAATTCTGAATGTGAAGAAATAAGATAGGTTCACTTCTGAATTTATTAATATATATTAACATAAAATACATGTTCACACAATTGTTATCTATAAGGAATATACGAAAAATTATATCTTAGTCAAGTGAGTATTCATATTCCTAGAGATAGATAGAGAGTTTCGTGATATTTTGTAAGAAAGTATTTTAATGAAAGTATTGTATGTATGTATAATTCAAACAACTTGTATTCAAGCTTTTAAAGAACGAGCGTTGAAGATAACGATGGTAAGAAAATTGAAAATGCTCAATCACCGAATTAAGATATTATTTCTAATCAAATTCTTAAATTAAGTATGACCTAATTGAACTACTGTATTTGCTTGGGTCTTGTGAAACCAACTGAAAGTAGCTCACGCAGTGGTATTGCGGGGATTTTCGTCGCCTGGAGCCAACTGGAAATACGCCGCCTCACATTGATACGAATATCCACAGGGAGTTATGGAAATAAGAAGTATTATTATTTATGACTAGTAGCGCCAAATTGGAAAGGCATGGGCCGCAGAAAAAATGTGACAGCGAGACAAAGAGGTGAGCTTTTGCGTGACGTATGGGACAATACCGAGGAATCCAGATCCAGTTCAGTTTTAGATTCATCTATGTACCACTCTAACGTTCCCACCTGACTGCATGCTTCCAGCTCATCCCAGTTCAAATGGATATTGTATGGTTGGTTGTCTTTAATTGTGGCCAACATGTTATCACTTCACACTTAATTGGCGAGTTTGTTATAACATAACCTCGTGCCAATTCCCATGGCATTCCAGCCTGTATGCATCCATTTTTGCTTCCGTTTCAACATGCAGAGGAGGAGGAGGAAAGTTGAGAACGGCTTCCGTTGTCGAAGTCGGGCTGCTACTCATCGCATACGTTATACACAGACAGACAAGCCTGTGAAGTTCTGATAGCTCCAGTTTGGCTTTCCTCTACTCCCTTACTGGGTACCAAACTAAGGCTCCGTAGGCATTTATGGGATGTTCACACCCAGTATACGATTCCTGGATTTAGTCCCTATGTTTTTTCCATCGCCTGTTTGACAGCTACTAGAGCCATTTTCCGTTTATCAGCTTTGTCAAATGAGCGGTAAATTCCAAATTAGTTGTGTAACCAGAATTATACCCAGATACTGGGCATCCGTTCATTATCGATACCTCCATAGAATCTCCAAATGAAGTTTGCCTTTCCTGTCCTATAGAAAGTCATGTTTTTCATCCACCGACATTTGGTGTTGTCTTCTCCACGCCTGGCAACCGCAACTATCAAGGAATCAAAGGAGGTGTTGTCGTATTAAGAAATGTTCCGAGAATAGGATAACTGCAGCATTTGCGATATTTATTCTCTTCCCCCTTCCGTGGAATGTCTTAGAGGCTAGGGAATAGGCCAAAGTATACCTACAGCTTTCCATCTGTCAGCACCTTCAATTAATGCTCATCCATCCTTAACACAATGGTAGTTTCCTTTGCTTTAGGATGGTTTCCTAGGATCCCTGAATCCTGTGTTTTTAATTTTTTTAAACTCGTGTTCTAAGTTTTCAAAAGTTGGAGGAGATGTGTTGATACCCAAAAAAAGACTAAGGCAGTTTTCAGCAAGTCCTTAAAATCGTCGAATTTAATTCCTCCCAGGGCTTCAGTGATGCCCATTTTGATGAAGAAAAAAGCCTGCTTGTACGTTGCTACAGGAGTCTGGGTTTGTTTAGGTTATCACTTGCTAAAATAGTGGTAAGAAGATCTTCTGGTGGGTTTTTATTCTTCTCATAAATTTCTCACTGCGCACTTTGTATATTGGCGTCCGATGAATTAGTGTCATCTCCAGACTGACTTCGGATAAAATTTTTGAAGATGAGATCAACATCCGGTTTATTTATCGTGGTGTCCATTGGAAATCCATTAGTTTCTAAGGAAGAATGGTCTTCCACAATAGTGTCTTGCTTGTCGTGGGAAGGCTAGGAAGACTGGGAAACAGAGGTTTTGCCTGTTTTCCCCAGGCGCACTATACCGTAGGATTGCGAAGCTTTTATAGTGGTTGTTACCACGTGGTACAATTAAGCTAAGATTCCAATGCTTCTTAGTACAGCATACTCTCACTTGCTGGAGAAGTCGTTGCAATATCAAGCAGTTTACAGTCTGTGCTACAAGCTAGTCGGCGGCAGACTATTTAACAGAATTTTTGGAACTTCAACGTTCCTTATCCCGTTTTATCATTCTAGTATTCCTTTCTACTTCTCTGAAAAAGGCTGTCAGTCTCAGTCAACCAATCCCCTTTCACAAAGTCGAGTTGTTCATTGCAGATCCTCTATCCGCCACTGAAGACGCTCCACAGAGGTAACTTAACCGAATGGGGCGTGTAGACACTTGAAGACCGATGCACATGTAGATCTGTAACTTCCTATGAGCGTATAGACATATTATGCGCTACCTGTAGCTTGTAGAAAATTTTATACAATCTACTATCCGATTCATCTAACGGTTTGTTTTTGTGACTTTATCGTGCTGTGTGTTTCCCATTGACAAATATAATCAATTTTATAGGTCAATGGTATTTTCAATTTTTTTTAATCAAGAAACCTGAAAACATATATTTTTAATAACATGAATGTATTACTGCGGACAGCATAGTTCCCTCACATTCCCTCCGAATGAAACTCAAATTGTTGGTGTTTCTGGAACGTCTCATTTTCATGGCAGTCATGTTTCTTACGCTGATACTGAAAATATTATTATTCATTGACTGTTTTATTGAAGATAATATTCCCCATTCTCATATCAAACCTATTTCTTTAGTCCATATCCCCATTCCTTTATTTTTTTTCTAATTCATGAAAATTTATATACTATGGTACGAAAATGAAAATGAAATTTGCACTAGTTCATCTGTATCACTGGGAATATAAGACCTTTATAAAAAGTATCCCAGAATTACCATTTTTACGATTCCATAATTACGAAAGTAACAAATCATCGGAAGCTATAGACTCACGAATTTATAGAAAACAAAATTTTTAATTCAGTTATCTAACGTCGGTCTATTTCTGCGACTTGGGCTAATCAACGACGCCAGGAAAATTTTGGCAAACCCACTAGTTTCCAACCATTGGTAACGCTCTTCAACGAGCTCAACGTCCATGGACTGGGGACCTCGGTTTTACGTCTATATACATATCTACATTATACCTAGGCGTTCCATTACAGTGCTGGGTCGCCGCCTTATAGAATCTTTAAAACTGAAAAAATGGCTATCCTCAGCCAATAATACCACCCTGGCCATACAGAGTGTATACTGGCAAGTACAAGTACACTCTAATGATCGAGACAAAACAGCTTTTTCTACTGGCAACGGTTTTAACATGTTTCAGGTTATTTCATTGATGTGATAATGTGATCTGTAATGTTCTGGACATGTTAAGAGATTTATGGAGATGGTTTTATGAGGATTAACTTGGAAAACCTGTCTAATATATCTTGATTATGTAATGATTATATCGGAGAGCATCTGAAAAATGTGAGTGTAGAGTACGATTCAAAGAAGAATGGCTATTAGAGTCACACTAAACTAAGGCAGAATTTAGTGCGTGCTCTCTACATTTCACTGGAATACCGATTAACTCACCAAAAGCGAGCCTCCAAACGATGAAGTAGGCTATGACACCTCTACCCCGGTTCTTATTTGAATCGGAGTCTACCTAGTTGAGGCATGCCAATTTAAACATGTATAAATATTCACTATTTCAAATGAAGGCCTGTTATTTGGAACAGCGTTTCCGAAGTGTATCTATTGAAGATTGACCCTAGTCAAGGGTAGTTTTCTTGAACTCAATTTATATTACTGAAAATTAGTCAATGACTATTGTCCAATTATTGATTATCTTCATCGATAAACTAACGTAAACTCTCGCTTTTCATACTTTTCACGTGTTTCAGATAGTTTCCGACTTTTAGTTGAGATTTCTTGATGATTCCATTAATGTTTTAATCGACTATTGATTCAAATATTACAGTAAAGGGTAAATAGATAATATAAGTCCATGTAAAATGTATTCTAGTTTGCACGTTTTGGTTCAATGACAATGCTCACTATTTGTATCGCGTATAAATTAAAATAGTTTAAAATAGCCCAGAAACATTTAGTAGGAATAATCAGAAATACGCACTAACTAATTTGGCGCAAAATTGAATTTAAAGCAAATTAAAGTTTTCATAATCAGAACAAAAGTTAACAACGATAATGACATGTAAATTAAAGAGGACATCAGGAAACAAATTTAAGGAAAAAGTGGAGCAGATAAAAAAAGAGTTTCATCTACTTGAACTTAAACTGCTTCTGCGTCATAATAAAATATTTGCACGATTGGAAGAATAATTATACTGTATTTAGATTACGTAACTGCTAAACAAAAAATCAATCAATAACAAAGCATTCTAAAAATATTTAAATGCATTCTTATAAAACATGTTTATTTTTATATATACAGGGTATACCGGATACTTCTGAATGACTACAGCCTATTGAGATCAATTGAAGTCAGAGTAAAACGGCTTTAAGAATTTGAAGGGTATCCTTATGGAATCTTTCTACCTAAAAAACACATAAACATACACCTACTTGCCGAATGTATATTATTTATAATAGGTTTGTTCCAACCGCAGTCAGAAACCGTCAGAAACGATCAGAGAATAACTGGTCATAGCAAACAACGAGTTATTTCCGCGTAATTCCTATCACTGATTGCAATGGTCGACTATTCTCTGATCGCTTCTGACGGTTTCTGACTGCGGTTGGAACAAACCTTATGAGTACCTTTTTTTTATTCGCTTATTTAATGTCAGTCTATTTAAGCGACAAATGCTAATCATGACACCGAGAGCACTCTACCCCTTACCAGAAATTTTGCAGAACCCACTAGTGCTCCAACCAGTGGTATGGTGCTCTATCAAGCTCCTCCGAAAGACGGCATATCTACTATACTTCATGCTCATTGGTATCCTTGTGGGCTGCAGGCTCTATGGGATTACGACAGTGTTTTTCCAATGGTTACCCATCCAATTACTAACCGGACTCGAAATTGTTTCACAGTGCTAGGTTAACGTCCATTTATTATGCCTGAAACGAATAATTTTATTATATTATATGAAAGTTGATTTCGAATACAGTGCGAGAAAATAATTGACACAATTTACAAGTTCAATCCAAATCACTCAGATAAAATGTGGCTCCTTACTGAGTAGCTGTGTGTAAAAAATTTGGACGTGGCCAATATTTTGTCTTTATCAACAGAATTGCCAATTATTATTGGTGTTTTAAATGCACGAAGGATGGATAATAAAAATGATCCATATTGATATGTGTCCAATTTACCATTGCCTTATCCTAAACTCTAAAGCATTTAAGAAAAAAGGTTGAACAAGAATATAACATGATTGGAAATAGGTTTACAACTCGGTTTACTAGCCATACTTCATTTCGATCTAACATACTGCTTAAAGTGAATAACAAAATTAACAAAATATTTTTTCAGCATAGCTGGATCCGGAACGTCTAAAAAATTTTAGTAAAGGACAATTTTTTTATATCATTCCTTACCAAAGATGGAGTTATTTATTAGTGAACACATTTAAAAAAAATATTTGTAAAATTATCTTATTTCTGTCACTTCAGGCTTCCGAAAGGAATTCAAATTGACGTGGCCACAGAAATAGTATAGTCCTATCAATTTAATAAAAAATTAGCGCCAGATTTATTTCAAAACTAATTTAAAATGTGAAGAGGCATATGATTATTTTGAAAATAAAAATATATTATTAAATTGTGAGAGATGTGAAATGTTTAACAAAATATGTTTTAAAACTCAAAAAAATTGGATGACATAATTTTCCTAAAATACTGTATTTCTTGTAAAAAAGTTGGCAACAATGTACACTTTACTAAATTATGTTAAGCGAATGTTTCTGGTTTCTGCCAGAGGCGTACGACAGAGGCAAGTGACCTCTCCAAAATTCTACGCCGCTCAATTGTCACTGTCTTACGCCTCTGGTAGTAACCAGAAACATTTTTATTCACCACTATTCAGTAGGATAATCGTCAAAAAATTTAAAAGTGCTGAGTACAAATAGTTTTCAATGTCCAAAATTCTACATTTTAAATGTTCCCAATAATTAATGATATTTAGAAAACTTGTATATGTTTTATTCAATTTTTGCCAAAGGATCCTGAGTTCACTTATTTTTATCTGGTTGAAAATATCATCACTGGAAGACGGGAAATCATCTACGTCTACATGATTCTCAAATGGATCGTAGATAAAATACACTGGGATTACTATTCAAAACTGTCAAACGCGAGCTAACTTTTTTACCAAATAGTGTTTATAAAAAATAATAACATATTCGGAACGGTCGTTGAAAAATAAGTTCAAATGCACTTTTAATTTTCTTGAATTCGCTCTGGCTTGAAGAAAAATTGGATAGTAACGTTTAAAAAAGTCGCACTCCATTTTCATATCACTTTCGAATGCTTTCAACCGTTTGGTTGATAGCTACCCGGTAGGTGCACATAAGTTAAACCTAAAGTATTGCGGTTCGATTCACCGCTGTGGTGTTTTTTGTTTTTAGTTTTTTTTCACAATTTTTACAACATGTAAATACCTTTTCAATCCAATAATGCTTATCAGGATGATTGAAGTGGTAAGTTGTATTAGTAATATCTCATTAAATAAATGGGAAACTATCCTCATATCAAGATACTTTTTAGGTCCTGCCTTAGTTACATCTAATTTCATGTCGTTATTCTAAAGTAAAGGCTATGTAGAATATAAAAGATTTTATGAACTCTGTTATTATAAATGCAAATTAATAGGTAAACACAAAGAATACACTAACAACTTCGTGTCTACAGACGCCATGTTTTGAATTAGTCAACATGTCATACGATCACATGTGGGCCTTTTTCTTATAGTCCAAATTAGATTAAAGTTTGCTTGCAGGTTGAAATTATTTTTTATGATCTATTTCACGTGTATATTGTCAAAGAAAAGTGTTTCTGCACCTACTGTTGGAAAACATAACATAATACATAAAATTGTGCTAAAATACTTTTTCGCGAATAACATATTCACTTAGTACCTAACCATATGTTTCGAATTATCTCCTGAAAACTGGGATAATATGTATAATATTTTGTCAGAAATATTATATTGTAGACAGTACTTATTTTTTCTAGTTCACTTGGTAAAAATGATTTTAATATAAATCGGTTACCTTGTTTTAAAATTGTTCTATTGTTCCGCTTTTTTGATAAGAATCAACCAAACAAATAAAACCTTAAACTGTTTTTTGCCTATCTAATCTGCACGTTTTTTTCTTCAGTATGTATTTCAGGTAGACACACATCTGTTATTCAGTATTACATAGGACTTTTGTTTTTCAATAGTTCTGATCGCAAACCGTTACAATACGCCCCTGTGAATCTCCATTGAAGGCAGGTGTAGTTAGTTTGCTTTTGCATTTCTCTAAACTCTAAATATAAAACTGTGTAAACAACATCTCTCATACGGGTTAGGCGAGCAGACAAGTAAACAGTAAACAACACAGCACACAGTGTATGCCGCTCGACCGTATGCCTACACTCAGTAGGTTTCTGACTATATTTCGTTTCGCGTCGAACAATTTCATTGCGTACGTTCAACTATTTTTCATTGCCGCTGCCGGTATATTTAAACTTCCCGCCCAAAACTATTACGTAACCGACTTTACTGTTCTTTGACTTGACAAGACGAGATTGAATTTGAAAGTGCGGTGGTTTATATTTTTGTGAAGTTTGTTGTTTTGTTTTCAAAGTATTCATAACGATTTGGGACTTATTTGGATTTACTTGTTTTATGGATTTTCTTTAATGTGCAGTAGAATTGATGAGGTATTTATTTTATTTTCTAAAAATGTATTATTTTTTCATTTCAGCAATTAACACTATTTGAGTTCTTCAATGTCTATTTTATTTTCGATTCTGTAAAATTTTACAAATATATTAGATCTTTCATCAAATTGGATATTTTCTAGCCAAATTATTCACATGCTTAAAATATATATTTACATCGAGAAAAAACGCGTGTTACCGCGTTGATAATAAGTTTTATGAACTTGTTTCGCAAATGAAATGGAAATTTGGCATAGCGAAAATGTATCTTTTGAAAGTAAAATGAAAAAAATTAATTTTTCTTCATGGGAAATTCATTATACAGGAATTCTATCTAAATCACTGAATGTTTCGTTTCGGGAAAAACAAATCTTTTTATAAAACGTTTCACACAATGAGTTTAATAACAGATATTTCTCTATTATTGTTACATTCGATATAATATTTTTTTTGGTAAAGCAAACGTAAAATTACCTTGAACTATATCTTTTATTGCACATTTATTTCTTATAGATATTGTTATTATATCGGTATGTATGTACCTATGTATTTTTTCTAATTTGTACACTATTTACTTTAGTGTACCTCTCGATAATTTGTTACCAAAGGCATAACGAAAAAAATCCCATGTGAAATGTATAATTATTTTCAGTTTCTCTATCATCAGTACATACTTACATACATCATCAGTTTTTTGTACGAATTACTGGGACACCCCCTGTATACCGATCGATACCAACACGTATTTCAAGTTCAATTGTGTTACAATGTTGTTGATAAAAATTATTATCTTCTACTACATACTACATCTTTCATTTCTATGCAAAATTTTATTCGCTCATCGAAACTATACAGTGGTGGTCAAATGTGTGGTAAATTTTCCTAGAAGTCTTAGACATATAGTTATTAATTTTGAGAAGTTGGTATTGATATATAATTATTATAGTTTTGTAGAATAATATAATGAATACGATTTGTGAGTAAAAAACCACAAGTCTTCTATATTAGAGGTAAGTTTAACGCCTTTTCTGAGGTGTGCTTAAAGTCCATCTATCCATCACAAATGGATTAAGTCTGAGCACTCCTGTGCTGGGACACTAAACAGATCTGTATACCGTTTAATTTTACAATGAACTGGCTGAAAGAGCTTCAGCACCTGCCACAACAATTTCTCACATTCACATCGAACGAATTATTATAAGAATACCACGGCAAATTATTTGGAGTCCTCAAACAAAACAATCTTTTCTCAACAAATTACTCGATACTGGGTACACTACTCCTAAGACGAGTCTTCGGACGACAACGAAGATTCCTTTTTTTCACATCAGACTGCACCATTGAACTATTAAATATTATTAAAATTTGATTAGTCATAGTTTTCATAACAAACAGATTTGGGTCGAAAGTGACTTCATTTTTAATGGTCCTTTTCAAAATTCACGCTTCCAGTTTCTTGCAATAGAAAACTATAACCCTCAAATAATGACACAAGTAAAATCACATTTGCTACATTTTATAGTATTGAAAACAAAATAAGCAGAACGTGATAAAATTATACATCAATACGGTGTCTAATTGAAAACGCAAAAGTATTTAATTCATTATACCTATGCCTTATCTAAACAATTGAGATTTTATGTCACAGAAGAATTGAAAAGTTTCATTTGAAATGTTCAAATCTATTAATAAGCTGTCCGTTTGACAAGGAATCGTTTTCTTGTATCCTATAATAACTTGACAGAAATGATTTGTTTAATATTAACTAAATAAAATAAACTTATGTATTGATTTATACCCAACTTCCCAACACAATTCATCATTTAAAAAATCCATTACTTTCAAGTTTTTAATGTCCAATAATTCTTAAATTTTAGTATTCACAATGTTTATTATGATTAACCATTTGATGTAAGAGTTGTTAATAATATTTTCTTAAATTTAAATACTCAGGAAATATTTTGACAGCATAAATAAAATTTATATTTGTACTATATAGAAATTTGGATCATAACTTGCAGATTACGTGTTATTCGATTGTTTATTTAAATACATTTGAGTAATAAGAAAAAAACAGACGTATATATTGGTATCTAAAAAAAGAGAAGATATTGGAATGTATAGTAGACATGATATAATAATATAATGTTACAATACATTTTAAACGGCTATATTTAACAATTAGACAAATACGATGTCAAGAAAAAACCACCAAGAGAATCATAATAACTGATATCAGTTTTAAGACAAAGTTTTTTTTATTCTATTTTTGGAGTTGTGATTTTCAGTGAAAAAATTATCAAAAAACGTAATTTCTGTTAATTTTTTGGTACCTATGAAATCAATTTTATGGAGATACTAAGAATATGGCAGAAGTATATTTGACTGACTTTAAGTTTTTAAGTGGTTAAGCCGTGATTAGAGAAGTTTTTAGAGCGTTATATATCTTTATAGGAGGAAAGTGGTAAGTGGTGACGTTGAAGAGTTATTCATTTTTTAAATAAATACAGGGTGGCCGGAAGAAAATCAGGAACTAACGTGCTTACCAGTTAGTTAGGCGGCCCGAGTTCGAGTCCCGATCCTGGACCTTTTTTTTATTTTTTATTATTTTTTTTTTAAATATACTACTTTAAAATAGTTGAATTATCCATTAATTTGCAGTCGTAGAAAAAGTATAGCAATTTTTCTCACTCGTGTGCTGCGACACTCGCCTCTCAGGCTCGTGCCACAAACGCACACTCGTGAGAAAAATTAAGCTTTTCCCACTAGTTGCACAATATACTAATTCCACTTAGGCTCCGGAAATATTTTAATTTTTACCTATATTTTGAGTCTGGCGAACTGGTGTTCGTCAAAAAAATTAATTGATGTCAGTAGTTGAGGGTTGATAGAATTCAAGCGTGGAAATTTTCGCGCAATATTTTTTTTGCATTTTTTGAAACAACAATGATATGCCAAGTTGTTTTCGGTAATAAAAAAATATTAGTGGAAAACTGTATTTTGAAGGTATAAAGACACGAGTGGAATTGATTTCAAAGTATGAAAAAATGTATATTATATCCTATTGAAGAATACTGTGAAAAACAATATTTTTCCTTTATTAGCTCTATATGCGAAATATAAACGACAACCCTCGTAATGTACATTTAACTAATGTCCGACCTCTTTAAAACACCTATCGGCACTCTATAGTACACTTCAGGCTTTCAAACATATTTCCGCTACAAATAAAAATGTCTGCATATGTACAGACTCACTTGCCTCTATACACTCCATTAAAGATATATTTAGTGACCATCCTCTAGTACAGAATATCCATGATACCTATCAACTCTCCATTTCCCAAAATATAACAGTTACCATTCTATGGACACCATCTCATATTGGTATAATGGGAAACGAACTTGCTGATCAACTAGACTAGCTAAAAGGGCCACAACTTTAAACTATCATGCAGCTAACATCCAAATTGCATCCGATCTCAAGCAAGTGATCAAGCATAAGGTCTAGGCTCTATGGCAAGATCATTGGAACTCCACCCCGACAAAACTGCAAAAAATCCAACCTTCATTAAGCCAGCCTTACTATATTGGAGCTTCAAATCTCTCAAGACAAGACCTAGCGGTGCTGAGAAGATTAAGAATCGGTCACACTAGATTCACTCATGGCTATCTTATGTCATCCAACAATCGACCATTCTGTTCAACATGTAACTGCATCTTTACCGTTGAACACATTATTTTAGAATGCCAACAGTACACAGCTAAAAGACAACAGCTCAATCTCAAAGGAAGTCTTCAAGATTTACTCGGAAATACAGATAATGTCCTCACCGTTCTCCAGTTCCTGAAAGATGTCCAGCTATACCACAAAATACAATATATTTAATGTTTACATTACTGTACCTGTGCGAGTGGCCTTAGTAGCCGAACACGTTAATTGTAATAAAAAAAAAAAGTTTTGAGAAAGTTACCGTCTCCTTGCTCCAACCTCAAACATTCCTTGTTCGGTTGCAAACTAAAAATTTTCATTATTAAAGCAAGTAGAGATTTTCAAATAGGCTGCAACTATAATTTGTTTCAAAAAGTACATAGAGTACCTTATATTGGAATGTAATAATCCTTCAACAACCAGATGTATATAAAATATTACAGAGTCTCGAACTTGACAAAATATTTTACAATTTAATAGTCACTATTAAGTGGGTGAGGAAACTATTCATTTTATGGCAAATAATTTTATATTCGTTGGATGTTAGGTAAGGTTTTTGGCCAAAAACACTTAAACACGAAAATTTTATATTTTAGTCAATTTATTGTTATTAGTATTATATAACCAATTTTGTCAGGAGTCGAAAATATGAAAAAATACTAGCAAACCAGTGAATGTACTTCAACACTATGTTACTTTATATGTTTTGTCTGACTTTGGTGCATTTAGATAAGATAAAAACTAAATTAAAAATTTTTCTGAATACGATTCTTCTCATTTTATTTCACTGTTTACTGTATTTAGTTGTTTTGATAAATACCTGTATTTTTAGTAGTTTTGTTTTATTCATTAATGTGGGTGCGGGTAATTATTGATCAAACATAATAGATTAGCCTTCTATAAGGTGTATACAATATTTCTTGATTGAATAATTATTTTTTGAAATATAGTCGACTGATCATTTTTGTCGATAGATGTCTTCTTCGAATAAGGTTTTTGCCGATTTCAATCTTGCTAAACACTGTTCTGACTATATCGAGTGGTAAACATCGTAAATTCAAATAGTCTTTTAATTAGGATATTTACATAGGGATTTTAATTTTAAAGGGGTCCGGTGAACTATAGGGAAACACGAATTTTTGACTGATTTTGCGAAAAATCGATAGTACTCGCCTATTTTGAGAATTATTCGTCAAAAAATTTGCGGGCTATACATATTTTGTTAAGAAAAATCCAAAAAAAAAAAATTTTTTTTTGCGCCCCTTAAGCCATCACTTTTGAACTAGTTATTTTATACAGTCCACAGTAAATGTATTGCACTGTACGGAAAAGTGATCAACAGTTAGATTAGATTAGATTAGATTAAAATTGGAGTGGCTCTTTGTCCTATCCCACTGCGACCTTTGCAGATCTATTGTGGTCCTCCCTATATTAGAGCTCAATATCCAGCTTTATGTCAACAGTTAGTTTCCTCATAATATTGTTTAAATTACCACTTTTATAAATATATATTTGAAAGGCTGCGAATCAAGTAACAAATGACATAGAAGCTCTAGCGTAAGCAGTAGTGTGTAACACCCGTTAAAAATCAGTGATAACCGAGATGATAACCACAAATCTATACCAAATTTGTAGTAAATATATTTCTTTCTCTTATTGTTTGATTTCGAACAAAAAATGTTGATCGCACTGCTTTATTAGGTTTGTTCCAACCGCAGTCAGAAACCGTCAGAAGGGATCAGAGAATAGTCGACCATTGCAATCAGTTATAGGAATTACGCGGAAATAACTCGTTGTTTGCTATGACCAGTTATTCTCTGATCGTTTCTGACGGTTTCTGACTGCGGTTGGAACAAACCTAATGATGAATGCATTGTAGGTTATTCAAGAAGGGGAAGGGAATATAATCATTGGATTAGCCGTTCCCATTCTCAAATCACTTGATATTCGTGGTATAAAGTATTGGATATTTTCAAAAAATGGGAAGGGTGAATGCATTCAATGCTCTGTAACGCGCATATTAAGTTAATAAAAAAGGGAAGGGTAAATCCAATGATATTCCCTTCCCCTGAAAAAGAAGTTTCAGAGAATGCATGTTTAGATTTATGGTTCTGGTTACGAAATACATTAAACGGAAAGATATCTGTCAGTTATGTCATTAAAATTGTTTATATCTAAACTGGTTGCCATTCAAATATGTATTTTATAAAAGTGGTAATTTAAATGATGTTATGAAGAACTGGATTATTTCATAGACATCGAAAATATATGTTGTTGATCACTTTCCCGTACAGAGCGATAGATTTAAACTGTTTTGTATAAAATATCAGGCCAAAAAGTTATGGCACAAGTGGCGAAAAAACATCTTATTTCGGATTTTTCTTTGTAAATTGTGTATAGATATTGTAATTTCTTACCAGGTGGCTCTTATCATCTAGTACAAGGAACCGCACATTCCACATTCGCAGTCGTACTGGTACAGTATGTGCTCTGCAGTAATTTCTTCTTCTAGGTGACAAAATTTGCACATGTCTTCTTCCGTCAACGCCATTAGGTTTGCATGCCTGTTGAGCTTACAGTGTCGTTACCACCGCTCTGACAGTTTTCGTATTTTTGCTTATTAAGCCTGTCGTAAAACTCTAATAAACTGTTTAGCCTCACTCTATCCTGGTGAGATTACCCATTAACGGCACTGTTGTATTTTTGTTTTGCCAGCATTTTATTAATTTGACTAAATTAGTGTAGTAGAAAATTATAGTATGCTCTCGTTTTACCTGCCTTTTGTAATATAAAAAGGTTTTATTTGCATTTTGCCTTTGACAATCACATCATATTTGCTAACACTTAGTTGATTTTTTTTGTACTTTTTGTGAAAATGTGAGAAAAAAGTGGATAATTTTATACAAGAGCCAACAAATAATTGAGATTCATTGGGAATGTCCGAGGGGTAAACCACTGAAGAGAAATCTGTACACTATTATCTGTATTTTCCAGGTATTGTTCAAGTATTTTTTTTTTGAGAAAGTATTCATTTCTATTACTATACGATTAGGAAATGTTTCAACAGAAATTTTCTGTATTTTCCACTGCATTTTCCTTGTATTTTCAGGAGTATTTTCTAATGATACTAGTTTTTTTTAGAGTATTGTCTGTATTTTCAATGTATTTTCTCTAATTTGTACACTATTTTCTTCAGTGGTTTGCCCCTCGGGAATGTCATACAACTGTTGTCTTCCTTACACTACTAAATGACTAAAAAAAGGACAATCTTCAATTTGGAATTTTATTCTTCCTATGAATCAATTTGGTAGGAATGTTATAACTAACCTGGCGTTTTTAGTGGTAATAATTCCAGTAAGTATATTCTCCTTAATGCTATCTACCTTTTAGAAATATTACAATCAATTGGTAATTTGGCAATTTGACTGCTAAAGTGGGACATAACAAAATGATACCGTCGAAAATTGTATATAGTTGTTCAGTTGGTATTATTGTGAGATACATTGTTAAACAAATATGACAATATAACAATAGACTATTGACTTTTATTGTTTAGGGATTATTATTGTGATTAGTAAATAAGCAACTATATCAATGTCATCCGTTTTTTGTTCAAGATTTATATTACATATTTAATAAAATATTTGTGAGTTAGGGATTTAAATATGCACGTGTTTAATTGATTGCAATATGAAAGATGCCCAGCACTGCTTGATTAGATGAATTCTCTAAAATCGAAACCCGACAAATCCAATTTTAACTGAAAGAGATAATGTCAACCCGCAAATGGTACACTGTTTCTATACACTGTGTTAATTATAAGATGCGAATTAGGGATTCCTGTACAAAACCATCAAACGCGAGCTAACTTTTTTACCAAATAGCGTTCATGAAAAATAATAACAGATTTGGAACGGCCGATGAAAAATAAGTTCGAATGCACTTTCAGTTTCCTCAAATTCGCTCTGGTTTAATGCTGCGCTTTTGGCAACAGCGGATAAAATAGGGGAGCAATCAACATTCGGCATATGGCCTCTGGAACTAAGTACACGCTTCGATGATCGCGCACAATTATTCGTTCTCTCTCTTTTAAGCTGTTTTTCTCATATTTTCTTTATCGAATCCGAATCTTTTGATAAGCTTTATCGGAATCTATATAATATCTAACCTTAAATTTGATATATAAAATTATCAGGATATTATTCAGTCACTTTCGAAAAGGCTATAAAATTAATGATTATCAGCTTATTTTTTCAATTGAAAATACTTGAGAACTTCCATATGCTGATATTTTTCCGTGTATCAAGATATATTTTTGTATTATTTGAATAAATATAACAATAAGATTTATATTCACTTTTCATAAATGCTAATTGACGGTAAACAACAAAGTACAGATATGACGAGAACTGTCAGTAAGACATTAGAAAAAGGCGTAAGACACATTTCCGCTACGAAAGCAACGCCAAAATCGTATTTTGAACGACATATTGATAGGTTACGCTTGCGCGTTATCTAAACATCAGCCAATCAAATTTTTGTGAGATTATGGTAGACGTTTGTAATACGTTTAAACGGTTCATTATTGCCATATTTTGATAATGGTTAATCACAGACCTGTCTTTTTTCCATTTCTTCCCACGTAATGTCTAAGAAGGACATTAACAATCGATGACGCACAGCAAAAAGGCTATTGAATGAACTACATATAGTAATTTTTTCAAGTAAAACTATTAACTAGAGCAAATATAAAACTAATATTAACCAATCATTTTTTTGTAACGTAAATTTTTTCAATTCAATTTTTTATTTTTATTTTCAGTCGCATCAACCTCTAGGGTTATTAGTGACAATATATAGTTTTTTTAGATAACAACTTGGATATCATATTTATGTTATAAATTATGAACATAACAATCTACACCGAGTACTACATCTAATTTATTGCTAATATTATTTTGTAACCTTGCATGATTGAAAATTGGGCATAGGTACGTACCACTAGAATGTGTTTGACAGTTAATTGGCAATTACATAGTTGACACTGTGGAGGTTCAGCTCTTGTGAAATGATGTCTTGGAAAAACATAGAAACATTTTAATACAGTAATATTAAATTATATTATCGTTTGCTTACAATAATTGTTAGTAGATGTCCTAACTACATTCAGTTTTTTTTAATTAATTTAATTTGCACTCACTTTTATAATTTGTTTATCAATATAATTTTTTATTAATAATAATAATTATATTTTTCATATCCTTTCTCCGTATTTTCATTCTTTCAGGTGTATACACTTTATATAAACGATTTCCTAAAGGCCGCCACTCACAGAGATGTCTAAAAACGATATAAAATGTCATAGACAATATTTTTAATAAAAGCTAATATAGTTTAATGTGCAGTAAGTTTTACTGGAAAATTATATTAAAAAGAGGTTCCAGTTTTACGCAGACTGTTTTACTTATACTAATATTGTGAAGAAAATGATGAGTAAGTATCTATTGTTTGTTTGCAATACGTAAACTAAGAAACTACTTAATCGATTTTGAAATTTATTTAATTTATAGAAAGCTACATTGTTAGAGACTATATTTTATTTTAAAAATATTAGCGAACCAAGAAGGTGAAGACTATATTATTATTGAACAAGCATATCGGTATAGGGTGAGAGGTTTATAAATATCTTCACCACCAATGGTGAGGATAAGAAGAGGTATTAGGAAAGGACACAAAACTTGAGAAAATGAAGTAGGTTCAAAAATAGTGTATGATACACCAAGGTGGTGAAGACTGTTATTATTGGTCGAGCACCAACATTATTTCGTGAGCAGATTTGCTCGAAACGGAATGAGGTGTGAGGCTTATTATATAAATGTCTTCACCTTTGTGGTGTATATACAATTTTCCCACTACTAGTCAAATTTAAGACAAAAATTAAAAATAATTTATAAACTCACCATTTACCTTTTACCCCATCGTCTTACTGACAAGTACATTGCCAGTTTTCAATATATTATGAACGCACTCCTTACGTCATCAGTCATTTTTGGATGAGCACGAATTTTAAACTAATGACATTTTTATTCAAATAGTTTTATTTTCTTAGGTAATGTCAAGCAGCAAATACGTGAAAAACAATCTCCTGGGTATACAAAATTATGTTGCACAAGTTTTTGTTGAACTGGTAGGAATTGTCATTCCATTACTTATTTAATTTGACGTCTATGAGTTTGGAGCATTTTTTTGCAAAAGTTTCCATAAAATTACAATGTACGCTATCGAGATTAGTCGAATTATCTGGCAGAGAAAAATAGTATACCTAACTCGGAGAAAAATGCTTCATTAAATTATAATATTTGTTTATTTATAGTATCAGCTCAGATGACTGTCACCTCGGCAGTGAACGCCTGAGCTGATTTAAAGATTACAAAATAAATATTTTGTAATCTTTGGCTCAACACATAATAAGCGCCTTCTACTCCTAGTAATATAATATACTATAAATAAACAAATATTAAAACAACTGTTGAAAATATGCAGATCCGGAACACATGTCTTGGATTAACTTCAATAAACATTTTAGTCTGGCTCTCACAAAAATTATTGCATATTAATTACTTAATAATTTACTTCCAATTGCAATAATGACGTGTGGGACTTTGTCTATTTTATAAGAAAAATATTTTCCTCCACTGCTAGCTAAGGAGTTGACAATTATTGCTTCTTCTAGCCAATTGAACAGTTGAATTTTTCTTTTAGTGGTTAATATTTTTTTCTTTTATTAACCTAGATCAATAATGGACAAATTCAAATATTTTGCGAATTAAGGGAAAGTAGTTCAGCAAAAACTTGTGCAATATAACTTTGTGTAACCAGATTGTCTTTAACATATTTGCAGCTTGAAATTATCCGTTAATATAAAATTATTTAAATAAAATATATGCCAATCGCTTAAAATTCGCGCTCAATTAAATATGACTGATCACATAAGGAGTGCGTTCATAATATATCGAAAACTGACAGTGTACTTGCCAGTCAGACGACGGGTGAACGCCTCTCTGAGTTATTTTTAATTTTTGTCTTGAATTTGGCTAGTAGTGGAAAAAATTGTATATACCCATGGTGGTGAAGACATTTATAAGCCTCGCACCTTATTCCGCTCAGGGTAAGAAAAATAGTCTTCACCATCCTGGTTTATAATATACTATTTTTCCACTAATAGCTGTGAAGTTGACAATTATTGCTTTCTTTAGCCAACTGAGAAGTTAAATTTCCCTATTAGTGGTTAATAATCTTTTCTATTATTAACCTAGGTCAATAATAGACTTATTTAAATATTTTGAGAATTCAGGGATGGTATTTCAACAAAAACTTGTTTAACATAATTTTGTATACCAGGAGACTGTCTTTAACATATTACCTATCAAGATTAAATCATTTAAATTCAAATGCCATTAGTTTAAAATTCGCGCTCAACCAAAAATGACTGATGACATAACGAGTACGTTCATAATATATCGAAAACTGACAGTCAGACGACGAGGTAAAAAAAGAATTGTTTATACTATTATCTTAGGCTACTCCTATTAGGTACCTACTGCATATTTATTACGTGGTTTGTACTAATTATTATCAATATAATAGACATTAATTTTTTAAGCATTATGAACAAATAAATAGATAAATACAAAGTAGTCGAATAAAATTATCACTTGCTTAGCAGAAATTGGAATCAGCAAGTGCTAATTATAAAACTTTAATGTTCCGTGGCACCCAACAATGAAAAAAAAACAACACATTTTTCTAATTTATTTCTCAGTTTCAACGTATTTACTTTCACAGAAAAAGGAATGGTAGAATGATTGACATTTTTTCATAACAATTCCCAAAAATTTTTGTTTTGACGAAAGTAGTAAAAATTAATTAAGGCAATTATTTTATTCAGAAACAGTTCTGGTTGATCAACTAACCACATTGTTTTAAACTCCTGTCGTTTATACTCATTCATCAGTGCTTGAATGTCTGATAAATATCTATAATAAAATCAGAACATGACCCCATTTATCCACACGTGGTTTTGCATCAACCGATGCCGGCGTCGTGTAAACGTGTCTGCAAATGTGAAAACTCCCTAACAAGCAATACATCACTACACGCATCAATACGGCTTGGCTATTCTACAGATAATTGAATAAGTAGTTCAAACTAACTGCAAGTTAACTTGTGAAGAGTTAAGCAAATTTTTTTCCATTTAAAGTTAACGTGTCTCGGCAACTAGTGGCCGCTGACACGGGAACTGTTATAAAATTTTATTAATTACGTTATAGGACTTAAATTAAATTAAACAGTTTACAGTTTTTGAGAAACTGGATCACAGCACTAAACTGGTTAGGTAGTCCGATATTGTTTGTAAGAGTAGCAACATAAATGGGGCGAATACTTACCTTGGCAATGAATCTGCTAACTACTACTAAGTTTGCAGGCGAGTCTTTCCCTAGACAAACTTAAGCCAAGGTTCCGGCACTGAGGCCACTGGCGGGCCCATTGTCCATTCCTGCTACCTAGACATCCATGAAGTCGAGCCGTTCAATAAAGGCCACAACCTTTTTCAATGGATGCCTGCTTGTGTCTCCAGGGGCCATAACAGGGACTCCGAAGATTCGCCTGCGTAGTACAGCCTAGTGTGGACACTCTAAGAGAACATGGACCGACGTTTCGTCAATCATGCCGCAACCCCTACATAGGAAACTTTTCCTGAATCTGCTAAAGTAAATAAATTCCACACATGTACTTTTCAATCAATCAACTGATCACAATGCAACGGATGAATTTTAGTGTAAATTTTTCCTCGTGTGTATCCAACAGAGCACTTGAAATATTTTTTGACACTTATTTAAAAACGCAAGTAATTCTATTCTATACCACGTATATGTAATATTTACTATGTTGTGTTTTGCTATAGTATTTTCGTACAGCTACAACGAATAGAAATCAACAAGTTAAAGTTCTAAATTGCGGACTGTTGGTTAGGGTTCCACTTATTTGCCATAGTAAGTAAGTAATCAATTCGACCAAACCTTGTATGTTCTGCTGGTACCTACTGGATGAAGACAAAAATTGATGTTGGAAATAGAAATATAAATTTTAATTATTTCATTTTCAAACACAATTTGGTGGGGATCTCCATACCGAATATCACATGAGGTCAAATTAAAAATCGAAATTTGGTATTTCTAGTGAAAACATCCATATGCTGCAAGTTCATTTTTGAATTATAAAGGTTAAATTACAAATTAAGCTCTTTACATCAAAATAATGCCAACTAAGATGACAAGCAAATTGTGATTGGTGTTAAAAAAATAATGAATTGGAGATATAGTTGAACTATTTTTTGTCACATCGCAAGAAAAACTAGAATAGATTCATAATCAATTCTGTCTTATGATTATTAAGAAAAAAACAACTATGGAAGAATGCAGCAAATTTTAAGATCAATAATCTTCGAACAAAAGGTAATAAAAATTGACTTATGTCTCACTTAGAGTTGAAAAACAGCCAAGAAAAGGCATTTCGCTCAATTCAAGGAGTCCATAATATTGACTTAATATTATATTGTTTTATACTTTAGGTTTTGTTTACTTAGACAATACACATAAATAATGTAATGGAAAAACAAATAACGTATTCAACAAAAAAATAAAAATAAATAAGCAATAAAAATATCCATCAAAGCTTAAGGTAGCGTGAAATATTATTTGCATTTTTTAAAAGCAGGTGCCACAATGGAGTTGTTGGTATTTATTTGCACTACCAATCACTAAGTTTGTAAAATTTTGAATTTCAAAAATACCAGATAGTAATGGATGGAATGTTCAAAGATTATAAAAAAGAAATGAGTGGATATTTAATTCGAATAAAAAATTAACATTTCGAGTAGAAATCTCAGAAATTATATACAAACATTAAAATTTATTTGAGCTCCTATGTACACGTGAAAAGGCTTCACGATAAGAAGAAACCACTCTCTTCATACTTGCGGCTGGCACAGCATACGTGAAACCTAGGGTACCTGGGACACTACTGGATAGAAACCTACGTCAACTAAAGCCTGAAGATTTCCTGAAATTCTTCTTGAAAATAGGTTTAAAGGAGGTACTTCCCAATCTCTGAGACTTTCCTCGGGAACTAAGTAAAAGAAAGGGGACACATAAATCAGTGAATGTGACCCAATTATACATTATTTATACTTTCATGTAAACTGTTTAATTTATATTGTTAATTTGATTGTAATAAAGTTACAAGAACAATAGTTTTTTGTTTAATCAGGAAGCAAAGTAGTAGATTGACTGCCGAGGCTAATTCAGCCAAGGCAGTCAATCTACTTTGCTGCCAAGTTGAACATATAATTTTTTCTCCGATTGTTCATGAGGATATTGTATTTGCAAATTATTACAATTCCCACAATCTCTTTATTTTGGTTGGTTGCTATTGAAATGTATAATCACAGGCAGCAAAGTAATCACTTTGCTGCCTAGGCAGGAAAAGTAATACTTTGCTGATTGATATCAGTCAGCAAAATTGATATTTGCTGCCAATCGGAGAAAAATAATATAACCCTATTATTAACTACTGTTGCTAGTTACTGTTGACGTAATTGGTATTTTTTTTGTATTTTTCTAATTCTCCCATCGTATTTCCGAGGTGTTAATACTTACTACAATAGTACATAAACATCTGTTGTTACTTCCTCCGTTACCTATTTGAAATTTTGATTGCCACTGATGCTGACGACAACTCGTGATATTTTCAAAGTTACACAAGTTACATCATTTTAGAATACACAAAGGTGTTTATTGTTTCCTTAGGAACAATTTTTGTTGATTTTTTTGATTAGTCTTATTTTCAAAAAAGGATAATTCGTATGAATAAATTAATATTACTTCAAGAAGATTACATCCTTGAAATCGGAACCGTAGTAAATTCGCGCAGTTATCTATATCAACGGTTATATCAACTATCTGAATTTTTTTCTACAACTTTTTACAAGGATTAATAAACAGTTATTAAAAATTCTGTCAAAAGTGTTGCCAATGCCAATATAAACTTTGACTAAGTATTTTAAGTATGAGAAATTTATAAGTTGTATCAACAGAGCCAAGTCATATCTTCTCGGAAAAAAGGAAGGTTGAAAAGTCACAAATAAAGTCAGATAAATGAAATTAAGATAGCATAGGAAACCAAAATTATTGCATCAAGAGGTAGACTAAGAAAGTAATGTGATGAATAATAAAGTAAGCAGAAGTAAAAACCTGATGAATTTCACATCTTATTGGGTAAAAAGGTTTAAATATTGAGTGGAATATGGAAAAAGTACCTAATTTGTTGAAAAGATAATCACTCGACTCAGTTGTGGATTTTCTGCTATAAATAAAATGATTTGATATGTAATGGAAATTTTATAAATAACTGGAGCAATTACTGAAATTACCATTATTTAGAATGCATGTAAACAAACTATAATAAATATTATGTGTTTATATACAGGGTGGCCGGACGAAAACGAAACAGAGGAACTGCGCCAACATTTAAAAAAAAACGAAGAGACCTTTCGATTTTTAATCAAAGGTGGGCACGTTTTTCCGTATTTTTAATTACTTCCACCCCCGGCGGTACGCATCATCTCAAAATATTCAAATAGTGTTATGGGTGTAACAACAAATTATTCCAAAACCCCTTTCAACTCTCTTTACAACAGTCTATAAATTAAAAAATTACAACAGCAAAAACGAAATGTAGGAGCTGGCATTTTCGGTAACCGTTTAGCTATTTTTAACATGGTATTTTGACTGGCGGAGTATATTTGCAATTACTGGAACATGCTATTGACCCTACCTTGATCGTTATTATTGAAAATGAAGTGAAGATAATTTAATGTTCCACCACCTCTGCTCCACTGCATTATGCTTTGATTGCTTCTCAGTATTTAGACCAATATTATCCATGGCACTAAAGTAGCAATGAATGCTCTAAACGGTAACCAGATTTGTCGTCCCTTGTTCGTCCCAAGTTCGAATCGCTATTGCGGCCTCATGATTTCTTAATTGTTATATGTCCGTGGAGTATGGAACAAATTCATTTTTAGCTGAACAGGCCATTTTAAGAAATAATCCTAGAACACTGTTCACGCCTTACACTTCAAAATAGCACATGTTTGCCATTCTACTTAAATCCAAGTCCTTCTACGAAGGCAGAGCCATAAATCTCCATAAATCTTTATGGTCAAGTCAAGTGGATATACCACCCTTGTCATTATATAATATTATATTTCTATGCCTAGTTTTTAGGACACATTTTATGTTTTTGAGACATTATTATGTAAGACGTTGAAGGGAGAACATTGTACAATCTTAGTTTTTATGTAATATAGTTTTAATCCATTTTCTTTTTTCACTTAACGACTTTTATTCCGTCACACATCTCGCGAACCTCGCGAACATAATTGGTCCTTCGAGCCGGATATTGTCGAATACAAGTGAAAAACAAAACAAGTTATTATTCGCGTAAACAATAACTAAAGTAGTGACTTACGCGAGTGCACAACGCCAGCATATCCGGAATTTCCGGACATCACACATCACACCATTACGCATCAGTAAAGGATTATCACTCAATCAAATTTGTACTTGGATCCCAGAAGCACGAAGCCAACAAGCAGCCAACTGCATCGCAATTCATCAGGTGAGGTCGTTCCTCTCATATAATCATATGTGCTAATTTGTTGTTGTTTTGGGTCTGGGTTTCTAACGAGAGTTTTTCAAAGCTAAGGTTGTGCCATCAATTCGCATCCAAAATTCATATAATCATAACATAATCCATTTCGCGCATTAATAATCGCAAGTCATTAGTCATTTCATTTTGTTTTGTTCATAAAATTCAAAATTCGCAAAATGTCAGATATTACGTCACTTTCTTTGGAAGAGCTAAAAAGAAAGCGAGGCGCGATTAAGGCTAAGGTCACGATTTTTGGGAAATATGTATCAGGCGCTAAAGGGACGAATGCTATTCTGGCGGACGTAGACCTTTTAGCACTGCAAGAACGTCTAAATCATTCAAAGAATATTATTTTCGAGTTTGAAAACATACAGGGTTTAATTGAGGAAAAAACAATAGATGAAGATTTGTTAGAAATTGAATATGAAGAGCGCGCTACCTTTGAAACTAACTTTCACATGCAAGTAGCGATAGCCAAAAGTATGATAAAAGATTCTACCGTATATTCGGACAATGCATCAGGCTCTAATTTAGTTAGTACCAACCCTATACATAGCGCTTACGAAAACAACACTTTTAAACTTGCAGGCATAAAATTGAAACCCATTGAAATTCCTAAATTTAACGGCTCTTATCAAAACTGGTTAGAATTTGCGGATTTATTCGAATCATTAGTGCATAAAAATGAATCCTTGGATAGCATTCAAAAATTTCATTATTTACGGTCATCATTGGAATCGGGTGCGGCCCAAGTTATCCGTTCAATTGAATTTACAAGTAGTAACTATATCGTAGCTTGGAATCTTATCCGCGAAAGATACGACAACAAACGCCTTCTAGTATTTAATCATGTAAAATCACTTTTTAACGTAGAAACCATGCATAAAGAATCCTCCTACAAATTACGCAATTTAATCGACACATACTCTAAACACTTACATTCTCTTAAACAAATGGGACAACAAATAGATCACTGGGATGTATTATTGATTCACATTATAACAACCAAATTAGATTCATCCACATTACGCGAGTGGGAAAACGCGAAATCGAACGCTAATAAGGAGGTACCTTCATTTATTGATCTTAAGACATTCTTAAAATCGCGTGCCGATTTGTTGGAAACATTAGAAACTAATCAAGCGGATAAAAGGGCTCATAATAATAATAATTCATTTAATAATAACTCTAGAGGTACTTTCAATCACACACGCGGGTATTATTCATCCCACCAAGCATCAAATTATTCAAACAAGCACACGCCCAACCAAACCAAACCTAATAGATCGAATCAAAACCCGTTTTGTACAATTTGTAAAAATTCTCATGTCATATATAACTGCACAGAGTTTATGAGTTTGTCCCCCAGTGACAAATACGAAAGGGCCAAAAATGCCCATTTATGCATTAATTGCTTAAAACCTGGCCATGACAACAGAAATTGTCGTCACATTAATTCTTGTAAGACATGTAATGGGCGGCATCACACACTATTGCATATCAATCGCATTCAAAACAATGATCACTCGCGTGAAACAACCTCTAACCCTGTCTCTTCAGCCTCAACCGAACCATCTACTTCATCAGCTAACTGTTCCATTTCTAACATCGCAGTGCAAGGCCAGGTAATCTTATCAACCGCTCTAGTAAACGTTCATGACAAGTACAATAAAATATATACAGCTAGAGCACTTTTAGATAGTGGTTCGCAAAGTTCATTTATATCTGCTGAATTGCATAATAAATTAGGTATTTCATCAGAACAGATCAACTGGACAGTGTCAGGCATAACAAATATTTCATGCAAATTAGAGAAAGCGTGCCATGTAAAAATATCGTCTAAAATAAACAATTTTAATGCACACTTACAGTGCTTTATTGTACCGCAAATCTCGGGTTGCATACCTGCTGTGCCTTTAAATGTACAATATCTAAATATCCCAGAACACTTGTCGTTGGCCGACCATATGTTTTCTGAACCCCAAAAAATCGATATCCTCATTGGAAGTGACCTATTTTGGCGCCTCTTAGGGAAAAATACATTTAGTTTAGGTAAAAATAAGCCGATAATGCACCAAACGGTACTTGGTTGGATTATTGCAGGCCCGTACTTAGCACCATTTACAGCGCGCAACGAAGTAAGCTGCAACTTTTTAGCAGCTTCTGCCGAGGCTCAGATTCAAAATCAATTAGCGCGATTTTGGGAATTAGAGGAAATTATCGAAAAACGAATTTTATCAAAGGAAGAAATTTCCTGCGAGCAACATTTTCATAAAACCATGCGACGACACTCCACGGGAAAATTCATAGTAGCTCTCCCATTTAAGGAACCCACCGAAAAATTAGGCGATTCCTATCACATTGCAAGAAAACGATTTTTTAATTTAGAGAAAAAACTAGAATCAAATCCCAAATCGAGGCAACTTTACGCCGACTTTATAAATGAATACATTAATCTCGGACACATGAAAATAATAGAGGGTCTCGATCCTCTTAATGCGCTACACAAACAATTCTACTTCATGCCTCATCATAGTATTTTGAAGGAAAGCTCATTAACTACGCGTCTAAGAGTCGTTTTTGATTGCTCCGCCGCAACTTCCTCAGGACTCTCTCTTAATGACCTACAAATGGCCGGTCCCACCCTGCAAGACGATTTATTATCTCTGTTATTAAGATTTCGATTGCACACATACGCCGTAAGTGCAGACATTGAGAAAATGTACCGCCAAATTTTGGTTCATGAAAACCAACAAACGTTACAATGCATTCTTTGGCGCTCTTCTCCCGCCGAGCCATTAAAGGCTTATCAATGCACAACCGTTACTTACGGTATGAAATGTTCATCATACCTCGCGATTAAATGTCTACAAACCTTAGGTTTGGAATATTCTAACATTAACCTTAATATTTCAAATATCATACTTAATGATTTTTACGTGGACGATTTATTGACAGGGTTTGATTCGATCAAAGAGGCTCAGGAGGCATGTCACGAAATAGTTGAAGCTCTAAAAAAAGGGGGTTTTGCGTTAAGAAAGTTTTATTCCAATAATCCCGAGGTTCTAAAAAATATTAGTGACGGTCCATGCACATCTGCAATATTAAGTTTTGGTGACAACGAAAACTGCAAAACGCTGGGGTTGTCATGGTCGCCTCATCAAGATTTATTACTTTATAGCATCAGTCCATTCACTGCATTTAAAGAAAACGAAAAATTAACAAAACGTCGCATACTGTCCGATATTTCACAAGTGTTTGACCCATTAGGGCTCCTCTTGCCGTGTATAACCACATTTAAAATAATGCTTCAAAATTTATGGCTTGAGCACCTTTCTTGGGACGAACCGGTGCCTGCTCATATTAAAACATCATTTATTGATTTAAGACAAAGGCTTCCAATTTTGAATAATCTTAAGATAGAGCGCATGGTAAAATTGCATGATTATACGAACATTGAGTTGCATGGGTTTGCGGACGCTAGCGAAAAGGCGTATGGAGGATGTATTTACATTGTATCCACTGATAAAAATAATAAAACCCACTCACATTTATTATGCGCTAAAGGTAAAGTCGCCCCATTGAAACCAGTAACATTACCCCGCTTGGAGCTCTGTGGGGCATTAGTTCTGGCTAGATTAGCTAAAAAGGTACTTGATTCCTTAAAAATCAAATTTAATAATTGCTATTTGTGGACGGACTCTACAATAGTACTGTGTTGGTTAAAAAAACCGGCAAATCAGTTTAAAACATTCGTTAGTAATCGGGTTAACGAAATACAAGAATCCATTTCCTTTGCGCAGTGGCGGCATGTACCTACCTCGGATAATCCCGCCGATTTACTATCCAGGGGGGCATCGCCTGAAAATCTATTACGTCTCAGCCTTTGGTGGTATGGTCCTAAATGGATAACCGAGTCTCGCGATACTTGGCCTTTTTTGAAATTGACACTGCCAAAGGAAATTCCTGATATCAAAAAACATATATCATCATTAGTTCTACACACGAAAGGCGATTTATTTTCAATAAAAAACTTTTCAAAATTACTTAGGTTAAAAAGAAGTGCGGCATATGTAGTGCGGTTTATTAACAATTGTAAGGTCAAAAGGGACCAGCGTAATTTCGGGCCACTTGTAGCCGAAGAAATTAATCGAGCATTTATTCATGTTTTAAAGGCAGCCCAAAGCGAAAGTTTTTACAATGAGATACAGCAACTATTGGAGAACAAAACTTCTCTTAAAAATTCCAGCAACATTACAAATTTATCTCCATTTATTGACAAAGAAGGTATTCTCCGCGTGGGGGGTCGTTTGCAAAACTCGGAGTTTACTTACGATAAAAAGCATCCCATCATCATTTCATCTAAACACAAGCTAACGATGCTAATTTTTAGGTACTATCATCAAAATTTATATCATGCCGGGCCGCAATTACTTTTAGCTAACATTAGAGAAAACTATTGGCCAGTAGGGGGCAGGGATTTGGCTAGGCGCATAGTTCATACGTGCACAGTTTGCTTTCGCGCTAAACCAACAGGTATACAGCCCATCATGGGCAATCTACCGGCCCAGCGCCTCCTACCCGGACCACCATTTATAGTAACCGGAGTTGATTACGCAGGGCCGTACTTAATACGAGACCGAAAGGGACGCGGTTGCAAATTAACAAAGGGTTACATTTGTATATTTGTTTGCTTTAGCACCAAGGCGGTTCATATTGAACTGGTTACGGATCTAACCAAGGAAACGTTCTTATTAGCACTAAAACGGTTTATCTCGCGTAGGGGAAAACCCAAACAAATATTTTCGGACAATGGTAAAAATTTTGTATCTGCAAGTACGGATTTTAAAGAGCTTAATACATTTCTTAAATTAAACAAATCGTTAATTATTGATTCATTGTCCAAAGACGAGATAGATTGGAAATTTTCACCACCATATTCACCCCATTTTGGGGGTCTTTGGGAAGCGGGAGTTAAATTAATCAAACATCATCTTAAAAGAGTACTATCAAATGCACACCTTACTTATGAGGAGTTCTACTCGTTATTGACACAGATTGAGGCAATAATAAATTCGCGACCGTTGACGCCTTTATCCACCGACCCCAACGACTATACCGCTCTAACGCCCGCCCATTTTCTTATTGGCCGCCCTATAACCACGTCAGGCGACCGACAATTTACAAACATCCCGATGAATCGACTATCACGCTATCAGCTGACGCAGAAATTATCACAACATATGTGGGAAAGGTGGAACAAGGAGTACATCTCTGAGTTACAGAGGAGAACCAAGTGGGCTGCTACCAGAGGTGATAAGGTTGCCGAAGATCGTCTAGTCCTCATCAAAGAAGATAATCTGCCGCCCATGAGGTGGAAGCTGGGTCGCGTCAGTGAAGTGATATGTGGTAACGACAGTGTAGCGCGTGTTTTTAAAATTAAAACTTCTAGTGGTATTATAACTCGTTCATTTTCGAAAATATGTCCGTTATCTGTAAACGATGATATAGACAATAATTAAGGCAGAAAACATTTTCTTTTTTTTGTTAATTTTAACTCTTAAGCATATAAGTTAGCATTAGGCAGTTTAAGTGTGAACTTTTATTTATAGCATGTTGAATTTAAAGTTACATGAAGTTATTGTTCCCTTTTTATTATTAGTTATTAGCTTTCGGCAATGTTTGCCAAGGCTCGGGGCATGTTCACGCCTTACACTTCAAAATAGCACATGTTTGCCATTCTACTTAAATCCAAGTCCTTCTACGAAGGCAGAGCCATAAATCTCCATAAATCTTTATGGTCAAGTCAAGTGGATATACCACCCTTGTCATTATATAATATTATATTTCTATGCCTAGTTTTTAGGACACATTTTATGTTTTTGAGACATTATTATGTAAGACGTTGAAGGGAGAACATTGTACAATCTTAGTTTTTATGTAATATAGTTTTAATCCATTTTCTTTTTTCACTTAACGACTTTTATTCCGTCACACATCTCGCGAACCTCGCGAACAAACACATCGATTTTTGATTTTTATTTACCGTATTTTAAAATAATATTCTAATATACAGGGTGAATTACTTCCGAGTAATCACGTCACTGTCATTTTTTTTAATGGAACATCCCCATTTTGTCTCAATTTTCGGATTACTCTAGCTGAGCTGTTTCCAAAAATGTATCACATGTTGATTCCAATTGGGACAGGGTGTACAAAAATACATTAGTTTTGTGTGTGCTCATAACGTAAGGCGTAACATTTTTTATTAGTTCAATTAACAATATTATCAAAAATACTTATTGTCTAGCGGACAGAATATGATGAAATACATGACTTTATAAATGTTCGAACTGCACAGCCCTTGCTGTATTTGACAGTAATCCAAACGGTGTACAAATTTTTGTTGAACCTAGTTTATTGTATCTTTAAATATTGTTTATTGCTGTCCGAATTCTCCCTTTTAATTCTTGAACATTTGCAAATTTCGTTTGATACACAACAGTCTTCATATGGCCCCACATAAAATAATCCAAAATATTGAAATCTGGTTATACCTCGCTGTCCACGTCTACCAATTCACCTATTCGGAAAAATTTCATCTAGGTACCTTCTAACATCTACAGCATAATGTGGTGGTGCACCATCCAGTTGAAACCATAAACTTCCATCAAAACCTCCTGGCTTACGTCTGCTGGGAGAGAAATTACGTAAAGTAGGTACGAGATCCCAATTATCATAAGTATTTAAATTTTTTGTTCCACACTTAACTCCATTTCTACTTCAAATTAAATCTAAGCAATAATTAAAACATTCACGAATACCAAAAATTTTGTAGTACTAAACTGTCACTGAACATCAATAAATTACTAAACAAATAATGACATCTCACAAAAAACTAGACGACTAAGTTTTTTTTTAAATCGATAAGAAATTTCTTTCATATTATGTCCGCAAGACAATAAGTGTTTTTGATAATATTGTTAATTTAACTAATAAAAAATGTTACGCGTTAATTTTATGAGCACACACAAAACTATTGTATTTTTGTCCACCCTGTACCAATTGGAATCAACATGTGATCAGCTCAACTTCTAGCTAGTGCTAGAGTAATCCAAAAATTGAAACAAAATGGGAGTGTTACATTTAAAAAAAATTACGGTTAGGTTATTCACTCCTACTCTTTACTCTTTAGTGTATGCTATAAGCGAAACTATGAATATGGATCACAAAAGTAAAATCAATCAAGTGATTAAATTATATTAGTTTCAGTTGTATGATTGATGTTTTCATAAATAATATCGCGGAAACTTTCGTGAGCAAGTCAGACTCGCACTTGGCCGATATTATTTTAAATGTTGACGCAGTTCCTGACAATGGCTCTGTTTCGCTTTCATCCGGTAACCCTGTATATATAAACCGGGTACCTACTTGTTAGATTAAAAATAAGTATTTGATATCTGATATAACGGTATTAAAAATAAATAACTTGAATGATATTTAGGAGAGTACTTTTATTCATATATATGTCTATAAAAGGTTTACTAACAGAATAACTTTGGCCTTGACGAGTGTTATATAATTGAATTTTGTTGTTTATTACGTTTGATTTCTGTTTACTTTTCCAATAATCCTTAGTTTGCTTATATAAAATAAAATAATATTAGTTTCAATTATTTCTTTTATGTTTCAAACAATTAACTAATGCAACTCCTACGACAAGTGAATTTTATTTTGTTATACTACGAATTTTATGGATCACAGCGTTTGTTTTTCTCTTTATAGGTAATAATAATATTATTTATTACTATCAGCATTGCAATATCTTGAATTTATTAAAATGTTTCAAAATTTTGCACTTAACAGTTCTTTGACTACAATTATAATGATTTGATTGGTAGCAAGGTCATTTACACTATAGGTACCTATGAATGGTAAACAGTGGAGATCATTTTTTATAGTACTTCGCAAAATTGAATCACCTTAGTATTTTCATTTAATAATAGGAATGTCTATTTATGACCTATCTACAAGCAGTCATAAACGAGTAGCACTGCAACAAATCACTAGTCAAAGTGATATTAATCTCATGTAAACAACGAAGCAGCAGTTAGCACGAAGAATAGGACAGTTAATTTTGAAGTATTAATAGTTTAGCAAGTTGACTAATAATATGTGCTTATAAAGGCTGCTTTTTCAATCACTTGAAATTGAGGATTTTTTGTAATTTGTAATTTTTGTCGAAAATTGATACAGACTTGTTTCTACATTGCATGTAATATTGGGGTGACATTCACTGAGAACTAAAAGATCTATTATGCCCACTTACTTATACTTAGTTTCTGACGGTTTCTGAGGAGAGTCTCAAAAACTAGTAGCTCCTTTAGTCCCATTTCCCGGAGGAATTTTAGGATATCTGCTGGCTTCAGCTTAGGTAATTATTTCTCTTTTATCCAGTAATCTCCCAGAAACTGTGCCTTAGGATTCTGGTGTGCTGTGCAGTTGGAAAGTATGTGGATGGAGGTTTCTTCTTCCATGCCACAAAATCTACATTCTTCTTCCCCCACTATTTTGAGCTTTTTCAGGTGTCCATTTAGGCGACAATGTCTCGTTAGGATCCTTGGTCAAACTCTTATCGCAGTTTTACTTTGACCTATGCATTCATTTGATCTCAGCAGGTTGTAGTCATCAAGAAAAATATTTGACTGTATAAGCCCTACTAGATCTTTCCAATGGTCAGATCTTCTCTTTTTCTCAGCGTCGTCTATTTCTTCCAATATTACATTGGGGCTGATTCCGCAAAAGGGTTCAGGGTTCATCTGCTATTTCATTTTTTCCATTCTAGTATGTCCTGGAATCCAAAGTAAGGTAACTATATTGTTCTAGTCTAGTTCATTGAGTTCTTTATCCTTTATCAATATTAAACTGGGTGCACTTTCTTATGGCGTGGATTTCCGCTTGAAAAATACTTGGGGTTTTTCCCAAGCTGTCAGAGTGTTTGGTTTCTGGCATGAACACTCCCATCTCAGATCTCCCTATTGCTTTTGAACCGTCTGTATACCATTCAATGGCATTCTTTCCAAGTCTGGTAATGGTATTTGGATCCCATTCCTTCCTGCTGCTTAATTCCGTAACGAATTTTTTCGAAAATTTCTATTTCTCCATCATACCGTCTTGTAGCATGTCCCAGGTTGTCTGTTTCTACATTAGACCAACAACGTCCTGACCAAAAGAGGTTCGTCAACTGTTTAATTTTTATGGATGAACCTGAACTCTTAAAGTGGTTAGTTGACAAGATACAGGATGATGAGCTTGAAATTAGGAATATATTTTTTTATAAAATATATATGTGCTTGCTCTTTTATTATTTTATTTTGATAAAATATTAATTTATATTTTAATATTGTTGATAAATATTTTCTCTCCGTCACTGACTTACGAATTTAAGAACCAATTTTTGAGTAGCTTTGTAAAATTTGTACTATTAATCATTTTCAAATAAATTTGATAGACATCTATTTTTTCAAATCAATGAAATGGCAGTACGATCATTTATAAACTCTAGAAATATGCGAATACTCTTCAAACTAGATATACAATTTTTTATCAAAGATCAATGGATAGTTTGAATAATTATTAGATGAAATCACTTCTTATCATCAACAAATTTTTTAATAATTGTTATTATTACTAAGAATATGACGAATAAAAAATAGTTTCACCCACACTGATTAAATTTTTTGTTATTTTTCACGATAAACACTATGACTAGATATTATTTGTAGGATGTATTTTAATCCTGATACAGAAATATAGAAAACTGGCGAAACAGGAAAGCAACAAAGTAGGTTGTTTATGCCTTATATTGTAAACAAGGCGACTTCCTCCAGTCGCTAACGCAATTATAAATTTATTTTAAAACATTTTAATGCTCTCTACTCAAAATAATACACAAACGTCCAAATCGTAAAATAGACCCGTATCTACATTTATAAACACCAAAATAAACAAATCCCGAACGCATACGAAAATAATCTTTTTAATTTCACACTAGTTGAATAGATGTAATTAACTTTTGTGCTGATCGATTGTATTCGCACATCAGTGACTCATTTCAGGGTAGGATTTTATAAATTTTTAAATACAAAAATATAAAAAATTGCTTATGAGTGGAATACTACAAAAGAGATAGAAAAGGAAGGAGAAATTGGATTATGGGACTAATGAAGTATAATAAAGATAAGAAGAAGAAGTCTATGTAAAATACGTACACTAGGAGGCGAATGTTCAATGGACAAAGAAGTTTGATGGTATCGCAAAAAATGGGTTATAGGAAAATTGGATTTGGGATACAAACAAGTACTTATGTCAAAATTACAGAAGTGATAGCTTATAGGAATATACAAGGTGGTTCGTAAGCGAAGGCTTAAAGTGAGATGGAAGATTCTTGGCCTAAAAATATTACAACTTGACGCAACTTGATAAAATATTGATGATAAGAAAGATACAGGGTGACAAAGTTGAAATGTCAAAAATGTTTTTCTCAGTAAATTGAAATATTTTTGGTATACAAACGTAAAAATGTTGAAGATAGGGGTTTCAGGACTTGTGCGATTAACTTATTTATCGTTAACGGTATCTCTCTATTTATTGAAAATTATTGAAACTGCATCATTTTTGCGACAAAAAGGTATATCATAAGTCTCAAAAGTTACTGGTTTTCGATATATTCACATTTTTAAACCCCCTTCATGTTGCTTTGAGGTAACAACCCTCCGCCTTCAGCGTCTTCGAAATCTATGACAATATTATTGCAAATTATCAATGATTTTGCTATAGATGTAGCTGATAATAACATATGATTTCCAAGACACAAAAACACCAATATTTTCTTACGTTTGTATATTCAAAATCTTCCAATTTAATAGTAGAAACATTTTTGGCATTTAAGCTTTGTATCTTTTTTATCATCAATATTTCATTACAGGAAGTTGCGTCAGATTGTAATAGTTTTAATTCAAAGAATCTTCCATTTCACTTTGGACCATTACTTACGGACCACCCTGTATAATAACCTTTGTGCAGAGCAGGAAAATAGGAAGAATGAACGATTACACCGAGCAGTCCGAGCACCATCAGATATCTATATCTACTTAATCCCCTCTACTCCCTTACTTTCTGTCTCTAGTCATTTTTAGCGGTGTTCTAGGGCGTTTTTGGCTTACTTCACATTATTTTAATAGACATTGAAAATATACGTTTTGTTGCTCTACGTCTATACTTTTTAAAACCGATATAAAATTTAAAAGCGATCAATCGACGACGCATCCAGACACTGAAAATTACCGTATGAAAAAATTAAAATTGCAAATTGCGATCAAAATAACCGTCACTTATCGTCTGTTCTTCGCGCATATCAAGAACATAAAAAGAACTCCTTTTGTACCAAGTTTCAGCTATCCCAATTGAAAATTGACGAGGATATGAGTTTTCACAAAAAGGACTACTTTTCCGGGTTTTCCTGATTTTCTTGGTTCCTAATTATCCGATTGACCTCTTCGACTCCTCATTTTGTTCGTATTTTAGTTATCTATCTATCTTAATTTATCTACCTATACATACCATTGAGATTGCTTCAGTACGTTTTACGCTATTATATGTGAAAAAAATGTTTTTTTTCCTCTTAACTGTTTATAACAAATTACTGAACATCTGCGTGTCCAAAACATATCAAAATGATACTACGCAATGTCTCTCATACGATGGCATTATCCGTTTTCTACTAAGATTTTTGTCAAAAACATTTACCTATTGCTTGGCCTATATACGGACCTGTGATATTGGCTTATGACTAAGAACCGTTTTACACGTACGAGAATTATTGCGAAATTTACTCTGGTAATTTTCATAAGAATTTTGGAAACATTTCACTACTTGACTGTTTTACACATAATATTTTTACCACTATAAATTTCATAAGAATTCATGCCATACGACTGCGCAGTGAGATTGTTTTTGGGATAAGTTGTCATGGTTACGATTTACATATTGAAATTTCTGAATAATCAGCTGTATTGGAACCGTTTATTTGATAGATTATTTATTTTATTAATTGAGATTTGCATTTAGGCCAAGGTTTTGGCTTTCCTAAATAAAGAAAACGACAACAAATAATGACACATTGACGCCATTATTGTTTTTATTCTATTTTTGGCTTCTGCGTCGATTCTCACGCACTTTCTAAAAATATAGAGCATGTCAATATTTTTACTACGAAAATTTTGGCAATCATTCTTTGACGTGTAAAACAGCAAAAATTATTCTTATGAAAATTTTCAGAGTAAATTTCGCAATAATTCTCATACGTGAAAAACGGTTCTAAGTAAGGATTTTTGTGATAGAGACATTTGAAACATTTGAATCATTTGAATTATTTTGTTGCTGGTACTACATATTTTCAGTGGATTTTATTCCTCATAAACGAGTGCCATATAATACTTAGAGTAAGAATTGTCACCAACAAAAACTATTTTGAACCGCCAATGCATTGAAAGTCGCTAAATGGGTTTGTATATTTGAGCTGGAAAAGAAATAGCTCAGTTGCCACCACATGTTGTGTGTTAAATTGTCAGTTATTTCATTGTAGTGCCTGTAAACATTATTTCGATCTGATTTATTGCACATTCCTTAAAAAAGAAATTTGTTTATTTTTATTTTATTGTCTAATAGTATACAAATATTCTGAAAAATCGTTTATGTTCGAACATATGAAAGAAAACAGATTTGTTTAGCATTGAGATTTTTGCTTGGATGTATCGGTTTGAGTTCTAAATAAAATAAATATTAGTAGTAAGCTATTTTCTGACACGTAATCAAGATATTTCCTAGTAAAAATAGAAACAAAATTTGGAAGTCGAAACCTATCGAGAATAAATATGCTAAAACTTGTTGCATTTCATAATGATGTTTGTTCAGTAAACAACACACACCATTAACGTAACTAATATAATACCAGCACAAATATTGAAAATTAAGATATACGAAGTCAAAGTTGGAACTGTGATTATTTCATATAGAATAGAATGAAACATATTACATATAGGCCAAGCAATAGTGCATGCATTCAAATAATTGTTTACAAAAATATTAGAAAACGGACTGTACTATCATGTCAAAAACATAACTATGAATCTGATATATTATTTTCTACTCGTCTTCTATATATTTTTTTTATAAAAGTTAGGTTAAGCCGGGAACACATTGTTCTGATGGTACACCACCCCACGTCATACGACGGAACGTCAGAAAGATCTGACACCGTGGGGCGTGGATTTTAATGCATATTCATATATTGTGTGTACACTGTTCTGATTCAATCCCATCCCACGCGACTCGACGTCATCCGTCATGGTATACGAATACCCTCTTGCCTGATTTTCATCATATGATATCACGTAGCGTGGCACCGCGTTGTAAGATGTAGTAACACGCGATCATATGTATAGAATGGCGGCAAAAATCGATGAAGTTTTATTAATTGAGTTGGTTCGGAAGCACGAATGTCTTTATAATATGAAAAGCAAGCACCATAGAGACTTTGTTTCCGTTCTAATAACAGTGAAGCTGATGCTGCACATTCTAGTTCTTCTTCGCACTCATCTGATGAACTACTACTTGCCATAGTGTCTGAACTCAAACTGGTCTGGTCTCATTTTCTATCATTCTCTAACGTAGCGTTGAGTCGTATTGGATGACGTGGGAACAGTGTACACAAAGTACATTTCTGAAGCACTATGTCGGATAGCGTGGTGTGGTGTAGCATCAAATCAATGTGTTCTAGGCTTTAGGTGTTGGTAAAAAATGTCGAAAAATAATCTGTTTTTTGTAAAGAAGAGAGAAATGGAATGGTACAATTTGCGGAATTGCAATGCAAATAATTATCGCAACCGGATACGTTTCCGAAGATGGTTCAAAAATTCAAATTGTGTGCAATTTTTTTCATTCGAATTAAATCGCTCATTGCTCTACTTATTCTAAGAAACTCCTAGAAAACTTTTTTTTTCTTGATGAATTTTTTGTCACTACAAAGATGGAGAAGAAACGGCACCAAACATCAACACGATCATTTCATAGACATACGAAATTCTACGTAGGATATTTTCATCATTTCATAGAAAAATCTCCACTGAACGCCATTCTTACATTTCTACAGTGAAATTTAAATGAATAAATAAAATGGAGCGCCTTGTATGTGTAATAATGTTAAAACTATATTAATATTGAAAAAAAATTCTTAAATTTGGTTTAAACTTTGTGTTATCGCATGAAATTGTTATTGTGACTATAAATTATAACTAAAAATAATAAACAAAATTATTCAAAAACAAATATTAACAAGGACGTCATGTGCGTATCTAAATAAATAGAAGAAAAATTGATAAGTATGTCCTGAATTTATTAATTTCATCGACCTGATTAAAGACTATTCCACTTTTCAAAAGAAAATGTTTCAATTTTTTAACTTAAGCGTTTATCTTTATACAGTGTGACACATTTTGTTTGGAAGCACCCTTGTAAAATCTGCATTTCTCAACCGATTTTGATTTAATCTTTTTTGTCAGATTCAGTATCATAAACAGTCCTTCAGCACAAATTTTCATAACTTAATTACTATTTTCAAGGCCCTTTATGTTAATTTTTCTTTGACAAAAAATACAAAAGTACATTAGGCATTTTTTTCATACTGCCAGTAAATTTTGACGAAACTGTTTCAGTGAAAGATTCAGCTTTAGATGTTTGTGTCCTGTAGGAAGACGATGAACCACTTGAGTACTAGATAAATATCAGAAAACTTTATATTTCGCAAATATCCGTAATGAAAATTTCACGAGAAAATGAATTAATCGCGCACACGACATAAACGCACCTTCCTGATTAATAGGCTTCATTATATACCTGTCGAATATGAATATGGAACCATATTGCACGTTACTGCCAGCAGAAATAATATACAGTGATGGGCAAATGTGTGGAACCAAGTAAATATCTCAGGAGTTATTAGAGATATCAAAATGAAATTTGGAAGGTAGATACTACAGTAGATTGGCTAACTTTTTTAATATTTTTTAACAATTTTGAATTTCCGGTTTCACCGGAAGTAATGTCGATTTTAAAATTTGCAATGGAACATCCTGTATATTATTTTAGTTTCTGATGAAACATTTTATTACGAATACAAAAATATCTGGCTCGATATTTTTTATTTCAATACCTACCGAGATATTAACAGAAAAGTAACTAAGGAAAGGAAAAATTTGTTGGTAGCTAGTAGTCCACGAAATTCATTGTAGAAGTGACAGTACAGTTGTCCAAATAAGTTATTAGTGTTTGTATTTGAACGTGAAAAGATTATATTGTTTTAATTTGATCGTGAAATGGCCGAATTAAGTGAAAGAGAAAGAATAGAAATCCACAAACCGACTAGCCTAGGCCAAGAAGTAGACGGTGCTCAGTTTGAACATCTGATACATTAATTTTAGTTTAGTTAAGTTCCAAAGTTTTGAAAATCACTTAGTTTTAGTTAATAATTATGATTATTTCTTCAATTGATATTAGATTTTTCCATTCCTTAGTTACTTTTCTGTTAATATCTCGGTAGGTATTGAAATAAAAAATATCAAACCCGATATTTTCGTATTCGCAATAAAATGTTTGATCAGAAACTGAAATAATATACAGGGTGTTCCATTCCAAATTTTGAAATCGAAATTACTTCCGGTTAAACCGGAAGTTCTAAATTGTTAAGAAAAATGAAATAGGCAATACAGTGTAGTATCCACCTTCCAAATTTCATTTTGATATCTCTGATAATTCCAGAGATATTTACTTGGTTCCACACATTTGCCCATCACTATATATTGATCTGAATGTGTGTTAATTATTTTTGGGAAAGTGTTTAATATTTAATATATATATTTATATATATTAAATCATTAACTTACAAAGCTTAAAAGTTTAATTGTCTCGTTCAAATATAAATTGAATATTTTAGATCTCCTTTCGCAAAAATAACTTTACCGATACAAATCTTTTTATTTGAAACAAAATAGCATCAAATGTGATTACGTGCTAGCTACACATAAAAAATAAATAAAACAATGTGAATGCACCAGCATCTGCATCTCGGACATGTTATGATTTATAATAGTACTTAAGGCATTAAAAGTTTCTTTACACTGATTCAGCAATGCCAAAGTTAACACATCACGGTGCTGATGGAGCTGTTTTTAATCGCATGTTTACTGTTTAGTTGTTCAATTCAGTTTAACATATTTTTTTATAATAATATAAATATGAAAGACGTGCGATATTCACGATTTGTTGGCGCGACCGAACGTGTGTTTAGTTATTTTTTCTCGGGATAACAATTTATTTACTTTACATAGCAATTTCACGAGATGAAATCGGAGAAAGCCATTTTTACTTTTATATTTTAGCGTTGTATAATTTTTTATTAGTAGCAAGTATTTAAAAGAAATAATTTGTATCTTTTTCACTTCTTATCAATTCTTCATTGTAGTGGAACATCTTTCATATACACTGTGTTATTTATAAGATGCGATATAGGGATTCCTATACAAAATTGTCAAACGCGAACTTACTTTTTTACCAAATAGCGTTCATAAAAAATAATAACAGATTTGAAAATGTCGTCGAAAAATAAGTTCAAATGCACTTTCAATTTTCTTGAATTCGTTCTGGTTTAATAAAAAATGGATAGTTATGTTTGAAAAAGTCGAAATCCATTTTCATACCACTTTTGAATACTTACAAGTACTTAGGACATAGGCAACAAGTTAAGGACACGGAAATTGAAAAAGTAAAACCTGAAGTATGACGGTTCGATTCGATGTAGCGGAGAAATTTTTTTCTTTTTGTTTTTAGTTCATTCTTATTTTACTTTTCCGTTTCCTTTTCATTTACCATTTACTTTTTTTTTTCAATTTACTTTTTTTTCCTCCTCAATTTCCGCTTCCATTTCCTTTTCCATTTTTTCCACTTCCTTTCCTTTTTATTTTTGTTAGTAAAATATTTTTGTAATTCTACTACGTCTGACATTTACTTACGGTTTTTTACAGGTTTCACTCAATTTTGTACTAGTTTCCCTTTAATTTAAAATTTTCTCCTCTATTTCTACCCGCACATTTTCAATTTAATCACCACTCTCTAAACACGAGTTTCCACGCTTATTGCCAGATTACAACTTTTACGATCAACCCCAAAGTATTGGGGTGGATTCTTTACAATAGTTTTTGGATTCTTAATACTTTCTCAATAACTTCTATAAACAACTATATTCCATACTCTAACTTGCACGTCATAACTGGGTCATGCTGCCAAATCGGAATAGAATGTATTTGATGTATACCGGGTGTCCCAAGTTATCGTATACAGAAAATATCTTATCAAATTAGCGATATATTGCCTGTATATGATAACTTGAGGCACCCGGTATGTTGACTGAAGCTTTAAAATTATGGAACTATTCAAATACTGAAGCTATGTATGACGAGGTTATTAAAAAAATTATAATAATAAAATTATTTTTTTTAAAATAGTTTGTCAATATTAAATTGAAAATAATTCACAAACCACGAGAGTTTACTCCGTTTAGGTTGATAATTTCAAGCAGCAAATATGTTAAAAACAATCTCCTGGGGGCCTATTCTCGAATGTAGAATGACATTTGTCGTATTCGACATATGTCGACAGAAATTGTCGCACAACATTGGCATCTGGCATTCTCAAATGGGTTCGACATCTAAGTCGCATGAGATAAATTTTGTCGAATAACATGAACTGGCAACATCGAAATTTCGATATTATATCGTGTTCCATGTCATGTAAAGTTGTGAAATAATGAAATGACAGTAGTAGTTATATAATCTGTGATGACAGTAACGATTTGGATATTTGTTAGAAGTTAGAATGTATACAATGTACACTTACTCGAATGTAGAACAAGAATAACAAGATAAACATGGAAATTGAAACCAAAAAAATTATTGCACCCAAAACCAAAAACGAACAATAATAAATTTAATGCAAGAAAAAGAAAATGAGCCTCTTTTATTTGGAGAATTTTTCCCAAATTTTACCTTTTAGATTGCAAGGAGTAAGTGGCAGAATATTGCCTTCATTCTAAATTCTGCCCCCGGAACCTCGAAAAATTGGAAGCAGTGGAAAAAGGTTCTATTAAGAGTTCTAGAATAATGATTAGCTCTCTAGCTAGTTCTTTAGTTAATCTGAACGTTTAAATAAACTTTATGTCTGATAAAAATGAAAAAGCGCTTCTATATATTCCTCGTCTCTCTCGAGGCCGCTAATACATCTCTTGATTTTCTAAATTTTTAATAGCAATCAATAAAGCTGCCATTTTCTCTATACAAAAATTTCTGAAACAGAACATAACAAAAGTATCGACTGCCTTTCACCATTCTACAATTTGTCTATCAAAAATTTGCGAAGGCAACATTTGAGAATAAGAATATTCAGATTTTATTCGACAAAGAGGATTTCTCGCATGCGACAAAATATGTCACGATTTGAGAATAGGGTCCCTGATGGGCATACAAAAGTATGTTGCGCAAGTTTTTGTTGAATCACTATCTTTGGATTCTCAAAATATTTGAATTTGTCTATTATTGACTCAGATTAATAATATAAGAAAGTATTAATCACTAATAAATAAAGAAATTTAACTCCTCAGTTGGCTAGAAGAAGCAATAATTGTCAACTTCACAGCTGGTAGTTGAAAGAATTTTTTCACTAACATTAGGTACTAGAACCATATACAGTTTTCCTGATGTTATGTTATTATTTTATACAGGGTGACATAGTTATATCTAAAAAACAAAATAGACGACATGAGAAATATTATTGTTTGGTTCAATTATATTTTATGAAAAACCTATGATTTTGCTTGTTCTAATTATAAGAATGGGATGCCATATCTAAAAATTTATAACGTACCTCAAGTACTAAAGAGATATTCTTTTTTAGTGATATTTAAAAAGGAAAGGGCCGACTCCTCAAACCAGCTTTTTCGGGAAGCATCTTTATTGGATCTTCGCCAAACATTTTTTCTTATAAACCCCTGCTTATTTATTTGAATATGAAAAATATTTTAATTTCATTTCTCATTCACATAATACACGGGCTATGGAGAATAATAACTTAAACTTGAAGTATTTATCACCTAGTTTCTATTATTTTATACCAGAAAATTTTAGAAATTCATACACGTCAAACCATTCACATTATTTTTGTTATCCAGAAGTAGACAACAAATTTCTCACTTTCTAATTCAACTTTTTGTTGTGCTTATAGAGCATTCCAGAATGACGCCACTGATAGGCCGGTCATATTATGTGAAAAATTGAAGCAGGATAGAGCACCGCCATGCACATCCTGAACGTATTCAGAGGGACTTCGCATGCGCAATTGAAATTTGAGTGTTCGTGGAGTGCTTCAGAATGTGTTCAGAATAAAAAATCCCGTGTTCGAGGAAGACTTAGATTCAATTTCGAGTATGCTCGGAACGTGCTCGATGAATCCTAGGATGATAGCTGATATTTTTTGTTCCGAACAGATTATAACCTCAAAATTTTGGTTGTATGCTGTTATATGACTTTATAGTGGTTTGATTACTTTTTAAATTGCGTTTAAAACTTTAAAAACTTTTTGATTATATATATTTTATTGATAAATAGTGTTCGTTGAGTTGTTTTTTTTTTTATTTTTACTTTATTATATAATTCGTGTGCTAAAAGGTAAGGTTTTTATTTATAATTAATTTACATTAATCAGTATTATTTTTAGCTCCAGTGATTCAAATTTGCGTTCGCGCTATCTCTAAAATTCGGAATGAGTCTGTAGGCACGCTTGCGCATTAAAGAAATCCAGTATGTACTCGGTTTGTGCTCTGGATCTGTTCAGGATTTGCTCCGCGAAAATAGCTAATGTCGTAGCCGATAGGAATATTTAAGTAATCAATTTCATGTGTGGCTAGGTTAGAGTACCATTAAATGGCCGCCAGGTAGTTCCGACTTAACACCATGTGATAGCTTTTTATGGGGGTTTTTGAAAGAAAAAGTGTATTTTGATTCATTAATTTTGTTGTATTCCTAAATATATATGTTTTTGAACTATATGTGAATTTATTTCTTATCTTATAGTATAACCATACGCCATTACAGAACAAAATAAGAAAATGCAGGACTACTCGAAAGTATAAAAAAATATAAGGTGTCCCATTTGAAATATTGAAGATGCATTTTATAGGGCACTCTCTGTATACGAAATTCAGTCTACTGTTACATTTTTAGTCGGTACAAATAACATAATACAAAATTTTTTTTTAAACTTGTTTTTGTATTCCCGTAATTAATGAAAATAAGTGGGGGTTTAAATATAATGAGAAACCCTGCATACACCAGTATGGCTTGAAATGAAATAAATCCGTCTACAGATTACCAAAAAGCTTCCAAATAATATTACGGAAATATTGATAAAGAACATGTTGAAAATATTTAAAAAGCTATGTTGACCGATAACCATGTCAACTGTACCTATATATATGTTTGTAGACGAAACAATACCAGTATTTTACTCCATTTCTTACTTCTAAAATAGAGTTGGTACTGATTTTATTAATAAAGCCAACGGCCCTGAAAACTAAGTAATATAGATTACATCCACACCGAAAATGGTTAGAAATTTCATCCTCCAGTAAATTCTTTGTTGGACATCGGAAAATAATGGTGACAAGATAGAAGTATTTCATTCTAAGGAACCAAGCGGTGAATGAAATTATAATATATTTTTCAAGTTAACGCAATGTCCCGTACGAATTTTCTATTCTATTCTTCTGACACCACAAAATATAAACCTTGAGTTTGCATTTCTCCACTGCTCTCTATTATTTTTCCATTTGACAAGGAGACTCGACTCGACAGCCGACAAGGAGAATGTGCAACTGACCTAGTAGCTACTAAACAAGACAGAGAATCATGAGATAGCTCGTTTCGCGTCTCACTGGAAATATTTTTATTTAAAATATTTTTTCACACAAATATACTTTTTTCTATATTGAAATTATATTAAATTTTGGTGTGAAAACATTTAAATCATTATAATAACCATGATTATTTGAAAACATTTCACATCAACTTGACGTAAAATCAAAAAATAATAATAAACAATTCCCATCAATTTACTAAATCTAGTTTTGTTCTGAATATAAGACCTTCCAATTAACTTGAATATCGTTGGAGGCAGTAAATTCCTTTGTTTTTTCATGTTTTTCAGTGAAAATTTTCAATATTTTAAACTCTTATACTGTCTTCCCTTTCAACCATATCGAAAGCTGATTCTTATTCTCTATGCGTATTCAATCTATACACAGGTTTGGATAAAATTAGTGGAATCATCAGTAAAATATTGTTTAATAAACAAGTAGATTTGGAGAACCTGGAGTTACCATAATTGGAAAATTGTTTTGTATTCTGGAAACATTTAGTTTTTGGTTGGTCATTTGAATACATTTTTTGAGAGAAGAAGTTAGAATTACTTGAGTAGAAGCAAAAATTAACAATAAAAAAATAATGAAAAAATTAATTTTTTTCATATTTCGGATATAATTAAATATTAAATAAAGGATTCACAAATATTGTGAATTTTGCCGCTTGTCCCTGTCATTATCTCATGAAAGTATTTAAAATCAATTTCAACCTTCACACTCACCATACTAAAGAAGAACATAATTAATGAAATCGTAAAAATTTATATACCACGTTTTTACAACAAATTAAAAAATACTAAGTAGATTTTCCAAGTCTTATATACCTAGAATCAAACAACGTATGTGTAATAAGTTGAGAATCTGTACGTCGTTTTATTCTAAAAGCCGCGTCCACATTAGTAAAAATTTATGTTGTGTGTGAGAATTCGACACAAATTTATGTGTGCCTATAAATTTATGCTAGTGTGTTCGCTACGTACGAGGTCCGCACAAATTTTCGCCGCCACACCTGATCTGTTGCTTTTCTGGTTGAATTCAAGATGTCAAAGAGATTTTTGCCGCTATATCTTTCTAGTGTAGACTCACTTTTCGCGAAAACCAAGATTGTGACGGATACAATTCCACCATGTCTGATTCACTGATATTAATGAAGAGAAAATGTGCCATTTTCATTGTTATGACCCATTTGATCAAGAAAAAGAAAGAAGATTTAGTCAAGAAAAACAGACACTATTGGATCAAACATTTATATCAAAATAAAGACCAGCTTGATAGTATAAGATTATTGAACCTACTATCCTTGGACAGTACAGGCCATTTCAAAAATTTCCTACAAACGTCTGCAAGTGACTTTGAGGTTTTGATAAATAAGATTGAGATCCATTTTACCACTACAAACTTGAAACCGCCACACACGCACTGATTGTAGCCGCACAGCACACAACGTAAATATTTATGCAGACAAGTTGCCGAATTCCGAATTTGCGTCGAAAATATTTGTGCCGAACGCTACAATCAACGTACAGAGTAATTTTTGACTAATGTGGACGCGGCTTAAGACTATTTTTTACGTTTTAGTTCATTTAAAAAAAATGGTATTTTCAAAAAAATAAATTTCATATATTTATTTTACGAAATACTGTATATTGAGGCATTATAAAATTGAATTGGCATTTCGTCAATCTCCAAATGTTTATTTGACATTAACTGAAAAATAATTTTGTACCAACAAACAAATTGAATACATAATTTGAATTATGTATACTTTCAAATAAAGAACAGGTGGATAAATGTAAACAAAATAAATTGAATCATTTTTTGATATAAACTTGTTACAATAAATATCAGCTATTTTAATATATTTTCAGAATCATTGTTTAAAAATTGAATTATTAATTATAGCTGTAAATAACGTGTTTTGAAACCTATTTCCAAACAAGCAAGTATTTATATTCAATTGGTGCCGAATTGTAGGCTGTCATTGATCATTGATATATTTTATTCTAAATAATTCAAGACATTCGTTTTCGTGGACTTAGTTAATAAGTTGGAAGATAAAAATAAGTTTAAAAATAAATATTTATGAAAAGCGACAAGAGCTGTGCCTTTTAGAGATACTCTCTTTACCAGGACATCTGTTCATATATGATTATAATAAATGGCTGAAGATAATTAAGTAGCTCTGGGAGATTTCCCAACTATAATTTTTACCATAAATTTAGCATAAAGGTGAACAAATGACAACTAGGAGTACCTACAAGTCTTTCCGATCATATTTTTGAGTATAAGAACTATGATTACTAAGAAAGATTATTTTCAATACAGCATAATATGTTTGTGCACAAACTTTTTCACGTCCAGTAGTTGAAACAGGAGTAGCTGATCGAGATGCTCTTTCGACGTCAGAAAGGGTTCCTTCCACTTCTTTTGTTTCTTTGCCATACATAAAGGAAGTTACTCCCATACTAACACCAAGATTTTTTCACCATACTTACAGATTGTTCGTGTTGATTCTCACAATATTTTAAATAATTTTCCTTAAGACTTACTATAACGCACAGATTATTTTTATTATATTTAGCTGCATAATGATATAAATTCAGTGAATATTCGAAAAGAATTCACTGTCGTTAGCCAATCACATTCTATTATCAGAATTCAGGCTAAAATGAATTAAAATGAATAAATCAAATTCTCTTTTAAAACGTCAAATACCTAACAACGCTAATCGCTGCTGACAGCGCGTCTTTTGAAACGTCAAAATAATTATATAATCATAATTTTGCGTATTAAATAGAGAAAAAATGGACAACAGTAGCTATAGTGAAGGTGTAATATGTACGCCTCCCGAAATTAATTTCATTTAATGAAAGGGTTTCGGTTTCTTTACATTTTTATAAATAAATATAAAGCATAGTGGTCGAAGTGGTTGACTCTGACGCGGACAATTTTGGCAAGTTTTATTCTAGTCGTGGAGAAAGTATAGTCTCTTACTTGTGTATAGCTATTATTCACTTGGATGATTCCAAAACTCACTCGGTGCGATCGCTCGTTTTGGAAAATTTGGGTGAATAATAATCATCATTTTTATTGTTTTATTTATAATTTTATCCAATTCTTATCACACAACAACATAAAATTATAAAAAACGTTGTGTTGTCAAATGTCTCATTATTCAAAACAGTTCTCCTGCTACCGAAACATTATTAAAACTAGTCTTTTATGGTAAAAAAACAAATAACCGTCCCTATTCAATGCAAACTTCATTATGATCTACCAAAATATATGATTAAACCGATTATTTCAGTTTTTTTTTTTAAATCGCTCCACTCCAAGATCATAATGAAGTTAGGTAATGGATTTAAAAAGAAAAAACTAAATCTCGTTAAGAAAATCAATTTATAAAATATTGTTCCATCATTTTATTCATTGGGGCGACGAGGATTGTTCGATGTCTGGCAAAAAAAGTAGAAACCGTTAAAAGCAGCGGGCAATATTTCGCTTTTATTTTCCTATTATAAGGGGATTAAGCAACCCCTATTGACCTTGAATGTAGCGCTCGGAAGTTAGGAGGAAGTTGGAAACTCGTTGAGAATAGCTTCCCGCTTACGGTTGGTCACTTTTTGATTATTTCTTAAATATAAAAAAGTGTGGTGATTTGTGTAAGGATGTACTTATTTTTCTCCATTACGGAATCTGGGAAGTAAAGCCACAAAATGACTCAATTAAACTTATGATCTCACAGCAGTAGTCAAATTTCCCATTTTCAGTCGCCCTTCGCCGTGAGCAGCACCTTCAATATATTCTTCTCAGGATTTATTTTTGGTTTTTAAATCTAAACAAATTTCCTCGTTAATTATACAATATTTAAAGCTTCCTTCTATTTAACTTATACAGGGTGGTTCTTAAGTAATTGTACATAGAAGTACAGTACAATGTTCACTTCAAAATATTTAAATCAACACGCCTTAAAAAAAATGTTGATATTAAGAAAGATTCAGGGTGTTAAACATGAAATTTTAATTTTCGTTTTTTACAACAACTTTAACGCTTTTGGACGTATATGCACAAAATTTTGAGGTTTGGGGTTTTTGCATATGAGAAATCATAATTTTGTACCTATTTCGATGCATTTTGTAGGGATACTTTTTTAGTTAGGTTAGGTTCAGGGTATAGTAGCAGTTAACATGAAAAATATGTATGGTACTCTTAATATTTAAAAAAATAATTATCGTACACAAAACTACATTTTTTGAACGTAATTTCATTGAATAATAATCATGTAGTTGATCACTAAAATGTGATTATGTCTAAAACCGTTGAGATTTGGGGATACTAACACATATACCTTTTTTTGTTGTAATGATGTGGCTTTAATTATACAATGACTCAAGAACCACCCTGTATAGTTTGATGTTGGTATTTTTAGGTCTGGTAATTATTAGTTTTAATCACATAATAACCTAAATCTGCTCAAAATTCACCTCCTTTAGTTTTACAAACCTCTATGTAATACTTCCTTCCACTACTATACCCTTTGCGTGAACTGGATTAATGAGTGACATAATGCCTGACAAGGTCACTTCTTTCAGTGTAGTGTTTTTTTGTTTGAAACACCCTTCGCTGATTAAGTGTAGAGGGGTGGTTTTTCACGGCTTCCAGAGATCTTTGCCTCCGTCAGCATCCCTGTGTAATGAGATACGGGGATGATTTCGAGTAAACGACGTCGGATACCGCTCTTTCGGCCTTTTCACCCCTGCCTTCCTTTACCCTGCCGTCCGCCCGACAATTCCACCCCTTGTTTTGTTTACCACCAGAGACGATTTATTGTTTTTCTATCATTTGGACTTGGGCTATTCACGCTAAAATGTCCGGTAAATCTAATGGAAATTGCATTCCAACTTTTTCTATTACTTTTTTGTATAAAAACAAAATATCTGAAAGGTGGAGAATTATACCTATGGCTTCGAAAATGTTTAGCTTCGGAAAATTAACAGTTTAGAAACGTTATGTAGGTACATCACAAAAATATAAGTATACCGAAGATAAAAATTAAATTAAATTATTTAATATCTTCGTAAACATTAGCAGACAATGCAGTTGATTTTTCTATCGAAAAAAAGTTGAAGACGAGGCTGAAGATGAATTTTTATTCCATAGGAAAGTCTTCAATAAATTATAGGACTAGGGTCGTCTTGACTTGCAATAGTTACACAGATCGTGATGATTGATGAGAATTTTTAGATATACTGTTTAGAGAGGTTGGATGGGCATGGGGTTTGTATAGGGCAAGGAAGGATATTTTAGCTCCTTTTGAAATTTCCAGTGTCTTGGCTAATTGAGTGGTTGTAAAAATCGGTGAAATTACGGAAATTTTAAAGTTGTACTGTCAATATATGAATACAAAGACCATATCCCAGTTGTAAGCAGCATTTGGAATGGTTTAGTACTGGAAAAATAAAATTCCACGAACATTGTCTTGAACATAAATCCTATATTGGTATTATTTATACATGTATTCATTTTTTTTTATTTATCCGATTGAATCAAAATTATGTAATTATAATAATTACAAAAAAAATTAAAAAAAATATTAGCATAAACAACAGTTTTCATGAAATGTTTACTCTACTATCAACTACACAATAAGTGGTATATGGCACATGGTATATACTGTATCTACACTGTGTCCACTTAAGTTCGCCCCATGACGTGAGAAACTATTTTATTATCAATTTTGGGAAAAAAAACTTATTCCTCATAAAAAGTTCTGCACGACCCAAAACCCCAAAATAAAATCATCGGTATCATTTTCGCAGGCATGAGGAGTTTGAGCCTAAGGCGTGGTAAAACTAATTTAAGTATGTACTTTTTATTGGAACCTTGTTAAGAATTTTACGTTTATTGACTAGCTTCTATTTTTTCAGGGGCATATTGGCGACGTTACCTTTGAAAGCGCAGTTGGCTGGACGTCAAAGAACCACTTTTCAGCAACTGCTTCGTCTTGGCCACTGACCATTGGGAAATCCAGATACAGTGTAAGTCAAATTAATATTACATATAATTCAATTGAACTAATCTTCTTTTGTTTTTCAAGTAATACTTGAATGTGAGTATTTCATATGGGAGCAAGTAATGTACAGGGCATGTCAAAGATTTGTTTTTCAATAGAAAATGTAAATTATTAAGTCACTAGACAGTTTTTTTTTAATTACCAGCGATCATCAAACCGAAAAATAAACAACGAATAATGATGAATAAAAATTATAAATCGAAACATTAATTTCAGAACAACACCATTCTTTCAAAAGTTATTCTCGATTTTTGAATGTCTTTCCAACTTGTAGTTTCAACCCCGCAAGTTTAAACTGAATATTTTATAACTTATAAAGTTAGAAAAGGATAAAGCTTGTTTACACTCCAGTTCATCTTAACATAAGCGTATCCGATGGGGAAATGTGGTGTTTACAATCCAAATATTAAACTGAACAAACAATGTTTAACTGAAAATATTCTCACACACGTTTAATCAACATACAACGATTTCAATTATATCTATTGAATTATTTTTAATACATGAAGCACTTGTTTAAATTTATGCTGATGTGGAATAAGCGGAATTTTTTGGGAGCCGTCCTTATGCCAGGAGCACTGCAGCCTGTTGACTAATCATGCTTAGCCGATTCCTACCTATTAGCAGTACGTCGGAAAATTTTACACGTATAAATACCCTACTGTGCTTTGGATTACCTACTCCTCTACTGTGGTTTATTGTTGACTTTATACCCATTTTGTATTTGTCCTTGGTCCACTTCCAATGGGGACTGGTTCTGTTGTGGAACTTATTCTAGCTGTGCTATTAGATTTTTCATTCCCAAAATGATTTCCATATTGATTCCATATTAGTCTTTAGTGAAGTGTGATTGTGCCGGTTCATTTATTTTTTCTGGTATTCCTCTACCAGAGCGGATGTTACCTGCTAGTTTAGAAGCAGCAAGGGCTGTCTATTGTGACTGACAGTTGTGTATTTATTCATTCTGGCACATTAATAGAGAGGTATGCTTCCTAGTGAGAAGGAATATATTGTTCTTCCCATTTCGCTATATACTGTTTCTCCTGAGTAAGTAAAATTTGAAAAATATGAGTTCAACCTACTTTATAAGGTCACAATCAAGTGGAAATCTCAAAAAACAAAGTGGCAACTAAATATGCACGTGCAAACATATGCTTTGATTTGAAGATTCTGATACTTTGGACCACTCTTGTTAGGATCACAGTGGTAATAGCAGCACATAATCTTTATTATATTTCTTTTAGCTTCTCCTAAACAGTTGGTCTGATTTATATGACATTTCATTTGGAAAAAATCAAGAAGATCTACGTAAAGTAAAGACACTAACATAGCTGAACATGAAAGAGCAAATGATTCAAATAATCTAATTCTAGGCAACCATGTATTAGCGCTAGACATAATAGGTAAATAGGTGGCTACTGCCATTTTGCTGAAACCACAAGAAGACATAAGGTTAATACCCAAATAGTAATTTTCAACCTCACCCCTCTACATATGGGGGTGAAAAGTGGTGCAGAAAGAACAAGATACCGACTAAGTAGAGAGGGGTTCATTAAAAAAAACCACCTCTTCACTTCTTAAAAATCAGACTACCTGGGACTTGCCACAAGTCGGTTTGATGAAAAAATATAACTATTCGAAGAAATTCGTTACTGAATTAAGCAACAATAAGGAATGGGATCCAAATAGCTTGAATTAGTGGAGGAAGAAGAATGTAGATTCTGTGGCATGGAAGAAGAAACCTCCATCCACATACGTTCCAACTGCACAGAACTTCAGAATATAATGGAATATAAACCAGAAAAGCAAATTGGTAGGGAAGAAAATGACAGGCATTGGGTATTGAGAAAAAGAAGCGAGAAGTACGAATGTTGATTTTGACATTTCTCGAGTGTGAATATTCACGAAGTGAGTATAATGTCAATTGTTCCGTCCACTGACCGAGGTAAAAGGAGAGGCGATATCATCTTATGAAATGTTGTGGGGTATAATGACGATTATTCCTGGTAGTACCTCATGAATAAATTCTTCAGAAGATTAACAGCTTCCTAAATATCCTTTATCTGATTTAGAAAGAATCCAAACTGATGTACCTGCTAACTGCATAAATAACCCTTCCCCTTCCAAATAATTGGGCAGAGGTATTTTTCCAACTGATCTGTTCATCTAACGGTTTTATTTTCGCAGACTAATGATTTTTTTTGTTCACAGTTTCCTACAACTTACTATTTTGCCTTTACCAACTATAAATGAAGTTGTTTATGGAATTTCATATAGTGTGTGTCCATTATATTTGAATACTTACCTCTCCTTTTTTCTTCCATTTCTACTCTTATGTTAGTCTTATATTCATCTCATTTGTGGTCTCACCAATTTGCTCCAATGAAAAATTATTGTATTTTATTGCCTGATAATTCCAGTTTGTTTCATAAATAATTATTGAAAGAGTTCAATATAATGTGTTTTTAAGGTATTTTGGACAAGTTGTGGTTTGAAAAAATCAACGTACACGTCCATGGCCTGCTTCATTTGAATGCACAGGATTATGTTAATTCGTTATTTATTTTATCCTTAATAAAATGGTAAACTGTGTTAACGAAATAAATTTTCCTCGCAAGTTTGTCAACGTATTTTGTATGCACATACAGGCTCTTTCTGGAGGGAATGTGCTAAAATAACAATCTGAAATCACGTAGATATTTATGAGTTTTTACGTTAGTCTACAGTCTACATTGAATAAAATGTGAATCGTTTTTAAAACAGTGGCGTAGTACGTTGTTTATATTTTTACATATAAAATGTAAGTAAGAGTGGGTATTTTTTCTTAGTCACTTTTTTCTCGAGGAAGAATTACCTAAACTAAAACATGGGAGTATTCTAATGCCCGTACCTATAGTCAGAACTTAAGTTGGTCTCGAGCTTGAGTACGACTTTAGACAGGTTTGTATACTATAAGCAAATCTCGAGCAGAAAGCAATATTACAGCGGTTGAGACTTGAGACATAACTGGTAGAGACCAACTTTGAGCACTACTTGCATGTCTTCGGTTTTTGTCGAAAACGATTGTTTGATAAATTTGTTTTAACCGTCATTTAAAAAAAAAATGTGGAAGAGGATAAGGAAAGATATTAAAATTATTGAAGAGTTTCTAAAGTTTATAGACAATTTTGAGGAAATGCCAGATATTCGCTTACCAAAACAGTATATTCGAGATGTGACAAATCCTATGGAATTCTATAGTGTGGAAAGTCTTAGTTTCGGTAAGATTCTCAAAAAATTTTATTAGAGATCGAGTTAGAGGACGTTATTTTTTCTATTGTACATACCACTTTTAAAACAGAGGATTACCTATCCCTCCAATAATTCAGTTGTTAACGACAATAGCAAGGTCAGTCATAAAAATGCTGACAATGTAAATTTCTTTAAACACTAGAATTTTAATAATACCTAACACAAAAGTTACCAAAACAACCAGGCTGGATCCCAACTTGCCCGAGAATTCACGAAGTCGGGACTATAGTATAGCAGCTAAACTTGAGAGCACGTCTCAAGTCGGAGATTGAGTAGGGACTATAGTTACGGGCATAATAGTCTAAGAGCCCGATACTTCCCGACCTTCACCGATTTGTTAACCAGATGGAACATATTTTAACAAAGTAATAATAGACAAAATAAATACGCCTATCATAGCTCGCCTATCAAAATATTTTGTATATTTTTTGAATATGTTTAATTAATTTTTTAAAGAAGGTGGAAATATCAAAATATTTCCACAAAAAAGAACTGATCACAAAATTGTTGACCCTGCTGCATTTTTGGTTTTATAACAACAAAAAGTGAATTAATTATCGTAGGTATTTATCATTTGATGTATCTTCTTCTTTCAAAATTTCTATATAATAAACCATTTCAAAAATCTACAAACATTATTGATATAATACATGAAAACGTTCATGAACCTGATGGAAGTTACCACATACAAATAATTAGAAATTTCAAGACATGTTAACATAAGTTTAACGTAAAATAAATAACTCCTTACCACGATGTACGTTGTGGAATATTGCAGCCCTAGTAGCTGGTAGTCAAAATACAAAATGTTCAAACAAAGTTTTCCAAGAAATGTTTAAAGTTGTAAAATAGCTTTGTAGACTTCGTTTGGGAATATAAGGTTATAATATTTATAGTGTGATATATTTTCCAATTCTTGTATTTATCTATACACTTGATTTAGTAGGAACAGTGTCGACACTATTACGTTTGTTTCAACAGAAGATTCGCATCAGTTAAGAACGACTTAGGGAGTTGAATTTTGCATGTTTTGTCGCAAATGGAACGATAATAATTTCTCTAATGCGAAAATAAAAAAAGTAAAAAAGGTATTACTATATACAGGGTTAACACATAAATACTGCGAAGAAATGAACAGCTGAAGTGTGGAGTGTAAACGTTTGGGGAGGGATTGTGTACCACTTAGCAACCGAAAGAAAATGTGGCTACAACTTGGGCTTCAACTAGAAGGAGCTTCTGCTCACTTTTCACGTGCTGTTTGGAATTATTAAACGTCTCGTAGTACCTATTTATGTATTTGCTTTATAAATGTTTTTTTGTTTTATTATGTACTCAAATACCTATCGGTAAAAAAAGGGGTAATTTTGTACATCAGGTATGCACAAGCTCCACTGTTTTCCTTTACAATAAATTTGTTAAGATAATTAGTATAAAATTTATATAGAACTGCAAATGTTTTAAAATCAATTTAGCATACAATTTAGGAAAATTGTAATTTGCAGGGAAAGTATAATACCTAGGTATAGGACACTCTTCGAAAGATGAAATTTTTTTGAACATGGTGAAAAAATGTAGCCTATATGAATGTACAAACTACTAAAGTGATAAACATTTCAAAACTTTTATCGTTTCGCTATAAACCTCCGTCCCGTTAGTCGTGATTCACCCTGTATAGTACGTAAAACATTTTTTTAGTATTTTGCCTTTTTTCATATATCGTTGAAAATCCTTCCTCGGTACCACTTCTACTTCCTATCCGAGATAATGCAGGTTATCTGTGGTTTCCCTGCACTTTAATTGGTGCAATATTCGGAGCTGCGATATATTGTGCGATAACCTACTCACATTATTTGTCTAGCTTATCTATAAGCCTCCACTTCCTTAAATTTAAACAAATATGCAAAAAAATTAACCAAAATATAACAAACATTAACGAAAAAAAAAACATATAAATAAAAAATGAAACAATCCTACACAATACCTTTCCTAAACATAAGAATATTTCTTTTATTCTCTTATCTCTGCTTAAAACATATTTTTGTATTGACCAATGATAAAAAACATCTTCCAAGGTCCTTTTATACCAGCCCCAGTACCATGGTTTGTTTTGGAACCATCGTTGATCCAGATAATTTCAAGGAAGACAGTATGCAACAGCTTATGAAACAGAGGGGTCAACGGAGAACTAAGGATCTGCAATGCATAGCCAGCTTATACCAATGCACCAGAAACCACATAAGAACAAATAATGTCGAGTCTGAACAGTTTTCAACTAGAAGAGAGTAGGTACTAAGCATCACCATATTCAACCTTATAATGGAAGATGTAATCAAGAAAGTGAAAGTCAAAGCCAAGAATCAAAAGAACCTGTTTGACCAATTTAGATCTGTGGTATGAAGCATTGAAGAAATACAACCTGAAACCAAATGGGAATAAATCTAAAATAATAGTGATCGGTAGAAACGAATTTTCAAACTGTTAGTTTGAGCGAATAGAGCAAACGGATAACTTCAAGTATCTAGGTGTTTTGATGATCAAAGACGGGAAGAGCGAAGCGGAAATTAACAACAGGGTAATAAGCGCAACCAAGTTGTACTATTCATTAACACGGAAAGAAGAAAAAAGTTTCGAGGAGGACAAAACTGATCATACCGATCCTAATCTATGGTTGTGAAAGCTGGGTACTCACGGAACAACAAAAGAGCAAAATACAAGCCATAGAAATGAAATATAAGAATAAAGGGCATCACAAAAAAATACAGAGTGAGAAATTCAAGTCAAGTTGATATGGCAAAACAAACCAAAAAATAGAAGATCTAGAGGCAGGCCTAAAAGGAAATGGGATGATGTAATAGCTGGTACCTTGAGAAAAAATAACAAGATCTGGTAGGAAGGAAAATAATTTGCACAAAATAAAAGAAGCTGGGTGAAATTTGTATATGAAAACGACTAACACACTTAAGTACAAACCTTGTATGAACAAAACACCTTAACACCTTCGGGTATATTAAGGCTGCTTTTTAAACCGCTCGAGAAGGAAATATCTAATATATTTCTGTTGAAGAGTTTGTTTTTTATGCATTTTATTTAATAATTATGGTAATATTTTATGTAGTATTGAGACTTCCTCATCAACTGTATTTTCCCAAAATACATATCTATATTCCCTCTGAAACAATTTTAATTTGCTCCATATAGATAAAACCGCGTATATGGTCGATATATCGAATATCCCTTAGGTCAAGGTTATCATTGTCGGCATACAATAATTATCCTTCGCTAGCATTTGACCCTTTCTGTTGTGGAATTCTGAATAAAGCGTGAAAATACTTAATAATAACACTTATTTTTGCAGTAATACTAATATTTAATTTATTAAGTATCAATTAAATTCATCAATAATTATAATTAAGTGTACCTACTTGTAAAACAAAATTAGAAATATATAAAACTTAGTAAATGAGAGATAATAAATAATAAAAAAAATCGTTATGATGAGATAAAACAATCAACATTTTTTTTCTAAACATGATAATTAGAAGTAAGAAATAATAATAAAGATTACACCAAATAATCAACGCACTACCAAAGTTAAATATTATCATGCATAGATATCTTCTAATAAGATCATCATCTCCATTAAACAATATCCAATTTCCATGATAAAATCAAACTATGATAATTCCTAACCGCAATTCCATCACAATACGTGTATTAAGTTTGATAGTTCAACAACTATAATTGAAAATAATTTTTTTTGTTCCCTACCAACTTAGCTATACAATTAATAACTTGATTAAAAAATACATATGTCGGCGTCAATTAGTGAAATCCGTCATTCTCTAAAATGCCTAGTCATTTCACGTATTGCCGGCAAACAGCGTAATTGTACATTCGGTACACCGTTTGCCTAATAGTTTCAGGCATTCCCTGAGGGGGAAGGCATTATGTGTGTAATCCACATTAAGTTATTCAAAAAGAGAAAATGAATATAATAATTGGATTCATTCTTCCCCTTCTTGAATATTTTTTAAGGGAAGGCAAAACCTTCCGAATGTACAATTACGCTGTTTGCCGGCAATACTTGAAATGACTAGGCATTTCAGAGAATGACGGATTTCACTAATTGACTCCAACATATGTATAATTTACCATATTAACTATCCATACCTCCCATTCCCATAAAATATTTATTATAAAATTTGAGACATAGGTGAGCTATTTCGTGGAAAAGCTACAAAAAACTAGTTTTCATTCTTTTGATTGCCTGAAACATTACCTTTTAGTTGAAAGAAGAAGTTTTATTCCATGTTTGTCTTGGTATGTTAAAATATTTTTGCATTCCATACTCTTTTAGTCTGTCCTGTCTCAACATCCCAGTTGTCTGTATTCATAAATTCTAGGATTGATTCTATATTCAGATGCCTTCTTATATCTGTGTTCCTAATTTTCTATTTTTTGTAACGCTTGCTCGGACTCTACTTAAGTACCTATTTTATTCCAACTGCCTGTAGTCTGCTCTTCTGTGTTTGGTTTAGCACCCACGTTTCACATCCGTAAATTAGTATTGGCCTATATATTGCTTTAAATATTTTTATCTTGGTAGTGATTGATTCTTTTGTTCCGTGTTGATCGATTGTTAATCCCAAGTATTGAAATGCTGTCACTTGTTCTATAACTTCCTCCTATTTCTATATCTATTTCTTCTTGTCCTTCTCCTATAACCATAACTTTTATTTTCTTTTCATTAATTCATTAAGATCCATGTATCCTATATTGAATTTTTTGTTGTTATTCTTACATTTCTTTATTATTTCGTCCATACAGGTAACTAATGAATAAAATTGGGCTCCTTGTCAGTTCTTCAGTGGTTTTAAAATAATGTTAACGATTGTAGATTGTTGGTTATAACTAAGTTAGTATTATCACTTATCATTTGAATTAATTTTATAATATAACTTCGCGTTTTTTAAGAATATTCCATAGCTTTCTTTTTGATGTTCTATCAAATACTTTTTCTAAGTCAATAAATATATCTTTTTCTTTTTTTGCCATGCTTTTTCTGTTATTTGCTTTATAGAAAAAATATGATCTTGTGAGCTTCTGCCCTTCCTAAAGGTGATCTAAGATGTCAAATTCACTCTAACATATTCAAGGATGGCATTTGCTATCCCAGCTTTCAGTTCTCGAGTATTATTGAGATTGCAATCGAGATAAACGCACCGATTAGTTGATCACCTTTTACCATGGGACTTCAAATTCTTTAAACTCTTTCCAAACAAATTTAGGTACTTTTATTCGTAATATTCGACAATGGAAAAAAATAAATAAAATATAAAACTCTTATTAATCGAATCCCTATCTAAAACACCTATTGTTGTATTGTTCCCAACAAATCCCGTTTACTTGTTTCCAGACTTGTTTTTTACCACTGTGCTTCCGACTAACTGAAGTAAAATATTAATTTTGTCGTGCTTTCCCTCTGCCCTGACCCGCAACTGATTAATTCTCTTTTAAGACGTTTTCATTTAAGACGAAAGCAACGATGAAAAGAAGGCAAGTCCGGAAAATGCTTATAATACGTACCGTAAACACTTGAGCCTCAAAAATTGCATCCGCATATTTGTGGTTTTGATTAATTTGTTTTCCGACAGCCTTTCCTTAAGGAACTTCTCCAGTTTAATATCTCTTCTGACTTGTCATTACGTAACCGGAAAGTCTTCCTTTTTTAACGGTTTTTCTTAACATTCACTGAGAAATTAATAAGCCTCTGTTGAGTTTGAAAGTCGCAGGTTATAGATACAGAGGAGACGGCTAGGGGAGTAGTGACACTCCATGGAAAATAAATAGTAAATCAATATATTTTACTTAAAATACTTCCCCTACTTTGATTTCACAATCAAAAATTGTATTTAAGGTGAAAGTTAGTAATAATATAAAAAATAAGGATACATATTGTAATTATAATGGTAAAACCTCGGGTAAAACTGGTAAAACAAGTAGTTGAAAATGTGGTATGAATGGTATCTGTATAGGTAAAGTAGGAAGGGTGAGTGAAGGCTCACAGCACTTAGGCCATATGTGACCCATTGATCATCCTCCTGAGGACTTGTCCTCCTAGGTCATCGTCTATCCTACTCTTCCCAGGAAGGTGGACAGGTCACTAGGGGACATCTCCTTCATATCGACAGGTGTAGGCCAAGACTCACCAAACACACACTCTCTTATTGACGATAACTCTGGACACTCGCATAAGACATCTTCATGTTTACACATCCTTTATAGAGGTGTGTCCACTAGCCCCATAGAATGGAAGTGTTTCTTTAGTTGATAGTGGCCAGTCAGAAATCCTACTGTTGAACGTAGGCTTTTCCTGGTCATGGCCAAATATTTCTTCGGCGCCCGCTTCCCAATGTCGTGCAGGGTGTGCCACTTCCCTGGCTAAAGAATCGGCAATGCGTATACCTTCACTCCTGTCGTGCCCTTTAACCCACCTTAGGATAATATTGTTATCTGCTGAGGCGTTAGATAAATGTTGGTGGCACTCTAATACTAACCCCGATATAGATGTTTTCTCTTCAAGGCTAATAGGGCTTGTCCACTATCAGTGCAGATTGTTATATTTTTGTCAGACATTTTTTTTCTGGTTAGTTCCTTTGTGGCAATTGAGATACCAGCCAGTTCTGTTAGGTTAGGTTACCACGCTGGTATTGTCTCCCATTCCTTACCTAAGCCTCAGGCTTAGTGCTCTGGAGTAAACTCCACATCCTGAGCCTCCTTTAATTTTTGAGCCTTCTGTATATATGTACGTATTGCATTTGCAGCATTTGACTCTATGTTCTGTTTTATTTGTATTTTGTAGGGTTTATGAAACACAAACCTGGGTTCATTTGCTCTATTGGGGTATAAGTGGTATAAAAGGTATCTGCATCATCGAATGCACTTATACTAAATGAAATATTTGATAATATTAATTATGTGTATTCTTAAAAAGAAAATTTATGAATAAACCCTCAAACAATTTTGACGACGTACATCTCAAACGCCGGTGAGTTACATCACTCAAAATTAAAGGGATACCAACCAAACTCAACCAACAAAAATTTACTAATATTTTTTTAAAATCGACGTTCTCAAGACTCCTTAAAACGTACGTTATAGAAAATATGAAATGTTATAATTAAAAATATCCTTTGCCGACCTTTTTAAATTAACAAAATTTGAGATATCAATTGAAAGCTACAACTGGATGTTGCGATCATGTGAATCACACTATACAAAAGCGCGTTTATATTAAACTGAAAAATCTATAAACCTAATACAAAAATTGGAAAATTCATAACAATTGCTTCCTAAGTTTGGCTTAGGATTCCATTTTTCAAATAAATGCAATTATTCAGCATTATTTTTATATGCAAAACTAATTCTAAGGTATGTTATGGAATCTGGTATATTTTTACTCGATTTTAAATATTTGTTTATGTTTTCTATTTTTATATTGTAAGGTATACATGTGGATTTGTTTTATTTTATTTTATTTATACAATTAGTACGAATTACATATATTTTATTTATATATTGATTCTAGTTTATTTCTATAATTTGATGATCCCCATTAATCACTAGAACGTACCGTACATAAAAAAACAACTTCGTTTTTCGAAATAGTTTTTTTTTATCAGTAACAGAATATCCACAAAGGACACCAAAACAGCTCTGCATATATTATGCAACAGACGCTGGACCACAGGAGGCAGAAACTATATCGTAGACCCCAAACGACTCCAGAACACTTCTACAACCAACCAATTAAGAACCTGTATGAGCTAAAGCACGGAACGGATTGGCTAAATAGGCTGTAGTCAGGACACTAGGAGGATCCACAATAAGCCCAGGAGGCTGAGGTGGTGCCGGCGAAGGGACGGCTCCTTTAAAAAACAGGCTAGTCACAGTTTTCACAAAAAACTGAAAAACCGGGGAAAAACGTGATTCACAATTTTCTTGATACTTTCTTGGACACCCACATGCTTGAAAGCAAATATATTTTCGAGATAAATCAGTACTGTTGCCACAGGATGCTAAATGGTTTTTTTCAGTTTATCACACACATTTAATAAGCCACGGCTTAAGACAATGATGTTATATTGTACCTGATTCAGTTTTATCAGAAAGTAACAGTGTAATTCCTCCAACTTAATGTGGTTTTTATTTGTCTTACAAATTTTTTCAATAGGTGCCGTTTTGACCTCGAAAAAGTGGTTTCAATTGATATAAATAATTCTTAAGACATTATTATACAAAGTGACAGGGTGGCCCAGAACTTATTAAGCTTATGTCCCCAGTAATCCCAAATGCGCCACTGACAGTGTATACAAAAAAATATTTCATTGTCCACGAATTATATCTCGGATAAGATTTAAGCTATCGATTATTTACACAACATTACAAACCATTCTTAAATTTTTAACAGAGCGCGTTCAACGAACCAAGAAAATACTTAAAGCAAATAATAATTAACAAGATAGAAATCCAGGGTACTTTGTGAAAACCTTGCAAATTCTTCTGTATTTGTATTAAGAAAGAAAGATAAACTTATAATTTGTTTTTCTCTTCTTTTTGTTCAATCAGTGTTATGAATGTTTCAGATAATTCAATTGATATTGAATTGATAAACTGTGTTCTGGACATTCAAATGAACATTTAAGGAACATCGTGCACATTTTTTTTTATTGACTTTAAAATCTAGACATAGCTAATAAATCATTCAACGAAGGATTTTTTCAAATTCTTAAATTTTTCGAAACTGGAAGGGTTTTAATTTCATAATATTCAACCGCTCGGAAGCGCCTGTTCAAAATTGCCTAGTGCTATGACGTCAGTAGGGTCGCAGTACACGCATATAGGTACATACAGTGGGATCAGCCGAATGGAATACATTCAATAACGAGTAAATAAGGATGTGTTGGGAAAAACGCTTGGACAGGTCGATTTGTACTTTTAAATGTATTACAAAAATTAACGAAAGTGAGCAAAAACCATTCCTGCTCATAATTCACAGAGCCTTTGAATTGAATAAGATTTAGCACGAGGTTCTCATTAAACCTTTAATCTTTTACAGCTTTTTGTATTTTGAAAAATGAGGTTCTCCTTAGACCTTAATATCAGATTATTTTACATTTTTATTCAGGAAATTTACATATTTGAAATGATTTTACAACTTGAAATGAATTCCTTAAAAAAATTTTACATTTACACCTCACTGTTACTATGTTAGTTCTATGCTCACTTTAGATAACTTTAACTCTGTGTTCATTTAGACTGTCACTTGTCATAGTTCCATGTAGGCTTCTTTTTAATTTCAAATTAATGATTATTGCAGTGTCACTTCAAATTCCGTTAAACTAACAGGTGTACCTGGTTATAAACTTTGACAAAAATGCATAATAGTTAACGACAGTATCCCAAATAGGGGAAAATTTTATAAAATATTTCATGTGATTTCAATTTGAAAAAGTTTCAATTATTTTATCAATGTGTTGTGAATTTTTTACTGGATATGGGTTTTTTTTAGTTACCTGTCGAGAAATTAATTACTTACAATTTCCTAACTTATTAACTTATAAAAACTATTACTTACTTGCAGGTAATGCACTGATGATGGCGTAAAGCCCGCTTTACAGTTCGCAATTTTTCTTCCAATGTATTGCAGCAACTCTTTGACCTTGCAAGGTCTTGCTTGCAACTATTGATAATCGTTTTACACTACACAATTTGCAATTTTCAGTGGATACAAAAAAAAATTTGAGTTTATTTTATAAGGTTAGGTTATAGTGTGTCATCTAATGTTTATATTGTTGAATTGTTGATACACCAACTTATTATAACTATTATATACCTATTTATGTTGCGTTTGGAAGTACACAGTCAAATTTTGTTTGGTTGGTAACAAAAAAATTACCAGCTTTTCCCCCAGAATTGCATGCAAGCTGCAATACAAATCAAACCAGATCGATTTGAGACAATAGCTTAAACTGGCAAGAGACTTGCCAAATTATTCTATACTGCGCATGCTTTCGATCAAGAATATTGCATGTTACATGAAGAATTGCGAACTGTAAAGCGGACTTAACAGCCGAAAGCGCTTTGCAATTTTGAAATTAAAATTTTTTACACAGAATACAATAAATTGTTTTCTTGACTTTTTAATCATGTGTACTCAGCTATAAAGATATTCACTTTAGCAATTTGTCTGCCTGCATGACAGTATAGATGTGTCAGTGCTATTTTAGTTTGAATTTTTGTTAACGTAATAATATCAGAAAGATGTTTGATATAACAGAAATGCACAAAATAACCGTTCTACAAATGATTGGTTACGGAGATAACACACAACACATTTAAAAATTTCTCTCATAATTCCGTGGGCGTTAGTTTTCACAACTAGGGGTCGTACCCAAATTACATAAGACGATTTTCCCCGATTTTTCAACCCTTCTATCTCAACGTAAAATTTTTTGCTTATAAAATGCAAAAGAAGAGTTTACTTGTACAAAAACGATATGTAAAAAAGGTCACATTTTGCAGAGATATAAATAATATTTTTTGAAATAACTATTTAACTAAACTCTCATTTAACCATATTAGTAGCGAGCCGATTAATTTCGAGAATATTACTTGACACCGGATGCATCAAAATGTGTTTCTGCGGTGTCTCGCCATACTCAATTTGCAAATTTCTGATACAAAATTTCATGAAAATTTTAGTAAAAAAAATTGTTCTACCTACACCCATAACGTAATTTATTCACGTAATTTCGGTACGGCCCCCAAGTTTGGGCATACTACTGCAACTTCACGTGGTTCCCTCTTATATGTGAAACAGAGTCTACTAGTTGCTCTGGTGACAGATAATTTACCGAAGTTTCAGGAAATGATCTCCACTTTTTCAGGAATCTAATACGGACCGCCCAGTTACCAACCAAAGTGACCTAAGATATATACGGACCATACGCCAAGTAAGGGTACAAACAGTACATTTTATCAAAGTTCTATTTACACCGAAAAATATTTTTGGTCCGATTATTGTAATTGTCGTAATACTGAAAAAACTGAACTCATTTTAGTTGCAATAAAAATTATTTACGCGGAATAATGTAATGAAACAAAACTGTAATAATGAATATTTAAAGCCACAATACAAACATTATTAATTTATACATACAAGAATGGGTAAATAAAAATAAATAAATATGGTATTATTATTAATTAACAGTGCTTATTGCCAGAGGTTATTTGTTTTTCAACTGGTATGTATAATTAGAAGGTTATTTTTAAACTGGTTTACGAATATGATTTTATATTGAATATGCGAATGTTGTATACTTCTGTCTCTTATGTTTACAACTGCTGTTTCAATTTGTAATGTTTTAAAAGCATTTAAGTACGAAAAACTTATCATAGAAATAATTTGAGCTTTTCAGTGAAACCCGACTCGACTCGAATATTCTTGAAATAAAACTCCAAATATAGATATAAGAGTGGGAGATTAGTGTTAATCCACAATTTAATTAATTTAAATCCCCATATTAGGTTGTCTTGGAATCGTTACCATCCAAAACTATGAGCCGACAAACATCGTTATTTTTGCTACAATTAGGATTTGATTGTTGAGAAAATGTAAAATGGAGTCAAAGTTATCACAAATAAACGAGGTGACTTTTATATTCATTTATCCATCAATTTCTTTTCTATTCCAAGTACAATCAATACAGTGACTGAGGAATTATGACGGTGTTGTTTTTGGCCTGAAAATTACGAACAAGCAACGATGCAGGTGCATTATCGTTATACTTTATATTGCTTCAGACAAACTTTCAAACTTGATCGAATTTGCCTGGCGTTTTTTTTGACGTGCTGGTGCATATATAGTCATAAAGTTCTATACATTTGGGCCAAGCAACTGACTGAACAGCATTCGCGTGTCCAAAACATATCAAAATAATACTACGCAATGTCCTTTATATGATGGCATCATTCGTTTTCTACTAGGATTTTTGTCAAAAATATTTAGCTATTGCTTGGTTAGGCTAGGCGAAATTCTGCGAAGAACTTACACCACTTATAAACATTACAAGTACGTTGGAGCACTCAATTTTATTTTTCACGCAAAATTTGATAATTTTTTTTCGACAGTACAAAATTGTCTGATTGAGAGAACCCACCCACTAAACTTTAGAAACTATTCATGGTACAACTTAGAGAAAAAAATCTGTATTGCAAATTCGCATACGAGAAACTACAGGAAATTATTTTCAAGTTTCCTAGTCCACTGCTATTATATTATCAGACAAACCTTATTTTTCCATAATAAATGTACTTTTATGGTACCACAAACTCGTATTCATTAGATAGTTGACTGAATAAAAAAGTCGTAACTTGGGTTTAAATTTATAGATTTTGACACACTAGTATTATTGGAATAAGAATTCAATGCCTAATGCAACATTGTATCAACATTTCATTTCATTGATTTTGTGGGTGGTCGTTAAGTGACGATGCAACATTTACTTGAAAGAGTACGGAATTTTGAGAAAAATGGTAAAAACCGCATCTGACTATCTATTTTCTTAGCGAAAATACGAGAAAAAATAGGTTTACTAAGGGATCAAGTTTTATACTCAAGTGATTGAAAATTTTACATAATGTAGTACTTTCGTTGTTTTGAGATTGTTCCGATTGCACCAAGAGAATATGCATTAAAAGCAGAAGAGCATTCAAAAATTTGGCTTAACGTTAAAAGCAAACCGGATCTTTTCAACTTGAAATAAATTCTAGGAGATGGCAATGTATGTATGTATGTATTTTGGGGTAACATTCACTGAGACCTAAAAGATCTATTGTGACCCCTTACTTCTACTGCAGGAATCAACTTAGGTAAATGTTCATCATCTATCCAGTAATCTCCCAGGTATTGTACTCCAGGATTCTGGAGTGCTGTGCAGATGGAAAGTATGTGGATGGAGGTTTCTTCTTCCATGCCACAAAATCTACATTCTTCTTCCTATTGTGCCCATTCAGGCGACAATGTCCCGTTAGGATCCCTGTTAAAACTCTTAGCGCAGTTTTACTTTGACTTATGCATTCTTTTGATCTCAACAGGTTGTAGTCACCCAGAAGAATCTTTGATTGTCTAAGCCCTACTAGATCTTCTCTTTCTCTTTCGGTTTCACCTATTTCTTCCAATATTACATTGGGACTGATTCCGCAAAAGGGTTCAGGCCCCCAGAAAAGTATTTTATTTGGTAGTTCATCTGCTATTTCATTGCCTTCTATTCCAGTGTGTCCTGGAATCCATAGTAAGGTAACTATATTGTTCTCGCCTAGTTCATTGAGTTGTCTAGGCGTTCCCACAATATTTTGGAACTGATTACACAAGAGCTCAGTACCTTAATGGCTCCTTGACTATCTGTCATTATGATAATCTTTTTCCCCTGTATCCTTTATCAATATTGAACTTGGCGCACTTTCTTATGGCGTTGATTTCTGCTTGAAAGATACTTGGAGTTTTTCCCATAGCTTATCCCAGTTCCTCCTATTGCTTTTGAGCCGTCTGTGTACCATTGAATGGCATTCTTTCCAAGTCTGGTAATGGTATTTGGATCCCATTCCTTCTTGTTGCTTAGTTCTGTAACGATTTTTTTCGAAAAGTTGTACTTTTTATTATACCGTCTTGTGGCATGTCCCAGGTTGTCTGATTTTTAAGAAGTGAAGAGGTGTTTTTTTTAATGATTCCCTCTCTACTTAGTCTGTATCTTGTTCTTTCTGCAATACTTTCCATCACCATATGTAGCTGGGTGAGGTTGAGAATCACTTCCAAGGCTGCCGTTGAGCATGTTCTCATTGCTCCTCTAACACATACACAGGCTAGTCTTTTGAATTTTGGAGAGGTTTCCTCTCGTCGTCAATAGACTAGTTCTACTACTCCACGCAATGGCTCCATAAGTGATAATTGGTCTCAATACGGCAGTGTACATCCAGCTTAGGATTTTTGGGATGTAACCCCAATTTCTCCCTGCCAGATTCCTACACACCATTAAAGCCATTTTCGCCTTGTAGGTAATATCCTTTTTGTGTTTGTTCCACAGGGGTTCACTGTCTAAAATCAAACCTAGATACTTCATGACAAAGAAACAACAAAGAAATACCTGTAATAAATTTTTTTCGGATATATTGCTGCATATCCACAAGTTGAGGTACGGATTGTTAGGACAGTGCGCGGCGCAAAACTCACAGTCTGCCGAACGCTGCGTAAAGACGCTCAAATCAAAGTAATGGAATAAAGTTATGCTGGTTTGTTAGGACCATGTTAGGACTACGCCAAACTGATCGATTCATGCTTGTGCGTCGTCCGCTTACGCCGATACCAAATGTAGTTTGATTTGGATGCAAACATTCTGCAGAGCAGAATTGACTGTGTGGGCATGACTTGTTGAATTGTTATATTATTTTTAAGTTATATATGGCAAAATTTTGTCCAGCGTAAGAAGAAACCTTAATAGATTTGGTCAGGGAACATCCTGCCTTATATTCTCATATTCTGCCGTAAGTTTACGTCGTGCGCCGCGCACTGTTCTAACAATTCGTACCTTTAGGGTTATAAAAGTAGATTCCGAGAATTTCTAGGTAATTATTTTCATACGTGATGAATCGTTTTCATCCGTACCGTGTATCTCCTCATCAATGATTAAAATCTACAGTAAATCTACAATAAATTACTGGATTATTGTTATTTGATTAGGGATATATGCTAAATGAGAATCCAATTTTTTTATCAAATAGAATGTGGTCCGATGAAGTTATATTTTCCAGTAATGGATATGTAAATACACACTATTGGTCCGATCATAATCCACACTGAATTCAACAAGATTTTAACCATGGTCGCTGGTGATTTAACGTATGGTGTTGGATTTTGGATGATAAACTTTATTGGCCCTTTTTTCCAAGCATATAGATGACGAGCGTTAAATAAGATTTTTAAAAGATGAATAGCCTATGGAATTAGATGTTCCTTTATCAGTACGGCAAAATATGTGGATAGAACAAGATGTCTGCCCAGCCCACTTCGCATAGGTGGATAGCAAGAGGAAGAATATATCCGTGGCCGCCAAGATCTGTGTGATTTTCATCTATAGGGTCAAATTAAAGACAAGACCTGCAAATAAAGCAGATCTTCAACGAAAAATATAATAATAATGGCTTTTATTGACTGCCATAATACAAAGGAAAAAAATAAGGAGAAAACCTCAATGGCGTACGGTACAATTTTTTTTACTTTCGGGACGATTTCTTTACTTTCGGAATGATTTTTAATATCTATCTAGGCGACCTTAGCAATGACATTCACGGAAACTTTATTATTACATCGCTTGTTAAAATAAATTTTCGATAATTCCACTGTATTTTCAATTTTCCGATCCAGAACTGGAAATAGACAACAAAAGTGACGAGGAAATAATTTTTTCACATGAAATCAGTGCAAGCTGCTAGTTTTACATTATTTAATTTACATAAGTAATATTTATAGTATATATCCCTATTATATTTTAATATTTTATCAAATAAACGGCTGCAGAAAAAATATTGTACGTAACCCTACCCAAAAGTGATTTTACGGGACTCACAGGCTTCCAGGACTCGCCTACGACTCACCCTGGAAACTGCCCACTCATTCTGTAAAATATCACTTTTGGAACTTGTTACACAAATTTTTTATAATGTTGAATAGTACTATTATTTCATTATTTTACTATGATAGGGAGTGGGGGCGGTTTTGATAATTATAGAACGATAATTCACATAAAGTATTGGATTTTAACATTAAAATGAATTTATCAATAAATACTATTTAAATTTTTAACCTAAAATAACAATAAAACAAAATAAGATAATAGGTATTCAAACAGACATAAGTAACGTCTTACAATTATTATGAAAACTATTAATAAATAGGTGTTTTTCAAAGTTTTTTAGAAAGAAACTTAGTCTCTTTTCAGAAAACTGGTGTTTAAATATTGAAAAACTTCGTTCAATATCAACCGATGTAATGGGAGCATACAGTTGGTTCGTTGGATCTTTTCCCATGCGTCATCATTAATATACAAACGCAATACATCAATACATTAAATAACACGTAGGTCATAGTTGTGAACAAAGTCTTTGGTCTGTCAACGACGTCAACGTACAGATTCGCGTTAAACCTATCGCCGACATTCATCATATGGCTATCTCTGTTTGTTATATTACGCTGTAATGAAACAAACGGTTTCATGACGGGGGTTAAGATTCTGTGAGTAGGAAAGAGACGTAATACAAAAAGTAGTATTTGAATCATTTCATACATGGGAAAAGATTCAGCGAACAGACTGTATTTATATTTACAAATGATGTTTCATTTTAAGTTAGGTATATTTAACATGGTTTTCTCTCACAAAAACTTTTTCAAAATTTGAAATCCTGTATAATTTTAACCACAGTTGCATTTTTTCCGTTCTTTATATGCATTGTTTCTGAGATACAGCGGGTTACCTCTCTTAATCAGACGCTGTTCTAACCTTTTCACCTTTTTCAATTACAGTGTATTTGTAGAAAATGTGTTGATATCACATAAAAGATAAACATAAAATAATAGCTACCAACGGAAATGGAATAATTTGATAAACCTACTTAAAATGTACATAGTGGTCAAATCAATCTTGCATCAATCTGCATTGACATTTGTTCTAAATGATTCAATATACTTCCATCAACGGATGGTGTGTTTTGCAAATGCATTCAGCAAACAATAAACAGTGACAAGTTTACAAATAATTTTGGTGAGGTAATAATTTGAAACCTCATTTGTTGTCTAAACAAATTTTGTAAATGTAGAAACTGAAAAACTAGATTATGTAAATTGATTGCAATAGCAGATTTCATATTATATATAATCGATGAATGTATGGATTTAGTATAATGAGATTATTTTGAGGGTCCACCAATTAAGTCAACCTCTTAAGTTCGCATCATATGAGAAACTTTTTTATTATCAATTTCAGGAAAAAACTTAGCCCTCATAAATTGTTCCGCATGTCCCAAAACCTAAAATAAAATCATCAATTATGAATTTTTTCCAGTATTATACGAGGTATGTCAAAAAATTTGAATTCTTCTCAGTACAGTTCGTTCGGTGTCATCATTCATATATAAAACGCAATACATCAATACAATAAGTGAGACGTAGGTTGTAGATTGATGGTTTAATTGGGATGTGGCTAAAATGTCGGTAAACGTTATTTTTTGAAGCTGGTGTGATATTTGTGGATATTCTACAAATATTTTTTTAGCAATATGCTACCCAAACCTTTAGTTTGAAAAAATCATTCATAAATAGTTCTGGTCTTTCAGAAAGTTAGCTCAATATTTTCTACATTGGTGGAAGCAAAACATCTTTTAATAATTTAGTTTGATGGAGTTCTATCCAGAATCATAATGAAATGTCAATTTAAGGTTAGTTTTCATTTCGAAGTGAATAAATAAGAAGTAGATAAATAATATTTACCTATACCTCATTTAAAAACCAGGAGGAGTAATTTGAATTTCAGTTGGCAATTGTGTAGACGTCTGATTGGTCAGATTCCGCTCAGTTTCACACAACACTCTCTAGTATTGACATCAGATGAGAATTTCCATTTTTGATAGTTCTGGCAGATAATAGTTATTTATGCAACAAGTGCAAAAAACACGTTTTGCAAGAGTTGCATACAATATTTTTTCTAAATTCATGCAAAAACTGGAAAATTAGAACATAAATGTGTTAGGAACATAATCTAACCTAATAAAACTCAACCCGTTCTTCTTTTTTGTATCTTTATGGCCTCCACCTTATCAGTACTCAATCATAGCTGGTTTTCGCCTGGACAATTTAAATTTTAAATAATTAAAGATTTTTGAAATGATTGTAACTCATTGAGACTAAGTAGTTAGATATACATAATCATCACAAAACTGACACAAGAATGACAGATGAGTGCAATAAAGTACCACTTTTTCCATTAAATGTGGTGCACAAAAGTGTTGTTTTTTGCATGAATGTAGAAAAATATAATTAATTTTGTAATCGCATCCACTCTTGTTGTTTTATTATTCTCACTCAGTTAAGTTGAAAGTGTTCCTTTAAAAACTTCAGTAAGCAATTATATTTAATATCTGCAATTATATATCCTTCTGCTTCGAGTACCAGCTCTTCGCTTAGTCTGGTAAAACAATGTAAGGTCATTTAGGACCGTCAAAAATCAAATACATTCATCTTATATCTACAATAAACATCCAATAATCTACTGAACAGATCAGAAATAGATTTATGGCTATGGGTGGCTGATTTCTCCATCATGATCAAGGCATATTTCATAGATTTTGAACACGACTATTGACTACTGTTTCGGAACACACCCTTTAGTAACTAATCTGTGCCGGTATACTCAACTCGCTCCGCTCACAAGCATGCGATCCATAAAGGGAGTGATTTGATTGGCGGCGATGTAGTATTTTTGTAGATTCTCATGCACCACTGCCCTCGCAATCGGAACGCTCCAGAGAAGAGGAGTGCTTTATTTCACTCGCATTCTCATCATTGACATAATATTATATGTCAATGATTCGCATGTAAATAGACAATTCTAACCTTTAATTTTGTTTGAAGCATGAAAATTATAATTGTATACAAATCATTTATAATTGTAGTCATATTATATAAGAGAATTCCGAGGGCAGTGGTACATGAGAATCTACAAATACTACATTCGCAGCCAATCAAATGACTCCCTTTATACGATCGTTCGCTTGTGAGAGGAGCAACTTTTAGTGGCGTGAGTAAGACTTTTCAAATTACTCCTCCTGGTTGTTAAATGGACTAGGTACCATAATAATTCGAACTCCCAGGTACAAGTTAGTCGTTATACAACTGTTTTTGAAATAAATTGATTTGCAAGGAAAATGTAAGCAAATTCTTTGGTCTGTCAATGTACAAATTTGCGTTAAACCTATCGCCGAAACTTATCATAAAATGGTTATCTCTGTTTGTTATATTATGTTGTAATGGAACAAGGGGTTTTAGATTCTGTGAGTAGGAAAGAGACATACTAGATTATATTGAAAGAAATGGGCTTTGTGCTTGTTTAATATTGTTTCTATTTTCTTAATATCGTTACCATAACCATTTGCGTTCTGTCAGTTACTGTCAAAAATTCATTAGCTTGTCAGCACAGATTACACGTAATTACAGTAAAATTTGCATTGTTATTGTATCTAGAAATACCTTCCAAAAACTTTTTTTGAATATAAATGTATATAATGGTATATTTGAACATAGTTTTTAATTCTGATTAACTTTTATTATATATTATAACATTTTTCGATATTGTCAAATTTAAAGGTACTTTACCCGTGAGTGAAGTTTATATTTTTTGAGAAACCTCATATAATACTAAAAAAATTGTTATCAGATAATTGTATATTATAATTTGGAACATGCAGAGCTTTTTATGAAGAATCAGATCTCACGAAATTGCGAATTGATAATCCAAAAAACTTTGTAAAATTTAACAGTTATAAATGATTCTCCAGTGGAAAGTATTTTTAATTGTTTTTAGTCAATCATTTATTTGTTACATTAAAATCTGCGCTAACCGGTATGCCTCTTCTCATTACAATTTTTTTGTGGTAGGCCTCGCCACACTTCTATTCCCTCGTATCGAATTAGTGGACGCTCACCTCAACCAACATGATCGAATAAGAGGCTGTTCGAGTATTACGTAAGCAGATTTATTACCACTATTCATCCCCCCCTTACACCTTGAGAGTAAAAGTAATCAAAGCTATTTTTCTCCTCTAATGCCTTTTTTTCTAATGTATTCTGTTTTTTTTATCAGCAGATATAAGAAATAAGGTATAGGCTTAGAATAGAGGAATATTAATGATTGGCTCGGTATTGAACAATATAAAGTAAGGTATAAATATTAATTTAACACACAATCCAAACTTCTTTCAAATTTTTGGTTTACATGCCCTATAATATAACACGTCAAATTAAATTTACTGTAAAAAATTAGACAACTGAATAGCGCGCGGTGATATGCCTACTCGGTTCTAAGTGAGTACCGAAATGTGTAGATTATTTGTGAGAATCTCCGAAAATGCGCTTCTTTTTTCAAAGAAAGACAATGTGTGGGTTGCCATGTGTGGAAAAGTAAATAACTACTACTGACGTAATCACCATAGCTTCCTCCATCCCCCCTGTCATCAAAAATAAGCAAATCTATTACCTCCTCAGTTAAGATATCTATCAAAAGTCGAACTTCGCTTTAAGGATCATATTTGACTTTAATATAAATGATGCGCTATATATTTTTTGCTTTGGAGGTTTCGCCATCATAGACTGCTGCTTTTTCTATCCTTATTTTTGGATCCATCGGTGAAAATGATATTGCGCTTGCGTTTCCAGATATTTTGCTTTATAATTGATTGGGAGTAGGAACGTTTTTTATATACTTGCTGGTGAAAATCTATTTCAGGAAAAGATCGTTTCTATGGCAAGCTAATGAGTATAATGCTGAGTATTAGGATTGAGTTTTAACCGAATTAGAGTCACTAATAATGTCTGGTGAAGGTTTTGAACACTTTGATTATTTCAATCCTCAGCTTGGATTGTGACCATTAAAATTTCCCAAAATTATTGTTTGTTAAATAAATTCTTGTAATTTGGCAAAAATGTTTTGGTCGGAATAAAACAGATATACATTTATCCTAGTATGGATTACAAAATGTATGTATATTGGGTTGATATTCATTAAGACCCAAAACATATATTGTTTCCTTTTTTCCCTAAAGACTACCGAAGAAATTTTAGAATTTACGCAGAATTAAGTTTATGAAGGAGACTCTCTTCTATCCAGCAGTCTCCGGGGTGTTGTGCTCTAGTATTCTTAATAGCTGTGCAATCCGCAAGTTGTGGATGAATGTTTCTTCTTCCATACCACAAAATCTACAATTCTATTTTGAGCTTTTACGGGTGCCCATTCAGTACACAGAACTCCTGTTGAAACTATTAGTGCTGTTTTGCACTGACTTTGGCATTAATTTGTTCTCGACTGATTGTAGTCACCCAGAAGATATCTTTGATTTTTCAAGCCATACTAGATCTATCCATTGGTCATATCTTGTCTTTTTTCGGCCCAAATATAGAAAACTTTAAGCTACCCGGTGGTGTATGCAATCATTGTACCAATAATCATGGCGTTAAAGGAGTACAGCTGAATAGGCGTGATGAATTAAGTATATTATGGCATTAGGAATAGGATGAGGTGTCGAAATTACGATTCGACCCACAAAATTAAAGTGCTTTAACTCTTAGCTCTATATGCAGAAGGAGTTCAAAGTTCAAGGAGGGAACTTATTCCTTCATATTCTTTTATGTCAAGGAAGGTCGATAATACATTTTGGTGAAAATGCCTGTGAGGTAGTATGATTTAATAGCGATTTTAATAGGAAGTAACAAATGGACACCTGTGGGACTGAAATTTGCTGGAATATTATCCTTTTCCAACCAAAAAAAATCATAAAACAACAAAATATTTACTAGCTTATATGAAAAAATAAAATGGGTATAATAAATTGTCCTCATTGCTAAAATAATTAAAATACGTAACTGACTTACGTAAAATTCGGGAAGATCTTATTTACGGATTTTATTATGTGATAACTTGAATTGTTGCCAACAGTTTATTTGTGACTTAGTTTTTGATTAACTGTCGTCGGCACTATAATTCATCACATTTTATTTAAAAAATGAGATACTTCTTTTCATTGTTGATAGTGTGAAAATAATATAGTGTTGAGAATTTTCTTAAAAAACCTCCAAATTTAAAACAAAGCTCATCAAACAAAAAAGTTGATGAAATTTTTTTCCTAGAACTACGATAATATGAATGAAACAATTTTTTAAATAAATTCAATCAACGTTGCTATTGGTAAACGAGCAAAAATTGAAAACTGCAAAATTTAAATAACAGTAATTATATAAACTTCAGATACTTAGTACATTTTTGAATTTGGTAATTGGAATTCATTAACATAGTAAATAACTTGTATTTTCACCATTTACAAGGTTATCTAAAACTCAATGATATTCATGTAAAATGACAACACCGACGCATAATTGTTGCAGTAAAAAAATGTACGCGTGTTTGTAAATAAGTTTAACCTTTCGCCATTGGTACTTACGTATTCGCAACAACATGTACTTGCTTAGGGTTCGATTTGGTAAATCTACAGCAAAATTAAACAATATGGTTTTATCTGTTTTGGTGATCATAAAATTGAAGCCCATTCAGCCATGACTAGCTATAGATCTCTCCTAAATTATGATTATTATAATTTTCTTTTCACCAGAATTTGTTGGAATAATGTATATATGTTTGGAGAGAACATTTACTAAGATTTGAAGGATAATCCTTTGTTCTCTTAGTAGGCTCAGGAGTTCGGTAGAGAATAATATGAATAATGTATGACGCTTACATACTTCATTTCTTTGGCACGCTCTGTAGATGAAATAGCTTGACGAATTTAATCATATAATTAGATTTGGCTCAATTGTGGAAGAGTCCATAGGGTATCAAATATGGCACTCACGGAAAGGAAGGGAGAAATATGGGTATCAAGTGAAAGGTAATAATGTCTAATACCTAAATCAGAGTTAAACTACAGACAGTTTTAAGAGGGGCATTGTCGCCTGAATGGGCACCTGAAAAAGCTCAAAACTGTGGAGGAAGAGGAATGTAAATTCTGTGGATAAAACAGACTTGCAGATTGTATGAGCCTAGAAGACTACTGCAAAGAAAAGGGACATTTACCCAAACTAAAACCTGTAGACACCCCAAAATTCCTCCTGAAAGTAGGTCTAGTCTCTGAGAATTTCGTCAGGAGTTAAGGGAAACAATAGATGTTTTAGGTCTTTATGAGGTAAAATAAATTATAAAAAAACCAAGCGCATTAAAAATTTTCATTGCAAACCGAAAAACAAAGGCTTGCAGCCTTTGCTTGCAGCTAGAGATTTCATAATACCTAACGAAGGCATTAAACCTTTCCCGTACAATACTCTGTTTTCCGCTTTTCTATAAAAAATGAGGATACAATCGGGTGTTCCTTAAGATTTTGGGTGGACATCTTTTTTTTTGGTTGGAAACCTTTTCCGCCTGCGTGTATTTAAGAATACTAGTGATATTTAATTCTTCTTTTTATTCGAGAAGTAACAAATTTAGGGCGTTGTGTCAAACACCCGACCAAATTCGGTTAAATGAAAAATGATACTCTTACTGTGACCAATTCATGGTTTTATTATCATTAATTATACTAGATATATTTTAGCCTTCACATTTCTACAGAAATGATTAGCGCTTCATCTTGGAGATCTTGGATTCCTTGATTGCTCCACCTTGTTATCTGGGTTCTCTTTTTTTCATGGTTCTTTGTGTTTTTTGCCTGGTCTACAATTTCTCTCCACTTCTTCCTGTCCTGGCACAGTTTATTCCAGTATCTAATATCAAGTGTTTTAATGTCTTCGATTATTTGATTCCTCCATTTTTCTTTCGGCCTTTCCCTTGGTCTTGTTGTTTGTGGTGTCCATACAGTGATTTTTCTTATTAGCTCCTCTGGTTGTCTGCGGTGAATGTGTCCTCAGCACCGATATCATTAATTACATCAGTCTAAAAATTAGTTATCCTTAAACCGAGTTAAGGTTTTAATACAATGCGCTCATAACAGCTTATTCTCATTTAAAAAATCCTTTTTTTATTAGCTTTTTTAGAGGATATTTTCAGACCTGCAAAACTTGATGAAAAAGTGTCTGAAACATACTGAATACCGAAACCTTTGAAATAAGACTGAAGTTCTAAAATTCTTGATAATTTTGGTGTACTAAAGGATGGCGACACTCTGTATAGAACATTTTATCAATTATTACTCAATAATTCAATAAACTCTTTTTTTCATTATGCTCCAAATAATTTTATCATTCTAAAACCTACTTATTATAATTATTTTTTATCTACACTTTTCGATACATGAAAAATTATAACCTTCCGTTCAATATTTCTAATTTTGTCATATAAAATAAACAAGTGACGTCAGCAGTAATAAACAAATAAACATGATGTGAAGATAAAAGATGTTTATTATGCGATCATGTGTAGTTGGAAATTGTCGATCATACCATCTTTGTTTTACTCACTACAATGTTACCATTATTACACTCGCACTGGTTAACGTCAATAAGATAATGTATATTTAGTCCCTCAGTGGCGGAACGTTTTTGTTTTAAATTTAATTTGAATAACGTAAAAAGTTCAGGAAACTTGATACCCACTTTTCAAAATGTTGATAGTAAATTTTCCATGAAAGCAATGACGTGGTAATAAAATATACTATACAGGGTGGCAAAAAAAACAGTATAATATAGAACAAAACTAGAAAAAGTTGCGGGTTGGAGATTTAAAGTATCCAAATAATAAATACTATCGAAAGTTTGGGATATAAGAGTAAATGAAAGAACGAAATAGAAACATTTCAACGAAGTATTTGTACTAGCTTATTCACTTACAAAGTAATTGCCATATTTACGATGACTCTGGGTTTGTCATCAGAATTACTTTAATTTATAAGAACGAACAGCCAACTATTTGACTGAAAAAGTCTACAACTTATTTCATTATTATCGCATCTCAAGATTAAACCTCGTGTTCAACAAAAATTAGTTTATATGCGTAAAAAAGTTTTTATTTTCAAAGACCATGTTTTTGTAAACAAAAAAGCTATTTTGATCATAAACATGTATTTTTCTTCTCTATGGAAGATAAACAACAAACCACGTATAATCACACAAACAAAAAAAGCAATCGAAACACTAGTCACCACAGGAAATTATTTAAATCGAATCAAAACATAATATTTGCCAATTAATAGGAACAGAAGAAAAATAGACTAAAAAATAACAACAATGTAGGAGAAGAATAATATTATTCATCAAAGTTATAGAAATTGTCATAAAATTGTAGCACCCAATTGGTATTCAAATAGTGATTTAAAATAAATTACACTATATAAATTACACTTAATGAGTTTCTATTTTCGAAATACCTTCCTTCTATTTAACAAATTTATTCAACTGGTTTCACAGTGCAATCCAGTGCATTACATTTATATCCAATATTGTTTATAGAATCATTAACTTCAACAAATCATACGCTATCTCGGATAATACAAACTATAACAGGGCCCTTTCCATAAACAAATACCGAGCGATAAGTGCAATATTCCTTTTAACAGCCAACATTTTATCTAAGCTCGTTACATAATCCGAGTAATAAACGTGTGACACTCTGTATCGTTGTTTGTGCTGTACAAAGTCAACGTAAACAAATTATTTGTTATAACAAACACTAAGCATAGTCGTAGAGCATAATTTGTTCCTTATGGTTATAGAAATTTTATAATATATAATTTAACGCGTAGGTACCGATTAACTATGTTTCGTTTTTGTATTTCCAAATTTTATACAGGGAGTACTTATATAAAGATAAATATCAAACGAATTACATTAAATTTACAAAAAAACACTGCCAGTTAGAAGTTATTTCTTTAAATAAGTATAGTCATTGGAGGAACGACGATTTATTTTTAGTAAAAATGTTTGTCGAATAAATTTGTGACCCAATTAAATATTATTTTTAATATGAACACAAACCTATAGACTTGATATTATTTATATAGATATTTAAGAATATAAAAAAAAAGATTATTACTAAGGCTATTTAGGTGCAATGCTGTGCAAAAGAGTTGATGAAACAGGAGGTGGATAACCAAAGAATCGTCATCTACTCCGACAGCCAAGCAGGACTTATACGATACACTCAAATAGGATGACATCAAATCTGGTGTGGGAGTGTCGTAACGTGTCGTTCTCAACAGTCTAGGTAGTCGTAATAAAGTGACCCGAGCCTGGGTACCAGGTCACCAAGGAAAAAAAGGCAATGAAAAGGCCGATGAGTTAGCCAAGCAGGAAGCAACGTAGGTCATGATAGTGCCAGAACCTTCCTGTGGAATTGCTAAATGCCTAAGTAACGAGAGCATCCGCAAATGGATAAGCGCTGGTGGTATGGAGCCCCAGGACAAAGGCACGCTAAATTATTCTTTAAAAGCCCTTCGGCCAAACTGTCATACGACCTACTATGTAAAATTCGAGAAACGACGAGGATGATGGTGGGAATGCTGACCGGACATTGTAGGCTGAGGAAACACATGCACACAATTGGCCAAGCAGATGACAGCCTATGCGGTTTCTACCAGAGAGAAGACGAAACAGCGGAGCACATACTCTGTGAGTGCGAAGGCTTAGCAAGGGTGGGATAGGACAAAGAGACACATCAATTTTAATCTAATCTAGCCTATCTACAAATGCATGTATAGTGTTGGAGGTACTCAATGATCTTCAATCAAACCCTACCTATCTTCACCAATTTGAGAACTGAAAAACAACTAAGAATTCTTTTATCCTTACTTCACACCTCTTCGTACTACCTTCCTTTTTAAGTTCCCCAATGTATCTGTATAGTAAGGAGTGTAGGCCACATGTGACCCATTGTAGATCCTCCTGAGGAGTTATTCTCTTAGGTCAACGTCCATCCTGTCCTTCCCAGGAAAGTGGACAGGTCACTAGGAGACATCTCCATTATATCGGCAGGTGTAGGCCAAGACTCACCGAACACACACTCTCTTATTGACGATAACTCCGGACACTTGCATAAGACATGTCTGGCAGTTTCATCTTCCTGTTCACACATCCTGCATAGAGATGTGTCCACTATCCCCATAGTATGGAGGTGTTGACAGTGACCAGTCAGAAATCCTACTATGAAACGTAGGTTTTTCCTGGTCTTCGCAAAATATTTCTTCAGCGCCAGCTTCCCATGATCGCCCAGAGTGATCCTGACAAGACTACACACTTTGATTTCATCCCATCTCTTAAGGGATTGAGCTTGGGTGTAAAGTTTGGCTAGTTCCGCAATTGTCGAAGTCGTTAGGCCGTAGAATAGGCTTCCCAATGTAATGCACATATATACAAGTTGTGGTTGGTCGTTTTTCTTCATACTTTACCTCTTTTCATACAACTTATTCAGTCAATGAATATAAGTATCTTCTGTATGTTCCTTCTGATAAATAAATGATTTTTTTCGTTATCTTTTGGTAAGTCAGACCACAATAATTTTCATATTTTTTATTAGAGCTCCGAACCCAAATACGGATCCTATTACCAAAACTCCACTGCCGTTCGTTTGTCTGTCTGTCCGTCTCTCACTAGGCTGTATCTCATGAACCGTGATAGTTAGACAATTGAAATTTCGTATATGATGTATTTCTGTTACTGCTATAACAACAAATATTAAAAACAGAATAAAATAAATATTTCAAGTGGCTCCCACACAACACACGTGTTTTTTTTTTGTTCGTTTTTGCTTGATATTGATAACGGCAACAGGTAGACGCTTCAAATATTTACTGAATACCAGAATACGAAGTTATTTAAAAATAAATGACTAAATTGCAATAAAATGAATATCCTATACAGCAAACATGATTTTTTTGCAGTTTTTATAGATAATGTACGGAATCATTCGTGCGTTTATTTAACACTTTGGTGGCGTTCCGTTATCACTGAATGGATGTCAAAAATTCGAAAGAGAGTAAATTTAATAAAAATAATTTTTTCCCGCCTACTTCTGTCGAAAGTATACATTTCCCTCATTGTACGGTGGTTGCAAGGAATGTCTTACAAAAAAGCGGAAATTTTCGAATCAAATTATGGGAGTCGCTGTAGTTGATGGAATTGATTGTTATCAGCCAAGTACAGGCTGGCAAATTAATTTTGGCAGTTGACGATGCGCGAGAAAGCCATACAATTTGACAATGTTTAAACGCAGTGACGTACATTACGCATGCAAAGTTTTATACGGAACGAAGCTTACGAACTCTGCCAGAGAAGTGAGCTCGTGCAGTCCGCATACGTCTTTGCTACGGCACATCGGACGTTGCCAAACTTCCTACTGCCAAAATTAATTTGCCAACCTCTACGGGTACTTCCGGGGATACCAACTGCATAATAAAGTTGTTAGTTAAAATATGGCTACAGCCACGGATAGCGCTTTCAATTCTACTAGTATTCAAATAACCATTGCTAAAAACTGCACGTATAAATAATCACTACCACAAATTAAAAATATGCAAGAATGAGAATGTTTTACGCCGTCGTCATGGCTAATTTCACAAAATTGAAAAAACGATTGTATAGAAAATTATGTTTGTTTTTCGAGCGTAATGTAAAAATGTTTAAAAGATCACCTCACCGCGTCGCGCGGCAACATTCTTAAGCTGCAATCTGTTACATTTCCATTTACACAAATAACGATTTTGTAATAGTAATCTTCGTTTCGGAGTAATAGGTCTCTAAAATTTAGAAATAAAAATCGAAACATTTTGGTGATTGATTACGTGAAAATGAATTTTCATTACGCACAGAAATCCAGGGGCGGATTGTGTGTACTGTACTTAACAATCCGTAACTTTTACAATTACTACATAGGAAAATTTAAGTTTTATTTCGATTTACTAATAAAAACGTACTTCTGTTTGAAGAAATTTGATTTTTTATGTAGGTATTTCGCCGTATAATAAATACCTTATGTTCAATATACATAGCCGGACAAAATTTGAGATTTCAAAAGGAACAACCAATTAATTAAAATTCAGAAAAAAACAATTGTAAATTTGTAAAATAAATATCTCTCAATTATGGGTGAGTTACATAATAAAATTAACACTCTAATGTGAAAATCACACAAAAACTAATATACCTTCTTCATAAATATTAATTGGCGAAAATACAAACTATCAAAATATGGCAATGCTCAAAACAATTCTTTTAGCGGCTAGCGACCGCTCGATGGAAGGCGAATCGGTGAATCTATCACCCCTCTTGTAGGTGACGTTGAATGGTTGAGAAGTCAAGGCAGGATCTTCGTCGCCGTCGACGAAATGAAGTTATTTTGAATGCGAGTTTGCCTGATCACCGTAACTTTAAGAATTTCGGTAAAAAAGTGGATTTTGTAAAAACGACAGAAAACTTAGCTAGCTTTGTCAATAGGATCCTAATTATTATTGCAAAATGAAGTTGGATGAATGCGCTTGTAAAGGTATGAAAATCTGAAGTGTTGTTGTCAATACATTAAAATATTAGGAGGAACAAAGCTTTGGAAGGTCTTTCTTACAATAATCTAGAGCAGGTCAAAATTATTTTCGAACCACTAGTTTAACAGCTAGGGGGATAAGCTCCCGATTGTACCTCATATTACGCTGTTTTGCCAAGTAGAAACAGAATATCGTGCTAATCTGTCCTACTTGGCAGAGCATCAATAAACATTAAATATAAGTAAATAAGAAATAAATCACACAGTGGACTTGTACAACAAAACAGATTGGCGTTTTTTGAAAGGAGGCACAATGTTCAAACGGTTGCTTAAACACATTAAAAAAATGTCTGTCACGGAGCACTGGAACACACGTACAACTGCGATCAATTTTATAATATCAGCTTTTAGGCTGACCACAATCAGTTGAAATTATATTCCACTATCAATTTTCAAAATACTGGACTTCATCGCACTAATAAAGATATCTATAAAGATATATCAATCAAAATTATGAAATAAACTTACAAGGTATTGCACGCCGAAATTTCCAGTTGCTTGAAAAAGGCCTTCAAATTATCCTCGTTAATACCCCGATTTTTAATCCAATATTGTATTGCAGTCGTTCAAACGTATTTATATTCTAAGACTTTGATAACCCATTTAATACGCGTCTAAAATGGTTTGCCAACCGCTTGAATGCAATAGAGCTATAAATCTATCTTGTTAATAGTATTATTCCGCAACATGACATATTCCATAAACAATGTTTCTAAAACAAAAAGCTTTGTATTAGTATTACATGACAAGATTTTAACGCATAAAGTTTCATTTGTATAAACAAAAACAATGTTTCAAGTGAGATGGATCACAATCGCTATTTGAAGATTCAAACGATGATATAGAAATAAGGTAAGGGGTAATTCAGTCAATATGAGAAAACTTTTAGTTTTATTTATTTATTTTTTTTTTCTGAAAGAATCTCTAATGAACAGCACCCAATCTAGTACGTTTAACGTTTGAGTCCTGCACCGGTTTGTGAAGTTCACACACAGGCGTCGTACTGATCTACTGATCCCGTCCCTCCCAGGAAGCACCTATCAAAGAATGTACATCCCTGGAGACCCTTCCACCGCCCCCCGTCTCATCCGATGAGGCCTCATTTTTGATGATCGCGTCCCTAGCTGAAATTACAGCTGGTTTAGGTCGAGCTGTCGTCTTCTTCGCTGTGTAAGCACAGCGGTGTTGTTTTTAGCGGTCCACTCATTTGTTTCATATCTTCTTGACGTGGCTCCTGGCTTCGTTCCTCTTGGGACATGTTTACTTGTCGTCCTGTTATTTGGGGCCTATGGACATCCCTTGTAGTTTGCTAGACGTTCTCCCTGGCAGTTTGTGGAGGTGGCTGGGTGGCTTGTCACTTGTTTTTGTGCACTCCTTGGAGCGGGGTGGTCCATCGCACTTGAGACACTTTATGTATACTCTCCACGTCGTCTGCCCATGGTGATATCCCTGGCAATTGTAGCACAGGGGAGGCCCCTTTCGTTTCTTCTATTCTTTCAATCTTATCTTATTTGTTGTGCATGCTAGTCAGTCCTTTCATGACAAGTATTTCTTTTTCCTTTCTTATATTAGCCTTCTGTAGTCTCCATGTACTTCGCAGGGAATTTTTACTACGTGTCTCTTTCAGATGATAATGAACCTCGTCTTTATCACTACCCGGTGTATATAACTTTCCTTACGGAGTCCCAGTAGTGGATACTCCGTAGAATGACAGGCGGGGGTCGGTGTGTCGCCTTCTTTTTTTATCTCTGGTGGCTTCGCTCATCATTCCTCCATCGGCTTCTTTTCCATATTTTCCATGGTAGTTCTTAGTCCCGCAATTTCTTCTTCCCTTCGCTTGATGGTTCCTTGTAGCTTTTCTGCTTCTTTCTCCGCTTTATCGTCTTCTTTCTCATATTGTTTGGCGTATCTCCTTACTCTGCTTCTCTTTTCGATTAGTGGTTTGGTTCTATGTTGTGCTTTTCTCGTAGCTCGTCATTTTCTGTATCTCTGCTGTCATAGTAATCATCGTCATCATCCCGGCTGCTGGTTTAGATATAATCATCTGGGCTACTTGTTTGGCTTTGTGCTGTAGTTCTTGTTCTACGAAGTTGTCCGGAGTTATCGTGAATAAGAGAGTGTGTGTTCGGTGAGTCTTGGACTACATCTGCCGGAGAGGATCCTAGTGACCTGTCGACCTTCCTAGAAGGAAAACTTCTCGGGAGGATGTACAATGTGGAAGTCCTTTGAGCCTTTTATTTTCCTTCGGAGCCGTCTCTTCGCCGGTATCACCTCAGCCTCCTGGGCTTATTGTGGATACTCCTAGTGTTCTGACTACAACCTATTCAGCCAATCCGTTTCCTGTATTAGCTTATACAGGTTCTTTGCTGGTTGGTTGTAGAAGTCTTCTGGAGTCATTTGGGTTCTGCCATACAGTTTCTGCCTTCTGTGGTCCAGAGACTCACAGTTGCATAGTATATGCAGAGCTGTTTCGGTATCCTTTTTGCATCTTCTGCATGTAAGGTCTCCGTTGTACAGCCCTATTTTGTTTAGGTGCTCCTTTGTGGGAAAGTGTCCCGTAAGTAGCCCCGTAGTGGTGCGCAGTTTGTTCCTGCTCATTGAGAGCAGTTCTTTCGCTACTTTTTCTGATGGTTCTTTTATGAATTTCTTCCCATGTATTTGCCCAGTCGTATTCTTCCAGTGTTTCTTGTGTTGTTCTTTCAACCACCCTTTTAACCATGACCTCGTTAAGCATCTGGGGATGCCCACAGCAGGTTCGGGTCCGTTCATTAGAGTTGACGATCCTACTCTTGCGAGTTCGTCAGCTTTTTCATTGCCTGCGATTCCTTTATGACCTGGTACCCACTCCAGTGTTACACTGTTCCGAGTCGCCAGTCTTCTAAGTTCTTCGCCGCATTCCCATACTAGCCGAGATGTCACCCTATAGCTCTGAAGTGCTTTAAGGGCGGCTTGGCTGTCGCTGAGCTTACACTCACCCTCCCTACTTTACAGATACAGATACATATAATAAAACAAATTTTGAATTTCAATTTTGACTATACATGAATTTGTCAGCGAATAATTCAATTATAATATCAGTGCAACATTAGAAAACGTATTAACAATTATTATCAAACAAGTACACTATTTATTGTTTTCACGTGAGAACCTACTCTTTTTCCAAAGTTTTAATAGTTTTTGCTCAACCAAGTTGTCGTTAAACTAACTCATCTATATTGTTTACATACAACAATGTTGAAAACGAATGCATGCTAACTAATATAATATTAATAATGGATACAGCATCGGTCTGGCTCTGACTGAAGTAGTAATAAGCGAAACAATATACACTGTGTATGCGATATAGAGATTCAAAGACAAAACTGTCAAACGCGAGCTATCTTTTTTACCAAATAGCGTTTATAAAAAATAATAACAGATTTGGAAAGGCCGTTGAAAAATAAGTTCATAAGCACTTTTCATTTTCTTAATTTTGCACTGGTTCAATGAAAAAATGGATAGTTATGTTTAAAAAAGTCGAACTCTATTTTCATACTACTTTCGAATACTTTCAACCGCTTAGAAGATAGCCATACGGGTAGAAGAACGCGAGATTCAAAAGTTTAAACTGGCGGTTCGATTCTCCGCTGCGGTGATTTTTTTTTTGTTTTCAGTTGTTCTTTCATAATTTTTGAACAAATACTCTATTTTAAATTTGATGTTTTTGAGACAAAAATTGTGGAAAAGAACTAGAAACAAAAAGAAAGATAGAGATTAGAGAATCGAATCGTCATACTTTAAACATTTCAAATCTTCCGTGCTTCTACCCGTATGGCTATCAATTGTACAGGAATGCTTATGTCGCATCTTATACAGGGTATACATACATAATACGTACTTAGAAAAAAAAATGTTGAATACTTAAATGTCCCATCGTCACAAAAAGGTAGATGTAGTAAGTATCGAACCGAATATCGCCGCCAACGTAGTCTTAAAAACAAACTAATAAAAATACAAGGTGCGACTATACAAAAATAAATATTTTATTACAGAGTAAGCTTATATCAACTTATCTAATTATGAAATAGCAATGTTGTCATGTCGTGTTTTTTTTTGTTTTTGTGACCAGGTACTCTCTTACCAAGCATTTTATTCCAAAAAGAGGATCAATTTTTTTGGATTTTTTTGTGCAAATCTGTTTGTTTATGTTAAAAATATTTAGTCAAATCATTTTATAGATAAACGTTTATTTATACTGAAATCGCTTAAAAATTCGTCCATCCATACCATGTCGCGTTACATCGTAACAACTAGCAGAGAAGTAGGGGTAAAGTGGAAGCCACTAGGCAACCGTACATAGACAATTAATAGTAGGATCGATCGTCGCCATTACTTTTATTTAGCAATGATGACATGTTTCGTATATACAGGAGTCGCGCGAATTAGTAGCTTCATAGCTTGTTGGTTGATGGAGTATTTGGTACAGGGATTAATAAAAATGTCTGTTGTAGAAAGTTATTTAAAATAACCATGCTGCCTTGCCTAATATACAGTACGTTCTACTATTTAATTGGCAACATCAAATTATAAGAAATAAACCATAATAATTGATTGTAATAGTTTTTATTACGTGGTATGTATAAATTATTTGTTTTTCGTTAAAAATGTCCAAATGTACAAAATTTCGAAAATCAAAAACTAGGAATGATAATGGGAAATCAATAGTAGACAAAAATGGAATCTGCTCCTCTAACTGGATACTTTAGAGAATTATTTGATCTTGAAATGAAAAACAAGATTATATTTAGAGCATGTGTTTTTTTCCATTTTACAAACTGATATAGGTACAAAAAAATATACCAGACATCCAACCTAGCTACCATACTTTTGCGAAGTTATAGATGAAGTTGTGAATGAGAAAAAAGGGAAGAAACGTTAGATTTTGAAATGATATGTGGATGTCATCTATCAGTCCGGATCTGAAGAGAATTTCTTTTTAATATTTATTTGCTTAACGATCTTTACTCAAATATTGTCGACGTTTAAATACAAAAAAAAACACTAGAATGGCTAAACCAAACGAGCCGCTCTTAAGGTTTATCTAGACATACAAAACAGATGTTTGTTAAATATTTCTTCGAAACGGCATTTCCTTTGTTTAAACTTCTAAGCGGAATCCAAATGACCGCAGCTTATGAGTTTATGAATATTTTCTCTTCGTTGCCTAGAATGTATATAAACAATCCTACATTTCTTTATGATCTAAACTTCAATTGTTTTAACATTGTTTGTTAAACATTTCTTTATTTTCATGTGATATGGTGAAAATATGTTTAATTTGAGACACTGTTCCTTTCCTAGGCTTATCCTATAATAATTCAACGTAAAAGGGTGTATTCGAACAAATTTTCGTGAAATCATACCGTTTTATCTGCCGTGTAGGGTCTTATGTATATTTGGTTCAGGGTTCGTTTCGTTCAGAAGGATAATAATATTTCAGAGCTTGTTTGTATTGTTTAATATTCGTTTTAGTAAACCAAAAGGGAGTTAATGAATGCGCACAGTCGTACAATTCTCCCGAATACCACAACATTCTTCCTCCCACTTCAACTTCAAGGATCCAAGTTCATACGAATAAAATAAATACTTGTATCACTTTCAGTTACTCAAACAAGGTTAATTCTGGTTGAATACGGGGTTATATATAAAACTTTTTGGGGCCCTTTTCATATAAATTTCAGCCATCACTAAAACCACATCTGAAACACAAGTTTGTTAGTCGCAAAACGTCACTTTGAACACTAGTGTTTAAAGTGCGAAATGTCACATCTTGTCGAAAATTAACTTATTGGTCCAGTCTTTGATTGCCTTCGATTCTTACATGCGATGGCAGAGAAAAGAGGATTGTACTGAGTTTTATGTTTTTTTTACATCAAATAATGTTTAGTTTATTTTAGTAATATTGAATTAATACATAGAATAAAATAATAATAATCTATAACATAACAAATATATTTCAAATTACAAAAAAGCTATAAGCATCAATTACCGAAATACTTTTTCCTTAATCTTGACTTGACTTGATTTTTACAGTAGTGGAAGTCTTGACACTCAGTGGTAAGTAATTATCATTGTCTATAAAAAGAAACTATTATACAACCTTGAGCCTTCTATAAATAATGTTTTCTCCATTATTGCAGAGTTAAATATTTCAATTTGGTGATTCTTTTTTCCTTAAGTTGTAATTCATACTCGAATATCTTTTATTCAAATATGTATTGAAATATGATGAAGCTTGATTATTTACGATTTTATAAATTAGTAACAAATGAATATATTAAATTGAAATTGGACGATTATTTTAATTAGTGAAATTCCTCTTTATTGCCACAACTTATATAAAGTAAGTTCTGGCCGCTCGGGATCCCTCACTAAAATTCAATTTTTATTTCGATGGAGGCTAAGACATAATTATAATTAATAACTTAATTCTACGTCTAATAAGTCTAATCTATAATAAAATGCAAAAAAGTAATTTTACTCAACTGAATTTGCTTTTAATATTTTTTCAGTATAAAGCAATTAATTTTTCAGCAAGTTTAATTATCAAAGGGAAAAATAAGAAGAATCGCAATTTCATGAAAGTACACAAGAAATTGATTAAGTGTCGGGAGGAGAAAAAAATTTCAAATCTCCATCCAGCACCGTTCCGTCTCTAACAAAGACAATTATCGATTAGAGTTAATTTTTGAAATAATGAAGAGTGCACTTTGACAAGGAAGAGTTTTTAATTATCACCTTTAAATCCTCTTTTAGCAGCTAAGCACGAGACAAAAGCTCGAAAAGCTTTAAGAAAATCATCTAAAGCTCTCGGCGAACCACTATTTCCCCATCTGGCGCTGCTCATTTCTGATTTGATTGCATTTTTACAGGTCACTAGAGATTTTTGTATCAAAATGGATAAATTGACGACGATCGGGCTTTAAGATTCAAGTTTATCAAAAGAAAATATAGGTAGCCACAAAATTATTTTTTTATCAACTTTCTCAAAACTAATAATTTTTGATTGGGAAGTGAAAAAATATGTAAATACAGGTACATGGAAGTTTTCTCCAGTTATCAAAACTGTCCTATGAACATTATAAGGGCTATAACACACAACGAAAAACGTACGTTATATTAATAAAAAAAAACATCAACACAATGATTTTTTACATCAATTTTGCTCCGATGCTCGAAATCATTACCACAATGCTTTTAAAATATTACTCAATGTACGAGGACGTAATATTAATGCTTAGCGAACATTGATTTCAATCAGCAACGTTTCATGTAAAAATATTGATATTAATGACTTTGACATGGTTTAATGTCCTAGTACATCGATTCTATGTCTAGTGAACATCAATTGATTAATAAAATAGGAATCAATCGATTATTGAAAAACATTAACTAATCACCTAATGTGTATTAATTGATAATCTGTAAGCATTATCACAATGGAAAAAAGTATCAATACGGAATGGATCAAAATAAACATCTACTTTGGTAAAATAAAATCCTTTGGTAATTTAGAATCCTCACATATGTTTATTTAAAATTAAAAATATAAACTTTACTTACTATCTAAAAAGCTACATAATTTGTCAATTTAAGGAAATGAAGAGGTAGGTATATATTTCTTTGATACTTGTTACGTCTTCACCAATTCTTGTTAGTTCTTTGGCGTTTTCCTGTTATATATTTTTTCACTGTTTTGCCTATAGGAATAACATACTATGCAATGCTCACAACACTGCTGCATGGCGTCCATCTGCATATAAAATCAATTAGGTATATCATCCATATAATCATTCCATATTTATAGTATAAGCTACCAACTGTCATCTGGTTGGACGGATATTAGTTTTGCAGAAAACTGAAAATATAGAATTAAAATTAGTATTATCAAAATTGGTTATATATATCACTTACTTTCATTCACGTCTTGGCTTAGTTTTTGTAATAAACCCATAATTTATTTATCCTCAAATTTTCATTGGATATTTTTCCACAGCTTTGTTCACAGCCTATCACCAACCCATCGGAATTTTCAAAGGCACTAGAGAAATCCATGTTTATCTGGAATTATAATGAAGAATGAACTACAAGTGAAAATAAGTTCAAAAAAATTAACATTTGTCTCACCAATTTTTAAATCCTGAATGTTAATTATAAAAAAAAACATTTTTCTAAAATGGCTGTAGTAGATTCTAAAGATTTATAATTTCTTCCAATCTGTGTTTGCTGCAAGCTTTTCAGTACCCAGTAGTCAAATTCTTCGGAACTTAAATTGAAAAATTTAAGTGATCTATTTTTTTCCTCAGCGTCTTCTCCTAGAACTAAAATATAATAAATTGCTTATAGTTTACTATTTATAGTAGGTACGGCTTATTCGAGAGACAATAATAATAATTTTCTAACTTACTTGTCTATAGGTAGGATAGTTTTCCTAGAAAAATTTGGAATTGCACCTTTTTTTGTTTTTTCACTTGTATTTATAGGTTTATTATTACCGCACTTTTGTGATTGACGGAATATATTAACAAATTAACTAGGACTAAATATTATAATGCATATTATTATGACGCGAGGCGAGGACTAGGACTGGGAGGCGATGTAGTTCTTTCCACGTGAATTTAGCGGGAATCGAGCAAATGTTTAGGTGGTGGGAGACAACAAGACGTAATATTAATGTATTTGGACATTAGCTCAACGTATTTAATCATCAAGCTATGATTTTTTGTATTATTTAATAAGTTTGGGCATTATATTAATGGTAGAGGTACATTAATTGATGTCTATAGGCATTATTGTAATGATTTTTTATTATTGACCCATACATTTTAAAGTATTGATCTATAGGCACTGACATTATTTTGTCTCATTGTGCAATGATTAACTTATGTCCTCTAGGTGATTGGTTTAATGTAAATTATCCTTGTATTGATGTAAAATATCATTATCTTGATGTATTTGGCACAAAAATAATTAAATTCTTGCATTAGTTTAATGACCAAGCATACATTGTGATAATCCAAAAAATTATTATCTAATGTTTTTTGAGCGTTATCATAATCATTTCATTACATAAATACTATGAAAAGGGCATTATCGTAATGATTTTACAGTTGATGATCGTGGGACATTAATATCACGTACGATATTTTTTTCTGTGAAATAATTTCAATATTGTGTATGGCAAAATAAAAATCCCACATTCAGGAAACGATACTCTGAGACTTTTTTTCTTGTTCTTTGTCAGTTACTTAGCGATGCACAACGGAATAAAATGAACAATCAATATTGGATCAACCCGCTTGTTTCATCCTCTAATTGCTTTTGAATTTTTTAGAGTCAAATTAAAGCAGAATTGTTAATGCCCTTAAATGAGTTGATGTTCAGACGAATATAGAATAATCGCTTAATTTTGACTTATCGAACCAATTTTTTTATATTACTTTCACATTACATTTTTAACTTGAGTATTATAATGGAAAAGGTATATTTTCCATGTGAAAACGTAAAAATAGCATTTTAAAACTTGGTGCATATTATCAAAATATATGCTACAAGATACCAAAAATCTATTATCTATTCGGGCCTTGTTCATCTGCTAATAGCAACTGTTTCTTTTGCGTCCATTATCGAGGATTCAATTTCAATGAGACTTTAATATGCGCCCATTCCCATTTATTCCAGAAAAAATTCAAAGTGAATTCTTCGAATACATATTTTTCTATTTGTTCAAGAATGATTTGACTTTGAAATATAATTTATCCTTCAAAAATTCTATTTCTACCCTGTTACCCTGTTTTCGTATTTGGAATGGCTATTTGGTTAATTTTAGCAATTTTATTTATAAATTTTATACAATTGAAGTGTATTGAATAAAAAGTAGTCTCCCCGTGGTTTATGAATCGGGGGAACATCTGGCTTGGAATACCGATCAATCTGGAGCCCGCCTGCCTCTCCTCCTGGACCTGGATCTGGACCCACCACGGAGAATGTGTCCGTGCCACGTTGCGACCAGCCAAAATGGTCGCTTTAGGTCAAGAGTATGCCACGTGGGGGGCTTAGCACTGGATACGGTGGTGATCCCCATTAAAAAAAACTTATCAAATAAAACCCTTTATTCCTAAACAAAACGTACCCTCACAACAGTAAGGGGACACCAAAAACTGGTTGGCAACTAAGCCTAACAGCAGAACAGAAATAAAAGTTTTTTCCTTTTTGCATGATCTCTTATAAAATGAAATGTAACTGACAAAAAATCTATACCCACTGGGTGTCTATTGATCACTGCTACCAACTCAAGAGGATCGACAATTGCTTCTACTAACCTTACAACTCGGCCTATGACAATTCATGGAGGCAGAACACTGCGCGTCTACTAGTCAAACCAACATTGGTAATAACATATAAGATATACTATGTACATGTGACTTCCTACCACTGTCATTTGCTAATATATTTCAATTCCAAACTTATTAGTGACATTAATTTGATAATGTCAAAGAAGATATCTAAAAAAGGTAAACATACTCGTACATCTCATTTATATTATTGGTGACTAGTTCTGGTTTATTGATTTCAGGTTCTTGAACAACTCATAGAAAAATTAAAGTATTAATTAAAATAATTTTGGAGTGTGTGAGGGTATAAATGATATAAGTTTTTAATATCATTAAGAGTTATATGAGGCTGTAAATAAATCAAGATTAACAGTTAACAGCTCGGCCAGTAACTGTGTGCATGGTGTCTTATATTTTTGTAGAAAAAATTTTGTTGTTGTCACTACAGCAGTTTTATGTCAGGTGAGCTTTCTGAAAAGAAAGCGAGCATCTTCCGTTGAACGTCACTGGTAAACGAAGTTTACTCGATAGACCGGGGAAGTAAGAATATACAATGGAAAAGATTTCCACCTTAGATTCTACTTTTTAAACGAAAGTATATGTAGAAGACTACTTTCTGAGAAGATTCCGCTGAGCTTGCGATGCAGCTTGCAAGCAAATCTTGGAGCACGTGAAATGCAACAGTTTTTTTTTTAATTTGATTGTACAAAAAAACTGTGAATATCAAAATTGGAATTTTACACCCTATAAGATGACGGAATGCAATAATGAAAAAAATAATTTTTTCAACCCGTAATTTTTGGATAATTAAAATAATTTTTGCAAAATGGTCCTTTAAGCGACAAACATAATTATAATAACAATAGCGACTTCCTAATACATGAAAATATAGAGTGAAAATAATGTAAAAAAATGTTTTAATTTTCTTGCTATTTTTCATACAACTTATTTTGTATCGATTGCAGTAAACCGCATATCGATAGCGTTAATGTTCATTTTATTTAAAAAAAATGTATTGTGACATTTTGGGAGGCCGCTATTTTGAATTTTTGGAATCTGAAAACACCAACGTTTTCAAGTGCAGGACTACTATATTTTCATATATTAGAAAGTCGTTATTGATATTATAATTATGTTTGTCGCTTAAAAAATCATTTTGCAAAAAATTAATTCAATTTTTCAAAAATTAGGGGCTGAAAATTTTTTTTTAAATATCGCACTACGTCATCTTATAGGGTATAAAACTACCCACAATTTTTTTGTACAATCTAATCTAAAAAAGTTATGAACGAAGGAAGCACTGTTGCATTTCACGTGCTCCAAGCTTTGCTTGCAAGCTGTATCGCAAGTTCCAGCGGAATCTTCTCATAAATCTAGGAAAGTAGTCTAAAATACTATATTATATACTGTCGTTGAAAAAAGTGAAATCACTGATGGAAGTAATTTCCATTTCACGACAACTTTCGAACTAACTTCCCCGGACTACGACAAAGCAGGTACTACTTATATACTTTAATGACGTAAGTTTGCGCTGCGATGTTACTGTCTCTCAAATTATGCAAAGAGTACTTGTAATTATATTAATTCAATACCGGTTCATTCAAAATAAAACGATTACCTCTCATTTAAAAAAAAGTTCTTCTTTTCGATCTGGACTGTATGAATTCTAATAATTATGATGTAACTCATCAACCGTGTAAAACGGAGAAAATATTATTTGCTAATGCGAAAGCAGATTCACAATTTTCTGATGGTCTGATATATTATTTTTTCACATTTTAACCTGTTTCACATGTCAGTTTTGTTAGTAAACATCAAATGAAATCCAATGTTTATCAATGATTGGAAAATCGTTTAATATGGCATACTGGAAAAGAAAAAAACATGTATTATATTTCACTAATTTTTGTTTTTTTTTTCGTGGCATTTACCCTACGTAAATATTTGAATTATTACATCAATAACGTAAATTTTTTAATTACTACATCAATAACAATTACTCCTACATTTATATTTATAGTTAGGGGGATTTTTCAACATTTATTGTTAAATTTAGGAAGAAAAATTATTCTTCATGAATAGTTAAATAGCATTATCTAAAGCTCTAAGTACTTAAATATCAAATTTTTAAGTCGTATACGAGGTTTGTCAAAAAATATGAATTCTACGCAAGAGTAAAGTACCATTTTAAATTTGACAATATCGGAAAATGTTGCAAAAAAAGTTGATCAGAATTAAAAACTATGTTTAAATATGTAATCACATCCATTTGAATTGAAACTTCACCAGGTAATATTTCCATTTTGAATGAACATTTATCTCTTGTGATTACGAAACACATGATAATATTTTAGGTTTTCGATGTTTTTTGATAATTTTGCATTTAAAAGTGCATATTCATTTATTTTGCAAATAATAAAATACATTCAAATACCAAGTTATAAAACCAACATCATAGATAGAAGAATATTATACCCTAATCGAAAGCATATCGACCCCTTATCATTTTCTTAAATTCCGCTGGAGCTTTCGACGCATCTTGTAAACACAACCTAGATAACTCGGAATTGGAGCTTTTTACGATGATATTTCTACTCTCATTTCGAATTACAAAAGGATAAACCCAAAAACCACACTGATAGAAAACTAAAAGAAATTTTAACCATGATGCCGCGCTATATTTTTATTGCACGCGGAATAATTGGCCCTGAGCAAATAAATCAATTTACAGATTAATCATTGCCTAGGGAACGTTTTCTTGTCTTCTAATGCATTTTTTTCAAAATCTTAGATAGCATAATATTATTAGTGGATGTTCTTACAGCATTGACGATTTTTTAAGTTTTTTCAAGTTCTTTATCAACATTTTAACCATGCTATGAGTTTCTGGCAAAAACGTAAAAATCTGCACTGATAGTAGACAAGCCCTATCAGCCTTGAACAAACAACGTGTTATACCGGGGCTAGTACTAAAGTGTCACCAAAATTTAGCTAACACCTTGGCAGATAACAATATTATTCTGAGGTGGGTTGAAGGTCACGACAGGAGTAAAGGTTATCGCATTGCCGATTCTTCAGTCAGGAAAGCAGCTGGACTGAAAATTTTAGGACCCAGTGACCCAGTCTTGCTAGGATCACCATGGGCGACCCTGTGAAGCTGGCGTCGGAGAAATATTTAGCGATGACCAGGAAAAACCTTCATTGAACAGTACGATTTCTGGTCACTGTCAACTAAGGAAACACCGCCAAACTATGGGGTTAGTGGATACATCTCTATGCATGATGTGTGAACAAGAAGATGTCAGGCATGTCTAGTACGATTTTCTGGAGCTATCGTAAGTAAGAGAGTGTGTGTTCGGTGAGTCTTGGCCTACACCTGTCAATATAAAGGAGATTTTCTGGGAAGGACAGAATGGACTAACCTAGGAGGATGTACAATGGGCCACATGTGGCCTAAGTGCTGTGAGCCTACACTCACCCTCCCTGCTCTACAGATACAAAGAACTATGCCATGTTTTTGTTCTGTTTCTGTACGTACGTTGCACGTAACTGTATAAATCGACATATTTGTGATTAAAAATGACGAATAAAGCATTATTATTATAATTGCAATACATTTCCCACTCTACTTTTCTTGTCCCGTCTATCATATTGGAATTTCCTATCCCAAGTCACTACCAATTACTCGTATCTAAAAGTCGGAGACATAAAACAGTGATGACATGATTGATTGTGAAAATATTAACACATTACCAAATGGCCTGTTTGACAGCCAGTTTTACGCATCTAAAAAACTTGCTTTAATGGCATGCATTGTTTAGACCTTAACTGAATGGTGTTAAGCTGCAGAAATATATCAGGTCAAAAAACCCTTGACAGAAATGATTCTAAGTCGTAGAGTCCTGAAGAAAGAATTGATTAAATGAGAAACTGACTTTTACAGCTTTCATCATGCCTCTTGTTGTCAATGTTTTATAGAAAATTCAACAAAAGTAATTCAACATCTCATATCAGGTGTGATTGTGTATTGGCGATCAGATGATAAACCTCTTTTATTTCTTTTATAATCTTTGATAGATAAATGCTAGTCAAATAACAGATGAATTTTTTGAGCATTGAAACTAAGTATTTTTTTCATTAGGCTTTTCTATAATTTAGAAAATGTACTATCAGTCTCTTGTATGTAGAAGAAACCATCAAACATTAAAACATCACTCGATAAGTTGATTGAACTCGACGTTCAGTTCTATCTGCCGCGGATATCCCGACCTGCTAATTTTCTGTCACACCGCTCACAAAGAATGTAGCCAACAAATTTTCACGTGTAAACCTAGCCTCCATTTACATATCGGGTCTACGCAAATTGGCGTCTACAATATCGATACTGTTCAATGTAGCATAATTTTCATAAAAATTATGTTTATCTACAACTGTCATGTAACGAGTACGATTTGACACTATTTTTAGTGTCATAATGACGTATATTACCGCACTAGTGCGTTTTTGATTACATTGAGAATCTAGAAACATATTAATACCAGAATTAAATATTTAAAATAACACTGGAAGCTGCATTTTCAATTTCCGAAAGAAGATTGACTTCGCTTGAACTCGATTTTTGTTCATTCAAATTTGAAAATTTGATGACATAACTAATTTATTTTATTTCCTCATCCTTGTTTGTCTTTGATGATATGGTCACAAAATATCATACACAGTACCTTATGCAGTCAATATTATTAAAAATACGTTGGATTGGAATTTTTTTTTAATTTTATAATATAGGTACTGTTGATAATACTAATAAACAGTTGTAGATAAAATTTTGTACGTAACTCGTGTGATAGGAATTATTATCGCACTTATGTGATTACACGACTCGGCCTACCGCCTCGTCTTGCAAACTTCACATGCGTGCCTTAATAATGTCCATATCCCACTAATTACGTAAATAACTATTACTCTGCAGAATAGAATTGAAGTTGTAGAATTATACTACGACGAACTGTAAAATATTTGGGGAAATATGAGACTTGTCAACGGAAGTGGATTATATTTATTTGGTGGACAGGGAATATCGCAGTTAGGATGAATAGGAAGTTTCTTCATACTATTGTGTCTGTGTGCGAGGCAGATGGCACGGAAATTACTCCATTTGCTACAGTTATATGGAAATTGAACAGTTACATTCACATAGTAACATTAGACTCCTTCAAGAAATGTATCAGCAGATTGTATGTTAACCTATTAGCATTGTTGAGGATGTGGCTAATATTTAGCGGAAGGTCATAATTCAATTTCACAAGTGACTCAATTAAACGTTTGGAACTCGCGACATTATTAAAGCAACCAAAAAAGTTGTGATTCAGATCACAATAAGAATGTTCGTTATAGCTACGGAATGATGATCTAATAATATCAAGTTTTGCAAGGTGTGCACCAAATTGGTATTAAGTCTAAATTTAGTTGATGAATAGAATTTGGATGTTGTAAAATTGAATATATATTCGGGAGGAAGGGGTAATGTAGGATGGATTTGAAAGCACTGATTTGTAGGTAGATATCTCTGTCCACTCCTGTTTCCATTTATTGGCAATGACTTATCGAGTTATTTATATTTGTTAAAGTAAAAATATTACAAACTTGTCCATTTATAACTGCATCCTTCGCTACGAGGTCGGCCCTTTCGTTCCCGGTTATATTGCTATGGTCCTTAATCCAAATAAACGTAACATTTAACTGCAAAAGCATAGATTTGATACTAGTTAGTATAGGACATCCAATACCTCTGATATAAATAGATTTTGACTCGATGGCAGATTTAGAATCGGAAAGAATTACTACATCACATACTTCATACTAGTTGCTCCTGAAACAGCACCATTTTATTCTGGATATGGCCAGCATTTGTACGTCAGATTCCAGTACCTAATGTTAGTAAAGCTTCCCATACAGTCTGGTATGTTCGCTTCTTTTTTAATGTTTGCTTTGTTACCAGGTGATGGGAATCGTTTTCCACCTCCAGGTACTAGACACTGCGGCTCTACTTTTGGGCAGGATCCTTTTTACTACACTGCACGTTTTAATAACAGAAGGAATCGCTTCGCATTCCTATATCTCTAAACATACATTCAAAATACATAAAAAGCAATTGTAGTTTCACGAATTGAACAAAACTAAGAACAGGGCCAGTTTATTTCATAAAAAAAACTTATAATTTCCTTGGATCTACGCAAAATTCATTTTGTACATTTTTATCTGAAAACATTTGTATAATCTGTCCCCAAATTGGTGTGCTTTGCAGGGTATCTTGTAAACTAGAAAGAACAAAAGCAGTTAAGACGTTATGACTTCTTTTTTTGTTGAGGTAAGATAACCTAATTAAATCTTCAGTAATTCCCTGCAGTTGGAAGATACAGGGCGATTATTGAAATTTGTCGAAAACTACAAGGTTGTACTATACAAGTTCCTAATTAAGAAAAATATAAAAAAACGCTAGAAAAACTTTTGATAGATAATATAATAACAAAGAGTTCAGTGGCAGAGTTCAGAATTTTTTACAGTTACTGTGTGTTCAATTTTTAGGGTGTTTCACCTGATAACATCAATAAATGGTTTATTTGCACTGTAGCTCCAACTATTGAAAATAGATATATAATATGTCATATCAGGTGAATGAGAATTATAAAAGGAAACGAAAAACGTCAAATTATACAGGGTGTCCCATTTAAAACAACATGAGTTTGCATTATATTTCCTTAGTGAGCCCCCTATGAGCTCTTAAATATTATATCTATCAAAAGTTTCGTTAACGTTTTCTTGGATTTTTCTTAATTAAGAAGTTATAGTACCTTGTAGTTTTCGACAGTTTTCAATAATCGCCCTGTATCTTCCAACTGCAGGGAGTTAATAAAGATTTAATTAGGCTATCGTTACTTTGACAAAAAAAACATCTTACTTGCTTTCCTTCTATCTCTTCTAGTTTACGAGATACCTTGCAAAACACACCAATTTGGGACACCCTGTACAATCTCAGTGAAAAAAAAAATGTAAAAAATTATGAATAAATTTTCCTATATACTCAAGGTTGTTATAACCGTAAATGGATGTCCTAAGGATTTTTAGTCATATTTAAATTGATTTTAAGAGTGATTAATGTTTCATGGTTTTTTTTTATCTCCATATTTGAATTTCATGAAGTGTCTTCTAGTTTGTAAATAATTAATACTATTACTAGGTATACTATACTATTTCATACGTTCATCGTAATTACTGACAACCTTGAAGGCTGCCAAAAATTGTATGCAAACTTAATACATAAACAATATGGGCCACATACAGTATATTCACATAAAATTACATACAAATAAAAATGATGGTAATGAGTGGTCTACAGGTCAACACGCTATTAAATTAACATTAGCTAAATCAAATGAATAATTTATAAATAACCCGTTTTACTCCACCGAAAATTAAATCAACCTTTCAAGTATTAAAATAAAGTGATTCACTTGGAAAAAAGATCTTTACTTCAATTCATTTCAAAAATAATTTTACTAATGAAATTTTGAAAATGTTAAAACAGGAACTCTGTGTTACTGCTACACCCTGTATAGCTGTATCATACAATGACATATGAAACTATTATATAATGAGTACTTTCTCGAGTGTGACCTTGCCTTGTGTCTCTCTAAATAAACAAGCATTGTTAAATGTAAAAACAGATAAAATAAATAAATTACTTGGTCCATATAGATAAACAATTTAGAATGAGATTGTCTGATATTTATTGTCTTAAATATTCAGATCATTTTACAATTTAAATAAAAGTTTGTTCCACACTAAAACATTTTAACTAATAAAATCTTGGAAGTAAATGTTTCATTATTGTTAAAAGTTGTGCATAAGCGTACCAATTAATAAATTCCAAAAAGGGCTGCACTTTAAAAAATTATGCGTAGGTACTAAGGGGTTTATTACACACTTAGGCCCTGGTGCAGGTGTATACGGGCGCAGACCTAGGACAGAAATTTCAACCCCTCTAAGATCCTATGCAACCGTATTTCAAACGAAAATTTACGCCATTGTTTCATGTGCCGATAAATTGGAACAAGCCAATCTCATACATAGAACAATAAAAATTTTCTCAGATAGCCCAGCGGTTAGGCTAGATTTGAAAGCACTTAGCTCTTACCGTTTAACGTCGAAATTGGTCTTAGACTATCAAAAAAGACTCTGCTCTATAGAATAACTGAATAAAGTATTGCTGGTCTGGATACCTGGCCATTCTAGCATGGAAGGAAGCGAGAAGGCAGACTCTCTTTCAAGGGAGGGTACCGGACGTGTTTCTATCGGACCAGAACCTACTATTGGCATCGCAATAAGATTTTCCAAACAAACAATAAATACCTGGACAGCAAGAAGAGCTTTAGACTTCTGGCATAATTTACCAGGATTGATTAATTTGAAGGCTTTTATACATCCATCGAAGAATGTCTCCAAAAAATGTTAGACTATAGCAGACATGACCTACGTTTTCCAACAGGCCTTTTAACAAGTCTCTGTCATCTGAATCATTATATATTAAAACTTGGAAAATCCGATTTGCCGTCTTTGTCAGCTGAGCATGAGCAATTTGTGCCTGCCCGCCGCGGCACGAATCGGCAGTGATATTCTCTCGGCCTCGGACCTGACATATCATTCACTAAATAAACTAATCGGCTTTGTTAAGAAGCTGAATCTGTTTGGTGAAATACAAATACGTGTGAGCCACAATAGACTCTTGCGAATCGCAGTGGAGTGCCTTAGACCCACTCACCACACACCAAATCTAACCTAAGGGGTGTATTCTGTAACTAATCGTTTAAAATTTGGAAGCCTCTAAGTACCTATCTGGCAACAGCGCTGTTATCATTTAATAGCTAAGCTAGAGACCAGCGTTAATAAAAAAATAAATAAATGTTAATGAAGATAGAACATTTGTATTTGTGTCTAATACTTGTTATGTCCCTAATTTACTTCTTTATAGTGTAAAATTGATTTGATTTGATTTGAATTTGATGGTATTTTTGCTGCTTACGAGCTTACGATTTGCCAACCGTTTTACAATGTTTATTATATGGAACAATCGATGACATTTATTTGTTAACTTTGTGCTTGAATTAAAGTTATTCATCAGTTCAATCTGTATCACTGTTGATTGTTATTGTGATGCATTGCAATCACAAAAACGTATCCAAGTATAAACTAAGTCTATTTTGTTACTGTCCTTTGACATTTGGTTGCTACAGTTTCCATTGCTTGAGGCCAATAATGAATTGATATGTTATTCCTTGATTTCTCTCTAGCCATGATAACAGCGAAGAATAAAATACATATTTCACGTGAGTGTCAATTAGTTTAAAAAGTCAGAAGACGACCCTTTCGGAACACTCTCCCAATGTAACATTTTTTGGTAGTGGTGAGATTAAAGCCTCTTAAAATGTTTTTCTTATAGCGCTTTCAGGCGAGACACTTTATGGCCGGCTACTATAGTTTCTGAAAAGAATATATATATTATATATATATATATTATATATAATTATTATAATGCCATCTATCGAATATAAAATATAATAATTGGGGATTAAATGAATAACAAACCGAATAAAACAAATAATGTTGTAATTATTTATATTTAGTAAGTAAATTCAGTTTCCTATTTGATGATTGTATATTAATAAACGAACATGATATTAACATTGACAAAAACCATATTCAACTGTTAAAATATAACGGACAATGCCAATCAAACATTCAACTGTTTTTTCTAAAAGTAATTAATACATTTGTTATTTAATAATAAATGCATAATTGAATTTGTTATAAATTGTCCACATATTTTCACCTCCACTGTTTTAATAAAATAATTGAGAAAATAATTACTTGTACTATTGTAATTGATACTAAAACGGAAAAGTATTATACAGAGTGGATAATTATTAAGCATTTATTTTTATCAAACTTATAAACATCATAAATTTATTAATTAAATTTATTACACATACTAGGTCAATTCATAACAACTAATTTATATTTAACGATTAAAAGACTTACCTGTAAGGAAGTTCAATCGTAATTATACGATTTAAACCCATTCGGAACACCAATTGTAATAATGTTTCGGTACACGAAATGACAACACTGTTTAAACTAATTCTAGTAGCACCAGCTATCCCGCCGCACCGGTAATATTGGTCATTAATGTTGAGTGGACATCACACTAGATCGCTGGGGTGCTAGGGTACGGCGGTGAATCGAAGATTTAGCCGGGTGGGTGTGTTCCGAATGGGTTTAAATCGTATAATTACGATTGAACTTCCTTACAGGTAAGTCTTTTAATCGTTAATTATACTTCTTAAACCCATTCGGAACACCAATTGTAAGTTGTTGAAAGTTTATGGCGATCTAGTGGAACCAATTATTAGCCTTGCTAATTACTAATAAGGGGTTGCTGGATATAGAATCGAGCATCCCAGTTAGTTCAATTACACATTTAAATTGCGAACAGTTAGGTATATTTAATACAATTACAAGTATATTATAAGATGAACATCATTTAATTATAATTAATAACATGAATATAAGATAACATAACTAACAATATAATTATTGATAATAACAAAGTATCTATTCCATACCCAAAATAGACCTAGCAAAAACGCAGTTATCTAGCAATGGTCTATTATAGAACTTTGCGAACATTTCTGATCTAGCAGTCCAACCAGCAGCACTTCTAATAACATCTATATTAACCCCCTGCCTGCTAGCGGCAGACACCGCTGAATGTCTAGTACTATAGCTTTTAAATTTTGTGACATCTATACCGCTATTTTGCATTACTTTCTTTATCCATCTGGATAAGGTTTGTGTGGATGCCACATGGAATGGCCTCTTATGGGTAAGTAGTAAATATTTATCATTATTAGATCGTTTAGTTCGAGTAGCATCTATGTAAAATAATAATGTTGTTGCCACACAAAGCTCTGGTTTCTCCTTGAATATGGGAAACCTCATAACCGGTAGAGTTTTATTATGATAAGATGTCTTTAACATATCTGTAATAACAATTTCTATCCTGTCCTCATAACTATGTACATTACTCAATTGAATTTTTGATAAAGTCTGCAGTCTGTGACCAGAAGTAAGAGCTAAGAGGGTAACTAATTTCAGCGAAAGCATTTCAAATGAGACGTCCTTTAACGGGTAAAACTGAGACAAATAATTTAAAACTGCCTGAGGGTCCCATGTTTCCTGGTATCTGGAGAAACAAGGTTTGAGTCTAAAAGCACCCTTCAAGAACCGCTTTAAGATATCCATATCTCCAGAAATATTGGTTACTAGCTTTATCGCAGATAAATGCGCATTTAGTGAGTTATATGAAGCTCCTTCGGCCAAACAGCCATTCAAAAATTTTACTACTTGTTTGCTCTCGGACTGGAAAAAATCTAACTTATTCTCCCAGCAGAATTTCCACCATTTATTGAGAGACACGCTGTATTGCTTAATAGTGTTATCACTTAGGGAGGCCAACAGGGTCGGGAGACATTCTTCAGTTAAACCTCTTCTTTCGTAAGATTCCCGGATAATCTCCCTGCAACCAGGGTAAGGCGGTCCCAAAGAGGATGACTCTTCCTGAAAGGAGATAATAATAAATCCATCTTCGGTTTAAAGTGAAGGGGCTTAGAAACTAAAAGTTTTGAGAACTTGGGGTACCAATTTTGAGTAGGCCAGAAGGGCACCACTACAATCCCCTTGGCACCATCCGAAATAATTTTTGTTATTACTTTTCCAACCAGGCAAAAAGGTGGAAAAGCATAAAAGAAAAATTCAGACCAATCTAGTGTAAAAGCGTCTACTTTGAAAGAGTTAGGATCTCGCTTCCAGGATACAAAAGTGCGGCATTTTGCATTAAGCGAGGATGCGAAAATATCAATTTGAGGAGATCCAAATTTTGAGATAATCTCTTGGTAAACCGAATTATTTAATGAATACTCTGTTTCCACTTTAAGTGACCTGGACTCCCCATCTGCTTCTATGTTATGGTGAGTATTAATATAAGAGGCAAAAATATATATATTCCGTGCCTCACACCATTTCCATAATTTTCTTGTGATAGAATTAAGCGTAGAAAACTTAACACTACCCATACGATTTATTAGTGATATTGCAGTAACATTGTCAATCCTGAGGAGAATGTAACAATCGTGAAGATTATTCGCAAAACATTTTAGACCATTGAAGGCAGCTAAAATCTCTAAATAATTAATATGGAAAGAGTACTCGTCTTCATTCCAAAATCCATGGGTCTTCTCGTTATTGCAATATATTCCCCATCCTGTGTTTGAGGCATCACTAAATATCTCTAGCTTGTAGTTAACCGGGCCAATATACTGCTTGCTGCATGGTAATTCTCTTAACCACCATCGCAGATCTTCGAGTGATTTTTCAGATATTTTCAATTCAGCATTGTAATTCCCCCTGCTAATTTGTAAAGCAATACACTTTTCCCTTTCCAATTGCTTGAGGTATAATTTACTATATTTAAACGCTGAACATATTGAATTTAAGAAACCAATCAATTTCGCGAAATCACGAATTTTAAGTTTTTGCTTATGAGATATTTTATTTATGGTGATTCTTGCTTTATTAATTTTATTTTCAGTTGGTCGAACCGTGAGATTTATACTATTCCAAACCAGTCCCAGGAAAGTGCATTCCCGTGTAGGAATCATAGCACTTTTTTGGAAATTAATAATAAACCCTAATTTTTGAAGTAAGTTTACTGTTTCTATGACGTTGCGAAGACATTCCTCTTTTGATCTTCCTAATAAGAAATAATCGTCTAAATAGTTAACGGATTCGTAACCTAATGATCTAAGGTGATAATTTATGGGTTTGAATATTTTTGTAAAGACATAAGGTGCTATACATAACCCAAACGGCATACACTGAAATTCGAAAAGGGTGTTGTTGAATTTAAATCTTAAATATTTTCTAAACTTTTTCGAAATCGGAATAACAAAATAGGCATCTTTTAAGTCAATGGCTGCCATATAAGAATTTTTTGTTATTAAATTTTTCACAGAACGATAATCCTCAAGTTTAAAATGAGGAGCATTTATGTATTTATTGAGACCTTTTAAATTTAATACAAATCTCAGGCCACCATCCGATTTAGGTACTAGAAAATAAGGTGATAAAAATTCACCACGTTTATGATTGCATTTAGAGATAGCTCCGATCATTTCCAATTTAGAGATTGCATTATTTAAATTTACAAATTCTTTTCTAGATATTTTGAGATGTCTTGGCGGTTGTTTCTGAGTAGGCTTTTTGATAAACGTAATAGAATATCCAGAAACCCAACGTAAAATGGTTGGGTCTGAGGTCACTTTTGCCCATTCACTACTAAAGCCTTTTAATCTACCTGCGTATTTCTTAGGTACCTCTATCTGAAGTATTTCTGTGGCCTCCTCCATTGCTGTTGGTTGGGCTGGACTGGATTGGTGCGACGCCACTGATGTGCTCGCTGCCCCCTCGCCTTCTTGTTGTCTCTCTCTGATTTGAACTTCGGTCTGTTGTTTCGGCGCTTGTAGTTTAAATGATCCTTTTTCTCCTTGTTGTAACCTGAAGGTCCTGCTTTTAGATCCAAACCCGTTTTGTTCACTTCTTTAGCCGCTTTATATTTTTCCTGGAAGTCCTCGCCAAATAAAAGCGAGCCAATCTTAGATTTCATCGCTACTTTCTGAACCTCGGTATTCAACGAGGCAAACAATTCATGTTTTCGGTGGTATGATATTAGGTAATGTGCTTCGCAAATCAACTTAGCTGAGTCAGCTAGAGCTGTCTTTATATTGTCGTCTAATGTGTGTTGGTCTGCGTCTTGTGCCAGAATCGTATTCAAAAACGAGCCTTGTGCGGTTAGAGCTCTACCCAGTTTGGTTTGGATACTCATGGAAAATTGATCTCTTTTAATCTGAGCTGGAGTCAGGGTTACTTCAATCTCCGGGTTTAATTTTGGCGCTTCTAAAGAGGGACAATTTTCTGCTATTTTGTATTTTTCCGTGAGAGCTTCTCTGGTATCCTTCTCAAGGCCAGCGCTTAAATAGCTTGACCATCGGGTAACCAAGGCATCACATAATGGAGGACCTTTTTCTTCACTACTTGCCGGATCGATTCCCAAAATAGCAGTCATCGTTGCCTCTCTCTCCCTTCTTTCGCGAGACTCCCCTTCATTCGCAGACCGGTCTATTTCTGTTGACTCTGTATCAGAGCAGTCAGAGGTCGAGGAGCAATCGCCTGAAATAGTAACAATTCACTGAAGATAGACATATTAGTTAAGTATGTAAAAGTATATAAGTATAAGAATAATCTTATTGGTTGCTCACAAGTTGAGAAAACATACCAATTTTTTATTTCTTTAGAACTGAGGTGCGTTACTGAAAGGTAAGTTAATAGTTGGCTAAAAGCAAAACAACTATTACCGGTTGCTCACAATGTGAGAAAACAACCCGCTTTCCTCGTATGTGTAAATACCTCTACCATTCATGATGATAATATAATAGTTGGCTAAAAGCAAAACAACTATTGTATTATGAAGGACAACTGTAATATATTTGTCTCGCCCTGTACTAATATACAAGAAATTCTAACAAGAAATTTCTTGTTTATTTCGATTCAAATAAAAATGAAACACTTCTCTTTTTTATCACTTAGCTTAGTCAAGGCTAGCCATGAATCAACCTTATCTACGTGTTAAATTAACAAGCGATTTAAGTAATATAACTGATGTACTTTAAAATAAGTAAAATATCGTTTATTAAAATTGAATAATGTAGCAAGTGCTGAATAAATATCCAGTTCTAATACTATTAACCGATATTTTTTATTCATCTTGTTACTTGTTATAGTGGATAAGAATAGACTTACTTGAAGAACTTTCCATGTATTTTTCAAATTTTTCCATTTTCCTTCTTAAATCTTCTAGCAATCTTTTCTTTGCTTTCTTCCTAGAGTCTTCTTTCGATTTTCTTTTCATTTTAATATGATTCACTAATTTCCAAAACTTTTGCAGATCGATTTATAATACCTTGTTGTCTCTCGTACAACACGAAACATTAATGACCAATATTACCGGTGCGGCGGGATAGCTGGTGCTACTAGAATTAGTTTAAACAGTGTTGTCATTTCGTGTACCGAAACATTATTACAATTGGTGTTCCGAATGGGTTTAAGAAGTATAATTCATTACACTATTCATTTGAATATGTAAATTCGTAGCATACCCAATGTGATTCATCAATTGTTGTTTTCCGAGGTGTCGCTACAGTCATTGATTGGAGTAACTGCTTTCCAGTTCATTTGTGAAACTCTCAGATGAAGTCAGTTGTCTGGTGAAATTTTTAAATCTTTTTATCAAAGCTAAAGCTATCGGGTGTAGACCATACATATCGAAATTGGCAAAAATTGTTCAATAAATTTATCCAATTGGAACCGTTTACCAACTCGCCAAATGGCCAATGAATGGATACTATAAATTTTATCTAGGTCAGTATAATTTTTTCTAAACTTTTACCCGCGTTTTTTAAATGAAATTTTATCGATATATGAATGAAAAAAATTGTTGTATGATTTGCAATTACTTTACTTTGATATATTTCAAACTAATTGCATCATTATATAAATCAGTAATATTTGTATATAGGTAGAAAAGAGATTCACTGAATCGATGACATATTATCATAACGCGACAATTCGTAACCCCACAAATAGTAACGTACGTCAATCAGTCTTTGAGCTGAACATAGTTGATAACGTTTCTAAAGCCGCGAATACATTGTTCTGATACTAGTGATGCTACACCACGCCACGCCATCCGACGCAACGTCAGAAGGATCTGACGTTAAATGCATATTTATATATTGTGTGTACACTGTTCTGATGCAATCTTATCCCACGTTGCGTGGCACCACGTTGTAGGGTGTAGTAACAGTGTGCACGCGAAGGTGGAATCATATGTATGATAAGCTTTATTAATTGAGTTGGTTCTGAAGTACGAGTGTCTCTATGTCACGTTCTAAATTCATTGGATGTACCCAACATTTTCTTGTTTGTTTCCGTTCTAATAACAGTAAACCTGATGCTGCACACTCTAATTCTTCTTCCCACTTATCTGAAACTACTACTCGCCATAATGTATGAACTCAAACTGGTCTCATTTTCTATCATTATTATGTCAGATGGCGTGGCGTGTTGTAGCATCAGAACAATGTGTTCTCGACTTAAGAGAAACTTCTCTCAGCAAATCTGGTGTTGGCCGAAACTCGTGGAACACGAAAATTATTATTTGTTGTGTTCTTTTTACGGAATTTGCTCGAGCAGATCAGCTGCTCTGTTCACTTGAATGATTTTGCGTATTCTTTTTAAGAGCTCGTTTTGAACAGAGCTGAACTATCTCTTTCTCCTTGCCCCTAACTGCACTACCTCTAGAGTGGGCTTAGTTCTGATTACTTGCTCCGTTCAGTTAATCATAACCTCAAAACATAAGGAAAACAATCAGAAATTGGTTTATTTTGATGTTGTTTCAAAATGTGTGAGCACTTACACCAATAATTTCATCAAAATTAGAATGAAGGATAATGAAACAAACTTATCCTATGATATTGGTATAGAAAATAAAAAAGAGCAGAAACGAGTAAAGTGAACATCATTTTCAATTTTATTTAACTAAAATAAGTATTTTAGACAATGATTTTTATAAAATACTTTATTATCAACCCAACTAAGATGTCATACTTTCATATTTTTATTGAAAACTAAATAATAAAAACAATAAACTGCTAACCTAACTTTCCTCAACTTATTATTTTTGCGCATTCTTTTTTTCTGCTCACTTTGTTCACCCGCTCAGGTTGAAAATTATCTCAATGGAACTGAACAGAATACTGTAAAAAGAACACAACAATTGTGAAACATGTGTAAAGCACAACACATCGAACTTCATTGAGAATGAAGAAGTTCCAGAATAAACATTCATACTTTTCCTGGATTTTATTAAAGATTATCCTGTTAGTGGATTGGATGAGTAAACTGGACGACAAAATACTGTATGTTTAGAGAAAATGGTCCTGGCCCCGATTTGGAAATTACGAAATTGGTCGCAAGGATAGTTATTAATTTGAAAATCCTCAGATAATTGAATTTTTTTTATTTCTTCAACATATACTGAGTCGATGAGTTTTTGTAATTTCGTCATAAAAAGGTCATAAGCTCATTTTTTTATGCATAATTTCGTTAAGAAACATTTTCAGGTATAAAATTTTAGTCCGGCCAAATTTCACCCTTTCTGGATTATTTATCGGGTAATTCTGTTGGACCCTCAGGATTACTAAATATGACTCCGTTGTTGGCGCAAACTGGTTGTTACTTTGCTAATGGCATTTAAACTTGCAGTTTTTTAATTTACGCGGCTATTTAATCTATAAATCAACCAATGATCTATTTTAAAACGTAATAATAATCCCTATGATATTCACAACCCCAGATATAGAGTCATAAAATTCTAACCAAAGTGTTTCGGCGAAATTACAACATCTACTACTTATTTCTAACGATATGTTCCCGGGTTATTGGCAGTTCAGTAATTATAAAGATAAAGATAATAAAAAGTAACAGTAAAATCACAAATTGTACATATTTATTTTTGTTGAAAAACTTGAGAAATTTGTTAATTGTTCTCAGAGAGCAAGCTGTGGGTTATTGGGAAGCCTACTATAGATGTCTACGCTGGTTTGAAAATTGGGGACATTCTACTATAATGTTTTTGATAAAGAATTTAGAAATTGGTTGGGACATTGTCCCCAATTCTTGATGGGATAGGTTTTATTTGTTCAGCTTTTGAAGTTGTTAGGAAAGGAGTTTCAAATTTTTAACTATTTCATGGATGTCGAAACTCGATTTATATTTCCAATTATCCGTATCACAATTCTTAATGGATAGCTTATAACCTTGGAGAGATATTAGCTTCAATTTAGCAATATAATTTTCCCTAATTGATTCTAGAGCTGAGATATCGGCTTCTTCATTGCCCTGTATACCGTTAACATAAAAGATATATTTTGAACAGGTATCTGTCTTGGTTCTTGATTTCAAGAATGTTTTGAGTAGATGTTTTTTAAACTGTTATACTCAAAAATCAGATTCCACGAAGTGAGGGTTTATACAGTTAACTCAATAACCGAAATGTTTTGATTATTATGATTTGGCAATTCAAAGGAACTGTTGTCGATTTGGATGCATTTTTATACATTATGTGATGTCGGCAAAAATTCAATATTATTAGGAAATGGCATGGTTTTTGTATCTTGTCGCACTTGTATGCTTTGTGGTTGTAACCACCGCAGTTTGGGGATGTGGGAAGACTGGCTTCACATTTATTGGAAGAGTGGCCAATCCATGTACAGTGGATACAGCATTTTGGACCTGGTGAAAGAGGATTTGCTTTTGATGGCTCACATAAAGGAAGATCTCTTTGGAAATTGCTGATGATTGTAAAGTTCAGAGTCGTTGACAGTCGGCTGATTTAGTGGGTTGGCGAATTGAGTAACCGAAAAAGTCTAATAAGCATTTGTTATCTTCAAAGATTACAAATTATATATGCTAAAAGCATGTTGCCGAGTAGGCTGGTTGGTTTTGGGAGACGTGGAGTTGTTTAGGGGAATACATACAACGCTGCTGTCGCCGGTGGCATGAATTTTTTCCTGGAAATTTTTAACCTCAAGCGGTTTGGGTAGGTACCTACTTTAACAAGAGCAGAGTTTTGCCTTGAGGTATTGGATTTGGATGATCAGTGTTTAGAACAGTGTAGAGCTTTTTGTGGGAACGATATTTTGTGGAAAGGTTCCTGATGTTGACGGTTTTATAGTGAAGGTTTTGATGGATCAACGTCCGGAAGATTTGAAACTCACAAGAGTAAAAGCTTGGTTGGCTTCTCGTTATAGTGCGGATTGAAATCGAGGAAGACTGTCTGTGCATAGGAAGTTGCATCGAGCAGTGAGGTGGATTTGCCTTTCTCTCTGCATGATATTTCTCAAACTGTTTAATGTCGGAGTATTACTATTACTGTTTCGTATACATAATTTTTTACGTCAACATTGCTGCTTACAAAGTACCTGCTTAGGCAACGTTAACAGCTTGATTCTGATAATTTTAGTTTGTAGTGACAATTTTTTTGTTGAACTCAATGGACATTTTAACTGAGGTTTATAATTATAGCTGGAAGCTGTTAAAGCTACGGAAATGGTATCTCGCTTGGTTAAGTAAGGGAATACCTCTAAAGAAGGATACTGAGATTAGAATTATGGCAAAGGTATAAACAAATTTTTTCAGACTCACAAGGATTACATCACTTTGAAATTCATTGACGAAAACCATAATGCAAATGACCTTTACATCACATTGTTACAAAATATGCAAACTCTATATCGTACTAACTTTGGAGAAATAAATTGTTTTTAACTATTCAGCTATTTTTGTAGTAAGTATTGTTATTATGTTTCGCCTTTTCAACTTTAAATCAAGTTGTACCAATTTTTTTCACGACTGCTTGTCGATCCATATTTTACAAAAACATTGATTTTTGGGAATTTTTTTTTAGTTGTTCAACTGAAATGGTGGGGAGTATGCATTACTTTTTTTATTTGAATAATTTTACATTTGATCAAACCCTATAACTTTAATTTAAATTGCAACTTGATTCCCAAGCGACTTCACCATTTATTCAAATGTAAAAATAAAGTTTTAATACCTAAATGAATCGATGAATAAATTCAAAAAAATGTATAAAATGATTGTACAACTAAGTTTCAAAAAATAGAAATAAATATTTTTGCCCATTCTTGGTAAACGTTGTACAAACAAAAACATTTATTAATTGTTAAAACCAAAATAAGTGCAATGGAATTTACATTACAAAGAATATTTTAAATAGTTTCACTAAAATACTATTTTTTCCAAATAAATGATTTTTCCTCCGATTGGCAGCAAATATTAATTTTGCTGACTCATATCAATCAGCAAAGTATCACTTTTCCTGCCTAGGCAGCAAAGTGATTATACTCAATTGGAATATAGTTATTTGTTTAACTAGGCAGCAAAGTAGTAGATTGACTGCCGAGTTGAAAATATAATTATTTCTCCGATTGTTAATATTGTATTTGCAAATTATTACAATTCCCACAATCTCTTTATTTTGGTTGGTTGCTATGGAAATGTATAATCACAGGCAGCAAAGTAATACTTTGCTGATTGATATCAGTCAGCAAAATTAATATTTGCTGCCAATCGGAGAAAAAAACATTTGACGTAAACATTTATTAGCAATTATTACAAAACACTTTTAACAAGAACATGTTTAGTTGTTAACATTGATGGTAAAATTACTACAATTCTGAACGAATAGGCCAACTTCTCTTTCCTCAGATACTTCTCTTTCCTCAGATTCCTAGCCTCGTTACGCTCGGCTATGAATTCAGCCTCGGCAGTCAATCTACTACTTTGCTGCTTAGTTAAACAAATAACTATTTTTCTCGAAATGACATTAACGGTAGCTTTTTAATGACTCTCTATAGGTATAAAAGTTGTATTTTTACTGCCTAGTTTGCTGCTATACAACGTACCTAATAGTTTGCATCAAAATCAAAATTGACAATGACATACTTTAATTATTTGGATATTGTGCGAGATTCATTTTTTGGATTTTACGAAAAATAAAACCGAAATACAAATAGAAAAAGCAAGAGCGTCTCTGCATTCCAGTGATTCTATCCTGCGCCAAATTAAGCTGGCACTTGCTCAACTAGATCATGTAGCTATAGGTGATCATAGGCCTGTCTACCATCATATACATCTAATAGATCTGACTGTGTCTACGCACTGGTTTGTTACAAAAAGTCCTTGATGCTAGGATATCTTTGCGGACAACGTGGGCTAGTACCAGAGTACCACCAAGATTTAGCTGCCTCGGCAGATAACAATATTATTCTGAGGTGCGTTAAAGGGCACGACAGGAGCAAATGTAATAGCATTGCCGATTATTTAATCAGGTAAGTGGCTGGACTAAAAATTTTAGGACCCGATGACACCTACGGCCTGACGACTTCGACAATTGCGTAACTAGCCAAACGTTACACCCAGGCTCAATCCCTTAAGAGATGGGATGGAATCAAAGAATGCAGTCTTGCTAGGATCACCCTGGGCGACCCTGGAAAGCTGGTGTAGAAACCAGAAAAAAGCTACGTTTAACAGCAGGATTTCTGACTGGCCACTGTCAACTAAGGAAACAACTCCACACTATGGGGCTAGTGGACACACCTCCATGCAGGATGTGTGAACAGGAAGATGAAACTGTCAGGCATGTCTTATGCAAATGTCCAGAGTTATCATCTATAAAAGAGTGTGTGTTCGATATAAAGAAGATGTTCCTTAGTGACCTGTCCACCTTCCTGGGAAGGACAGGATGGACGATTAACTAGGAGGACAAGATCTTGGGAGAATGTACAATGGGTCACATGACCTAAGTGCTGTGAGCCTACACTCACCCTCCCTACTTCACAGATACAGAGATCTTTGCGAGTTTTTCTACTCGAGCTCGGTTGACAAGGTTGCTGAATAGTTTATTGTAGGTACTGCAGTTCAGCTTTATCCAACATAATTCCTAAATATTCTGTATCCTCCACCAATGGAGTATTGGGGACCTTAGACTGCATAGCACAGGTTTAGTTTAGGTTCTCCTAGAAACAATTTTTATAGGATTCGTGAAAAATAAAGTTACTTGTGCTTGTGACAATTTCTGCACTCATTGTATGGACATTGAGTTCCAGCCGAGATGACAGGTTGATAGCTAAATTTAGCTAGAATTACTTCGTCGTCATTATAGACGTTAGTGGAGGCTTCTCCAGTGAAATTGTGAAGTAGAACGTCCAGCAGTACTGTGGCGCATGAATAGGGAGAAATCACCCCATCCTACAGAGAACCTTTGTCTGCTAAGTAGTAGATTTTCTTACTCTGAAGATAAGAGGTCATTAGTCTATCTGTTGCGATTCATTGGCTGCTCCTTTCTCTATTCTGACCACTGCCTGTCACAAAGATCAAGGAATCGCATTGTTAAAGACACCTCTAATATCTAAGATGTGATCAATGCGTTGTTTTATGGTATAGGCCTGACTACAGAAGCCACGAATTCACCGAAACCAAAGAACGTTTGCCTCCAAAGCTACCAGTGACCAATCGTCAATAAAAAACGTCCAATTTTGACCAAAACCAATTTTTTTTTGGTGTAGAACAATTAACCTGCTCATTTTCAGGTTTTTGTTCATCGTCCTTAGCCTTAGACAAAACAGTGTTCTCGTTGTCAGGGATAAATGTGAGGCTTTGGTAGGTCTTCACCTCTAACCACCTGAAGCTGTTTGCTCTCCAATAGCCGAAGGCCAGAAAAATTCCTAGCTGCTTGTAGCTTCCCCTGCGAAGTATTGAGGATTACTCAAATCTTCATTTCTTTCTCAATTGCCAGAGGATCGCGGATTTCACTATCTCTGTCTGGTAAATTGGGACTATTGGTCGGCATATAATTCTCATGAGTGGCAAGAAAGGGTCCGCTCTGATAGTACTGTCACAGTAAGACAGACCCAGGAGGATTCCTGGTATCCTGGAACTTGTGCTGTTCTGCTCTCTCAGATTTTCATAGAAGCTTCTTTCTTCCAGCTTATCCTAGTTGAAGTCATTCAAGTGAAGGATTCAAGGTCGTTACCAAAACCTTGAGAGTAGTTCCAATAGTGTAATAGCTATTTGACTGGTTCTGTATCTGTAGAGTAGGGAGGGTGAGTGTAGGCTCACAGCACTTAGGCCACATATGACCCATTGTACATCCTCCCGAGGAGTTGTCCTCCTAGGTCATCGTCCATCCTGTCCTTCTCAGGAAGGTGAACAGGTCACCAGGAAACATCTCCTTTATTTGACTGGTTATTTCTGGCACATCGTAATCCTTGATTATTGAGAAAAAGTTGGAAGCGTTAAGTTTAAACTGATAAATAAGACCGAATTAAAGAAGTTCGAATAAAGCACTAACATTATTTGAGCTCCATCCATTACTAACTCACCTTGTAGTAGGACAAATAAAAAATTTGTAATCTTTTTGACCAACTATTTTTCTGTTTTTATGTCTCACTCACAAATAAAGCTATAAAATTTAATATATTCAAGGTGTAATCCCAAAACAAGGATAACAAATTTTTTATTCCCCACAAATTTTCCATTTGTATTCGTGATGATAAACCTTTTAAAGAGAAATCTCATTCTTTTATAGGACTCATTTATGGTGAGATCTATCGGGAAACTCATTGTCGTATGTAAAAGAGAATCAATAAATACGTCACTCTTCTATTTTGTATTTTATACTAAGAGGCTTTATTACTCGTAAACTATATTACATGATACCAGATCAGATCAAAAATGTGAGCAAAAAATTAAGTGATGTTTCTATGTTAACTTCTGTAACCTGAACCCAACAACTGGTTGTATATTTTATAGAAATCCTATCCATAAAATTTACGTTTTCTAACTCGCTTACAGTTTCAAGGAAAATCAGTAAATTCATTTATCGCATCTCTGTGAGAATATTTGCGAACCATTTCAATTTGGGCGATTAGTTAGACGAAACCTTAAACAATCAGTTTGTATTTGAATTACGTTTTGGAGGGGATACTTTTTCTAGATATGGGGAAAATAATAAAACAAATATTGCCAAAATGAGTAGAAATATAATTTGTTCAAGTAGAGAGACACTTAATGAGGGTTTCTATGAAAAGCAAAAAAGCATTTTAACAAGGTCAGGTTAGGTTAGGTGTGTGGGTCTATAGGAGGGCCTTATAGACCCACCCACCACATACCTAACCTAACCTAACGGTATAGACCCCTTAGGTTAAATTTGGTGTGTGGTGAGTGGGTCTATAAGGCCTTCCACTGCGACTCGCAAAAGTCTATTGTGGATCATACCTATCCAGCTTCTTGACAAAGCCGATAAGTTTATTTGGTGAACGATATTTCAGGTCCGAGGGCGAGAGCGAGACCCTGCCAAACAGATACCTGATTCGAACCACGACGAGGCAGGCACAAATTATATGCTCTGCTGTTTCATTCTTCCAGACAAAGACTGCAAGTCTGATCTTCAGATGACAGTGGCCTGTTAGACAACGTAGGTCATGCCGCTTATAGTCTAACATTTCTTTGGAGACATTCATCGAAGAATGTATAAGAGCCTTTGAATGAACCAATCCTGGTAAATTATGCCAGAAGTCTAAAGCTTTTCTTGATCTCCAGGAATTTAGTGTTTGTTTGACAAAACTTATTGCGATACTAATAAGAGGCTCTGGTCCAATAGAAACACGTGCAAGAGAATCTTCCTTCTCATTTCTATCCATGCCAGAATGGCCAGAGATACAGACCAGCAATACTTTATTGAGTTCTCCTATTGAAGAGAGTCTTTTTTGACAGTCTAAAACCAATTTCGACATGTGACGGTGAGAGCTATGTGCTTTCAAAGCCGCTTGGCTGCCCTCGAAAATTTTTATCGTTCTATGAGATTGGCTTGCTCCAATCTCTCCACACATTAAACAATGGCCTAAATTTCCGACTCAAATACGGTTGCCTAGGATATTAGAGAGGTTGAAATTTCTGTCCTGGGTCTGCGCCCGTATACACCTGCACCAGAGCCGTCTGTGTACCAACAGCTGTCTGCTCTTAATAATTTATCCTTACGGTGGACCCACTCATCTCCATTTGGAATTATGAAAGTATTAAGGCTGGTCGTAGTTGACTGATGGAGACATTATGTCAGAGGTCATTCCCAGAATATACTGTGACTTTTAGTGTCTACTAGCATTCTGCTTCGTTCTGTATAAGCCCTATGCGCCATTCTGTATGTTGTCTATCTAGCCTCTCTTTCCAAAAATATATGAAAAGGAGGTAGCACCAGTAACAAGTAGCAAGGTTAACAAAGGAACGAAAAAACTCGATCTGATGAAATACATTTTAGTTGAAAAACAATACAGAAAAAAACAATAATTTGCTTAAATCTGCACGATAGGTATAAGTGACATTAGAAAAAATTAAAAATACCGAAAATTTATTGAAATTGAACATACAGAGGTTGAATAGAATGCCCGTATAAAATTATGATTTCTATGACAAAATTTCCTCTGTCCACTCCGTTCCAAATGCATGCCCAACTGAGTAAAATAGTGTTTTGATACATTAAAATATTATTTAAAATCTTTGGTGGATATCTTTATAGCTGAGTACACACATGACAAAAAGTCAAGAAAACAATTTTTTTGTATTCTGTTTAAAAATTTTTTTATTTAAAATCTTTGTTGTCCTGACAACCTCTTATTACCCTGAAGCTTTTACCTAAAGCCAATATATTCCAAGAAAATTAAATGCAATAGAAAACATTAAAGCAAGGTACAAAATCGATTTATAATATATGTTTGAAGTAATCTCCTCCAGCCAAAATACAACGGTATTCAACTCAACGTCTCATCAATCGTCGATCACGCTCAAATACTTGAAGCGTATTTCTTAGTGTCAGACACATTGTTGATGATATCAAGTATCATATAATAAGCTAACCATATAACCAAAAACCGAATGGATTCAATTCCGGAGATCTATGAAGCTAGTAATGTTGGGATAACTTGCATCTAAGGATAAATGAGAATAAACTGGTGTAAGCAGCTTTATCTGGGGCAAAAAATGTGCCCAATTTGGTATAATTCCAATCTGCACGAAAACTGTGCCCATGCGTTATCATTTTGAAAATTCCTTCCAGATATTGTTACGAACTATTAAGGAGGGGGCAATGTTACGAACTCAGTTATTCAGCTGTCGTGAACTATAACTTTTCTAGAAGATTCCATAACAGAGTAATACGATTTTTAACCCGACTGTTCTGGAAGCTTCGCTTACGTAGAAGGTGGTAGATTCAAGAAGGTTCTAGTTTAGTATTGATACAGTTTTTCAGTATAAAGTAAATCGGTAAACAGTTTCAGTACCTATACAGTGAGTGAACAGATAATGAATTAGTAAATAGAAATAGTACAATATTCAAGTGTTAAAGATAAATTTGAACAATTATTATACCGAGTGTAGATAAATTGGTAGACATTAAGTAGTGTTTATATAAATTAAGTTTATTATGGTCTGTAAGTTTTTCTTCAATAAACCAATAGTAATTAGCCATAGTGAGCTTATCATTTTTTACCACGATGAAAAACTGTTTAAATAAAGTTGTGGGGTAATATAGAAAAATAATTACGTAACAATGGCTAAGAGACTAAGGGACTTAAATTGACGGAACTAAAAGCAGAAATAGAAATATTCGCAAAACACATGATATCCCTATTAATCACAGAAAGAAATTTTGTACGTAAAATTAATGAACGCCGGTCGTCAATATTTTGAACATTAATATTATGAATCGGTGATTGTTACAATGATTTCTGATCATGGATTAATGTTTTAGTACACTGAAACAATGAATGACCTAACATTAAGCAATAAACGAAAAACATCAAAAATTGATTATTTTTTTCATTGGTCCAATGAAAAAGTTCATTGAATCTACGTTTGAGAATTATTAAATTGATGTTGTTCGTCTTTAAAACAATAAATTTTTGTTATGGATTTATGAACAGCATACATATAAACACCATAAACGGTATTCATTGTTTCAATGTTTGCTAAACGTTAATATTACGAACTTGAACATTAACTTCTAATAAGGCGCTAAAACCAATGATACTTGTTCATAGATCCATAACTAAAAACATTAATATTACGAACAGCTTACATGGACTCAGAATAACGCGCGAAAGTTAATGTAAACCGTTCATAGATCCATGATTGTAATCATTAATATTACGTAAAGGCGTACATAGAAAACAAAATACGTGACCATTTTCGCGCCTAATATTTCAGTCTTTTTGTTTCTCGAGAGGGTTAACCACAGTCTTGTTGTGCTACGTTGTGAATTTTGTGTGATTTGAGTTTTTTAGTGGGTAAAATTGTGCCATTTTATTGAGGAGACTATTTACTTTTCAAGGAATAGACAATATCTTCATATTGCAAGTGTGAGTACTCTTTTAGTTTTCTTTTTGTAGTGAACTTATTTCAAATATTCATTTAGGTACCTATTGGGGGGGAAATCCACTCACACAAAATACACAATCAAAGATTCCCAGGAGTCATTTTTGTTTTGTACGAAGACTCAACAAGAACTAGAGGACCATATTGCTAACCTGAAGATTTGAAAAATGTCTATTCAGCTTTTTATATTGTGTACTGGTGAAGACATTAACACAATTCCAAATATTTCCGTTTACTTTGACGACATTGGATATAAATTTCTCCAAATTCTTAAGGGAGTAGACATATGTTTTGAGATTTTTTTTCTTATATAACTTTGACTTTCCCTTGGAAAGCAAAATGTTTTGGAACTTTCTAGAAAAGTCATTTTGTAGACATGATGTACCACTAGAAAGCCCAAAAGTTCATAAAATGTGTGAATTTGTAGTAACTGAATAGAAAATGCGAAAAGTAGTTAACATTTTCACTCTCTAGGTATATTATATTTTTTATACAGCGGAAATATATTAAAAATACAAAAACTGTTTTTCACTGTCTCAAAGTAGTAACTTTTGTTTAAAGACAGAATTAAAGAAGCAAATTATCATGAAACCCTCTTGGGGGAAAAATAAGTACTTATTACATCATTAAAAGTGTAACGCCTAATTCGAAAGCTATTTTTGGGACCGTTTTATTTCTTTGTATTCTTATTTGCAGATACTGGTTCTTACATCAAATCAATGGACATATAAGATAATTTTCAGCCAATGCTGCACCTTAAAACTAAAAAAAATATTGCATTGTACTACCACATTATTTTTATGTTCGTAATATTAATAACCGGTGAACATAGATCAATGTTTATTTTACATTGATTTAACGTACAGCAATCATAAACTAATGGCAGGTGGTCATGGATCCATGCTTTTCGTTTATTGTATCAATGTTTATTGTACATTGATTTAACGTACAACAATCATAAACTAATGACGGGTGTTCATGGATCCATGCTTCTCGTTTATTGTGTTAATGTATGTGGTTCGTAATATTAATAACAGGAAGTCATAGATCCATGTCCTTTATTCATTGATTCAATGTACATTAAACATAACTTGATGAATAAAAAAGTTAACGTACGAACGTTCATTGTATTAACGATATAGCTCATCGGCTGAAAATTAATGTTGATGTTCATTGATTTGATGTACTTTTTTATTAATATAACGTACCTTTTTCGTTCAGTGATCTGAAAGAGCTGCTTGGTGAACACTCTCCAATAGACAAGCTTATAAACTTTCTTAAGGATATCCATGTTTTAAATTCTATTTAGAAATTCATATGATTAATACATTGTTAAAATTTTTATACTTGCCTAATTTTTATATTACAATTACTGTATGGTTTCGATACTGTTTAGTCGCTAATAACCTTTTGGTGGATGCGACTAATTTTTAATAAAAAAAAATAGTTATAGCCGGGAGACGGAAATTATAAAGTTTCAAAATCCATCCCAATGTAGCTAAGCCTTGGGAATATATCTCGGAAGTGGTAGCTAGAAGAGATTTTGTTAGAAGGGAGATCCAGAAAGGACTATTTACACATCAGTTCCGTATTAGTGGCGAGTCAGTTCAGTATCAGTGTCAGTGAAAAGAAGCACGGTTAGCACGTATAATAATAGTTCTTTCTATATTATCAATTCATTCTATTTTCAAACTTATATTTGATATTCAAATAAAATTTACCTCGATAAGAAAACGTATTCAGCATATTTTCAACTTAATGAATTACCAACAAGACAAAAAAACTTGTGTGACCGAACTACCACATCTACTTACAATTGCTATGTAAGTTCATGTGAACAGGGGCAGCAGAATATACAGGCACTGTATCCCTACGTCATATCTTTTCTCTCCTGTAACGAAATATGTCGAATCGTGACGCTTCTTTAAAATGTCATTCTCAGTTCTCACTCACTTATCGATTAACGAATCGCCGCCTGAGTTGATTCACAAAATAGAATCGATAATAAAAAATAATTGATAAATACTAAACCTCTTACCACATCTTTCGAATACCTATCACGAGATTTTGTAGTTTTTTTTTGTGGGCGATTTATTGAATTTACATACTTTCTGTCAACTGCTGAATTATGAAACCATCATCCTACATTTCATAAAGCACGGAAAATTGTTATATCTATTGCCAAAACTACCGGTATGATAAATACAGAGAAGCAAACACATATATACCTACTCCGGAAAAAATATGCAAAAACGAAAAAGTAAACACCATATTGATGAGTTGTTTACGTTCCCATAATGCATTTAAGCATGACTAGGTGCATTTACGGCAGTCTTTTCTTCCTTCTCTTCGTAAACAACGATGACGTTACATTTTTCCGTCTTATTTGCACAGCCGACCGAGATAAAAATGCAATTATGCTTCTACAGGGATCCCAGGATCATTGGCGCAGGTTAATTTCACAATTTTGGGCATATTAGATGTATATACAATATACACTAATAATTACATGCACCATGTCACTGTAAAATTTCCCGGGGTCCAATGAATTTTATTTTTCGCATAAGCAATCTTCGAGTATATTATTACCTAGTTCTTACTTAGGGAGAGCCAAACTCCAGATGAAAATCTTTATAAACAAGGGATTAAAGCAAGAAAATCCCAACCCCAATCCCAACCTTCAAGTTTTTATTGGAAAACATTATGAAACTTTGATATTGAACCAAAAAGAAGGATTATTTGTAAAATCATCGAAAACTATTCTTGAAAAAATTTCGGAAACTGGACTAGGTACCTATTAAACAATTTAGATAGCGGATAATGGAGGTAGAAAACAAACAGTATAAAATAAAAAATAAACATTCATTTGAACGAAAAGTTCGACATTACTTTAACTGTTTCTATGAACTTATTGAAAAACTACACATTTTTATCTGCAAACCTTAACATGATTTTTCATTAGATACCTAGGTATCACTGATAAAACTGATTAGGTATAACATGAAATGCTACCAGCTAAAACTGTCAAAGCTCACAATACAAATGTCACAATATTCTTAGGTAAACCATGTGTTATATATACCAATTCCCGGAATATAAATAGAATATTTTCGAATGTATATTTTGTTCATGTAATTCTGACTATAAATAGTTATAACTACAGTTTGTTCCTACTTTTGCTTTCTATTTGGAATAAATTACATCATTTACCTACTGTAATTTATACTGTTGAACCTATATAATACTCTTTGTATTCTGTGGTGAAACGCCACTGATTTTCGTTTGGAGGGGACATTTGTGAAACCAAAACCATCCCACTACTGTCCCGAGCTCCAGGCAAGCAAAAAATAACAGGTTGTTTACAATTTACCACACGAAATTTTCGAGGGCACTTAACGTCCAATGTTAATGTTGAGTATTATTTTTTAGATCACAGAGAATAAGAACGATATTTGTTGGTGTTTTGATTTAATTCTTTGGCAAATGAGTTTTATCCAGCTAGTAGGTATATCTATCTACTTTAAACAGGTTTCAATCAATACTTTGGATTAATAATCCAGTTAAGAAGGTAAATTGTAGACCTATATTAATTCGGTAGCTACACTAAATTGAATTTTTTAGGGAGGATGTGTGAACCTTAAAAATTGGGTGAGGTGGACAAAAAGATAACAAAATAAACCTACCCTTTGGAAAAATTGCCGCTTTTCAAAACCGAAAGTTTTTTTTCAGTTTTTCATATGATGTACTCCTTCCGACATATTGGGCATGGATTATCCTCATTAAGCGATTTTTTGAATTCTACAAAAAATAATAAGATAATAGGTAATATGGCCATTTAAAATTTGTATTTTGCTGAATATAGATTGTAATATTGGACAAATAAACTATTTTTTTGGTTACCATTTTAGCATGGAGGTTTTGAAAACCTACCTTTAGGTAGGTACTTCCACTGATCCTCAATAAGTTCACGCCGTATTAAACACCCAATGAAAATATAAAATTTATAATAATCGAATGATTTGGTTTCTTCCATGAATTTATTTTCATTTTTCAATTTCTTCACATTTTATTTGGAAAGAAATTCCACAATGGCCCTTCCAAATTTAATTTAGTATACATTGGAAAAGATAAACATCTCATCGACTGATATATTTTCTCATAGATAGATATTGTTAAAATTCTGTTGGCACAATATCTATGTCTAATCAACATTAATTTCAATTATCAATCGCCTGATTGTATTGAACCATTCAACATATAAATAGTTTAATTCACAGCCAAACATATAAAGAGGTCATTTTTAACTGATTTTGAAAATGGAAAATATACAACTGTTGACTTTAACTTTAAACCCGGGTGCGAAGGTCGTCCTTTCGACCTGAATAGTTAGTTTATCATTGCCATGCTCTTGACATTTGATACACTTTAGAGTATCTTGCTTTACTTTTCTCCAGTAATAAGCTTTTGCTGCTCAGAAAGTGCACAAATAAATTCAAAATTCAGAGCGACTCGTCACTGTATGACATATCGACCCAAAAAAAGTGCCGAAGCTGAAAAACTGGTATCCGTTGAAAAATAATTCGTAAAACTGCCAGTGAGAATAATACCTACTTGTAAAAATTTTAACACCTTTTACATTTAGTTATATATTTATGGGAATACCTATATAAAAACCACGGTGTAATCTTTTCCGTGTCAAGCTTTAACAGCGCTCGACACTTCACACCTATAGTTGATTTATGAACATTCTCCTTGCATCCACAGGATCAAAGACTAGGGAAGACACAAGAGCAGCAGTACCTATAGTGAAATCCTTTTAGAGAAATGTTCCTAAAGGAACTACTGGTTGCTAAGACTTTCCTCAGGAACTGATTATCAGAAAACCCTTTTGTCGTTTGACCGCAGCAAACACCCGGAATGATTATTGCAGCGTACACATGGTTTGAATATCTAAATGTAAAAATAATTTAAAGAAGATTGAAAATAGGTATCGAATTTCTTTTTCAATATTAAACGCTTGACACATTATTTCCATTGTCGTTTTCCAATGAAACACCTTGTATTTGTCTCCTATATCTTGTCTCCGATTTCATTTTATCCTAAATCGAAGATGCACGTTGCGCAATAATGAAGAAGAGAGTAGGTTCATAAAACAACCGACATATACCTATTTAAACAAAAACTATTACAGTGCCACATAAAGGGTGTTAATCTTAATTTAATTCGTGCTTTACAAAAACAGTGCTCCCTTGTAAAAAAGAAATACAAATATTCAATACTTAATTAATAATTTTGATGTTTTTTTTCATCAAACTATACATAGTTTCTATAAAAGAAAAGGAATCATCCGCCCTCCAAAAATAACGTTCTTAAGGAAATCTCCTGAGATTACACCGAAAAGCAACCCCTTATTATGTAAACAATAAAACAGCACGTCATGTATAATTGAGAGGCAGGAGAGTTTACCTACCGCAGTTATGCCATGGAGACGTCGTCTTCGTTGTGAATTTTATGCTAAAATTGAAAAGACAGTAGAAAGGAACGTTTTCTCAATCATCACATGCTTGTGTGTCGGAGAAGCGGTCTACGTCTAGGTTGACCGCTGCAGGAAGCGGCGGAGGCGTGGTGGAAGACCGCGCAGACGCTACCTGGTTGGCACGAGGAGCCAGGAGGTCCGCCCAGTCGCGAATCCGACGAAATCGGGCGCGGCTCTTTATACATACCACATTTATTTTATTTCTTGTCTATAAAACAACAAAATAAAACCTTCACGATGACTCAACGATGTATATCTTAACCTGCGAGCGCGGGCGCAAACCCTAGGACAGCCCTAATCAGGAATCTTCAACGGTCAGACCAATGCAAGTCTCAACACAATCCATCCAACAAAACAAAAATAACCTCTCCTGCGCCATATATAAGCTGCAGGTTTATTTCTTGCTAGGTACAAAGAAAATTCAACATATGTACCGAAAGAAAAACATCCAAACTTTCGGGCTATAAATAATAAACTTATTAATTCAATCATTGCACAATTTGAATCGAAATATCACATAAGTATTCCCCAGTTATGATAATGACTTGAAACGTTTCAGATTTTAAAAAATTCATGATGAAAAAATATCACTACGTTCATATTGGTATTACCTATGGATATATTCCTGAGTAAAAATTTGATAAATCTGGTGATTGATTTCACTTTATATAGCCATTTAAAATGTTTTTCATGAGATTTGAATAATTATTTGAGAATTCTGGGGAAAACCCACAGTCTTGATAATTCTGTTTTTAAATAATTAAAATTACACCTATATGTTGGTACCTATGCTGTGAATAACATGTTCGCTTGGCTTTAAAAACTGGTAAAAAGTGTATCAATAAAGCACTGTTTGTCACCAATTAGCTCACTTTCTCGTCAATCAGTTGTCCACACGGCGTCAGTGTGGCAGGTACCGTTTTCGTGTGGTAGGAGACAGATTGTCTACTCCTCGTGCAAATCGTCCTGCCAGGCAGTTTGCCGGTGATTTACAAGCGTGGTCGTCTACACGGGGCAGGTTACTTGCCCCAGGCTACCTGCTCCAAGTAACCTGCCCACCTACTAGCCTCGTGTAAACGCGGCTTTAGTATAGGTCGGTGGGTAAGTACCTACCTACATATTAAAAAATGAGTTAATATTGAGAAATTGTTTTTCAAAAATCTTAAAATGTATTGAATATTGAAAATAGTTGTATGGAAATAAAATACAATACTCTGCACTAAATAATTAATATACAAACCTATTAGAAATTTAAATTCACTGATGATTTATATAGGTACGAGAGATATCTGACAAATTGAAACCTAATTATATATTCAGATATTTTTTCGTGACTATGCATATCTAGCTTGTTTGAGATTTTATATCTTGATTTTTCTAGGGAAAATAGGAATTCAACAAATAACAGAAATTTGAGACATGGTTCATTCCACTTGCTTAAGCATCCATGTAACTTGTGAATTATTTTTATTAAGTTTAACATGAACAAAGTTGATAGGTTGATTTCTGTCAATTAAAAAACTACCAAAGGTAATAACTGATAGAACAAAGAAAAAACATGAGTACCTATAATTTGTCGAAAATCAACTGCAAACTACCTGTTCGTCTCCCTTGCAAGAAATTTATACGCCGCCGCGAAACGATTTGCTAACATACTTGCAAAGTTCTAAAGATGCTCTGAAAAAATAAGTAACAGAAACCGTTAGGTATGTAGGTATGTCTTACATTTGGTAAATTGGCATTATACCGACCAAATGTTAAACAGAGACATTCAAAGTTTCACAGCGTGAATTCTACTAGTACCTATGATAATAGAATCCTCGTCCTCCTTTGTAGGAATATATGCTTCAATTTAGACAGGTTTTCTTGTCTTTATTATCCATTTCTCTCATTATGAGTGATTGGAAGTTACCTACTTCCGTTCCATAGAATCCTCATTATTACACTGTGTTTGTGTTTTTTTTTAAGACTTTTGCGTTAACCTTCTGGGTCTTTAGCATATTAACAAATATATAGTGTAACCAATAATTATTTATATTTTGTTGTGTATATTAATGTCTGAAATAAATTGGAAATGTTTTTGTATCATACTGATTTGAAATTCTGAACAAACACAAGCTGCTGAAGCTTGAAACGGTGAAAACTTTTAGATTTAAAGTAAATCCTAGACAAGTCTTCTCATCATGTGAACCTTTAACCCCTTCAACCAGCTCACCCCGACCTCAAGAGTAATTTACTTCGCCCTTATTTGTAGGAAAAGAGATATTCGTAATAGGTATAATACCCTTCCGTTCGAAGAACCTAGTTTCATTAAAATAAATTTGTCCTTTGATCCTTCGGATTTTCGTGGTATTCTTTTATTCTGAATCACCTGAATAAAAATATTTTCAGTACATAAACAAAAAACTTTTTTTATTGAATTAACGTGCTAGGCTACAAAGGCAACTTGCACAGGTACAGTTAAGCGTTAATAATATACCTATTGTATATTGTAGTCAATTTTGTGCCAAAGCCGGGAACGCATTGTTCCGATGCTACACCACGCCACGTCAGAAATGTGCACACTCTTGCCACGTCTTCCGATACAACGCGACGCTACGTTACATAATGATAGAAAATGAGACCAGTTTGAGTTCAGACACTATGGCGAGTAGTAGTTCATCAGATAAGTGGGAAGAAGAACTAGAATGTGCAGCATCAGCTTTGATGTGTCCCATTCGTAGTCTTCTCATCACTGCTAAATTTTGAATCCAGAGTTCTGGATTTGGTAAGGTATGGATGATTTATTGAGGACTGAATATTTGGATTTGTGGAATCCCATATAGACTTTCATTGCCATAGACTTTTGAATTTGTGTTTGATGACTCGCTTAAGATCCTTCTGCTCTTTTTATAACGTTTTCAATGTTGATTAATTCTAAATATGATATGGTATCCATATGATGAATACCGCCTCTCTTGCGTAGCTCTCTGCCCTCGGTTTTTTTTCTCCGAGTATCAAACTGCACCCTTACTAGGCCTTCGCACTCACAGAGTGGTTTCGTCTTCTTCCTGACAGAATCTACATAGGCTGTCATCTGCTAGGCCAATTGTGTGCGTATGCTTCCTCAGCCTACAATGTCAGCATTCCCATCATCATCCTCGTCGTTTCTCGACTTTAACATAGTAGGTCGTGTGACAGTTTAGCCGAAGAGCTTCTAAGGAATAACTTAGCGTGCATTTGTAATGGGGTTTCATACCACCAGTGCAATGGTTGTTTATCCATTTGTGGATACTCTCCTTAGTTAGGCATTAAGAAATTTCCCAGGAGGGTTCTGGCCCTATTATGACCTCTGTTTCTCCCTACTTGGCTAATCCATCTGCCTTTTTATTACCTTTTATTACTTGGTGATCTTTGGTACCCAGGCTCACTCTATCATGACTACCTAGTCTGTTGAGGGCCTTCTTCCACACCAGATTTGACGATATCCGATATAATAAAATTGGACTTGATGGATTTGTTTTTGGTATTGCTTTTGTAGGATTGGGGATACTTTTACTATGAAATTTTGCTTCAAAATGTTTGGCCATAATTTCAACTATTTTTTGGTTACCTATTATTCATTACATTTCCATTATTTACGAGAGTTGGTTTGGATTAAACTATTGGTTTTGATAAACAACAAAGTTTGGGCAAATTGGAAGAATATAAAAAAAGGTTTTTCTTTTTGAATTTCTCACTTGAACTTTTAGGTCTGTCATAAGGGCTTTTCGGAAACCTTAATCCTGGATAGATAGATCAACTATCAGTTGATTGCAAATCCTAACCATAAACGAGATTTTTATACCAGTTTCTATTTTTGGTCGAAATATAAAACTAAATCACAGAGAAATAACAACCGACCAACACCAAAGTTTGATCCCCGGAAGTTATTTTTTTATAGAAAAGTTGAGAAGTACAAAACTCGCAAAGTTGAAAAAACCGTCAACTACGCAGCTATCATACATTTTAATGTTCAAGAAAACAAAACAGTCAGCTGATCGCATTTACCCACCGGCATACTAGGGTAGAAAGGATCAAAACATATGACTATGATCCGCTCAGTTTGTTCACTTTCCGAACATTCAGATCCTGATCGGGTTAATCCGATCATAGTCACCGTAGCCAGGTCAGAACAAGTTTTACAAAACGTGGGTTATGTTTTACTTTGAACACGAGCACAATTGAAGAAAAAACAAATTACATCGGTATCACAACACAACACCATGTCTATAAGGGTTATACTTGGGAATGAAAGGATTGGGCATTGAACATTGAATATATTTTCCACACTATACACCACAGCGTCTGACAAGCACACTGTCTGTTTTCGCTCCTTAGCCAATCCGTAGATTATGAACGTACTCCTTGTCATCAGTCATTTTTGGTTGAGCGCCAATTTTATGCTAATGGCATTTAAAGTCAAATAATTTTATCTTGATAGGTAATTTCAAGCCGCAAATATGTTCCAGACAATCTCCTTTGTATACAAAATTATGTTGCATAAGTTTTTGTTGAACTACTATCCCTGAATTCTCAAACTATTTGAATTTGTCCATTATTGACCTAGGTTAAAATTATTAATCACTAATGGAGAAATTCAACTTGACTAGAAGAAGGAATAATCGTCAACTTCACAGCTATAGTAGTGGAAAAAATTCTTCACTGGCCAAAGGTCCTAACAAGTGAGAAAGATGCATCAGTTTGAGATATGATTGATCGTTTCTGATATTCGATCTGTATGCTCCATATTGCGTTAAAAGCTATGGAAAACTGATGAATATTTCTAGCATTGGCAACTTATCAAAATATGTTTATTATTTGGAAAATCGGACGTTATTGAAATATAGAATTATAGTTAACGAATCCAATAAGTATTGACTAATGATTTTGGTGTCAAAAGGAATTAAATTAATCATCCAATAATTATATAAATGAATAAATGAATTTAAGAATGAATTTATCATGAAATATTATGTAATAAGAATTTTAAAGCATGAGTTAATTTTTATTCGCCATAAATTCCGCTATTAATTTTGATACTGCAATCGAACAAACTGTTTTCATAAATCAAAGTATCGAATTAACAGCTGAACAATTAAGTATTGCTAAGACAGCAGATTACTTTGAAAGCAGCATGAATTTATTAATAAAACAACGATTTTTTCGAGGCAAACAAGGGTCAGCATTGACCTTATATAGAAATATATGTCCAATAAATATTGATAACTATCTGAGAAATATGAAAAACGTCTAGGAGACGTCGCAACTTTTGTTTGCTACTAAAACTTGTATTCTATGCGTGGTTATTAATAATAGGGTAGAAGTAAGAAATGGAGTTTTATTTTCTAGAGTTTAAAAAGTATTAAAGTGGATTGTCTAGCTTTTGTCGATGATCTTCAAATTTTAAATCGAGATGCAATAGTTTACTGTAAAGACTAAAATCCTGTCACTAATAATAATAATAACACCGTGGATGAGTGCTACCCAAGGTGGTGGATATGGGTAAGCCTTTCAAATATAGAAGGTATCGGGGTAAATAAATACCTCGGAGCGAACCAAACCTAGTTAGTAGTAAGAGCGGTTAGGTTAGGACCGACAGCGTCTGGTGTCCATGTAAGGAGTAACTGGCATCACCTGGCAATAGGTCTAAAATGCCAAAATCACAATGGCAAATTGATAAATTAGACTACCACAGGTAGGTAGAGCTGAATGCTTAGAATCCCACACTGCTATAGTACATCGGTTGCATGCTCCACGGATTCTGGGGCGGATTCGATTGTGAATTCCAGGGCCTTTAATCTCAGGAATCGTCTGATGAAAAGATATTGCAGAACTCTTGTCGCATACAAGCTGGTACTAGAAGGGTTTGTCAAAAAAAATGATTCACCATAAGTTATCAGGACCACACTATCAAAAAAATAGAGCCTGAGAATTTTAAATGAGTATGTCAGGTATGGCGTAGATGTTATTTGCTTTGGCAAGATTTCCTGCGCTCAGTTGGGATTTCAATAAAGTAGTTACCCCTTAAGTGAACTGGCCTCTTATTTTGATTTTTGCTTGCTCCTGGTGCAGTAGCTGAGCTTGATGTTTGTAGGTTCACCATTTTGCATTACATTTCTATATTGTTCCTATTGCTACATATGTCTGTTAAAGTAAGCAATAAATAATTACAACAATTGAAATAATTTTAACTTAAATTCTCATTAGCATGGCTATACTCAACGCAAATATGAGGAAATGAACTAGTCGATGTAATAACTGAAGAAATGTGTAACGCTGAAAAGAGAAGATCTGACTGTTGAGAAGATCTAGTAAGGCTTAGACTTCTGAGTGACTACAAGCTGTTGAAATCACATGAATGCCTGTCTCAAACAGCACCAATAGATGTCCTGACACTTTCGCGTGAATGGCATAGCAATTCAGTATCCGGGTAAGAGGAGACTACTAAATAGAAGAGGGATACTTATCTAAACTGTAACCTATAGATATACTAACATTCCTCCAGGAAATAGGTCTAAAAAAGCTCCCAATATACATAGAAACATATTCTTTTTCGAATGTATAAAGCAATACAACGTTTAAACTATCAAATTATCCTACTGACTCAAAATAAACTCATAAGTTCTCAAATGCTCTATACTTATAACAAATTTCAACCTTATATTGTTCTTAGAGGATGTGAAGCAGATTTCAGTTTTGGATTGAAATATAGATTGTTTCATTTAAAAAGAACGTATTTTTGATCGGGCACCAAGTTATGGGACACCCTGACACCCGGAGACATAGAAAACTTTTTAAAAATATGAAGTTTAAAGTAACCTATCTACAATTTCCATTATTAACTTTCTCTAAGACTAAAGCTGGTTAGTATATAATAGCCAGACACGAGGAAAATTGTCAAGCCTGACCTCTTTATAATGAAGTAAAAATAATATTAATTATTATTATTAGATCCTATTGTATCGACTCCATCTACTTGCCTTTTTTTAATGTTAAAGGTTTTTAAATTGCTCCTGCAATTAGAATATGTATAGCTCGTCGTGTCTCAACGGATCGATCGATTCCTTTTGCATTCTAATTTGTGATTCGCTGTATTCCAATGAGAATCTCTTATTGGAAAATACGAATTGCCCGATGTTATCAGAAGTTTCTCGCAGCTACCCTCGGACCCAAAGCATTTTCCTCGATTTGTTTTATTCTGCCAAACTTCGACAAATTATTTTAATTCCAGCTACCACCGAAGAATGAATTAGATTTTCGTTTAGGTGGATTTTAGCGCTGCAGTTGTAAAAATTTTGGCAAATGTCGCAAAGAAACACTTTATATTGGAAAATATTTCTGGATTACAAGCGGAAAGGTTGCAACTTTCAAAAATATGAAATTATTTGGAAGGATGATACAAGGTGTGGGAAAAAGTAACATTGGCAATATGAGGTATGGGTCGACTTTCACCTCGTATCGTTTAAACTTCATAACGATAATATTTGTGAATGTGAGTCTCAGTTCCAGTATGGAGACCATTCTCGAGATAATTTTGTTTTAAGTGAATACTCAAGTTTTTAGAGAATATTTATTCACAACTAATGAATAAAAATTGATAAAACTCTTGATTGTATTAATAATTTATAAGAAATAAAATCATAAGCATTGGTAGTTGTCCCGAGATAACTTGAATCCATATGTGATATAGTAACAAGTACGATTCTACTTGAAAAACTTTTTTGAAGCGCCTGGAATGGGTCGATACGATTTCTGTGAAGATCCTACTTTAATAATTCCATTCAACTTAAAATCAAATATCTAAATTGATTACTTTGCGTATTATGCTATAAATAAATTGTAACTACATCTTTGTTAACTACCCACCCTCGATAATTAAGAATTTTTTTTGTCGTGAAACAAAACAGGTTTATTGGAGGGAGCTCACTTAGAAGCAGCGCTATGTATTATTCAAGACAAACAAATGAATAGACCAAGCCTCCACTCAGAAACGGCTCAGAACATTCCTTGCCCGAAGCTATGGCCTCCTTCTCCTTAGATTTGCCTTGACGGTATATAAGGAATATTATAACCCAACTTAATCAATATAAACCTTACAATGTTATTAGGCTGCCCCCAGAAATTACGATTTGCGCGATTATATCCCATAACTAAACAACTGCATGTGATATTAGATAGTGTCAAGGGTAGCTTAATGTGATAAACTTGTCTTATTTTTTGTTCAGAATAACATATAACCCCTAAGGAACTAATTAATAATGGTCAAATTAGGGACACGGATTGTTAAATTATACATGGGAAGTGGATATAATTTACCCAGTTTCAAGATAATTTCGATTCAAGTTTATTATCTTAATTCCTGATTTCAAATGTGCAATTATAGGGGTGTACATTCATCTAAATACGTTTCTAGTTGTGTTCTCCATAAAAATTTTATGGTGAGATACAAAAATTATTAATTTCTTATGTGCCGTTCAAATTTTGTAAAGTTGCGTGGGATATGGGTATTATTAAGAATAATTCATAATTTTATAACAGTATAATGAATTGAAAGAAAAGGTCGGCGATTCACTGATGTTGTTAGACGAATAATTCAGGAATCTTAAAACTGGACAGATAATAATAATAAAAAAATAATCTTTCGGATATAGCTGATTATAGACCGATTTCAATATTGAGCGTATTTCCTAGGATTATAGATAATAGTATATTATACACCAAGGTGGTGAAGACTATTATTATTGACCGAGGTTATATGAATGTCTTCACCACCATAGTGTATATTCAATTTTTTCCACTACTAGCCAAATTCAAGTTTAAAATTCAGAGAAGCGCTTACCCCGTCGTCTGACTGACAAGTACACTGTCAGTTTTCGATATTTTATGAACGTACTCGTTATGTCAGCAGTCATGTTTTGTTAAGCGCGAATTTTAAACTAGTGGCATTTAAATTCAAATAATTTTATCTATAATTATGGGTAATTTCAAGCAGCGAATATGTTGAAGACAATCACCTGGGTATACAAAATTATATGGTACAAGTTTTTGTTGAAGTACTATCTCTAGATTTTCAAAATATTTGAATTAGTTCATTATTGACCTAGGTTAATGAAAGAAAAAATTATCAACCACTAATAAAGAAATTCAACTTCTCACTTGGCTAAAAGTAACAACAATTGTCAACTTCACATCTAGTAGTAAAAAAACTGGTTTGGTTTATACTAGAATTTACATTTTTTTTTTGGAAAAGTTAAAAATTCTTAGCGATTGTCATCATGGTTTTCAATTAGGTAATTCAACGCAGACTTCCAGTTTAATTGAATTTGTGTATCACAGCAAGGACTACGGTAAATATGGTATTTTTTTGACTTGTCTATGCTTTCGATAGCAATAATTTGAATATTATTAGATTGGATTAGTGATTATCTCAGTCACATATATCTATGAAAAGTATTACCTACTTAAAAACCCCATTAATAACGGTGTACCTCAAGGATCAGTTTTAGGACACCTTCAAAATATGAAGATTTGAAGCAATTTGAATGTAGAATGCTGTTATTTTGTTATTAGAGCCATTCTTCATCGAAGAATATTTAAGGTCAAATAGATATGAACTTGCTTAGAGCCGATTTCAATCAGATATGATTTCAGCAAGCGGAGCTCCAGCTGGTGTCAATTTTCGGCGTTATTCAGATGGGATATTTCCCGGACCATGAATTGGTGGACGAAGTAGAATTGTAGTAAAATTCACGTTCACCTGATCCATAAAATATAGTTTTTATTGGAGATACTTGAAAAATTCAGTTTACAAATAGGCTTTGCCAGACGTATGATTTATATATTTTAGACCTTCCAGACTACATAAAATTATAAGTGTTTCATATGATTGAACTCCTATTAAATAGGAGATTCCAATAATGTCATGAGAATACGGGATGAGAAAATTTGAAAAACCAAAGTTACTAATAATATAAGATAAATTGCAAATCTGGCAACATTGCAAATATCAATTCTAGAATCTATGTATCCCAAAATAGGTGTGACCTAAATTTTGTACAATTAGGACTAACAGTTTACGAGATAATTAGCCGTTTCCAGACTTGTGAGTCCCTTTGTAAACTCAATCGTCTGATGTACCCATATTAAAGAAAATTTCAGTTTAATACAAAATTCCTTGGGAGTAAAGGGTACAGCATGGAGTAGTTTATTGGTGAATCAGAACTTGACTATACTAATATTTGTGTATCAATGCTTTGTGTTTTATATTTTTTTGGTTTCGTTTTTAGTGTTACTTAATTGACTTGTCTTGTACATTTTTATGTTACCAAAGGATCAATAAATATTTTAAAGTTTTCTCATCTATCGTTAATTTAACCAATTATCTTCGACTATCACCAATCGCTTATCCTGTACTCACCAAAAAAAAAAATAAACTAGATTTGCTCACACAGGTGCCCCTAATAAAATATCAGATTAACTAACATCGATCTGGTGAAACCCACCTCGATTAAAATCACCGATAGGTAGGTAACAAAACATGTCTCTTGAGCATTGGAATAGACATGATCAATAAGCAAAAAGTTGCCTACTAATTTATTTACCTAGATTACTGGAAGGCTTTCGGTGGCTTTCCCGAATGAAGACTGGTAGCCTAAAGTGCAATAGTTCAGTATTAATTTTCATTTATTATTGATAGTGGCAATTTTTTATTTTGTACGGAACTTTTAGAATATCATTCGATATAAAAATATTAGTTATTGATTATGTATCGCAATATATAGGTTGTTTTTAAATTCATGCGCCAAAATTCAGGAGGTGATTACTAGTATGAAATTTAGATGGGTATTTCATATAACAAAATTTCCTCAGTCCACCCCTTTCCGAGATATCATCCTTAAAAGGTGGTGAATAAAACTTTTTCTTCAAACATTTCAGCACACAACGAAAAACGTACGTTATATTAATAAAAAAAAACATCAACACAATGATTTTTTACATCAATTTTGCTCCGATGCTCGAAATCATTACCACAATGCTTTTAAAATATTACTCAATGTACGAGGACGTAATATTAATGCTTAGCGAACATTGATTTCAATCAGCAACGTTTCATGTAAAAATATTGATATTAATGACTTTGACATGGTTTAATGTCCTAGTACATCGATTCCATGTCTAGTGAACATCAATTGATTAATAAAATAGGAATCAATCGATTATTGAAAAACATTAACTAATCACCTAATGTGTATTAATTGATAATCTGTAAGCATTATCACAATGGAAAAAAGTATCAATACGGAATGGATAAAAATAAACATCTACTTTGGTAAAATAAAATCCTTTGGTAATTTAGAATCCTCACATATGTTTATTTAAAATTAAAAATATAAACTTTACTTACTATCTAAAAAGCTACATAATTTGTCAATTTAAGGAAATGAAGAGGTAGGTATATATTTCTTTGATACTTGTTACGTCTTCACCAATTCTTGTTAGTTCTTTGGCGTTTTCCTGTTATATATTTTTTCACTGTTTTGCCTATAGGAATAACATACTATGCAATGCTCACAACACTGCTGCATGGCGTCCATCTGCATATAAAATCAATTAGGTATATCATCCATATAATCATTCCATATTTATAGTATAAGCTACCAACTGTCATCTGGTTGGACGGATATTAGTTTTGCAGAAAACTGAAAATATAGAATTAAAATTAGTATTATCAAAGTTGGTTATATATATCACTTACTTTCATTCACGTCTTGGCTTAGTTTTTGTAATAAACCCATAATTTATTTATCCTCAAATTTTCATTGGATATTTTTCCACAGCTTTGTTCACAGCCAATCACCAAGCCATCGGAATTTTCAAAGGCACTAGAGAAATCCATGTTTATCTGGAATTATAATGAAGAATGAACTAAAATAAGTTTAAAAAAATTAACATTTGTCTCACCAATTTTTAAATCCTGAATGTTAATTATAAAAAAAAAACATTTTTCTAAAATGGCTGTAGTAGATTCTAAAGATTTATAATTTCTTCCAATCTGTGTTTGCTGCAGGCTTTTCAGTACCCAGTAGTCAAATTCTTCGGAACTTAAATTGAAAAATTTAAGTGATCTATTTTTTTCCTCAGCGTCTTCTCCTAGAACTAAAATATAATAAATTGCTTATAGTTTACTATTTATAGTAGGTACGGCTTATTCGAGAGACAATAATAATAATTTTCTAACTTACTTGTCTATAGGTAGGATAGTTTTCCTAGAAAAATTTGGAATTGCACCTTTTTTTGTTTTTTCACTTGTATTTATAGGTTTATTATTACCGCACTTTTGTGATTGACGGAATATATTAACAAATTAACTAGGACTAAATATTATAATGCATATTATTATGACGCGAGGACTAGGACTGGGAGGCGATGTCGTTCTTTCCACGTGAATTTAGCGGGAATCGAGCAAATGTTTAGGTGGTGGGAGACAACAAGACGTAATATTAATGTATTTGGACATTAGCTCAACGTATTTAATCATCAAGCTATGATTTTTTGTATTATTTAATAAGTTTGGGCATTATATTAATGGTAGAGGTACATTAATTGATGTCTATAGGCATTATTGTAATGATTTTTTATTATTGACTCATACATTTTAAAGTATTGATCTATAGGCACTGACATTATTTTGTCTCATTGTGCAATGATTAACTTATGTCCTCTAGGTGATTGGTTTAATGTAAATTATCCTTGTATTGATGTAAAATATCATTATCTTGATGTATTTGGCACAAAAATAATTAAATTCTTGCATTAGTTTAATGACCAAGCATACATTGTGATAATCCAAAAAATTATTATCTAATGTTTTTTGAGCGTTATCATAATCATTTCATTACATAAATACTATGAAAAGGGCATTATCGTAATGATTTTACAGTTGATGATCGTGGGACATTAATATCACGTACGATATTTTTTTCTGTGAGTAAAGCTAGAAACTTGGAATTCTGCGCACTCTTCTCGTTTGGACAAAATAAAATAATAATAATTAAAATTAAAAAGATGTAGTTATTAAAAGTGGTTGGGAGCTAGAGAAATTTCAATTATTAGTAGCACAGGGTGATAATAAACTTAATTCATATACACACTACTTAATGTCTACTAATTTATCTACACTCTGTATAATTATTGTCCCAATTTATCTTCAACACTTAAATATTGTACTATTTATATTCACTTCACTGTCTGTTCACTCACTGTATTATGAAACTGTTCACCGATTCATTGTATACTGAAACACTGACCCACTCAAAAACCCGCGTATATAGTCCTTCGCAGCTCTAGAACATTCTTGAATTTACTAATTTCTACGTATGCGAAGCTTCCAGAACAGTCGGGAATAAACCATTACTCTGTCATGGAATCTTCTAGAAAGGTCGCATTCTCCTAAATTCATGGTTCACGAAAGGTTCGGCTTCTAAATCAGTGAGTTCTATACAATATACATAGGGTTGCATAGGATATAAGAAACAAGCCCTCATTAAGTCGTAATCGAATTTAGTTTGGCTGTTCCACACTGTATGTGTATACAAATGAAAAATCTTCTCCGGCTCTCCGACTAAAATAGAACCAATATTAAATTTACATTTTCCCTCCCAATACTAACAGAACCTCTTAGTATGCATTTGTTAATTTTAGAACATTCATTTATTACTAAAAGTGGGATTATTTTAACAAAAAAATACATAACAATAATAAATAATTTATTATTTCGATAAAAGCCACAGTGTTGTTAAGACCAGTTTTAGTTAGTTTAATCCTCCGGTTGTACACTTCATTTTTGGAATAAAAATGTCTTAATCTCAACAATTAATTAACGTTTCTGGTGGGGAGTTTCCTGCTGAATAATAATAAATATTCAACAGATTAATCTGTATAAAGAGTCCATTCATGAATATTTATTGTTTTTTCTTGAGATCGAAAATTTACAAGAGCTGTCAGAAGTTAATCAAAGAGTATTTATATATATTTTTAATATGAAAAATAATCAAAATATTGTGTAATTATCTTACACTCTAGCATTATACAGGACAGAGTCAGAATAAATTAAAAAACAGTTTTTCAACGCTTAGCAACATAATAAGAATAATAAAAGTAATCTATGAAGACTATTCATTATTCGTCATGTTTAAGGACACTAAACATTCAAACTATAAAATGGAATGTTTTAATAGTTTTAATAGTTTATTTAAGATGTGATCATGCGCACTGCAGTTGACGGGTAACTTTTAAATGTAGGTCAGTTAGGTATTTACAGTCTACAGCTCTAAATATAAATATGGTTGTTGTACTGACAAGTACATTGTCAGTTTTCGATATATTATGAACGTACTAGGTTAATAATAGAAAAAATTATTAACCACTAATAGAGATATTCAACTAGTAGTGGAAAAACGTGCTTTAGTAGAGTTATTTTTCCAAAAGTTTCCAGATTTTTTCCTTACAGAGACAGCTGTTAGGGTTTAATTACTTTTAATTATTAAATTTTATAATTAATTTTTAAATTTTATAATTTATGATTGTGATGATTAACAAATTGATCTTCAAAAATTGATGATATTTATAGTATTAACTTTAAAACTTGAAAGATTTTAATGGAACACTTTATGATCGCTACTCCTCTATGCTCAAAGCAAATGGAATATAGATAAGTTCAGGAACAATCGGAAACGTGGAAAGGGGGTTCTCACCCCTATTGTTGACCGGTGACGCGAGTCGGCAGGGTTTATTTCGATTTCGCCTTTCGCCGACGATTTGAAATTGTAAATAAGAGCTTAGTTGGCCACTCAAATAGGTCATCTACTTTATTTGACGTTTGAAAGAGTCGACAAACGTAGAAAAAGGCGATAATCAACTTGAAGCGCCATTGTGGCCATTTGAAAAATGGCGATACTTTACTGCAGAACACTTTGTATCAGATAAGGTGATTGTGATTTATATATAGAGATGGAGTATTGTTTCTGTAGACGGGGCATTTTTTAAGAGGATAAGCATTTGTTCCAGTAAATAGGAAATTCATCTCGTGGCGAGTGGTTTGGAATGTTATTGTACTTTTAGAGCGATTGGTAATAATTTAGGTGATAACACTAACCTTCAAAAATATCCGTTTACATTTCGATTCTTTGACTGTTGAGCGTATCAATTTCTCATATATTGGCACCGAACACAGTCTCTATGTTATCATCCACTTAGTGACAGCAAAGGAATAAAAACTTTCTTATAGATTTTTTTAAAACGATGCAATTAATAGCTATATCTATAAGTTCCTTTTTATCACTGATCTTTTCAGTTAACCCTCAACTATTTTTAGTCTATTGATCAGAGGTTTCCATTTTCATTCGGATGACAAGCAATGCTTAGAGAAATTTAGATTCAGGGCGTTGGAAAGTGACTTACTATGCTTAGATTGAAGCCGGAATACATTGTTCTGATGCTACACCACGCCATGCCAACCGAGATAATGCGTCAGAGATGTACCTACTTTGTGCACACTGTTCCGAAGAAGATGAGACCCGTTTGAGTTCCTCAGATGAGTGGGGAGAAGAACTAGAATGTGCAGCATCAGCTTGACTGTTATTATGACGAAAACAAAGACTCTATAGTGCTTGCTTTTCATATTATAGATGAAGACACTCTTGCTTCCGAATCAACTCATAAAAGATATGATGCTACCTTCGCGTGCACACTGTTACTACCTTACAACACGGTGTCACGCGACGTGATATCATATGATGAAAATCAGGCAAGAGGGGACTCGTACCATGTCGATTGGTGCAGAGTCGCGTGAAATGGGTTTGCATCAGAACAGGGTACACACAATATATCAATATGCATTAAAATCCACGGTGTCAGATCATTCTGACGTTGCGTCGGATGGCGGGGCGTGGTGTAGCATCAGAACAATGAGTTCCAGGCTTGAGTAAAATTGGGTTAGTGATGATTGGTACACACTTATTTATAATTCACCAAACAAATTCAGCTTCTCAACAAAACCAATAAGCATATTTGGTGAGTTATAACAGTATGAGGGCGACAGAGAGGCCCTGATCGAGCCGTGGCGGACAGGCACTAAGAATATGCTATACTGCTCCATCATCTTCCAGAGAAAGATGACAGTCCAAGCCTCACTATATGATGATTCAGACGGTAGCGACCTGTTAATATACCTGTTTACTTTATTCATTGTATCCTGAAAGACAACGTAGATAATGCAACAATCCAACACTAGTTTGAAGACATTTTTCCAAGGATGTACAAAAGCTTTCGTATCAACCAATACCGGTGAAGTATGCCAAAAGCCTAAAATCTTTAGCGACACCCCTTTTTTTCGTTGCCATTCATGCCAGAATAACAAGGAATATTGACTACAACACGTTTTTCATTCTTATCATTGAGGAGACTGTTTTTGGCCAACTTCGACGTGACGTGCGTATTACCCTATGGAGGTTGATGTTTCTGTACTACTTCTGCGACCGTATATTCCTGTACCAGAACGTGAGGATGTTTTTGTGCCATCCTATCAATAGCAGCAGCTCGTAATAGTTCCCGTAGAACCCAGTCAACTCTATTTGGGAAGGAGACGGTGCAGATCGTAGTTTAATGTTGTAGGCATAATGTCAGAGGTTACTCCCAGAATATTATGATTTTCCACGCCACATATGTATGGCTTTGAAAGTTCGCTGTGATGCATATCAGGAAGATAATCCCATAGCTGGAGGGTATTGAGTACACCCAACCAAACATATAACACTCCCGATCTACAAAGATCTACTATTTGAAAGATATTTATCACTCAACGTTGAAAGTCAATTTAATCTAGTTACTGAATTAGCCGAACAGGGCTTGATTGCTCCATTCCCTTTGTCAGCTATGCTAGCTTGGCGCAGACACAAAACTCCGCCTACTACCAAGTAGATCCAGTACTACTCACTAAATAACGTATCTCCATTCCACAGGCAATGGTAATATTACATTAAGTAATTTTATTAGCTTAGCAATCTTTGCAGATGTGCTGTGTATTTAAAATATAGAATAGAAAACAATTTCTAGACAATAACAAAATTAAAAACGAAATAAGTTAATGTAAAATAATAGGTGAGCACTTCATCTCGTTTTTTATATGCGCCTATGGTCGTGCAATGGCCTTTCAGATGTTAGGTGAGAAATGAGGAGGACAAAAACAAAATTAAAATTAGCTAATCGATATACCGTGTCTGGCAGAATCCCGTTTATCTGGCAGAGAAACGATGGAAGGGTGAGTGTAAATTTGATTGGAGCTATGGAAAATTTATCGAGAGAAAAGCAATATTTAACTGCAAGTTAGAATAGTATGCTGTAATCCTCCTCTTATCCTTTTGAAATAATGCCAATGCCATTACCTGGGGAAGTTACAAATACGGATTAATATTTTTAAGAAGAAAACTGAAGTATACAAAGTTTAAAGAAAGTATTTTTATAAGTTCGAGGCTTTTCTCTCAAGTGTTGCATATAAATATGAAGTTGGCGCCGGTCAATAACTGTCATATTTAGTTTATTCAACTCCAAAGTTTCAGTTCGCTTCATTCAAAGTTAAACTTAAACAAGTCAGTCGAAAAATGGAATCGAGCCGAGAAATTTTTCGAAATAATTCTTAGCAATTTTTCGAATCAGTTTCGAAAAACCAACCTCCCACGACCAATGATTCTGCACCAAGACAATGCAAGTTCCCACTTAGATCGAAAAACAATTGAGTAAATACAGCCCTAACGACTTTTCTAGTTTTCCAAAAAATTGAGAATGGTCGAAGTCCCCAGAAGATGTAGTCAACGACTTCTAAAACTCTATTTTAAATGCACCAACAATTGAGTGGAATAACTGCTCCCCGAATTGGTTCCAAAGGATTCCAAAATTCATTTGTGTTTGTGAAGAATAATTGAAAACAATAATGTTTGAAACTTATTCACTGTCTTTCTTCTAGTTCTATATGCAAAATATTAAAAACATCCTTGCATACATCGAACGACCACTTATTACTTATTTATGTAAAAAATGATCCATTTACATTTCAAAATATAACGAAGTAATAAAAAAGTGATGGTTGAAGGTTTTTTTGTAAAATACAAATTATTTTCTCTGGGAAAAACAACTTAACTCAAAAATGAGTTCATGTTATTTTTCCATAACTTAAATAAATACACTTCATTCCAACAAATTGCGGCAACTCAGTGATTTAGAGAAAGAAAGCTCGTGAGTCGGATGTGTTATATTTTTTGTTTCAAATGTGAGAAATTTATTTGCCTTTATGAAAGAATTTAGTTGGTCCGTTATTCACTGCAACAAACCAGTTAAGAATAAATTTTAAATACAAGATTACTTATATAGTTCAGGAAAAAAAAGTAAAAGATATAAATAAAATATTTATTTAGTGACAGATTAAAAATATTCTGAAGAGGTATTTGCTCTGTAAACATTCAGGATCAAGTGAAGGCTTTTGCATTATTTATGGAGAACAATTTCGCAGGAAAATGCGCCCACACATCGTCCGACGAATTATTGACTATTTATAAGTCACCAGAGATCAATTTTGTTCATGGAGTGACTAATTAAGCACTTTTGGAATTATCTGCATAGATCAGTTCAACGACCTTTAAGCGGACTCTTAAATTCTGGAATTTAGGACAAATAGTTTTTATTTTGGAGTTCCAATCACGGCTATTCAGTTTTGTGAACTGTGATTTATGAATTAAATTAGAGTAAGGAATGAATTTAGGAAAAAAAGTCTTGGTATGAATAATGTAATAATTATAGTTTGCCTAACTAGTGCGCAAAGCGTCACTTTTCCCACGAGAGCAGAAGTCTAGCGCAAATCTAGCGAGTGCGAAAAGTGATTTGCCTACAAGTGCACAATATTTTTTCTGCAACCACATTTAATAATGAAAGAAATACAGTAATTTATATAGTTATTTTATTTAAACTTTGAACAGAAAGAAGTTAAAATATGAAAATAAATCTGTAGAATTGTCAAACAAAGTTGACTGGTCGTAGGTAGCTGACATTTCGGTGCGGATAAGTGCCATAGCGTGTACTTTTCGCATTACTTCTCCAACGGTTATCAAAAGAATTGGAAAAAGTCATGCTTTGCGTATAAAAATGTGTGTAGAGAAGCGTTTTTTGCATAGTGGTTGTAGGAAAAATCAATTTTCTACCTACATGTTTAGTTACAACAACTACAACATTTGATCTTATGAAATTTAATTCAATCCCTGTTGGGACATATAACTCAAAGAGTAATTGTTTTTCATTCGGACCAGGTTAATATTTACTTTTGAATGTTTGTAATTTCAAGTTTTCATTCTCAATTTTTCATACAGAGTGATTGATTATTGTTATATAGCTCAATAGCTCTGTTATCACGAGAGATACCAAAAAAATTTGATTATAAAAATTGTAGGAAGCTTCAAGCTTCTTATTTCAAAATTATTTACAATAGTATGGGGAGTTCTATAACTCGGTGCCAGATCAAAGTTTTTTTTTAAATAACACTCTATATTTTATTTGAAAAATGAAATCTGCTTAACTTCTCCATTACCTAGAAAAGGTTGTAATCTATACTGGGTATAATGTTATAATTGGTATAATTTTCCGTCAAAATCTTAACAGGTTCAACGCCCTGTATAATAATCTAACGGAGCTTAAGATTTTTTAGGTCAATCAACATTTATAGATACGAATGATTTTGCAAAGATTTCTAAATCAAATACATCTGTATCTGTATCTGTAGAGTAGGGAGGGTGAGTGTAGGCTCACAGCACTTAGGCCACATATGACCCATTGTACATCCTCCCGAGGAGTTGTCCTCCTAGGTCATCGTCCATCCTGTCCTTCTCAGGAAGGTGAACAGGTCACCAGGAGACATCTCCTTTATATCGGCAGGTGTAGGCCAAGACTCACCGAACACACACTCTCTTATCGACGATAACTCCGGACACTCGCATAGGACATGCCTGACAGTCTCATCTTCCTGTTCACACATCCTGCATAGAGGTGTGTCCACTAGCCCCATAGTATGGAGGTGTTTCCTTAGTTGACAGTGGCCAGTCAGGAATCCCACTGTTATACGTAGGTTTCTTCTGGTCATCGCCAAGTATTTTTTCGGCGCCATCTTCCCAGGGTCGCCCAGGGTGATCCTGGCAAAACTGCATCCTTTGATTGCCTCCCATCTCTCGAGGGATTGAGCATGGGTGTAACGTTTGGCTAGTTCCGCAATTGTCGAAGTCGTCAGGCCGTAGGTGTCACTGGGTCCAAGAATTTTCAGTCCAGCGGCTTCCCTGGCTAAAGAATCAGCAATGCGATTTCCTTTACTCCTGTCGTGCCCTTTAACCCACCTCAGGATAATATTGTTATCTGCCGAGGCGTTAGCTAAATCTTGGTGGCACTCTAGTACTAGTCTTGATATAACACGTTGTCTGTTCAAGGCTAATAGGGCTTGTCTACTATCAGTGCAGATTATTATGTTTTTGTCAGAAATTCCTTTTCTGGTTAGTTCTTTTGTGGCAATTGAGATACCAGCCAGTTCTGTTTGAACTACGCTGGTATTGTTTCCCATTCCCCACTTGATCCTTAGGCTTAGTGCTCTCGAGTAAACTCCACATCCTGAGCCTTCATTCATTTTTGAACCATCTGTATAAATGCGTATTGCATCTGCCGCATCTGGCTCTGTGTTGTGTTTTATTTGTATTTTGTAGGGTTTATTAAACAAAAACCTGGGTTTAATTGCATCATTGGCTGCCTGCAGCAGAGGTAGCGCAGTAAGCGCTTCCTGCCATAGGCTTAACCGCAATTGGCCCACTCCTACTTCGGGGTTTACACCAGCCGTGCGCAATCGTACCATGGCCATCAACGCAACCTCCTTGACATACAGGTCCAGAGGGGTCAGACCAGTAATAAGCTCCATTGCTGCGGTTGGTGTTGTTCTCATGGCTCCTGTGATGTTTAAACAGGCCATTCGCTGTATTTGATATAGTTTTTGAATGGCCGTTGCTTGTAGAACCTTCGGTCCCCATGCAATTGCTCCATACGTTAACATAGGTCTTATTATTGCAGTGTAGATCCAGGAGACCACTCGGGGTGACAGCCCCCATGTGCGTCCCACTGTTCTCCGACACTGTTCATAAGCCACATATGCTCTTTTTGCTCTGCTGTGTAGATGAGAGTTCCATGTTAGTTTCCTGTCGAGGGTAATACCAAGGTATTTCACCTCTTCAGAAAAGTTCAGTTTGCTTTTGAAGATTTCGGGGGATTTTAAACCCGATAAACTCCTTTTCCTGGTAAAAAGGACCATCTCAGTCTTCCTGGGATTGATCGAAAGTGAGTGTTCCTTACACCATGTTTCAATTAATTTGAGCCCATCCTGCGCTCTATCGCACAGTGTGTTCACAAAATTGCCTGTCTGCAAAATAACTATGTCATCTGCGTATGCAATTGTGTAGATTCCATTGTTGTTGAGGTGATTAATCAGGGTGTCCAGGACTATGTTCCACAGGAGGGGCGATAAGACTCCTCCTTGCGGACATCCCCTCATGACCAGTCCTCTTACTGTGATGTCTTCTACATTGATACTTATTGCTCTACTAGAGAGCATCTTGAGTATCCATTCTCCTACTACCAGAGGTACATTCCTGGAGTTGAGTTGCTGGGTAATTGTTGGAAAGGTTGTTTTATCAAACGCTCCCTCGATGTCTATGAATATACCCAGGGTGGATTCTTTGTTGTCCAATGATCTTTCGATTCTGCCAACCACTTGGTGAAGGGCCGAATCAGTGGACCTTCCCGGAGTATATGCATGCTGATTTGGATGAAGTGGGTGGTGAACTAGCACTTCATCTCTTATGTACCGCTCGCATAACCTCTCCATTGTTTTTAAAAAGAACGATGTGAGACTAATTGGTCGGAATGCTTTTGGTAAGGTGTAATCCATCCTACCTGGTTTTGGTATGAATACCACTCGTACTTCTCTCCACTTACGAGGAATATACCTCAGAGCCAAAGAGGCTCTGAAAATTCCAACCAGGTGCGGCATAAGAATATCCATTCCCCATTGAAGTAGGGCTGGTCTTATTCCGTCAGGTCCTGGTGACTTGAAGGGGGAAAAGCCCGATATGGCCCACCTTATCTTGTCCTCGTCAATTACTGAACTAGCAAATTGCCAGTCGTATTGTGAGGGTGTTGTTGGTACTTCCATCCAGTTTGACGTTCCGGGAGAGACAGAACCTGGGAAGTGAGTTTCCATAAGAATCTCAGCGCTCTCTTGAAGGTTGGCGGCCTTGTCGCCATTTTCCCTTGTAAGGATGCCGATACTCTTATGTTGGTCGTTTGAGAGCGCCTTTTGTAGCCTAGAAACTTGTGGGAAGTCTTCGACTGCCTCACAATAGGCTCTCCAAGCTTCTCTTTGCTTTTGTCTGCAGACTTTTTTGAACTCTTTGAGGTTGGCTTTGTATATTCCCCAGTCCTCTTTGAGTGTTGTTCGTTTTGCCTTGTTAAAGGTCGTTCTCGCTGTCTTTCTGAGGTGTTCCAGTTCAGGGCACCACCAGCTATTGGTCGTGCCACCTGTCTGAACCATCCTCATCGGACAGGATTCCTTATAGGCAATGTCCATTTTGTTTTGGATAGATACTGTGTACCTTTCCAGTTCCTCATTATTGCTAGGAGTCAGGACCTCTGTTTCCCGCAGAGCACCTTTTAAGAGTCGATTGTAGAGAGCTACATCCGTCCTCTTCGGGTCGCGAGATTTTACAGTGGTCCTGAGATCCTGGCTTACCGTGTAGGTCAGCCAGCGGTGGTCTGACATAGAGATATGATCTGACACTTGCCAGTCCTTAATTTGGTTTGATATTTTGGTTGTCGCCAGCGTAATATCTATTAATGTTTGGCTACGGGCGTTAATGAATGTCGGCTCCGTGCCTCTGTTTAAGATTGTTAGATCTTTCTTAATTATATATTCATAAAGAGACTTACCTCGGGCGTTGATATCCTTGCTGCCCCAGCTCAAGTGGTGGGAGTTTGAGTCACAACCCAATATCAGCTCCACTTTTTGGTTGAGGCAGTGATCCACTAGTACCTCCGTCTCTTTAGTCGGTGGTAGGGTGGCTGCATCTGAAGGTAGGTACACCGATGCAAGTACCAACGCCGTATATTTGCCTCTTCCATCTGGACATTCCACTTTAACCGCAGTGAGGTCTGAGGTGCAGAATTGTGCCATTGGAGAAGCTCTGTATTTCCTTGGGACGTAAACTGCTGTCCTAGGTTGCTGATTGCTTGGTAGGCTGAAAATTTGACCCTTTAGACTACTAAAACCAGTAATTTTGGTCTTTATTATCCAGGGCTCCTGGATCAAAGCTATTGCATCCTCCAATACATCAAGGTGCCGACATAGTGTTGCCGTTGCTGCCTTATTGTGTTGGAGGTTGCATTGTATGATATTTACCTTTTTTCCAACGTCCTTGCCCATGAGTAGGTTGGTTAGATTAGGTTTTCTTTAGAGGTCCATCCGCTCCTCCGCTAGGGGAGAGGTGACCTCGCTATTTTCGGGTACCTCCTCCGTCAGGTCATCGACTGATTCGACGTCCTTTCCGGAACCCGTGGTGGCCTTGGAGTCAGTATCCACTTTGGGTGGCTCGTCTACCAAGGACCTCGGGTCTTCAGAGGTACCCCCTGTTTCCTTTCTTGAAACCCTGATGGTCAATGAGGTGAACGCATAGCTCATCCTCATCGACTTCTTCTTGAGGACCGCCATATCTTTGTCTCCGATCCCGAAGACGAAGAGGTGTCCTCCTGGGTTCACCTTAACCTCATGGTGGAAAGTGCACCATCTCGCCACCGTCAGATCAGGGTTCTGCGCCCTAAGCCGACCAAGCACCCTCTCCTTTTCACCGGATGTCGTCTTGTGGACGTCCTCCGGGATCCAGAGCGAGGCCTTGGTCAGCTTAGGGAGCCCATCCACGCTGACGACCGCCAGTGATGCTTCCTCCCACGGCTTGAGGTTTTTTGTGGCTTTTTGCAGCCACTCTAACGTCCCGTCATCATCGCAGACCACTCTGATGATTTCACCAGAGTATGTCCACGATTTAAACGTGGGCGTTTTGCTGTTGCTGCTGGAGGCGGAGAAGATGATCTTGTCCAGTTCCTCTAGCAGTTGGTTTTTGATGATTCTTTCCCGTTCTGAGGTAATCTTACCGTACGGGTTAGTTTCATCTATGATAGCAACCTTGAGGTGTCTCAAGGCGGCATCCGCAAAGGTCTTAGAAGACGCGGCGACATTTCTGTCGGTACGCGGCTTCTTCAGTCTTCGCGGAGTCCCCTCCGTGGAGGTGCTCTGGTGAAGGCGCTTTCCTGCAGGGGCTGCCGGTTCCTTGCCTTTATTCAAGGCGGAGCTCTTGGCGCCCGCCGCAGGAAGTGCCTTTGCTTTTGGAGGTGGAGTGACGGAGGAGGGGGGAGCACTTGTAGTTGCTGCCGCCCCTGATTCCCTCGCTCTCTTCCTCCTTTTGGCTTCGGCGCCGCAAATGCGCTTCCGCCTTTGTGTTCTATCACGAGGTGATCTTCCATGTCCAGCCTCGTTCTGTGCAGTATTTTGGGGTGGACATTTCTGTTCATCCCCAGTTACTGCTTTTGATCGAGGTGAGCACTTCTGTCCAGCCTCGGGATTTGTTTTTGTTTTCGTGTTTGTGTGCATGTGTGTTCCCACGAGTAGCAAGGGAAGGGTTGGTCACCTCTGGCAGAGCCCCGCATTACCAGAGGAAGGCTAATTACAATGGGGTTCCGCCCGGTTCCCCAAGGGGATCGTTCGTGACCGCATAACACCCTGCGGCCATTCAGCTGTCGGCACGATTCCTTACACCTTAGCTTGGGTAGGCTGGTCCGCGGTGGCATATTCAGCAAAGGCTTTTGGGGAGGTTTAGCTCCCCTCACCCTACTTATTCTGCCACTGACCAAGGGACCGGCGACAGTCCCTTGGCCGTTCCCCTATCCGCCACCTGGGGACGCGCCCGATAGATAGCCCAGTCCACGGGAAAAAAAATCAAATACATAATAAGTACATTATTTTCTCATAAATTTTAAATTTTATACTATTGTCGAAAATTTCTATAACCATCATACTTCTTGTTCGTAAATTTTAATAATCATGAAAAAATATTTGACTTCAATAGATTATTATTCATATTGTTACGATTTTGACCGAAAACTGATTATAACTTTTAAAACACTTTATATCACCTGGTATCGAGTTATTATTATAGAACAGAGTGTAGCATGGTAGCTAATTTTGAATAATGAAGGTTGAGGTTGTCCACAATTTTTATGGTATATATCATGATAACAGACATACTGAGCATTTACAGTGTACCCTCTGTATATTTTTTTATTGAAACCCTTCATTTTTCATTTCATGGGAATTACAAACTCTTTTGAAATTGGTTAAGTGACTTATTCTAGAAACTAAGGGTATAACAATTAAAAATATAAATTAAAATGTGTACCTTTTTAAAATTTTATTTTGGAGAAGCAATATTTGAATCAGTATGTTTGCTTTATCGCGTATATGCTGGCCAAAAGCATAAGAACCTTTTATCTAATATTCATTAATTTCCTCTGCTTTGGTATGAAACAAAAAGATTGCTTCATTACTTCAGATACGGCTTAATTAAAAGGTATATACCTCTTCCGAATAAATAAGCAGATATCCATCAGTGTCCCTGCTCAAAAAAAAAACCAACCCAACCTGCAAATCGTACATAGAGGAAGCTTTGAACTTAATACGCACCATTAAAATTTATTTATGAAGGTTTTCAGTCTTCTAAAATCGGGTTTAATTGAAAAAAGGGAAACCTAAGGTTGATATGAAAATGGGGGTCAAAAAAGATATCCTGGATTATTATTAATTCGGTAAAAATTTACATCATTCAGAATTATATAAAATGTTTTAATAATGAGATAATTTTTAATCAACCATAAAAATCTTTGAAAAGCAGATTTCAATCACTACATTCGAAGCATTCCTACTGCATCTATTCAATTCAACCAATGTCTACTATTTCCTTCTCCCCGGCTACTCTATCTTTATTACTGTAAGGATAATTCTCACACTATTGAAAACGTTTATACAAAATCAAGAAGTTAAAGCACGTGTTCGGCTCCCTTGTCGACTTTTTCTTTGATTATGCATATGCCCAATTTGTTCATTGTTTGTTTGTTTTTTATTATTCCACATTTTTCTATATCTGTGGTGATCTTTGTGCGCATGCTTGTAATTTTAGCTATAATTGTGCCTAAATATTAAGTGGTTCTCCAAAAAATCCAACCAATTCAATATTGTGTGATATTTTCTTGAACGCAACAATAAAATTCAACAATTGACTAAAACACAAAAAACCTGTAAATAATAAATAATGAGACGTAAATGTCTCTGAAGTATTTTTCACTGCTTGAATGTATTAACCAATCCTCACACCAAAGTAACAAACACACTGTATTTGCACTACTCTGCAATATTGAAGTTTGAAAGAAAAAAGGAAATTGCTGTCACTCTACTAGCGTCTCGTCTCTCTCTCCTGTGCCTTCTGGAGTTTTTTAAATAACCAAGACAGGGGAGAGCTTAAGCTTTTATAAGTTCATTTAATTTCAGGGAATTAAAAAACTCTTCTCAGCTTTTGGACGAGCAGAATTCGATTGGTGGATGATAAATAACGTTTTTTTGTGAGATAACACCACAATGGAAACATATATTATATAAAAACTGCACAATTTTTTTTCATTTCTATGGCTACTTTATATTATATTCTTCAAAATGAATAAATTCTTGTTGATTTGGCAATTGAACAGAGAACAAAATAATTTCCAAAGTATAGAAATTTTCACATAATGTCTGAAAGTGTGGGTTGATGCCCTTCAGATTCTTCTCAATTCGTAGAGGGGAAGAGGTCTAAATTAGAGGATGATGGTGGTATGATTATAGCGTTTTTTACTGAAAAATAACACCGCGTTCTTCTAAAAATATTGCCCACGTGGTATGAATAACTAAGTAGAATTGCTTGCGTCTTATATTAGTATACATGTTTTTCGATTTTATCAAAACGAGACTTGGCTAAAATTTTAAACAGAAAAAATGAGGCTCGTCACTTTTACTCTCTTCCTGATAACACCTATGAAACATTGGCGAATGTGTGTCTGAAATAAAATAGTGTCAGCGGGTATTTATTTAAAACTTTGAGTATGTATGTTTGTTTTTTTGTGGAGGAGAAAATACGTCAAATACATCATCAGACTCAGATGTTTTCTTCTGGATATGTCGGACTCTTCCTTTCTGTGGAACGGATATCTTGAAGCACTTCCGATTTCTAACCAACGAGGAGGTGGTTATTTTTATGATTTTCTCTCTACTTGATCTGTTTCTTGTTCTATCTGCAATACTTTCGACAACCATATATACTGGTGCGAGATTGATTGCCCTTGTTGGGCATGTTCTCATTGCTTCTATAATGCATATACAGGCTAGTGCAAGATTCTGGAGAGGTTTCCTCTTCTCGTCAATGGGCTAGCTCTACTACTCGACGCAATGTACATACAGCTCAGAATTTTTGGGCTCCATTTTCTCGGGATATTTGACCTCTTGTGTCCATTCAACCCCCCTCCCATCGAGGGGGGTTTTCTAGTAAAGGTTATGAAGATGGTTTGGATGGGGTTGATGTTAAGTCCCACTTGCCTAAACCAACTTTTTGTAGAGTTTAGACTTCTTTGTAGTTTGTACGATATTACAAAGGATATTCTAGAATATTCTCCCGACTGTTATGAGAATGTAATCGGCGCGTATCCTTGGCAGGATATTCCGAGATTAGTCAAATCATACAGAAGTTCGTGGACCATCAGGATTCACATTAGTGGGGATGCTTTTCCTCACTATGGTCCACCACTGAAGGAGAATTCATGTAAAAACTAAACTGGATAAAACTATGACTGCTAACATATTTATTGTTTTCCAGATTATTTATTGCTATATAACCAAATTAGTTAAACTGTAACTGCCATTACCATAAATCCAAGGGGTGACACCTTTAAAGTATCAAAGAATTTATCAGAATGTCTGTAAAATGAAGTGAGAGCACAGGCGAGAACGGTAAAACAGGCGAAACACAGTGGATCACACAAAGTAGTCGAGTGGTGAAGATAACTGGGGAGCTATTATCCAGATTATCCTTTAAATGGAATAAATGACCATGAGGGGATAGCTGGCTCGTTTCTCTGTACCTTATCTATTTTCTTCGAATGTTTTATCCCAAATTCTGTTGTTTCCGCATATAGCATTGTGGTTTATTTAGTATGCCGGTAACCCCAATCTTTACCAACTTCTGTAAAATTTGTACGACATTTTAAAACACTTTTTATCATGCTTCTAATTTATTACCGGGTTTTAAAGGCAATTAAATATTAAATGGTAGTGCGTTTACGTTTAAATGGAATATCACAGAACAATATAATGTAATTGGAATAATTTTTTCATAAATGTATGCAGAAAAAATGAAAAATAAAATGGGAAGTCATTAATTTTCATTTTCGAGTTGTTTTCACGATTGAAAAGTTCTGGCATATTTTTTACTTATTCGTATGATCCAAACTTTGTTAAAGTTTATCTGAAGCCGTGAAAGGAATGCAGTCGATACTGCCACGTTTAACTATGAAAAACCTGAGGTGCTAAGTATGTAGTAAAAATAATTAGAAAATGAACCTTTTATTATTAACAATATTACCAATATAATTAAATGTTAATTTTTAATGTGATTATTTTCTTGGATTTTGTCTATTAACATAATTTCGTCAATTGACTGATATTGATTCATCCGGTGGCATTGGTATTGTCAGTGACCTTTGTTTTTTTTAGTTTCACTTCATAAAATAGATACAGTACGCCAATGGTACGTTTGTGACAAATATGCGCCATGTTTCCTTGCCGCTTGCCAATGCCTCGTAACTTCAAATAAACTTTTTAAACTATAGATTCCGGTATACCTGCTTCCATTGTAATGCTATTCATAAAATACTTTTTCTTCTTCCGTCACTAAAACAACATTTAAAACACGGGTTTGACATTCGCAAAACGTCACTCACTTCAAGCACTAGTCTTAAAAGTGCGAAAAGTCACATGTTTATCTATTGGTAAACGTTACCTAACGTACAATTTTGGTTTCAAAATTTACCGTGTTGAACATCTGTTGCTTTTAAACATACTATATAGTTAGAACTTTTAGCAGACGACACTGAATATCATTGGGAATCAATCATTACAGGTTATCAAACGATAAAATACCACCTGCACTTTGTGACATGGAGACCGAGACCGTGAAGCCGGGAACACATTGTTCAGATGCTACATCATGCCACGCCATTCGACGCAACGTCAGAAGGATCTGACACTGTGGATTTTAATGCATATTTATATATTGTGTGTACATTATTCTGATGCAATTCTATCTCACGCGATTCAACGCCATCCGACATGGTACGAATCCCCTCTTGCCTAATTTTTATCATATCATGAAATCACGTCGCCTGGCACCGCGTTGTAAGGTGTAGTGTGTAGTAACAGTGTGCACGTGAAGGTGGCATCATTTGTATAGAATGGCGGCAAAAATAGATGAAATTTCATTAATTGAATTCTCAAACTGCTTCTTGCCCATTCTAAAATACATGTGGAACCGGTTACTATTGTCACCCATTTCGAGAACGTCAATGAGCGTGTGATATTCTCCATGAATGTGATGTTCTAAGTTTATTGGATGTACAAAATTTTCTTCTTTGTTTCCGTTCTAGTAACAGTAAAGCTGATGTTGCACATTCTAGTTCTTTTTTCCACTCATCTGAGGCACTACTACCCGCCATAGTGTCTGGACTGAAACTTGTCTCATTTTCTATCATTATGTAACGTCGTATTGTGTCGGATGACGTGGGAACAGTGTGCACAAAGTACATTTCTGACGCAGTATGTCGGATGGAGTGGCGTGGTGTAGCATCAGAAAAATGTGTTCCGGCCTAACCCACATCTTATATGATTGTGAGGCACTGGACTCGAGGAGACAAACGATTTTTGGAGAAGCCAATGTGCCACCTGAAACACACGGGTACAACTGAGTGGTGGTGTGGTGGACTAAATGTGGGACCAGAGTACAATAAGCCAACCGACTGCAGTCTTCCCGGTATAAGAACGGCTCACAAAATGGAAAAAACGTCCTGATAAAGCAACATAAATAAGTTTTCCTAACTGATACGCATAAAAAATGATTTAAAGAACAAATGCCACGCCATGCGTGAACCAAATTTAGAAGATATCGGGATCAGTTAGTGTAGCTAATAATCGTAGAAACCGAGAGACGACCCAGGATGTGAGGATTGTAAATGACCTCGAGGACGTTTATCCTAAATGGACGAGTGTCCTGAGACCGATAAAATCAAGCCTAGGTGTCTTGTCCAGCGGGATTTCACAGACTCGGCTTTCAGCGCTCGACCCCTTCAGATTGTAGCGTACGCACATAGGCCAGTCTTTTTACGATATTTTATTATTAACTTTCCCAATAATCAAACGATAAAATGAAATGTATTACGTCTCTTCTTTAATACCTGAATTTTGAAGAATGTTATTGAGTTTTATTTGTACACTTGCACTGTGGATTTTCTATGTAATTATGGACGGAAAAAATTGACAAAAAAATAATCTTCGTGTCGTACAGTCCAGCCAGTTAACTGCAAATGAATCCGTCAGGTTTTAATGAAGTGTGATTATAATAAAATAATGATAATATATAGTTGTTTGAGAGACTGGTCTACAGTCAGAAATCAAAATAATATCTACCGTAAAAAGGCGGCGAAAACAGGCCTAACGCCAAACTCCATCTATTGGAAATATAACCAGCAGTTTGCAGTTCGTAGTATTCGTTGCTTTACGGTCAGTTTCGAGGGATTTTGGATTTAGTGTTTATCTTGCGGACAAAAAATGTGATGACGCTTACTGAGATCTGACATTTTTTGTATATTTAAATATCTTTAGGGACCTTTTAAAGCAATAATAATAAACGAATGACTTCAAACTGGCTGTTGTTTCTCACAACAGTATTTTCAAATGGCTTCTATTTAACTTGGAAAAGCTGCTAATGGCATGGGGGTAAAAAAATTGGGATATAATGTGAATTCTGGTATAATAAAGTACTTTGAATTGAAACCGTTTTCATATAATTTAATTATCTCTTTTTTTCTAGGATGATGGAATTATGGACCACGACATAGATGGGGATGGTGTTATTAATCTATCGACGTCCCAACGACCATCGGCAGCAACTACACCAAATGTAGTACAGTCGTTAAACAGTGAACCAGTAAGTTATTTATAAATATAACCGTTTAACGTATCTATAGTATTATAAAGATATACGCGGAGTTGTATTGAATATAAATGAATTTTTATTCAACCATGTCATACAGGGTGTTTCTCAATTCATGCGGGTTGACCATATAAAATTATGCGGGGTCTTTCCTATGCGAGTCCTTTCTTTTTTTCGAGAATGAGTTTTGTAAAATAAAATCTTTATTTTTTTTACTGAACTGAACTGAACTTTTTCCTAGAACCAATGGATCGGAATAGGTAAATAAAATACAATATCCTGTATGAGTACCTACTTGTTTTGATTACAATGCAATAGTAGTTTCATACCAGAATATATGTATAGAAGAGAATGAAAAATATATTAACACAAAAAAATCAAAGAGTAGATGCGGTAATGGAAGCGAATATACAAATAATGAAATCATGATTTACTACAGAGAAAAAGGAATCAAATTAGACACAACAATACCGTACACACCACAATTAAATGGAAAAGCAGAGCGTCTTAATGGAACCCTAATTTGAAAAAATAAGATCGTTGTTATTTGACAGTCAAATTGACAAAAAATTTTGGTGAGAGGCAGCTAGAGTTACCGCATACATAAAAAACCAAATCCCTACAGAGTCAGTGCCAATTAATGTGACAGGCTGCTTTTAAAGCACTGAGCTCGAACAGGATAAAATCTAAGATTGTATGTAACTGTCTACAATCCCTTGAAATACTAGGCAAGGAAAACAGAGTCATTTTGACCTGGGTTCTGGAGCATTGAGGGGCGGAGGGCCGACACTCTGGCAAAAACGGGATGAGAGACTCTATTTATTGGACCTAATCCATTTTTTAGCGTTGCGGAAAGCACTGCTAGATCATAGCCATAGCTACCTGGACAGATAGAAAATCCTACATGTACTGGGTAGACATACCGGGGCTCTCTCACTGGAAGGCGTTCATTGACTATCCTTCGAGTACAAAAAATGAGCAGATCCTGGAATGAAGTACAACAAACCGAGCAACAAACCTACGCATACTGCCGGGACTGCTTACAGGACATTGTCGACTAAATTACCTCCTAAAGAAGATGAGTATGGTTCAGACCTCGGACTGTAGGCTCTGTAATTTGGAGGACGAAACTGCGGAGCACAAACGCTCGTGCCCAGCCTTCGGCAGGGTAAGGTATAATAATATTCGGTTTTTAGTACCTTAGAGCCGAACGACTCCAAAAAAGTATCACCAAATACTAAGATGTGAAAGATTACTAGAAAACATAGAAAATACTATAAGTGAAACACAAACAAAAACTTTACAACAGGAAGATGTAAAAAAAAGTGACAGAAAATGAGATAGAATATATTTATTAAGAAAATGATGAAGAAAAATAATGAAACCGTAACGAAATCGTAACGAAATCGTTATGATGTTTATGTTCTATTAACATATAATGAAGCAATACAATGTGAAGAGAAGCAATATTGGAAGCAAGAAATAGCAGATGAAAAAGACTCATTGTAAATCGCCAAAAACAAAAAAGTTTTGACAAACAAATGTGGTTTTAAAATTAAAGATAATTGCACGTATAAAGTAACATTAGTAGTTGTCAATTAAAGTTCAATGGGAAGTTTGTGGTTTGCTGTTTTTGCGTTAATTTGCCTGTAAAGCAGTTTCATTTATTCATTTTATAACATGTATACAAACGTTGAAATCACCTATGTACATTTTTTATATGGTTTGGCAAATGGGGATTCTCTAGAAGCTATACGCCGTTGTACTGAAAAATATCAGCAGCTAGAAACCTTTTATCATCTTTGTTTGCATATATTCACTAAGATATAAGATAAGATATAAGACATTCTAGAAGAAACTGGTCAAGTACTAAAAGAACTTTCAATACCCCAAATATCAGCCCAAATCTGTGTGGGCTTGAAAGAGCAGAACGTTTTCCACTGTCAATACGTAGTGTATTGCTTAATAAAGAATAAAATCATAACATTGTATTTTTTTTTCTGGGACTCCATTTGTTTTAGAAAATAACTTCAAATGTGAGAAACGTTATTCCAGAAATCAGAGATTTTAAATTTTCTTTCTCGAAAATAACATTTGACATTAAATAAACTTTATAAACATCCAGTATATACAATGTGTACACTTAAGTTCGCACCAAAGGGGAAACTTTTTTATTATCAATTTTAGGGAAAAACTTATTTTTCATAAAAAGTTATGCATGTTCTGAAATGTAGGATACAATTATCAGATATCAATTTTTTTCAGTATTATACGAGATTTCTCAAAAAATATGAACTACTCAAGACTAAAGTACCCTTGAATTTGACAATATCGAAAATGTTATAAATAAAAGTTGAACAGAATTGACAACTACATTCAAATTAACGATTATATCCATTCATCCAAATTCTACTGTAATATAATCTAGGATGCGCTGAGAATCTAATACATATTTGATAGCTACAAATGTTTGACAGTAATTGTGAGGACTAGTTAGAGTTTTCCGCAAATATGGTAGCCTTATTAAGAAAATATAAACAATATTGAACAAGCACAAAACCCTTTTTATTAATATAAATGGATGCAATTGCATATTTGAGTAGTTTTCAATTCTGATCAACTTTTTTCAATAACATTTTTCGATATTGTCAAACTTAAAGGTACTTTACTTTTGAGTTAAACTCATTTTTTTTTGACAAACTCCGTATAATACTGAAAAAAATTGATACCTGATGATAGTATGTCAGGTTTTGGAACATGCAGAACTTTTTATGAGGAATAATAATATTAATAAAGAAGTTTTCCATATAGTGCGAACTTAAGAGAACACAGTGTATATGGATCTCTAAAGATATACTTCTTATAGCTTGTAAAGCTAATTTTTTTACTTAATCCCTAACTAGATTCAAATCATGACTGATATGCAACATTCTGTGTTTTCAAAATCTTAAAGTTATCTTATACAAAAAAAATCTTTCAACCCATTCCCTCAACCAAAATCAATACCCGCGACCAGAGAGTTATTATGCAAACACCGCGATGATTGCGCCACAGTCACAGTCTATCCAAGAGTGACTCTATATCGGGGACATCTGGCCCAAACTCTTTTAATTAAGATGAAAAATCCAAATGCATTAGGGCAACTGACGGAGAACGAAGTTATCGCGGAAGGAAAAGAATAGATAAAGAAATAAGAAAGAAAAAGATGGAGAAGTGGGAGGCGGCGAATTGTACAGCAGTAGACAGCCCGCAGCCAAGCCGTGTTGATTAGAAAGGACACTACCATCAAGCCTCTTATTCCCTATCCCCATTTCTAACTCTTAAAATTGTTACCCTCGCATAGATGAAAATATTTCCGTGTGCATTGACCGATTACTTTTTCTCGACATTGTATATTCATGTAACAAAAAATTGATACATTTAAAAAAATTTATTTTTATTAATCATGTTTTAATAATAATAATATTCCCATTCGAGGAACGAGTAAAAATTTTACATAGATTTATTTACAACCATTTACAATTTTTTACTGGTTTGATCTTGCAATTTTTATCTATTAGCTTAGATCGTATTATGGTGGGTTTATACACTTTACTTAATTTTAGTTTAGACGTAAATTTAGTGTTAAATTTAGACTTAATCTTATCAAAGGTTATAGTGTTTATACAGAATTTTAATTCATATTTTAATTTAATGCTACGCATGCGTATAAAATGGGATTTGGGGATTTTTATACTTTAGCATTTGACATTTGACACTAATTCTAACTTGTTTCGTGTTTATGTGTTTATTATTATCACAGAGTACATGTTATTATTGGCAAAGGCTATTTTTTATCAAAATTATATTGATACGCAAGAACAAGAGAGCGATGGTTTGCCTGGTGTGGCACTCTGTCAATCAGCGCATGTGTATATCAACAAAATTTAGTTATATCTTTAAATTTAGTGTGAAGGTTTCAATTATTGAGCACTTTCAAGGTCAACCCTTACATTTACCACAAACACAAATTATGACTAAACCATCCCATTGAAGTATATGGTTTTTAAAATTAAGTCTAAATTTAACACTGAATTTACGTCTAAACTAAAATTAAGAAAAGTGTATAAACCCACCATTATACTTTTTAGGTCATATTGATTATGGGTCCCGACAACGTAATGAGTTTTTATAAATATTGAAAATGACTGGACTCAAAACTGTATTTACCGTAAGAAAAAATTCTCTCGCCACTTAATGATTTGATGATCATGTTAAAGTATAAATGGACCTAGGAAGAAACTGATCGATACACAACTGTGTTTCCAACAGAGACGATAGCCGCTATAGCCTGCATGATTGATGAAAACATCAGAGGATATTACAAGAGGATATACAAAAAATTAAAATTTTCACTGGCTGCCAGGCTCTGGTAAAGCTATCAGCAACCCAACAAATCCAACAACTAGTTCTAAAGTGGTGAAAAACTGTAAAGAATCCCTTAACATGCTGGCAACAAAATGTCTCTAATATAGGTGTCGGTACATGTGGGGATGGCAGGGAATTAAATGGCAGACCAGCTATCTGAAGAAGGTTCTAAAGGAGCCTTCACAGGTCCGGAACCATTTGTGGAATCACAAAGGATTACATAAGAAGGGAAGTCGGTAACTGGCTAGTTGAGCACCAACTCAAATGGAGGCTGACACAAGCACACCTCCATACCAAGAGTTCACTGAATTAGTTAGACAAGGAACTCTCGTCCAGGCTGTTGAAACTGGGTGAAAGAAATTTGAAGACAGTTACCGACCCGGTAACTGGACACTGTACCATAAGGAAGCATCTGCACAGGATGGGAACAGTTAGTGAGCGTATGTGCAGAAAATTTGAACTCTACCCACATATTCTGCTTCTGTGAGAACTTACAAGAACTCAGACGAAAGCACTTTGGAATGGAAATTATACAACAATCACAACTACTGGAGATCCCTCCAGATAAACTGGTGGCCTAAATAGAAGCTTCTGTAATGGAAGTAGGTAGATAACATGGGTAATGGTACAAATATTTAGTTCAAGTGCCTGGGCTGTTGAGCCCAACCCAAACGTATGAATGAATGAATGATCATGTTAAAGATAACCAATTAAACAAATATCAACGTTCTTTTTGGATCGGACGATTTAACTACAAAATATCCTTACTGATAAATTTAAAAGTAAAAAGTATTACTCCTACATAATTTCTTTCTATCCTACGGCACGTTGTTGAATTAAGATCTTTAAAGAAATCGCATCAAAAATCAAAGGGAACACAGACCATAATTACTTTATACATTTCAGTCATGGAATGTTTCGTCTATAAATTTCCCTCCAAACTTTTCTCCCCCACTTTTGTCATTCTAATCCACTTTGAATTGAAAGTAAGCAAATTATTTTGAACACGTTGCATTTTGTGACCCTTTCCTCTTTTTCTTTTCGATTTAGCTCTGGAATTTTTAGCAAAAAGACAATGTATAGAAAAATAATGGATGCCAGGAAGAAAAATACAATAGTATTCCAAATTATACAAATGGCAATGAAAGCCGGAACAGGAGTGAAATAAATAATACAGGTTTTTTATATGATTAGGCAATCTTTTCAAAAATGGTAATTATTATTCTTAAAAAATTATAATTTTTTCAATTTCGCTGGTTTGTCTACCAAACAAAACAAACTCCAGCGAAAAGTATAGTATTTGAATAATAATAAAGATAATTAACAAATAAGGTATTATAAGATTGCTTGGTAAAATTTTGTCATAGATGGTAGTTGTAAGATGTTGAAATTTAAAAAAGAAAAGATACTGGAAGCTTCGTTTCCTAGGTCAGAGGAATCTTCGTCTTTTTCTGTCACTTCCAAAATGTCTTTCAATTTCAAAGGTGTCTGGTCTTTATCAAATCCGTTTGGTTTGAATTAACTATCCAGAAAGCAACCACAATTTTCAGTATTCAATTTAAGACGATTTGGGTGAGTTGTATATAGGGACAGTGAATTTTTTGTTTGAGTGATTCCCAACATGGTAGTATTGTGTTCGAGTCAAAACTTCTAACCTTTTTATAGAAATTTTTATTATCGTTTTTCGCATGGAAATGTTCAACAAATACTTCATATCTAGCGTCATTTACTTTGTTACAATTTTCAGTACCATGCATGGCCGAGGTAAATTCTTGAATTACATTTACTTACCTCGCGTTTGACAGTATTGTACACGAATTCCTGTGGCGCATCTTATAAATAACACAGTGTATAGTTTGATTTTACGTTGGAAATTATAAGCTGTTAATAGCTGTTGAAAAATATTTATATTACGCTATTAGAATCACCCTGTATTTTTGTCCATAACGTATCTGGACGAGAAGACCGGTGGATAAAACACATATCTCGTCATCTCGCCTCCTCGTTGTAGTCATCGGTAGTGAGGTGGCGAGCTGTTTACACCGTTAGTTCCCAGCTGAGGAACAGTCAACGGAGTGAGAGAGCGAGCCGTCCAGCCAGGGACTGGCTGCTATTTCAAGCAGAATAAACACATGGCTGTTTTCTTTGTTCCGGCAAACTAAACAACCATCCTGGAATCCAAACAGGCTGGCCAGTCCCAAATTCAATTTAGTCTTTGCATGCGGCGTATATCCCAAAACGTCAACACCGACATCTCGCCAACTTCGGTTGACCGTTAGTATGTTCGTTCGTTGCTTCTAGCTCCGACAATGGTGATGATGTTGTTACCGATGCTCAACGAGCCGATGGACGGGAGTTAACCGATTGCCCTCAGGAAACTTAAAGCAAGAAGTCGTCGATCTTTTAACTGCTCATATATTATAATATTATATTATCTCAAATAATTCCAGTTTCATATTTTCATAAGTAATTGTAAAATTTAATAAACGACTCCCATCATCATTAGATATATACACTGTGTCCACTTAAATTCGCACCATATATAAAACTTTTTTTTATCAATTTTAGGAAAAAAACTTATTCTTCATAAAAAGTTCTGCATGTTCAAATCTGAAATACAATTATCAGATACAATTTTTTTTTCAATATTATACGAGGTTTCTCAAAAAATATGAATTTTACCCAAGTAAATGTAGATAAAAGTTGATCAGAATTGAAAACTACGTTCAAATATACCATTATATCCATTTATATTGAAAAAATATATTTTTTTTATGTATTTCTGGAAACAATGACAATGCACATTTTACAGTAGTTAAGTGTAATGTAGGATGCGCTGACAAACTAATGAATGTTTGATAGCTACAAATAATTGACAGTAACTGTCAGAACGCTTTACAATTTTCCGCAAATATGGTAGCGTTATTAGGAAAATAGAAACAATATTAAACAAGCACAAAACCCACTTTTTCCAATGTGAATGAATGCAATTGCATATTTAAACGTAGTTTTCAGTTCTGATCAACTTTTTTGAATAACATTTTTCGATATTGTCAAATTTAAAGGTAGTGGGTAAAATTCAAATTTTTTTTTGAAAGAGTAAGTATGGACCCCATTTCAATACATGATTTATTGTACAATATAATGTGTTAGTTAGTATAACTTGAAATTATTATTATTTTTTTTTTATTAATTTTTTTTTTATATTTTTTATTATCATTTTTTTTTATTGTTTTTTTTTCTTTTTTTTTTATTTATTAGTTTTTTTTTATTTATTAATTTTTTTTTATATTTTTTTTTTCTTTTCCGGATTAGACAGGGACACATGCCACGCTTAGGGGCCTATCAAAGCGTTTTTATTACATCACTGAATGGGCCTCGGGTAGAAAGGGTTACAGTTGGGATAAAACACAGGATTACTTACAATGATATGTTACAATTAACAACATGTTTATACAATAAATTATACATAATTATATCCGATGATAATCAGTTTTTTTGGTTGAGATAAAAATCATAGTAATAGGAGAACACAAATCACATATTGTAGCTGTTATCTTAATTTTTTTTAATATCCCCCTATGAAACGGTTGTTAATCGATATTAAATATAAATTTGGCTGCTAACTTTTGTTTGTGGGATTTTTTCTTTTAAAAATCCTGGAAAACTCCGATTTAAATTGATAGAGAACGTAACATCATGAGTTCGAGATTCGCGTGCCATATTATTTTCTTCCCATTTTCTTTTTTTTTTTTCGTTCTCACAGCCAGCTGTTTTCCACATGACCGCGTCCTGTGTGTCACTTTTTAATGCTCTCGAAATATATGATCGTAGTTGAGAAAGGAGGGAGAGAGGTGTAGATTTAGATCTAGGTGGAAAAGCCATCATCCAATGACAAGAAATTCTCATCAATATGACGAAAATAACTAATACAAACAAGGATTTACTCAATATTACTTTCATATGCTTTTCATGGAAGTCAGGTGCGTCAGAAGCATATATTGTAAGAGGGTCATAAATTTTTAAATCGGTACAATTCGTTAAATCTTTCGGAATCGCGAATGTGAAATTAATTAAAATGGAGGTGAATTGTAAAGTATACTATATTGCATTCCACACTATACAAATATGAAAATAATTAAGCAAATTTTTATTTTAGGGTCGGGTGATACAAATAACACCAACATGTTATAATATATCTAATAGAGATGTTGAGGATGTAGATTTTTAAATCTAGTTGTGACATAAATATGTTGTGACTGAAATTTAAAGTAGTATGGAAATTAATTTAAAATTTTCAACTTGCACATATAATATTAATTATTTTGATTTCAAGTTATACTGATATAATATGTAGATTTATGAAGTAAATAAAGGTAACTATATCTGCTTCCCTGTGGACTTTTATGATAAAATTTAGTTTGGAATTTTAGAATAAAATTTTTCTTTACACTTCGCAAGGTTTCATCGTCGTTCAGTGAAACCGGTTCTCCGTTTCTCGTCGATATTGCAACGGCTTTATTCCCACACGGATGAGTGACATGTCTTGTATACTAGATGAATACTTATTAAATCGAAATGGTATTGAATACAACTAGGATTGAACTTTTTATCAAAAAAGTGATCGTCCTGGAATAATTGGTGATCATATAATATATGAAAGTAATTTAAAAATTTGAAAAGGCGTGCTTCTAAAAAATGTTATCGATTATTTTTTTTATTTTTGATAATAGCGATAACTATTGTTGTATTATTCCCAAACTAATTTTTATTTTTACTTTTATGAAAAGAACAGTATTTTTGTATGTAAATTAAAACTACTGGGCCGATTTCAGAAATATTTTTGGCGCTAGAAGGTTACATTATCACTAATAATTTAATTTACATTATTTTTATTTTATAAAAAATCCAGTATGCTACAGTGCAATAGGGAACTTTCCAAATTTTTTTATTCAGTAACATCATTAAGAGGAGTCTAAAAATCCTAATTCTTATGGTTTTTTAAAATCAATATTAACTAGTGATAGTAACGAAAAGAAGGAATATTAGAAAACAAATGCTACTAGAATTAACAAAAAAAGGCGAAAAAATGGAATTAAAAATAAATAGAAACAACACAAAAATAATGAGAGCTGGCAAACAGTCTGAAAACATATTGATAAAAATGGGGGAATATGAATTTGAGGAAGTGGAAAAATTTAAATATCTGGAGTCACGGTCAGCAGTTATGGGGAACGAAAACAAAAAGAGAGGAGTTGAGAATAGTAGAATGAAAAATGATAAGAACAATTCTCAGGCCAATAAAAACTGATGACAATGAATACAGGCAACGTGGACCATGAAATACTGAGAGAAATGAACGGAGAAGATATAGTAAATAGAATAAAGAGACAAAGAATAAAATGGCATGGACATGTATGGAGAGGAGGTGAACGAGCAATCGTTTGCTCAATGCTACAGTGGGAACCAGGTGGTGGGAGAAGGCAAGGAAGACCCAGATCTAAATGGCTGAAGGAAGTGGAAGGAAAAAACGAGGGATAGGATTTTATGAAAAAAAAATGAGCGAGAAAGTTATGAAATGAAGGGGATTGATCCACCTCAGAAAGCGGATCGAGAAAGCATTTATGTGGCGCAGCCCCACAAGGTGTGTCTAGTCACTTTATACATAAAATTAACTCAGTTTAAAGTTCTGTCTTATTTAAAATCATTTCAAATAAACTCCTATAGCGTGCCAAAGCGAGTGACGTAGAACAGTAGGAATCAGAGATAATATACACAAAGTAGGAATCCCAGCTGTGTAGATAATACTTGTATATCGATCGCCAGTCACAACAGTGATGTGAAGGGTGATCGATACATTGCCCTAATGTCTACGGTATTTTTAAAACAAGTGATCTGTATCTTTAAACGCTTAGTGCATCTCCAATTGAAGAATTAGATGAAGTGTATTTTACGTCTGAATTGATGAATCCAATTCAATCCAATCCAATAAAATAATAAAATATCACCTTAAATCATGGAAATCATGGCCTACCCTTTACTAATGTTGAAATCATTAAGTGTTGTTATGTTTTAACTAAAATAATGAAATATCTCAAAAGTGGTTGGATTTAGGTATAGGGAATACCCATACCACACGAATTGGCTTAAAAAAATACATCGCAAATGTAATAAAATACAGGGTGTTCTATTTAAAGTAAGCAACTTATAAATTATTTAAATTGTGCATGTTGGCGGCTAAGTTTAAAACATCCTGTATGAAATATCAATGAGTTGGACATATGGAGTTAACGGGCAAGCCCTTGTTGTTTATTGGTTACAATTTCACGTTACTAGCTTCGATATTAATGGAGATATCGTTATTTAATGTGGACTAGGATTTTTTCAAAATTCTGAAAAAAAACGAAATATCTCGAAAATACTTCATTTTTGGTATAGGACATTGTTCACAAATTTTATCTAAAATTTCATGTAGAATTCGAAAATAAAATAAAAAATATTAGGTTCTATTTAAAATAACAAAGTTGACGTCTATTTCCGGTATAACCGGAAGTGCCACATTCAGGACAACATTATATTTGAACTCAGCGTCATCCAAAACCTACAGCTACGTAATTTCAGATTTTTAACATAACTGTATCCGCCATTACTTTTAATCAAAACTTGTCGCGCCACACCCTGTATTCCATAATTTCTGTTTATTCCCTTCATTATGTAGAATGTCATAGGATTTGATATAAATTAAGATCAAGTCATTTATAATATATGTTTCAGTTGATATTGCAGATAAAATTCTACACCCAAATAGTCTGATGTTATAAACAATTCATCGTTATTTTTGGAGACGCTTGTAATATCCATATGAAGTATTTCAAATCCATTGAAGTCAACATGATTTTTAAAATAATTCAATTCAATATGGATTGCAGGATACTTTCAAATTTCTAGGAGTGAGAAAGCCGACTCTGCTGCAAAACTACCCACGTAATGTCGAGTAGATAACAGAGTATACCTTTACATTACAGAAACTTGAAATACAGTAGAGATTAGTATATTATGCACCATGGTGGTGAAAACTATTATTATTGACCGAGCACCAAAATTATTTCGCGAGGAGGAAAAAATACATAATTATATTATATTATTTCAACTATTTTCACAGACAATTACTGACGTGTCATTGCAAAACCAAATGAAATAGAACTAAAAAATCATCACGGAATATATTCAGATTTCAAAGTGATGTTTTGCGAATATCAAACCTGTGTTTAAGATGCGGTTTTGGTAACGAAAGTAGGAAAAGTATGTGAAAAACACTAACCTACCTTAAAGTTGTCTGTATAACTAGTCGTATTTAGATATGGAAGCTGGAACTAATGATCTTAGCAATCGGTTGATCAGTATCGTCAGAATTATATTTCGCATGGGTGTTAGGGTAAGGTTTAGGTGGAACTTGCACTGTGAACTTTGTTTCAGTTTCTTCTATATTGGTTAAATCAAACACTCTCTCAATACATTTTTTTTTTTGTATAATGGTTCACCTAATCGATATATTGGAAAATAGACAATTTTCTCATGAATAATTAATCGCGGAAAAGTTTTTTAACGATGTTTAGATAATTTCTGTTCTTCGAAGTCTTGTTTAAGCTGCATCTTTGCTTATTCGCTTTTCTATCGTATTTTGTTGCCGTTAACGACATTCCAATCGTTACGAAACCGGCTTAAAGGCTTTCCCTAGATACTGTAACAGCTAATAGCTATCATTCTAAGTGAGATGTAATGTTGTTTTAGATACAGGCAGTGTCAACAGTGGTAACTGTATTAATGGGATGCCCTTTATCTATATGTAAATTGGGAGTTCAATTTTCTCAGATAAAAACGATTTAGTACCTTTTTTTTATAATTTAGGTACAAGAACGGGAATATTTTTTATACAATAAATTGTGAAAATATAGAAAACATATTTTGACATAAAAATAAATAAGTAGATATACACCTAGTGCCTAAGATATAAAAAATAATTTGAATATGTATATATATCTGTGTATCAGCAGAAGGGAACTACAGGGAAAACATCATTCGGTTCTGACAAGAGTTTTGAAGGAATTCTGTTTCAAACGGTCGGTATAATATATACCTATCGCTTCCTAATATGGTTATTTCAATAGCATTTTTGGTATGCGTGATCGATTGTTAATGTCCCTTTAACACATTACGTAGAAAGAAATGGGAAAAATGTGGGTCTGTGATTAATCCTAAGAAAAATATCACAATAATAAACCGTATAAATGTACGTTAACCCAAATCTTTGACAAAAATTTGATTGGTTGATGTTTAGATTACGCTTAAACGCAACCTTTGAATTGGGCATTCAAAATACGATGATACGTTCTTTTCGTAGCGGCGATGTGTCTTTTTCTAATGTCCCACTGACAGATCTCGTCAGGTATGAACTTAGTTTTTTACGGTCAATTATTATTTATGAAAAGTGGATATTAAGCTAGTCAATAGTTAATTACCAAATGGTTCTTTACCTTATTTGTTAATGAAAAAAAATTTAAATTAACAATCAAAGCCTAAAAAAATTCATAATTCGAAATGTTCGCTTTTGACAAAGCGCATATCCCAAATTGACACCCAATTTCGGAGTTGAATTAATATTATAAATAATAGGGATCGAGTTCCGTTAGTCGAAACTTTTTGAAAATTTCCTCCTCTTTAGGGATATTTTTATAAATACTGATAGTTTTTGAGTAATTAACAAAAAAGAAAATGCTATCTTTTTTCATCTAAATTTATTTATAACAATTGCAATTTTTTGTGTGTGTTTCTATACATTATCGCTTGTTAACTAGAGCATTTAGTTTGCCAGATCCCTTTTCATTTTGTCCTAAGTTATCTACAATTTATTTCAACAAATAAATATTTATTATTGTTTGTTACCCATAAAAATAGTGATATTTAAAATTTATTTATTACGAAACATCAGTGGAAAACAAATATATTCTCTAAAATCTCATGATTCAGGCTACCCTCGGTTTTCTTAAACTCATTTATCAAATCCATAACTGTTACTTAACGTATCGCATCTAGAAACATTTTATATCATCTTCAAAGTGTGCACTATCCACTTTTTGTATCAATTTATTGCAGCAATCATGGAAAATAAACTCGATAAAACAAAGCAAGAAGGATACCCAAAAATAACTCAGCGAGGAGTAAACGAAACGTTATTCAAGTTTCCTGCTTAGCTGCCCCTTTCCGTTCTCGATTCCCAAACTCAACGGGGACGCTGTTAGGGACTGTCCAGTGACGTACATAATACTAATGCTATTATTATTTCTGTTATAATAATTTACTTTTTATTGCGAAATTTTTTAGATAACATAAACCATGCACATCTTATTTATTTTAGAACAAGGATTTCAATGCCATATGTCGCTGGTTTTGTATTAGTATTGACATTGTTTTTCAGTAATAAAAAAATTCACTTCGCGTTATTTGAGTCCTGTGTTGATATAGCAATTTGTGATGGAGTGAGGTTTAAAAAAACGTTGCCAGTGGATCTTTGTTGATCTGTTTTTGACAGTTTCCATTTTCACCTTAGCTCCACTTATTATTCCTTCTAAGAGTACATAAATCAATATCTTCAAAATTTCATGCCTATTATAGTACTATAATTATTTATATTATCTGTCTCTTCTTCACCCACCCTCTGCCCTTATAATAATTATAATAATAACTTTTTATTTTATTTCAATATAATTATAATTTCATTCAACCTTCTTAGATACGTTTGCATCATATTCCAAGAAGTCAATTCGATTAATTTTTCAACTTTTCTATAGAATCCGCAAATTTCTTTGGACCTTTATTTTGTTAGGTAGTAGCTGTTGTCTGTCTCACATATTGTCAAGTTTTTGTTGTATCTTAAAAATGTTTTTTTTTCTGTCAAGTACTCGCTTGGTTAAACACACCCCATCACGTTTATTTTATACCAGCTTAATAACATTTTGAGTAATATTTAGTTTTCCAAGTTTATTTGCATGCTGTTTAGTTTTTTTTTCACTAATAAACTGTATTGACGCTAATTTTGAAGCCTGGTGTCTATTTCTGATTAAATATTATAAGTTTGTACTGTTGGCTTTCTGATTGCACCCTGATTTATCATCGTGATTCGATGTATTTTTCTCAGCTCATTAGCTAGTGCTTTTCGAGTGTTCCGTTTCAATCGTTTTGTAAACTGTATACTGTCTATGTCCGACCAATTCTCGAGTACGCCGGTGCAACGTGGTACCCTGACATAGTTAGTGATAAAAATCTTTTGGAAAATGTTCGAAGAAAAGGCACTCGACTGTCCCTAGGACCTTCCTGCGAAGAAATACTCTCCATGGCCAACCTAACTTCCTTTGAACTTCGCAGACACTGCAGAGACCCTATTACCACTTTCAACCTATTAAAATTTAATTTTAGTAATCGTGATACGATGTTCACCTTAAATCCATATGACCGCCTTTGAGGACACCTTATTAAACCGTCAGATCAAGACAAAACTTTTTACCAAACAGGGTATTCGACAGCTGGAATAATCTTCCACATTTTCAGCACCATCTAGATACTAACTCGTTTAAAAACAGACTTGATCGTATTCTTCTAGAGTACTTTTTTGATATATTTTATATATTGTGGTTATTTTTCTCTTCTTCACCCACCCTCTGCCCTTGTCTAAATATAATAATAATAACTTTTTATTTTATTTCAATATAATTATAATTTCATTCAACCTTTTTAGATACGTTTGCATCATATTCCAAGAAGTCAATTCGATTAACTTTTCAACTTTTCTATAGAATCCGCAAATTTCTGTGGACCTTTATTTTGTTAGGTAGTAGCTGTTGTCTGTCTCACATATTGAGGACATTTCTAAATTTATTTATAGTTATTCCATTAACCTTTCTTCATTAATATGCTGTTAGTTTGTTCCAAAAGAAATGAAAAATAATGTAATGGTTGAAAATACTCTTATTTTCACTTGAAGAGATTTTCAGCTGCTACGCCAATGAGTATAGGGACAATGCATATCGAATGCTCCAGCCACACTTTTGGTAAACAATACCCTATTTAATTGCTTTTACAGTCTCCTGCACTCTTTTGCCTAAGTACACTTCGTCGTTTCACTTCTACAGTAAACACAACCAATCAGCAATAACTTGATTGTAACAAGTGTATATGTACGATCATATCTAAAAAGTTTAAACGTTTTTTAGATGTTTCAAAAAAATAAGAATTCATATACAAGAACGAGTAGGTACGTATCAAATCTGTTGTTAAATCAGAACTGCCGAATATGGAGTTTAATAAGCAATAAAGTACTTTCTTAAAAAGTCTTGAGTACTTTCTTAGAGCGTTTTCAGACAAGACACTTTTGGCCGGCTACTAGTGTCCGAAAAGAATCGCGTGGTTAAAAATACTTTAATATAAATAGATTCCTTATCTGTCTCTCGTGTGAATGTGTCTATTTAAATTAATGTATTTTTATCCGCGCGACTCTTTTCAGGCACTAGTAGCCGGCCACAAAATGTCTCGTCTGAAAACGCTATTAAAGTTTAACTAATGAGAGTTTAACGCATGAAAGGTTTTATTTTATGTTTAAAGGTTTAAAGTTATCCAGAATATTGTAACGTAATGTATCAACAAAATACATGTAACGATTGTTTAAAGTGAAGTGAAAGCTGTTTGAATGCATAACCCTACCGAAGTATGTAAATTATGAAAATTAAATTTATTGATCAGGTGTTAATGAAAACTGTGACGTAGTTGGAAATTTTAAAAATTTTGAGCATAATTCAAACAATGGAGTTTACAAGTGGATCGTGATTTTGAACCCCAACGACTGTCGAACGAAAAATGGTATTCAATAAAAGAATGTTCCAAAAAGTTTCTTTTTTCAATTTAAAATGCTAGCGACAGTTAAATGATGAAGGAAGTTCACAGAATTCGCGTTAAATTATATTTAAAACCGCTTTTTAATTTTGACACTAAGTGGAGGTGCGAAATGAACAGAAGGCACCTGGCATTTGTTAAAAGTCCCTTAATTAAAGTAGGCGTTGAATGCCCGAAAAGACAGAATGCAAAATTAGCTTCATTTCTAATTATACAACTCTAATATCTCAATTTGGAACTGAGAAAAATTCATTAAGCACATCTATCACTCGGAAATGTCTACTTTTTATATTGTTGTATATGCATCCAATGCAAATTTTTATGTCAAACGCAAAATTCGGCCAATTATAATGGCGTATGAAAGAGCTATTGTAATTATTTATATTACTTGCTGAAAATCACATCTTGCAAGGATTCTTTGGTTCAGAAATTTAAGAACTGTCGAAACTCAGTATAATCATTGACATTTGGTATAATAAAAGAATATTCCAATTTTACCCCATCAATTTTTTCTTGATTTATCAAGTTTTTGTTTAGCTTCTTCCATAATGAATTCATAACAATACTTCTAAACACTACTCACTACGAGTAGTCTTAAAAAATTTAATATGTGCGTAACAATAACTTTTCAACCACAAGATGTGGGACCGTTAATTTCAAAAAAGTAGCTCATTACTTTGAAGCATCGTAACCGATACTTTTTTGAAAAATTAACGAACTATTTGTCTGTCTGTCTGGATGATCGAATTCGAATTATAATGTCAACGTTTAGTTGGCAATGTTCCTATATTTAAACATTGTCTGTCTTTCTTAGAAAAGATTGTATAGTTTGAGATTTGTATCACAAACTTTCAATTCAGACTTTAATGGATTTTTTGAGTGCCATTTCGAAATAAAAAACAGATTGAAGGCAAGAGGGATGACTTGTTACTTACTACTCCCGTCACTGCATTAATTCATTTTATTATTTCTGTGTTTGGTTTAAGTTATTTATAAGTATTTGTACATATTGTTCTATTTGTCCTTTATGAAGTCTACATAAAATAAAGAACTATAAACTAAACAAAATCAAGAATACTTTATTTCTGCTATATAAGTCCTACAGCTTATAATAATACTGAGCAGTTTGGGTTGGTATGTGGCATAATTGATTCGGTAATTTGGCACAGGTCACTTCATTCTTCATTATTGCAATTTTATATGTGAAATATTGATAGAAAACAAAACAATAACCTTCTTCACCTATCTTGACTTTGAGAAAATATAATAACATAACCTAACTACAACAAATTTAACAAAACTAGAAACTAAATTACAAAACCACTCTAAAGAAATTGAGTACATGAGGTATGGTTAATGCGAGTGTATTAATAACCATTACATGAAAGTTGTATACACTATTTTTTCTACGAGCAAGAAATTTGATTTGAAAGAAATATAAAAAAATACACCAACCGGGTCTCGAAAACAACATTATGCGGCGCCTTTTATGTGCTACGGGACCACATTATTGAACTAATATCATAAAGCGTGTATATAGGTATGTTACTGTTATACAAAATTAGTAATAAATGTTTTTAAACAAAAATTAATGAGTTTAAATATGTATTTACCGTGGTCATTAAGTATTTGTGGTCTGGTGCTCGACATTTCTTTTCAAAACTATCTCAAAAGATTCAAACTGTCATAAATCACACGAACCTCTTAGAAATTGTCAAACATTCTATAGAAAATATTGAGTCTCCCTACTTGGTTATTTGAAAATCTAGATTTATATTTGTCAATTTGTAGTATCAGATTAGAAAATAATTTCTGTATGTAGTAGACGAGATTATTTATTATCACTTTTATCAGAAACGTGCTAAATCCACGAAATTGAAGAATAAAAAATGTTTTTACTTTGAATGGTTGCAGCAGAAATAAGTAAACACCTTAATGGTACAAAAGTAACGAGTTACTGTTACGTAGTTACTAGATAATAACTTATTCCAAAAAATAACTTTGAGTACCTATCTGAAAAGTAACGTTTTTGTTTCCTTACTCTCAGTTCAAATTGTAATAGCATTAAAAATTTAAATGTAATAAAATGAGTAAAAAATAACGTATAATTAATAGAATATTAAGTGTCCTTATTGAGATCCTGCGATCAAGTTATGAAGGTAAACAAAACGATGAAGATAGGGTTCGGAGGGGTTGTGGACGATGAAAAGCTGGCGTTGGCGGCGAAGAAAAAAGAAAAACAAGAGACTTCGATATTTCTGCAGGTTCCGATAACCGAATTAGGCTTTTGTTTAGCGTCGAATTAAAATGGCCGCTCTTCTCTTCCGCCGTTTATTTCTATAACAAAAAGACAATAAGAGCGCTGGCTAACAGCAGTATTTGTTTTACAGATGGATTCCGAAAGCCAAACACAAACAAGCCGGGTAGAGTTGCGCGGTTAGGGAAATGTGGACTAATCCGTTTGTGAGAAATAAACGCAACGGTTACTCATTATCAGACGTTTCTCTTTCTGCTCTCTTATTCCAGTTACAATCCAGAGATGAACTCACCGATTTTGATCTCTTGTATATGGAAACTGTTTACTACATTCAACTTGTTATGTACAAACCACTGCCTATACTTTCGATACAATTTACATATTTGGAATTCACTATCTTCCTTTACTTATTAGTCTTCCAATTTTATGAGACATTGTATTTCAAAAAGAATTTAAAGACATTTTGCTTACGAACTATTTCAAAGTTCATGTACCGATACCAATACCAACTTATACAAGCCGCCTTCATTTTCTATAATATTTCCTTACAAAATATTTATTTTGCCCAAACTACCATTTGCTGCTTTATGACATAATATACTTTATTTTGATAGTTTTTTTCAATACTAAAACAACCAGTTTTAAGACCCTTACATTTTTAAAGTAAATAAAATAAGTCCCACTACATTAATTTTTGCTTTTGAAAAATGTTAGAAATTATATAGGGCAAGTCCATGTGATGACACGCTCTGATAAATCTAATGATAAAGCCGGGAACACATTGTTCTAATACTACACCACGCCACGCCATTCGACGCAACGTCAGAAGGATCCCATCATTTTAATGCATATTTATATATTGTGTGTACACTATTCTGATGCAATCCCATCTCACGCGATTCAACGCTATCCAACATGATACTGTTACGCGAGTGCCCCAGTGAAATTCCCGCATGAGACGACTGTGACTCCTCCACTGGCTTGTCGAGAATAATCGAGACTACCTACCCTGCGTTCCCCCGCCACTAGCCGAGAACTATCGAGAAGACTACCTACCCTGCGATCCCCCGCCACTAGCCGAGAACTATCGAGAAGACTACCTACCCTGCGTTCCCCCGCCACTAGCCGAGAACTATCGAGAAGACTACCTACCCTGCGATCCCCCGCCACTAGCCGAGAACTATCGAGAAGACTACCTACCCTGCGTTCCCCCGCCACTAGCCGAGAACTATCGTGAAGACTACCTACCCCTCGCCCTCCAACTCGTCCAGAGAGTCCTAGTCTATCCAGCGCATTCAGCAGAATTTCTAGAATCATACCCCACGCGTATACATGGACGAGCATCGCTGCACACATAGATCAGTCGTCATATAGTCATACCGATGGACATTTAGTGTTTATACAATCGCGCATCGATAAAGTGTTTATTCAGTGACTTCCATATAAATTATAGTTAGTGTGTTTAGTATATGATATAAATTATTAAATAAGGACAGTAGTACATATAAATCTGTAAATATAAATTAAGTAATTGTAAATATAAATTAAAATAAACGTTACAATACGAATCCCCTCCTGCCTGATTTTCATCATATCACGTCGCGTGGCACCGCGCTGTAAGGTGCACGCGAAGGTGGCATCATATGTATAGAATGGCGGCAAAAATCGATGAAGTTTTATTAATTGAGTTGGTTTGATTTGGTACTTTTTTTGACAATGCTTGGGTATTTAAAAGTTAAATCTAACTGTTTAAAATAAAAAGTATCATTAAATAAATAGAAAACGAACAGAATATAAATCTAAAATCTATTAAAATGATTTTTTGTCCCCAAGACAACTGTGATTAGTGTCAACTTGTCAGTTGATGGACATGCCCTATTGTAACGTTCTAGCCTATAAAACAATGGTAATATATTTCCTAAATCCGGTCCTCACGTTTTACGTAAAAAGCTTACGGTATTTTTCGATAATATTTTTACAGTATAAAGCAATTTGTTATCAAATCAAATGAAGTATTGTAGATTTGTTCTTTTCTTGTTTGGTTTTTTCTACTATTCACTAGTTAAGGCAAACTGACTTAAGTAACAAATACATAATCGGTTTAGGATTCGCCACTAAAATAAAGTTCATGTGTACACCCCGCTATTTGATATGCGACTGCATGAGCTTCTGTCAGTCCAAAAAATTCTTATAATGTGGCTGTTACTACCCAGTTACTAGTTATTTGGAATAGAAGTACCCAAATATAAAGTAGCAAATGTGTTGATATTTTTAGTAACTAAAACCATAAACATATGTTACTACCAAGCGGCGAAAACTATAAGGATAGCATTGAAGAAAACTAGTGCCACTAAAATATGTGTTTAAGGTAATTGTTACGCTCAAGTCACATGCTAATGTTGGGATTCAGAGAATTTGCCTATAAGCTACAGAATCTATAAGATATAGTATCTGTAACTTGAATCCTTACAGATTTGTAAAATTTGATATTATGGAACCAAATCTGTAAGAGTCATAGTTACAGATCTTCACCTCATAGGTTTCAACTTCACTTTTGTTTATAATTATAACCTCAAAACCATTAAAAGTATTTAAACCCTATATGTGTGTACCGACCTGTTAAACCTTAAGACCAATTGATATTTTTACAACTTTTAATAAAAGAATGGCATAAGTAAACTATTGAAATAATATATTTTTTCTACTCCTGTTTTATAATATACTCATTAAAAGACTAAAATCTGTATCATAATGATATTCATTATGATACAGATTTTCATTATGATACAGATTTTTAAGCCAATAGGAATGCGACATTCGCACAATATTTAATATAGCCATAGATACCTGGTTGACATTTCTGAAATTAATTATATTAGGTCTGTTCCCTGCAATAAAAGTGTAGCACTGAGCTATAAGATTTTATTTATTTTAATTATGTTTTAATGCTTCTTGCAGTATACAAATGCAATATACATAGATTTAGTAATTTTACACGTATTTTTTCACAGATAGACCTGAATTCTTCTAAATTATATAGCTCAGTGCTACACTTTTATTGCAGGCGAACAGACCTATTAAGTGACACTAAATTTGATAGCAGTCAAATAATTTTGATTTTCAAAATTAACTTATATATTTAAAATTAATTTAACTAATAATTATTGATTAAATAGTTTTTATTAATCGGACTAGAAAAAATATTGTATGCAACTTTCAAGTAATGGCCATTAATACACTCGCATATTATATCCTACAATATGCTCGTGTCTTAATGGCTATCATTACATGTTCGTAGCATAAAATACTATAATATGTTATTTATTCATTTAAATATAAGTATTTTGTAAAACGGAAGGTGTAAAACGAAAAAGGACCAAAAATACGTCTCCATAGCATTTGGAGTTATACTTACAATTTTTGGAACATAATTACATTTTTCGCAGTAATACTGTAAACCCTACTTATATTATATTTAATTTAATAAAAAAGTGGGAAGAGCTAGTGGCGCAATTAATTAAATGCTTTGTAACAATGAATTATAATTATTATTACTTCCACTACAAAGAGAATTCCTGAATTATTTCCCATAAAATAAGGTCTCAAGTTATGAATTAAGAATTGAACACTACTTTTGTCAAACCGAAACATTTGTCTAAAATGTCTGTCTGGCATATCAAACGGGTTTAATTGATCTCTTAGGTGTCTTCGTAAGGTGTTTATATGATTTCTGGAAATATGGAAAGTGTATTTTATAATAATACCGATTCTCATACTCTTCCAACAGAACTCCGGCGAAAATATTTAATTGTCCGTTCATAGTTCATATTAATGTCAATCATGTTCACTTGAAAATTTAATAATCACTTGAAAATCACAAAACAATAATACACGGAAAACGATGAATAATACAACGCTCTGTGCCATACCCTGTAGGTACTGCTAACAGTGACAGATGTCCAGCCCGTAAATATTTACGAGTCTGTAAGGAATCTGTAACAGGTAAGGCTAGAATCGCATCTCCTGTAACTCTTACAGATTTCGGCTTATAGACCTTACAGATGTTCTCAGAATTCCACCATTAGCCTCATAATAGTCGGAACGCTTAAGTTATGTGGCGTTTGGACGAAATTGTTGTTCTCAAAATAGTCGCCGCGACAATGGTTTGTTTATAAGTTTGTTCACCGAAAGAAAAATCTCAGTAATTATTATTGAATGTTTGTTAATGTCAAATTTGTTCATAATTATGTATTGATATTTATAATTGAAAAAGCTTATTTATTATAATCATTACCGATGATTTGTTTAATTAATAAATAATAGAGGATTTGTTTCCGCTATAATTGTTAATTTTGAATAAAATTTTTCAATAATAAACAAATCATTTAATACGCCAACTTCGCGGTGATAATTACTAAGTTTAATTAGTAATTATAACTTTGTTTGATAATTATTATAAATGGTACCCTGTCTGTTAATAAATCTTTTTGTATCATTATAACATTCAATAAATTCATTTGTTTCTTATAAGCCTACGTTATACAAATGAGCAGAATATTGTTTAATAGTTAATCTTGTTTGTTATAATCAACAAACTGTCATGCGCGTGACCATAGATCGCCTTAGATGCACATGTGATGTAGCTTCCGCTTCCCTTATCCCTAAGATTTGCACGTGTGCTGTTTATTGGTATCGTCTTAAGAGTCTTAACCTCAGTGTGTTTAGTGTTGTTTATTATTCATATTTGGATATTAGCAAATGATTAGCAATAGTGTGGACAGCGTGGGTAAAAAGTTCAGTGTTTACTGATTATATTGTGCTTGAACTGGATCGTTCTCAACGACTGGATATAAGATTTGTATTTTTATTTGGATATTATGCCAAAATAATGGCGGACGGAGGTGTCGACTTCAGTAGCACTCCTATAAGCATTTTCATTGAAGAATGTGGGGCATGCAAATTTCGAAAGTAAGTAGATAGACAGTGAAAATATAATTTTGTTTAGCAGGATAGCAAATACCTAGTAGATATATGTTAGGTAGGTAGGATCTTATGATTTATTCGAGGTGAGACATTTTCATACAATTTCATAGTTCCTAGTAACTCTTTTTTTTATTAAATAGTGCGGCACAAAATATCCAAATTTACTTGAATAATCAATATATTTTGTTGTTATCCATTTAATAATTTTATTTGTTTTTTATATTTACATTTAAGAATTTTTTTCCAAGTTGTGTTGCATGAAATTTCATGAACATTCAAATGGTTAGTATATTTAGTTACTTTCCTATGTATACTTTTTCTTTGAAAAAACTACAATAATTTTGACCCCTTTTTTCATTAAATAATGCGGCACAAGTATCAACATTGATTTGAATGATCAATATATAATTATTTTGTTGTTATCCCATTTAAGGATTTTATTTGTTTTTCATAACTGCATATGTTTGTTTTATTTTTCGAGATGTGTTGCAAGAAATTTCATGAATAATCAATATTTCTTATACGACTGATAGTTTCTGGAATTTCTTGAAACACAGTTTTTTTTATATATTTATATTGTATTTTTTGTTGAAATTATAATGAAAAAAATGAATAAATCACTTGATTAAAAGATTTGTTGTTTCATTTACCAGCATCTAGTAGGTAGATATGACAATTTTAAGAAAAGCACAACAATTTATCATTAATATATTGAAAAATCTGTATATAATGGTATAGAAAACGAATAATAGGTATCTTATAAAGTCTAAAAAAAAGAAATCATCAAAAATGTCTTGACTAATCTTTCATCAACTGCAGTAAGATCCTCTAAATAATAAATGTATTAGCATAAATCACCAAATGCTGATATGGTTTCAATATCTGCTAATATCATGATAACTTTTCGGGAATACTGATGATGGCAGTCTATAGTTGCTGAAATAAGTATTTGGACATCAATCCATAAATATTGGTAATGAAAGATATTTGTTTATTATCAATAAGGTGGCTTTAGTCATGTTGTCATTGTGAACAAATATATGGGTATAGTAATTCAATCAATCTGGAATAACAGTGACAGAATATGCAATAACTATATACAATGACTTTGTAATAATAAATAGCATTCGGTATGGTAGAAAAACATATATTCATACTGATTAATCATTTTTTAATAAAAAAATATATAAATTTATAGTTAATAACTAATTGTTATGAGAAAATATTCTTATGTAATAGTAAATAATTCTTTATTTATAGAGTAAAAACAAATAATTTGTTTTTTACCAACAAACGTTTAATAAGCCATATTTCAATAACGGATTTGGTGATAGTTAATTAGTCTTAGTGATTGTAACCAAACTGTTCTTTCAGTGTTCCAACCGCAGTCAGAAACGATCAGAGAATACATGGGTCATAGCAAACAACGAGTTTACTTTCGCGTAAATGGAAGAAATGAAAAAAGGTTCTTAGTTCTTTTTAACAATTTTTATTTAAAAAACATTTGATTAAGCAAAGTTATTTGTTTCAAAAATTGTGAAAAAATAACTAAAAACGAAAAGGAAACCACAGTGGCGAATCGAACACCATACTTCAGGATTAACTCTTAAATTTTCTGTGCACCTACCAGTGTAGCTATTTCTCACACGGTTAAAACTATTCAAAAGTGGTTTGAAAATGGAGTTCGAATATTTTAAACATAATTATACATTTTTTCTTCAAGCCAGAGCGAATTTGGGAAAATTCAAAAGTGCATTTAACTTATTTTCAACGACCGTTCCAAATCTGTTATTATTTTTTTATGACCGCTATTTGGTAAAAAGTTAGCTGGCGTTTGACAGTTTTATACAGATATCCCTATGTCGCATCTTAAAAATAACACAGTGTATATATATACAGAATGAAACGAAAACTAATCGAATAAGGACGATATTTTCGGTGATTTCTCATTAATTTCCTCGAAAGTCACTTGCGTTCCTTTTTTTAAATTATTAGAACTTCATCTTCGGAACAATAATCTTTACGGAAATATTTCACGTGACAGTTAATCAGTATCTGAAACATCAAGAGGTCATTACAAGTATGGGCGTGAAATTTGAACTCATATTAAATGAATATTCTCAGCACAATTCAAATTTAGAGAGTGGTAAAATATCTATGTAATTGGACAGTTTCGTATTACTTATACCTAATATTTTGAATACCACCAAAAATACGCAATTCAAGAATCTTGACATTCAGGACTAAACTCATCTAGACTAAACATTTCTTAGCCGATCGGAGGCGTGGTTGTGTATGGCTACTTTGAATAGCACAAAACGCAATAAGAACGTCCTGTTCCTTATTCTGCCACTCCTGCTGTTGGTAACATATGCAAGAAAGTCGTAACTCATATTTTAGTAATATTCACGAGCCACTGACCCAACAAATAATCGACACCGGTGTCAACTCAGAAATAAAAGCAATTTCGCAGATACAATCTTCTCATTTTTCTTCTGAATTTGCCTCTCGGTCTGTTCAATCAGATATACGTTTCGTAGACGTACGCTATACATCCAGAAAAAAAATCGTCGTCGATTATGATAAGAAAACACCGGACGTTCATATGACATTGTCCATAAAAAAATTAACGAATTTCACTGTCTTTCAAACAGGAATGTCAACAACCTTAATACAAGTGAGATCCTCAGTTAATTTGACTAACTGAAGAAACTCAGGGTTGACGATGAAAAAAATTATTGCTGCCTGTGTCTCTGTACCTGGTTTTACATTTTCATCCTTCAGTTGACGAAATCTCCGATGGTTCCATTGCATTCACTTCTTAAACAAACTTGAAATTACACGACAAACGTCACAGTTTGCCCAAAATTAATTGCACCACGTAAACAATGTTCAGAAGCATTACATGCATAAATGTGCGTTTAGTTCGTTAAGTAGTCTAGTCTTCACATCATAATTGTTGATCCTAGTTCAAGTTACAATAAAGAAAAAATTAGAATTATTTACTTCTACTGACTTCTATTTTCAAAAATGTATGTATTAATTTTTCAAAATTTAGAATTCCTATTACTTATGCTCTGCTGGTACACTAATTGACCACAAACCAAATAAATTAACAGCTTGGAATTACTAAAAATTAACCTCATAACAGCATCACTACTATAATCTCAACTGAAATGCTATTTTGTGTTATTTAATTGATTGACGTCAACTGAGAGACATAAATTTATTCTCATGAATTCCCTGTAATGTCATAATTTGAACTTTAGAAAAGTCGAAAAAATTAGATAATCGGAACAAATGGATAACACAAATAAGCTCCAACATCGACGATAACTTTTTATGGTAGACGAGTGGTCAAAAATGGCAGTTAATTAAGCGAGTAGCCGAGATTATCGATTCAAAGTAACTAACCGGTGATAGTATTTAAATTATTTTCCATTAAAGTGCGCTGACGTTTCTTTGCAACATCGGCATTTGGTCGGTGTTTTTGCCATCCTTAACAATTTAGTCGGAGTTGGGTAAGTGGCACCCGTTGGGCTATTATCGGAACGCTGTCCATTTGGCTCTGGCGAAGCTACGTCAGCAGTCTGTCGTAGTCGTCGTATTTCCCCGGCACACAAGGCTACTCTGTGCCCCCACCGAAGACCGCTCTAACTGCCTGCCCCCGACTGCCCTGCCACGAAATCAACCGCCACGATCTGTGGTCTACGAACCTCGATCCGCCTCTCATTATCATATCCACTTTTCGACATAGACCAAGCAAAAAATACTTAAAATAGACGGCTAAGTATATGCACTGGTAAGGAAAACTATAAACTTTTTATTTTTCTCCCAAAATACCTGTTTATGAACAAAGTAACTTTTCCAATCCGGTGCAAAATTTGTTGGAAGATATTTTCTCTTTTATTTTTTTGAGAGTAGCGCACAAAATTTGAGATATTGCAATATTGCCTGGTCTAATAGGGGATCTTCCGACAGGGAACTCCAGATTGCATTTCGCATCCCGTATCGTTCCTGAAAACAATTCCGTTAGGCCATGTCGTCTGATGGCCATTAGTGATCTTTTTAGGGATGACCAGATACATTCAGCAATTGATGTTACTTGTCGAAAATTGAATTGAGCAGACGAGCTTCTTGGTTGCAAAAATAGTAGGTAGTCAGTTTCTTTATTTATCGATTTTTGTCGTATTTACTTTTCTCTATTTTCAATTTATTGGAACTAATGCTGTGTTTATCTTCTGGTGTTATTCATTTTTCTTAGTTATTTTCTTGGGAAATAAAATGAAAAAAATAATTTTGTATTTTAATGACAGGATAATATTCTAGTTACATAAAAACAAAAAAGTGATTGAAATTTTTAAACTTTATATTCCCGTCTATTTCCTTGTTATCTAATTCTTTTACATTCCATTTTGGTATTTTGTTTCGTTTTACTTTCAATTTTCTTGCTTATACAGGGTGTCCAGAAACATCTCCTGTCAATCGGAAACTACAGTTACTAGAGGTGATTTTAAGTCGATTTTGTTAAAATTACTTTAATCCGAAAATGCTTCCTAAAGGAGCTACAGCCCTTTGAAGAAGACGTCCTCATGAGTTTTTTCAAATTATTCAAAAATACCGTTACTTAAAATTTTAAATTTATTTTCCTCGAAAGCGAATCAAGATATCGATTTGAAAGAAGAGAACATTTTTTATGAAAATTATCTTAAATCTTCCAAATTCGGAGTCGGATACATAAAAAACTTCAAAATGAAATTTTTTTAATAAAAATACCTTTTGGTCCACCCTACTGACACGCTTGTGATGGATTTGAAGAAAATTTATTTATAGCGAACGACTGGTTTGTAACTGTTTATTGATTATACCATGTGTGAATATTTTAAGTAACGGTATTTTTGAATAATTTCAAGAAAACTCCTATGAGGATGTCTTCTTCAAAGCAGGGCTGTAGCTCTCTTAGAAAGCATTTTCGGATTAAGGTAATTTGAGCTAAATCGAATTAAAATCACCTCTGTGGTTTCGGTTTGGCATGACCCTGTATTTGGCTGGATCTTATTATACCTAACTAAATATCCTGAAATCCTGATAAAATGATAAAATCGGTACAAAAGATACAACTAAAAACATCATACACTAAAGTGAAGAAAAACTTTTACTTTACGGATTATGACGTCAGACATCCATCAAATAATATTAAAGATGTCAAACGTGCCAGATTTTTTTAATTTGCCACCAAAATTTTCTAAAAAAACACTTCTTAAATAGAAATTTCCGAAACCAAATTCCATTGAAAAACGATGTGTAGGTAAAAAACAGAATTATAGATGTATATGAAATATGAGAACTAAAATTTGGGAAATTAACTTATCCGCTATATATGTTTCATTCAAACGTTGTTGTTCGTAAAACTTGAATTAATCTACACGTATTTGTAGAATGCGTAGTGAAAATCGTAGATAAACAAAACCTGCGAATATTCCTCGCATAGGAAAAACTCAAATACACTGTGGAATATTTTCTTTTTTAAAGAAATTGTTCTTTTTTTTGGCATAGGCGTTTGAGAAAAAAAAAAATGAAAAAGCGTGCATGAAGGCACGCAAGCCGAAGTTAGATGCGCGACAATGGAAGCATTGAATGGATAGTGCCCCATCTTCCGGTCACTGTCTCTTATTATTTCGGTTAAACATCTCTCATTGCTCTCGCTAGCGCACGCTTCGCGAATACTAAATAAACATAAGTTTTAATTGAAGAATCTCGTTGTATCTCGAAGCGATGTGGACGGCATTCTCTCCCCGCCCCCAACCCATACTCACCCCCCTTCGCTCCATGCCAACTCTCGCCACCCTCTCCCCATCCCCAGAGTTATTATTAGATCGCTACAAGCTGATGCAAATACAGATTATAAAGATCGGCCAGATGAAAAATGAGATACAGCATTCGTATTGTCTTATGTTATGACAATGGCGGTTCCCAACGCAACCGAGACTAAATATTTGTCTTCCACCATAATGCTGCTTGCTTGATTCCTAGCTACTTGTGCTCCTTTCTACTTACTGCATAACTACCCGTACACACATTGACGTTCTGAAAGGATATTCTTAGGTAATACAAAAAAAAACATTTTCTCTCTGAATTCCTTATCGAAATTTAGAATGTCCCACTATTTTCTTGGCTCTAAATGTCTTTATGGTCCAAAAATTATATATGCTCGTATACAGGCTGCTACACAACGAGCTTACTCTATTTATTTATTGGGGACTACTCACACAATTTCTACTGGCATGGATGGAGAACAAGCTATGAAGAATTTATGGAAAATATTTTGACATACCTGTCACTATGCGACACTATTGACGATAACTTAGTTATTTTAAATGTAACACCCTGTATACTATTAATTTTTCGGATTCTACATTAAATTGACAGGTGTAGACCTGGATATTGAAAATTCAGTGTACATCCCCAATACCAAATAAAAAAATTGTCATTATTTGAAGTCAATGGCAACGTACAGTGATAAAGAAAGCACAGTCAACATATACAGGTTGGCGCACCGAAAACGAAACAGATGCATTTACTGGCAGATGGTTCCTTTTTAAAAAAATCCCTCGGACCCGTCGATTTTGTTTTCGAGGGGGACACAAAATTGGCATAAAATCACAGTAACATTTGCAGCCCCCTAAGCGGGGGTGGCACCATCCCTAAAATCTTAAATGGAAAGGGGGGTCGAATGATCCATCATTTAAAAGGTCTTTCAACTCCCTTTACAATGTTTTATTATAAAGGGAGTTGAAAGACCTTTTAAATGATGGATCATTCGACCCCCCTTTTCATTTAAGATTTTAGGGATGGTGCCACCCCCGCTTAGGGGGCTGCAAATGTTACTGTGATTTTATGCCAATTTTGTGTCCCCCTCGAAAACAAAATCGACGGGTCCGAGGGATTTTTTTAAAAAGGAATCATCTGTCAGTAAATGCATCTGTTTCGTTTTCGGTGCGCCACCCTGTATAAACGGAATCAATTTAAAGAGTTATTCAAAATTACGCGCATTTCTTATACGTGTGATGTAGCTAAAAGTGCAAAAACTTTTACATAACAACATAAATTGATACGAAATATTTGGCGACAAAGGTTATAGTAGATGTCACAATAATTCAATTGTTATTATCATCTAGTCAATTACATGATATATGCCAGGCTGCGTTAATAATGGGCATTATGGATGCTTGTGTAAAGCAGAATTGCACTCTTTGAAAATTATACATGTAGTTATCTATTTTTATGGTCAGTGTACTAAACTCTAAAAACTTTGAAAACAAATGTGATAAAATTTATTAGAAAATTTTGATGTATACCTTTTGTTTGATCTTGATAAATCTGCATTCCCAGCATCGAATTATTTCTACATTTTATATATTTGACTTCCTTTCTTTTCGAATACAATATATTTGGTTCCGCCCTTTGTTGAATCTGCCCCGTGTCGCATCGCGACTTGCGAATTTCCGCGTTTCGCTGTGCATATTTATTATAACTGCTGTTTATATACCTTTACCTCGACTTCACATGCCTGGTTTCCGCTGCCAATAACGCTACTGCCGATTCTAGTTACGTATGCACTTGTAGGCACGTCAAACCACTGCCACCACAAACCAATATTAAAATTTGATTCTCACTGAGGGAGCTTTTTATGACTTTCCGTCATTTGATTCAGATCAATAAAGATCACAGTGTATAAAATAACGTATTAGTGACAGAAAATTTCATCTGTTTTAACAATAATGTTTGCTAAATTAACCGGATTTGAAAAGATATCTAACAAATAAACCATACCATTTTCTATATCACACAATATTTACAAGCCCTACAACCAATTTTCTAAATAGTTTTCCCACATTTCTTGTGATATCATGACGTACTTCAGCATTCTTGATGGTGCTTCATTCTGAAACACTTTTATAGAGATAATTAGCAGTAAAGCCGGGTTTACACTATGTAGCAAAACCTGCTATATAGCAGATTTGTGTAACATCTCTCAATGCTCACATTTGCTAGAAGTAGAAAAAGTAACTCTAGAAAAGTGCTATATAACACTGCTATATGTCAACAGCAGCAGAAATTGTGCTTTTCATCGGGCGTCGGTAAAGATCAAAAGAAATACGTACTACATCTATATAGGTAATAGCAATGTTAAACAAATATTTTTCGTCTAGCATCTGCTATACCCATGTAGCATTTTAGTGTCATCAGTTCACAGTTTTAGCCTCCTCTGTGCGGACGTTTCTGCTCGGCGATCAACCATCGCACCTTATTTGGCGGTTTATTGATGGATCATCATCATTAAAGTCCCGTAATAAATCTGTTGCACTGTACTTATTTCTCGAAGCAAGAGACAGTCGAACCCAAAACCTCCGCTTCCGCCTCTTATAAATTCCACTAATATTCCAATCAATTTCAACCTTGTTGTGCCTACCAACATCACCTGCTCGTAAACAAACTAAAATATAACACCCCTTCGTATAGTGACCGCACGAAGATCGTAGTTATTTATTTGTTTACGAGCTTCTGTTATTTCCACTCGTCTTTATGCACCCTCCCCTTTCGCGTGAATCACTTCATCACTAATAAAAAGTCCTATTTTAACTCCACTCTTGCTGACTGTGACTTTCTTGAATAATTACCACATAAAACACAACATATCTGTCCCCTTAATGCGATTTGATTTCTTACTCATCCCATTATATTTAATTTAAGCCCCTGTTTTCTTATAAATTACTTTGTTAACTCCTGTTTACTTGTTTCTTCCACGATGAAAACGGGATAATTTGCTACCAAATTTAATACAAATTATTCATATAATACCGTGCCCCCTCAAAAAGTTTGCATTTTTAAACGTAAAACGTTGTCAGAGTGTACGAAAGATTTTCCTTTGTGCACTCGCTGCTGTTTTTAAATTATTAATAACAACATAACCTAACAATTTACTGATTTGTTCCGTCCCATACAGTTACCGCCTTGTTGTGTTGATTAGTGTTGTTTTATGTTTAACAGTGCTTTTTAACAATCAATTAAGATTTTATTTAAATTAATCCAATATTAGATGTAATTCCAATGCCAAAAAATGCAAACGTAATGCAGCTGCTTAATTTATATATAGAAGACATAAAGCCAAGTACCTACTTCGAAATAGTATATTACGTAACGTGTGTGGTAAGAAGCATTTTACGCACGAATGGAAAAGTTACGCACGATGCCGCGTAGCGGCGAGTGCGTAATTCCGTGAGTGCGTAAAATGCTCTACAACACTAGTTACGTACTATACTTTACCTACGACCTACTTCTACATGTATTTATACTCTTATTATTGATAATATTTGAACAACATCAACAATATTGGGCTATTTCTGCGATTTCCATGATAATATTAAATCCATCTCACTTTCACTCGACATTTTTTAATTGAATAAAGCTTTCCACAAAATACACAAACCAGTTATAAGTTATAAGGATAATAAAAAAGTGTTTTAAAAGTTTCTTGACAGTTCTTACGCAAATCGCTATTGCAGCCTATACCTAAGTTTGATGTTTTGACGGCTTATGTCAGATTTTTGAATAAAATGGCGACGTCTATTGACAGTTGCTAAGATGTTGCTAGGGAAGCCGTGCGATTTACTTTACAGCTGTGCGTTTTTTTTACCGTGCGTAATAGACGTCATTACATTAGCGCCGACTGTGTGTTATTGACTGATTACAGGGGGGGTCGTAGGTAAAAGTTATTTAGGACAGGACATTTTTGTATATTTTAGAATGTCCAGAAAAGTAAATGCGGTATGTAATTAACATTACAAAATGCAATGGTATATTGATATGACTTTTTCAGTTGCTTATAGCAGAGATCACTAATCAACTTCAATAATTTTAAGGTAGGTATAGAGTTTCTTTTTTTGTTTATCGTATTATTAATAGTATGTGTGTACACGATTTTCTAGCATTTAGAGTTCATCCTTCACATGAAAAAATAGTGGTCTAATTCCTGGAAACCAGCATATTCCTTATAACAGTGCATATTTCGCTGAAGCAGAATTAAATGGTACCTTTCGGAGATGCGCTCATTTGGCACCTATGCAAGTTAAGCACAGAACTGAGCGAGCATTTGACAGATGTGAAGTCTATATAGAATTTTGTGACAACATCGGAGAACAAAAATGAAACCAATTAATGGAGTAAATTCACCATTACTCACCATTATTATTACTGATCAGTAAAAGTATCCTCACTTCCATTGGTCTTCTACTATATTATTACGCTCCTTGTTTATTAGAAGTTGACCTTGTTTTTTAATCATTTCAATGATGGAAATCTATTTTTGTTCACATCCCCCCATTTTCTTCGGAAGTACTTGGTGAGGTGAGTGGGGTCTTCGTTAGGTCTATTGTGGCTCACCCCTAGGAATTACAATTCACCCCACAGGCCTGTGCTTCTGACGAAGTCCTTGGTTGTATTTGGTGATACTTTTTTGAAGTCGTTCGGCTCTAAGGTACTGTTACGCGAGTGCCCCAGTGAACTTCCCATATGAGACGACTATGACTCCTCCGCTCACTAGTCAAGAACAATCCAGAGACTACCTACCCTGCGCTCCCCTGCCACTAGCCGAAAACTATCGAGAAGAATACCTACCCCGCGCCTTCCCACATGTCGAGGGATTTCTAGTCTATCCAGCAGACAAGAGATTTTTAGAATTATACCCAACGCGTGATACAAATAGACGGCATCGCTGCACACAATAAATAGTCGTCATATCACAGAGTACACAGATGGTGTACTCTGTGGTCAAAGTCGTCATATAGATGGACAGCTAGTGTTTATATTGGAAGGCAATCGCGCATCGATAAAGTGTTTATTCAGTGACTTTCATATAAATTATAGTTAGTGTGATATAAATTATTAATTAAGGACATTAGTACATATAAATCGGTAAACAGAAATTAAGTAATTGAAAATATAAATTAAAATAAACGTTACAGTATTATAACCGAATATATTATACTTTACCCTGTACAACGCTGTGCATGAGCATAGTATGTGCTCCGCAGTTTCGTCCTCCAAATTACAGAACCGACATTCCGAGGTCTGAGCCAGACTTATCTTCTTTAGGTGGTAATTTAGTCGAATTTAGTCAATAATGTCCTGTAAGCAGTCCCGACAGAATGCGTAAGTTTGTTTTATTCCATTCCAGGATATGTTTTTTCTTGTACTCTTAAGGTAGTATATGAACGCCTTCGAGTGGGAATGCCCCGGTATATGTCTGACCAGTACGTGTAGGTTTTCCTCTCCGCCCAGGTAGCTATGGCTGATCTAGCAGTGCTTTCCGCAATGTCAATAAATGGTTCAGGTAGATAAATAAAGTCTCTGATCCCTTTTTTGCCAGGGTGTCGGTCTCCTCATCGCCACAAAGGCACCGCATAATGTTGTTTTCGATCTGTACATGCCGGGTTCGGGACTCGCTTGGTGTTTTTATATATTTTTTTCCAATCATATTTCTTGTTTGTAGAAAAAATAGTGTATGCAACTTTCATGTAATGGTTATTAATACACACTAGCATTAAACATACGAAACTCGCCTTGATTGTTGCATAATATACTATTAACATGCACAATAATATAGCTCACTCAATTACATTCCAATTTACTTTGGTATTTTTGTTTCTATTGAAATGGTAAATAGTCAAATTTTGTCCATATAGACTTTTCCAAATTCTTATATGTTTTCCGCATCGTGTAAATTGTCTGATTATGTTTATCCATATTTTTGCCAACGATGTAATACCTATGTATAAAAGTGTAAACATTGTGTAAAGATGATAAATTAACTCTACTTAAAAATATAAGCGTCGCGAAGTAGGGATCGAAAGGTCGTTGTAACTATGTTGTCAATAAGGATTGATTCTGGTCGTTTATTGAAGTCGGAAGCGCAGGTATTAATCAGATGAATATCTGAAAAGTTTTTCGAAGGTGTCTCTTTGGAGTTGAGCTAAAACGAACCCTCTTGTTTTATTGGCACACTTTTTCTTTATCTTTTTTCGCAGTCTGATCCCGTGTTATGGTAAGGCGGTAGTAATCTCAGCTGGTGACGTGTGACGAAGGACGGCAATCAACGTTAACGGTCATTCGCTGACCGGCGCGTCGGTCCGACCACTTTTCAACTTCGATTCTATCGAGATACGGCTAAATGCTGGGGGATTCCATTCTTTCTATCACGTCAGAACAATCTACCCTTATTTGCAAGAAGATTTAAACAGGGAAATCGATAATGTGTGATGTAATGCCGTTCGATTTGATCATTGCTATTTCCACTGCTATCCTTTTCTCGCTCCTTTCTGCTTTTAACACTGTCGTACATTTTGGGAATCAGCTAAAGGGTATTTATAAATATAAAAAGGTAAGGATAATAAAAAAATTGAAATTACAAGATTCCAGAAAAAATATGCTCTAAAATCTTGAGAGACAACTGAACTATTGATCAGTCATCAGAGTTTCATGGAAGTGGGTCAGATCTTTGATCACAGAATAGGAACTCTACTACTACTACGGTAATGCTGTTACGAAAATAGGGTATAGAATCTGTATCTGTAGAGTAGGGAGGGTGAGTGTAGGCTCACAGCACTTAAGCCACAAGTGACCCATTGTACATCCTACATAGGACTTCGTCCATCGTGTCCTTCCCAGGTAGGTGGACAGGTCACCAGAAGATTCCATTATATCGGCAGGTGTAGACACTCTTTCTTATTGACGATAACTCCGGACACTCGCATAAGACAAGCCTGACAGTTTCATCTTCCTGTTCACACTTCCTGCATAGAGAATTTGTCCACTAGCCCCATATGATGCGGAGGTGTTTCCTTAGTTGACAGTGGCCAGTCAGAAATCTCACTGTTAAACGTACGTTTTTCCTGGTCATCACCAAATATTTCTTCAGGTCATCTTCTCAGAGTCGCCCAGGGTGATCATGACAAGACTGCATCCTTATCTCTTAAGGGATTGAGCATGGGTGTAACGTTTGGCTAGTTCCGCAATTGTCGAAGTCGTTAGGCCGTAGGTGTCACTGGGTCCTGAAATTTTAGTCCAACCGCTTCCCTGGCTACAGAATCGGCAATGCGTTTACCTTTACTCCTGTCGTGCCCTAGAAATTAACAGAATGTAAAATTTAAGCAGTAGTAATAAAAAAACAATGACTACTCTTGGTTTTAAATAACTTCAAATGCATCGATTTACCACGCCTCTGGTATTCTCTGAGGCACACTCGATGAAAAATTTCATTTGACTAACGAATTGTCGGTGTGGTTATCCTTATAGCTCTTTTTTATTTTAGAATAAAATTATTTTTATGCGCGAACTGCTATGTAGTTATTGTATAGTTTTAAAACAGTTTTTTTGAGTAACGTATAACTGGTAAAAGTTTTTATCTGGGTTATTATATTTTTTTGTGAACATATTCAATTTAAACGTTCATATTAAGCTACACAAATAGTTGAGAAGGATCGTTCTGTTCGGTACAAAACATGCTGGTTACGTGAAACTAGAATTTCTACAAATTAAATCTGAACTATCTTTGACAATTTATGGAAAGTATGGAGGATAGGTTTAGTAACGTTAAGACTTACCAATTATTATATTTAATTTTAAATATTTTGAAAACTCACTTGTTTACATCGTAGTTTCCAACTAGAGTTGTGATAATTATAATAAATAATTTTATTGAAATTCATATTATCAAGAATTCTATGTCGTTTACAATTCATACACTAGACTCCACCAGTATTAAAAAAAACTGGCAATATTCCCTCATAAAATCTACGGAATAGAAAATGTCAAGTTTCAATTTTATTATGTTTTATGGAATATCGTCCCTGAACGTTAACTCATAACTTGTAGATGTTATTGAATTCTTTCTAAACGCATCTGTTCAAAACTTCTTTATGGGTTAGCACCGAAGGGGATAACATTATATTTATTTTGAGCTGACTCCTCAATATACTACAAAAATTATTTACTGTGGCTTGGAGAATCGATAAGGTTTTTAACATTGAATTATCTTGAAAACTGTTCGCATCTTTTTTTAAATCATAATGTTTTTCTACCACTAGTGATGCAAGTAAGGGCCACTCATGGGAAGAAATTTATAAAAGAACCATCAGAAAAAGTAGCGAAACATCTGCTCTCGATGAGCAGAAACAAACTACGCACCATAACGGGGCTACTTATGGGACACTTTCCCACAAAGGAGGGCTAAACAAAATAGGGCTGTATAACGGAGACCTTACATGCAGAAGATGCAAAAAGGAGACCGAAACAGTTCTGCATATATTATGCAACTGTGAGACGCTCGACCACAGGTGGCAGGAACTGTATGGTAGACCCCAAATGACTCTAGAAGACTTCTACAACCAACATGCTATAAAGAACCTGTATGAGCAAATACGGATTGGCTAAAGAGTATGTAGTCAGAACACTAGGAGGATCCACAATAAGCCCAAGACGCTGAGGTGGTGCCGGCGAAGGGACGGCTCCTTTTCAAAAAATATAAAAAAGGGCCAGTCACAGTTTTCACAAAAACTGAAAAACCGGGATCATCTTTTGAGCTTATTTATCTCATGATATATAATTTTGATGTTTGTCATCAAAGCCAGAAATTTAAATGATAGGTAGTAGCTAAATTTTTTTCAATGTTTTGGGACAATCTGATTTTTATATACAAAAATATGGATGCGAATTACAGTAAAAATGTAAAAACAATAATTAGAAAGTCTAATTATGTTTTTCTACATTCATGCAAAAAACAACACTTTTGTGCACCACATTTAATGGAAAAAGTGGTACTTTATTGCACTCATTATTTTATTGCACTCATCTGTCATTCTTGTGTCAGCTTTGTGATGATTAATGACAAACATAAACATTTAAATTAAATAAAAATCCATAGCAAGTACCTGATCCTGCTTTAATACAACAATAATATATGTATATCTTACTACTTAGTCTCAACGAGTTACAATTATTTCAAAAATCTTTAATTATTTAAAATTTAAATGGTCAAGGCGAAAACCAGCTATGATTGAGTACTGACAAGGTGGAGGCCATAAAGATACAAAAAAGAAGAACTGGTTGAGTTTTATTAGGTTAGATTAGGTTTTTGATATATTTATATTGTAATTTTCCAGTTTTTGCATGAATTTAGAAAAAATATTGTATGCAACTCTTGCAAAACGTGTTTTTTGCACTCGACGTGTTGTCCAACTCGGCCTAAAGACCTCGTTGGACAATTTCACGTCGCGTGCAAAAACACTCACTTTTTGCACTTGTTGCATAAATAACTATTAATACCGAATAAAAAACATTTATTAGTTTCTTATGAAGCTTAATTATGTATTAGTTCTTACGTAGGTATTTACATAATTGAAATTTTATCCATCTTTTTTGGAAACTACGAAGAGTATTTCAAACGTACGGTATTAACATATCTTTAATAAAATGATTTCTGTGAAAGACACCGCACCGCGTAAGTTTGCTAAAAATATTGAAACGCATGATATGGAAAGGACAAACAGTAACCTATACAAATATTTATAAACACGTCAACAAAATGGGGAGAAATCCCTGAGGAAAGTTATATATTTTGTTTTTGGAGTTTCATACAGGGTAATTTTTTTAAGCCATTTAATATTTCATTATCTTGATTTTTTTTTAATTTATTGACAAAATTCAACTGCAATTTGGACATTTTTCGTTCAGATACCTATAACATTCAAAAGTTCACAGATTATTACAAAAGACAAATTACACTTTGGTAAGTGTTATAGTGTTATAGTGATGTTAATGTGATGACCCATATTTTTAATCCATTTGAAGGAGAAAGCCGCTTAATAGCGTGCAAATTTTTTTTTATAAATTCGAATATTGTGAAATTATAAAGTTTACCAACAAATAAATATAATATTAATATCAATTCATCCAAGTCCACGGATAAATAAGTATTATATTGATAACAATTCACTAAACTCAATCCGCACCAAATAATAGATACTACTGTATTATTTTAAATACATATTTCAAATCCATACAAGCCCCTGTATGAAGGAAGCGGTCTAAGAAGGCTAAGCACCCTCAAACCTAAAATATTTCATGTTACAGTGGTACGCATTAGTAAGTGACCCGTTACTTCGTTGTATTGTAAACAATACTGTACTTGATGATTGGATTGTTTAGAAGTTATCCGACACCTAGAGCTGCGTTGAAATTTTCTTAAATATAGTACCTAGGCATACATAAAGTTGTTTTAATTCACCTTTCTTCTTCTCAGCAATTTTAATCGACTCACTAATAAATTTATATTATGTATTTTTTATTAAATATTTCCAAATTAGCATTCTGAGAACATCACGAAGTAACAGTTTACTGAAGTAAGGGGGACATTTGTATAGTGAGTCCAACATTTTTAGAAAATATATCTGACAACATTGCTTTATTTTATGGTCATCACACTGATTTTAGTTATACTTTACAAAAAGGTAATAATCAGGTACTGGCATAAATAGCTGAAGAAAATACTCCAAAGTCTAGAAACCTCCTATGACACAACTAAAACAAACACAAACACTGCCACATTTTTTTTAAAATCATATGAAAATCTTATCTCAAGTATATTGAATCTTTAAATTGAGCGAATGCATTAAATGTGCTGGCATAGTGAACTAGAATAATTCAGACATTTGAAAGACAAATTAAATAGTCAAAAAACGCACTTCAACACTATTAATTGTCTCAGGATTCGTCTGTGGCACAACTGAAATGGGTAGCACAGAAGTCTTAGAGCAAGTTATTGAAATCACCATGCAAGATCATTTAGTATCATCGCTACTTTTTCATACAGTCCATTCTATTATTGCAATTAAAGAAATAAGTTCATATCAGTTCTCTCTCAGCTACCTGATTAATTTGTATCTTCATATTCCACTCACTGAATTGATATCAGTCTCATAAATAATGATGCGATACCTTTCCTGAATTCTCAAACCTATTTTTTTTCAGTCAGTTATAACTTCACACTGCAATAATTTTTTGATATTCTCACTCTAAAATACTTCATACTAAACATCCACCTATGTTAATGCTTTTGGTTACATCAATTTCCATCCCTCGTTACGATGTATTTTTATGAATAAACCCTTTGTCGTAAATTTTAGTTGTATAATATTAACAAGTTATTCTTGAAACATTCCAAATCAACATAGTGTCAGAATAAGAATAGAATAAGCAACTGCACAATATATTGTTCCAATCACAATAAAAACAATATTCAATATAGTTGATTTATAATTATAGATATAAGGTGAAACATTTGATAAATAATAACTTCTTATATACGTTAACGCGTTATTTCCCGTGAAAATATTCTAAAAGCGAAAGGGCGATAGGATGCATAGGGTGAGGGGTAATATCATAGCTGTGGAGACAGTATTCTTATGTTGGGGTTCTGCACTGGAAAAATAAACCATAATAACAAGTATGTAGTAGCGAAAGGTGCCTCAATGAAGAAAAACTACCGTTTGGTTAAGCAGATTATGCACTTTTAGGACAGAGAGGAAAAAGCTGAGGTATACTACGAAATCATCAGACATCCATGGATTATTAGAAGACTTAGTGTTGTGTCAAGGGGAAGTTACCTCTGTAGTTTATGCTTCCCCCAGCTAGAAATTACAGCTATATCATTAACCTAAAGCTGCTACAGTTAGGTACCTACGTAGCAAATCAGTAGATCCAATTTTCATAATTTTTTGTGAAACATTTATTTTATGTTTTACCACGACGGTCAGTCTTCTTTTGCTAGCCTTTACACAATTGTAGCTAGAATTATTGCCTGGTTATAGTTAGGACATCTTCATTTCGTACGCCTATGGCTGTTACGAAAAGGGATGCGAAAGCGATGTGGTTCTAAAGAAGGAAGACATTTCGACCTCATAATAATTGCCTATTATGTGAATTCAGGCTAATAAATCAAAAAGAAAATATGCGCTTTTTAAATTGCCATTTAAATTCATATTGAGTCTTTTTTCGCTTTTCGCCCTAATTTTAACCTATTTAAAACATATTATTAGGGCATTAAACAGGTTTTAGTTTACTGTATACTGATTTTTGTTTTATTCATGGCTTAAAAAGTGCTAAGAATTACCAAAAATATAATTAAATCGATTTTTACCGCCTTAGGGTTAGGACATATCACTAATATGGATATTAACCTTTGCTAAAATAAGGAGTCTTTTTTTCAAAAACATATAGTCTAAGTGTGAGAACAGGGAAGACAAAGGCAATCAGAAGAGAAGACAGCAGTACAAAAACTGAAAAGTTGAATATTTTCTGACATACCTACACTTAAAAAAAGTAATGAAAACCATAGTACCTACCTACCTACTTCAAATCACTCAAATGAAATTTATTTCCGTTTTTAAATTACCACATAGATCAGTTGTATGCAAAGTTTCGGTTATCTTCTTGTATTAGTTGAACTGAATGAAATGGTTGTTGTAATAAACAAAAAATTAGAATCTAATGTTAAAAAACACTCAATGTATGATATGTTGTATCAATCAAGAAACAAAAAATATGATAATTTTATAGTTAGAGATATTGCTACAGTGATTTTGTGAAATTACTCTTTATTTGCAACTATTTTGAGCTTAAAGGTAAACAATAGTATACCTATTATACACAAGGTGGTGAAGACTATTATTATTGACCGAGCACCTAAATTATTTCACGAGGGGCTTTTTCCCGAGCGGAATAATGTGCGAGGCTTATAAATGTCTTCACCACCATGATGTATATACACATTTTTTTCCACTACCAGCCAAATTTGAGACACAACACCTATAATACTTATAGACCACAGCATTTACAAACGCAACATGAGAAGCGTGTACCTCGTCGTCTGATTGACAAGTACACTGTCTGTTTTCGCTCCATTGATTATGATCGTATATACTCCTTAAGTCATCAGTCATTTTTGGTTAAGCGCGAATTTTAAACTAATGGCATTTAAATTCAAATGATTTCATCTTAATTTCAAGCAGCAAATACGTTAAAGACAATCTCCAGTGTATACCAAAAATGTTGCGCAAGTTTTTATTGAACTACTTTCCCTGGATTCTCAAAATATTTGAATTAGTCCATTATTGACCTAGGTTAATAATAAAAAAATATTAACCACTAATAGAAAAATTCAATTCCTCAGTTGACTAGAAGAAACAATAATTGTAAACTTGTTTATTTTCTGAGGCAATGTATGTAAATTTAACTGTATTCTAATATAACTTCAGGTTCTTATTTTTATTAGAAAACGATTTCTTATAATTTTACATCTAAGAAAATATCTATTTATGTTTGCAGAGCCAAATTTTTCAATTATTTTTTAACCGGTACCTACAAATTCTAAAATATAATTTTTTTCTGCTTAAAATTGCCCATCTCTAACCGTGAATCATAATAAAGTTTGCTTCTAAAAATTTCAAGGATTTTATTCAGGACGAGACTGAATAAATAAGAAAAGCAGCAGGAAAGCTCACGTGAAGACGAGTCCAAATCTAGTTTTTATTTCACATCAAGCTAGTACAATAATTTGTCGACGGGGTATTTGTCACTTTATTACTAGGTGCGGGACAGAATAAGCTAGACTCGGAGGATGGGGTACAACTTGCAACTGGAAGACGTGGACCTTCAGGGAGGTGGTAAAGTGGAGGTGTCAGTATTGCGCGGAGTGACTTGCGTGCGTCCGCCCGCTTCGTATTGCCGGCTCCGCTATAGATATACACACATACAAACAACACAAAGTGCAGCGGCAGCGGCGCATCTATGAACGCGCGGACCGCCTACGAAATCGTCCTAGCATCTTCAATGACCCTTTTGCGCAACAACACAACTAACTCTTGTTCTTTCTAGTGAAAAAGAAATAATTAATAGAGGCTGTTACCGTTTATGTGTTTAGTTGTGTTTAGGTGTTGTTCTGTGAGTGTTGTGTTTACCACTACCGATGAAGTATTGCGAAACGCGTATGCTGGCCTCTTTTGCCCAGGTACATTATTATTTTTAGATTATTTATACATCTATATCCACGTTTTCTTCACAATTAAGATATTTTTTAAAGAACCAACAATAATTCAAAAAGAAAACAATTTTTATTAATAAAAAACATACATAGGTTATTGATATTGCAAGGTTAATATCTACTTTAAAACGTATTGTTTTTCTTTGGAGAATTTTATAAACATAAACAAGTAAATTTATCATATATTTAAATGTTGGTGCATTGTTTCTGTTTATAAATCGCTTTATTGTTAATGTATAACAAATTATATTTGTACACTGACCTTGCATACGTTCATCACGTAAATTAGAGGGGTTTTTGAGTTATTGGTTGTAGCAACGTGTTGATTATATGAATTCTCAATGTTCGCTCGGTGTCAATGATTTGTTTATTTTTTAATGACTGTTTAGTTTTTTTAACCACTTTGAATTGATCATTATTAATTTGTAATTTTATAGGTATTTGAAACAATTATAATTATTAATTATGTAATCCTTTATAGGTATAAATTTTTAATTTGCAAATATAGAATATGTGGATATGGATTTATTTGAAATATAATTTATAAAAATTAATATTCAATTTATACCAGTTGTTACTATAATTTATTTATTTATTGATATTTTGGAATAAATTTGGACGAATGGATTATTTACTTATTTAGATTGGGTCTTAAGTGAAAATACTACAAAACTGCTAGTTTATTTGGTGAATCTGCGGTTGCTTTTTCTCATGTTCTTTATTCATAAATAACAATAAATAGATTTCCAAACCGATTATAGCAGGATTCCCAATTCAATTCATTTAATAAGCGAACTCTTTCACGTGTGAATATTTTTAATCTTATTCAAAAAATTTATCAAAATGGACATAAATATAAACTAAAATAATTATATTCAAAATAAAATTATAATTTTAAAATGTATTCTATATTTTTGTTCAGAAAATAAGAAAATAATTGTAATATTCCAAACTGAAAATCTAAAAAATTGAAAAAAATATTGTACCTAATTATTTTATTAAATAGGTAGGTATCTATCTCATAATGAAAAAACCTCCTGGAATGTGTGAATAATGAAAAGTTGTTAAATAATTCTCAACAGAACTAAATAGTCATTTGAAATAATGTAACTTTTTTTAAATTGAAGCTTATCCGGTATAAAATTTCGCAGAAACTAAGTACATTAGGTACATCATATTAAATTAATTCACAACTAATTGGAATTCTTACAATTCAAATAAAATTAATTTTTAATTAATAATATTCAAATACAAACTGTTTGCAAACGTAATGTGGATATTCACTCACCCCTACTTATTCATTTTTCCACAATTGGAAAATATATTTAGTTTCTGGAAATTGGACTTTTGATTCTCACTTGAGTATCGTCCCAAGCTACTTCACTCTTTTGCTTAATTTAAATATTTTTTTAATCAGGAAATTCACTTTTCTGAAAATATTTTTCGTAAAGAAACTCCCAGTAGTGATTCAAATAAACGTAACTATTCTGTTCAAAATTTACATATTGCTGCTCAAAATCAAGCTACACCTATTCATTTGTGAAACTCGTTTTTATTTATTCAGTATTCGTATGTTTATGGAATAATAAATGGCTTTTTAACCAACAAAATCATCACAAACATTGTCATAGATTCGTTACTTCGACTTACGTAATAATTTTCAAGAATACCTGTCAATATGGAGAGTTTGTTTAAAGTAATTAACAAACTAATGGTTATTTGTTTATCTCTTGCGAATTGAATTTTTTTTTGGTGATGATTATGTTTCATTGGAATAACAAAGTGCTAATAATACCTATAGTAATGGACCTCATAATCTGGTTTCAGTTATGTTGTTTAACCAATTATAAGAGTCACTTATAACGAAACATGACGAAGAATTTTGATAAAAGTACCTATATAAACGTTTTCAAAAATATAAATTCCCTATTTATCGAGAATTTACCTACCAAATATCGAAAGTCGCAGTCGGTCGAAAGTTGTCTTTCATATTTTGCATATTGAGCTAGAGACAAACATACTTTTCAAAGTATTTTTGTTTTTACATCCTTTTGGAACCAATTCTGAAAGCAGTTATTCCTCTCGCTTTCTGGTTCATTCAAAATGCAGCTGTTGGAGACATTGACTGCATCTGCTGTGGACTGGAATCTTTGACCATTCAGTTCATCCTTAATTTTTGAAAAGTAAAAAAGTTGTTAGCACTTGGGTCGGTTCTTCAAGGAATAAGATCCAACAATTCGATATTTTCTTGCTTTCAAAACCTAATAGTTTTTCGAACTGTGTAGGATCTTGGTGGAGGATAGTTTTTCGAAACTCAGCAATTAAGTACTTCCGGAAAAAATGTACCTATTAGAAGTAACAGTTCTTTGATTTCGCAAGGGAATTGCTGCTACATGACCCACTTTTGTATGTCGCCGCCACAATCTTATTGTTAAGAGTTAATAACTTTTATCGATTTTTGGTTCATCTTTGAACACCCAAATAGTCGACGTGGTTTATTATTCGGATTTAATTCAAGCGCCTGGGCTGACTAGATGATTCCTCATGTAGAACTTTTTGATTTGTGGTCTTTGAAATGACCAACAAGGCTCAAATTTCATTTTTATTTTCTTGGATAGCTAAGGAAAACATCGACGTTTTCCTGGGTGACTGCCGCTGTAGGTCTTGGATTGTCGCTATAATATTAATCCGCCTACGAGACATTGTCAGCTAATGTAGTGCTTCATTGCCGAAAACAGCAAACAACTCAGCAAGACAGTCTTGTTTTGTCTAGGAAAATTGTAAAAATTAATTTGCGGAAAATTTCTCTCATTGAACGGAGTAGTTAATGGTTTTAGTTAATTGAACACGACATTTAATATTTGTTGTCAGTCGCCAATTTTGTTGTTATATGCAACACCTAAATATTAATATATAAGAAAGTGGATGCTACAATTTTTGAGAAATACAAGGAAGATATAAGAGAGGCCAGCTTCTGCGTGTGTCAACGTTGGTCTAATGAAAGTTCTAAAAATACTAAAATTTATAAAAAAATGAGAGGAAATTATTCAAAGAAGGAATAAGTTATGCAACTGGTTTTGGTAATATCAATTAACCTAAATTGTAAACTATCTCTATGGAATCGATTTAATTAACATTTTTCAAATAAATTTGGCTTTGTATGCACAATTTTAGAAGCATTTTATAATATTTAATCATAATAATATAGAATAATACGGGTATCGGTACGAATATAAAACTTATTTACAAATTAATAGTTAAATTGATTCCGGGTTTGACTGGTTGAATTAAATAAAAGCTGTTTATATAAACAATGGGAAATATATTTGCTTTATTCCTAAAATACCATTCGGATATATAAATAATAAAACATAATTTCCCCTATACAATATACAAGTAGAAAACAACACATTTTCAGTAAATTAAATCTAAACTTGAAAATAAATATTTGTTTAGTGGCATTTATTATTCATCTATTTATTTGTATTTAACATATTAGTTATATTTGGTAAATGTTATTAATTCAACGAAATTATTTTTTATATTTATTTTTCATTTATACAAATCTTTTGCGTAGAATTGAATGATATAAAAATACCACAAGCAAAAAAATGCAATTTCAAAAAATATGCATGTATACTTGGGGCAGATTAGTTATTAATAAGAAAATTTGTTAATATAAATGCGTCATGGGTTGTGTAGCATGTACCTACCTACCTACGCGATTTGCAGAGTGAGAAAATATGTTTTACTTAAATAGAACATAATATACAATTTAATGTGAAAAAGTAAAAAGTAATCAAAAGCTCGGTTATGAGGATGTCCCCCACTACCTTGGTAACCGTCGAAGGGGGTGTCTTGCTGATAACATATAAGTATTATCAGAGGCTGGCGTAGTGCAGTATATACCTATTTGTTACAGATCCTATATTTGTACAAATTTTGGTGGTTTGTACTCATTAATTTCCCTCTACGCAGGGAAATTTACGAAGGAATTAGATTATTGTCATAGCAACATGTCAAAATGCAGGCATCTGATTGGCTAAAATTAACTGGTATAAAATTTTCAATTCAATTTTTGCTACCCTACCTAATATAAACAGAAGAAAGAAGTAAGTTGTATACTAGAAATTTGAAAATTTGAATTTATCACTAAAAATAAAAACACGTTCATCATTAAAAAATTAAAATTAAAACTCTCTGGTTTTATAAATTCAATTGTTTGCAAACTTTAGGATGAATAATTTGGAAAAATAATAATACAAAATTTTAAGCATACCTATATAATCTCTATTTCTGTTAAACGTGTCCATTATGTCGTACTGCTTTCTTATTCACCATTTGCTTATCATTTCTTCGGTCGATCATTATCTCGTTTCTCCTATTCATTACTGTTTCCGTAGTCTGCACTGCTACTTGCTTTCTCGGCTCCCATCTTTTCTCCGCCTCAATTTCCATTGTGCTCTACTATTTCACCATTTGTTGAATTTGTCCTACTTAGAAAAAATTGTGTGCCATTTGTTTCGTACTTTTATCTAAATTGTGGAATTAATGTTCTATCTTTTCTGCATCTTCAAAATGTATAGGTATAAATAATTGATCGGATCCCCGACCCAATTAAACAAAAGCCACAAGAAAAATTATAAGTTTGTTCAGCTCTCTTCCTAGATGTAGCTCAAACCGTTGACAAAGTTTGGCACAGAGTTTTAGTCTGTTTGATGTTCTTGGTAATTAAACAATGAGAATATTGTGACTTGGAAATTAAAGCAAGTACCTATACCTCAAAAAAGTGATTTTACCAGTATTTCACCTTTAATGTACACATAGGTATCAGAACTGAAGCAAATAACTCTGGTAACCTTTGCAGATGATTCAGCGATTTTTGCAAAAGAACATATAATTGAGATACACCACTATACCAACAGCTTGTTATTCGATGTATAAATTGATTCAGAAATGGATACTCGAATTGAATTAGATAAAATCAGTTCGGATCGAATGCGGAATTTTCCTGTAGGTACAGAAATAAGTGGTTATGAAAGTTTCCCATGAAAATAAGGATAAATATATATATAAATATATATTTCTTCACCTGTAAGAAATCTTATTAGCCTACAAATTATGTTGCAATTAATATAAAAAACTCTCACTCCTGCACCCTGCCCTCTTATTCATAATCGTACCGATCGTTTGGAGTGAGTCAGTGAAATTAGATGAGTTTGTACAATTTTAATGCCAATATATTCTGACATAGAATAATTTTTTTATAATGAAAACAAAAATGAGTACATAAGAACACTTGTTTTTAGAAAACTAAAAGACTTTTGCTGGAAAATAAAGATAAAAAAATTTATTTTCTGAATATTTATTTTTTCCACTTTGTGCGTACTTCTTAACTGTTCTCTCCACGTTCAAGAATCCATGCAGTGCCCCAAGTAAAAAAGCAGCATGTATTAAAAAAATTAATTAGATAGGAGATGTAGGTATATATCTTCACAATTGTGATTGAATACAGGTAGAGAAAGAATATTTATTTGTACAAGATAAGTAACTAGTTTTTATGTGTTATACAACTAGGTACAGCATTTTTAGGTATATCTAGGTATGTGTAGTTAATATCCTATAGCGCGAAATTAAGGCTGTTACAATTTATACTTACGTTCTTAAAGATCCTCCTCAGCTTTGAAGTGCCCCAAATCTACTTTCGTTTACTTACCTTACTGTAACTTGTTCAAGCAGACTGACTGCAGACTTCATAAGTAGGTATTTTCAAACTGCGGTTGAATGGTCAAACTTCAAATCCCAAGGTAGGGTCCTGCAACAGTATAAATTAATATCCTTTTTTTAAATAAACCATCTTATCAACAGTTTCCGAGTAATAGGTATCTATGAAATGACTCAAGCTATCTATAGTGAAGGGTAACGTAAAACTAAAACTATAGTTATCCATAAATATTATATTATAAATATATAAAATCCTATTATTCATACCTACCTCTTCAAAAGAAATGATCTTCGTTTATAAACACTGCACATGAGAATAGAATCTCGTATCGTCAAAATAAGGCGAGACGAAACTAGAGACGACCTTCTCTTGTTTTTTATCACGCTTATCTCGTGATTTCAATCAAATATAGAAACCAAGCAAAATTTTAACGCGTTTAAGTTAGGCTCTGTCATAGTTGCACACAATTTATGTCAAATATAATAGAACCTAACCAGAATTATTGTAAATAATCACTTGCTAAAGATTGTACACGCATTGCGCGTCCACCAAAGTATAGATACGCGTATCCACCAAATTATCGAAAAGTGTTGAATCTTGCTGAGCTTTCATGCTGGAAATGAATGTTATTGTGAACTGAAATATCGCATTGTTATGTAATATTCTCCACAATGAAATATCAGAATTATGTAGTAAATTTAATAACACGTAATGTCGAAGAAATAAAAAATAAAGAAATTATGCATTTTATCGAAACATTCGTATTTTTGTATAGCAGTATATTGTTCTAACATTTGAATTAACAACAATATACCTACTGACATGACGAAAATAATAGAACATGCTAGAAAAGTAGATTAACAAAAATAAAAATGGTTCAATTTCGTGGAAATGTTAATAACATTGTATTGAGTAATAATTCCGTACCATTATAAAGTTTGGTTAGGTTAGGATGTTGTGAAACTTGAACACAACAAACAACCAAAAAAACTGTTTGATCGAATTAATAGTGCTTGTTTAGCAAGATTTTTTTATCGAAATTATTAAGCTAATCAAAAAAACTATTGATAAAGTGTATAGATATAGAAAAAACTAAATACTTGCCAACATATTGTTGTTGTATACAAGTATATGCTTTTTTCAATTTTAATTTCTCAACTACTTTAGATTTACCTTTGAGCTATACTAACAAAACAGGAAAAAATATTTTCAAACCACCACCAATAATTGATATGAAATTTTTATTTGCACAAATACGAAATCACAAAATAAAAGACAGAAATATCAAGAGATAAACTCTCGTAGCGAGCCGTCGGAAAATAGAAACCGACGCTGACATTACGGCAGTTGGCGTTGAACTGAACCCCGACCAACCCTTACGGTTGTATACTATATATAGCATCAAAATATACACGTAAACACTGCCCCAATTCCTCGCTCGACACATCTTCAAAGGGAACGCGAGAGGGCGGCTAACTTTGGAAATTAAGCGGAAATGGGGAAATACTGAAAAGAGTAAATTATGGTAACATTTTTTCAGTGGTTTAACCACGGATTAACAGATTTGTTGTTTATTATTTAAAGGGTTAATTGCGTCAGAAACGTTTAAATGATTTGAAGTTAATCAACTCCTAACGCATAAAATACTGTAAGAGCTTTTGTAAGGGTAAAAAAACGAGAGGAAATATATGAAACGAATTTATTATATGTTTACTTTTATCCAACCTAATTCTACAATACAGTGGTACATGAAAGCACCTCTCTTTATTGCATTGTTATAGTGTTGTCTTAAATCTGCGAAGTATTTTAGAGAAAACATGCATAAGTAGATTAGTTTTAAAAGGACGAATTAGTCAAGAAATCAAAGATATGTAGAAGTAGAAAACAATATGAGAGAAGCGTGGCAAAAAATTTCTAAAAAATAAAAGTATTTATAAACAACCTGAAAGGCAAGGGCTTAGTACAAAAATATATCCCGATGGTAAATTCGGACCATAATATTTAGAAATAAAACTCGATTTTAATTAACATTATACGTCGACGAAAATTTTGCTTCTAGCATAGTTTTTTATGATGAGACAACTTTTTGATGGAACAGTTAATAGCCATAACTCAAGGTATTGGTTAAATGAGAATTCTCATTGGATTCATGAAGCACATACCCAGCATCCACAGAAGTTAAATGTTTGGATGAATTGTCGAAAATAGGCTTATAGGCCCATTTTTTTATCGACGGAAATTTGAATGGTGACAAGTATGGTATTTGGATTTACTAAATAACGAAATTATTCCTGCACTTTAACAGAATGGGCAATTACCACAAATTGTTTGGTTTCAACACTATGATAGCCGGGTTAGGGGTTTTCTGAATACGAATTTTCCAAATCGATGGATTGGACGTAGAGGATTTATAGAGTTTCCTTACAGGAATTGAGACAAATAATTATTGATGAAAGTGAACTAATACGTGGAGAAGTCTTGGAAAGAGTGACTCTAGAATCTGTTGATATGATGACATATTGTCAGCAAGTAAACAGCGAGCATTTTGAACATTTGAAGTAATTTTGTTTCTCATTATTCTAAAATAATGAAATGTACACCTATTATACAACTAACTGTGAGTTATTCCATTTTGTTCCATTGCATTTACCTGCAAATTTTCAAAAATAAATACTTTTCGTTTAAAAGATATTTACTTGGTTCCATACTTTATCCCAACCCCGTATTTGTAGCTCATTTTGTTGACGTTTTTATGTTACGTTCTTACGTTGAAAAAATTTTGTTCATTCATTAAACATAACACATTATTTTAGCTGACATCCCAAAAAATGTGTGGAAGTGATTAAGGAAATAGCGACAACAAAAAATCTTATGCATTTTCCTAAGGTTTAAAAGTCAAAATCGATTAGTTTTAATAGGAAATACTTAAACAATAATAATTATTCTTTGAAATCCTAGAAAACAACTCGGTTATGCGAAAGTGTTGATGAAAAAAATAAGTTTTGAAAAAATCGCCTTTAAGATTCTAAATAATTTATGACTAATTACAGTGGTATTCTAAAAATTTCAAACAATAGAAACATAAACAAGAAAAACAAACATTACCTATGTTACTAATTATACCTACACTTCATAAAGTAAACTATTGAAAAAATTGAAATCATTTGAATAGTTAGAACGTTTAATTTTCAAATATTGTTTAATAGTAATTAAATATTATATTACAATACGACCAGTCTCTGAGTATAAAAGGTACCTGTCTTCTGCCGAGTATAATCTATACATTGTGTTATTTATAAGATGCGACGTACAAAACTGTCAAACGCGAGCTAACTTTTCTACCAAATAGCGTTCATAAAAAATAATAACAGATTTGGAAAGGTCGTTGAAAAATAAGTTCAAATGCACTTTTAATTTTCTTAAATTCGTTCTGGTTCAATAAAAAAATGGATATTTATATTTCAAAAAGTTGAACTTCATTTTCATACCTTGCACTTTCGAATAGTTCTAATCAAGTACAAAATAGCAATACGCATTTTGCTTGCATGTAATCTACCACCTATGATATATATATATTTATTTTTTTTTAGTTTTCTTGTGCATGATTGTCATTGTCTTTTCGATTCCTTCTCGATACGAAATTTGCCATTATTAATATGTACCTAAACGAAAAAGTGCAGTACAAATTAAAGGAAAGGAAAAAGTAATAGAAAAAAGCGTCAAGTGTCGTATGTATCTGTATTGCTACATTAAGTAAATTATTAACTGTTCACAATAATTGGGAATGACCTTTTTTTATTTAAATTAACGTGCTCTGCTACTATGGCCACTTGCACGGCAGCGGTTACAATATATCAACTATAAAATGAATCATTGATACAATAATACACACAAAATAGGTAACAGAAATGTTTTATAGTTTTTGGTGAAGCAGCACGTCTTTGAGGAATTGGGGTAGAGAGGTAATTTGCTCAGAGTTACTAAGGATTTCTCTGTAATTTGTGTTTATTTGAAGCTGTTGGCTTTGGACTAATTTGCGTGACACTCGGTCAAAATGTGCTTAATGGTTGGAGTAGAGTTGCAGTTGGAACAAATGGGTCTGGGGGTAGTATACATTAGGTATCCATGGTAAGTCTTGAATGGCCAATTTTTACTCTTCTTGTTGCGGGTAACTCTTGCCTTGAGAGACCTGCGAAGCAATTAGGCTGGGGATTACCAATCGTACGCTTCATTTGCCGAAGAGTTGTGTCGACAGTATCCTAATGCTGCTGCCAAGTTACTTGAACAGTGATTTTAAATCCTTTCCAATAATTATATTTTCGGTAAATGTAGTTGCAATTTTTGCCTGTTAGTCAGCAAGTTCGTTGCCCTCGATTCCTTTGTGGGATGGTAACCAAATTAAAGTAACTGCTGGAATGACATTTAAAAATAAAAATTTAGGTACCCATTATAATATGAAAGATCCGCCTCTGCGACTGATACTCTCTTCGAGTTAAAACAAATACAGAATTTAATCATTTTATCAATTTAGCAACTGTAGATTTTTTCCTGTGAAACAATATCACTAATTTCGCGTCCGTTACGTTGTCCCGAAAAAATAACAGAGCAGTGCGTCTAAAGAATTGGAGTTATTTTGGCACAGCACTCCAGTTTTCCCCCTTTGAATAATCTCTCACCCTCTCTCTATCAAACCAATAAACAAACAACATCCCCTCTGAATGTGAAATACTTTTAATATTTCGGATAACGAAATTGTCTTTCGATGTTTCAATGCGACCCTCATGTACAGCAGAGGATGCGAAATCAATTTTTACACATGATGACGATTCAAGATAATGAGGTGAATACCGAGAGTGTTAAATTTTTACAATTTTTATTACGTTTTCAAAAACAATAGAATTAAACCATTGCATGGTAAATTGCATGGAAGAGGAGGTTTTAAAAAATTACAGATTTCGTCGATGAAACATTAACAAGTATTACAAGATACCTAAACCTTGTTAAGAAATATTCATAACTATATCATAAAACTGCCAGTATGGCACTTTAAAGTGCTAAAAGAAATTAAATTGCTTCTACTTTTCTTATCAAAGCTGAGGTAAAAGGGCATACGAAAGTAAGTGAGCCTGCATACATAGTTAGTTATCCGTCTCATTATAGCAAATAGCAAGAAAGCGTGAAAAGATTCTCTTCCTGAAATTCAAGTCTTTTATATTTAAATTGCTAACGGTGGCTCTCCATGTAAATATACGTTCGTTCATCACAGATACAGATATTTACTCAAGTGTATTTTTCTTCGAAGAATTATTCAGAAGAAGTTTTTTACCCTACCTCTCCCGCCTTCTAATTTCATTGTTCTTTCACCCTTACTGGATGTTTTATGTTTCTTTGGAGGTTTTTTATTTGACTGTTAGAATGATGCATCTAATAAGATGCTGAATTGTACCCTGACACTTCCGATTCAGAGACGGGATGGCCAATTCATTCAGAAAATCATTGCGTTTTTTTAATCTGAAACAGAGCCGACTTAAATTTTTTTCCAACGATTCGAAATATCTCAATTTAACCACACAATCGAGATCTTTTTATGTATGTAGGTACATATGTATATTGGGGTGACATTCACTGAAACCTGAAAGATCTATTGTGTCCCGTTTCTACTACTTGGATACAAAATATTGATACTAAAAACTCTATTAGACCTATTTCCTGGAATTTTTTTCTTCCCCCCCCATACCCCACTTTTTTCTTCCATCACTATTTTGACCTTTTTCAGATAATTTGCTGCGAGGACACCTACTGAAACACTGTGCAGTTTTACTGACCTAAGAATTCATCTGTTCTCAACTAGTTGTAGGTATCCCATATTTATTTTCATTTGAAACATTATCATTACCTATTTTAATCTTCATATTCACCCTACTGCCGTCTAGTCATCTTTTTCATGCAATTTATATCCGCTCCTATCTGGTATTTCCAATTTCAATTTCCAGAATGCTCAATAATAATTTCTCCTACATATTTTTTATAAATCTAAAGTGTTAAATTGCCTAAGAACGAAATTCCATTCTGATGGTAGTCAATCGGTAATTGTTTTTTGGTTATTATCAGTTTTATTATTTTCTATCACTCCAATCCTTATTAGAAATTCTCTAATCAGACGTTTATTTTGTAGCATGATTTCAAAATAAACTCTTCTCCAGTTCCTTCCGGTTTGTAAACCCTTTCATCGAGTAAATCTGCCAATCCGATTCTGCATCCTTTTTATAATAAGTTCCGGTAAGCAAAAGCGTTGTCTGTCGCCCTTCTGCTTATTTTCCCGACGCCGTAATTTTAGTCATCAATGCCTCACGTCGCTTCGGAATTCTTATAAGAAGTTATGACGACAAATAATAATAATAATATGGAAATATTTTACCTTTTTTTATTCATAAATTTTCCCAATTTCGACCCATCTCATTTTCAGCCCGAACCACATAAGGCAAGTGTTTTAAGAATCAGCATATTAATGCTCCTGATTCAAATTGGAACACTATAATCATTTAATATCGGTCACCTAGAATTTACTGAAACACTTAACATTCACATTTGTTTGTTTGCTTACCTTTATCTCTTCTTCTTCTTTTCAAGTTCCTTCTTCCCTTTCAAGCGTCGGATGTGGATTCTATGTCTTTCTGTCTCTTGCTAGGTTTTTCATTTCTGCTATGGTTTTTCCTTTTTCTAATCCTATCTCTTGTACTTGGTTTAATCATTTTCTAATAGGCCTACCCCTTTGTTTTTTGATCTGTTCCCAATCTCCATTATTTTCTTAGTTAACCTATTTGGTTCTATTCTTACCAGATGACCATACCAGCTAAGTTTTTTTTTAATTTTATCATTATAAGTTCCTGTTAAGTTTTCTCTCTGACTTAGTTTTCTCTGCTGTTTTCTCTTAGATGTTGAATTTCTATGGCGTTTATTCTAGTTTCGTCTTTTTTTCGCACAGTCCAATTTTCACTTGCATATAACATTGCAGGAACTGTTATCATTATTATGGATTTTCATTTTCACTTCCCAAGTCTATATCTTGAAGTCCAAGAATTGTTTAGTAGTATATTTTTGTTGATTTATTTGCTCTGTTTGTTATTTCTGTATCTATTTTTTTATCTTCCGTTACTAGGTGTAGTAGTTGAATATTCAAATGTTGTTACTCATTCTAGCGTTTGTTTTTTGCATTTAATCTCCTAATTATTTTTATTACCTAGTTGTTTTTTATTTATTATAATCACTTTTGTTTTACGTTCACCTTCTCTAACCTAACCTAACCTAGATTTATGAATAGTTACGTTCAATCTCAAATAATCTCGGAAAAATTGAAATCTATGGATTATTTCAAAACTGGGTGCTTAAATATCGAATTAAAATAGTTTCAATATTTCTCTATCGTTTTCTATTTATTAGAACCAAAAGATATATTTATATTTTTTTCAGAAACAGTATAAATTACTCGAACTCGGCTGACACTCGGCACAGAGATGCCGATTTTGCTAAAGGGTAGAGGGTGAGCGATTAAGCTAAGTGGTATATGAACCCATAAATTTGAGGACCCGTAACACGCAGGGTGACTGCCGGCTTGCTGGCCATTGCCCACTTAAACGAACCAATTAATAAATCGGACAAAATCCTGTAAGAGTAAGGTAATAGGAGTTATTAATATTTAGCAGTCTCTATTTAGTCTGAGAGGTGGTAAATGGAAGGGGTGTTACAAATGATTGCTGTCGTTGGCAGAACGTCGGCCCAGCATCTGGCGCATTGACATGTCCAGTGGAGCCTCATAAATTTTAGAAGTTGTTAAGTAAACCAGGACCGTTTTCTAGGAGTTTCATATCTTCACATGTATGTACAAACAGACAAATATGAATATCATATTATAAAAACACGGAAAGGCATTAACGGGGCACTGCAATATAGAACGATGACAGACTCCTAAATGAAACTGAAGAGGAAGCAATAAGAATTCTAAGGTATAGCCTCTTAAGTTATTGCCTTTATTCCAAGCTCAAGCCTGGGGATTACCAACTTCATCAGGATAACTATGAAAATAAAAGAAACCTCATGTTTAAGTACAATATTATTGAAAAACTCACCAGAATTAGCATATACACTGTGTCCACTTATGTTCGCTCCATACGGGAAACTTTTTTATTATCAATTTCTGGAAAAAAAACTCATTCTTCATAAAATGCTCGGCATATTCTAAAATCTGAAATACAATTATCAGATATCAATTTTTAGAATCAATTGTTACGTTTTCATTCCTTAGTTTTTGTGATTTTCTCATGGAGATTCTCATGTTAGCGTCTACGCCACGAGCCAGAATCAGTGCTGCCTATTTTCGTTATTCAGATAATAGAAACAATATTAAACAAGCACAAAACCTATTTTTTCAATATAAATGGATACAATTGCATATTTGATCGTAGTTTTTGATTATAATCAACTTTTTTCCATCATATTTTTCGATATTGTCAAATTTAAAGGTACTTTACTCCTGAGTAGAATTCATATTTCTTGACAAAGCTCGTATAATACTGAAAAAAATTGATACCTGATTATCGTATTTTAGGTTTTGGAACATGCAGAACATTTTATAAGGAATAAGTATTTTTCCTAAAATTGGTAATAAAAAAGTTTTCCATATGGTGCGAACTTAAGAGGATACATTATATACTTATGAAAAACACATATAAAGTATGGAAACAATGTAGTACTATAAAATGAATACCAAAATAATTTTTAGGATGGTTATTGATCATTTAGGATTTAACCATCAATTTTACTAAAACAGCATTCTTTTTCATCTATAAATAATAATAATAATTTGCCACTACGTGGACATGTCACTATAATATTATTTTACGAAAAAAGAAATGAGTGAAAAAGTGACAAATATTAGAAACCTCAAACGAAAACTTTTTATACATATCATTTTTTTGTTATAATTTTTGAACCTGCTTCTTTAAAAGTTGCAGTTTCAAAAGTATTTAAATACGGTTCTGTGGAAAAACGCGCTGTTAGTCAGTAAACTGTGAAATTCAGCAATCATAGGAGTTATTGAGAATGGTCTACTGTAAATTATGAGAGGGAGTCCGATCTCCTTTAAAACTGTACATTTGTCAACGGATATGTACGCACTAAGCATGTTTTATAGGGTAATTCGAGCGTCTGTCCACTCCATCGCTGACCCTTATTTCTCTTTCCACTATTCCCCATTGCAAATGAAAAATCTACTTACCATCTTATTCGGATTTGTTTTAAGATGGATAAAAGGATAATATATCATAAATGTGTAAAAAATGTATAGGGACTGGATTGTGAAAGGAAGTAAATTTATACAGGGTGGTCCTTAAGTAATTGCATGTACATAGAAGTATATTACAATCTTCACTTCAAAATATTGCGAATTAAATCAATAAGCCTTAATAAAATGTTGATATTAAGAGAGATTCAGAGGACTGAATATGAAATTTTAATTTTCGTTTCTTACAATAACTAACGCTTTTTGTCGTATAGACACAAAAATTTGAGGTTGGTGGTTTATGGTTATAACAAATCATAATTTTGTAGAGGGCGCCACATAGGCCACTTATGTGGCAGAAATGTACGCAAAACCTTTTGGCCTTTTACATTAGCGCTAGTTTTCTAAAATATATAAATTAAAGCCAAATTATTACAATAAACAAAAAGTTATATCTGTTAATATCCCCAAATCTTAACGGTTTCAAAGATAATCGCATTTTAGTGATTAACGACATGATCATTATTTAATGAAATTACCTTCGAAAAATGTAGTGTGTACGATAATTATTTTTTTAGTATCAAGATATACGGTATAGTAGCAGTTATTAACATGGAAAATATGTATGGTACTTTTAATATTTAAAAATAATAATTATCGTACACAGAACTACATTTTTCGAACGTAATTTCATTAAATAATAATCATGAGAATCACTAAAATGTGAAAACGAACCTTTTTTTTGTTGTAATGATGTGGCTTTAATTATTTTTCACAAAAGTAGCGCTAATGTGAAATGCAAAAAAGTTATGCGTACATTTATGTCGCATACATGGCCTTTGTGGCGCCCTCTACAAAATACATCAAAATAGGTACAAAATATGATTTCTCATATCCAAAAATCCCCAATATAAAAGTTTTATGCATATACGCCACAAAGCGTTAAAGTTATTGTAAAAAATGAAAACTAAAATTAAATTTCATGTTCAACACCCTGTATCTTTCTTAGTATCAACATTTTATTAAGGCTAGTTGATTTAAATCGTAATATTTTAAAGTAAAGATTGCACTGTACTTCTATATACAATTACCTAAGGACCACTTTGTATTAATAACATGGATTATTTAACTTTATTATTTAGATTATAGGTATTACAATAATCCCGAAATATCTTTGAAAAATAATTGTCCGATCATTCGTAATAATATTTGCTTATATAAACAACCAATACATCACTATGGATAAACATCCTTTCTACTACTCCATAAAGGTAAAAGCCTTTTAAAGTCCCTATTCGGTATTTGGACTATAAGCGTTCCTGTGCAAACATCTTGAGAAATAATTTAATTTCTCTCCAGAAATTTACTATTGACTGATGACCCCTCTGGCGATGTGGACTTATCGGGATTCCCAATAAACAATCCTGTGAGGGTCTGAAAATTGTTGGTAAATCGAACAGTGCAAAACAAACAGTAACTCTAGGACGATGGCAATCTGATATCTCTCTTTGCTTACTAGCTTCTCTTATTGATGTATCAACTTGTCTGTTTACTTATAAGGAATGTTCCAAACTTTTTATACACTGAAAAAATAATCAATTTTCACTTTTTCAAAATTACAAAAGAAAATTACTGCACAACCCATAATATTTTAACAATGTCGACAAGTTAAACTAAGTTACTGTATCGTCCGCTACTGAGTTTTTATTTTTCAAATCAAATAATCTTATTTTAGGGGATTTGGAATCTGAGCGAGCGACAGTAAATTTCACTACCTTAATTACGTTTTGGTTGGTGTATACATATTTTTTGTTTCTTATCACTCATCAGTGGCCGATTAGATGTTATTCAACTAGTATTCACGGCTAATTTCAGCATACCCTTGAAATACAGTGGTTTTATGTTCCTTTATCGCCAAAACCAAATCAAGTCAATCAAATTGCAAATTGCATGGAGAGAGGCAATACCGGTATTAAATCGAATGAATTCTCCCACATTTCCTCATATTTACGTGAATTGTGATTTGGATTTTCCTAACGATTATATAATGTAAGATTTAATTTCAGTGAATTGTTAAACTATCCTTCAAATTTATTGATGAGAGAATCGTAGTTTTTGTAAAAAAAAATGAAAAGAGAAAAAACCTTCAATCCAGGCGAAGATGAGCGAGAACAACAAAAATACAAGTTATGGAAGCAAATATCTGAATTAGTAGAAGAAGGACAAATGCCAAGGTGCCGAAACAAAAAGTAGATTATAAATTAAATAATAATTAACAGAAAATACAAGAAAGACATTATAGATACGATAGTTCAAAGAGCCGCAGAATTCTCTGACACATATTCAGTAATGTCAAGAATTGGAATGAAAATAGTGAAAATAAAGAAATTTCAAATTAAGAAACAATGAACGCCAAACAAAGACAAAGAATGGAAGTAATTATAACAAATATAGATTTAAAAGATCGATGTAAAAAGTTAGAAAATAAAGTACCAGTCGCAGCTAGAAAAACATAATTTTTTTTTTTTTTTTTTTTTTTTTTTTCTTTTTTTAATTTCTTGGGAAATTAAACCACAATATTTTTGAATTCTTTATTTCAACGTTTCGGTAGCGTTCCAGCTACCGTTTTCAAGAAAAAATAAGTAAAAATTGATTTTTATTCCTAACTGACACAACGGAAAAAATTTGACAACTAGATAGAAGATATTTAGAAAAACATAAGTTATTAGTATTAACGAGAAAGCAAGAAATAAAATTAACTAGAGGTCGAAAGCTATAAAAAAACATTTAAGAAAATTGATACTTGAAAATGATCTCTAGCAAAAACTACAGCGAGCACAAAATACAATGCACAAAGGTGAAAGAAATGGTAAAGGAAGCAAAGGAAACATCTGGGTGAAAATTTTGAGAAAAAATGGAATAAGACAGGCATGACAACCAAGAGGGACATAAAGGGCATCAGAAAGAAGATATAGAGTGAGAAATGAAGTTAGTAATAAGAAAGGAATTGAAAGTCGAAACGATCATAAACGGTATAGAACATCAACAAAGTGTCTTGGACATTGGGTAAGAGTAGACAACTCGAGAAAAGTCAAGTTGATATGGCAAACAAAATACATATGTTAGGATCAAACACCGATTTCAGCCAATGGTCGAAAAATACGCCCAAAACGCGTTCTGGCCTTCAGCATATTGCCAAAATCCGAAATTACGCTTTCCGGCCGCTTAGGCTGTTTTTATGCACGCGTTTGTTGTCGCCTGTCGCGTGGCGACATAAAAACGCGGCTTTTGTAGATGAAACAAAATGGAACTTTTGTTTAGCGTTTTTTTGCCGCGTGCCGCTTTCAAATAAAATTTATTATCAGCGGCCATCGTACTGTGCAACATGAAAGTGTGTATTGATTGAAAAATGGACCCGTGTTTTATATATTTGGTATACAAGCATATAATTAAAAAGAGACGCCAGAGACGTTGGAGTGTTTGCATATCATTGAATCCCACAAAGATGGTCGTTTTTCTATTTCGTCGATAAATAGTTCAACATCGAGGTTTTCCATGATAACAACGCACGTCTTCACACATCGATACACGTCTGCAGACTGACTAGCAAAATAATTCCTATCGAAGCATCAGCGACAATAAATGCGTTGCATAAAAGCACCAATTTAATTCAACGTATTTATAAAACGCTTGTCGCGACGCGTTCTCTAATTCTAGGCGACAGAATTTGAGAACGCCGCGACACAGGCACCGAGCGGCTCACCGACGTTGATGCATAAAATGGTACATACAAAGCAATTCGTTTGGAGAACGCCGCGTATTTTGTAGCCACGCGACAGGCGACAACAAACGCGTGCATAAAAGCAGCCTTAATGTAGACCAGAACGCATTCAGGATCTTTATGCGATTGCCAGAACGCGTCTAACACACAATTAAACCGTCCAAAAACCGATTTTGTGCATGTCTCAGCTTGCAAACGACACCACTTTTCGCAGTTTCGTTTCTGAGTGCTAGTACTCGTCTAGTATTTGATTCGAGTGCATGCATAAAAGTCGCTAAAGTGCAAATATATGCTAGTGCCATGGAAGACCTTAAGATTCGTTTCAACGATGAACTGCAAAAGGTTATATGTGATAGTAATTATTACAATTATTACAATGATCTTTCGACGTTTTGTTTGTGTGCTCGACGCGTTCTGGTAGCGTGACGAATAACAAAATTCTTTCAGACTAACTTGGGAAAGTCAATACACATTCTGGCAATTGCAAAGGCTCCAGAACGCGTTCTGACCTACACCAAACGACCGGAAAACGATATTTCTGACATTGGCAATATACTAGTGACCAGAACGCGTTTTGGGCGTATTTTTCGACCATTGGCCGATATCTACATCTAGGCAGACCTTGGAGGAAAATATTATGCCGTCATAGCTAGTATCTTGGAAAATAGGACGAGCACTGTAAGAACGTGAAGAAGCACTCACAAAATAGGAGAATAGGCTAAATTTATGTAGAATATACTATTTATGTACCGTATTAAAGTATCAACAAAACACCTCAATACATATATTGTTTTATCGTAAATCTCAACCTTTGATTTCACGAGGCAACCCCAATATTATGAAAATGGCAACTTATCATTTAAACCATCTTATTAACGTGGATTGAATTGATACGGAATACTTGAATAAATGGCTCCGTATATTATGCTTAATTTATTTAGTCACCTCCTTAAATTACAATTTCTTCCACGTAATCACAAATGGAATCTTTGGCGCTACGAATCTAAATCTTATGAAATAAATGGCCTCCCTTAGTCGAATACGAGATTTTTATACACCCATTAAAATTGAATATATTATACAAAGTTGTAGTGATCTAACAAAATACGATCTTTAGAGCGCTTTCAGACAAGACACTTTGTGGCCGGCTACTACTGTCTGAAAAGAATCGCGCGGCTAAAAATACACTAATATAAATAGACGCATTAACATGTGTCTTGTATTTTTAGCCGCGCGATTCATTTCAGACACTTTGTGGCCGGCTACTAGTGTCTCGTGTGAATGCGTCTATTCATATTAATGTATATTTTTAGCCGCTCGATTCTTTTCAGACACTAGTAGCCGGCCACAAATTGTCTAGTCTGAAAGTGGTTGTATTCAATATTATTTTTATTAAAAAGTATAATATGTCACTTGTTTTGTATAGAAACCAATGCTCCTCAATAATTTCTGTAAATGTCTCATATTATGACATATAATTGAAAGATATTTTCACCAGTTTTCCCATTTTTTGGTTATTGCACAATTACCTAAATTGTTTTTAACAATAATATTCCTATCTTCTATCTTCTATCCTAATGTGATACTTCACTACAAGACTGACAATTATAAAAAAGAAGCACGTAATTTTATAAATGGGCATCATAATCATAATTTCTCTCTTTTATATACTGATGGAAGTTCTGCTGAGCTTCTAATTACGTCACTAGTAAAGGGGCTCGGTATGAACAAACAACGCCTAGTCTTGAGTAGTATTGTCTATGAAAACTGGCTTCTGGCTGGGTAATATAATAACCTCTCCTCTGATTTAGATTACAAACAGAAGGGTCTACACTGTTTTCATCGCATAAATTATTCAATATCAATTAGTGGTATACTGAATTATATAAAGCCAATCTTGCCCTTGAAAAGAATAATTGCAGACTTATGAAAATTCTATTTGTTTCCAAGAAAATTGTAGCGAACGCGTTCGCCTAATTATTCTTCGCTCACTTTTTGAATAAGTGCGGACGGGCACGACTTAGACCCGTCTACTATCTGGAGAATTGAAAAAACTCGCACTAGAATTTTATTATGAATTTCAATTATCCAAAGAAAACATAAATAGTCGGACAACGGGAGAATTATAAAATAATACTACATGACAGATTAGTCACTTAAAACTGACTCAAATATTAAAAGCAATATTCTCTGGTAACGGATTTTTAGCGTTAGGTGCCTTTTTGCTTAAAGTGATTTTCCTTTGTTTGGATTAGACCGAAATGTCTACTAGATATTTATTCACCTCCTCTCCATAAAAAAATTCCTATAATTACCCATAGTAAGCGTATAATTTTATCCCACGTTAAAAACTGTTTAAATAAATAAGAAAAACATTACATTAACATCAAAATTTTAAATTAGGTAATACTTATACCACGATTTTTATTACACAGTATACAAAAGAAATGTTAAAAAATATGAATATATTAGTGTAGAGTACACCACTGAATCTGTCATAGAAGTAATATTATAAATTATACAAAAAAGTCAGCCCTTAACAAATATTTACCGGCAAGTTCGTTCCATAAAGAGTTGTGAAGACGCAGCAATGAATGATAAGACGTTAAAATGCATTACCATGATGTCACATGAAATAAAACCCATATACAATGGAGCATTATGTGAAAAATATGGAAATAATATTGCTCCAGCTAGCAAAACAGCTCCCTGCATATGAAATATGTGATCGGGGCTAAGGAGATTTTTAACTTTCTGCGCCATGTTTGGCAGTGAATATCAATGCTGAGGTGAACTCCTGGTTACACTGCCAAAACTAAACAGGTCAATTTTTTGTCTTATTTCAATTCAACTCTGGAACACTGTTTATAATGCTTTAAATAGCTTTTGTTTTAATTAGTGAAAGTGAGTATAAAAATAAACTAAAATATGGATGTTTGGAATAATAGTTTGCAAAAAACAACAGCAGCTTTTTAAAATTTACCGAATCAAGCGAAAGAGAAATTATTAACTGAAGTGTCATGAAAGTTATGGGCAATCTGAAATAGCCATAATAGCATCACAACACCCTTAATGAAGAGAAGCACTTTCAAATGACGCTGCTAATTCGAAAATTTTATAAGAAACGTTAGGATGCAGTTCTTAAGTGAAAAGTTTAACGCATTTTGCAGAAATTTAATAAAAGGGTACCAAGCACACTGGTGAATGAATCAGGAGCATCCGAACAGCGTGCAAAGTCAATTAACGGTTGGCAATAAAATGTTAATTCGCCCTTCCACTTGGAATCAAACCGAAATAACTAATTCATCAAATGAAAACCCAAAAGTCAACTGTTAATATTGTGAATGCAAATTTACCCTTTTAAAGTATTCTTTCGTGGCCGAAGAAATATTCGAAAAATACACCGTCCTCATCTGTCATCATTTAATTTAAATTTTCAAAGTATTCTCTTTTGAATAAACATTTTCGATGTTGGACCCTTTCTATTTTAGTCCACAAGTTATCCAATTGCCGAATTTGTTGTCACAAATTTGAATTTCCATTTTTTATATTATGAAGGGTGGCAATGGCAAAACATCCCATCTCAGGACCGTATCCACACTTCATCATATAGTATATTCCATATCACCATAAATGTGGAGAAGTAGAACCATATTAAATAGTCTCGAAGAAAATAGGGATTCAAGCCACACATAACCTATTAATTCAAATAAAATAAGGCAATGGGCAAAGTGTAAAAACCTGTCTGTTTAAAGGAGTAAAAGATGTTTCAGGTACACACATTGCTCGAGGATGAGGTCTGTAATGATTGAAGAAGAACCAACAGTCATGTAGCGATGAAGTCATTAGGATTTACAGTACGAAATACTGAATATAAGTAGGCCAAAAAAGACAGTCACTGCGAAGCGCTGACTCACTGGAGATTTAAATTTACGGGACTAATGCGCGCAAGGAAGAATTTCTCCAAGAAGGATCTTATGAAAAGACTTGAGTCTAAGACGGACAACTTGTAAAAAGTGTAACCAAAAGGACAAAGGCAAGGTGCCGAGGACCCGAGAGTGGGTGTATTGCACCAACAGAACAGCGTGTAGCTTGATGGAAATAATTCACAAGATACCAACGCGAGCTAGAACATAATAATGGATGGAATTGCTTAGTTAGAGTAGGAAGTAGGAACGCCAAATGATATTGCGCAATGAACATCTCCCCAATAACGGAATTTGCAATAAGAGCGCTTTCAGACGAGACACTTTGTGGCCGGCTACTAGTGTCTGATCGCGCGGCTAAAAATTATTGACTACTTGCAACTCAGAAGAATAAATAGTGGTCTCGCTTTTCTGTTTAAGTTGAATCATAATTGTATTGACTCTCCAAATTTATTAAGTCAGCTGAATTTTCTCATTCCAAGATTGCACACACGTCGTAATCTCACTTTTTACTGTGGCAATGCAAGAACTAACATTCTTTCTCATTCTCCATTACACATGATATGCTCAATTTTTAATCAAATTTCAAATGACTGCGAACTTCACTCCGATTCACCAATGCACATTATTAATAAATCTAATCAGAATTTTTATTTTAATTTACAGTTAGAGTAGGTTTTCCAATAGTTGCATAAAATAATGACATTATTTGTATTATTTTTGTTTTGTTATAGATAAATCACCATTCAGTTATGTTATCAGTTTTCATAGTTTTTTCTTTTTTTTATTACTTTCAATAATTCGTATATTATATAGTATATGATTGTTAATCTTATATTGCTTAATTATGTTGCTAATTTCTAATAATATTGTTCTGTAAATGAATTTTATGTAGGATAATAAAATAATATTATTATTTATATTTATGTATTTTTAGCCGCCTTATTCTTTTCAGACACTATAGTAATCGGCCACAAAGTGTGAATGCGTCTATTCATATTAATGTATTTTTAGCCGCGCGATTCTTTTCAGACACTAGTAGCCGGCAACAAAGGGACTCGTCTGAAAGCGCTCTAAAGAATCAAGGAATCCCGCATATATTGTGTGCATGGCTATGGAATATGTCCACATGCATTTTATTTATAATTTCTAGTTTTGTTTCTTTTTCACGTTTTATTTATGTGCTGCCAAAAAATTGTTTGGGCGCCACTGCAGGGGCATTTTTTTAACATAATTTCGTGTAACGTAAGAATATATTTGATTTAGTGTGTTTATTTTGCATGAAATTAATGCTGATGTACGCTTTGGGAGATTTTATCAACAATGGGGGTGAAGCAAGTACGCACGTACCACGTAATTCGTATACACATGTGGCGTGTTACGAATTTACAAAACAATGTCTTTGTTTACTGTATCGTCATTCTGGTAATTATAAGATTACAATAACAGAATTTTGCGAATGACCCTGGGATATGGATTTATGTAATGAAAATTTTCTAAATTTTTGTTTGCAAAAGATAAAAAACAGGGACTTTCACCTGACTTTACCGAGTATGCAAAAAATATGGTTGATGCTAATTATTGTTCATTAAAAGTATGATTGGCAACAATCTTCCATTTTTTTCTTCCACTTTTCCTCATATCGCATTTTTCATGGAATATTTTTATGCAAAGTCACATCCAAATGTTCGAAAAAAATAAAGGGAAAAAACACGACGTGCGGTGAAGAAGACACTAGATCAAGATTATTTGCGAGAATGGTCATATATTTGAAGAAGGTATACAGGTATTATGGTAAAACTATTGCTCTAAGATACATGGCTTCCTTGGATATAATGTGAACTCTTGTACACACCAAGCGCGCGGAGAATCAATCATATTTATAACATGCACGAGCTGTTTCAGTAGCGGAGTTTTATTCGAATATTCGTTTTATTCGAATAATAAAAATACTGCTTTTCGGGTGAAAGAAAATATGAATAATAAACAAGTGTTTCTCAAACTATTTTAATAATATTAGGTTTTTTTAATTTGACCACTGGAAATGCTAATTATTATACTTTTATAAAAACAATACCCAACGTAAGTGAATTAATAATTTTTGTATTGGAAACTAGAATTACTGATCATTTTCCTCAGCTATAACTTAAAATACTAATACTCATAAGACATAATATTACGTTCGTTACAGTTGACAAAAAGGATTTTCAAAATAGGTCTCAAATAGTAGAATGAACTTATTATAGCCTTGACTGCTGTAATTATTATACAGAATACTTTATAGATGCCTCTAGATCTAAGAAGAATTGATGTCTTAAACTTTAGCGCCAACAAAACCAAGTAATACCCGTCACACTTAAATTACTGTCATTCCAGTCTAATAATTAATATTCGAGTAAACCAACATCATGTTTGACATGTTCTGACTCATTAAGTGCAATCAAATCCATTGAGAAAACTGTTCGACTCATTCAAAAATCCGCGTATATAGTCTTTCGCAACTCTACTCTCTCTGTTAATATGATAATATTTTACCCACGAACAGTTTTGGCACTATTGTGGGTTTATGCTGTTTATTGGTATATTTGAAATTTTTGTATTTGGCGTTGTAACCTTTCGCCTATTTTGCAAATAAATGTTATCATTATTATCATCTAACGTTGATAAGGAATAAATTGATTTTCTTATGTACCTAAATACTAAAAAAATGGAAAAATTAATTTAAATGTATTTCTGTTGTTACAGCAAGCTGCGTCATTAGAAAAAGTGATAAAAGAACAGCAACAACAACTAGAACTGGATCGAACTTGGGAACACGAAAGGGAGCGGGATATAAAAGGTAATGGAAGCTCAAGTCCACTTTCAGAACACAGGACACAGGAACATTCACCCCCACCTACGTCCGAATCGCAAAAAAATCTCAGTGCAACGATTCCATCCATTCAACAGGTAAGGCTTCAAAAATCCTTGAAAATATTTTGAAAACACATTCGATCATTATTTGATATTAAGCCAGTGACTATTTTTTGTATGCTATAAAACACCAAACACCTGAATGAAAATAAAAATTGACGGGTTCGAGGATTTTTCATCTTTGTCCCAAATAATGGAGTTTCCCAGAGAGGGTAAGAGTTGATAACCACACTGTATACTTGATGAGGAAAAGAGATTTTGACATATTTTGAGAACAAATATTCCTGAAATCAGAAATCAAAAATAATGGCAAATTTCCATTTTTTCAGAATGAAGCTACAAAATTACCAAATGACTACTCCTACAGTCAGTCTCAAACTGGACCACCACTAATGTCATCACCCACTTCAAATCTTCACCATATGCAACAGTTACTTCAGCAACACGTATTAAGTCCTACTCAGCTACAAACATTAATGAAGCAGCATTCAATATTACAACAGCAGCAACAACAACATCAAGTAAGCTTCCAATCATTTGAATAGCTTGAACGATTTGCCAATGGAAATATACTTTTGTTACAGCAACATCAGTTAGCAGAATTAGGTAAAAAACAAATAGAACAAACGATGCAACAACTACAGGAACAACTTCAAATGAATCTCATCCAACAGACACATATCCTTCAAAGTGCAGACAAGAAAAAAGCGTCGAGCTCAATACAGCAGCTTGCACTTCAACAACAGCAACTTATTCAGCAGCTACAACTAGTTCAAAGACAGTACGTGGTACATCAGGGTATGGCTATGCCGCCTCTAATGCTCTCCCAAAGTCAAGGTGAGTCTCAATACAATTTTTTTTTGTTACATATAAAATATGTTTCCTAAAAATAATGTTGGTATATTACATACATGGAAATTAACTGAAGTACATAGTTTGGCAATGATCAAATATGAAATAACATATACATGGTTTCTCATTATATACAAAAAAAATCAAAAAAAGTTATTATTTCACCTGAACCGACCCAAAATGAAACAACACACTGCATTTTGTAGCAGCTGAAGTTTCTCTTATCCTCAATAACATTTATCACAATTATAATTTCTATTCCCTTTCTTTCAAGTCTCGGTGTATGTTCTGTATCTGTAGAGTAGGGAGGGTGAGAGTAGGCTCAGCACTTAGGCCACATGTGACCCATTGTACATCTTCCCGAGGAGTTGTCCTCCTAGGTCATCGTCCATCCTGTCCTTCTCAGGAAGGTGGACAGGTCACTAGGAGACATCTCCTTTATATCGGCAGGTGTAGGCCAAGACTCACCGAACACACATTCTCTTATTGACGATAGCTCCGGACATTCGCAGCATACATGCCTGACAGTTTAATCTTTCTGTTCACACATTCTGCATAGAGCTGTGTCCACTAGCCCCATAGTATGGAGGTGCTTCCCTAGTTGACAATGGCCAGTCAGAAATCCTACTGTTGAACGTTAAATCTGACTCTGTGTTATGTTTTATTTGTATTTTGTAGGGTTTTTAAACACAAATCTGAGTTCAATTACTGCCTGCAGCAGAGGTAGTGCAGTAAGCGCTTCTTGTCATAGGATTAGCCTCAATTGGCCCACTCCTAGTTCAGGGTTTACACCAGCCGTGCGCAATGGTACCATGGACATTAACGCAACCTCCTTGTATCCTCGTATGAATCCTCGGTGTATGTTAAAAGTAATGAAAAAGGAAATCTGAAAATAATTCAAATAAATTATGGCATTCTGAAAATCTATTTTTCTAATAAATATTCAAAATGATTGATACATCTCTACGTTGCCCAACCCTGTACTGAAAGTTTTATTTTGAATATTTCCTAACTTATTTTGCATAAAATGTTATTTTTAGAAAATATATTTCATTTTCCATAATCTATATTGGTTGTGAACATGTGAACAAACATTTATAGTTGGAATTCGGGCTAAATTCAACGATGGAAGAATACAAAGAAGATAATAAAATTTTAGAAGACCATCAAGAAGCTAGTTTCAATTTTTAATATTGTAAAATTTTCGAAACAATGAAAGATTTTTTAAAATCAATAAAGAATTCAATCAATTAAAAAGTTTGCTTGAATTACAATTTTTTGATTTTCATAATTAATTCTTGTACATATGTCGAACATAGCGTGAATCGGAGAAGACTTTGCAAGAAGGCTTGTTTTTAGTGTTTTGGTACGTATATCCTATCCTTTCGATCCATTTACCCCAATTGCAACCGAATCCTTCAATTCAAATACGTTAAAGCAGTTAACTATGTTGACAGAAGTTTTCTTTAGTTGGAATTTCTGTCTGGAAAACTACAATAATTCCAGAACATGAATTGCAATTAAAATAGTATGAATAACAAATGTGCAGTATTATTATTAATTAAATCTCGTTCATGTGAAATACTTTGGCGAACGCGATCATGCATTCGCCATTAATTGAAAATGGCACTAAGTGTTATTTAATCCCTAGAATTCACTTCCATTGCAGATATCATGGAAGGTACATGACATAAGAGTCTCTTGAGTGCCATTCTTGATCGCTGGTCAGCACTTTTGATTTCAGTTTTCACTTTTCAGTATAACTAGGGAAAAAATAACGAAAACAGACCATCTTTGATATTTGCATGTTAAGTATATCCGTTTTTACAGTAGAAAAAATAATGTGGTCTATTAGGAATGTATTATTGACATATTGAATTTTTGTTGTTGATTTTGTGACATGTGAACTAGAATCGAAATAGAAGAAAATATTTTTCTAGTGATTTTTAAATGAAAATCTGTCTATAATATTACAGAAACGTTCATCAAAATGTATTTCTCGTCTTGGTCTTCCCTTGTCATAGTGATGCCCAAGGCGAGTGCCTATAGCCGGCCCTGTACACGAGACGGAAGGTTCACGTGCGGTTAAAACTATTGGCACTTGCCTTCTTTTTCAATCCAATTTTACCGTATTTATCCAATTAAAATCCTGGATCCCCATGTCTACCAAAATACTGCAAACATCAACCTTTCTTGGCTGGTTGTCCAACGGTTTTAATCGCACGTGACAGTGACATAACCACACGGTTTTTTAACATTCCTTATTTTTCTTTACATAGGTCTTAACAGTAGAGAAGTAATGAGTCCGTGGAAGGATATAGGTGATGCCCATGTGGCTAATAATAAGCCACCGCCGGAATTGAATGGTAAGTGATCTGTCTGATCTTGAAAATATTCCATATTTATACGCCAGTCGCATTTTAAAGAAAGTAACATACACTGTGTTATTTATAAGATGCGACAAAGGGATTCTGTACAAAACTGTCAAACGCGAAACTATAGCGAATTTAAGAAAATTGAAAGTGCATTTGAACATATTTTTCAATCACCTTTTCAAATCTGTTATTATTTTTTATGAACGCTATTTGATAAAAAAGTTAGCTAGCGTTTGACAGTTTTGTACAGAAATCCCTATGTCGCATCTTATAAATAACACAGTGTATATTTTTGGTTTTGAAGCCTTGTTTTCATTTATTTTCATTTCAACTTTTTTTATTTAAAGTGATTTCTTTGTTATATATTATATTAATAAAAAAATCGTTTAAATTATATTTTTATGAAATATAAGAGAGTTTCGAATAGAATTTGTAGGCATAGATATGTAGGCATAGGTATGTATATGTATGTATTTTTGGGGTGACATTCACTGAGACCTAAAAGATCTATTGTGTCCTCTCACTTCTACTTAGTTAATGAGAAGAGTCTCTGGAATTAGTAGCTCTTTTAGTCCTATTTACCGGAGGAATCTCAGGATATCTGCAGGCTTCAACTCAGGTAAATGTTAATCCTCTTCTATCCAGTAATCTCCCAGGTACTATGCTCTAGGATTCTGGAGTGCTGTGCAGTTGGAAAGTATGAGGATGGAGGTTTCTTCTTCCATTCTACAAAATCTACAGTCTTCTTCCTCCACTATTTTGAGGTTTTTCAGGTGCCCATTCAGGCGACAATGCCCCATTAGGATCCCTGTTAAAACTCTTAGCGCAATTTTACTTTGACTTATGCATTCATTTGACCTCAACAGGTTGTAGCCACCCGTAAGAATCTTTGATTGTATAAGCCCGAATAGATCTCTACTACTAGATCTTCTCTTTCTCTTGGCTTTACCAATCCATAGCAAGGATTGTTCTCGCGTAGTTCATTGAGTTTGTTTAGGCATTCCCACACCATTTTGGATCTGATTACACAAGAGCTCAGTGCTTTAATGTCTGCTTGACTATCCGACATTATGATAATTCTTTTGGCGTGGATTTCCGCTTGAAATATACTTGGGGTTTTTCAAAGCTCCAGTTCCCCCTATTGCTTTTGAGCCGTGTGTGTACCATTGAATGGCATTCTTCTTAAGTCTGGTAATGGTATTTGGATCCTATTCCTTCTTATTGCTTAATTCCGTAACGGTTATACTTTTTCATTATACCGTCTTGTGGCATGTCCCAGATTTCTAAGTGAGGAGGGTTTTTTTCAATGATTCCCTCTCTACTTAGTCTGTATCTTGTTCTTTCTACAACACTTTCCACCACCATATGTAGAGAGGTGAGGTTCAGAATCACTTCCATGGCTGCCGTTGAGCATGTTCTCTTTGCTTCTGTGATGCATACAGAGGTTAATCTTTGAATTTTGGAGAGGTTTTCTTTCGTCGTCAATAGACTAGTTCTACTACTCCACACAATGGTTCCATAAGTAATAGTTGGTCTCACTATGGCAGTATATATCCAGCTTAGGATTTTTGGGTTACAACCCCAGTTCCTCCCTGCCAGATTCCTAAACACCATTAGAGCCATTTTTGCCTCGTATGTAATCTCCTTTTCGTGTTTGTTCCACAAGAGTTTACTGTCTAGAGTCAAACCTAGATACTTGACTTCTTGTCTACGTTCAATCTCGTTTCCATCAAGTTTCATTGTTTCGAGGTTGAGTTTTATTTTCTTAGTAAAGGCTATTAAGATGGTTTTAGTGGGGTATAGGCATAGATAAGTTTAATATTTTCCTTAAAAAATCCATTATATCCACAACCAACCAATTTTTATCCTAGGACTCTGTCAGATCTTAAATGATGGTATCGCTTAACTTAACTTAACGCTCAGCTTATACGCCGTCCGACCTCAACCATCTAGAACCCCTTTGAATGCCTACCAATTTTGAACTATGCTGGTTCAAATTAGAGAAACACATGGACAATTTTCACTAAGCTTGGTTTCATCCCAATGTGAAGCTGAGAGGCTCTAGCGAATATAACTCTTTGTATTATAATGAACTGCAGACAGCTGTTTGATGATGACTAAGCATCCGTAAAAAAAAGCGTAGATTATATTGTTTAATTGAAGTTTTTTAATCTGATAGATTCCATCCGCTGAATCTCACTGTAGCTTTGTCAACAAAATTAGTATTCGCATTATCCCCATCTCTTGCAATCATTATATATTGACTGGCAAATCGTACGTCGATTCCGTTTGAATGTTTGGAATCTGATTGTAAAACTTTTATCCAGTTTCTCTACTCAAGTGTATTTTATTGATATTTCTTTTGCAAGTTTTTCGCTGACTTTTCTCTTATTACCAGTCATAACAAATATACAGAAACCAAATAACTATAAGTTTGTTATTTAATCCCTTCAACACAAAAAGTTGCTCAAATGTTTTGCTTCGTCTGAGATTTTTCTTTGTGGAGTACTACATAATCTTTTATTTCTGTGTACCTTGATTAGCGTCATTGAAAATGTAATTTAATAGTTTTGTTTACAACAATTTACAATACATCATAAAATGAATACATTGTATTATACCGGTTTATGGTTAGAGCAGGGAAGTAATCGATTACAATTGTAATTGATTACAGTAGACGATTACATTTGCTGTAGGTTGTAGTCGTAGTCGATCACATTTTCAGAAGTAATCAGTAATCGGTAGTCGATTACAATTTTTAATCGGTAGTCGATTACAATTTTGGTTTAATTTTGTAATAATTTCAATCATTACTGTTGAAAAGTAGCCATTATATGATTACATCTTTTCCACAAGTAACTCGCAGCTGCAGTCTGTGAGTACAGCTCACTTCTCGTGTCAGAATAGGCATATTCTTGTTTTTCAGAAAAAGTTCATTTAATTTAGTGCTGTTAGCATATTATAGTCACATATATCTTATTATACAATTATATTGTATTTTATTTTGTTTCTATTGAGAAGTAATTATGAATAAGAAATCAAATATTTTTTTTGTGAAATTGGTCTAATTAGTCAGCTTTAATGATAATTTTAAATTGGGTTACATACGTTTAATGAGGCAGGCTGATGATGAGGGTGAGGTAGTGTGTAACTGTTGAAAATTTATAAATTTAAAATTCTAATCGCACTTGTAGTCATATTTTATGACTACAATTGTAATCAGTGGTCGATTACTTTACTAGCAATGTAGTCGTAATCAGTAGCCGATTACTTTTTTTCTGTAGTCGTCCCAGCTCAGGTCATGGACCATCCCTGTAACTTTTAAATGGGTTGATAGATTCATTTCAAAGTTTGGTGGGTTTTAATGGGAATAATTTTGAATTTTTTCACTTGTGAAATTAATTTAGCCGACTCCTGGAAATATGTGAAAATTGAAAATTTCAACGAAACACACTGTATATTTTTCCAAATTTTGAATTCGCTAGCTTCAATTACAATTCACCCATGAAATGTCAAAAACAGTCGCAATTGGTATTTTGATTTGGAAAAAGTCCAAGTTATAAGGGTTTCACGTGATTCATTTACACCCAGTATAAATTATATTTCTTTGTTGCAGATACATCTCCTGGTTTGTTGGGCATCCCTCCGAGTAGATCTAGTAGGGATGAACCTATGGATGAGAAACCTGACAGACCAAGTACCCCTGATAGATTACACCATCTGTATGGTCATGGTGTTTGTAAATGGCCTGGTTGTGAAAATCCTTGCGATAGTTTGGAGGCATTTATAAAGTAAGTATGTACATCATATACAGGTTGTTAGTCACTAGTTTTCGACATGTCACCAATTATCTTGTACGTTCTACTAAGCAAACAGACAAGATAATCATTATTTGGTGTTGGGATGTTATAACAGAATTTTCAATAAAAAGGTATGCAGCTGTCAATTTTTTATTAACAGAATTGATATCTCGATAAGTATTTACTTTAGATGTATGTTTGGTATGGAGACACAAAGTGACATCAAAAATTATTGTAGAATCTAAAAAGTTCATAACTCACTGGGTGATACCTTTAAAATAACAAAGTTGTTATCCAATTACAGTAGGTATTACCATGTATGTCAAAATATTTTCCATAAAATCGCCAATACTTGTTCTCCATTTATGCCAATTTTTATATTAATCATGTTTGTAGTTTCAAATATATAGATAGAGTAAGCACGTCATGAAACAGTCTGTATAAATAAAGTATATTCTCTCTTTATACGTCTTCAATTATTTATTTACATACACAATATTGCAAAATAGTAAAAATTGGCGTCTATTTTAAAAGTTGTTTCTGATTTAGTCAAAAGTAGCTATCGTTGATGCACCTTTATATTTTCCAAATCAATTTTTGTATGGCCCTGTATATTATCAAACGATTCCGCTTCACCCTATTTGTGACACTTATTGTTTTTCATTGCCAAAAGCATCACGACCAATATAATTTTCGTCAAAGTCAACATTAATTTCGGCCTTTTTTTTTTAAACTAATTAATACCTGAAAGAAAGAGGATTTAACCGAAACATCAAATTACAATATTTGGTCGTCGTCGTAGTAAGTCACAAAAGAAAAAGGCAAAAAGCAACCTGGCATAAATTAAAGAAGACATCGCCACAGTTTAAAAACTCTAATTACGCCATGTTTAATTAATATGCAAGGCGTTTGATCACCACGTTGTGGGATTTAATGTTAATCTCCCAAGAAGACTACTTCTTCTTCGCAAAAAGGCCCTTTTCTACAGGGTGAATGGAACCGCGACACGATAAAATCATGAGGAGGGAATGCTTTATTTCTGATATTCTGATGGATGGACCGGACTTGCACATCAAGTAATATGTTTGTTCTTTCTGCTGATAGGCCCTTTTGAATTATGATTTATTCATATAAAAAATATATCATTTATGTCCTAATTGATGTCCTATCAATATTGAACATAATCGTTATCTATATTTAGGTTGAGATTTTTTGTTTTGTAAACTATAATTTGAACTTTTTGAGTATGGAAGCAAAATTGAACATAAAAAGGTGTGAGGAATTACTAGTATTAGCATTTCGTTGTTTCTAAGGTTAACACTAGTTTCCCAGGATCATTCAGGTAATGTTACAAGAAAACCCCCCAAGAATTACCCCTGTAGACTTCTTTCGCCCCACCACCATTATAACCTTATTGGTCTCGGTAAAGAGACAGGTATGAAATTTTGAGTTCTTATACAATATGTCTCAGTAAGTTGGAACCATATGGGAAACTTTTTTATTATTAATTTTAAGAAAAAAATGTATTCTTCCTAAAAAGTTCTGCATATTCTAAAATCAACAATACAATCAACAGATCAATTTTTTTCAGTAGTGTACGAGGTATGCCAAAAAATATGAATTTTACTCAAGAGTAAAGTATCTTTATTTTTCAGAATATTGACAATTACGTCATCATAAAAAGTTGATTATAATTGAAAGCTATTGTCAGATATATAATATTATTCATCTGCCATGAAAAAATAATTTCTGTTATTTTTACTCACTTCTCTGTATTAGCAATGTTAATTCTGTATATTAGCAATGATAATTCTGTATATTAGCAATTTACGTTCGTAACGATTTTTAATCTAGGATGCACTGACGGCAGACGTCAAATCGCTAGTTGGTTTTTATAAAATACAAAAAATGGCGGCTCTGAAGAAAAAATAGAAAATAGTAAACAAGCACAAAACCTATTTTTTCAAAATAAATGAATGTACTTGCATATTTGAACATAGTTTTTGGTACTGATGACTTTTTTTCAATAACATTTTTCGATATTGTCAAATTTAAAGGTACTTTCCTCTTGAGTAAAATTTATATTTTTTGACATACCTCGTACACGACTGAAAAAAATTGATATCTGTTGATTGTATTTTAGATTTTAGAACATGCAGAACTTTTTATGAAAAATACATTTTTTCCCTAAAATTAATAATAAAAAAGTTTCCCATATGGTTCCAACTTACTGAGACATAATTATTGTACCGGGTGGCCAACTAAGAATGGCCGTTGGCCATATCTCAGGAGTGGATTATAGCATAGGTTCGGAAAAAAAAATTTCATGACAAAAGTGGCCTCGAGAAAAACCTGGAAATTATTTTTAGAATTGTAGGTCCACTGCTAGAGGGCGTATTTGACAGTTGAAATTTTAAAATGTGAATTTTTTCAAAATTTACCCCATTAAGAAGCATATTGAACATTATAATCAGATTCCTCGACAATTTCTACTTTTGATGGGACAAGTTTGAGTCTATCTCTTCAAATAAGGAGTGGGGGAGAGTGAGAACCTTGTTACGGAAAAACACCTGTTATTCCGGATATGCGTGACCGATTTCAATAAACTTGATATTGTTTAAAAGAGCATTTGGTGATCAATCGGAAATTTGTGAATATGAACAAATTGATTGATAATATAAATGCTAGAGGGCGCAGTTTTATATTTTTCAAATGATGTGGAAGCATACAAATTGAAGTAGATTATTGAAAAGTGGACTAAATTAATAATAAAACACCGCAAACCGCGAGCCAACATCTCTTTCCTATCCTGAGATATCGTAAGAAACAGGTAAATGGCAAGAATTGTTCTTCCAACGTCTAGAAGGCTGGTTCGCATTAACAGAAATTATTAAATTTAGCTTAAATGAAAAGATCTTACATCGGTCTACAGTCATTTAAGCGGTTATCATACTTATGTTATGGTTGCCACTACCACTGGATCACCTAAATGTAATGCTACTAATAATAAGTAGGAATTTTGAAATGATGTGATAAATCGAAAAATTGAAACTTTTAACAAATAGCAATTAGTGCCGCTCTAGATGTTCGAAATGTCGTCCATCATTTTCAATGCATGAAACCAGCAGCTTCAATTTCTGCCCTTGAAATACTTCGTATCGTCTGTTGTATACTTTCAACTATATCAGCTCTTGTTGCGGGTCTATCGGCATGAACAAGATCTTTCACTCGCCCCCACAAATAAAAATCTATATAGGTTAGATCTGGAGATATCGGTGGCCAAATAAATGAACTTCCATGTCCTATCCACCTTATAGGGTATGATTGATCTAAGAAATTACGAAATTCTCAAGAATAATGTGCCCGGTACGGTACTCATCAGATTGCAAAATCATTTCACGACGAATGGCCAGAGGTATGTCCTCTAAGAAAAGTGGCAATTCTTTGCTTGAAAAATCTGAATATCTTCCTCCATTAACAGTCCCATTAAATCTGTTTTCTATACCCGTCAGCAATTGATTTTAAACATTGAAAATGATAGACGACATTTCCAACATCTAGGGCGGCACTAATTACGTACCTAGCTACCTATTTGTTAAAAGTTTCAATTGTTCGATTTATCACATTATTTCAAAATTCGTATTCATTAGTAGCGGCAGAATTACATTTAGGTAATCTAGTAGTAATGGAGATCATAACAATAGTGTGATAACAGTTTAAATTACTGTAGACCGATGTTAGATCTTTTCACACAGGCTTAATTTAATAATTTCTGTCAACGCGATATCTCCTTGCTGTTTGCAGTGTTTTATTACTAATTCAGTCTACTTTTCAACGACCTACTCCAATTTGAATGCTCACATTTAAATTTTCACAAGAAAACACATTATTTAAAAAATATAAAACAGCGCCCTCTAGCATTTATGTTAATCAGATTGCTGCATATTCACAAATTTCCGTTTAATCAACAAAAGCTCTTCCAAGCAATATCAAGTTTATTAAAATCGGTCAAGCAGAACCGAAATTACAGGCGTTTTTTCGTAACAAGGTCCCCACTCCTTATTTGAAGAGATAGACTTAAACTTGTCGTATCAAAAGTATGCAGAATTTGTCGAGGAATCTGATTATAATGTTCAATATGCTTCTTAATGGGGTAAATTTTGAGAAAATTCACACTTTGAAATTTCAACTGTCAAATACGCCATCTAGCGGCGGACCTACAATTCTGAAAATATTTTCCAGGCTTTTCTCGATGCCACTTTTGTCATATAAATTTTTTCCGAACCTGTGCTATAATCCACTCCTGAGATATGGCCGACGGCCGTTCTTAGTTGGCCACCCGGTATATCAAATTACTCCATCGAATGTACAGGGATAAACATTAATTTTAAAAAACACTGTAACATAAGTTAAGACTACCCTCTTTTAGACAGCTGCAATGTTTTAAAATGTGTTTAAAAAAATTCTACCCAGTATATTATTTCTATTGGATTTACTCGAAACAAATTTCTAGCAACTAAAAAAAAACAAAGTAATTATTCGTTTTTATTACCATCATTCAAGACATAAACACAAAAGTTTTGAGTAAACGACGCTTAAGTTTGTCGCTTTTACAGTGTTTCCAAATAGTTATAGCGATAAATTGGAAATTTATTGCTTTATATCGATAGATGTTATACTTTGTTTTGCTAACTTGATACATTTATTTTTTCGCTATATTTAAAATACGTAGGATTTATATTTTACCATAAATTACATGAATGTACACTCGAGTCCAAAAAAATTGACCACTTTAAAGTATTAACAGATTTTGATGTTCTTATTTTCCTAATTTTGCCCATTGTGAATTAAAACTAAAATTAAAGGCAATTTATCTCAGGTTAATACACATTATACAAGGAAAAACAAAATTTTAGTTTTTATTAACCAAATTTAAAATACCCTGTGGTGAAATGAAGTCTTTCACTTAGTTTTTTTTCAATTAATTTTAAACTTATTCATTTTTGAAATAAAACTTCACGTTAAGAGTACCGTTTGTACGAAATACTTCTTCTAAAATGTAATGATTGCTTCACTTTATTCAAAGTTTGACGACTGGTGCATTGTCTTAATAATGTATGTACCCAATGGAGACTGCACTAAAACAGCTTTTTACATATCACTAAGTAGCAAGATTTGCAAGAAACCACGTTTTGTTAACGAATTAATCACCGAATGGTAGGCAGTACAAAAGCCTGGAACACATTGTTCTGATACTACGCCACGCCATCATCAGAGATGTACTATGGCGAGTAGTAGTTCCTCAGATTAATGGGAAGAAGAAATAGAATGTGCAGCATCAGCTTCACTGTTATTAGAACGGAAACAAAAAGAAGAAAATATTGGGTACATCGAATAAATTGTTGTATATCATATTATAAAGACACTTATGCTTCCGAACCAACTCGATTGGACGTGATGCAGTTCCTCGCATCTACCTGCGTTAATCCCTTTTCGAACGGAGGGTGGGATTAAGACAGGTCTGCAGTTCCTCACACTATTGTTTGTAGGGTAGCACACCTGTTTATAATAATTTGTCTTCAGTTTCAATTTCCTAACCTAACCTAACCTAACCTAACCTAACCTAACCTAACCTAACCTAACGAAAATCATTGATTTAATGTTGTGTTTCTGTTTTTTATTTTACTTATATTTGTTCATATTTAATATTTACTAGCGGTATTTCTTCTGCTGCGGTGTGTTTCTGTTTGTTTATTTCATATGTATTTGTTCTGTTTGTTTCTTTTTTATTTTGTATTTTATTGTTATTATTTGACAAAAATATAATTTCATATTGAAACATTTACTAGCAATATGTAAATATTACCTAATCAAAATCCCTCGCACTGTAATTGTGGACCTTGCTACCTGATACCTAATCCCTTACCCTTCGTATGCTGCGAGGAACTGAACACAAATTTTGTACCTACCTGTTAATGTGCGAGGAACTAGACGACTCCGACTCGATTAATAAAACGATTTTTGCCATTTTTCTATGCATATGAGCCTCCTTCGTGTGCACACTGTTACTACACCTTAAACGCGGTGCCACGCGACGATATCATATGATAAAAATCAGGCAAGAGGGGATTGCTACCATGTCGGATGGCGTCGAGTGGCGTTGGATGGCATCAGAACAGTGTACACACAATATATAAATATGCATTAAAATCCACGGTGTAAGATCTGATGTTGCGTCGGATGGCGTAGCGTGGCGTAGCATCAGAACATTGTGCTCCTGGTTTAATGTTATTTTAGCCAATCACATTTTTACACTTTATAGGAAACGACTTTATCGATAGTAATAATAATAATACAATAATAAATGAAAATTCTTCCCAAACAAAATATTATCAGGAAACAATCTTAATTTTACAGATCATTAATGAATCTTGTTGCATTTCCAAATATAATTACTGCTCCTTTTATAATCACTTATTGATATACTATGATAGATATGTCACTTACTTTTTTTCTGTGTTTTTTAGCCTGTTGTTTATTTTTATACTTCATCAATCAGTAGTTTCAATATTTTCTTCTTCGTCCATTTCTTCCCACTGACATTCCTTCCATATCTGTAGCACTAATATTGGTTATGACAACTGAAAACATTTTTTGACTCCACTCTTATCAAATCTATTTTTCTCACCCAATAGCGATTTGATTTTTTGTTTTTAAAAACGTTTTCCTTGTTTCAGGCATTTAAACACAGAGCACATCCTCGACGACCGTTCGACAGCTCAAGCCCGAGTTCAGATGCAAGTAGTTTCTCAACTCGAGCTCCAACTACAAAAAGAACGAGATCGTCTACAAGCGATGATGCACCACCTTCATCTTTCCAAGCAAATGAGCTCCCCAGATCCGCACAAAGATTCCTCCGTTGGCTCCGTTAAGATTGCGGTAAGTGCTGCTCTGCCTCAACCCCCTGTATCTATGGGACCCATGGTCTCGACTGTTAGATCACCAGTACTGCATTCACCAGCCCCAAGTGTTACAGGGCCAATCAGAAGAAGACTGAGTGATAAATCTGCATTGTCATTAGCGGGTGGTGAGTGACAAAGATTAATATTTACATCAATTAACTTTTGTAGTATGGATGTATTTGCATTAGAAAAGAGTTTGGGCCGATTAATCCTAAACTTAAATTTTATATTTTTTAAAAAATATTTCTTCTTTCTTTTTCATGCTGCATTATAGGCTTACCCTATATGCTAGAAAGAGCTGGATTAGATGTTCAACAAGGTATAAGAACATTCTAATGAAAATAATACAGTAAAAAAGTGAATGTAAAGATTCTTTCACCATCGATATTAATTTATTAAAAGTATTTTCTTGGGTAGAGAGGTTATTCAGTTAGGTACACGAAATATCGTCCAATTTTAAAAGACGTTCTGCTTATTCTTGGGAGCTTCCTATAAAAAATTTGCATATAATTACTATCTTTTAAAATGATATTTTCTTAAGAAATCTCCCAAGAAGGAGCAAATCGTCATTTTAAATTAGTCGATATTTCGTTGACTTTAATTTTACTTCTCTACCGAAAAAGTTCATTTTAACAAATTATATAATATATATTAAAAATCTCTGCAAAAAGATAAATATAGTTGAAATTTCCAGAAATTCAAAGAAATAGGGAATTTTACAAGAATGCTGATGTTAGACCCCCATTTACATACGCATCCCTAATTAGACAGGTAAGCTAATAAAGTGAAAAGGGTTATCCAAAAAGGTTGAATACGTTTTATCAATTTCAGTCCATAATCGAATCACCCGATAAACAACTGACACTCAACGAAATTTACAATTGGTTCCAAAACACATTTTGCTATTTTAGGAGAAACGCGGCTACTTGGAAGGTATTGTGCAATTTTCATTTTATTTAATGATTCAAACAATATAAACATTTATATTGGTAAGCATAAGAATTTACATTGCAAATATTTTCAATAATAAAAAATTTGTAGTTTTTTATAGTTGAGTTGAAATTTGGGAAAAACTTATCAATATTGAATATTGTATTAAAAACTATCAAAAAAATTAACAATAAAGTAATTAATTGATGTGTCACACTTACTGAATGAACTAGAAAACTATCAGATATCTTTTTTATAGCACAGGAGTCAATTTGTTGTTTAGAAGAATACTCTCTGATATGCTTTTTGATAGAAAATAATAATAACGTTATTACTGAGAATTTTATTAATAATCGTACAGTCATTGAAAGTTTCAAGCTCTAAATTATTGATTTGAAAGTACCGATCGCTTTAAATTTGGTAGAAGGTTAAAGAATGCGTCAAGGAACAACAGTGACAACACTGATGTGTGATTATTACGGCACTTTAACAACAGTCGGAGGCTTAGAGACGTCGACGGTGTGCTATAAGTTTTGCTGTTTATATAGAGAGACTAGTCCAAACTAAACAGTCTCTTCACTATTTGGAGAAATCCGTCCTTGTGTACTCTAGTCTATACCTCTAATGAGACAATGCTTCACATTCGAAGATAATGCGAGATGCCGTTTACTCCTCTTCCATGCACCACCGACAGATAGGTTTCTCCCTATTTATGCTGATTATATGCATGTCCTTCCATAGATTACAGTGACCGGTCAGCAATCCCGTCACTTTCCTTATCTGGTTAATGTTGAGGTTTAATATTTCGTTAGTCAGCGTCTCCGAGGATGTTTTGACCATCTATTTGCTGTTTTGGCACGTGTCTCCAGTACGACTGATAGTTGTAAATATTGCAACTGGATTTGGCACCATGGACTCCAGATCCTGTTCCTACGTCAGTCATAGATCCGCCTGTGTACCACACCAACGTTCTTTCCTGACTGCAATCACTATGCAAAGAGATTGAAGTACCAAAGGGTCAAATATCTGCACAATGAGCGAAAGACTCATATCTTTTTGTAACCTTTCTGCCACTTAAATTAGCGACCTAGATACGATAATATGTAAATCCAGGAGTTCATTAATTTTCTTGACCAGAACTTACTATAGGTATATGGGTTCCTCTGAGTTAGTAAAAAAATTGGGAGATGATAGAAATGCTGGAAGGGACAAGTTCAATTGTTGTTAATGCAGATGTTTTTTTATGTGTTTTTTTCTAATTAATATATTACAACAATATTTCAATATGGATTCCCCCTACTTTCACACATTTACCAAGTTTTGATATTTGGAGACATTCCAGAAGTATTTCATATTTGTTCGCAGTGAGAAACAATTTTATTGATTAATCCATCTATTGTATTCACAAGTGTACTGTGACTTGAGCTTTTAATGTAACTACGAAAATGTAAATCGCATGGGTTGATATCTGAGGAACGAGCATACTCCTTCACGTACCGCAAATCTGGAGTGAGGGGGAGCTCCATCGAGCTGCATCGTTGACGTAGTTGTAAAGGTTGATCTTACTTGCAATACCGTGCTGAAGAGCTATTGATGCAAGAGTTTGAGAAAAAGACAAATGCCATATACTCCCACAGTAGGGCGGTTCTAAAAACAATCAGCTCCACACAGATAATTCCAAACATGTTTTGGACCGCTATATACAAGAGCTGAGCAGTCACAATAGATTGTCCTTAAGACACTCGATCAGATCTCAAGGCAATGAAGAGGCAGACTAACTAATCCGAGAATGAGCACGTTGTGCTCCCATTGGCCCAGAACATTCCTCTGTCATAGCGACAGCGCTGCGAAAAACAAATAGCAGTACTTGTACAAAAAAGCAGTCTCGAGAATAGTGAAAGAAGGCGCCAGAAATAAGGCATGCCAAAGAGTTTATCAAGGCACCCTTGACAAAATTCATGGAATATCTATCTAGCCAAAATAAGAAAACAATCTTTGATCCTGGTTGGGCTCCGGAAAGGGCATAGTAGACTTTACAAACACACTAATAGCATCGACTTGGCAGATATTACCATATACAGATTTTGCCAAGAAAATAAGGGAACTTCATTACATACATATAGTGTGCTACTGCGAAGGACTGAGTAATAAGGACGGCTCTAAACTAGAAACTCTTAAGATAACAGGAGCCACACACAACAGATTTAAAAAGGTCTTATCTTATTTTAAAGGTTGATTTTCTAATGAAATTAGCAGTGTTTTCTGCAATATTTGTTAACAAGACTGACCATTAAAACGACCATTAAATATATAAGGTCCAATTGCCTGCAATACCTGCCCGGATGTTAACTATAAACCTTTAACGGTATTTTATCTTAATTGTTGGAATTTTCAATATCTCACAGATATGATGGGTTATGGGAATTAATTATTTCTATGAAATGTCCAACTTCTGATGGTGTCTTTCGTGGTGTCAGTAGCAACATATTTTTGAACGAAAATGGAACGAGAATCAAAGATACCCATGGAAATTTTGAACTAGGTTAAAACTGCACTAAGAGTTTTCACGGGACACCGTCGCCTAATCTGATCCTCAAACTCTCTCCTTTCACATACTTGTGGAATGCATAGCAATGCAGAATGCTAGGTTATAACACCCAGGAGTCTACTGGATAGAAGATAACTAATGCGATATCCTAAAACTGCTCTAAGAAATAGTCCACCACTAAACAACTGGTCTACTATCACTTCTTCTGATACCGTCCTCCAGAAAAGACATAAAAGAAAAGGAGCACAATAGATATTTTAGGTCTCAGTAAATGCCACACCGTCATACTCTTCTCTAAGCGATTTAGGTATCTATGAGTGGCTTTTACAAATATGAAAAGCGTGCAATAATGGTGTTCATGAACGGATAATTTTGAATTCATTTCCATTAATAATCACAAACCAAAAACAATTTTATACTTTTTACCTAGAAAGGCCTATATTTCGTTGGCGATGGAACCAAGGCAAATATTCCATATGAACTACTATCATTATTTACACCCTCTTTATCATCTCCCAAGTTTTTTATACGAACTCCTGAGAAACGTAATCAAAACTAATATTCCATTGAAATTTCTTCTTTTTCAATGCGATGAACTGTGATATATATTTGGTAAACTATTTTTTTTCGAATTTAACATTACGTAATTTTCAGGAACAATTTTCCATGCTTGTAGCCTTGCATGAGTGTTTATTTTAATTATAACATTTGTGAAATTATTCAACTTTTAAATGTATCATCATGCTTTTATTTTATTACTATTTAAACACAATAAAATATATTTATTTTTTATGATTTACTCTGAATATAACCTTGCAAGCCAAATGCACAGTAAGATGAAATTTATTTTCACACCATTTGTTCAATAGATAAATAGTATTTCTATTGAGTTTGGAATAATTTTGATAATAAACGTAAGTAATTAATAAAATATATTGTACTGGGTGGGCAAATAAGAATGGCCGGCGGCCATATCAAAGGATCGGAATGGAATAAAAATTTAAGTGACAAAAATGGCCTCGAGTAAAACCTTGAAATTATATACACACTTCTAGGTCCACTGCTAGAAAAAATTAAAAAGCCAAATTTGACAAATATTACCCTATTACGTAGCATGACAAAAACAATCATCGTAACATTCGAAAAATTCTGGGTTACAAATTTGATGACTTTTGGTATGAAAAATCGTCCATAGCTAACAGCCTACTCTCCAACTATGATGACATTTCCAATTGCAAAGAGGTACGTAATATTAATGCAAAAATAGCTGCTCAATGAACTCTGTAGATATTTACGTAAATAATCGATATGTACTCATCAGTCAATAATCACTCAAGGAAACCATCTAGCTTCTGATTGAATTCATGATTTACAGATATTGAAGGAAAAGTAGCGTTTTCTTAAGTGTAACTATATTTCACATTTATAAATGGCACAATTCAGTACAAAAGATACACAATTATTATTAATTCTACAAATGGCAACCGTTTTAGTACAATTCTCACTAAACTCTTTTTATCACGTTTTACAAAGGTTAAACACATTGATTTCAAAAACTATCATACTTATTTTCCTAGTGGTTGATTTAAATTTAATTTTTATATGTTTTTTAAAAACTTTGGCAGGGGATGGATGAGAAATTAATAAGTATAACTTTTTTCTTTTTGCTGCCACACGTTGATCATAAAGACTTCTAGGTTAGTTAAGTACTTGTCGATTGACAGTCGAGGATTGAATCGTTTTTCGGATAGAGACGATAGTGTCGAATTCCCTACTCTGGTGTCGAGAGCCAAATCTAGCATAAAAATTACAAGTAGGAAACAATTAGATGTAAAAGGTTAAATTAGCTACTGCCGGGGAGGTGGCGTTATGAGTATGAGTTATGAATAACTAAAGGTTGGTTTATTACAGTTTAGGAACTGGTAGTTTTTCAACAGGATATTGCTTAATATTTATTAACATTATTTGCTTAGACCAATGTATCGTTGTATTGTGCCAATCAACACATTTTTAGTGTATAGGCCAATGAATGCACTTTCCAATGATACAAATTTATTTTAATCTACTTTCATATTACATTGTTGACAGTGTACACTTATTCAAGTGCATTGAGTATACAACACTTATTATATTGGTGGAAAAAAACTCTTTTCAACAATACCAACTTTGCAATGATCAGTTTAGTAGAACCTGAACTGTGAACGTTTTTGATACTCGTATTCGAGTAGATAGATTGAAACTGAAATATAAAATATACCCTGAATTTTACGGTGATTGTTTTTGGCAGGCTCCTTAATAAGGTTAATTTTCAAGTCATTTCATTTCGATTACACCCTCTAGCGGTGGACCTACAGCTCTGTACATAGTTTTTCTCTAGGCCATTTTTGTTATAAAAAATGATTTTCCCATGCTGTTACAATCCGATCTTATTTGCCTACTCTTACAACTGACAAAGTGCATCAAAATACCCCAATTGATAAATGATTTAAAAACAATTCCAGTATACCCCTTGACAATGGTAATATACAGATTTTATAATTTATAAGGTAGGTACCTGCTTTTCTCAAATCTGAACAAGTGAAGAAATTAGTATTGCTTCGAAGTTAGGTACTTTTAATCGATTGTGCTTATTTTCACAGAAACGTGATTTGTGATTGTAAGGTTATATAAGCAGTTGTAAATATGGCGTTACTTGCATAAGCAGCCGGTGGCGCCATTTTTCATTTCGCGGTGTTTAATTTGTTGTTAGAACGCAGTACGACACAACCTATCACTCCACAAATGTTTCATGCGTGTGGAAAATGTAAAAGGGGCAGTTTGGACAGTGGACGAAGTTGAATTCTACAAGAGAAGGCCGCAGCGATGTTCGTCGGGTCCTTTGGCCCAACCAGTCGTCGGGTACGTCATCCAGGATCCAACAATTTTCATCTTTGTACATTGTGTGTTTTGTGATTTTTATATATATCTTTTTCTAATCTCTTTTTAAATCTTTTTCATATAATTACTTTTTTATTATTAATCATAAAAAGGTGCTTTCGAATACAGCTAAGAACACTTGTCAAACAATTACTTATTAAATTCAAAAATATTCAGAATATTGTATAATTATTAGACAAATACTTCCTTTTACTGTTATAATTGAAATTAATTTTTTTCTTATTAAGTCTACTATGTGATAAAAGCATTATGAAGATTCCAAGGTATTGATTGATTTTATGTCAATATCGAAATAATTATCAAACAGTATTATGAGTAGATTCCACAAAGTAGGTAAGGGTCCAAACAGTAAATTTTAATTGGGTTATTTATTTATTTAATATTGAGTGATACTTTTTCGACTACTGTTACATGTAGGATTAATTGAACTATATAACTATTATGTGTTTTTCATTATACCTCGAACAAATATTTAAGCTTGAAATTTTATTAAAAAAAATAAGTAGTTAGGAAAATGTTTTTAATTTTTCGAAAGTATATTGCTTGACAGATGGAAACGCATTTTAATATTATTTAGAACGTGTAGTTCCGAAAGCACCTAAGACGTGTGGCTTGTGTGGTGTGAATGCGGGAGTGTGTAGCCGGTTCAGTAACCGCATGTCCTTAAGCCGCTGGCTTGGGCGACTAACAGGAAATCACCAGGTCAAGCGCCTAATCTTCCAAGGTATATAAAATAAAGCACAGGTGTCGCCCAAAAACTTACCTTGACCTTACTTGATTGTTATCTTTCTCTTTCTTGGGTCTGCGTGTGTAGAATGCGATTCGCACCAATCTGTCACTCCACAAGTGTTTTGTGCGCTACGAAGACGACTTTGGGTCTTTCTGGATGGTGGACGATGCGGAATTCGTGAAGCGCCGCCACCTATCACGTGGTCGGCCGCGGAAATATGACCCAACCCCATCACCCACTCCACCCCACTGCGCACAGTAAGCACTTTTTGAAGACGTCCTTAATATGACGTCACCGTACCTGCCGTCGTGTGCTGCTGTCTGCTCGGCTCTATAGGCTCAAGCTTAGCTCGTGGCTGCTTAAACGCTTACTCAACAACATACCACAAGACTCTTCCTTCTGTACCAACAATTTTCTTTCATCCATTTTTAAATAATCTCAAAATCTTTATAAAACAAATGCTGAATACAAAATTTTTAAATTTTAATCATTATTATAAGGGTCAATTCTATAGGACGGTATATTTGACGAAGATCTGTACATAGCCAAGATTAGAATTTAAATTTTAACAGTTATCGTTTCAAATTAAGAGTTTTCAGTTAATATTTTTGAAGCTTATTATGCATACAGTTTAGTAAAATAAAGTAAGCAGACTGTCTAATTTTTTATAATAATAGCTAAAATGGTTGATGTTCTATCAGCTTCTTACAATATTCAATCAATTATTTTACCATCAAGTTTCATAATAGTATTTTATGCAACGAACATGTAATGATAGCCATTAAGACACGAGCATATTGTAGGATACGAAACGAGCCGCAGGCGAGTTTCGTATTATATAATATGCGAGTGTATTAATGGCCATTACATGAAAGTTGCATACAATATTTTTTCTACTCCGATTAATAAAAATTATTTAATCAATAATTATTAGATTAATTTTAAATATAGTTACATTTGAAAATCAAAATTATTTGACAGCTATCAAATTAAGTGTCACTTCATAGGTCTGTTCGCCTGCAATAAAAGTGTAGCACTGAGCTATAAAATTTTGAAGAATTCAGGTCTATCTGTGAAAAAATACGTATAAAATTACTAAATTTGGGAATATCTATGTATATTGCATTTGTATACTGCAAGAAGCATTAAAACAAAATTAAAATAAATAAAAGGCTCAGTGCTACACTTTTATTGCAGGGAACAGACCTAATATAATTAATTTCAGAAATGTCAACCAGGTATCCATGACTATATTAAATATTGTGCGAATGTCTCATTCCTATTGGCTTAAAAATATGTATCATAATGAATATCATTACGATACAGATTTTAGTCTTTTAATAAGTATATTATAAAACAGGAGTAGAAAAAAAATATTAACAAAGAGGAGAAACTGCTTAAAAAACTCTAGACCAGCCGGTAACAACATTTAGGAACCTAAAATTTGAGTAGGTTAGAAGTAGGTAATTACTCGTAATTTAATAATATTGAAAAATGTATATTCAAATTTTGAATACAGATAACTTTTTTATTAGTAATGATTGTTTAATTTCCTTTTATATATTTGCTTACAATCTTTCAAAACCTCACAAGGGACCAAAATACATGGATACATACAATACAAATTTTAATAATTCACTTTCAGTTTTCAGCTTAGTTGAAAAGAAAAAAGAATGGTTTGAGATAATTCATCACAGTGCCGGAACCTTGACTTGAGTTTGTCTAGGTCAAGGCTCGCCTGCACATTTAGTAGTAGTAGTAGTAGTAATTCATCACAGTGATTTTATTATTGATTGTAACAAAATACCTTTTTTACTGAAAATATCCTGCAACATAACATCTATTTTGAAATTTTCTGTCACCAGTCACAGCAACAAACTACTATTTTAACAATTTCAGTTGTTTAAAATCCATAAATTTCAAGTCTATTATCCTCTTGCGTTTATTTTTCGTGAAAATAGTACAAAGCAACCAATTAGAGTATTTAGTAATCGTAACATGACAAAAACCAACATGATTGTTGAGACAGAAGGAACAGCTTATTTAAGAAACAAACAACAATTAAATGTAGATCCGTTCACAGTTATGTTCAATTAGTTTAGAATTTCAATTGCTTTGATAGTTTTACGCTATTTATTTATTTTTTTAATAATTTAATTGTAATACCGACATGTAGAGTACCGAAGCAAGACACAGACACAACACATCTTTAAAATGCTTTTGCTTGCCATTTCCTGCATGCTACTCCCCTTTAAATATAATGTGACAGTATAATAAACATCTCAAAGCCTAGTCCATTATAAACTAATAGCGTCTCTCAGGTTTTGCTACTAAAAGTTCCAAATCTTATATCTTCACATCTAGATTAGTCAAGTTTTTGTTATGTCTTCGATTAATATGATCGAGATGATGAATTAAACCTATGACGATAGAAACTTAATTCTATTGATATACTTGTTACGAACTCAGTAATTCATAAGCCGGTCCTGTCGTGAACTATAAATTTTGACGAATGCGACCTTTCTAGAAGATTTCATAACAGAGAATGCGATGGTTTATTCTCGACTGTTCTGGAAGCGTAGAAGGTGGTAAATTCAAGAAGGATCTAGAGTTGCGAAGAACCATATACAGGGTGTCCCACGACGAGTGAAAACTATCTGTATATAGCGAAATACTTATAGTAAAATCATGAAAATTTTTACGTTCGGGTTTTCGGATACGATCTTTTCAACTAAAATATTTTCAAAGATGGCCGACTTCCGGTTCTACCGGAAGTCGACTGTAACTTTGTTATTTTAAATGGAACACCCTGTATATTAATACATTTTTGAAATCTACGTAATATTTTAGTATACTTTTGTCTGTAAACTTTTTTCGAAAAATGCACACTTTTTGAGTTATTGATTTTTTTGTAGAAAATTTGACCGTTGAAGACCCTTATATATTATTTTTTTACGAGGGGACCTTTGAAGATATGAAAATGGTTTCTGTTCGGTTGCCTTAAGCAAGGTTAAACGTATCCGGATCTATGTTGAAAAATTTTCATTTTATACAGGATGTGTATAAAAAGTGTTCAAAGTTTAACTTCATAAATATCAAATTTCTTCATTTTTTTAAATAGATCCACCCTGTTTTTTCTATTTTAATGCATTCAGGGGAAAAAAATGAGGCAGGTTCATGTATACTTTCCTATACCTAAACCTTACCGTTATCCAGATATTAAATGTTTTCTGTAAATTTTTAGAGATGCAGGTGTGGTCTAAATTTTGATACAAGCACTAAGAAATAAAAAAGTCTTTTTCTTCATCTGTCTCTAAAAAAATCAAATCAAATTGTTTTCATTAATCCTATTCCAACTTTCATTCGTTTCCGAGATATTTGAGGTTTTAAATTGTTATTATATTTTTTAACAAGTTTTATACAGATAGTTTTCACTCGTCGTGGGACACCCTGTATATACGCTGCGGATTTTTGAGTGAGTCGAACAGTTTTCCAGTATACAGTGAATATAAATAGTGCAATTCCATGTTCGACAGCGGCAATGTCATTTTTTATTGACAAAATATCGGCAGAAATGTCATCCTTCATAGTAGAAATCTTCTCGTCCATATAGGAAATGTTAGCAAAAATATCATTATTTATGGTAGAAATCTTCTCTTCCGTATTAGCAGAAATTGACAAGATTAGGATGGAGGACTCTTAATTGAATGAGAATGTTTCTGGATCCAAGTCTTCCCTTTCAAGGGCTATTTTCAGTCTTTCAAAAAATTCACTCTGCTTTCGGGCGTTTCTGTCTCGCTATTTTCTAATTCTGCCTTTATTTCCGTCACTTTCAGATCAGTTAGTCTCATATTACCCCACACCTGACACCAATGTATTGTTTTCTTATTTATTTAAACAGTTTTCACTATGGATTATTACTATTGGTTTATTGAAGAAACACTCACACACTATAATATACTTAATTTATATACACACTACTTAATGTCTACTAATTTATCTACACTCAATATTATAATTGTCATAATTTATATATCTGTAACACTTGAATATTGTAATATTTATATTCACTAATTCACTATCTGTTCACTAATTGTATACCTACTGAAACACTGTTCGACTCACTCCAAAACCCGCGTATATACAGTTCTTCGCAACTCTAGAACCTTCTTGAATTTACCACCTTCTACGCTTCCTGAATTACTGAGTTCGTAACATTAGATTCAAATTGTAATTATTTTCAATCGCCATTTTATAGCATTTGCCACTCTTAGTGCCTGCTATTTCTCGCCGGTGCTATTAACTGACATGAGAATGTCTCTTTGATCGGGTTATCCAAAGGAATATTATGAATGAACCTTATAAGTATCCTTCAAATGTCATTGGTGAACAAATGCTAGTAAGCTTCCATTTTCTCTGCCAAAAGTGTGAGTTTTACAAAACTACTTATAATTAGTCTAGTATTCATCATATGATAAAAAACCTGTTTTTTCCATGATCGGTTTATATTTTTCATTAGATGCTTATACCAACAATATTTCATAAAATCACAACAATGCTTGCTAAAATAAACTAATAAGAAATTATCTTAGTCTTTTCTAGTTTCGAAGATATAAGACTGCAAGGACGAAAGTATAAAATAAATCCTTCGAATTCTGTTTACTCTAATTTTTAAAATGGTATTGCGCATTACATTTTATACAAATACTTTTTAACTTATGTGATACTGATATCGTCCAAATTTTAAATTATTCATATCCACAAACAATTTTGCTTTAAATGAGGCATTTTTAATTATAAATAAAACTTTTTTTTCACCTTGGCTATTGAAAACGTCATATTAAATCTAATGATATATCTCACGATTAAGATCGGCTCAATATTCAGTTTCTATCAGATTTTGTACAAGCTCGTTATACAGGGTGATTCATTATTAATTGGAAATAATTTAATAGTAGAATCCTGACTTCAAATTATGAAGATTCAACCCAAAACACCTAAATAAAATGTAGCTGCTTACTTAGTTATATGGTGTTTTGTTTAAAAATTTAAAAACTATTTGGGCTCAGTACTTTAAAACTGTTCTACGCAATCATTTCATATTTGGCAGAAAGTGTAGACACTGTACACCCTACCAAGTTATATTAAACAATTGTATTTAATACGCAAATGAAACTTTAATCCGTGTCAACACTAAAGAACACAACTATTATATGAATGGATGAATTGAAAACAAATTGTGGTTCTGAAAATTATAATCTAAATAAAAGAAGTTACCTACAAGCTTAATAACATGTCGGAAATATCAGAAACATAAAGTACATTTTATAACAAATGTTCTATGTGATCCCCGTTTACTTCAATAAGCTTATTCAGTATCTGGCTAATTGATTTTGAAGTTTTATTTGCGTATTAAATGTCCAAAACATCTACATAGTTATTACACATCAAAATTGGGCAGCTTCATGTTTAACTTGAAATATCTCGAGAAATATTGATTTTATCGTCGTGACAAAAAAAGAGTACTTTATTCACGTAAAAAGAATTGGAAAATTGAAAAATTGTGTCCGCCAGTAGCGTAGAACGTAAAACAGTTTCAAAGTACTGAGCCCAAATAGTTTTTGAATTTTTAAACAAAACACACTGTAACTGAGTGAGCAGCTACATTTTATTTAGGTGTTTTTGGTTGAATCTTCATAGTTTGAAGTCAGGATTCTACTATCAAATTATTTCCAATTAGTAATGGATCACCCTGTATTTTACACTGACATAGCATATGAATTTCTATACCCTGATGTTCACGTATTATTTTTATTATAATAACAAATAATCATAACTTATATCAATCATATAGGGCATTTATGAATTGTTAATCTAAAGATCCACTGGTATATACATAATTTCATGAAATTGTTATAAACAGACAGTGAGATCATCTGAGCACAATGGGCTGATGGGCTATACTTACTTGTAGAAATCAACTGGAACTACTGAAGACGGAAAAAAAATTGGTCATAGTACCTATCCCCTGTGGTGAATATAATTACATGAATATTTTTTGCTGCCAATTATTTCGATCTCAGCATATATGCAGAATTATTCGTTTCATTACTTTTTATAAAATGGGTGTTTCAAAAATCTGATAGGAATTGAAAATTATTCTCGGAAGTTTTTATTTGCAGAAGCAACATAACACTTAGCAATTAGTTCTAGCGAATAAATTTGTGGATTTACATTGTCATCGGTACAAAAATGCAACCGGTGTACGTGTATCCGGAAAAAAGTTATTACCTGTCGAAAAAATAAACAGAATATCCAGAAAATTGCTTAAATGTAGGCACATGACACATGTCCTCATAGTCCTAACCAAATAATTCATAGGTGTCGACTTTTTTATTGTTAGGGTACTTGAAATCTTTCTAAGAATACAATTAACATATTTTAAAATAGTTTATGTTTAAATTCAATCAAAATTAAAAATAGTGTTTTGTTTATATTTAAAACAGACAATAAATAGTAGTATTTGGTCCACACAGTATGTCTTAAAGTACGTTTCAAAATATTTCGTTGACTCCGGCATTTAGTAAAAATAAATCCTCCATTGTGTAGTAACCAGTAACAGCTCCGTAGTCGTTAAAATTTAAATACTAAACTATAAATTAAAAAATTTTCAAAAACAAATTTAATTTTTATATACGATTGGATTCCTTATTTCTAATTGGCATATTATCATAAACTTATCAAATAAATATGTAGTTTGATAATGGCCACATTTCAAAAATACTTTGTACTATACAAGATATCTGAAAACTGTGGAAGGTATCTAATAAATTCACATTTCTTAAGGGCCGCTTTAATAGATTACTGTTAAATCTTAGAGTTAACTCACATCGGTTAACCAAGCAGTTAACTCTATTTGTGGAAACTTTTGATTTTATAAGTCCATGTCAAGTTGATGTCAGTTGGGAGACTGTCAGTATTAAATATTATGTTTTTGCAAAAATTTACTGGACATGGAGAACTGAAAAAGCCGCCGATCATTCAACTTCACACAACTGGAGGTAGAAGCTCTTATTTTTCTTGAGGAAAAGTACAAGAATGTACCTGTACCTGAAATATATCTTGAATGTCCTCATACATTTCATCAAGCTCCTAGAAAGAAATGAGAGAATGGACACTTATAACCACACAATAATATGGAATCAATATTTATGCTTTCGAATGTCAAATCTTCAAGTTATCTGGCACCTCAGCCACCTAGTAAGTTAACGTATACAATTTCGGGTTAACTTCCGCCCATAAACGCATCCGTAGGTTAAAATAGAAGTTAACTCAAGGTCACAGATAACTGCAACCTATAAAAGCGGCCCTAAATATAACTGATATGATATTGGAATAAAATTGAAAGGGTGCAAAGTAGTATATAACTATAAATAAAACAAAATACTGGCAGTACATATGTAAATATAAAAATGGCATTGGACATAAAGTAGGTAGGTGCAGTACAGATCAGATAAAGGAAAACAAGCAATCAGATTGAAATATTTATAAATAAGGTGGTCAACCATTTATCGTGAAGAATACTTTTAACTGAATATAAATAAAAATTCGGGAATATATCTTCCAAAGCACAAATAGATAATAGAAAAATCAAATATATTGAAAAATTAGTTTGAATTATTATGTTACCAGCCAAATATTTCAGTTGTGAAATAATCACACTATCTTTCCGCTTTTCGAAGAAAAGAGTAGGTGCTATACTTTGCTATTGTGATCCTTTTAACGACAACCTGCTGTGGGTTTTGGTCTTAAATCTTAAATGTCAGCCCCATTTCTGCTGGAATCTGAAACTAGTTTTTTCAAATTATAATTATACTGGACTTCCTGAGACACTCTTAGATTCATTTTGGTACGTTTGCCAATTCAAAAACATAGACTTTTCCCACAACTGTCAGTAAAATTGTTTAAATATTAAATAAGTAACGAGCTAACAAAAAAAAAATATTTGACTAGGAACTGATTTCCGAATTTTAGTTTTAATAATTAAAATTGAAGACAATTTGCTCCACTATTTCCTCTGAAAATCTAAACCGCACCAAAAAAGTCTCAGCAATGTTTATTGTTATTGTTTTTATAAACTAAACACCAAATATAATTGAATTATATTAGCTCATACCGAATTTATAATAAGCCAATTAGCGAATTTACATAAGCCACAACAATGAAATATCAAATACTTTTTTCATAGCATATAACTCACTCACGTAACAATGTTTTTATTGTTCAAAACTATGCTTTTGAGGCTCTCCTCAAATATTTGCATTTATCCAGCACAAAGATACAATTATCTATCTACACTGTATATAGCTAAACATATTCACCAAAAGCCCCTCTAATCAGGAAGTAGAAAATATTATCTTATATAAGTATATGACAAATGATCCTACTGAAACCTTTGCCTAACAATTGTGCATATTTTAATATTAGTACTACTATATTTCTGGAACTTAAGTTTTACGTCGGACCTGTTCTTGTTGCCATAATATTCCTGAGATGCAATCAGAGGAGAGCTTACATTTCCATATTCTGTAATTCATCAATGAATGCTTCTCTGCCGATTTGCTCTAGAAAATCTTGGGGACAGCTAAGATGTAAATATTTTTTTTACATCGACCTCTAACGCTTGAATGCTCTCATTATGGACTTTTATCTGACTGTGGAAAACCTGCTTAAGTGCTGTTGTCTCAGAAGCTTTTACGAGAGGCGTATAATTCGGCGTATCTTGGGAAGGAAACTGTAAAACGGTTACTGACTGTTCACGTTGAAACACTTTTTTAATGAAGCGACCATCAGCGTCTCAGTCCAGCCATTAGCTCTGGCAATAGCTTCAAATTGGAGTCAGTATATTTCCCATGAAATTGTCATATTTTTTGATGACAGTTCTGGATTTCTCCAGCGATAGTTTATTTTTACGAATCCTCATCCTGTCAATATTCCTTATTATCTTTTCAATTTTTATTTTATTGATTTGATATAATATTGAAAAAAGTAAACTCGAATTAACACATTCACGACAAAATCTATCCAATTACAACGTTTATGTTTTTTTTTGTAATTAAATCAATTTTTAATTTTTAAAATTTCGCATAGAAACAATATAAACCAACTTTCAACAATTAAATAATTTATTTATTTCAATGAAGTTGTCTAAATATCTCCCAAAGTAAATTCACTAGAACAATTAGAGAGATATTGCCAATTGCATAACGGTTTACCTAAAATTTATTTGGAAATCAGAGCTATTGCCATCACTATAATTTAATAACGTAGCGCTGCGTTATGTAGGAAGTGAAATAATTGTTATAAACAGTATAGGCCACAAGAAAGCACCCAAGATTCAAACGCAAACAATAACAGAAACTTAACAATAACCACAATGATAAATAAAAACCTTAACCTCAGAAATCCGATGCGATTTGCTCTATTTTTTCAACTGCGCAGGACAATTATGTGCCGTATTTACAATAACACTCAACGGTACGTAACCGTAAATTACAGGAAGCGCTAACGTTATTAACGTTTGTGACGTAAAACAGTGAATCACGCATTTAATAAACGTCAAAATATCGCAAACGTAATTGACGCAGACCATTTTTCAGCGAGCAATATCTCTATAATTTTGCAGGCATAAAAAGATGAAAAACAACATTTGGACTATTAGTAAATATCTGCAAGGAAAATGTTATATTATTCCAAGACCCTCTCTCGTTGGAAGTCGACGCTTATGAAAATCCCTCATGCTTGAAAAACATAGGCAAGCGGCTGTGTCCAGGCAATATTAGATCATAGAAAAAACAAACATAGAGTGCCCGGCTTACGGAATGTTTGGTTTAGCGCATTACTACGTATATGTATCATTTTTTCAATCAATTTTTGTTGGACGTACTTTTATTCTCTTTGTTGGGTCTCTGAGCTCCAGATTGAGTTACTTGATGAGGGAACGCGTGCATGTTGTTTTTTTATTATTTTCAAAATTTCATGTCTCGTGTTGGGGATAAATTTGAGCTATGCTGTTATTGCATATTTCCAATTACGCAAAAATGCATCGAACACTTTTATTTTCTATTTCAGAAATTAATGACATGTAACGCGAAATATTAAATACAAAAAACGACACAATCTACTTCGGAAATGAAATATTTCATAAACCATAATTCTAGACTTAGAAGTATTTCTTTAAAAATAGATGATCTTGATGTTCATTTAACCTGCAAAACAGTTTATTGGTTGAAAGTATAAAACAATACAAATAAAGCATCTCAAGAATGAAAAGATTCAAAATTGCCTTTTTTAGTTTTCGGTGGATTATTCAGCATATAAATTAATTAGTTTGGGGTGTCTTTATAGTTTATATATCCCCAAAAAATAATCTGAAGGCGCAGACTTTGTGGACAGGTCAGATCATTTTTAGAAAGAAGTAGAACGGTTAAATTTGAAATGAACAAAATAATTTTTACCCAAAATTTGATGGAAAAATGATACATGTATTGTTAAGCATGCTTTTGAATGAATGTGATACTCGTCTCTATGCTCTTCATCTTAAGGTTAAAAGGTACATAGTCAGGTAAAATTATTAATAATATTGGTTATATAGATTTAAATGTATACATACTTAATATTACAGTGGTATAGTGGATATATAGATTAACTTTTCAAAAATAAATATAGGTACTAAATGTTTGTTGCTTAATGAAATACACTTATTTGTTTCGAAAAATACATGTTGGAATGCAATAATGCTTCAACAACCAGATGTTTATCGTTGTGTTAAAGAGTTGTGCTAAAACTTGACAATTTAATAATATTTAATAGCACATAATTTTATATAAGTGATCCACCACAAGTTTTCTTCTATAAACTTGAAAATTGTGACATTTTTTAATTTCATCTACCTCAAGTTACTATTAAATTAATTCAAAATATCTCGTCAATTTTGAGTACAACTCTAATATTCAATAAACATCTGGTTGTTAAAGGATTATTACAGTCTATAACTCTATGTACTTCTTGAAACAAACAACATCAATATTCAATATTTGATGTTTTTTCATTACAAACTATTGAAAATTGAACAAAACAAAATATGCACAATAGATTTTGAATAACACTTCGTTAGATGTATGTTTGTATTTCGTTATTTTTCTGACATTTCAATTAAATTGTCATTTTGATCATTGCAAATTTATATCTATCATTCGACTATGCCATAATTTTTAATGTATTTACTAACTTTTTAAAATTTTCAATGTCGCATGCTTCCTTTTACTGCATAACATCACGGTAGACGTTCCTGTATTTTCATATATTTTCTCTTTATCTTCATTTATATATTGTTTTCGTAATTGGTCAACCAATCAGTCGGTCAGTCAGTCACCTTGCTTCTAGAAAGAAAAAATCTTACCAGGTATTTAGTAGACATACAGGAACAATTAGCTCACATCATATTCAGTATTTTTATTATATTAGCTTGTCTTTGATACACAGTAGTATGCAAAATTCTAATTGCCTTTTCGTATCACGTCCCAATAACTTATTATAAACCTAAAAATACAATATTGCCTATATTATTCGATTGATTGTTTTCAAATTAAATTTTCTGTGAATTCTAGTGGGTGGGCTTGAACCTTCTACATTTTAGCCAGACGTAGTCCTCCTTAAAAAAAGGTATAAACCGAATAACAAGCCTACAAATAATTGATAATTAGTTACATTATTTTGAATACTAATAATATATTTTATTGTTGCTCCCATTTGGAAATGATACGAAAATATGCCATTTTTTATTTTCCGTAAACTCTTTAACATTCTTGCTCTCTCAGTGTCCATAACGTTTGGGAAACGTAAACAAAATTGGGTACGTTATCTTTTTCAATTCTTTTTAAAATGGTTCTGCTTTCTTGTTAATATTAGTGTTTTCTAACCTCTAAATGTTTAAAAAAATCTTGATATCATCAGAATGAATTTATTTATTATTATATTGTATGTCTAGGGGTGCTACTTCGAAGAGTCCTACGATGAATCACAGTCCAACCATGTATGGTGATCATTTAGCGTCAAATGTTCAGGTAAGTATTTTATGTATTTTCGATCACAATGCTGTAACTAATTCGAAAATAGTTTATACAGGCCTCCTTGATGGAAGAGAACAATTTGTCTTTTTTGACAAATTCCGCCTTGCTTGTAAGTCGAACGAGAGACAGGTCAGAATCACCTCCCCATGACCATTTAATCAGGTAAGAAATCGATTTATAGTGTATAGATATTTGGATATATCTAAAATTCATTAATATAACTTAAACTATGTACTTTATTAATGCTCCTTGTCCCTCTTCCTGTTTTATTAGTTACTAATAATTAAAACTATTTGTCAATTTTACTAGACCTAGAACTTATATATAATTTATACATAGAATGAAACATTCAAAGAAAGTTTCTTTGCCATCTTCTCTGTCTTCACACGGGTAGTCATTGTATCCCTTTCTATATATCCTAATCTGCAACACTCGTTTCGTGTCGAGTTTCATTTCCTAGACGTCGTATAGATAATGGTAATTTTAAGAGCTGTTTCACTCGGGCATTTCTTCGTAGGTCGCCTATGAATGGTGGTCTCCACGTAAAGCAAGAACTGGCCCAAGATCATCACATGAGAAGTGATCGTGAGCGTGAACGTGATCGAGATCAAGAGATGCAACACGTGATAAAACGTGAGATGCTTTCCGAATACGATGATCTAGAACAGGAACAATCAGAAAACGTCGCAGAAGATCTCACAATAGCTTCAGATCATACGGAGTCGAACGTTATCGACCAATAGTGATAAAAAGTGTTCATTTCACTCGAATTCCTAGAACTTTTCTACGTAAATGAACTCCATTGGTGTGTAGGTGAAGATTAAAGAACGGCTTAAACTTTGTATATTTGTTTGTGCGTGTGTGTACATATAGAAAATATGTTTTAAAAAGGATGAAACTGTTATGGGTATTGTTATCGTTTAGACAAATTTGTCAAGTATTGTATCATCAGAAAGATCTTGATTTCTTTATTAATACAGGGTTATTTGTTACGCGATGGACTTTTTTGGCTAAGCCAAAGATTATTTTTAACATTATGTACTGTTAGTTCAAAATGATATTCTCTAAATGTTGAACGAAATTTCGAATGCTGATCGCTTATAATACACTATGAATGTGCACAATAATTGGAGATGCTATTTCAAATAATAGCTCTGCTTATTTTATTGCTCAAACTGTCAAAATATTATATTAGTTTTCTAGTCAGTGATTCACAAACCATTTGGACAAGTCGCTAAATGCCTGCAAGTGATGTATTATAAATACATTATTGTTTGTTGATGAATAATCCTGAAAATTCAAGTGAATGATGATCCCAAATTTCAGATAACATAAACGATGCAGACATAAATTTGAATTGAAATATCCGATCAAAATAAGAATAATTAAAATGTGAGAAAAAATCCAAATACATATTATAAAGTATTCCTTACAAACTACAAAGATCATTTCTGAGCACAAACAAATCAAAATTACGTTTTTTTTTTATTGAAACTGAATTGAATTTAAATTTTCTAACAAATTTTTCTATTGTATTGTGTAATACAATAAAAATGAAAATTGTAAGTCATAAAAGTAGGCATACATACATTTTTGTAAATAATTGTTTTGAAATGAAGCACGATCTTGAAGAAAACAGACCCCAGAGATAACTGACGCAGGAATAAAAACCATCACCATCACTGACTAAAAGATTCAACAAAAATGAGTGTATGCATGAGGTTCCCTGTTGTAATTGTTCCCAAACTTAAATAGGTCAAATAAATCGACGAGTCTAACATACAATTTCTGAACATTCCTTACCCGTCAACAATTTAGATTCCAACAATGCATTAACCCAATATAAAATTCAAGCAAGTCATTCTATCAATTTTTCCGTAACCAAAATCTTGGCCGCAATTCAATCCCTAAAATCCCGTACTATTGGAGAGGCTATACAATTATTAGAGAAACTTCCAAACATTAAGTATGACGGCCAATTATTACCAACTATATGGAAACCATTACCTACTCTTTAAATATACAACAATCATTTACCTCCAATAAATTTCTTTCCTACCGTTTTCCCACCATTGTCCGCCTCCGTTTCTGTTCCTACAAATAGCCGCTCCTGCCACTGTTATCTCTGAGGAGTAAGCAGATTGAGACATCGGAGATAACTACAATTCGTCTATTGTATCTACTATTGGAGTAGGCAGATTTAGATCAAGTAATCGTATCGAACACTAACTTTCTCAACCAATTTTTCTATCTCTTGATAGTGACTCCAAGGAAGAAGTCGAAACGTATTTTTCTGAAAGTGGTTTATCCACAAAGCCTAGTAGGCATATAAATAATGTATTGAAATCATTATCTCGGGTAGAAGTTATATTAAATTAAACGAAAAATCATCTAAAGAACTTTCTTGAAAAGTTTGTATCAGAAAACGACCATTTAACGACTAAAAATAACAATTATTAAGAGATATAAAAAGGTGGGTTAGGAAGGATAAGGTTCAGTACGATTTCGTGGCCTCAATCTGTCTACTCCACTAGTCGGACTGTACCTGGTAGTTATCTCTGAGGTCTCGATCCGACTACTTCTCTGAGATAATCTCTTAATAAACGGGATGTTGAGAGTTCATTCTCTTCAGTCTAGATCGAAGGGTCACAGATCAAAATGTATTCCTCATTATCAGCGATAGGATTATCAGCTTCGTTGTAATCTTCTTCCCTCTCGATTTTATCACAAGTCTGTGCGCTGGGAGCTCAATCTAATTTTTCTTCCATCATCAATGCTATGTATCTTGTTTAACTCGATACCTTTGTTGAAACTGGTGATAGTCAGAATGAATGTGGTCGGAATACTACTTTTGTCAGCTCTGCAGCCTTAGCAGTATTTGGATTGTTGAATATCTCGACAGGCTTGTTTAAATCTAGGTTTTTTCTTTGGATTTCATTGTAGAACGACACGTATAGTGATGTTTCAGACAAAGCTATTTTGGTAGTTATTTCCATTCATTTACGAAAAATGTTCACGTGAATTTACATTGGTGTGTGATTTACTGGGGAAAACGTTAAAAAAACGCGCTACTTACTCTGGAACATCCTTTCTCTAGTTTAGTTCATCACATGACTATTTTAATCGTAAAATGAAACAGAGAGGAGATAAACCACATATGTTTAGGATTTATTTTTTTTCAATATGGCGGTACAAACGGCTAAGATATGAAGTAACAAAGTAGAAATTTTCAAAACTTCTAAAAAACTGGACAATACGCTGGATACGATAACAATTCTAAGTGCAATTTGTATAATTTTGACATTTCTGCTAACACTGTTATGCGTCCATAGGTACCTACTGAATCAAATTGATTTGGTATTTCCGAGTTGGATTATTTACAATCACTATTGAAGTGCTGATACTAGAGACAATGCAAATTTAATAAATAAATAAATTTCTTGTACTGGCATATATTGTTGGAAAAATCTAAATTTTAACAAACAAGTTATGGTTCACCATTTCATTCACTTTTCATGTGTGTACATCCGTAGTGGTATAATTCCCTATTTGATATTTTTACGCGGTATTGCAAAAAAGCGATCAGTATTTCTACAAATTCGTTCAGGACGGTTCGAACAAAAAAAGAAATATTAAATTTAGCATATCATTTGCTATGTGTGCGTAGAAACAAGAAATGTACTCAAAACACTCATAGTCTTTGTGTTTGGACACAGTGGAAGTAGCTGCGAAAAGTAAGTAACTTCAAATTATGGTATGAAAAAAAACAAGGCTCAATTCATTTTTGCGATGATTTAAGATTTTTGTCTAACAAGAGTTATGCTTAAAGAATAATTTAATACATGTTTACATACGTGATTGATTAGTGTGATTATGTTCAGTAGCTCTATTATTATAAAAGATACCAATGAAAGTTTTGCAGATTGTAAATAGCTTCAAACTCCATATTTCAAAATTAGCTACAATGCTAGAGGGTGTTCCATAATTCAGTGAAAGATCAAAGTTATGGGTTTAAATGGAATACCACATATTTACTTTATAACTAAAAGCCACTCCACTTCCCTATTTAAACGATATGATTTTGACGGAAAATTGATTGCAACACTGTCGTCACAAAGTTTGAAATATGCAGCTTTTTTTTCTCAGGAGCCGTCCCTTTGCCGTTACCACCTCAGCCTCCTGGGCTTATTAAATATGCAGCTTAAAGCTACCTATTATTTTTATTGAAAGGGCCGAGTGTGCTATGAAAGGTTATAGGCGGTGGGACAATGTAAGTAAAGTCTTAGTTTTCAAGACAATTAGGCACTATATTAATTAGTCAATTTTAAAAGCTTACTGTTAACATAGTATAGAGCGCACTTTTGATTTCACGTGGAAGTTCACTTTGTAGTCGTTCCAGATGGTAGAGTGGACAATCGACAATAATATGTTCTACTGTCGAACGAGTATCGAAGGCGAATCACAATTTCTAATCCTCTTTTTTTGAATAGGTACTGATGGGTTAAAATATTCTTCTACATTCTCATGTGGTGTTGTACCACTGGATCCCGTCGTTTTTGTAGTAGATTTGGGATAATACGTTGTTGTTTTTCCTTTTTTTAAGTTTCCGTCGAATGTAGTAGTAATAATAATTAATTTTTTTTTGGTAGCTCTCAAGATAACAGACCTGCTGAGCTTTATCACACTAATCAATCACTATATCAATAAAATACTGAAATACATGTTTAGAAAGTGTCAAAACATTCACTTTATTCTGTTGCTTTCATTTTAAATTTTCTTTTTTCTTTTAACAACTTCATATATAATATATAATGTCCAAGAATTAGTTCAGTGCATTAAACCAGGTGTTCTATTAAAAAAAAGTAACTATACAATACAGTTAAAAGGTCCTGAACTGAACGGTGATTGAAACGTTCTTCTTTAAATGTAAAACATATTGTTCATGACTGAGAGATTCCAAAGCATTAGTAGTGCATACCTTCACAATTATTTGGACTGATTCTAAGTTTTATGTCTTCCTCATTTTCCTTGTTTTGGATATGCTACAAACAATGAATAGAGATAACAAAGTGGGAATATTGATTGGCCCCAAGTGGTAATTCCAAATTTCGTATCGTTTATTCAAAACTTCATACTGTGAGTATTCATGTACTTCCTCTTCGACCCCAACTTTATTGTTTGTCCTTATGGCAACCACAACCAGCATAAGCTTACCCTGGTAGTAGCCATACAGGTAACTTTAAGACTTGGAGACACTTCGAAAGAAAGTATACAACTGTACCTAATAACTATGATAGACATTTTGCACATTGAAAAATGTCTTTCCACAAAACTCGATCCCTAATCTAAGATTGTGTGTATCTAGACCTACTAAATCTATATAGATACAATTTTATTTCTGATCCCCAAACTCTCCTCTCTCAAAAAAAATAATATCGTTTCTGTATACCTGCGTAATAGAGCGCTTAATTATGATAATAATGATTTTGAACAAAAAAAATAAAAATTCTGTTTTGTTATCTTTATTAATCGTTTATTCATCTTCAAGCAACTCAGTCCTTCGAATATCCACATGGTTTTTAAATGGTGTTTCTTCTGATCGAATGAAGATATGCAATTAAACGATCAAACGAACTTACCTGAAGGGAAGTTTATTTAAAAAAGTGCATACCGATACTAGCAACGAGCAGAGGAAGAAAGGGATAGGAGTATGTTTCTTTTGACCGTCTTTAATATTCGAATTGCACTTCAGGTAAGTTCATTTGATCGATTAATTTCAACTAAACTGAACTGAAAAGTTGGCTTTACCAGATACCCTGTAAATACTACCCTGTCAAAATATGTCTTATTCAAATATAGTCTTAACTTAATTTTTCTGCAATTTAATATTACAAACCGAAAAAAAACAATATTATTACCTACTTCAGAATTGACATTCTTCTTATTTTAGTATTATTTTTATGTAGGTATGATGGTACTTCCTCCTTAAAAAATGACAGGTTTGTATGTAGATATCAAATGACACACAATATTACTGACCTTTGTGACTTCTAACCACATTCAACGCATGTAACTTTTACAATAGAACACTTGATACCTACAACATAATATTTCGTGAAATCCAGCAAATGTTTTTGACCTTCCTAAATTTTTGTAGAGTATGACATAATATATAACATTACCGTTTGGATTGGAACTATTTCTGTCAAGCTGGGTGTTTTGAAAAAGTGTCCAAATTTTAGCTTGTAGGTATGAAGCTCTTGTCCACTTCAAATCCATATCTCAATGTGGGAAGAGTTTGAAACTATTGAACAAATAGTTAAACTTTTTTTTTGTATTTGATTATTATTTTTGTTACTTACTATTCTTTTTGTCTACATCCCTCTGCATATGTAGGATGGCCCACATTTAACGGGTAGAAAATTTATCAAGTATATGTTATAGGACCTCGACTATAATTTAAAATTTTCAAGACTTATACAAGGTATACCTAACCAATTGTAATGCGCATCAAAGTTCTACATGTCGAACTTTTCACGTTAGTCAAAAACTGAGAAATATTTTTTAAATTAAAATCCTTCTTTGGAATATTTACTTGATAACTTGGATAACTTTAAATATGGAAGTATGGTAAAAAAGGGGTGTTCTTTGACACACTTTGTATACGTTTAATAAATTTGCAATTGTAACCGTGGTCGACCGGTATATACGTACCGCCTCTATGGTCCCGTTTAGAATAGAACATCGGGTATAGAAATATTACACAGCTACGCCACTGTTGTTGAAGTGTCGTTACGCTCATATAGTGATGTAAAAATAAGCAATATTGTAAATTATTCTTGTTAAGCATCTGCGCTATTGTAATCTACCTTTAATGCAAATATTAAATTCCATATCACTACCTAAAATAAAAAATCATATATCAGTGTATAAAATAGTATAGGTCAAACATTTTCATATTATCATATTTAGCTAATTTTCAAAATATTCGATAACGGCTAACTAAAACTTGTACTTAACTCCGTTCAAGATAATATCTGAGGCCGCGTTGCAAAAAGCGTCTTTAACTAGTCAAATCGCCTTTAAATATAAGTTAAGTTTTAAAAAAACTGAACATTTGTTCCCTGCATAGCGATTTTCACAAGATGTTGACTGGTTAAAATAACTTATGCAGCTTGAAAATAATTGGTTTCGATACACATACTCAACTGTTAATACTCATTTTAATGACGTAGTGTTTATAATCATTTTTTAATTGGTATTACGAATCTTTATTTTTGATTATGTCATCAGACGATTTGTCTATATGTGTTCATCGTTAGAATAGACATCTTGCATGAGTTAGAGATTAGTTTAATTTTATAGCATTTTAAACCTTTATTATCATACAATATTGAATGTCAAATTTTCCAAAAAAATATTAATCTAGAAGGCTTAAAACGTGAGTTAAGTAAACAGGGTGTCCAAAAGCTTGATAAATAAAATTCGGAACCGAGTAGATCAAGTGAAAATGATGCTAGAAGTGCAAGTTAAGTTTTATAATACGAGCTTTAAAATTAGACATACCTATACGAACCAAAAAATGTGTGAAATCATACGTTAAACGTTGAAAACCGTGCGTAAATGAACAATGCTTTTTATATGGGACTCATTATAACACCCAAGTGTGCGTAAATGACTTTGCTTTTTAAATAGTGTTTTCATTTCAACACTCTTTTGCACTAATTGCCTTGAATTCAGTCGTTTGTTGTATAAACTTTTGTGCTGTCAGTAAATTTGAATGAAGTGTCAGACATAGTGAAAAATATTCTCTGTTAAATTTAAAATTTTAATTACACTCATTTTAAATGAAAGAACCCCGAGAAGAATGCATTTACTGTAAATATTGATTTAAATAATGAGAATTCGTTGTATGTATATTTGTTTATAGAAGATTTATTTTTATGTTTTTAACCCCTTCAGAGCTCTTTTGTTTTATTTTTTCTTCCTGTGGTCGTAGATGAAGTTTTGTATGACATGCGTGAAGCACTTTTGCGCGCTTGTATCATAAATTTATTCATTTATATATACTTTCTGAACTAGACATTGGAACAATATGAAACTTTTGTACATCCATGTGAGAAGATTGTATAAATGATCTACATCACCCACAGAAATCCAGGAGCGGATTTTGTCTAGTGGTTAACAATCCGTAATTCTGACATAAATATCCTGTACAATTACTGAATACAAAAATTAGGTTTTTATTTGATTTCAAGTTGTCAGTAGTTACTTTTTAAATTCTTCCACTTTTGATATCTTCTGAATTCCGTCGATTTTTCCAATACCACCCTAATTCTCAAAATATTATTATCTACGGTACATCAGAAAGAAATTACTTCTTCTAAATGAAGATGTTTCCTTCAATTTGTTCGCTTATTAATTCAACAAAATTTATTTTTTACCCCCAGTAGTAGCGGTTAGGCTAGGTTTTTTTTTGATGGATTCACGATTTATAACAGCTACTCCTCAGGAATCATTATAGAGAGGGCGAGGGTTGCCGTATCAACTCCAATGTAATATTGGCAGAAATAAGAGAAGAACTGACCGATGGCGTATCATAGGCCGTGGACAATCAAAGATACTGCTGTCTGACTACAACCTGTTGAGATCAAATAATGAATGCTGAAGCCAGAGTTGAACTGTGTTGAGAATTTCAACAGGTGACCTGACGAGAAACAGTCGTCTGAGTGGTCACATTAGAGAGTAAAAAATATTGTAACAAAAAAATAGCAATAAGGAATCCTAGAACACAACACCTAGGATGAGTACTACTGGATAGAGGGAACCCTTACCTAAACTTAAGCCTGCAGATATCCTAAAATTTTTTCAGAAAATAAGTCTAAAGGAGCTACTAGCCTCTGAGACTTTATACGAGAACGACTCTTAAGTAATTGTACGGGTTGTCCCTGTAGACATTAGGACTATTGGGCACAGTCCGAACCTGGCTGGATTTCTCTGGAATATGTAGATATATACCGCCACAGCAAACGGATGTAGGTAATTAATGCAATGTTCCGGATAATCGATTTCAAAGTTTTAGATGCCTTTCACTCGGTAACGAAAAAAATGTATTTGGACTTCTAGCATTATCTACCATTATCTACTCGCTCACTAATTTTTGGTATCATGTTACTTGTATACCGTCTTCCAAACATGAAATTGAATAGCAAAATCTTCAACTCTTGTCATTTATCTTAAAATATATTCTCATAGTTTGCATTGAACACTGTTCAAGAAATGTTGAAATACGTCAACTTTTAACTTGAGGGAAATACTTTTTAGCGCCAAGATCTCACCCCCTCCCTACTGGAAATACCTTCAATTTTTTTTTCAAATGGCCTTAGGTATCAAGTCATATCTATTTTGTATAATTTTGTTTTGCCTTTGATACCAGGCTTCTATATTGTTATTTAATCGTTGTTATTGTTGTCAACAAACAAACAACCATTAAATAACAATGGAAGGCTGGTATTAAAGGCCAAACAAAATTATTGAATATAGATCTACCTTTTAAAAGAGGTATGACTTGATACCTAACGCCATTGGAAAAAATTCAACATGGAAAAGGTGAATCTGATGTTTATGACATTAGCGTTAAAAAGTGTCCCCCTCAAGTTTAGAGTTGATTTCTACCTAATAAGTCGCATTCCTAAAATATTACGGTTGAGCTATATTATTCAATATTTTACTGTTCCACAATTTGATTGATCTAATACTAAATTAAAAAATATTATGAACATTACGATTTTGTGAAATGTTATTCCGGTGCAAATCTATATGTTTAGATTTATTTATAATTATATTTTTACATACTAAATGAATTCGATTACGTTCTGGAACTCTAAGGACAAAATATAAATTTGCACTAGCATAGCTTTTTACAAACAGGTATTTACTGAGTGTTAATAAAAGCAAACTCTTATTTCTAAAATAATTGTTTTAATATAATTGGCTTCTGCTCCCATTCAATATTGATATCAAAAATCCTTTCAAAACCCAAATGTTTTTTAGGTCCAAGATACCATTACCGAAAATATTTTTCCACAAAACTACCATTTCAATTGTGTATACATACAGATGATGATACAAATATTAATCCTGAAAAATGTTTGGGCAATATAAGGAATGTACTGAAGTCAAAATAAAATATTCTTCGCTACTAAGTTACGGAATGTTTTATATTTCATTTATCACATTTGATAGACAAAAAAAGCGAAATATGATTTCGCAGGTCTCCAATACCATAATTATTTTTTTAAATAAATTTATTGTAGAAGTATATAATATGTACATTTAGAAGTACTCAGTAAATACTTTCCATGGGAAACGCACATAGAACAAATTTTTTTTCACGTATATTGAAACCCCAGTTACAATCTTTATTCAATAATTCTGCCATGAAGTTGCCAAATACATTCGCATAGTTGTGATAGAACAGGACCCGATTGGGTTAATAGTTATTTATGCAACAAGTGCAAAAAGTGAGTGTTTTTTGCACGCGACGTGAAATTGTCCAACGAGGTCTTTAGGCCGAGTTGGACAACACGTCAAGTGCAAAAAACACGTTTTGCAAGAGTTGCATACAATATTTTTTCTAAATTCATGCAAAAACTGGAAAATTAGAATATAAATATATTAAAAGCCTAACCTAACCTATTAAAGTCAACCCGTTCTTCTTTTTTTGTATCTTTATGGCCTCCACCTTGTCAGCACTCAATCATAGCTGGTTTTCGCCTTGACCATTTAAATTTTAAATAATTCAAGATTTTTGCAATAATTGTATCTCGTTGAGACTAAGTAGTAAGATATACATATATTATTGTTGTATTAAAGCAGAATTCAGATACTTGCAATGGATTTTTATTTAATTTAAATGTTTATGTTTGTCATTAATCATCACAAAGCTGACACAAGAATGACAGATGAGTGCAATAAAATATTTTATTGCACTAGTGCAATAAAGTACTACTTTTTGCATTAAATGTGGTTCACAAAAGTGTTGTTTTTTGCATGAATGTAGAAAAAATAACTAAAAGAATGGTATTTAATATAAAAATGAACAAGCAGCAGAAGAAAATAAAAAACACTTGTACCAAGCGGGTCCTGAATATAGTACCTTAGTTGAAATCTAATAAAACGTAATTGAAATTGGTCAACAATGGAAATTTGTAATTTCATTATTAATTACTTGTTTTTAACAATATATTGCTGAATTTAATATTGTAGATTCAGTTATTATCAGGAAAAAGTAAGATTTCAAGTCTCTAGCTTTAGAAAAACCATAAAAATTCAATTTTAGTCACCACCTTTTAAAGGTAATATCTCGAAAATGGGTGTGCTGGGGAAATAGAAAGACCCATCTTAATTTCATACGAGCAATCACCTCCTGAATTTTGTCCCATGAATTTAGAAATACTCTTTATTTGTTATAATATTTCTTTACTTTAGCCTAATTTTAAAAGTTGTCCTTTGCTGTTTACTTGAAAACTTTTTGTTTTTGTTTTGTTCCTATTTTATTATTTTATATAATGGTAAAAGTTGATAAAACCAATATATAAATATATTTGTTTCGATTCCACTTGAACCCTTGATTCCAAACAAGTATTATCTATTACATTTTGTTATAGAATGCATCGTTTTCGAGAAATATGTGTGCCTCAAGTTAAATAGCGCACCCAATAGGACATCCCGAAACGTACTACTAGGTATATAATTATGAATAAATTTGTAATATTTCATTTTGCTTCCGGAAATCAATAGCAATCAATGTTTGACCCCCTATTACTCGAAAATACTCCATGTTTCCATATCGCTTTTTTAAGATTTTTGATCAGGATACCAACTCCATTATAACAAAGTACTAGCCAATTCGACCGGGACTCAATTTACCTTAGGTTTGGTGAGTGGACTAATAATTATGTCTATGGATTCTATACCTTTATTAAGATACATGTTTTAAAACCTATTTTAAAGAGAAACAATATTTTAACTTAATTTATAGTACCTATATTCCCAAAGCAAAATATTGAATTTCGATTGTTGAACAATTCCTTCTAGATAGAAAAAAATCAAAGGATAGATATTACATCCCTCTTTTTATGTACCTGAGATACAAATGGGGGATGTCCATATGTTTCAATATTATACATATACCCATATTTATGTTTCTTACATAATATTATTGTATACGTAATTTATTTCACGAATAAGTTACAGAGTGATAAAAGTGTAAGCAGGACTTGTAAAAGAATACATAAACACATCGTAATAAACATGAGTGGTAACACTACTTAAATATGTCGAACTCCAAAATGATAATGTTGCTAATTAGACCAAACACTTCAAATTAGGTAGACAGATCGATAGTAGCTGGTGAAATACTATCTTCAAATCCTTTTTTTTAATTTGACTTGATGTGTAATTTTTCTAGTTGTATCCCCATAATACTTCGAATATCTTGAATGTTTTCGATACAACTCATCCATTTTAATATTTGCCACTAGGTGATAGGTTTGTTATTGTAAAATTTGAATAATAGATTTCCTACATATTTTCAATTCTATAAAAACTGGTTCATATTAACATTTCCTCCAAATCATTGGCCGCTGTTAGCAGCTCAATGTTATATTCATGTGGAATAATCCGGTTCAGGCAGTACCGGCGGACCTTCCTCCATTTGTATTTATTCCTCGTGAGATACTCATTTTTTAGTACTAAATCAGCTTCTTTTTGTCTAAGCATTGTTTCTAATCTAAGTTCTCCATATTTATTATACAGTTGTGGAAAGTGAGTGATACTTTTTTAAAGTAATATGTAGTTTTGTGTGAACCAATTATATTGTCTTCAATATGGTACCCGTTTAAATACTGTTATAGATTATGAACAAATTTCTATTTATATTAAAATTAATATATTTAAATTAGATTGTTGGATGTAATGTCCATCCTGTTTTAGGGATATGTGTACATAGGATGTAAATGTATTTTTTTTTATTTCAAGCTGTTTTGTTTAAATACCGGTTGTTTGATTTGAAATTTGCTGAGAACGATTTCTACAAGACCTTGTATAACAAAAGTATTTAGTCATTAGTAATAGGTTTATAACATATCAAAGTAGGGATTATATGCAATATTATGGGAAATGGGACATTCCAGATACCGTCCCGTCCCCCAAAACGTTTAAATTGAATGTCTGATATCAAGTATACAGGGTGTTTTGGAATGGGCCATTTTGATCTTTGAAGTGTATTTAAATTTCACCAAAATAGGTATAGAAATCGTTAATTTAAAGCAAATTTCATCTCAATTTTTTTGCAAAACTATCACTATCTCCATGTAAAATTGTATTGTATAATATTTCTGGTATATCAATTTCTCATTTGTTTAAAGAAAATATAAAAATATCAGTAAGTGTGGCTTCTTATTTTTGTTATACCTATTCCCGCTTATTAAAAATCAATTTTAAAACAAATGATGTAAAATGAACAAATTAAATATTTTGAGTATGGTCACTGTATCTGAGTGGCAATTTTGAAAATAACCAATAGAGGTCACTAGCTGTACCTAATATTGATTTCTTCCTGTCATAGGCTTACTCCTACTTCGGGGTTTACACCAGCCGTGCTCAATCGTACCTACTATGGCCATTAACGCAACTTCCTTGACGTACAGGTCTAGAGGGGTCAGACCAGTAATTAGTTCCATTGCTGTTGTTCTCATGGCTCCTGTTTAAACAAGCCATTCGCTGTATTTAATATAATTTTTGAATGACCATTACTTTTAGTACCTTCGATCCCCATGCAATATCGCTCCATATATTAACATAGGTCTTATTATTGCAGTGTAGATCCAGGTGACCACACGGGGTGACAGAACCCATGTGCGTCCCACTGTCCTCCGACACTGCTGATAAGCCACATATGCTCTTTTTGCTCTGCTGTGTAGATGAGAGTTCCATGTTAGTTTCCTGTCGAGGGTTCACCTCGGGTTCACCTCTTCCGAAAAGTTTAGTTTGCTTTTGAAGATTTCGGGAGGATTTAAACCCGATAAACTTCTTTTTTAAGACTGACCAGAAAATATACACTTTCTGGTCTATTATTCGTCCAGAAAATAACGTTTTGCCGATCAAGACCGGAAAAGTGACGTAAGGGACCGACAAAAGCTTTTTCCGGTCCCTGATTGTTTATTTTTCCAATCGCTCTTTTATAATACAGTCTACTTTGATTTCGTTACTATGGTTACAAAGTTTCGATACGGGCGTTAATAAATGGCGGCTTCGTGCCTCTGTTTAAAACTGTTAGATCTTTCTTAATCATATATTCATAAGAGACTTACCTCGGTCGTTGATATCCTTGCTGCCCCAGCTCAAGTGGTGAGAGTTTGAGTCGCAACCCAATATCAGCACCACTCTCTGGTTGAGGCAGTGTTCCACTAGTACCTCCATCTCTTTAGTCGGTGGTAGGGTGGCTGCATCTGAAGGTAAGTACACCGATGCGAGTACCAACGCCGTATATTTGCCTCTTCCATCTGGACATTCCACTTTAACTGCAGTAAGGTCTGAGGTGCAGAATTGTGCTATCGGAGAGGCTCTGTGTTTCCTTGGGACGTAAACAGCAGTCCTAGGTTGCTGATTGCTTGGTAGGCTAAAAATTTGACTCGTTAGGCTACTGAAGACAGCCTATGCAGGTTCTGCCAGGAAGAAGAAGAAACCGCGGAGCACGTACTTTGTGAGTGTGAAGGCCTAGCAAGGTTGTGGTTTCACTTATTCGGAGAAGAAAAACCGAAGGCAGAGAGCTACGCAAAGGAGGTGGTAACCAGGCTATTAAGTCTAATAAAAAGAATAAAGCTGGATATCGAGCTCTAATATAGGGAGGACCACAATAGATCTGCAAAGGTCGCAGTGGGATAAGACAAAGAGCCACTCCAATTTCAATCTAATCTAATCTAGGCTACTGAAACCAGTAATTTTGGTCTTTACTATCCAGGGCTCCTGGATCAAAGTTATTGCATCCTCCAGTATATCAAGGTGGCGACATAGTGTTGCCGTTGCCGCCTTTTTGTGCATTGTATAATATTCACCTTTTTTCCAACGTCCTTGGCAACAGACTGTTTACTCATGTTGATATTGATAAAATTGGATTAAATATGGCGAAGATCACACATGGAGGTGCTGCAAACACAGTCGCCATCTAGGTATAGCTGTACTCCATATTCTTCAAATTTATTTCCCGTAATGTTGACTAACTACAGAGGTCAGTAAATGTGGACGTCTGATGGGGATTAATTTCTGTTTTATATATATTGTAATAGATGGCGCAAAAAGCATAAATTTTATTCAAAATATTATGATGTGAACGGAGAGAAACAATATAAAAGTTTTGCAGCAATATAATAGTTAAGAAATAGAATTTAGGAAGTAATATTGAAAAGACTCATCATGTGCTATAAGGTAGTCAACATATTTCAATTACTATCATTTCAATCAACAGATAAAAATGTCTTTAAAATACAAATAGAGAAATAGTGACTGCTCAAAACACATTTTATATTGAAAAGCAGAAAAATAACAACGTGTATTTTAAAAATAATTAAATACAGCACAATGATGAAATGAGGAAAAATATAAAGCAAAGAAAAGTTAAAATGGCACTGTAACTTAATTTTTATGTCTTTTGGCTTAACTTTTTTTATTTCAAAACTAGCATACTATGTCAACAAAGGATATAATTTACAAGGGTAACTTAGTAAATCTTGTGGTGAGATTATGACTATCATCTATAATGTATTGTTTAGTTATTAATTAGCTTAATTACTCAATTAGTACTGTATTTGTTGCTTTGTTTACCTTTGAAAATTGGATTTTTGTCAGGAAATATTTCGTAAAAAAGCCGTGAGTTTCAACTCTTTTTGGACGAAAACCAGCATTAACTCCAAAGTTCCAGTTCCCAATGAATACAATTGAACAAGCCAAGGACTCCATCAAGGAAGGCAAGGAAGAATTATAGAAAAGGTCTGTTGTAATAAAAGTAGGTAGCAACATATGTGGTAGGAGTTTTTTTATGTCAGACTCCTTTACTAACGACGAATCCTTGAGCAAAATGGGGAAGACACTAGAAATGAAATCCTTACAAATATATTTCAATCAATTAATATTAACGATGTTGGTTCATTGTCCAGACAATATTATGTATCGTATCAAACATATTTCCTGGCGTTTCGAAATCAACATATTACCTCCAAAACTTAAAAGTGTTCCAATCAAATGTGTGACGCAATGACGTCGTACTAACTCCAAACCTTAAAACGATTAGAAGACCGGGGACAACTCAAGTACAGATCCTTTCTGTGGATGATTTTTATTTCCTGCGATAGGCTTGTTGCGGTGCTATAGTATGTCATACTACATTACACTAATGAGAGCAACCTTTACAAATGGCGCGTAAAGTTTTATGTTTGAAATGCACATATTATTATACAATATATGTAATTGCATAATATAGTATAGTAGGCATGTAGATGACGATTATGCTGTTTTTGAGAATTAATGGTCTTTGGTCTTTCTCATTATAAAGAGTTCTATTTAACTTTTGAAGAACTAGCAATTGAGGGGAATGAAACACCCGTTTGGGGGATGGAACCCTTTTGCGGTATCAGCTCCAATGAACTCAAAAAAGAGAGGATCTGACTATTGGAAAGATCTAGTAGTGCTTAGACAATCAAAGATTGTTCTGGGTGACTACAACCTGTTGCGATCAAATGAATGCATGTCAAAGTAGAACTGCGAGTGTTAACAGGGATCCTAATGGGACATTGCCGTCTGAATGGGACCTGAAAAAGCTCAAAATAGTGGGGGAAGAAGAATGCAGATATTGTGGTATGGAAGAAGAAACCTCCATACTTCCCAAATGCACAGAATTCTAGAGATTACTAGATAGATGAGGAACATTTATAACTAGATAGATAGATTTCATTAGGTGGCTCTTGACCTATTCCACCGCGACCTTTTCAGATCTATTGTGGTCCTCTAAACTCTAGAATACATTCTCCTGCCCGACTCTTCTTGAAAATTTTGTGAACGTGGAGATTGAACCTTTCTGCCAATTGCTTTTCTTCGCCTAATGCAAAATACCGCACATTTGCCAGGCTATCACACTGACATAGAATGTGCTCCACAGTTTTTTTCTCTAGGTGACAAAACCTGCACATATCTTCGTTTGTCAATCCCATCAGCTTTAAACGCCTATTGAGCTTACAATGCCCCATCAACAGACCCACAACGGCTTTGACAGATTTCCTATCTTTGGCCATCAGATCTGCTGTAAATTTTGGCGAGTGTTCTAATATGAACTGTTGAGTTTCTCCACCATTTCATCATTGATTGTCTAGTTGTCAAATTTTTTTCGTTGAGTAAGAAAGGGAGAAAAAAAATTGGTTAATGTTAATATTTAGCTCATCTTGGTAGCTAGAACGGTAGCTAGAACGCTACCGAAACGTTGAAATAAAAAACTTAAAAAGGATTGTGGTTTAATTCTTAAAAAATTAGAGAGAAAAGAATGAATAATATACCACAAGGAACATACAGGAGATACCATTTCAGAGATTTGTGAGCGACTCACTTTTTGTTTCCATTTTTGTTGTGGTTTTTTCAACGCAGCAGAAGGGTTCCGGCCCAACGAATGGCATTGATGAGCCTTGTTTGGCAATTTCATCCGCTTTTTCGTTGCCCCTATAACCCTCGTGCCCTGGTACCCAGGATACCGTAACATTGCTACGCTCACCCAGTCTGCTTAGGATACGCACGCATCCCCATACTAGCTTAGAATTTACCTCTACGGAGTTGGAGTGCCTTTAGCGTTGCTTGGCTGTCTGTGAAGATGGCAATTGAACGATATGTTCTCTTCTGCTTTTTTATTTCTTCCACACAGTGGTGAATCGCCGTCATTTCCGCCTGGAAAATTGTGACATTCTTTGATAGGCTTACTGGGAAGGCTATCCCTTGTTTTAGCCTTACTATACCGACTCTCACGCCGTCTAACGTCTTTAACCCGTCTGTATACCAAAAAACATACGCATGTATGGGTACACCTTTCCAGTCTTCCCTCTGTTTGGTATAGTTTGAACTTATTATCGGAGCTATATCTAGTAGCTATTGCATCGATGGGCTGTCCCATTACATAGTCCGCTTTTGGCTCCTCGATTAGCTTCCAGTTGTTAGCACTATGCGTTTGGCTTATGTGTTGCTGATTATTAACCTGTGCATTACAGATTTCGCTTCACTTTGTATAAATATGTGTAGAGGTGGCAGATTGATTAAGACTTCCATTGCAGCTGTAGTAGTAGGCCCCTGTAACACACAGGCAGGCCAGCTTTTGTGTGTTATTCAACAGCCTTATCGCTCCTACCTGCTGCGTCTCTGTCCACCACACCACGGACCCATAAGTTATCATTGGTCTGACAACTTTTGTGTATAACCACAGAGTTTTTTTGGGTTAAGTCCCCAGCTCTTACCGCACAATCTTCTACATCTGCCATGATAGCTTTTTGTGTGGTTTTCACTATGTGAGTATTCCAAGTGAGCCTATGATGAAAAAATACCCCTAGATATTTTGTTTCTTTGGAAAAATGTACCTTTTTTTTCCAGCACTGGTGGTTTCAGGTCTTGCAGTGCTGTTCTTTTTGTAAAGTTGACAATTTGTGTATGCGTTGATCGGCAGTCTCTATTGTTTACACCAGTTATCTACCATATTTAGGGCTAACTGCATTCTTTCAGATATTACTCCAGCAAATTTATCTTTGACCACAATTACTATGTCGTCGGCATATCCTAGACAATAAAAATTTTCCTTGGACAATTCATTGAGAACATCTTCTACTAACGTTGCTCAAAGTAGTGGTGAGAGAAATCCTTCCTGTGGGCATCCTACACCTGCTCTTGCTTTGATGGTAGCTTGACCCAGAGTGGATATTACTTTCCTCTTCTTGAGGGTGACCTTTATCCATCTGCATATCACAGCAGGTGTGCCTCGTCTACTCATTGCGTTTATCATTATTGAGTGCTCCCTCGATGTCAAGAAACTCGGCCATTTCTATTTCTTTGTCTTCCATTGACTTTGAAATAAGCATATTTACATCATCCAACGCTTTTTCTGGTTGGTATGCGTATTGACGATTGCTTAGCTTAGAGGATTATCTTTTAGCACTTCGTCTCCTATGTACCCGTCCAAGAGCCTTTCTAGCGTTTTCAGTAGAAAGGAGGACAAACTTTTTGGTCTATACTTAAATGCGGCATAAGTGCTTCGATTCCCATCTGCAAGAGTGTACCATCGGTCCCTGGGGACTTATATGGGACGTATTTCTTTATTGCATAGCGTGAGCTTATACCTGTAGGTATCCCAGTCTTGGCTACTTTTGACTTTGTTAAATAGGCTTCTTTAGTCCATTGTTCCACCAGAATGTACTGTTACCCGTGCTCTTTCTTTTTTTTCCGGACAGTTTTCTTGGTAAGCCGCTATAATGACTTCGCTCACCTTTTCCACTCCCGAGTTTATGGCCTTTAAGCCTTTAAACCGTTCTATACCTCCTTCTAAATTCCTTACCTCTCTGTATCCTGCCCAGCTGGTATCTCTTGGGTTTCGGTATTTGAGTTCTGAAGGATATACATTGAAAACAAATCGTATATGTCTGTGATCCGAGCATGACGGTTTTTCAGACACGTGCTAATTTGCTATGCTTTCACTTATTTTGCTTGTGCAGAGTGTTAAGTCTAAAACTTCATTAGTGACAAAGGTAGGTTTATTTCCTATATTAGATATTATTAAACCTTCAGATAAGATGAAATAGACTCACCTTTTAAATTGATGTTACTACTTCCCCATATGGTATGTTGTCCGTTACTAATGGAACGTTAGCATCGCATCCAATGATTAGATGTAATCCCTTTTCAACGCAATATGCTACGTCACTTGTAATGCTTGGTGGACCTTGAGCTTCATCACCTAGGAAGTAGGCTGAGCATACTACTAGCCTTTTTTCTCTCCCTCTTCGGTTGTTAGAATACCTGTAACTACATCATTGGTGCATAACACTGGTATCAATGTACAATCTATTCTATCGTTCTATAGCGTTAGGAGTGCATAAAACTTTACCTTGTTTGGTTGATAAGCCAGCAATCTTCTCGCCTATCCTCCAGGGTTCCTGCAGGAGGGCCACATCAATGCCTTCTTGTTCCATTCTTCCACTCAGCGTTGCCGAGGCAGCTTTTGCGTGTGGTAAATTGGCCTGCAGGATCCTTATGTCGCTCATCATTGTGGAGAGATGCCTGGCACCGTGGACTTCCCTTCCTCCATGGGTACAGTGCGCTCTTGGACAGGCGTCCTTGTGAGCGGACTGGTTCCATTTATGGAAGGTTGTTCCTCTTTTTGCACCTCCATGTTTAGGGGAGGTTCTCCTACATTGGAGCTAGTTGCTTCTAGCTTGTTCTCCAACACCTTTGTTTTCCCCTTCCTTGAGTTGGAAACTTAATTATTCCATCCCAAAGTACGGTGTCATTTGAAGCCTTTAGAGCTCTTCTCTGGATTCATGCTCCATTGAAAAGGTCCAATAGACCCCCTTGTCTGTAGGTTTGCTTCCCCGGAGAGTGCATAGGTGTGTCTTGAGCCCATGGTTACGTAACCTCAGTCTACTATGGATCCTTTTGACCTCCGTCTTAGTCTGGTACGAAGACGATGCATGCGCAGGGCTGTATTTCCTCACCCCCCATTACAATAAGAAACGCACCCTCCCAAGTTTTTAGGATTGACTGATTGACTGTACGTCCTCTGCCTTTTCAGCGGCTTTTGTAAAATTGGCTTTGATTACAGCGCTTTAGGCCTAACATGTACATAAGTTGAAGCCAGCAGATATCCTAAATTTCCTCCTCCGGGAAATAGGACTAAAGGAGCTACTAGTTTCAGAGACTCTCCTCAGATATACGATTTTTGGTACAATTGATACGTCTATAAATGAAACATCAAGTTTTTTAGGTAAAGTGTATTTTAAAAAATATGATACAATTTATGTAGTTCATGAGGCATATAAATCACTTTTAAAGGCACATTTGGATATCCTTCTTACTTACGAATTTTACAAAAATTTGCAAATCTATTTTAACTAAATAAACATAACTTTCATAAACTGTTATATACAAAATTAAAAGACACGAAGAAACATATTTTAAAATAATGTTTTAAACATAAATATATATGGCTTGAGTAAAAAAAATAACGTTTGAACAAATCAACAATAATATGTAAAAAAATAAATTTAATATCTAGACCTCCACTTTAAACGGTGAACCAGGGATATGATCATCTCCCCATTTTACTATTACCAAGTAGTCACCTCTATCTCGAACCATGTAGTTGACAGCATATTGATTGTGTCCTTGATGTTTGATAAACACTTCCTCGCATGGTCCTTTGGGTCCATGAATACCAACGAATAAAATATTCACTCCTAAAATGTCACAAATAAACATTAATTTAGGGTAATTCGTTGAGTTGAGGAAGGAAATGTATGAAAATAGTATAAAGCTGAAAAATAATTTTCCTAGGAAAAGAAAAGTGTGAAAGAATTCATGACAAAAACTAAAAATGTGTGGTTTAGTTAATGTTCTGGGTTGTGTCGAATTTTTCAATTTTTTAGCTAGTCTCGAATTTTTGTTTTGTTTCAAATCTTTTATTACAGATGCTCGGTACTTTCCATGGTAGTGTTGAAAGACTACGGTATCACATATTTTCCTTTTTGTCTTGTGTTACAATTATCTTCCAACCTACTGCTAACTTTCTACAGATAAATGACGTTACCGAATGGTACTGCTCGTAGATGTTATCGATCATATCACACGTGTTCCACTTCATTTTTCAGTTTAAAGAAAACGACAACACGCCATACAGTGCAACACGTGTTGGCTAGTTCCTATAGTATACTAAGCGAGTGGAAAGTTTTCATCGATACTCGCTAGCTTTTAAACTCGTCGACTAGCAGCTCGTAAACTAGCCCAGTGTCACCAAGGCTTTACAAAAATTGCGACCTTTTGGTATAGATCACTTGAAATAGCACAAAATATTGTTGGAAAAACATTATTTTCGAAGTTTAAAACCTAGGAAAATGTAATGAACTAGGTTTGCAAATCAAAATCGATAACTAAGTTGACTCAAATCTTATTAAAAAAGTCAGTTGTACCACCGTTTTGTAGGTTAAAATTAAATTTTAGTGATCTGAAAGCGCAATATAATGTTAATAGATGTCTGCACTCACCGGCATTTTGTGCCGATATTGTAAATTGATTTTGTTTTCCCAAGTAAGCCTTCTTCAATCCCATTCCCTTAGATTGAACTTTAGATGCATCACTTTTGAAAAGGGGTAATAGAGGTCCTTTGTTATTGTTCACTTTTCCAGTTTTTGCAACGGTTTCTACCACAGTTGACGATGATTCTTGTCCTCCTATGTCAGCGACTTTTTTATCTCCTAAAAAAATGGTGATTTGTGAAATACTGCAGGTACATATTTCATAATTATTGAAAATATAAGAGCTTACCTTGGCTTGTCACTTTGAACGGTGATCCAACAATATGGTGGTTATTGTATTTAATGCTAATGTAATAGTCTCCAGGTGCTAAAGGAGTGTATCTAACTTTATATCCTTCTTCAACTTCTGTACAATCCATTGATACCTTGCTGGGGCCATCAATGTTAACGGCTAAAGTGCCACTTCCAGCATTGACGGTATCAACAATGAAATCGGTCTTGACACCTGAAATATTCTGTTATTTTAATATTTATCCATCTTGGAAATAAACGGACTGATCGATAGTAGCAAAAAAATGATAAATGATAAATGATATATATATATATATATATATATATACAGTGGACGGCTAATTTATGGAATATTATCATTATTTCGAGAACCGTCGAGTTTTGAGGGTAATCCCGAAACAGGTCGATTTTTGTTATAAAATACCCATCTTATAACGTACATGGAGTAAGGATGACGTCACCGGTGTGGGTGTAGTGACGTAATCGTTAATTTTTTTAAATAGAAATCGGTATAATGCGACACCTCATTTGAAGGAGAATTTAATTCTCTATTTAACGACATTACATTTGTAACTAAAATATTTTTTTAAGGGTACAAAAACATTTCTTTTTTATTTAAATTCAACCAAATTACAACTAATGATTTAATTGATAACGTACCTTAAAGTAACCAAATTATGCATAATAATTATTTTAAATTAAATGTTCCAAATGCCATCCATCGGTTCTTGCCATGACTTTCTGAAATAAATACTTAAAAAAGCAAAAATAAGTAAAAATAATAATGGACACAAAAAGTTATCTCATAAACACTGAAACTTTTTGTCAAATGTTAAATCAAGCAAGTGATATTGGCATAGTTACTGTAATATTTATTGTCGTAAATATTTTTTGATTTTGTGAATTGTCATCAGTTGTCAATTGTAATTTTTACTTTTGATTACTAAATTATGGCTCACCTAAATGAAACACAACGCATAGAAATATTAATTCTTAGCGGATGTGGAGATACAAAAAGAACACAGAACGAGGTATGCAATTTATTCAACGCAAAATATCCAGACAGACCCATCAGCCAATCAACAGTAAGTAAAATAGTCCGAAAATTTGGAGAAACTGGACACGTTAAACATATTCCAAACGCTGGGCGTCCTAAAATTGCAGACAATGTGAAACTTGATGTTTTATTAAATGTCCATGACAATCCTCACAGTAGTTCAACACAAATGGGTGAATATGCTGGAGTTTCCCAACGATCGGTATTACGTATTTTAAAAAAAGAAAAATACCATCCCTACAAAATTCAACTACACCAGGAATTAAACGACGACGATCCCGATCGCCAGCTTCAATTTTCTGAAATTATGCAGGATTTATGTATCGGCAATCCACGTTTCATCAATCAAATCCTCTTTTCCGATGAAGCCACATTTTTTTTACATGGTACCGTGAATCGTCAAAATTGCAGGTATTGGAGTCAAGAAAACCCACATTGGATGACTGAGGCACACACGCAATATCCTCAGAAAGTGAATGTATGGGCAGGGATCATCGATGACAGAATCATTGGCCCTTTTTTCTTTGAAGAAAATCTAACAGGAGAACGTTATTTAACTTTTTTGAGAAATCAACTTATACCTGTCCTTGCTAACATGTATCCAAATGCCAATAATGCAAATTTACCTAGTGACAATATCTGGTTTCAACAAGATGGAGCCCCTCCGCATTACGCACGTGAAGTACGTCAATTTTTAAATAATTGCTTTCCCAGGAGATGGATCGGAAGACGAGGTTTTATAGAGTGGCCAGCAAGGTCGCCAGATCTAACACCTCTAGACTCTTTCCTGTGGGGTTACATAAAATCAAAAGTTTATGTCAATAGACCCCAAAATTTACAGAACTTAAAAGATAGAATTAGGCATGAAATGAGTCTCATTACTCCAGAAGTCATCCGCAAGGTACTTGATGAATGTGTCCGTAGATTCGCATATTGTCAAGAAACCGATGGAGGGCATTTCGAACATTTAATTTAAAATAATTATTATGCATAATTTGGTTACTTTAAGGTACGTTATCAATTAAATCATTAGTTGTAATTTGGTTGAATTTAAATAAAAAAGAAATGTTTTTGTACCCTTAAAAAAATATTTTAGTTACAAATGTAATGTCGTTAAATAGAGAATTAAATTCTCCTTCAAATGAGGTGTCGCATTATACCGATTTCTATTTAAAAAAATTAACGATTACGTCACTACACCCACACCGGTGACGTCATCCTTACTCCATGTACGTTATAAGATGGGTATTTTATAACAAAAATCGACCTGTTTCGGGATTACCCTCAAAACTCGACGGTTCTCGAAATAATGATAATATTCCATAAATTAGCCGTCCACTGTATATATATATATATATATATATATATATAGTTATAGTAGATATTTTTACAATTTTGCCGCTTCCCCAATATTCTTGTCATTGTATATATATGTAATTCAAGGAGAAATATTTGCCAACTATTAGTTTAATAGGAGTTTTTGTGGAGATATGGCAAAAATACCAAAGTGTACTCTTTTAAAAATTTAATTCCGAACTGCTACGTGTTCATTGTCAAGGACTAAAAATGTTAAATAAATTATACAGCAGAAAATCAAATAATAAATAATACTTACATATATATATATATATAAATGAGATTATAGGTAAATAAATTGTATAAATAGTACTAAATTCAACAGTATATGAAAAAACTCAAAAAACAATATACTATGAAAAATGTTTATGAAAGATGTATAAATTAAATTGTTTAAAAATTTTCCATAGTAATTCGTTTTTTCCAATTATTTAAATTTTGTTTTTCAAAATCCAAAAGATATGCATATATTACACTAAAATTATTTAGGTCAGTTTTTTTGTTGATACAAGCATCTTCTTGGGATATATAATGTGCACTTGCACATATGCTCGTATACTCCGAAGTCCATGTAATGAATTATCAGAGCATGCTTAAATTTTATCGAGAGAAAGTATAAAAAACGAATCTTTTTAGAAACAGCTTATATATCTCAAGAAGATGCTTCTATTGTATCAACAAAAAAACTGATCTAAATAATCTTAGTGTAATATATGCATATCATTATTTATTATTATTTACCCATAAAATCTCATTTAAATACATGTAAGTATTTATTAATTGATTTTCTGCTATATAATTTATTTAAACATTTTTAGTCCCTTGAAAATGAACCTTCCTTCTACCAAATTATTTATTTTCACAAGCAAATATCACCTACCAGTTTTAACTTCCTTGAGTCCATTCCCGCTGGCTTGAACAGCAGCTGGATCAGCAGTATCTTTGCCAACTTTAACGCTGAATGGAGAGCCGGGAATATGTACGCCGTTGAATTTAACATGAATTTTGTGGATACCGTTTTCTCTAGGCATAAATCTAACGGAGTATTCCTCCATGTCAATAATTTGCACGAAGCAATCATCTTCGTGACCAGAAGGACCAATAATCTGAAATAATAATTTGAATTTGTCAAAATTAATTAGTAATTTATTGTTTCTTATCTAACCTTAGCGTCCAAGTCTCCTTTAGCTCCATTTCTTCTGACAATAAACTGGGACGGTTTGTCAGCTTGAATGCAGCCTTCGGGGAATTGTGCTACTTCAAGTAAATGAGCATCTCCTACAGCTGGAGAAATGTAGACTTTAAAAGGTGAGTCGGGAACATGTTCGTCATTGAATTTCAAACCAATACGATATTCACCTGGAAATAAAATAGGATTAATTAAATGTTCAGTAAACTGGCCTAGAAAAAAATAGCAGTTTGCATGATTGCATGATATACCGAAAACGCTCAGTTAAATAAAAAACGTATTTTCACATTAAGATTGTCTGGAAACAGTTTGCTAATTTACATAATGAAACTTTTCTATTTAATATATCTAAAACATTTGTGTGAAGCAAATACAAAAGTTAACGATTTATAAATAAGTGAATAGAAGTAGAAAATTCACTAACGCCCTTTTTGTAACAATATTCAAAAATATGGAACGCATCGACATTTAACGTGTGCTCTTTTTAAATTAATGACCCTGTATATTCCATTCGTTGAATTTCCTGGTTTAAAAGTACCATTTATTTCAATTAATTATAAGCTCTTGGCAAACAAGCGAAAACATTAATTTTCGAGTAGATTGAATAAAAATATCAAGTAAATATTAACGGCTTTTATAGACGACCTAATATTTTTAAATAAGAATTAATATGAAACCAATGTAGTGTTGCTATTATATATAAATACATATTACTAAATAATATTGTTACCATCTTATTTTAGATGTCAATCAATCACAGTTTAATTGTCGCGCAGTACAAATATGATTCATAATTTGCTATTTACGGAAATAACATCTAAAAATATTTTATTTAAAAAAATACCAAGTAATATCTATAATATTTTTTTATGCATTGTCAAATAATGTGACAATCGTACAACAAAATATTACTGGTACAGAAATCTAAAAATACAGTGCCAACCTTCAGTTTCTGGTGTATCAACAGGAGGATTAAAGTTTATTTCCTGAAACACTTTGTACATCGTCCACTTCCTTCAAACTTCAACAAAAACATTGACTAACAAATACTTATGAATTCAAAAACAACAAACATAAAATATCTGAAAAGCCACTACATATATACGAAAAATATCTTACTAACTATTAAATATATGATTCAATGAGCTATATTTAACTTTGAAAACTACCTTGAAGATTTTTTTTGTCACAATAACATAACACACTTGGAATCATGCTGCAAAATTTTTGATTTGGACCCATGCCAGTTTCAAAATCACTGACCAATAAATGGTCTGAATGGGCTGAATTTTTATAAAGTAGAAAGCAATAAAAAATTTGTAAAATTATTATTGGCAGTGATACGTAGGCAACAGACCCGATACGGGAAGACTAAAAATTATTATAATAAAAGATTATAGTATAATACAAAGTTAATAATTATTTAATATCTAGAACCGAAAAAGTAGCTAACAGCTTTTCTCTGGTTTTCAAAAACTATGTATACTAATGGAGTTATACGTTTCTAATCAACAACAAAAATTGCAAAGGAGCTCAAATGGTGATAAGATTAACTTCAAGTGGAAGTGTAATGTTTACTTTGCTATCTACACAAAAATAAAGACAGCTTTTCAATAAACAAGAAAAACAGTCCTAGATTAGGTAAAAGTTTAACGTTAATACATAAGTCGTCAATTTTTGAACTTAAAAGAATTTACTGTGACATAAATATTCATGAAACGAAGTTCTCTCTGATTCACTTAACCTGAGATTTTTTTTTAATCACGGTATGATCAATAAAAAGTCACATGCACCTTTTTTTGTAGTTATTTTGTAACAGTTTTAGATTTTATTAATGTATATAAGCATTTGAAATTCACAGATGATTTGGGACAAGTGTTATGTATAAACTTAATTAATTCTCTGTTATGAAAATGATTATATAATTAAATACACTGTGTCTGAGCATGTCTGTTATGATTTATATTTCTAGTAAATTCTGCTGGAATTTTCTAAAATAATATTAAGGAATGATTATACAGTTTTGTCAAACATAATATTTTTATAATTATAGCCTGTACATATTTATTCCCTAAGCGAGTACCTAGTTGTTATTAAGCGCGCAGTATAAAATAAGTGTTACAGCACATCAGAGTTCTAAGCACTTGTTTGGTGTTAATAGTAACATGTTCAAAATATATAATAGCTTGTTTCCAGTTTCCGGAATAAATACAGAACGTATACCTATACGTTTTTATGTTGAATGATTTTTCTGTTTGTAATCTTCAATAGTTTGTTGGTTATTTTAATTTTGATTTTTGTACACATATATTGTATTATTATTATTGTAGTTAAAATGAGTGCGTTCATTTTATTGAAAGTTTCAAAAATTTTAAGCGGAACTAATACACAATCAATAGCGCCCAAAAACAGAGAAACTATACATACTGCAGGTTGGCAAATTAACTTTGGTAGTCGGAAGTTTGGCAACGTCCGATGAGCCGTAGCAGAAACGTATGCAGATTGCAAGAGCTGACTGAGCTGACTTCGCTGGCAGAACTCGTGAGCTTCGTTTCGTTTAAAGGCTTGCACACATTGACGCGAATTAATACGCCGCGATAACGAAGCGAATATTTCGCGACATAGGCAGTAACAAAATTCGTCTTTCTCCTATCTCCTATAACATTTTCGCGAAAATTTCATAAGATATATTTTTTTGATATCTAAAAAAATGGATTCTTCAAGTTATGAAGAAGAAACATTACTATTATTGGCTGCCTTAGAGGTTTCAAAATTAAATACCTACCTTTAATATGCATCTCTTGCCCAATTTCATCCTATAACTTATTTTTCTTTCTTATATTTTTGTAATCTTTATGGGCTAAATCGTATAAAATCGGATATTTCTTTACAAACTCTATTAATATTTCAGTGGCAGACATCTTTGTTTCGCAACGAAAACGATAGAAAACGCGGCTGGTCGCGAAATAAATAAAATTCGCTGCAGTTTCGTTGTCGTCAAGCGAAATTTTCGCGCCGGTTTGTTGCTCCTCGTTATACGCCGAAGACCTCGAGTCGACGAATATTTCGCGAGGCGAAAATTTCGCCGTCGCGCCGAATTATTCGCGCCAGTGTGGGCATTCCTTAAAACTTTGCATGCGAAATATACGTCGCCTGCTCTTCCCGGTAACTGCGTTTACAATGTTTTCAAGTTGTATGGCTTTCTCGCGTATCGTGAACTGCCAAAACTAATTTGTCATTTAGTTAAAATATTACGCCAAGACTGCTTGTCTATCAGATAGTTGTATAGCGTGAATCTATGTATACGATCAATAATTATAAAAATACGTTCAAAGTGAGTTTTGTGGAAATAAAATGAAAATTTTAACGTTACTGATAACAAGACATTACAAGTTTGTAAGAGAAACTTCAAACCTGTTATTCATATAATTTTATCAATATATGAAACCGGTAAACCACCGAAATTTAAAATATCAAGAAGGAAACTTCACTCACCAGGTTCTGATACTTTGTATGATACGTCGCAGGAGCCATCCTTACGGTCGGTGAAGTTGATTTCGGCTTTGCTTGGTCCTTCAACGGAAATAGCAAGCTGGCCACTTCCAGCTTCCCTGGTCCAGACGTTGAACTCATTAAGTTCACCTTGTTCACCTCTTTCTAAACCAGCACCACCGGCTTTTACTAAATGAGCGCCATGATCTCTGTATGGACCAACGGTAAATTGGAATGGAGAACCTGGAATTGAATTTAGAAAGTCAATCAGACTATAATACAAACAGAGCTATGTATAAAATAAAATACATGAAAAGACACGTTTTAGTGACCTAAGTATCCACATTCCACATGGTGTTATGTCTTTGCTATTAAAATTAAGTCATAACACTTTTGAAAATTCGATGTTAGGTCACGATGTTTTCACGCAGATGCTTTGTTTGAAATAAATTATATTTCTGCAAACAATTTAAGTTTGTACAGGTAGAATTTTCCTTTTCAAAATTCCGTTTAAATTCTACGCCAAAACAATAAAACAGTAATAGCGTATAAAAAGTATATTTTGATATTTTTTTCAAATTAAATTGTGAGATTAGTCACGAATTCTAATGCGTATTGATGGTGTGCAGATCCACAATGCAAGAATGCATGGATAAATGCCCTGAACAAGGTATTGGTTTAACATCCCAATGAGAAAAATTTGCGTTTCGCTTTTAATTAATAAATATTCAAGAATCCTATTATCAAAGTCTTGTCGGACTCGATAAAATGTTTCAGTGGAAATTGCCCATTCAACAATTCGTTGATTTGAAATGTCCATACTGTCAGGAGCTGTAGTGTAAACTAGATTTATGGTATCCACCCATTCTATTGGACCGCGTCGTACAATCCATCTACCAGGATATTCCTTATATAGATAACGTCCCACTGCAAAATAATAGTGTGCGAGAGCACCATCTTGTTGCGATGTTATTTCCAAGTTAACAAATGAATCTGGATTATCCAGAATTTGAAGAACTAACGAGCTGTACTCAACCGGGTAAATTAGAGTTAAAAAAGACATACATTTACTTTATTTAATCATGGAACTGTGTATGTTTCTCACGAAACATGTGATGATTTATGTCACTTCATCACGGGTAAATTGGGGTTTGTATGGTTTAAATTAATTTGCCTTCAAAATTGTTGTAATTGTAGTTGTACTTGAATTTAATGAATTGGATATTTTCCGAACTGAATATTTTCTATCTTCAATTACATCACTTCATATTCAGTATCTTTATTTTTAACGAATACCCAATGCTTTTTTCTAAAATTATTTCCAACACTTCCAGAACTCTTGAATTTTTTCAATATATGCAGTTATATGGACAGTTGTAAAGTGTATAGTTTTATCCAGTTGTCTATTATTTAATATTCCTGCTGCTTTCCTACATGTTTTTTTAATTTGTTCCGACTATGAAAAATTTTATTTTATTTGTATACATAGAGTAACTGGCATGCAAACACACCCACTTTTCTTTGGCAGTTATTGACGTTTATGAGATGTCCCAAAGGAAAAAGTAAGAGATATAACATTTTCCAAAGCAATATCACAGTAAATAATGAGTTTCCTCCTGCACTTTAATCTCACAATGTTTGACTTGTTTATTGAAATGTTTGTTAATTTTTGTCTAGGAGTATCAAAATAATCCACAATTTTGCAATTCAATCATAATTTAAATGAACATTCTGCTATCCACTATTGTTTGTGCGTATTTTTCTCTTGGTCTAAATCATTATTTTCCATTTTACCTGTATCCCAGACAATGTTTTGAAAATTTTGTATTTGATTCTGGATCTACAAATAATGGTGAGAATATAATCAAGAATTTATTTTGTGAAATGTGAGATACCTTTTGTCCCTATTCGTATACAATTTTTGGGACACACTATTCATGGAACTGCACAGAAAACAAAACATGTTGATTATCTTAAAGACACTTTCCACTACCACGTATAATTATTTCATGCATATCAAATTCATTTAGATCTGCATCTATGTATTAAATTTACCAAGTTTGCTATTATTGACAATTCTGATGTGTCTTTGTATTTTATCTCAATAATATATTATTATCACACATTTCATCTGGGACTTGCTATCATTGGTACTCTTTAGACAGCATGAGACCGCACTTAATTTTCTTTCAAAGTATGTTATTGACAGTTTTTTTTCTACGTCTTCTAAAACTTCACAGCGTTTCATTGCTGGTGTATCCCCTTCATCAAAAGAATACCAATATGCTTTTCACACCGACTAAATTTGAAAGCTCAAAATGCTGTATACTGTTTTGGTGCTGTAATCTGGTTTCTATAATTATTAAAGCAATAGCATCATTATATAGTAATTCCCTCTCAACAAGTCATTTCGTCAGTTTCGATTTCTTCCAGTAATATACGACAACTGTATGACGATTTTCCATGTCTCCAGTGGATACACAAGATGAATACTATTAAGTGTTTGCAGCTCCCTCTAGAACCGACACAATCGTGACATTGTACAAAAATAACAACACCTCTTGCTGGTCAACTATAATGCGACAGCACATAATATTGCATGTATCTTATGCTCTAGACAAATTTTGCTATAAATATGAATCTTCAAATACACCATACACCTAATTCTCTGTCTTGATTTCTAGATTATATTCACTAACATAATAAACAAAGGAAGTAACATAAAAGTAACATTTCGAAAGTCATTATCAGACAAAAAAATACTCCTAGCAGCAAGGTAATTAACTTGCCTATAGCAGCGATATAACGAGCCATACAACAATACGCACTAGTTCACTTAATTCACATGACACAAGATTAGGCACTCAGATACTATGGTGGACATAAAGTTCTTGGACCACAGGCAACAAAAGATCTGAGCGAGTGGTCAAAAATAGATATCAAATAAATTTTCTGGAGAAAGATTAGGTCTATAAACTTAATCAAATCTGACATAAAATGGTAATAGAACCATGGTAATAGTACGTAATAGAACTAGATCTTCAGACTGTAAATCGAGAAGCTTTACATAAAAGAATCGTCAATGGCTCATGCAAAGAGCTAGTCAGGTTAAATAGGAACCAAGGCCGCCATGTAATAGATCATTTTACTGGAAATTATCCATCAAGAGCATACTTTAAAAAAATGGGGCTTCAGAACGCAGACCTCGACTGGAGAGAGAAACATGAACAAATCTACAAAAATCCACGGGTGAAAAACCTGCGATAGTTATCCTTAATATAACAATGATTACTCACCGGGAATGTGAATATCTTTGTATCTAACTGAAACAGTGTGAACTCCTAATTCTTTGGGTACAAAGTGAACGGCGTACAATCCATCTTTGACTTCATTAATTTCTGCGTCTTCAGTTACTCCACCAGGTGACTTTACGGTTGCACTGAGGTCGAATGAGGTGATACCTATAAAAAATAATGGCTATTAACGTCTATTCACTGCCATAATGTCACAACTCAAATTGTTTTGGTAGGTACGAAAAGCAGTAAACCAATGATAATATATACATGTTCAATTGAAACAGATATTTCTGTATATTTTAATAACTACAATAAATGGAAAATAAAGCTTTTAGGAAGATTGGTGTTTTTTACAATTGATATCTGGGCTTTCAAAAAATTTCCAGATAATTGTATAAATAATGTTAATGGTTTATGTATTGGTGACTAACTTTAATCGCTCCATTTATTTGTTTACGTAGTTTTTTATCCTTTATTCCAGTCCTCAAAACATACCTGGCATTTTGAAGGTGAGTTTACACTGACTACCAACTTCGGTTATTGGTACAGCTTCCCTTTGCCTTTGGATCTTCTCACGTTGTCTATTTGACCCTTCACCGGTGACCTAAAAATTGAACATTGCTACAATGAATTATTCTTCTGTTAAATTCATATACATATACTACATTATTTCTGGTATAAAATGTGCCTTGGAAAATCAACCTAAGGAGAATTATTCTTAGTATACTAACCTTAACGGTAAATGGAGATCCTTCTAAGTGATGGTCAGCAAATTTGAGATTGACAATGTAGTAACCGGGTTCAGTGGGCTTATAAGAAATATTTAATGTGCCATCTACGTTGTCATTGCATTGTATTTCAGCCTTACTGGGTCCTTCAATAGATAATGATAGACCACCAAAACCAGCATTTCTTGTATCAACAGTAAATGTGTTTTCTTGATGAGTTTTACCTTCTCTCAAGGCGCCACCAGTCACTTTTACTTTTTTCGCGTCTCCTACTTCCCTTTCGCAAACGTTGATTTTGAAAGGTGAGTTTGTTATGTGATTACCCATTTTCTTTACACTGACTATATGTTCGCCTATTTCTCTGGGAGTGAATGATATGCCAATATTTCCTGTCGGAAGTCGTTTAAGGAAGCATGGTTCTTCTAATCCACTTGGGGCTTGAATAGAAGCGTTCAAAGATCTTATATCAGCGTCAGATATTTTTCCTCCAGGTAATGATACTTCGCTACAGGAACCTACGGATATCTGATTCCTTTTTCTACCTTCTCCGGTAATTTTTGAGTTGAAAGGGGAACCTTTGATTAACAGGAAACATTATTTTAAGTACGCAAATTATAATCATAAATTAACTTCATTTACCTTTAATATGTTTGTCACCGAATCTAACAGAAATTTTGTACTCTCCCGGAGCTGTGGGTAAGTACGAAACCGATACAGTTCCATCTTTATTATCGTGGCAACTGATTTCTGCCTTACTAGGACCTTCTACAGCCATAGACAAACCACCAGCTCCAGCTCCTTTCGTGGAAATGGTAAAGTTGCTGGGTTCTCCAGTGACTCCATGTGTGAGACCAGGACCATATGCTGTTACGTAACCAGAACTTATTGAGTCTACGTGGATTTTGTAAGGCGAACCCTGTACATGTTCTCCATTGAATTTCACACTTAATTCGTGAACACCTTTAAAACATTATTATTTTTATTATTATTACACAAAATATTCTTAAGATAACTTGACAATAACTGAATACAATTAGTGAAATGGGTGGAAAATAACGTCAATTTTTCAGTGCTTACCTTCTTCACGTGGATCGTACTTGATTGTTACAGTACCATCGCGATTGTCTTCGATTATAGGTTTGTCGGTATTTCCACTTGGCATTTTTATTTCGGCTGAAAAACAAATATCTAATTAATATCAAACAATATATTAACATGAGTTATAATTAGAGCGACTGAAAATGAGAAATTTGGAATATGAGAGTTGAAGTTACCTGTCCATTTATTTTTATATTAAATTTATAAGGGGTTTGCCAAAAATCTGTTCCAAGGAACACATATTTGAACAAAATTAATTCGATAAAACTTGTTTGATGAAGTGAGTACAATATGTTGAAGTCCGATTGTCTAAGACTATTCTGTAAATTATAACAAAATAGAACCATACAAAACCCTAGCGAGTTTATCGTGAAATATTTCAAAATATTTAGAAATAGTATTTTTCACGAAAAATCTAACAATATCAGTAAATTTATCATAATATCATTTTTCCAAACAATATTAAGTTACACAGGGTTAGGGTTAGTTTGAAAAAATGATCATGCGGAATGAGAGTTCTGACGATTTATCAATTCATAATACGCTATAACAATTTGAAGTGCAGGAGGCATTAATTAGATAGTTTCTTACAGAAGAGTACACATATGGGGTAGAGATGAATGAACTAGAGCGGCGCAATCAGTTTATGACTGCCTACTTTTGCTGAGTCAAATACTCATAACTGTTATCTACGGATTGACAGTTTTGCTTGTAAGAAGAATAAAAACTGAAATTACAATTTAAGTATCAGGTAAAGTCAAAAAATTTTGAAAACTTATTATTCATAGCTCTATCTAGAGTGCCACCGAAACGTTTTATATAAATATAAGAAAAGATTGTAGTTTTATTTTCCAAAAAATATTTAGTAGATTAGAGATCATTAGTGTTATTGCATTTTGCAAATAGTAATTTTTATCATATTATTTTTTTACCTTTATGAGATTGAACATAAAAAATAGATAAAAAAGTGAGAGGTTCAAAATCAACACCGAACCCCTTTCCTCCAATTGGCACCGACGGAACGTTCCTCTGTACTATAGTTCTTTCCACACGATCTATCTCAGAGTGAGTAACAGTTTTTAAATAGTCATCTACATAATGTGATGCTACTTCTTCCCAAGTAGCTTCTTTTGGAGTCTTTATCCAAGAAAACATTGTCTCAACACAATCTTAAGCACATTTGTTGCGTTAGCTTTGAAAACATTCGGCAAAAAAAAACGATTTTCAATGTATTGGCCATATTAAAAAAGCATGCTTTGAACTAGTGGCCTTTCAGCTCAATAAAGGCTCATTTAGATTTGAAAATGTCATTCAATTTTTATCTCCTGAGAATTAAAATATCATCCATCGCACAGGGAAATTGGGAAATAAAACTCGATTTAGTTACTACGAAAATGTACCCAATAAAAGTATTAAGTTTTATACTAAAAAGTATTTGGGATGCTTATTGATTAACGATTAGCATTAACGCCTCAAAAATAGTGTCCCGCCTCGTATGACACCATGTTTTATATACAGAGACCGTACAGATATCGAAGGAAATATAAATTTTTCGAAAAATCTTTTTACACCACAAATTACATCAACTTAAACTATAATTTGAAAATATTTTGAAAAATACATAAATTATTACTATTTATTGAGATATGAGGTTTTGTATGTTATTGCAATTAATACTAGATATCTTTTTTTATGTTTAAAACTTTTTGTTTTTGTTATTTTATAAAATGTCTCTGAATAGATAGTGATTTTTCTGTGAGAGGTGCTATATCTTTTTAACAGAACCCTATATTTTATGAAGGCTGGAAACGTGATCTTTTCAACAACTATTCCAAAATCATTAGTTTGAAATTTAGAGAGAATTGCATATGTTTCAAAATCAATTAAGCATAAAATTTAAGAAAATTGTAAATTGCATGAAAAGTATAATACCTAGGTATAGGACTCCCTTATACCATTCGATAGAGGATATTTTTTTGAATATCATAAATTATTGAAATACGGGTTGTTCCATTCAAAATAAACCAGATATTACACATTGAGTGATCTAATAATGAAACTGAAAATTCGGAACACCCTGTAAAGAAATATTCAGTACTCAATCGTGGAATACATTCAACTACAGCTATTGAGATGTAAAGAGAATTCGCTAAAACTTGTTATATCAATGAGTTATTAATTTTTTTCGAAATGTTCACATTTTTAAAAAGTCAACATAACTCAGAACCATCTGTATTCAGGTAAAGGAAACCATTTGATGGAGTATTATATTTTTCAAGGGCAATCAGAAAATGCAATAAAATATAGGGTGTTCCATGAGAAAAAATATAACTTTATTATTATTATTCATTGGAACAGTCTGTATATTTCAAAATATTTTCAAATTATAGTTTAAGCTGGAGTGAAATTTGTGGTAGGAAAAGATTTTTCAAAAAATTTATATTTTCTCCGATATTTGTCCGGTCCCGGACTTAGTCGAACTCTCTATATAAAAATATTTAAAATGGAAATGAATACTGGTTGGGCTAAAAACTTTCACTCGCAATCATAGTGTATAAATTTTTAAATCTGTTAGGCAGAAAAATGCAATTATGTATGTTGAACAGTGCTGGTTGGATAATTAATAAATATTGTATCATAAATTGGCCAGCTAGTTAATTTTGTTTTTATACAGTCGCTTGATTTTGAGAAACATAAAAAATAATTTAACGTTGAAACCCAATGATTTATTAATTTTTTATATAAGTTGGCATAAACTAAATTTATGCAAGATGCCAAATTACCGGTGAGCAACTGTGGTGTATTTATTTTGTCAGAGATTTATCAGTTATATTTAAAATGCAACAGGGTGTCGACAGTACAAGGATTCGATTTCGTTGTTTTTTTAAGCAGCAATCAGTTTATCTATATCGATTTTCGTGCCATTCAAAACCGATGGACAGGTGCGGTATTATCCTTTTTATGTTTGGAGATGTAGTTCATACTTTTCTAATATTAGATCTTCATTACGTTCACCCTATTCAACAGGTTAAGCAATTATATAAGGTTGAAGTAGGTTATACAGAGTATTTAAAAATTCTGACCACCTCAAAATCCAGATGAGTTCAATGCCCCGTATACTTTAAACTGCACAATTTGAAATTAATCCGTTACAGCCATACATCTATGATGGCCTTCCAGTATTATTATTCACTAGACCTTCCTCCGTTGATATTTTATTTCCAACAAAAAAAATCAAAAAGTAGCGGCATAAAATTTCCACGTTTTAAGAAAGTGTATTATTTAAGGAAAATTTGTATATAAGCAACAGATATTTAGTTTTTCTATATAGATTAAGATAGAGTAGAGAGATAGAGATAGAGTCCGAAATATTAACAAACATTTACATTTTCCTAATTCGTTTGTCAAGTAATGTGGTAATGACATGACAGAGCTTTTGCTCCTCATTATCTGAGTCAATATGTTTGCTGATCGGTGGATCAGGAACAGGCCCAGTTTTCTGGGAACCAAGATCACCAGATTTAATGAAGTTGTTTTTTTATTCAAAGGATATACTAAGAATCAGGAGTACAAAGTACACCAGACGATAGGAAAAATAGAATAAGGCAGCAGGCTTTTCAAAATCCTAATGCGCAAATGCTTAGAGATGTAATTCGATCTTATGAATACCATCTTCAAGCCTGCATCATAGTAGAGGGTATAGTCAGTCACTTTAACTATTAACTCAGTGTTGACTTCTTCATAAATTTTGTTTCAGTCCTGGTTTTTGTTTACCATGCTGCCATTATTATGTCTATTTGTCTATACATGCTACGTAAGAAATTAATTAAAATACTATTTTTTCTAAATTCATGTTGTCGTTAATAAAAAATGTCTCATAAAATTTTGGTAGTTTACATTTGTGATGATTCTGAATCCAGAGGTATAGTCACATTTTAGAAAAAGAATGCCTAATGTACTTTCGCTTTTTTGGTAAAGAAAAATTAACATAGAGGGCCTTGAAAATAGTAATTAAGCACTGAAACTTTATGCCAAAAAACTGCTTTTGATACTAAATCTAACAAAAAAATTGAATCAAAATCGGTTGAAAAATGCGGATTTTACAGGGGTGCTTCCAAACAATTTTATACTCATAATTTTGCAGATGATCACGTGGAAGAAGATTGGGAGATTGGAAGTAGGACTCGGAATCAAATGTTTTTCTTTGTTGTTTTGTTAATCTTTAGCTGCATATTTTGTATGTAAATGTTTACATAACAATCAGAAATAATGCTCACAGTCAAGAGAGACCATCTGTATTGTAAGTTCTGTAAATTAGCTATCACATAATCTTTAAAATCAGTAGTGCTGGAAACCGAAGAACTGGTTTACTTTAATTTTAGACTATTTATGTAATTTTTATCAACATTTGATTAGTGATAAACTTTTTATACTAATATATCAGCTCCATTCAATTTTTAGTTTTCTTTATTCCTAGGAAATAAAAGAGGCGTCGCAAGTATATCTTCGACACTGGTTTCAAACTTATTTTCATTTATTTTCTAATAAATAATATCTCAATTTGTCTACGCAGCCTTGAACACTTCTCAGCAATGCAAAAAATTTTATATTGTCATATTATGAAAAATTGAATTCGGCTAGTTGCCAAATTGCAAATACCGAAAGCCTACAATCAAAACATTACTAGAAATATCACATCGTAAAATATAAAAGGTAGGTTAATAAACATATCCCAAATCCAAACCAAAACTATAAATTTTTAATGAGCCGTTTATTCTTGTTTCTGGACTTTTTCCATATACATCATGTGGCTACAAATTTAGATTAAGAGATTTGAACTTATTATATTTTTCAATTAAATTGAATTAAAAATAAGTTAAGTCCAAGTTATATCAGTTTTGTTAGAAAAAATATATTAGTTAGTGTAATTAATAATACATAATAATAGATTCATGTAATCATAATCAAAAAAATCATAATAAATTGGAAAATTTATTATTAACAGGTTAAAAGAGTCATTAATTTTTGTTCCCAAATGCACACAAAGACACAAGTGCCGCAAGATATTATTTTTTATTGCAATCAAGGATATCAAAAATAATATAGATTCACTATGTTTTAAATATTTGCCCAGATTTAGAAAATTGAAAAGAAATATTTAAGCCGACCACTAGTTCACATGTTTTTAAGCCGAATATTTTTCAAATATATTGAGTGAGTTTCTGAGCACATTCTCATACCTTATTCTTGACAAGAAAAAAAAATTTGAAAAAAGCAAATGAAAGCCGGTTGTGCCTAAAATATGTGTGGATTACAGGATTAAAGGATCACATAAGAATTCACGAGAAAAAGCACTAAAACATTATATCACAAGGTCCGGCCAGCGCGATCAAAACCCTAGTCAAGACTGATTATCTGATCTTGGGAAATCTTTGGAAAATATCAACGAGGTGGAAAAATGTACTCATCAGCACCGGACTCGCTGGCGACGCATCTTAAGCTTATTTTAAGTTAAAAAAACTCGTAAATAGATCAATCTTTAGATATTTATAACATGGGTTGTTGATTTTTGAGATGTTCATGCCAGAAATGAATCTGTAAAACATTTGTCACTTATACATAAAATGCAATTAATTACCGAATTATTTGCGACTAAAACAAGCAGAGGTCATTTCCATTACCCAGTTTTGCATATTTTCAAACAAAAAAAAGTAAAATTCTATCAAACAAAAAAAATATAAGAGTTTTAAAATGGGTACATTAACAAACATCAAGTTTTAAAATACAATTATTATAATTCCAAAGATCAAAAAATGTGAGTGGAAAGTGTATTATATTAGATACCTACCTACATACGTATTACCATTACTTAGATGTCTTAGATGGTTAAGGAAGAGCTGCCATGAGTAGTGAAACAAATCTAGGCTACTCTATTGAACAACAATGTAACCTAATATACTCTGTAGCCATAATAAATTTTTTAACATTTTCATTCCATTATAGATATAATGAATTCAATACAGATATATTGTACAAATTGGATTTCATTCAGTAATTTATGAGAGAATAAGGAAAAATACAAGTTACAGTTTAAAAATGAGAGGAAGAAGACAAAGCTATTTCTACTTCGAAAAGGAGAAGTGACTAATTTAGGGTTTATATTAATTTAGTTCAAGTTTAATTCAAATTTCAGATTTTAGGACAAAGAAATTAGTAGTGGTGATGTCCATAAATCTGGAAGAGAAACCGTCCCTGTTAATATATTTAATATAAACTGAGAATCTTGAGTTCGTGTCTCGACAGCTGTGCAGAAGCACGCAAGATGAATGATATTTGACATCTAAAAATACCGAAATATGTTTTGGTGTAAAAATTAGGTTGCGACTACGATGGTTTTTATTTTCCTATGGTATTAATATGTATAATTTAATGCGCTTTGAAACGCGGATGTGCATTTTTTACCCTGCCATGGTCGTAAATTCAATTTTTTAAATAAAAAGTTTATCAAAACAGATATCTACATATGAATATTGCAAACCTGAAAAACCATTACCTATTGTTTTGTTTTTGTTTTGTTCCATGGTTTCCTCTATCATTAAAGGCCGATTCTAGAATATCAGTACGAAAGTGAGTACCTATTGTTATTCCCTCGATATTTATACAATACGAGAAATATTCTTTGGTTACATTGAGTTTAACACATAAGCGACCATGTGTTTAAAAGAAACAAGTATAAATTCAGTGTATTACTCTTTCACTTTAACAGGATATCAGTAAAATCATTATTCACTTGATTGTATGGCTTCTGTTGTTGTGTATTCGGGGCCTAAGGTATTCTGTCATTCTTTCTCAAAAATTTACAGACCGTTAATAGTTACCTACGAAGGTAACGTACGTTTAACATTATTATATTACAAATTGCTGAATAAATTTTCAGTATGTACCTAATTAATAAGGACACTACAAATCTTGACTAGTCAAGAAAATGCCAAATAGTTTAATTTTGTTTAATGCTTTATTAAACACGTCTGCAGGTCCGGATTCCTAAATATAAATAACGTTTATATAATTCGTAGGTTATTGCTTGCATAAAACGATTATACAGGCAAGTTTTGAGCTATGCTTATTTTTGATATTCTTGTCAGACACACATTCTACCCCAACAAATTAACAGCAACACTGTAGGCAATAGGTACTTAATTCCAGCTCTAAATAAATTCATTCAAACCGCATTACAATTCTTCTGTTCGTGTCATGGAATTAAATTAATACTTTACTTGTAACAACTGTTGCTATCTATAATTTCCATAGTTTATGATTTCGAAAAATTTTTATTAATGTATTTGCTTAAAACATTTCAGAACTATAAAGAAAAATAGTGCTCGAGCATACATAATACGCGGTGCCGGTTTTCTAAGGATCTCACGACACACCTGATCTATAAAAAATAAATTTGGCACGACAGGATGACAAGTCAAGGACCAATAATTTAATATTTTCAACATTTCGAGATTACTAGGCTGGAAACTCCGATGCTGCTTTTCGAATTTATACAAAATATGGAAAACAATAAAAACTGATAATTTTAATTGATATCAATAGAAACTAATATTTCAATTATTTTTTCAAAAATGCATTTAAAAAGTCGATAATGCGAACTTTGAGGTGAATGATTTAATTACGGTCGTTGTATTTTGGATTCCAAAGCCAAAGCCAGAATTTTGATAACAATTAACAACCAAAAACATAGATAAGTATTTAATAAAAAAAATTGGAATCTATTATATACTATACTAGATGGAAATTTTCGCAAATACCACAATATAATTATAATGTTTTTGTAGAATAATTTATAACAAAAATTATGTATCAGTCAAACATTAGAAGTATAAGTAGTCAGCACGGTCGACGGAAATAATGTTTCAATACCGCCTACTCCGAACATCCAAATTCAGATGTTTTATGCAAAATAAGTGACGTTGAATTGGAGAACTGAACATTTTATTTATAAATAATAATAATTTAATTATTCAAGTTACCCTACCAATCGGAAATTGGTTGTGAAATTTGACAATAATTAGCGTACATTTAAAAAAAGTAAAAAAAGTTATTGTTCACCGAGCTTTGAAAAGTAAGGTAGGTAAGCTTTCAATTTTGTCGGATCTTGTTGATTGTCGAGACCTCCCAGGACAAATGTTGGATATTATTGGAGTATTGTGAAATTCAAGAGCATAAATAAGTTAAGTAGTACCTAAAGAACATGGGATGGCTAGTAATTTTTGACGTTATTTGAAACCAGATCTTATCTGAACATAAATATATTATTTTAATGGATCGTAATAAATGTTATTTCAAATTTGTGTTGGTAGGAGAGTTATTGCCGAATATATGTAGTGAATCTAAAATTAAATTTGACATTGCGCAACTTTGTTAATATTCACTAACTTGATGTAGAGATGTCATAATATATCATTGATATTAGCTGTAATTCAGTTAATTTGATATTCGATAAAAAATATTGTATTAAAAAGTATGTGCGAACTAATTTGAACTAATAATCCAGTGGAAAATAAATCACAATTTTGCATGTTCTCTTAGTAAGTTTATAAAATTGATATGTTTATCACAACATATGACAATCTCCCAATCTATGTAATGATGCTAAAAAAGCAGCTAAAAAATTCAAAAATATGACTGTAAACAAAATTACATTCTTAAAATATTCTACTTGAAGCGCTTTCAACTTTTGCGTGGTGGCAGTATTTATAAAAAAATGTTGGATTATAAATTAAGTTCTTTTCACAAGGTAATATGTCAGTTGCCTGGTAAAGTGACTGTACTTCAATAAATACATAAAGAAAGTATTCAATACAAACGTGTAATAATGAAACCTATAATAATAATAATAACTCATTGCCAAATTGTTAACGCCGCTCGACAATTGGTACAATACAACCTGCAATGTAATGCAAGACTCCTTTATCGAAAACATGCGCAGTGAAGACCTAGCTGATCGATTCCTACAAACTACAGTTTGCGCAATTCTAGTGAGAAATCTAGTTTCATTTGTGTTTTGCCATTTATAATTTTACACTCTTCATCGCTTCATTTAGTTGTTTTGTTTGAGCTTTTCTAACTTTCCCTATCTTCATTTTAAATACCTAATAATAAAATAACTATATATATTATATTATTTTTTTAATTGACTATCTATTTTTTTCTTTCTAATCTTGGTTGGGTTGACAGAATTGTATGACGTTAAACATCATGCACTATTCATCATTTGCAATATATTAACTTTGCAATCTCTTGCAAATTGTATTCCCCCATGTCAAGCGGCCTATAAATGTTCTAGCTTGAAGCAGTCTCTGGTTATCCCTTGACAATGCCTAGTGATAAATGTATGCTTTGATACATATTTAGTAATTTACATTCACTAAGGCACTAAACTATTAATTTCATCAATAATTCTCGTTGTTGTTACTATTCATTTTTATCAGCAAGAAATTTAAGATTAACAAATAAAATCTATAGAGAAATTATTCTTTTTTTAGCGTCTCCCTTCATAATATCTATATCTACAAACCGTCATCCAGGAGGAGTATATTTCCTAAATATTTGAATTACTCATGCCTATTATTTTTTTTATTTAGCAAATTTTGAGGAATATATTTAATTCGACAATATCTGTTGAAATTGTGAAGAAAATAAAGATTCCATATAAAATACTGAAATATAAAAAGATTCCATATGAAATACTGAATATAACAAATATACAAATTTATTGAATTATTAATGTTATTACTGAGGCAGTCTTCTGGTATCGAACTTGTGTAACTTATTTCACCGTATTACAAAATCCTCTAAATCATACTAAACTAATCTAGTTATCACTCACCTGTTACGTTACCTCCTGTGCTCAGGAGTGGAATTTTACTTAATTCAACGGGTCTGAAAACGTGTTGTTTTGAAGTCTGAGTGCTGGTTACTTTTTCTTGTACTTCACTGTGAGTTATTACTTCGCTAGTTTTTTCGGCCTGAAATAAACGAAAAAAGTCACCTTATTATTTTATATTCCTCTACTCCATGCAAGTCTTCTCAAGAGAAGGAAATGGCATTATATGTTCATCAAAATATTATTTTAATGTTTAGTAATAAAATGAATTTGTTATTATAGATTTTGTTCGGATTGTTCTATTTGAAAATTTTTGTAATTTACAGCGAGTATACGAAAAAATAATTTAAATATTTTTATATTATATATTAAGTTTATACTGTACAGACAGACAACCAATCGCAAATTTGAGTGAAGTCATGAATGCTTCGCCTTATATTACTTCGCTATGCCTTACCCGTCTTTTATTCAGTGTCGGAATTTTGTAGTAGTGTCACAAAATGCGTTATCTTATGACTAAATTTCTGACGAATACTCACGGGTGGGTATGGGGATGACACTCGCAATTCGAACAACTTCGCAGATCTAATCGTTCGAGTAAGTAGAATGAGAATTTAGGGGTATTAGGTATTCTTTATTAGCTGTTTTGTACGATAAAGCTTATCCCTAGCCTGGTTTACACCAAACTATAATTACTTGGGATATTATTCTTCATTATTATCAATTACTAATTTTTGGCAGGAGTTGCGGAAGAAGTCTTGGCGCTATTTTCGTCATATATCAATTCCTTATTTTTAGTATCATCTTACTTTAAACCGACAACCGACGTGCTCAGACAATTTCTTGGCTTATGGTATATACATTTGTCAATTATCTGCGACTGCGACATAGAGTACATCTGCTATGTTTAAAATTTAATTTAGAAAGCTATTTATTGTTAACGGCGCTTAAAAGATAAATTGGTACATTAAAAGTTTTCAACCAATCCGTTACTTTCGCAATATTTCATCAAATTCAAATGTTTACTTGTAATTTTTTTAATTGATTTCAATTAATTTTCTCAACAAAAAGTTAGGTGGAAAGTCATATTACATATCCAAAAAAGTAATAAACCAGGAGCATATTAAACTGGGATATTGCATTGGTTTAGCCATAGAAAGAAACTTTCTCATTGAAAGCCAATATATTACCAATACGCTCATCGATCAGGATAAAAGCGCTTTCAGACGAGACATTTTGTGGCCGGCTACTAGTGTCTGAAAAGAATCGCGTGGCTAAAAATACATTTAATATCACGTATTCGTGTCTCGTGTGGATGCATCTATTTATTTTTAGCCGCACGATTCTTTTCAGACTCTAGTAGCCGGCCTCAAAGTGTCTCGTCTGAAAGCGCTCTAATAATGTGAAACAGCCTTACACCTACTGGTGTCGAAAATAGAAAAATAGCACTTGGAGCATATATTGAAAAAGAAAGAACGTTCGATCATACCTCCTTTGACTGATGATGGTTGGTGGTATAGAGCGTGGAGTATATGACACAAATTCCAGGTGGATGAAAAACTTACTCATCGACAAGACAGTATCCTCAACTCTATTTTGAGATTTCATAAAGATTTTGATAATTGGGATAAGGGATGTTCACAGAGGGTGGTATCATCACTGTTGCTGTTGAACGTCGACAAAGATGAACTGAAAGAACTAAGCAGTTGAAACTCTATACCCAGAGGAATGCAGATGATCTGACAATACTTGTAATGAGGAAATATAATTATATATCCGAACTAAGGCAACAAGCTCTAAAAACAGTGGAGAAACGGTGTAGGAAGGAAAGGTAAGCAGTAAATTCTGCGAAAACAGCGCTTCACTAAAAAAAAGAAGCATGGTTACCCATTACACCGGATGAAACAGATGAAAGAAAAGCTCAACTGGATAAAAAGCAGCTCAGCTTAGCCATGAGGGATGAAATGCAAAGGGAATTGGCACGAAGGAATCACCACCCACAGTAATTCCAGAATAACAAATGTTATCATATTCTCGGTTTTTGAAATGAGATGTGACAACATGCTGGTCAAAGTCAATAACATCCAACTATACAACTAAGCCGAAATGGGTGAGAAATATGCAAACTGGTTGGATCTCTGCATAGTGTGGTGAACTGACGGGTTTAAAACTAATAGACAAACTATTGATATAGTGTGTGAGTTCATGGTGGTAAATCCAAGGTGTATTGTTTACACATCTTTGTGGAAGTTTTCATGACGGAAGTCCACTCTATTAAAACGTATCTACAAATGAACATGAAATGGGGGTATAAAGGTCAAAAAACTCTTACAGTGGTATTCAACGGGTGCTAGCGAAAGGCCAAAAAGAAATGCTCGCTGTTGAATTTGTATGGTTGGCGAGTGGAAAATATGTAGTTTTCACTGACGGCCGAAAAGTGTAGAGAATGTGGTGACTTATATACGCATCGTATTAAAAAACGCGACAGTGGTATGTCCAAATTTGTTATCCAGTATACTTTAATATGAAGTGAATATTATATTATTGATTGACATGCAATTATTCAAAGATTCACAATTGAATGTAAACAATTCTCCGTATTCTCATACTTAATATTAATTATAGTTTATTCGTAGATCCCGCAGAACATTAAATCAATCAATTCGACATATTGCGTTGTTTGCATAAAATAAGCCAAAAGAGAAGCGATCAATTACTTTCAGATTTATTAAATACATTCAAAATATATATTTCAGTCTCAGCCCACGTTACTGACTACCGTATTAACTCAATTTTTAATCTATTGACAAATAAAGAGACCCTAAACTCGTCCTTATACGGGTAAAGCCCAACACAAAAATAGAATCAAAAAATAAATGATACGATATTTTAATATTACCTGGGTGGTTCAGCCTGTAATTAGTATATTACGTAACGTGTGTGGTAAGAAGCATTTTAAGCACGAATGGAATTTCCGTGAGTACGTAAAATGCTTTATAGCACGAGTTACGTACTTTACTTTACCTACGACCTACTTGTACTTGTATTTATAATTTTATTATTAATAATACTTGAACAACATCAACAATAGATATTTTTAATAATTTTATTGTATAACATTTAATTCCATAATATTAATTATTATAATAATTGTTTATAGTAAGAGTACGTTATTGAACACAAATCGCTTCCTTTGCTTGTTCAAGCATAAGAAACATCATTTACATTATTAGAGGTGCTTCACTTTGGTGTTTTCATTCTATGATGAGGACCACAATAAATTATAATATAATTATTACAAGTTATTCCAAATTACAAGCACTACTTAAAAGAAAATCTGACGCATTTAAACTTGAAAAATCCCAAATTTCAACAAACGAGAACATCAATAACTCGAATTGACAGTTGATGTTGATAGGGAAGCCGTGCGTTTTTTTTACCGTGCGTAATAATAGTATATCACGTAACGAGTGTGGTAAGAAGCATTTTACACTCGAATGGAAAAGTTAAGCACGATGCCGCGTAGCGGCGATTGCGTAATTCCGTGAGTGCGTAAAATGCTTTACAACACGAGTTACGTACTATACTTTACCTACGACCTACTTCTACTTGTATTTTATACTCTTATTATTGATAATACTTGAACAACATCAACAATATTTGGCTATTTCTGCGATTTCCGTGACAATATTAAATCCATCTCACTTTCACTAGACATTTTTTAATAGAATAAAACTTTCCACAAAATACACAAACCAGTTATAAGTTAATAGGATAATCAAAAAGTGTTTTGAAAGTTTTTTGACAGTTCGTACGCAAAGCGCTATTGCGGCCTACTTAAGTTTGATGTTTTGACGGCTTATGTCATATTTTTGAATAAAATGGCGACGTCTATTGACAGTTGCTAGGGAAGCCGTGCGATTTACTTTACAGATGTGCGTTTTTTTTACCGTGCGTAATAGACGTCATTACATTAGCGCCGACTATGTGTTATTGACTGATTACAGGGGGGGTCGTAGGTAAACATCATTACATACATTGATTGCCGACTGTGTGTTATTGACTGATTACAGGAGGGTCGTAGGTAAAGGTTTTTTTTAAGGGTCACGAAGATTTATAAATCAGCTATATTTATTGAGCCCATAGAAACAGAAGAGAATAAGAAGAAGCTATATTTATTTTTAGACGAGGGGAAGAATTTATGATAACCTTTTCGTGCTCATAGTATATTAGTGTTAGAATGGGAATATGCTATTAAGGGATTTGAGTGTGTGAAAATATTTCGTTAAAAAGGATTCGGCTTCTTGAAAAGATCGCGAATCTATTGCCGACAATATAGCAGTCTTCCAGTTATTGAAAATAATGGAAAATATGCATCGACAAACGGTAGCCTTGCATCTACCATTTTCCCCTACATCGCGGCATGCGATATATGGAGATATTTTCATGAAAATAAGAAATAAAGATCAACTGAAGTTGGTTTATTTCGCTTGAAAACACAAGAGGAATTTACTTTCGTACTTTTGTGGTACGGAAGAAGAAATTTCCATTCACATACTTTCCAACTGCACAGCACTCCAGAATCCTAGAGCACAGTACCTGCGAGATTACTGAATAGAAGAGGAACATTTACCTGAGTTGAAGCCTGTTGATATCCTAAAATTCCTCCGGGAAATATGACTAAAGGAGCTACTAGTTTTAGAGATTCACCTCAGAAATTAAGTAGAATTAAGGGGGCACAATAGATCTTTTAGGTCTTAGTGAATGTCACCCCAGAAATACATACATACTTTCGTACTTGTGGTTGTATGTATACCCAGCTGAATATTTTTTAAAACAGGCATATATTCGTGAGCCTGTAGATGATATTGGTGTTAGTATAAAATGTACAAAACACTTTGAATGTCTCTGAAATAATTTGAATAAACTCATTTTTATTATCAAAAATGATGTATAGTAGTATTTTATTATGTTCACGTATTATATTTACTTAGAAAATACTGACATTTTGAATAAAATTAGTAAATTTTCGAACAAATAATAAATAACAGCGACTTTTTTTTTCACTTCAATTATTGGTCATCTCATTCGGACCAACTCAACTCCATGACTCATAATTTTATTTTCAAGTTCTAGTTGTGAATGTTTGTCACTTCACTTATCAATAGCCTATATCCCCACTTACTAGTAGAGACCAATAATCTCTCTATTTTAAGACCACAGTTTAAAAATAAACTTTATTTACATTTTATCCTGTTATACTTAGCCGGTACACTATTAAAATATTTAATTTGTCAAAAAATGTTTTTCAGTGTCCCATCCCATTTTTTGACCCAATAGACGGCATTGTATTGAAAACTAATCGAAACGATTGAAAAATTTTTGTGTTTACTTTTAATTGCACAATGGGAGGAGTAGAGTTGAAGGAGATGCAAACAGTTTAACAATACCATAGAAAAATTGAGTAGCCGATTGTCAACACTAAAAATTAGAATATAATAATATATTTTATTAACCAATATTTTAGTTTAGAATGGTATATTCTTCAACGAGTGCAGAGTGATGGCTATTATTCACGCGGATGAAGTTTCCAAAAAGAGCGAGCGCAGTGAATGAGTTTCGAAATCATCCAAGTGAATAATAGCCGTTCTTCACAAGTAAAAGACTATACTTTCTCCACGAATAAAAACCCCGATCGTCCGCGCCAGAGTGAACCATTCCTACCATTAGCAAGAGCAAAATATATACGTAACTTATATTTTTAATCGAAACCCTTACATTTATAAATGAAATTAATTTCGGGAGGCGTACAGATTAAATCTTCTATCGCTACTGTTGTCCATATTTTTCTCTATATAATAAAATAAATAGTAAAATTATGATTATATAATTATTTTGACGTTTCAAACGACGCGCTGTCGGAAGCGATTTGCGTTATTAGGTATTTGGCGTTTTAAAAGAGACGATTCGATTTATACAATTTTTTCTATGACTGTTGAAAAATTGACCCTTTTTATGTAACATTTTTGTTGAGTAACTGGATGCATTACACAAAACAAGCCACGCCCCGTGTGTAATGATCCATTACACACGACTATCTATATGGCCAATCACCGTCAAACAATGCCATTACACACGACTATGTTCAGTGCAAAGTTTGAATCAGACTCGCCATGAAATGTTATAATGTGACTTTGACAGTAGGTATACCTACCTACCGAAGGTGATTTAGAGCTAACTTTTTATTAGAATGGATACAGAAAGTGAAAACTAATTTAACTGCACTCCACGATTTCCTGAAAAACAAGATTGATACGACACAAAAAATTGTGGACTCAATTGGATGTTGATCTTCAAATCCAAAGTCTGAAAACATTGAAAATAATACCTCCACTACTTCAAATATTAATAAGTTAAATCTGGAATCTTCCTCTACTCCCCGTATAAATATTTCCAATTGCGCAAATTTCACCATCAATGCTGTAAACAATAAATGAGTTTTCATTATAGTTTTCAAAATGGAATTGTTCGACATAAACCATCAAGTTTCTTCAATAAAATATTTTCTAAATACATATCTCGTTCGTTTGAATTGAATGGTAAACACTCAGTCATAGAAAAAGTATATCATTCTACTTTCCTGTAATGGCTATTACTCACTCGAATGATTACATTCTCATGAGTAATAGCCATCATTACAAGCTTGTTGAATAAATACTGTTAATTCATTTTAGCGTGAATTCTGATAATAATAGAATGTGATTGGCTAATGAAAGTGAATTTTTTTTTATTATTCACTGGTGTGAAGAATTCATATCATTATGCAGCTAAATATGTCAAAATAATTATTATTTAGTCATGGCAAACAGTATTTAACAAAAAAGTGGATATTATTTAAAATATAGTTATTTAAACAACAAAAGTACTGAGGGCTATTAACAATCGAGATATTTTAACGCGCGGGCAAAACTTTTCCATCTACTATACAATTTGAATAATTTTTTTCAATATTTAAAAACTAAGAATATTTATTTGTCTTATAGGTTAGTACACACTACAAACAGAAGGTAGCGTGTTCAAATGTCATTATATTTTCTTAAATTCTTACAATACTAATAATTATTATAATTCTTTAGAATAATAGAAACTAGAATTATTATAAACTAGTAGCCAGTTTTGGGTCTTCTCTTTAAATATTAGTGTACGTTTGTTTGCCTATACGAAAATCGTTTATTAATAGAAAATCATTTATTAATAGGGGTCAAAAACGAACGGTCGACGGAAAAGATTATTTTTATATAGTATGAGCATTCTTTAAAAAATCTATCAACGAGAATTATGTGAAATAAAAGTTTAATACTTTGTAGTGCGTGAACTACTAAAATATTTTATTATTTTATAAAAATATGCCCAGCTAAGATATTCGGTTGCTTAGTTTATTTACGATAGCGCACCTGTCAGCTGTACATTTTTGTAGTTTTGATAGTCTTACATCTCTCGCATCGCTTTGAGTAAAACAGTGTGCGACGAGAGAAATATTATAACAGAAGTTATCAACGGACACATTTAACAGAAAAAGTTAATTTAGGAATTTTCCACACTGTCGCTGAAAATTAAACAAGCACATACCGAGTAGCACTCAAAGAAATACAAGCAATTCGCTATAGGAATGTAGACGTACAAAGACGATTCGATTGAAACAAAATCTGGGTTAAATACGTTAGATGCATGTTAGAAATGAACCTTTTGTAACATTTTGTATTTGCAATTTTTGTTTTTAGTTCGTATTTGGTCCCGGTTAGTTTTGTGTTACTTAATAATACATTTAATCTTATTCCCCGAATTCAATCATAAGTAAAAGTAGTGAAGACAGTACACCACTGAACTCTTTGAAATATGTCAAAATCATATTATTTTTATTTTGCTTTCTTGTTTTCAAAGCCAAACTTTGAAATACCATCTCATTCAATGTTCTTTGATTTTTTTAAATTTATGTTTAACCTTCTGTGATCTGTTTATTTCCGTTTATTCAGTAATTTCTCTATATTTTTACAATCCTTTCTGTCTAAATCATAATTTCTTCCAACTCATCTGTTTGCTTCTCTCATTATAATTTTCTCGTACTATTCTCAATATTGTATATATTTTTCTTGTCATTGTCATGCCATTCACATTTTGGTATTTCTCCGTTCTAATAAATAATAGGTATAATGAAAAATAATAACATATTAGAGCTTTCTTCACCCCAATCAATTTATTTTAGATATTTAAATCTGTTAGATATTTCCATATTTTTCAACAACACCTATAAAACCTAGTTATGAAACGGTTATATTTCTTAATATTGTAATTACTCGTCGATAACAGAAAATCAATCACGTGTAACCGATGTAATTTAAAAGTTTTGTTAAATACAGCAACCGATTGTGATGCCAAGTGTTGTCAGTTAGGTGATTGATAGGTACGTGTAAACTAAAATGTGATAAGTAGTGACATCGGAAGTTGAATGTTTTGAAAGCTATTCGCATAAGATTAATCGATGTTTCAGCTTTAACCCCAATTTCAAATGCACACCTCAATTTAAAAAAGATTGATAACGTAAAGAAAACTGCCTATGACGATTAGAAAAAATTAAAAGTGTCAAATAGTAAAATATCTTCACCAGTTAAAACTTATGGCTGTTTGAATCATAACATAAAATAGTAAGTATATTTAACGCTGAATTCACATTCCAGCAAGATGAGATTACAAAAGCATCTTCTTTTGTACCTTTTATATTACATAATCCAAAATATCACTTGCTATTTTCTTCAAGGGCTCACTCTGAGTGTTTACAATTTTCTGTATTTACAATTATTTCTCAGTGTGTTTACATTATTAAAATGTTTTGCATTTAATTCTACTGTAGATTGCTTCGTTTTTGCCAACAATTTTATAAATTTAAAAGAAAAAATAATCTGAAGTTAGTATCCTTAAACACAATAAGTGTTGAAGGAACTTTTTCAGGTTGATTCTTATATATTTTGTCATCGGTACTATGACGTGAAAAATATACTGATGATTTTAAAATATACAGATAATTATAAATCCATAAACTATAGCATAAAATCATTATTAGCAAAATAAACAATAAAACAGGTCTATGTGCATTGTGACTAGCAAACAACGGAAACTTAGCTGTTTAATTCTTGAACTGCAATTAAACAAATTCCTAGTTAATATTAATTTAAAAATAGCACACCTAAAAACTGAATTAACTCGCCAGAATTTTGTTTTTCAAACGGGGATCTTTATGATAAATAATTTCAAAGGATAAAAAGCTGCTCATGTTTTACGCATGGTGTTTGGCAGATATCTTGAATTTCAACGACTAAAATGAGATGATGCACCTATTTATAATTGTTTATATTTATCAGATAGACCAAAGAATGGTATTTTATTGTAAAAATGCAGAAGAAAACAGAAAAATTAGAATTTACATCAAATAAACAATTGCATAAAAAGTTTGCAATTGAACTATAAACTTGCAATTGAACCATAAATGGCAATTTTAATTTGAAAAATACGTTAATCATTATAAAGATCCCCATTTGAAAAACAAAATTCTGGCGAATTAATTCAATTTTTAAGTGTGCTATTTTTAATCTAATATTAACAAGGAATTTGTTCAATTGTAGTTCGGTATTTAAACAGCCAAGTTTGCGTTGTTCTTCTATTCTGAGTTTATCTAGCTTTTAAAAATATTCCACCTACTGTTGGCTCGATATAATGTTGTTAGCCGGAATTAAATAGATGCTTTACGACTGTACACTGCAGAAAAATATTTTATAAAACTTGCAGCTGATCTAATCTGATCAGTAGGCGAAGAGATTATCTCGATATCACGAGTGCAATTCCAAAGCGAATGAGACGGTTAAATGCTTTTATAATCGAAGAAACATGTCACATATGTATGTCGCGAAAGTAATACATTTATATTGGAGAATATTTTGACCTCATGAGGTCCAATAAATATATTAATAAGTTATTATTTTTAACGTGATCTATTCATTTGTTTATAACAAACTATTTTCATCCCGCGTACTTTTTGACGAGTTCGACCCTGTTCCAGATTTAACTTGGGCGCTGTCGCAAGGCTTTGCGAAAAAACTACTGTTTAAGAACAATTTAGCAATCTATAATCGAATTGAGCAGAAGCAAAAATTATATTTAATTCATTATAAAGAAAAAACTGCAAATACATTATCATTTTCTAGCAGTGTATATTCATCTATTTCTTAACATGATTTTGAAATTTAATTTTTATTATTATTAGATACTTATTGATAAATTAAATATCCCAATATGTTCAATTTAATCAAAATATATAATATACATGATATGATTTACTATTTTTTTTATTTCAGTTATTATGATTAAACAAACACATTTTTCAATTTAAAATTGGTTAAAATTGCCTCATGTAGCCCAAACTGAAGCCAATGTTTTTACGAATGGAAGAGTCAAAATAGTAATATTTGAAATCTTATAATATAAATAGGTATCAGATAGCCAAATTATAATAAAAATTATCAGGACGTTATTTTGTAATTTATCCAGCTGCTTCTAAAGTCATCTTTGTAAAAATCTAGAAACATTTTTGTTCACTCTAAAATATTCAGTGTTGGTTCAATTTGATTTAAGACTTTAATACATGTATAATGTCATAAGATCAAAATAATAACTTCATAACATTTATTATTGAATATATAAACAAATATATTCAAGGTTTACGTACATATTTACTGAAATCTAACTAATCAGAGTTTTTATAAGTTTTCTGTTGCGTTTGTCGGACACTTGGATTACTATTTGATATCACAAATAGCAGTTAAATAACAAATTTCAACTATTCTAGAATAGAAAAAATATTATCTTACATCCATTGGTCTTTAAAATATGTATTTATAAGAATAATAATATGCAAATTGGGGTGACATTCACTGAGACCTAAAAGATCTTTAGTCAAATGATCCGATTTACCAAAACGAAACATCGTAATTTGAAACGGTTTATTTTTCTTCGCTAACAAAAAGCACTTTGTATATTTAATATAAGTGAAATTCCAATTTTTATTGCTGTTAATAGTATTGATAGTTTTATGCGAAATGCTGAATGCTGGCGTGAAAATTACGTCGTACCTAATCATTCAGCAAGACATGGAATTAAAAATAAACGCAGCTAAATTTAATATAACCAAAGAGTTTTTAATATTTGGATTAGAAAGATACACAAATACACATGACCCATAACACTTTAATAATTTTTGTAACACAATACAGGCTACAACACGTTTCTTTATATATGTCAAATTAAAATTACCTTACAAATTCTATCCAGAAGTATTCACAAGACTGAAACAATTACATTAAGATAGATCTAGAATTTTGAAAGTTGGTGGGTGCCAGAAGAGAAGAAACTGGCATTCGGTAGTTTCCGATTATCATCGCCGTAATATATTCAATTTCAAGAAAAAAAATTAAGAAAAATTGAAGTCATATGTGTAGGAACTGTGATATAATTTCTTAGGAAGTTCAAGTTTAATATGAGATTCATTTTAGACGATTAAATTCTATTTTTATGACAAAATTTTCATTTAATAAATAAGTTTTACGTCTCAAATTTTAGCTGGGGGGTGGAGCGACGTTTTCATTTTAGATCGAGAAGAGGGGGAGATCGGACTCGCCGTGCGACAGATCTTGTGACAAACTTGTCTACTTGTCTAGCCAAATATTTTCGATCTTATGTGAAGCAGAAAACACGAGTTCGCTTTATCACATGAAAATCGTAGCAGCGTGATATACTCGTTCCTTTGAAACTGATACTCCCACATGTATATAGGGTGGTACAAAGATACATTTAATTACTTTAAAATTTAGTTTAGCTACACGATTAATTTTATAAAAATACCATTTTGGAGATATATGATTTTGGAAAATTACGCTTCCAGAATTACTCAACTACTTTTTACTCCTAAATTGAATCCAATAGCGAAGCAATGGGAAAGACCACTAATATTCAAAAATAGTATAAGGGTGATCTCCATGACTAAAAACTACTATGAAATGTAATTATATATTTTTGTTTCAGTAATACAAAACTTTTAACTCTATTTTGTCACTTGTGATTTCTTCTTTTCTTTTTCAAAATAGTTAGATGTTAATGTAAATCTGTAGTCAACTGTCACATTATGGTTACAACATATTAGTATAAAAAAGGGATATTTTGATATAATTTTTAATTTGGTAATTTATTAAATATTTTCAATTGAATATCATTTCAATTGACATTTAACACAAAACTTTAGAAGCAAAGCGAGAGCGGTAGTAAGATTATTTTTAGCTTTAAGCGGAAGTTATAAAACCACACAGGCGTACCCAGAGAGAGGAAGGAAATGAACTCAACAATGCGAATTCTATTTTATTCACAAATTTAGATTTCATTTCAGTCAAACGAAAATCTCCTTTTATGATATATTCGAGGATATTTTTCTAATTTTTAACCGTTAAAAAACTTGAATATTAAAAATTGGAAGAGTAAGGACAGAAAAACAAAATAAGTAGTAGATATTTTTCATTAATGTTGTATCAATACAATTTTTCGACAACTAAGCTTTATTTTTTCCCTTCATGGATACGCCTTTGTAAAATTAACCAACCAGTTTTGTTAATCTTTACTCCACTCACCACTATCGTGTAGAACCCTCCGGGTACATTCTGACCTCCGAACTTAATGTTGATGGTATATTCCCCAGCATCCTCCACGGAGTAATATATAGTGACAGTATTGTCTCCATTATCTACTATATTTATACCCACGTCTCTACCGAAAAATAATCGATAACATTTTTTTTATACGCAGTGTTCATAATTTTAAAATTGGTATTGATTCAAATCTAATTTTGGTTAATAAAAGAACATACAATCAAATCACATTCAGGAGCGATAATATTCGTATTAATAATATAAAGTAAAGGATAAAGAAGAGAACAAATTCCTACAAACATTCCATATAAGAGTCGGTTTTTCGAAATAATTTAGAAAGTTTCAATCCATTAGTGGCAACCACATCCAATAAGTCTCATGGATTGCTAAGATCATTAGCTGCAGTTAGCAGTTAGCAAATAGGATTAGTTACGTGAACAGCTTAGAATAGGAATATAAAGAAAAAAATAAAGACATTCAAGAAAAAGTCTATAGTTGCAATGGGGGCATCTGGGTCGAGGAGTACCACCAAGAAGACGTGAATGAGTAATTATTAGTTATAAAACCAGAAATAACAAAACCAATGTTATTTCAACCACACTATTATTTTCTTTTAATTTTTAGTGAACTACATATAAAAAAAATGTTATTTACCCTCCGTCTACAGACTTGATTTTGCAAGTAACTTCACCAGTGCCGGCGTTCTCTGTGTTTACGATAATATGGTAGGGCTGCCCGCTAGCCAGATTTTTTTCTAAGCCTTTCGTAATCTTGCACTTTTCAGCCTAAGGAAATAAAAACTACTAGAGTGTCCTTACTAGAACTGTACTGAGTGTCCCCATAATTGTTTTGTTTAACCATTTTGACCAGAGAATAAATAATAACCAGAAGTCTATCTTATTTCCAGCATTCGTATTTCGTTGCCGCTGATCCATTCTGAACTGAACTGAAATGGTCCGTGTAGTGGCTAGGATTGTTAGAAGTTAGCGATCCCTTATATTATTCAGTTTGCGCTTAAAAGCTTTCGTAGTGTTTTAGGCAATTGAATGTGTGTGCCAGTAATTATATCCTTCTGGTAGCTTATTTTACAAATTTTTGTGGATGTGGTAGCTGGAAATGAGATATTTGCCAGTCACGTACGCATGTAAAGGCTGCCAAAACTAAACCTTGAATTCCTCTCAGCACTGTGGTGAAGCGCCTCTGATAATTACGATGAAACAGGGTCCAACGTGATTAGTACATGGATGGGTGATTACTGGGAAACACCATCGTGGAGCCCGTACAACCTACACTTAAGACTACTAGTGTGATGCCAATAATCACCATACCAGCTGTGGCAGGACCAGAGGCATAATAAAGTCCAATATATGAAATAAACCTACTTATGTAAAAAAGTGTTAGATTTAACACTATACGAGCAAAATTAGTGATAGCATAACAAATTGGCATATGTCTGACGAACTGTTATGCTCGAACCATGGACACATAAGATTTGACATTAATATGACTCCATTGATAAGCGAGTACCGAAATATGAAAGGTACAAGATGGTTAGGATATAAGCTAGTTGAATTCTCTAGGATGGTAGACGTAGACGCAGCAATAAAAAAAGTTAGCGAAGCGATTTTTGGTGGTCTACCAACTGACTGGAGAAAACAATTAGAAGTAACACAGTTTGGCTTAAGGAGACAGAGGACGGATGTCTGTAGGTATTTCAATACCTATGTTTGCCAAAGAAACAAAGTACCTAGGAGTACGTTTTAATCAAATACTTCCATGGAATCACCTTCAGGCAAGAGTACACAAAAAACCATTGCATGCAGAAAAATGTGTGGAAAAAAACTGGTGATTCATTTCAAAAATGACCCAATGGCTATAAAAATCCCTATGGATCAGTGGAGTTGTGTTCACACATCATGTGGACGCTGTAAGGTTGTTAAGTAGCACACAAAGACTTGCTGGACTGTTTATTACGGGAGCGATAAAAACCACTTCCTCAAGTGCAATGGAGTTCTAGATGAATCTGCCTCCAATACACATTTTTATACAACGAACAGTGAACAGATAAGCCAAAAGCGGATGACAACTAATTCACGCAATGGTAACGATATATAGCTTTATTAATTAAGTTCCAAGGAACTGAGGCAGCATGGTATACAGACAACTGCAAGGCAGAGGTAGGAGCCGGAATTTCTGGGCTAAGACGAAGGAACGCTAATGATCCTATCTTAGGATATCACAACCTTCCAAGCGGAAGTGACCGCGATTCAAAACTGAGCTGAAGGGAATAAAAGACAGCAAAGAACATACCGTTCAGCTGTCATTTTTACAGACATCGAAGCCTCACTGAAGCTACTTGATTTCATAGTCAACTGTAAGCTATATAATGGGATTGCATAAGGTGCCTTGAAGGTACTTAAAGACCAGTGCTGGTTACCAGGGCACCTAGGGTCATAAGGGTAACGAATTGGCGAATGGAAAAGCCATAAAAGACCTCATTATATGCCATTCATTGTACACGAACCCTTCTCCGGCGTCGCAAAGTCCGCAATAAATATGATCACAACAGAAATTTCTAGAATAGTGGTGAGCTTACCAGTACAGACAGACCAAACAGTTCAGTGGTAGATATTCGCCATTATTTACGGCATATTTAATATGCAAAGTGGAGAAAACTATCAAAGTCGTAGTAGCTATGGCAACAGGTTACTATAAGCTTCACAAGCACGTAGTGGAGTTGACAGACGAAGATACAAGTTCGATCAACCATAGGAGAAATAATTTAAAATTTAAGATCTTTATATTATAATGGAGCATTAGTCACGTTATAAGAATAAAATTCTTTATATTTTTCGTGTTTCTAGAAGAATATTTGCTAATACTTCAAAATAGACGCGCCTGTACCAAGCGAATATTGTACTGACATTTTCAAAAATCACGTTAAAGCTACTGTCTTAAAGTTTACCAACGTTTGATTCCTTATTTGAAGAAATTGGAATGTGGAAAATAATCAGTTGCTTGAAGAGAAAAAACTTTTTTTTAAGCATCAAATGTAAAGCAAAGAAACTTTGGGTTATGTTAGTTCCAGTTGGAGAAAATACTTCTCATCTTTTTTTCATAGTATTTTGTTATAGAAACCCCTTCACTCAAATATTAAAATACTTAGTATATCCAGACATTTAAAGACATCATGTGAAATTAAAATTAACAAAACTTACCTGTCCAATGGCGTAGGCTTGTATAGAAATGGGCGTTTTCCGTATTTCCTTATCAGCATACTTAGCTTCAAGTTTGTATCTTCCACAATCATCAGGAACAAAAGTTGCACTGTAAGTACCATCACCATTATCTGTCAAAGTAACAGGTCGTGGAGAACCATCAGGACCGATAATTTTAAGCTCCAAATCCCCAAAACCAGCATCATTAGTATCAATTTTAACTGTAGTTGGCATTGATGCTGGAATACCATTTTCAAATATAGCAGGGCCACTGAGCTTGACTTTATCAGGCTCTGCTGTGGGCTTCACTTTAACAGGGAATGGACTATTTGGTATGTTTTTACCGTTAAACAAAATTTGAGTCTGTAAATTAGCCCCTTCGTTCGGAGGAATATATGTAACATTAAATGTTCCATCTCCGTTATCGATTACCTCTGGCCTTTTAGAAAGGGGGGCGGAATCAGAGGTTATATTAACAGCTACAGGAGCAGGTCCGGCCTTTGAAGCGTCTATAGTAAATGTTGTAGGTATACCTGATCTACAATGTGATTTTTCCAAACCAGGTCCATAAGCTGAGACAAGGAATTCATTTGTCTCAGGTTCCACTACAACTTTAAATGGTGATCCAGGAATGTGATTTTCAGTAAATTTTATTGATATATCGTACTCTCCAGGTTCTGTGGGGATGTACTCGACAGCACAAGATCCATCTCTATTATCTTTACATGTCATTTTAGCTTCTGAAGGTCCCTCAATAGCCAAGGAAAGACCACCAGTTCCAGCTTCTTTAGTTTCAACAGTGAACATATTCGATTTGTGAAGTATTCCTTTTTGAAGACCTGGACCGTACGCTTGACATTTTCTCGCATCACAGCCTCTCCTTACATTTACAATGAACGGTGATCCGGGAACGGGAACATTATCATAAAAAATATCAATAGTATGTTTTCCTTCTTCGAATGGTGTGTAACTAACTTTGTAAGTACCATCAATCAATGGCGTTATTAGTTTTTCTGTTTGAGTTCCGGATGGACTCGTAATTGTACATGTTACTTTACCATCGTCGGAAGATTTTGGAATGCTTCTAGTATCTACTACGAAATCGGTAGGGGAGTCAACGTATACACCTGAAACACAAAATTGTACGTACAGTACATACAAAGAAGATTCAGAAATTTACAAAGAGCAAACATGCCATGCGACTAATTTTAAACGAAAAAGACATGCATTCAATGGAACTTTAATTTTATTCTCCTTATTTTAAGATAGATTTTGTAATAAGATATTTTGTGTGGCACCGATTTGAAGATTATTTCTATTTTCTCCGTAATGTACAAGTATTTTATATTACCACTGGGTTTTAAAAAACTCATTACTTACTTTCCGACCCTCTCTGAAGCCGCATTGATTTTATCATTATTACAATTTATTTTATTATTAAACCCATGTACACAAAATTAAGTTATTCCAATGTTTCCTGATCGCTTTTTTTGCTGGGTGGCTTTGAATCCGAAGGGTCAAGATCTTGGAATCGGTTTAGCCACCGCTCGTTCGAATACCCGGGATATTTAAACCGTTCTTTCACCATCTCATGGACCAATTCATTTTTTTATTGTCTAAATACTAGTTTTCCGTATTTCTTTTGATTCCCAAGAGTTTTTGGAATTTGGAAAAAGCTTTGCCATAACTTCTTCGAATATCTGGCAGATTTGAATCGTTCTTTAACCGTCTAGGGGACCAATGTATTTTTCGCCTGTGTGAATAGTATCCTCCAGTGTCTACTTTGAATCCAAAGGGTTTGTCGAGTTTGGAAAATACTTAACCACAACTTCGTTCGATTACCTGACAGATTTGAACTATATTTGGTAACCTGACCCCGATATTGTGCCGTAGATTTTTTTTTCAACGACTTGAGTTTCGTTATATACTAAACCGTATGAATTGTATGCAATTGGACTGAATACCTATTTGCTATATTGACCCGTAACTTTCTAATTGGAGTATCCATATTTGGATCGTCAGTATTGGAATTTTCCGTAACCTTCAACTCTTTGACGCTAAGTGTCAATGGGCCGTGGAGCAAACCACGTTGAAAATCTAATGTGCGAGTAATCAAGTATATTTGTTTGCAAGGGGGCATCATGTAGTTTCTCTAAATTGTATAAATACTTGCTGCTAGTTGAGAGGTGCAAACGTCATTTACAAGCTTAAAAATTCAGAAAGCATATGTATTTATTTAAAAGCATAATTATAAATTCTATTTACAACAAATTAATGAGATTGATATCAGTGCGATCACAAGTGAACTTTTTTTCAATAGCCCTTGATGGATTTGAAGGTTAGCAAATAAGCAATATCGGAATACTAGAATCCGGCAAAAAATGCAACTATTGAAATAACAAATCTTCACAAACTGGCGACGAATAAATATATAAGAAACATAATTTTAGATTTTTCTGATAATGCGGTGATCAATTTTGGATATATGCTAACAATTCCAGCCTACCTAAATAACAAACACTAAAAGTAAATTCTGTATTTGTTATTTAAATAAACGAAAAGTAGTATTGGAATTTTGGCAAGATGTCAGCAATTATAACTACAATTATTTCATTTTATTAATAAAGCTTGCCAATTGTAGTAACCGACAATACATTATTTTTAAACGAATAAAATATATGCAACAAAAAAATTACTTTGTTTTCTGCATTCATTGTTCCAATTTACAAGATTTGTATTTGCTTTAAAATGTAGATACTAGATCTTTAAAAACAAACGAGTCCAATGGGTTTAATTATTTCTGAAATTTTTTTTCATTTATAAATTCATCCAAAGTAATCCGTTTTTGAAAATAATTCAAAATGAAGAGTATATACAGATTGACTATTGAGGAACTATTTTTGCAGTATGTAGAGTCCCTCAGGAAGGATATCAAGCGGCCACTAAATTTTAATTGTATATCAGATAATCACTTTTTGCATTTGAAATGAATTATATACAGGGTACGTGCGATATTCAATACAAATCCATAAACTTATTTTTACCAATGCCAGTCATGAAATTTCTAAGTTTAGCCAAACAATACACACAGTTCAGTGAAGCCCGGCGAAAGTAGTTCGCTGTTGAAAGGAAAAAAATAAAAAAATATTGAAGGAGACGGCTAACTCTGGCATAAACTGAGAATCATAAAAAATGCTTACAGCCTTACTGTTTTGTCAAATGTATTACACAGATATTTTCCCATCAGTAGCTACTTCTGCACTTTTCGTTGACAATATATTTATATACATTGAATAGATCATTAAAAAAATGATTTCAACATACAAGCAGACTTTAATCTAATTTGGGTCTAGGCTTCGAACACGATCAAAATAACTATTAAGAAACACGAGTTATACAGAAAACGCTTATCTCAGTGCGAATGTCAGATAACTTGGAATTGTCCTATTGACGGATTATCTTTCGAGGCAAAATAAGTGGGTTTGTAATAATTGGGATGATTTTATGATCCTTCCTCAAGATTTAAAACAATATGGGAACAAAAAAACAAATTTGAAAAGTAACAACATAGAAACTGTGGATTTGCATTTATCAGATTCATTTTCTATTAGTGCATTTGATTTAAATATAAATTCTCATTAAAAATAATAATGTTATAAACTCTAAAATGTAATAAAATATATTACAACTAATAAACATTTAGTTAATAAATCAATCATTCTTTACTCCTGCAAAATCAAACTAATTTTTATGATTTAATAATGTTAAAAAAATAATCTTAATAATATCAAACAAAAACGTAAGCACCAATCAAAGCTGTTTGGTTGGTATTAGTAGATGGAGTTAGAAATTCTGCAAATAGAGATATCAAACAAAAAAATTCTAAAACGGTTAGTAGTAAAACTTGGCACACCCAGCTTTACCATGTAACTGAATCCCACTGCCAGACACCTTAATCTTCGTCATGTCGACTTCTGGTACAATGATAGCCTGAAAAGGGCTACCTGGTATATGTTGATCGTTAAAAGTAATATTTATGCCATAATCTCCAATTTCGGTAGGTAAATAAGCCACTGAACAAGTTCCATCACCATTATCTCTACAGTTGATAGCTGCTTCACATGGTCCTTCAACTGTTACTCCAAGGCCTCCTTGGCCAGCACCTCTGGTATCTATCATAAACTCAGCTGGTCTCTTTACCACTCCTTTGTGTAACCCAGGACCTGATGCTTTCACTTTTAATGGATCAGAGCCTGTAAGACATGTTAGCCGGAACGGCCTATGTGAAATAGGCTCTCCGCCAAAAGAAATTCCTAGCAGGTACTCTCCTAATTGGGTAGGCGTGAAGTTTACCAAGTAACCTTCGTGAGTAGGGATCACATGAGCTTTTACTTTGCTTCCGGAAGGGCTAGTTATTGAAATTGAAAATTCTGCTTTTCCAGCGTCTTGAGTTATAACCCGGAACTGTTGTAAGCTGTTGACTGGGGCTGCTGTTATTTGGGTAGGAAAAACATCGTTTAATAAAAATAGATAACGCATAGTTAGAGGTACTAGTCCTCCAGGACTAACGAGAATAACATCCGGAGTCAAAATAATGTTAGCTCTTGATATCTATGTTTACTACAGTTACAGAAATAGTGTTCGAATTATGAATGCTTTGAATAGTTTTTGTTTTTGGATGAATTGACTGAATCCTACAGTGCCAGTACTTTTATAAAAAACTACTTCACAGTATCAACTTTGGGAGTCTCCAGCTTAGGAACAAGAATAGCCTGCATTACAAATCATATGAGATATTACCATAAACCTAAATGCTTTTGATATTCTAATTATAAGTCGTTTTTATGAATATTGAAACTTGCTAACAAAATATGTTTACGAAAAATGACCATGATTATAGACACTAGTTGCCATACTTTTTAAATTGGTGTAAAAAAGATGAAGTAAAACTCAACCAGTAGTTTCAACAAACGTATACATTATTTGTAGCATAAACATTTTGTTTGTTTGTTACGTTCTCTCGTAAAACTGGAAATACTGATTTCAAATATACATCCTTGTAATATATTTTCGTATTCTACTACATATTTAATGGCTCTTTAGTTATTAACGTTATTTCTTGAAATAACTTGTTTGCAGTTAAATTTTGTCGAAACGCCAGAAATTGGAAAAATATTATGAAAAAGAATTATTTATACAATTAGATTTGTACAAATATACAAATATCCGTATCGAAAATAGAAAATATTTGGATTAAAGTGACTGAAAAATATGAAATGCCTAAAACAAAGTAGTAATAAAAATTCATTCCGTGACACACACAATTGTCAGTGAAATATCAACACAATTTTATAAAAAGCATTTCATTGAAAACTATTCACCTCACATAATTCTGAAGGCGTTACTTTTATGGAAAAATGGAGTAAACACGACAAAAATCGTATAAAGGGGGACACTCATACGTAGACATTATAACTTCAACCACCTCCCCCCTATGGTCATCCTTACCAATTTCTTAAATTAAACATCCTATGCATTATTTATTGCATTGTTGGATTCTCTTCTACAAAAGGAATACCAAAATGAATGTTACATAAGTTAAAAGTCAGTCAGTTGGGAGTTACGGATAATTCCAATTTACTAATAGCAACTACTAAATTGTTCAAATTGATTTTCATTATTCAACATTTCTGGGGTTATTTGTGTTAAATAATTAGATGACGTAAATGATTAGATATTGGACATAAATATTGATTTTCAGATATTCCTGTAAAAAAATATATGGGGGTTAAATCGAGTGACTTAGGTGGCCACTCCAGCACGAACCTCGTCTACCTATCCACCGAGCAGGAAATGATTCGTTTGAAAAGCGTCTACATAGAGAGCGTAATGTGTAGGTGCCCCATCTTGTTGAAACGCTAGCAAAGCTTCTGACATGGTATCATCATTTTCTAGTATTCATGTTATTGCGGGATCAATAACTTTTCCGAATAATTGTAGATAAGACTTACCATTTAAGTTTCGCTCAATAAAATAGGGTCCAACAATATGGTCACCAAAAATGCAACACCAGACCTTAAACTTTTGCGTTGTTTGACCATGAAACTCCCGCATTATGTGTGGGTTATTTTCTACACAACATCTACAATCATGTCTGTTCACTCCACCATTTAATGTGAATGAACATTCGTCGGAAAAGCAGATATTATACAATAAAGCTGGATTGTCGTGGAGACGTTCACTCAACAATTCACAATACTTAAGACACCGATCGAAATCGTCTTCATGTAGATCATGAAATAATTTAATTTTGTAAGGATGGAATTTGTGTTCATGTGATGTGAGAAACACCCACTAGACTAGAAGTTTGTGATATTGGCTTTTGTTCTTCTAACGTAAGTTGTCATGAACCTGCAGCTTCCATCACCTTGTTGTTAACTACTCGTTGTGGTTGATGATTTTTAATGGTGATGATAATGCCGTTTCAGAAAATATTTCCATTAATCTAGTTACGTTTTTATGTATCGAAGTTCTTCTGAAATTATCAGCATTAAATCAAAAAGTCTAGCTGTGGCTCTCGCAGATTTACTGATTTCGTAGTATAATTGGTTAGTGGTAGTGTCGCAGTAAAGGCATATTTTACATTGGAATTACCCTTAACTCCTCACTGATTGATTTCACGGACGTGATGCAGTTCCTCGCATCTACCTGCGTTAATCCCTTTTCGAACGGAGGGTAGGATTAAGACAGGTCTGCAGTTCCTCACACTATTGTTTGTAGGGTAGCACAATAATGCACCTGTTTATAATAATTTGTCTTCAGTTTCAATTTCCTAACCTAACCTAACCTAACCTAACGAAAATCATTGATTTAATGTTGTGTTTCTGTTTTTTATTTTACTTATATTTGTTCATATTTAATATTTACTAGCGGTATTTCTTCTGCTGCGGTGTGTTTCTGTTTGTTTATTTCATATGTATTTGTTCTGTTTGTTTCTTTTTTATTTTGTATTTTATTGTTATTATTTGACAAAAATATAATTTCATATTGAAACATTTACTAGCAATATGTAAATATTACCTAATCAAAATCCCTCGCACTGTCATTGTGGACCTTGCTACCTGATACCTAATCCCTTACCCTTCGTATGCTGCGAGGAACTGAACACAAATTTTGTACCTACCTGTTAATGTGCGAGGAACTAGACGACTCCGGATTTCACTTATGTATTATACCTTTTTCTAATCCTCTTGCAGAGGAGAAACCAACAATGAAATATGTTTCATTCAAAAAATTGGGAGTGGTCAAAGTTATAAAGTCCACATATTAACAAAACAAAAAGTCCTTTTTATATGATTTTTGAAGTTTTTTTTCATAAAAGTGACTTCTTCAGAATTATGTGAAATAACAGTGAAACGGATAGTATTCGATGAAATGTTATGTAAGTATATTTGCAAAATATTCTTTTCTAAAATGGAACTAAATGGATACAAAGGGGTTGATATAAAGGCGCTCCAAACATTCTGTTATTATAATAAATGAATTCGATGTGTTTTTGATTTGGATTTTTATAAACATCCTCATATTTGGTTATTTGGATAAAATTGGATGGTATGCGTACTTTGAATGTACTAGAAGACGATTTTTTGGACGATGTCCATTTAACGAGAGGTCTATTTAATCCAATATATTTTTTATGATTTACCAAGTACGAGGATAGTAAATTTGATATGTACCTATTGATGTTAATAGGGTGAATAAATCACAAGGTCGTAAGTTCGAGTATATGTAAATTAATAATAATTGTATAGCTGTTTTTCCCAAATGACAATTGTCCCAATATTTGTTTGTTAGATTATACGTATTCAACTTTAATATGAATGTAATTATTGTCAATTGTTTGCGAAGGGATTTTAAAACATTTTTTTTTGTACTGGTAACTACTGTAGAGTTCCAATGCTTCAATTTGAAGATTTTTAATCCAATATCTGAGATTGATTTGAAATTATGCTTTATAGAAAATTATTCATATGTTCCCCACAATGTTCTTTGAATGAATTCATTTTAGAAAGTTCAAGCCTTTGTTTAAATTGGTCACAATGTTGATTAAGGTTTCCAAGAAATCTTCTAAACTAGCGTAATACCAATGTGAACTGGATAATAAATATTGTTTATTTCAATGTTGTCTACGAGCAGTAGGTTGTCTTATTTAATGGATAAAGCACTGCTGCTTGTGAAGTTGTGAATGAATTTATAGTTCAAGGATCTGGAATAAACTTTCTCATTGATAAATAGATTGCACAATTCATAACAAATCCTAATTCCTCCTGACAGGATCACAATCATAATTAACTTTAATATCCCTCTACACCTGGTACACTAATAGGAAGAACCTTTGTTATGCTGAAGTGTCATAAACAACCCATTTTGTTTGCCTGTAATAAGCTGGTCCACTTAGTAAGTTACAGATAATTAATAATTTAAGTGCGCGATTCAGAGCTTAATGAGTAATAATCATTATATTTAACCATATAATTAAACAAAGTTAACAAAACTTGAAAGAACCTACACCTCTCCCAAAATTACCACAAATAAACTAAATCCAACATTACTAATAATTTTACATTGTACTTACTTGATTCTAGTCCGTCAACTTTAATTTTGGACACGTCTACGTTGGGTTCCACTTTGAATTTTATTGGTGTAGTTGGAACCTTTTGACCTCCATAAAGAACAGTTAATCTATGTGTTCCGGTGAGAACAGCTTCATAATCCACCGTATACGTTTGATCACCAAGGTCCGTTAATTTCAGCGGAACTTCTTCGAGAGTATTTTCGTTTATTATGTGAACATCTATGTCAGCTTCACCGGCATTCCTGTAACAAAAAAAACGAATTTATTTATTCTGTTTCTTAGTAATCAATACATATTAGCAATAATATATAAATTTTACTCAAGTTAGATTTTCAAGCTAATTAACGAGTGTAATGGACAGTTATTTTCAAGTTTAAGTTCCGTTATTGAATTATTCTGATCAATTGAAATCGAAAAAATTCTATTATATCAAATGAAGTTGATACCAATTGTATTTTTTTTTTTGGATCCTTACATGCGATTTTTTGAAAAAAAAGTCTGTGCAATGTGTATTAATAAATATTTCCTATAAAAGTTACCATTGCTGAATATTTATTTCGAGCTCACACACTATTAAACAATTTCATCCGGTAACAGTGTCCGTTAATACTGCATGAGCTCGAAAAAATGTCAACGATAACGAGACAAAAATATCATTAAACTGCGCTTCTGGCAACAGCGGTTAAAATAGGGGGGCAATGAACATTCGGCCAGCCTCGGGAAATAAGTATACACTTTCTCTTTCTCTCTCTTTCAAGCTGATTTTCTCATATTTTCCGAGTTGTACTTGTGTAAATTGAATGATTCCATAGGCTTTTTCGCAATCTGTATATACATATCAACGTAGCGGAACAAAACGTTTGTTTAAAGGTGAAGTGCGCGAGTAGATATTTGATTATTTTACAAAAGATGGACTAGGCGAGAAATTAAAGTTGGGTAGTTGAGTAGTTACGTAAGCTAATACAAAACGAAGCCGACGATAGTCTGATTATACAGAAAAAATCAAGAAACAAGTAGAGAAAAACTAGGTAGTTACATTACAGGAAACAGAAAACGATTGAACAAATCTATAATTATCAACTTGAAATTATTCTCCTATTTCCAGGATAAAGTACAAAATTATTTTTCACACAAAAAACCCAATGCAATATTATCATACGTTAGTGTCAAGGACAGTAATTACCTTGCATCAATATTGAAATGAGTTGGAGTATTCGCTTTAACGCCATCTTGGATGCCAGGTCCAAAACATTGTACTTTGGAGGCGTCCACAGGTTCACCAACGAAAATTCTGAACGGAGAATTTTTCACAGCCACCCCTCCATAGTTAACTTGTACAATATGCCTGTTGTTTGATGTTGGTATATAGGTTCCTTCGAATGAACTATCCTCTTTTTGCACTAGTTCCAGTTTTACGTTATTCAAATTTGCATCACAAACCTAAAAAATAAATCATTAACATTGAATGGGTGGCATTTAAAACAATTAAATTTTCTTCATATGATTCATAAAGCCAGAGTAGACTCAATTGAGTCTGAACATTTTGTTTCCAAAGTATTTTTTTATCATCTACGAATCTGCTTAAAAATTTATTGGTTCAGTACGGTTCTGTGGTTAAATGGTTTAAGGACGTTTAAAAATGCGTCATTAGAACTACCGTTAGTAGTTCAATAGTGCAGAATAAAGCTTACCTTAACATCTAATGGCGCAGCGCCTGCCTCCTTAGTATCTACAGTAAATTTAGCGGGAACATTTGATTGAACTCCATTTGGTTGAACACCAGGTCCACTAACTTTAACTCTTTCAGGAAAGTAATCAGTACTTGGCAAAATTTGAGCAATATATGGACTACCAGGAATGTCTTCATTGTCACATAAAATATGTACAGCGTATTCACCAGGTGCTGTTGGATAATATTTAACATCAGCCGAACCATCACCGTTGTCGTGGCATTCTATTTTAGCTTGAGAAGGACCTTGTATACTGAAACCCAAAGCTCCCGTTTCACCATTTGTTTCCACAGTGAAAAGAGCCGCAGAGTTGACCACGCCACCTACTAAACCTGGTCCATAAACGCCTATAACTGTTTCCTTATAAGGACCGATATTAACCTCAAATGGGGACTTGTAGATCTCGTTTCCTCCAAATTTAATTGTCACAAAATATTTCCCTACTCTAACTGGTACATAAACTGCACGATATGTATGTTCATCCAATTTTTCAATGGTACAGTTTTGATATATACCATCTGAACTAACAATCTGAACCTCAGGCACACCCTCACCGGCCCCTTCTGTATGTATCTTAAAATCAGCTTCATCTTTCACTCTGATACCATTGGGTTGTAGACCACGACCGCTGGCTTTTACTTTTCTGGCGTCTGACACGGGACATACTCTAACCCCAACAGGGCTGTTTGGAATGGGTTTGCCAGCAAAAAATATATTAACGGAATGTAAACCAAGAAATGGAGAAACGTAACTGCAACGCCACACGTCTGGAGATGTTTGTTGTAGTTTGACAGGTACGGTGGTTTTGTTTTCGGAAGGATCGAGGATTATTACTTCAGGGATGCCATTTCCTGCATCTAAAATAAAACAAACATTACCAATCCAATTACACGGAAAGATGTGAAATGTTTAAAATTCCAGCCTCCAAATAGTCATTTTAACATATCATACCGTTTCTATCATCACTTACAAATACTCTTTATTATTAAAGATTAATTTATGAAAGTTTAAGCCATATCATGTCACTATGTATTGAAATGGAGATAGCTTGTTTTCAAGAAGTGCTACTAATCTACATTAAATGGTATGCATTTTTTCAAATAAATGTTTTGGAGTCTTGAACAACTGAATGATCTTTGCAAAAGAGTTTGTGAGGCTCTGTTTCATTTATCGATTCATATCTCCGACAAATTAATATCTATATTAATTATCCTCGTTTCATGGATATGTTTCTGTAGTTAACAGTGTATAATAAAAGAATCTCTACAGAAGCGCAAGACTTGATCGTTAATTGAAAGAGTATTAAAAGCATTTAATTAATGCTTATGTGTTTCATGAATTCTTTATGAAAAAGTGCCTTGAAATAAGGTAGTTGATCATGATTGACATATGATTTTGTTTAAATGTTTTATAAGTGAATTTCCAGTGATATTTTATTGATATCGATCATGGTTTGTTAAAATAATGTTTCTTAATGGAAATTAACCGATGACCTTACTTTTAGTGAAAATGTCAAAATAGGTTGGTTTGTTAACATGGACACCATCTTGATGCAATCCAGGTCCCGAAGCAGTAACTTTCGATGCATCACCTGCAAATCCCTCAACTTCCACACGATATGGACTTTTTGATGTGAGTTTACCAGAAAATTTGACATATATCGTGTGAGTACCTTCACATTGGGGATTGTACGTAACTTGATACGTTAAATTTTTGTCCTCATTGAATTTGACATCGGCGTGTTGTCGTTGACCTCGAGGATTTTCGACCACCACTTCTACATCACCTCGTCCTGCTGAGAAGGTTTCTACAGTAAAGATAGCTGGGGCGCCTACTACAACTCCAGTGGGCTTTATTCCAGGACCGTATATTCTCACTCTATGCAAAATAATGATAATTAGAAATAAAAATCAAGCATAGAGATATTCACTAACAATCACTAGTATATATATTTTCAAGTTTGATCTATTAAATTGTAACATATCTTCTACTATTTATGACGAGAGCAATATACTCTTACGAATCGCAGTGGAGGGTCTTATAGACCCACTCACCAAACACCTACTAATTATGATTAATGATTTGTTTAATAACGTAAGAAGTTATAAGCTATATAAATGTAATAAACTATATTGTTTTAGTTTGACAAACCTGAACAGGTAATTCATAGTCGTGAACAAAGTATACTCGCATATAATGGCTATTATTCACTTAGGTGTTTATGTCACGCACCTTCGTGATAATAGCCATTAACAAGCAGTTGAATAATATACTAATACATATAATCATAATTTTTCGTATTATATAGAGAAAAAAATGGACTACAGTAGCGATAGTGAAGATTTAATATGTACGCCTCCCTGAATTAATTTAATTTATAAACGTAAGGGTATCGATTAAAAATATGAGTTACGTATATTTGCTCTTAACCTATAGCCTAAAAGTAGAGATAGCTGACACTGGCGCAGACGATCGGGGTTCGATCCTAACTGGAAATTTTTTTTAGTCGTGGAGAAAGTATAGTCTCTTACTTGTGTAGAATGGCTATTATTCACTTGGATGATTCAAAAACTTCATCCGCGTGAATAATAGCCATCATTCTGCACTCGTTGAAGAATATGCTATTAAAAAGCGGAAAAATAAATACGTACCTATAACTTCTTGTAAAAAATTTCGATTACTTAATTATTCTTTTAATGCATAAAATAATGTATTCATAGGTTCTATTTACTCAAGTGTTAATGTTTAGTGAACGCGACCACGAAATTGTCCACATTATTTATTCGAACTTACTTATTTGGATCTGTTCTTGGTCTTAAAGGTGCACCAGGTTTAATTTTAGCATTTGGATATTGTGATAAATATGTCATCATAGACTGTTCATCAATATTTGGATTGACCAATTCTTCAGGTTTAATGAGTTGCGGAATATTCAACCAGTCATCGGCTAGATGCATAGCCTCGGAGGCATTTTTGACTCCTTCTCGCGAGTCCCAGTCCTATAAAAAACAATATATTAGTAGCAAATGAATAGTTAAGCCTGTATTTCTGTTAATTGTGTATTTTTCTCGATTTGCAATCCTGGCAAGTTAGCAAAAATCAGAAGGCCATACATAAACTTATAGTAAAGAAGGAGTTTATCAATACTTACAGGCCAATCAGGACACAATCCAGGAGCTACTGCATCAACTAAGGCACCTACAGCTTTGCCATCGTTCCAGTCTGTGGTGAAATTTTTTATAGGAAGTTCTGGAAGTTTTGTTTGAATCCAGTTCATCAGCCTGTAAATTATATATATAAAAAGTGTATTAATATATTCAATATACTTATTTAAAAAACGGTATACTAATAGGTAAAGGTTTATTTTTGTTTGCATTACTATTTCATCGGATGCTGATACGATTGTGTAAGAATTCGATATAATAAGATCATTTTCATTATAAAAACATCCAAACATTTATGGTGCTTCAATGAAATTGATAATTTGGGAAGAACATATTCAGTGCAATTCTATCTAAGCAACATTCGAGAAAATAGTTTTCTGATCATTATGTTATCTCACCAGCATTATTTTTGTATTTGCTAGTACCAGTAGTAAAGTTTGGTTTCAATGAAAAAATCCAGTTTTTTCATTATTTTTTTTTCAGGAATTTGAAAATAGATGAATTGTGAATAAATAATTTGTTAATATAATGGGATCTTTTAACGCATTGGAAATTTTTTTGAATATTTCTGTCCAAATGAAAAGTGCCATTTTTTTATTTTTTCATGCTCCACTTTCCACTATATTTGACATATTAGTAAGTTCTTCCCCTTTATAATATAGTTCCCTTACATTTGAAGGGTGATATTTCACCAGTAAATAATATTCTATTATTTTATGTAGTAACTTCACAAGAGAATGAGAATAAATTGATAATAATTTGACAGATTTTAAAAACCGAGTTACGAGAGCCAGAAGGGTTCGAGGGGCTATTTCCAAAAGACATAAATTATTATTCAACTCTCGCGCGGTAAAATAATTGTCATTAAGTTAAAACAATGTACAATGAATAATTCTCTCTGGAATAATGTAAGTAAATTATTGCCACTATAATAATATTTTGATTGTTGGATAGAATGTATATGAACGCAGAAACAGAATACACAATTTCTTGACCATATTGCTGTATAACGATAACAATATTGTTTGTACAACAATATTTTTAGCAATATGCAAGCAGAATAGCAATAATTAAACATTAAAGGCTCGAACAGTTATAAATACGAATTGGCCAATTATTATAAATTTATTAGGTACTATTTTTTAGTGTACATTGATAATTTAGAATTGAAGTTGTCAGGAATATTCATATGTACATATATTTAAACAAAATTTGGAAGTTTGGTTGTAATAATGCTGCTATTCGTGAATGTTTAGTTGCTGACTTCAAACTAGGCATCCTTATATTCTGATCAGTATCCTCGACTGTCCATCGTAGGACTATGTAGAAAATTACTATAAAATAAGTCATTGCATACCTTTGTTTTGGTGTAGGTTCCGCACCACCAGTGTGTAAGTCGTCTTCTCCCTCCCACATCGGCAAGGATATTGAATAATGTAAAATTAACGTCCATATTAATCCTAATATTAGTTTTAATTTGCAGTCTACTATGTGGCTTGAATCTGAAAACAAATAAAACAATAATTAATTGGCATAACAATTGCATCAATAAAAACGAATAAATCAAAATTATAACAATGTAGTTGATGAAACAGGGGTATTAATAATAAAAGACATAAAGCTTTTTTCTCTTTAAAAATATAGATAAATGGTTTTGTACACGCAGTGAATAATGCGGAGAAGTAAAAAACACAAAAATTTTACTAATTTCAACATATCTGGATATACCCAAAATTTGTTATTGTCAACAAAGATATTTCTATAAAAAGTTATTCTTGGCAAAAGTCTGTGCATCCCCTAAGATTAAACATGCCATGTCTTGAAAATTTTGATTCTGAGACAAGCGAAGTACCCTTATTAAGTTATAAAATTTTCAGGAAATGTTATTTAGAATGGGGACTACGATAAAAAATGTATCAAAATCACAAAGACATCAAAATAAAATTAGTATTTTGGCACAAAATCATTCATTTTCTGGAGATTTTCTTCAATAGAACATTTACAAAATAAGCAATAACAATAACTACGAGATTAATATTTAGCAAATATATCAGTTCGTTTGTTTTCAAAGCCCATACAAAACAATTTTCTATGTTGTCGAAAGATTTTTTTTCGTAGTCCCCATTTAAAAAAATAGGTAGAATAATAAGATGTATGTTTTTAATAAGCATCTTTTTCAAATAACACTTTCCGGAATTTCAAATAATAAGGGTACTTTACATTTTACTCAAAATAAAAAAAGGCTTCATAGTGTATTACCTGTATTTTACTATGGTCTGTTCACGATCAGTTTTCTGTGATGCACAAACTTTTACCAGGAATAACTCAAGAATAACCTATTTTGCTTGAAAGATCTCCTGGAAAATCCGCATTTCTCAAACGATTTTGATTTTTTGTTAAATTCAGAATCAAAAACAGTATTTTGGCACAAATTTTCATAGTTAATTACTTCAAGGCCCATATGTTAATTTTTCTTTGTCAAAAAAGACGAAAGTACATAAAGCATTTTTTATCTCAAACATGAACATACCACTGGATTCAGAATCATCACAAATGTAAACTTCCATAATTTTATCAAAAAATGTTCATTACCGACAAAGTTATTACAACATGAATTTGGAAAAGTGGTATTTCAATTAGTTTTTTACGTATAATGTAGACAAATTTTTTAAAATGACAACATGTTAAACAAAAACAAGAACTTAAACATTTTGATCAGTGAAAATTCGAAGCCGATAATCTAACCCGTTCTGGAGTTATAGAGCGTTTGTTGTTACTTTTTTATTAACAGCATTTCCAATATAAGCGAAAAAACGCGCTATCTTAAGGCCTGGTTTCGCACGTGCGATGGATGCATGCGTCCGACGCTTGCAGCCGCTGCATGCGTTCATCGCAGGGACTGGTCATATGGTACCACGTGCTTGTGGTTTTACTAGTGCGTCGATATCTAGCGCCTGCGTCTGAATGCAACGTCAAAACGCAACGACTGCTTCGGAGACCAGTCAAGCGGCGAGAACGCAGGCGATTGTGCAATACGAAACGTCAACATGAGTGTTGAAAAATAGAGCCGGGATGACGAGATGCTATTAATCGAATTAATATCCTTTCACAAATGCCTGTATGATGCCTAAAGTGAAAAATATAAAGATCTAATTATAAAAAATAATGTCTGGAAACAGATAGCGGGAAAATGGAGGGAAAAAGTGGGCATTTCTATGCTAGTATATGTTTGATGGGGTTTTCTTTGAATTAACAACGAAATGATCGCTTCATCATCTTCTTCTTCAAATAGAAGGGCTAACACACAGTCCATGATGATTTCACGAACTGAACTTCGAAGTTCTGACTATCACTTCTAGAAGCACAAGCAAAACCACTCAAACGCATGCGATGAACGCATGCAGCGGCTGCAAGCGTCGGACGCATGCATCCATCGCACGTGCGAAACCAGGCCTTTAATAAAAACCGTTCCTGGAACGTGCACTTCACTGGATTCCATTTCTAGTAGATTATCATATCGTTGGAATAATGAAATATTCTATTTCACATTTTGAAAGAGATATTATCTACTATGAATGAACCTGAATAAAAATTTTATAACAAAGTCTTAAACTTCAAAATATTATTGATTGTCTAGTTGTCAAATTTTTTCGTTGTGTCAGATAGGGAGCAAAAATTATTTAATATTAAATTTAGTTCATCTTGACAACGGTAGCTTGAACACTACCGAAATGTCGAAATAAAAAACATAAAAAAACATTCTGCTATAAGTTGTTAATTATATTTTTTTCTACATTCATGCAAAAAACAACACTTTTGTGAAACACATTCAATGGAAAAAGTGGTTCTTTTTTGCACTGTCATTCTTGTGTCAGTTTTGTGATGATTTATGACGAACAAACTTATCTTATCTTACTACTTAATCTCAACGAGTTACAAAATTATTGCAAAAATCTTTAATTATTTAAAATTTAAATGGTCAAGGCGAAAACCAGCTATGATTGAGTACTGACAAGGTGGAGGCCATAAAGATACAAAAAAAAGAAAGAAGAACGGTTTGAGTTTGATTAGGTTAGGTTAGGTTCCCAACATATTATATTCTAATTTTCCAGTTTTTGCATGAATGTAGAAAAAATATTGTATGCAACTCTTGCAAAACGTGTTTTTTGCACTCGACGTGTTGTCCAGCTCGGCCTAAAGAAAAGACAATTGTTGGACAATTTCACGTCGCGTGCAAAAAACACTCATTTTTTGCACTTGTTGCATAAATAACTTTTTATAAATGCTCTCGTTTTGCTGTAGGTAATCAACTGAAAAGCTGAAAGAAGATTGACATAAGCTTTAACTAATTCCTGATCATGATGGGATACATAATTTTAACTGCTCTACTTTATAGTCCAGGGTCGATAATTTTTAAAACCAAAAAAAATCATAATAGGATGAAACCCATTAGAAAAGGAGGGGAATATGATAAAAATGAAAGGAAAAATAATTTACGGGCGATCTGAGGTTGGGAAGGGGATGGGGGTGAGTTTTTAAGGGTAAAAAACGGTTTTTCTCGATTTTAAGCAAAACTAAAAGTCCTATCGAAAAAAGTCAAATGGAAAAGTTGTAGATAATGAAAAGATCTAAAACTTTTGTATTTACACTTTTTTCACATAACCTCAAAATTTATGTGAAAAATTCAAAAAACCAAGTTTTTGGTTTTTTATTTTTATCTTTTACAAAAAATTTTTTTTTTAACGAAATTTTGTGAAAACTTACCTTTTTATGTCCCAAATACGATGTAATTTATTTAATTAAAAATATTTATTTTTTCACCTTATTTTGAATTAATATCGAAAAAACACCCTAATTTTCAATCGAAAATTCACCCGTCAAAATATCAGCTTTTTTCAAAAAGTTGGAGTGGTTTCTGTTCGTTGAAATCTCTACTTTCCGATGGTGAAAAAAAAAATATATGTTACTATGGTAAATCTTCTCAGAAAACGCAAAAATTAAGAAAACTCGAATCCGTTTTTTGAATCATTATGTAAAATTTTGAGCAATTTATCAAAATTTTCACATTAATTACTAGGAAAATGTAATATTTCATGTTATAATCTTACGTTTTTCTAGTAATTAAAGTGTAAATTTTAATAAATTGCTCAAAATTTTACATAATGATTCAAAAAACGGATTCGAGTTTTCTTAATTTTTGCGTTTTCTGAGAAGATTTACCATAGTAACATATATTTTTTTTTTCACCATCGGAAAGTAGAGATTTCAACGAACAGAAACCACTCCAACTTTTTGAAAAAAGCTGATATTTTGACGGGTGAATTTTCGATTGAAAATTAGGGTGTTTTTTCGATATTAATTCAAAATAAGGTGAAAAAATAAATATTTTCAATTAAATAAATTACAGCGTATTTGGGACATAAAAAGGTAAGTTTTCACAAAATTTCGTTAAAAAAAAAAAATTTTTGTAAAAGATAAAAATAAAAAACCAAAAACTTGGTTTTTTGAATTTTTCACATAAATTTTGAGGTTATGTGAAAAAAGTGTAAATACAAAAGTTTTAGATCTTTTTATTATCTACAACTTTTCCATTTGACTTTTTTCGATAGGACTTTTAGTTTTGCTGGAAATCGAGAAAAACCGTTTTTTACCCTTAAAAACTCACCCCCATCCCCTTCCCAACCTCAGATCGCCCGTAAATTATTTTTCCTTTCATTTTTATCATATTCCCCTCCTTTTCTAATGGGTTTCATTCTATTATAATTTTTTTTCACTTTTCATTATTTTTAAAGGCTTCTACCCTGGACTATTACCTTTTAAGTATGTTTTATCTACTTATGCGTTTTACCACTATACATAACTAGTCTTTATTATTGTTTGATGCTTTTACTAATGACCACCTAAAATTTCAAATTGCATTACGCAATCGACAGTCTGGCGGTCGTATAGAGTATAGACCACCGTCAAAACAAACCGGAAAGTTGGCATCTAATAAATATTTTAGATAAAAAAAAATCCGATGTTCGGATAATAATGGAATGTCGATTTAAAAGGTGCTGTAGTGGTTGGGAATTAACATAAAATATAAATAGAATAAGGATGAAAGCAGTTTTGATAATTTATTATTGTTGCTAATAGCCATTGTAGAAGGGCTGTAGTATTAAGCGAACAATATAAAACAAATTATAAAACAAGGTCCTCCTATTGTACTGGGGAAGCAACTTTGAAAAATGGGATTTTTCGTTGTAACAAACTAATTTCTACCATCTATTGACTTGATAAATTGAGCTGTGCTTGATGATTATTTAGTTTCAATGGGATTGATAGTTATATCAAAAAAATTGATATAAATAAGTTAATAAACCTTACAAAACTGGGTATTAGCTGATATTTACCAAGAAATACTTGACGGTAAAAAGGAAGTTACGCAATCGCCTATGATAACTTCAGTCTCAAAATAGCTAGTACAAAATTTTTAATACGACGATTTCAAATTTTTCTCTGAAGAATCAAGCATTTGTACTTCAAACTTCATCAATGAAAAAAACGACAGAAATAGAAACATTTCTTTAATTGATGAAAGTTAGATTTTATAATACAGGTAAAATGATTGACTTTCAATAACATAGTTTCAATCAATTATTTTCATGAAACTTTTTATAAGCGAGATTCATGGTACTACAAATACTGCAACGCTCTACTAAGTCCATTTGGTAATTGTTTTGTTTACATCCTGCGTAGACGTTATATTTACACCAATTGATTTGAAATCATTTTCTCCAGGACGTTGTCAAATTTCTGGTCCGTGTAAAATAAGACAGAAACAAAAATAAGCATCATGAATGCCTATACGAATTCGTTAGAACTAAAACAATAGAAACAGGGCCGGATAAGCAGCGTTTATCCATCATATAATTTTCTATATGTTTGGTTGCCTATACCATAATCATGTATTAATATAAATTCGTTCATTTATATAGAGGTCATTAATGAATGATGCTATGGAAGTTTCCGTGGACAACTTACGCAATAACGCGAATACTAGAAAATGATTATACCATGTCAAAAGCTTTGCTAGCGTTTCAACAAGATGGGGCACAACCACATTACGCTCTCGATGTGAGTCGGTTTTTTAAAATAATCAAATCCTGCTTAGTGGATGGATAGGCGAGCCGGAATGTTGAAATGAAAACCAATATTTATGCAACTCAACCAGCATCTATAGATGATTTATGTCAGTGAAGTATTCAAGAATGTCGACAAATAATTCCAGAAATGTTACATAATGCTAAAAATTCATTTGAGGCTCGATCGTATCATTGTATGGAAACCAATGGAAGTCAATTTGAGACCTTATGAAATAATTGAGTATTGTATTGCTGATTTGTTACGAATAGAAAAGTAACTATTAGTAAATGGGAAATATACGTAACTCCGAGCTGATTGTCTTTTCACGTACTGACGTACGTATTATTCATTTTTGTAATCCTCTTGTAGAGGAGAATCCAGCAATGCAATAATGTTTAGGGTGCTCCATCTAAAAAATTGTGAGGGTTTGAAGTTATAATGTCTACATATGAATAAAAAGACTATGTTGGTTTTATTCGTAAGTCAAAAAACCTATTTAGCAATCCTGAAGTTAAAATTTTTATTTATATACCTAAAGACTCATTTATAATTAAATTTTGCCAGAATACAGAATACAGAATACAAAATGTTTTATAGATTATAAAAACAATTTGAATATACTCCTAATGTATTCACAAGTTCGTCATTTGAGCATAGTTAAAATAAGAGGGAGCAAAAATTATGATATGAGAGGGAAGTGTCACAGGGTGGGATGGAAAATAATTTTATTATGTTTACCAAATAGGTATACATTTTATTATGTAAGTAATATGAGTATTACGACATCTTTCACTCCGATTTATCAATTGTACATGGTAATATGCATGGTAATATACCCAAAAACTATTTCTGTGTAATCTGAATCGTCGGATTGTAACAATAAGAGCGCTTTCAGACGAGACACTTTGTGGCCGGCTACTAGCTACTAGTGTTTGAAAAGAATCGCGCGGATAAAAAGACATTTATATAAATAGACGCATTCACACGAGACACAAATAAGGAATACGAGGTGTTTAATGTATTTTTAGCCGCATGATACTTTTCAGACACTTTGTGGCCGGCTATTAGTGCGCCTGAAAAGAATCGCGTGGTTAAAAATACTTTAATATAAATAGACGCATTCACACGAGACACAGATTAGGAATACGTGCTGTTTAATTTTTAGCTGCGCAATTCTTTTCAGACACTAGTAGCCAGCCACAAAGTGTCTCGTCTGAAAGCGCTCTAATTTAGCACATCGACCCCTAGTTCACAATCATACTAATAGCGGCAAAAATGTGGTATAATTTTAGCGATCCTTAAGAAATAATGAAGTTACGATTTCTTTGACAAAAAAAGTAATTGAAATAATTGAGAACCAGTCTACTGGCGGTGAATGTGTAAGTCTGCAACTAAAACAAATTAAATAGGACATCTTTACATAGTTGAAATATAGATACAATTTTAAACGAAGAAAGGGAGTAAAATTAAATTGATAGCTTTACTTATACCTACAAGGAAGATCAGGGGATAGAATAGAGAAGAAAAAAAAAGAGAAGTGATTTTATTGATTTTATCCGGAACCATTCGGGTTATCATAGTCTAGGATGGACCATTGTGAAAAACCAAAAAGACTGAAGCTTTTTTTCCAACTCAATTAAATACTGGATACCCTGTAAAGTCTGTTTATATATCATGAGTTTTTTGTATGTACTCATTTTTATTTCATATTAAACATTAATTATCCAGTAAATTAGGAATAAAATTCCTTATTTTCAACACGTAGAATTAATAAACAATTAAATTCAAATTTCCACTGAAACAATCTTGAATATGATTAACAAAAGTATATTTCCATTAATTACGTTGATCTGATCGTTATCCTGAATATTTTTTAAATTACTTTCTGGATTAGTTCGAGCTTATCAAAAAAGGAAGGCGATATCTCTAGGTATTACTTCCTCTACGACGGTTTTACAAGTATTATGTCAACGTTTCAACGACTAGAATACGTACAGAGTGTTTCCAAAGTAATCTGAAATATTGTTGTGAGCAATTTGTCATTCAATTTTAAGACGAAAAGTTTCTAAAAACATGTGTGATAAAATTTATCGTTAATGAGATACATTAATGTGTTTATAACTTTAGTATGTATATTTTAAGGCAAATATACATCCGAAATAAAGAAGTAAGTAAGTAAGTAAATAATAATACGAAGTTCACCTTTCAATCGTTGAGGAAGAAAAAATGGTTCTGGTAATACCAATCCAAACATTGACCAAAATTAGTGTAGGAAACGTGCTACAACTATGATAGCAAGTGGATTTAAATCAGCTCATTTGTGGTTACTATGAAAATTCACAATACCATGTCTCAAGAGCTTCATCTGTTAAAAAAACAGTTGTGGTAAAGTTGAGATTGTTTGCAATTTTTCTTAAAATCCATTGGTAATGCTGCATAAAGTATAGTCGTTGGGTAGCAAATTTTCAACACACTAGACATGATAAGTTTGATTTTAGAACATCCCTAACAGTTTTGTGACTGGAATTTATTTATTGAGCACTTTTTTTGGTACTCGTTTCTGGATATTCGTCAATAATATATCTCATTAATGATAAGACTTCTTCATCATCACATGTTTTTAGTAACTTTTCGTCTTAAAACTGAATGACGAGTTGTCCATAACAATATTTCAGATTGGCTTGGAAACATCCTGTATATTATGTATAAAACGGTATTTTTATCACATCAGGATGTCGGTGAAGGTCGCGAAATAATAGACACAATTTTAATATCAAGCAGATACAAAACCATAAGAGGTTCCTCATATTCTGCTACATAAGCCTATTCATATTCTAGCCACTAGCTGCGCTGAAGTCAGTTGTGTAGTTAATTGTTCAAGTCCATAATAAAATTTATAAATTATAAATTTATAACCACAATTTAACAAAATTATACAATCAAATTAATTCTTATAGTAGAAAATATAAGAAGGCGCAACTCACATTTATCAAATCTTTCCTCTACAGTGATTGTTCTCCTTCTCATCTAACACATCAACTTCATCTAATGTTAATACAATTGGAATGAACTTAAAACACAATTAGAACAAGATATTCCACTGCAAAAACTAATAAAATAAAAACATTGAAAGTTAGGAGAAACTGATGTATATTTTATACATTTTTAAAAAAATTTGCGTTGCTCCATGTTAGTTTATTTGTTTTGAAAAGAACGAACACGGTTCTGGTAAACGAATTCTTAACAACTTCGTGGTCATTCAAACTGACAATCACTTATTCTACGGATTCTACAGCCATTTCTAGTATTTTTCACGGTTATGTAATGTAATTAAATCGGATTAATTCATTTCATTTAATCAGAATTATATAGGTATTTATGTAAAAAGCTTCTTTTCTTTTTGCTGCATTTTAGCATTTCATGTTTTATGAATATTTTCCACAAATACAATATCGCGGAACACTGGGATTATTTTTCCCAAACTATCACTAAACTGAGAACAGTTCTGCAACCAATAAATTATGCTTTATTTGCATTTTATCAGTAACTCAAAAATCGTTAATCCTCGTATATAGAACATAGCTATAAATAGCACTGATTCAAATATGTATTGTGTGCGAAGGTGTGAAGTAAATTAATTTTAAACATGATGTCTTAGTGTGACCCTGAAATTTGTTTAAATAATAATTTATTCCATTTTTGTTTGCATACAACTTAAATACCTTGTGGAAAGAGTAAAATATAAAATTGAAATGTCAATGACCGTAATTTATAATATTTTCATTACTTAAATTGATCAATGAAAAAATGTGAAGTTCGTCTATTTATGTGGCAATAAGTGATGTTATAAATTCTGTAGTCTATCCCACTAATCTTTAATCACCGTTCCCCGGTAACAGATATTTCAAAGCGTAGGGGGTCATAATTAAGTTTTGCTATTTCGCATCTAATATTTGGAATTAATAACACATATTATTATTAACACCTATACCAATACATAAAGCGTTTGCAATAAAAATTCTCTTATAACCTACCTTGTTGGCAATAAACGAGTGAAGAGTAAAATATTTATTACTGTTAACCTAACGACTGCATAATTCCACATCCCCGTACGCAACAGTTGTGCTTTTAAAAAAATTGTTTACCAGTTTTACGTTGACTTAAAGTATCATGTATAGATCATAGCCGCACCTTGTGTTTTCACTAAAAAAATTTTCTTTTTTGAAAATATTAAGTTCTCCCAGTGCTGTATTCATTATCATAGTGTGAGGTCTTTAATGTTAATTTCACAAAGAAAAGGACGAGGTTGAGGCACTTTTTCCATTATGTGTAGTTACTGTGACAACAAAATTATATATAGACGATAATATTAGTCTAATTTGTTGACTATTGTTAACTTTGACGTTGGATGGTTGTGGAGGACGCCAGATATGCAAAGCGCGAATCTTCTTTCTCGTCTCTCCTTATTAAAAAAATATAACATGTTAACTTACACCTAGATTTTTTATGTCACCCGTGGTGTTATCATTTGAAGTGATATACCATTCGCAAGTACTTGGCTTTTTATTCCAATTCTTGATGTTTAGTTACTGAATGCTGTACGGAATAATTATATATATAGGTATAAGTACTAGGTAGCATACAATGGTAGCATTATATAGATGCGTTCTTTTTGACTGAGATCTCGGTTAATCTCAGCTCCCATCGGTAAAGTGCGCGTTCTTTTTTATTTACTTACTTCAAAGTGAGCTGAGATTTTTCCTCCTTCACCTATGCTGAATATGTTGTAAGGGGGTATCAGTTGGACTTGAGTCGGAAATAAAGTAGAGGGGATGAAGCGTGGTTATCGGAGATATCCAGATAGGTTATGTTTATGTTTTATGTCTCTTATAAACGCATGCGTTGGCAGATCGCGCGTTTCAATTGAGTAAGTCGTTCTTTTTTATGCCTACTCACATTACTTTATCTCAGATCACTTTCACTGAAGTGAGCTGAGGTCTCAGTACTCTCAGTCAAAAAACTCACCTTATATATTTGAAGAGTGATTGCTCTACATTTTAGTTGGATGTATTCACTTTTTCAGTTGTTGTTAGTATTTTTTTTTATGATTTATTTATTATATTAAGGTCTAATTGAACCTGATAATATAAGGTTCAAAACCATTTGTATCCTAATTTACCAGAGATAGTTGGAGTAAAAAATTAGTTGAAATCTTTATAGTGTTTTTACGCTCTCTTAGATGTTACATTAAAAAAAAAGTGTCAACATTTTTCATGATTTGATAAAATATTTTTTGAATTCTTCGATATGAAGCTTTTTAATACGGCACTGCTTGAAGACAATTTCATAAGAATTTCTCTGTAACCGTGCATTTCGATTAACCATAAACTTGAACTTACTTTACCCGGACATACTTATACTTGAACCGGTCTGTTTTGCAAATAAAATGTAGCCATTAACCTACTTAAACGAAAATCAGATTTAAACTTTTAAATTTTTGAGAAAAATTATCTAAAATAACTTATAGACGTATCCGAGAAAGATGAATTTAAAAAAAAACGTAATGATCGAACAGCAGCATTGAAAATACCTACCATGATGCTGATTTAACAGTAGGGTTTTATTATGGATATATGTGAAATTTGTAGTAGTTTTTCGTTCAAAATGAAACAGAAGCGACCTACAAGTTATCGTCTCCCTTGTCGACTTTTTCTTTTGATTAAACGTTGCAGACGTACTCGTTGATTCAGCAATTGATTTTGGATGAAGTTTATGATATATCCTGTAACTTTTATAACCGGCTACGCTGCATAAATACTTTGGGTTTTGCTACATTCTGTACGCTATAACAAAATATAACGCAATAGAAGTAGATGCATCTGATTCTTTCTTTAGCTTAAGAATAATTACAGAATTACAAATACTAATTTCACTTTCGCCTTCGCGATGGACACTCCTGTATTGAAAAACGTGTAACATTAGTGTAGACTTGTATTTTGTTTGAAACGCTGGTATAACAAAATTTGCACACTTTAATAGCTACTCACATAAATGATTTATTATAATTTAAACTTAAATAATACCCTACATCAACTTTTACGATAGAAATGAATATCATAAGAACTATAAATAGGTGTGCAAAATAATGTATTTTTATTGTTAATAACATTTATAAAAATTTATTGTTTACCATCTATAAATACCTTTATATCAGTAATTTAGTTCCTTTATAAGGTTATCATAAAATTTATTAATAGTTATTTATGAAAAACAACCCAAAGTGTACACAGAATTTTTCGTATTTTGACAACGTCTCTTATTCAATATTATTTTCTCAATTTCTTAATGATACTTTAAAATAAGTAAATTTTAAATTATGTAAAAGTAATTCTTTTCCAGAACTTATATTATATAGAAATCAATATCTGTATAATAGAAATTAATCATAGAGATGAATTACTATTCATATACTACAAATAAGATTATTAGATGCGTTAAAAGCCTTGTAATTTTTTTCCTACAAATGATCAGTAATACCCATAGTCCAATATTAATATATTATGGATGTTAAAGATGTCAAATACCATTGTCTAATATTTATATTAGACAATGCAAATACCTACAGGTAGTTGAAATGTAATATGTAAGAAGAGTTCGGGGAATTAGGAAATTAGGAACACAAAAGTCATTTAAAACGGAATTAATAGGTATTATAAAATAGAAACAATTGCGATGGTAGGGACATTATAAGTCTAGAGAAATATGGAAGCAGAACTATTTAAAAAGAAAAGAAAAGAAAAGAAAAGAAAAGAAAAGAAAAGAAAAGGAAGTCCAAAACAAACATGGGATGAAACTATTTCAAAAATATTAAAAAACAGATAAGTAAACATTGCTGGACGCAATTACAGGACAAAATCGAAAAAATTGGTGAGGCCTTAGAAGAATTTAGTTAAAGGCTCATGTAATGTATAAGGAGATTGTTGGTCATAACTGTTTTTTTAGCTGCTCTTTTGATAGTTTGCGGTTGATGTGTGAGGTAAATGAGGTTAGGAAATAGATGGTTTTATGAGACATCCATCTATGGTTTCTCTTCACCTTTATTCTTCCAGTTCTCTCAAATTGTACTCGTATAGTACAATAGTCTATTATACTGAATATTATTTCCTATTTTATTTTTTGTCACTTTTGGAATAAAATCTGCTTTTCTAGATTCAATTCTCTTCGTTTTAAATAATTTAACTACCAGCCACTGTTACAATAATTTTCAATAACGTACACCCTGCTAATTTTCTACTGTCATATATGAAAAGTAAGGTTATTAAATTATGAATAATATTAAACTTAAAGTTATGACGCGTTTCGCTAACACAGTAGCTTTGTCAAACGAATGGAGGTAGGTATAATGATAAATTTTATATTATACCTCCATTCGTTTGACAAAGCTACTGTGTTGGCGAAATGCGTCACAACTTTAAGTTTAATATAATGTAGATTTTAACAAATTAAAATTGTTTTATTTCATAATTTAGTATGGATCTACATCAAGAAAAGCCTCATCTATTCAATTTTTTAGTAAGATTATTGTCGTTTCTGTTTTAAAATGGGTACAGGAGTTGAAGTGCCGCGGTGAAAAAACAAACTGCATAATAAAGATTTAAGGACAGATTTTGTCAATTTTTCTCTATGAGTTCGTTCTCCCTATCTAGACTCTATGGATGATATCTTCACACCAATTATTAGGTAAATAGAGTCCCGATCTTAAAAATAGTACAAATTTCCTATGAATCATCAATTTCAAAGTACTGCTCACAACGAGTTGAATTAATTTCAATTCTAATAAGACATAAAAAATATATATCCAACCCAAGTATATCCGTGGTGTATTTAGGGACCTTTGACTTGTTACTATTTGCTTATTATGCATTAATTATTTCTGTTGACATTTGTTGTATTTTGCAGACATTGAGAACAACAAAAAATATCAATTACGTGTAGGTACTTTATTGTTCCAAATTATTTATACACGTTTTCAGATATTCAGCATTTACCACACAGTTCAGTGAGTACCCATTTTAAAGTTTTATTGAATAGAGAATATTTACAAGAGCTATTAAGTTTATACGCAATCGCGGTTGAATGGTAGCTTATCTTATAATACTGAACTGATGGGTTCCGGATTCGAGTCCCCCGGGGGTATGGCTTTTCAAATTTTCAGAGAAACATATATGACCATGTTAAACGAGAACAAAAAGGCAATGTAAAGGCCGATGAATTAGCCAAGCAGGGAGCAACGAAGGCCATGATAGGGCCAGAATCCTCCAGTGGAATTGCTAAGTGCCTAGGTAAAAAGAGCATCCACACATGAATAAACAACCAGGCGCTGCGCTGGTGGTATGAAACCCCAGGACAAAAAGGCACGCTAAATTATTCCTTAAATGACATTCGGCCAAACTGTCACACCTACTAAGTCTGTCGAGAAACGACGACGATGATGGTGGGAATGCTGACCGCACATTGTAGGCTGAGGAAATATATGCACACAACTGACCTAGCAGATGACATCCTAAGCATGTTCTACCAGGGAGGAGACGAAACAGCGGAGCACATACTCTGTGAGTGCGAAGGCCTAGCAAGGGTGCGGTTTCACTTACTCGGAGAAGAAAAACCGTGGGCAGAGAGCTACGCAAGGGAGGCGGTATCCCGGCTATTAAGTCTTATAAAGCTAGATATCGAGTTCTTAATATAGGGATGACCAAAATAAATCTGCAAAGGTCGCAGTGGGATAGGACAAAGAGCCACTCCAATTCTAGTCTAATCTAGGCGAGATATTTAGCAAGGTTTATCAACAAATCAATTGACTATTCATTGAGCTGGCCTAAAATTAATTTGTTACATTTCTATACTCTGTAGTAAACTTTTTTCCTATTGAAAACATTAAAATTTTCCAAAACCGTCCCTGACGCTGGGCTCCCATGTTTATTACTTTAGTAATCGTAAAAATAAATAAGTCCAGCAGCGTTTAATTAAACTAACTTATTCTGCGTTATGATAACATTAAGTGAGTAAACAGTATAAATAAGGATGAAGTAAGAAAGTCAAATTTATTTATTACTTCAACTTTCAAATGTACTGACAGTATACAGTGTGGAATAAATTTATTTTAGCGATATTATGTATTTATTTAAAAAAACCTGGAACAGTTCAATTTTTAATTTGACAGTATATACTATAAAAATATTACCCCCTTCTTTTATCCGCATTGAATTATAAACACTCCATCAAACATTTTAAATGAGAAGGGGAATCTTGTGGCACCCTACTCGAAATGGATTTCCACTCCCTGTTCAGCAATATTGGGTTTATCAAATCTAGTTCAATCAAAAGTGAGAAAATTTATTCCGAAAATGTGAAATTCTCATACCTTCTTTATTTTCCAATTAAATTAAATTTTCAAACTGACAACTATCCAGTTATTGACAATAAGCATGGCGATCTTGGAATTCTTGCATAGCAATTTGTAGGTCTTCAGAGGTTATGTTGTTGACTCTGTTCTTTATTAATAAGTCTAAAGTATTGTCTGGTCTTTTTTTGCTTTAAAAAAACCTATAAGAAGTAAGTAGGTATTTTTTGTGCGCTAAACGTCAGAAAAAAGTCGTTGAAGGCACCAAAAAATTATTCACAATCCTGTGAACTGATGAAGGATTTGCAGTTCAAAAATAAATTTTCTTTTCTAAAGAAGACCCTTATAGGATGTGTGAGGCTCACACACAAAATCCCGAACAATTGAACGCGTAAAGTGGTTTATCTAGAATCGGAATCGGTTCATTAAGGGGAGTTCAAAAATATGCAAATATACAGGGTGTTTCATTAAAAAAAAACCCGACTTTGGCATACTTGCGTGAATCACCCTGCACATTTAAATTTATGTTTACATAAAGCACAACTCAATTCAAAATCGGCATTTTTTATAATTTTCTAAAATAATGACATAAATAATTTCATTCCATAAGTAGTTTCCACACTTATGTAATTTTTTAAGGAAACCTTAAACCGGTCGATTTCTATGGCCAATTTGACAATTTATACTATGGAAATACCCCATTCTTGCAACCCCTCTAAATTATGCGCACTCCCTCAAACATTTTAAATAAGAAGATGGTGTGGCACTTTGTTAGTATTTTCATTCCATGATCAGCAATATTATACATTATACATCACTAAAATTTTGATGCTTTATGTAGAATGGAGGAAATCATGTGCCATACTGTAGGAACTATTTTTTATTTATTTTACAATTGAATGAAATCTTTAAAATTATCACTCACCATTCACTTCTTCGCAATAATTTAGGCGATGTCAGAATTCGCGTACTACAATTTCTAGAATTTTAGGGGTTACGCTGTTATACGACAAACATTATTTTCACGGGAAATTTGACTTGTACTTGAAGTTGGATTCTTTTCGACGCTTAACAAAATATCCACTTTCACATCATCTTCAACGAAGTGTGGTTTTCTTTTCAATGGTTTGACATGTCCATATTCTCTGAATTGTGCATGAATTTTAGAAACAGTAGTGAAATATTAGGCAATTCGGGATACCTGTGATTAAATAAGTTTGTCACTTCAACTTGACATCTGCAGTTATCCCCGTACCCGATCACCATTAAAATCTCAATTCGGTGAGTCTCAGTTAAATATTTCATTGTTATGTCGACAAGGAAAGAGTGTTTGACAAAGATTTTACTTTTTCAGTATAAACTGTCAACACATCAACAACAGACAGAATAAAAAACAATCCACATTATTTACCGATTTAGTCTAATATCTTGGCGTTTTTAGGCAATTTTTAGGTATTTATTATAAAATTCATGGGCGTAGCAGGTTTTGCTTAATATACAAATATGTCTAATAATTAGTTAGTTTAGATTTTTGATAAATTCATATTTAGCTAATTTAAAAAAGTAGGTACCAATAGTTAAAGTGTAATAAATTATTAATTTTAAAATTTCACCCTGTATAATTCATAATTGACCATACATTAATCAGTTTGTTGGAATCAGTTCATTAAGAGGATTTTAAAAATATGCAAATATACAGGGTGTTTCATTAAAAAAAAACACCGTCTATGCCCTATGGCATAGGTACTTGCGTGAATCACATTTAAATTCATGTTTACATACTCAATTCAAATGTTGACGTGTCTCGGCATTTTTTATAATTTTTTAAAATGATGACAAAGAATTTTATTCCATAAGTGGTTTCCACACTGTATAATGATGAATTTATTCCTATTTTATACATTTCATACTGAAACTATATATAGAAAACGGGTTTTTCCATTCGGACCTCTTAAACCGCTAAGAGTTTGGAGTTTGGATGATATCTAAGTAGGTGGCGCTAACTAGAATCAAAGCAGAACGCGTTTATTTGAAATTTAACGTTTTTTGGTTTGTTATTTGCAGTAAATCGAACTACGAATGATTTTGGACAGGGAGGGACTAAATACCTGTGTTAACCTCAAAGCTTATTATTTCTTTCATAAGTACCTACTTCTATGAGGATTGTGTCATAAAAAGAAACTGTCATGATAGTTGGTACCGACCGGTATCGTATTTGGATATTTACTATTTGTTGATATTTTTTATACATTGAAATTCCCTTAGTGCAAATAGGAACTCCTACTAGATTTTTCTATGAACTATGGAGCTTTTAAACTATTCGGAATTTATCTTAATCCAATTAAACACCTCCATATACTAGCTCAGCTATTATAAATCTGTACAATCGTATTATTATGTTTTGAGTCTTATTCTGATTTCACTGTATATCATTTATTGTCGATACAGCCATAGGCGTGCCTATAGGGGGGTCAGGATGGTCAATGGCCCACCCTAATCGGTTCACCCCAATTCCTCAAAATATCAATCTATTAAATAAATAAAATTTTTAAAATCTAACGTTCTTTCAGTGATACGAGGAAGCAGTTTTTCATTTTTAATATGAATTGCGAGAAATTTAAGGGCAAAACTATGCAAATCAATGTTGCGGAGGGCACGGCGGTTTCTTCATCAAAAGATTCCGATTTAATATTTGGCACCCCCTAATAAAAAAGTCTGCGCACGCCTATGGATACAGCGTTATCTTGAACGGATTTGGGTATGTATTTACTGTTTAAACTGAGTCAACATTACATCTAGGTGATTGTTAACATATTTTTATACTTCATTTTATCAGATAATTTATAAAAAAAAAAACCAGTACGGATATTTTATTTACTTTATACATCACTAAAATAAATATGACAATCAAGAAGAACATTTCTAAAAGGATATATGGATAAAGTTAGACGGGTGTAGCATAATATTATTCGCTTCAATGGAAACTAAAAAACGCATTTAAAAAATTATTGATATTAAAAACGGCTTAGCATAATGAATTACTGTTAAAATCTTTTAACCAATTTGTATTTTTCATAATTTTTCGGAAAGATCAGACATTTTGGTCCATTATTTTTTGTTACTTCACCTTTCCGATAATTTGGTTATATAGGATTTGTACAGTAAAAAGACGATGATGTCATTTTCAGTTACTGTCCTGCTTATCAGAATAAATATTAATTTACCAACCGTAAATACAATTTATCCTCAGCAGTCAGGGCAATTTACAACTAACGGGTTGGAAAAACTTTACGACGTTGTCAGATAAAAGATAAGATGAGATACAATTCCCCAGATTGTTTTGACGTTTTTTGACATTCGACACTCTAATATTTACAAGTTTTTTTGGTGCTTTTAAATTCATTGCTTCTAAGTTATTTTCATAACTAATTATTTTCAAATAAATATTCTTGACTTACGCCCTACGAGGCACGGAACAATCAAAAAGAAGATCTGTCAATCTAACATCAGATTGACTTTTCTAGTTTTCTTTAAGTAGAGAAAATAACTGCAGGTTGACATCACAATAATATTTTGTTTTGCAACGTCATCGTCCTTTTATCTTAAATAAACTATAGTTAAAAATCACATTTCTGCTGTCTAGAGTGTTAGCCTTAATCGTCTTGAACTGTAGGAAAATCTAAACTCGTTTTATTCAACAAATTGATATGAACTTCATGGGTTACAGTCGGAAGCCGATTAGTCTCATTTACTTTAATCTCTACATAACCTAAAAGTCATTGTAAACATGTGGTTAAATGAACAATATTGAAGATAAATTAGGCAGTAGTAGCTGCAAATAATCATAAATATAGTCTAAACTTAAAACTTAAACTTTAATGTACAAATCCATTGTAGTGTTTTCTCTTTCTTATTAAATAATCAATTTTCGTTCAGCATTAAGTGAATTTATAGTGTTTCAAGACCTACAAAATTATTTCTTGATTGGAAAATGAAAAAAATTGATTTACATATTATGTTGTTTATAAGATTTAATAAGGGATGGTTTATGTCAAAGTTTTCCGTTGTTGGATAATTATATTTCTTATATATTTATAATCTCGTATTAATAATATTACCTGCTTCATCTACAAAATTAATACATATTATTTAAAATAATGGTAGAAGTGGATTTCAAGATAACATGACCATTAAAGTAGTTACTACTCTCATTGTTAGTCATCTACTCAAAATAAATATATTTTAATCACAAAGAATGTTGTAATGGGAGTAGTACGTGATTTTTATTTTTATTAAAAGGCGAATTATGTTTTTTTCGCGTCACAAATGTTTGACTAAGCGCATTATCTCAGAACGATTTAGTCAGTTTACATGGAAAAAATTAGCGGAAATGATAATAACAAATTGAATTTCAATTTTTTTCAGTTAAAATGAACATAATAAGCTGTTCAATATAAATTCAGCAATTCGCAAAACTGACATATAGAATTAACAACTACTTAATATTTCCAAAGATATTTGTTGATGATTCATTTTACTAATTGAATGGAGTTAAACAAGCTAGATGAGTAATACACGATCACGGCCACACACTTTGCTTCAAGCAAACATATCAGCTTTTGAGAATATTATGCTTATCGATATCCTAACCCATAAATCAACCAATATCATAGTTCTTCCATTCTTCTCCTCATCAAACGCATATAGGGTTACCGCAAGGAAATATTTCAATTCTGTACACTATATACTCTCGATTTTTATTCCATATTAAAAAAATGCGAATATTACTTAATTTGCAGATAATATACTGCTTTACTCTACATCATTTAAACACTAGTAGGTATAGATAAACTCAGCTCTGACCTAAACAACGCTCATAAAGGGATGTCTACAAATAACTTTATATCTGAACATAAATCAGAAGTATTTTTTCTAAAATAAAAAACACCACAGCAGGTCAAATTCAATTAGACCATATAAATTTCGTATCAGAAACACAGTAAAATACCTGGGAGTTCATCTGGATCTCAAACTACTGTGGAAATACTATACTCAGAAAAAAATATTGTTCATAATATGAATAAACACTGAAACACTCAACTGTTTCATTATTTGAATAATTTTGAATAGCACAGCATATAGTATTAGTGTCGTAGAGTTGCGTAAGATTATGGTGAAAGGTGAAAAGCGCTAGTTTATTTTGATAAGAAGGAACCACACATGTTTATTTCTTCAACAAATATTGGAAGTTTCAAAGAAGAGCAGAAAACTTCAGTGATATCACTAATGGCTCTACACCATCAACAGAAAGGAGTGACAATCAATCTGGCTGATAGCCAAAATATAGAAAGAGAAATATTGGTAAGTATATTTCACAAATCTTATAATTTTCCCAAAAAAATTATTGAATTGAATCAAAACCTCACAGGAGTACTAACGAAGTGAAGCAGGGAAAAGGATACAACAAAAGGTCGAGGCTCAAATGTGCCTTCAAGCAAGTTCGACAATTTAGCAACTCAGCAATTTGATATTAATTGTTATCAATTTCGTATAGAGTTCATAAGTTTAACGATACAGCATGCAGTAAATCAATGTCCCTACTATATTTCCTGCTATATTCCTTAATCCTTTTTTTTGCCACAAACATGTTTACAATAAAATACTCAACAATATCGGGACTGGTTTCGGTACAAAACAGCAGGATATTGGAGATGGAACCAACCACCACAAGATAACAAACGTTTCAATCCAGCCAGGAATGAGTTTATTTCGAAAATAAAATTTTACTTTTGTATAACTTGTTGAGAAGAGAAAGGGGCGCTGTTTTTGTATTTTTATGTCACAAATATTGGTAGCCGTGTAGAGCCAGAGCTATACCTGAAAGTGCATGGTTTTTATTGTACAACGCTTTCCATTACTCCGAAATTACTACAATTAAGTACAATGTTATGGTGGGGAAGGCCATAAAACCCCAATCATCATTATCGCTGCTTAATCCGGAGGGATTATGGCTAGCTCAATAGAGCTGTGTTTAATCCTGTTTTCGAGGTGGATTACTCCTCTTATATCAGTGCGACTAGAATATTTTATATGTCCTGTCCTGGCTTGTCCTGGCTTTTGTTATAGTTTTCCGTTTTCATCTGTCTCTGCATTCCAGTGTCTGATTTTCAAGGCTTCCATACCTATTATCTTTTACTTGATCCCACGATTTGTTCCGTGTTCTTCCTCTTGTTCCTGTCTTTTAAATGATATCATATGTCATCTGTAGTGAAATGGCTTCACTTAGGATGTCCTTAATGGATATGTGTCCTGATCTAACTGCTTCCTCCGTTACCACAGGGTGTAGTGTAGGAATGCCAAATATAAGACTTCCAGTGCTGCTGTTTACGAGCTCCTTTTGTACCCTGCATTACTGAGCAAGCAAGTCTTACCTTGTTTAGTATCATCAGTGTATTTTTGTGTGTCGTTTTTGTGCTCTCTGAACTTGCTGATACTTTTTTAGTTGTTTAGTCTATGTTAATCTCGAGTCAATAATTACCCCATCATCATTGGAATCTCCGTATTTTGAAGGGATAGCCATTACCGATTATTTTGTGTTATCTATTCTTCCCTGTATTCTGATTACCGTATAACCGAAACCTTGCAGCTCAACCACATCCTTTTGTGAGCTGATTACATTCATTTCATCATACTTCTAGTAATTTTTAATAAAAATGTTTAAAGTCATGCACATCCAGGCCGCTATTTTATTAGGAGTTCGTTTAATGTTTTGAATGTCTGGATAGCCATCAGATTTATAAATGGTTCAGATTCGCTTATGCATATTTCTGTTTTTTTTTTACCCAGAGTACTACACCGAAAATTTTTTAGTAAACTTAAGTCTGTTTTTGATTGAATTGATAAACAACATTCACATAATTTATACATTTTTCCACAATGGAATTCCTTATATGCTACTAAAAACGAAACTTCATCACTAATGTTATGATTTCAGATCTACTTGTAATAGACCACAGACAAAATGCATTTAATGTCCTATTACATTACTTTGAAAGTTGCAGGTTTATTGTAGACTTTCCAATAATTAGGCATTTACGTTGAGATATTCGACTACCTAAATTTAAAACATGATCTGAATGAAGTCAACAGCAAAAAGCTACTTTTGTCAGGAAATTTTTAACATTAAATCTAAATAGATCAAAAAATTTTATACAAGTGCGCGATTAATAACAAGTCAAATATAAAATAAGTAGCTATTGTCCAATGACTGTAACTATTTCAAAAGAAAAACAAAAGTTTTTTTTAATAAATTAGCAATAAGGATCGAGAGAGTGAAGAATTTTAAGTTTGCCGAATATGGACGAGATACAATTCAAGGTCTTTTTTAAAAATAAATAAATTTAAAAAATCACATAAATCGGGTGAAGGAAAAGAAGAAAATATATGATATCGGCAAATCGTAAAAGCATAGAATTAGCACGTATACCAGTGGTCCAATAGCAAGCTAACTTTCGTTTTTAAGTATATTCGAGTGGTTTTGTGCATTATTCTTGTATGCCTTCCAATGGAATTGAGGATTTTTGAGCGATTTCGAACTCCGTTGACTTTTGACTGAAATTGACTTAAATAACAATAAAAAACTAAAACTACTCAAGCCAATTGAAATCAACCTAAAGCAATCAAAACCTGATCAAATCACCGAAAACTAGTAGGTACATTCAAATCAAACAAGTAAGTAATCCTAAGAAATCTGAAAATCACTAAAAACAACTCAAATTGGCCAAAAACAAATAAATTTGATTTAAATTGAATATTGAAAACCTACAAACAACACAAAATATTTGGGAACAAACTCGTACAATAAAGGAACTAGAAATAAATTGACACTATTGTACAATGTAAAATAGTTGAAATTAAACACAAGTCGATAGGTTGACGATTTATTTATATGGGTACCTACTTAAATAAATTTTATAGCACACAAGGGTTTTAAAAGTCTTTAATTATTCAAAATTTATATATCTCCATTTATAACAACGTACACCTAATTTATTTATAACATACCACTCTGTATATTTCACATAAAAAATTTGACCTATAATCTTTTAAATGAAAACAGTGTAATAGCCATTTTTAGTTATGATGAGTGTGCGATTAAATTATTTCTATTATATGAAAATGCTTAATCTAATTTTTTGCGAGTGAAATATTTCAGGTTAATTATTTGCTTGTACTACATGTATTATTTTCAACTTAGCACGTATCTAATAATAATAGTATTTTGTTTTTTCCTTTGATTTTATAACTGTTTTCTAATCAAGTACTCGTACTTGATTATTGTTATCACAAGAGTGAGTAAATACAAATAAATATTTCAATTACTATTTTTGAATATAACATAAGTCTCCCTTTAGTATCTGCAGCTTTGTCGATAGTAAAAATATGGTAAAAATAAAGAAATATAAATCTATAGTGAAAGTAACTGGCAAAAACTCTTAAAAATACTGAGTCGAAAGATAATCAGTCTAGAAACTGTGTGTTTTGTTTTGCCGTTAATGAAATTCTTCGATAATAATGACCTTCACGATACCCATACGGTAAAAACTAAAAATAGGATAACACGTTAATCAATTGAGATTGCAGTAGTTTGATAGGTAGCAGTATGAGTTAATTTTTTTTTTTACTCCTATACTATAACTTATTAATTAAATGCCAATTTTCAGTTTAATAATGATAGGTACTCATTATAACACTGGTTTTCATTATAAAACTGAAAATTGGCATTTAATTAATAAGTTATAGTATAGGAGTATGAAAAAATATTAACTCATTACCATTTACCATTACCATTACTCATTTACCATTAGAAATCTAGATTTTTGAATAACCAAGTAGGCTGACCCAATATTTTCTGTATAATTTTTGACAGTTTCTGAAAAATTCGTGTGATTTATGACAGTTTGAATCTTTTGCGGTATTTTTTGAAAGGAATGTCGAGCACCACGCCAAAAAATCTTAGTGACCACGGTAAATACATATTTAAACTCATTAATTTCTGCTTACAATAATTCATTTATAATTTTGTATAACAGTAACATACCTATATACAAACGCTTTATGCTATGAGCTCAGTAATGTGGCAAAGGCGCCGTGTTTTCGATCTGTACATGCCGGGTTCGACACCTGGTTGGTGCATTTTTTTAAATATGTTTTCAAATCAAATTTCTTGTTCGTTGAAAAAATAGTGTATGCAACTTTCATGTGATGGTTATCAATACACTCGCATTAACCATACGAAACTCGCCTTTGGCTCGTTTCGTATCCCGGTTAATGCTTGTGAATTAATAACCATTCACATGCAACATGTTTCTGAGTAGCATTTTGTCAGTGATAAAGTTGCTTCGAACGAAATTTTATGTGTTCTAAAAATAATTTATAGTAAAATAAAAGTAGATAAGATATTCAATTTTTTATGGAATAATTGACAATAATTATTTATCATACCAGTCGATATCAAATAATAAACCAAAGTACCTTTAATTCTTATAAGCATCAAACAATACCGAGAATAATACTATCTAGGTATTACTTATTGGCATGCAAATATAATTGTATTCACAGTCTTTCACTTATTACAAAATGGTTTGTTTCAAGAGAAAATAATATAACTTATAAATATAATATAAATTCATAAGTTATAATTATTATTATATTACAATAAATAATTTTTTTCCTGGATATCTTCATTTTTTTTAATCAATTTCACAGGACTATTTTGGAATTTTTTAGTATTTAAAATCATTTTTTTATGTCTTGAGTCCATAGAATTTGTTATTTTTTTGACAACAAACCAAACATTTTCAGTGATTTTCAGATGTTTCAAGAACAACAGGGTCTTGAAATCCATGACAATGGCGAACAAGGAACAAGAATTTTTGTTATTTTCAAGGACAATCATTTTTTTGCTGGAAATAATTTTAAATTATCTAGATATGTTTAAAGAAATGTAAAAAATCAACAACACCACATGAGTGGTCAGGATATCTTATATACGGGGTTGGGATAAAGTATGGAACTAAGTAAATACCTTTTAAACGAAAAGAACGATATTTATGAAAACTTGCAGGTAAGTGCAAATTGCAATGCAACAAAATGTATCTGATGTACATTTTTTTGTTAATAATATACTTGCAGTTTAACCGGAAATCCATCAACTCCTTCAATTTAAATGGGACAGATTTTGAAAGAGCTTGTTATTTTGAATTAATTCATACTTAGTTTGGTGTAAAAACGAGGAATATAGCACTTCAATCAACCTCCTTTGAGTCTTTTGCATTAGAGCAAAAAAATATTTAGATAAACTAATTGATGTTGTTTGTATGCATAGTAATAAATAAACGAGTACTGTTTAGTGGGTACGTATTTTGTTCTCCAAGTGTCAAATTCTAATTGACGAAAATAAATTTTACAATTTAGAATGGTTCCATTGAGTGAAAAAGAGCTTATTGAAAGTTTAATGAATCGGTTATGGTGATAGTGTTAGAATTCATGAAGAAGTGTGTCATATTTTTAAAAATTTGCTACCCCAAGAGAGATCCTATATCACGCTCAACAGTAACTAAAACATCACAACGTTTTAATACAACTGGGATGGAAAAAAATTTGTTAAAAACCTGGAAGACCGCGGACTGCAACGAACAAAACTGTTAAATATTGCAATCGATTTAGAAAAATCACCTCGAGCTTCCACCACAAATTTGGCATTAAACCATGGTATCAGTCGACGTTCTGTAGTAAAGATAATAAATGTGAAAAGTATCATCCGTATAAGGTACAGTTGGTTCAAGAATTGTCAGACGATGATTTTGACCGACGGCTGGAATTTTGCGAATGGCTAATGGACATCTGTGATGTCGATGAAAATTTTGCTTCTAACATAGTTTTTTCCGATGAGGCAACTTTTTGTTAAAATGGAACAGTTAATCGCCATAGCTCAAGGTATTGGTTAAATGAGAATCCTCATTGGATTCATGAAGCACATACTCAGCATCCACAGAAGTTAAATGTTTGAATCAATTGTCGAATAGGCCCATTTTTTATTGAAGGAAACTTGAATGGTGACAAGTATTTGGATCTACTAAATAACGAAATTATTCCTGCACTTTAACAGAATGGGCAATTATAACAAAATGTTTGATGAAAGTGGAGAAGTCTTGGATAGAGTGACTCAAGAATTTGTTAATAGGATGTTTCTTATTATTTAAAAATAATTAAATGTACACCTATTATGTACAACTAACAGTGAATTATTCCTCGTTTTTACAAATTTTTTCACACTAAACTCAGTATGTATAAATTCAAAATAACAAGCTCTTTCAAAATCTGTGAAAATATATAGGGTATCCCATTTAAATTAAAGAAGTTGATGGCATTTCTGGTTAAGCCAGAAGAATATTATTAACATAAATATGTACATCAGATGTATTTTGTTCCATTTGACTCACCTTTTCGTTTAAAAGATATTTACTTGGTTCCAAAGCTTATCCCAACCCCGTATAACAAATTTGTTACAAAACCTAATGATCATTTAGTACCGACTGACCTTATCTAATTTCAGGAAGAAGACACTTCAACCCATTTTGAATGTGATGTGTAGATGGGGCAAAGAACACCATTATAATCACCTGACTTGTCCCGTTTAGATTTTGCTCGAAGCCACGGTTAATACTCGGGTTAATATAGGGGGAAGAAAAACACATAGGTACCACAGACAAATAAAGACAATGTCACATCAGTAGTCATTAAAAATGTGAGCACTTTCAAAATCACATTAGGCATTCATTGATTATAAATAATAAGAATTTCGAACATTCTCAACAAATTGAAAAATACTAATTGTATAGTATTTTTTTTAATCGTATGATTGTATAAGTTTTTTTAGTCACACTGTATTCATAATACGTATCCTAATATCGCGAATTTCGTTAAATCATAAAATAATTTTATTACCAGAAAAAAATACGAAGGTATGAAGTGATTCATTAAACGTTTATCTTCAAAATTATGAGACTTCAATTTTTGTGCATTTTCACCACAGTTTTTTTTGTTAGACGCATGACCGATTCGACTCTTAACAAATCCATTTTAAACGTTAATTAAATTATTTAAAGAGCTTATCTACGTTTAATTTTTTCTTAATAAAATAAAGTTGTTATTCACAAAACACAATAGATACACCACTTAATATACTGCATTAAGTTTATGGATCCCCCTAAGTAAATAATATTCACTCGTATATTCACTATAAAAATTAGGACAATTACCGAAAGCGATTATAACTTTGATTGTTTTTTAACACTATTATTGAAGGTATAATTTGAACAGATAAAGAAAAAATAAGATCACAAAACACTCGATATGGGTATATTTAAGACGCAGTTAATACAAGAAAAAACCACACCCAACGACCGCAAAAAATAAAAGTATTAGGAAGGTGTAAAAATCCTTATCACTTTTTTTAATGAGGCTAACTATTCTAAGGAATTCCACTTATTATTTCGATATTTGAAACATCATCGTCAAATAATATTTTAGTGAAATTCTTTAAAATAAGTTCAATTTAAAAAACTGATTGGTACTAAAGTTTTCGTATACTAGTATTCTCTAAGTGTAATACGCAATTTTTTTTGTATTGTCTATGATACAATTTTGCGACATGAAAATCCTACTTGTGGTATGTAAAACTCCATATCTTCCTGATCTTACCCCATCATGTTTCTATGTTTAAGGTTATTGTTTATAAATGGTTATTACTATTAACTGAGGATTGGAAAAGTAGGTAGTACCAAGACGATTCATTTTTTCAATTTTCATTTATGAACAAATGAATTTTAAGAATGTGCCGTAAACTGATATAAAAAGTAAATTGTTTTGTAGTACTAAAAATAAATTCATAAATTCCAAAAAGTATGGGTTTTGTTGTATTTTGACGTTTCATATACTACTTTTATATTTTTGAAAGTTGTACAGGACTAATTTTGAAAAATGTACTTATGGAGTGTATACGTTATTTTTGCAACTGAAAGTATTATTGATGACACTTGTTACAGAGCCGGTAACTAGGTATAGGAGTAGCGATGGAAATAATTAAAAACTTACAAGGACTTACCAATATTGACAATTCGAATTCCTTCATCATCCTGCAAAAACTTTAGAGCCACTGACACATTTTCGAGTTTTTGAGACCGGAACGAGGGTTTTTTGCTATGTTTCGGTAACCTTTTTCCAGATAGCACTTCGATCAAAGTTATTAACCTCAATCCGTCACTGAGGTCTGTTTCTAAATTTCCAATATGCTTCGATACGGTTTTCAGATGTTCGTTTGCCCACCTTGTAAATGTATTTTGCTGAATTTTTTTCCATTGTGCGTCCTCCGCTAACTCACGCTCCGTCGTCACCATCTCGTCCTCGTCATCTACTGACTGTTCGCGGTCGCAGTACTCACCGATATTCGAATTTTGTTTCTGCAGGCCGGGCCCAACCGGTCTGAAACCGGTGTCCGTATCGTGGTAGGGAAACTGGCTCATCTTTGGTTCCTTGTCTTTCTTAAGTAAACTTAGCGCTTCGATCCAATCACCTGTGACCTCTGCAACAAATCACAGAACTTAGAAAAACATTCCTGAAGTCTATTCCTGCTGGAATTATTTTTGAATTAGTTTTATGCTTAGGTATTATATAAAATAGGTAATTGCCAATATATACTGGGTATTTAAGTTATTTTGCTCTAATTTTATGAAACAATGTGAGTGATTCAGGCAGTACATTTTATTATACTTGAAATAAATTAGATTTAGCTGTAATAAGTAAATTTAAAAATTTGATTTCCTTAATAAAAATATGTTTCAAGAATACTAGAATTACATTATTTCAAGGCATTTTAAAAAAATAATCTACATACTTATACGAATTGCACAGCAATTCAGAGTCATAGGGCAAAACACTTAGGATATTATTGGATGGAAGAGGGACATTTACCTAAGTTAAAGCCTGCAAATATCCTAATATTCATCAGGGAAATAGGTATTAGGTTACATTTTATGCTTGAATTCAGCTAATTTCTAAGAAAAAATAAATATTTAACTTAGCTGAGCTGGTGCTATGACGGGTTAAAGAAAAGTTTCTTTAATATCATTATATAATTGTGTTGCAGAATTGTATATGAAACAAGAAATTAAATATTCGACACATTTCTACACATTATGTCTATAATTGCACAAATATGTACCCATAAATTACTGATTAGTTATATTGTTGCATGTATGTAATGCTATGCATATTGGGATGACAAAATAATAGCCACATCTTGATAGGTACTCATGCAAGTTGAAAAAAAGCATTTGAACGATAAAAATATTTCTATAAAAAATTGAAAAGCTAAAGTAGATTTTCTTGTGCTACAGGTCCACCTGTAGACATTCTTCAACTGTGAAAGATTCTAAATTTAAGGCTAGATCTTAAACAGTCTTATTGAATTTCTTTTTATATTCCTCTAATTTGATATTAACTGTTGATTTTATAAGTACCACTTATTACAAATAAGAATTTAAATACACAGCTTTTTTTGAGCTCTATCAAAAAAAGAACGACAAATTTTTTGTTAATAAAAAATTCTCTTGCATTTTTTTGGAAACATTTATTGGTTGAAAAAAATACAAATATAATTGTAAATATTCATATTCAAAACATAACATGAGCATATATTTTCAGTAAAATATATCAATTGAGATGTTCAACAAATAAAATACGGAGCAAACCAAAAAAAAACACAAGTGGTACATTTGAGAATATAACTTGTTGAATTGAATATAATTGTTGAAAAAGTCATGATGGGCCCAATATGTTAATAAGATAAAAAAAAATTAGAAGCCAGTGTGTTTAAACGGGTGGTGGAAAAGTATTTGACTGAGTGTTTTGATTCTGCAATTATTTTTTAGAATATTTTTGTTATGACAGAGATTTTAAAAATTATTTTATTTGTACAAATTGAGTCAGTTATTCCAACACAGCTCTTTGCTTATAGTTGAAATCTATTTATGGCTCAAAAGTTAATTTTTAATTATAGCTTAAACTCAGTTTAGTTCTCACATCGATTACTATTGTATGGTGAAAATATTATTTCTTTCTTGACAAAATAGAAAGTATATCCATTTGGATAAGCATGTTGTTTTCCTCACATTAATAATCAATTAATACAAAATTACTACAGTTAAAATTCTGTTAACATTAAAAAAAAGACAACTAAATATATTTTTAAATTCTTACAGTAATTGATTTCTCTTAAATATTATGTACCCAGGGTCAGACTGGCTAAATTTGGCCCCATCGGCAACACCAGTAATTGGCCCCCTATTTCCTAGATTTAATCGAATTATTGGAAACAACATTTTTATGATGGTTTGATTTAGTACTTGACCGTTGACGTTGGCCCCCAAAAGAGTTTGGCCCCGTGGGCAGTTGCCGACCGGAACAGTCCACTCTGGATGTACTTATATAAAATAAATTCCAACGTTTACTTTTTTTACATATAGCTAAAGGAGGACTAAAGGAGCTACCAGTTTCTGAGACTCTCCTCAGAAACTAAGTAGAAGTAAGGGGCACAATAGATCTTTTAGGTCTCAGTGAATGTTGCCCCAAAAATACATTCATACATACATAATATAGCTGAAGTGGTGGTAGCAGTGGGAATTAAAAAAAATTATCTCTAAAACTCTATAGGGATTGTGTAGTAACTTTGTTTTTCTCCGATCGATAACATAGTTTTAAAAACAAAAATAAAAATATCTTTCTTTTCAAAAATTTTTATTCCGTAATTATTCTGTTAATGAATTAAAATTATGTATTTCATAATTTTAATATAAATATTGCCATTATGAAAAACATATAGAAACTGCTGATTTAAAATTATGGAAAACATAATAGAAATGCAAGAATTAAAATTATGAAATACATAATAAAGATTCGAATTCTTATTATGTATTGAGACTTTGTCCATTAGCATTTCAATGCAAAATTGTGGGTAATAATCAATTAATAATGAAATTGAATTTCCATTATGTTTTTAATAATTTTAATTCTCGCATTTCTAGATATTATGTTTTTCATAATTTTAAATCGGCAGTTTCTATTATGCTTTTCATAATGGAAATACGTACAAAACATAATAGAAATGGCCGATTAAAAAAATTATGAAACACATAATAGAAATTCGAGAATTAACATTATTAAAAACATAATAGAAATTCAATTTCTATTATGTATTGAGGTTGCCTATCCTGCAGTAATGCATGCATCCGAAAGTGCGAAACTGGGTGTTCAACCGGCAACACTGCTAACCCGCTGGCTCGGACAATGAGAGTTTCAAGTATTCTGGTTAAAAGTATTAAAAGGAATTGAATTCTCAATTCTATCGAGATTATTAGTTAAGCAAGATGATAGAATATCACAAGCAATATGATTGCTTGATTGAAAAACTCTACAAGATTCTCCAATAATACGCCGAATTCTAAGCAGAGTAGTTGCGACTTCTCTGGAACCAATACTTATTGAACTTTTATACCGTAACACACTTCAATAGTGATTCTTTTAATAGTTTACAGGGTTGTCTCTGTTTACAGTTATAGTAAGATAAACAAATAACCACAGAAATTAACACAACAAAATGATGTTAGGTATATTATTCTTTTTCATTGTCTCCAGAAGCAGTGTTGCCGGTAAAACATTTACTATCCGATTTTAGGTACTTGCATTACTGCAGGATAGGCAACGTCAATACATAATGGAAATTGAATTTCTATTATGTTTTTCATAATTTTATTTCATGAATTTCTATTATGTACCTATTCAATAATTTTAAATCGGCAATTTCTATTATGTTTTTCACAATGGAAATTTCTGTATTATTATTATTATGAAAAACATAATTTTAATTCTAGAACAAAATAATTACGGAATATAAATTTTTGAAAGAAAGAAGAGGATTATTACCATAAAATGTAACAAAGTATGGCTTTAATTTTTATATTGAAAAAGTCGTCATGGAAGAAATAAAAGAAACATCTAATTTATAGGTAACGATATTCTTGAACACACATTTATTGTTGTTAATATTAACATTTATTGTACAGTTTGTACAATTTGTAAATTGTACTGGAGGACAACGAGAATTTATATACGTTGAAGCTACATGGCTGATTGTTTGGTTTATCTCGTTACCACCACTTCTATATTTCAATATGAACATAGAGAAATCTATCTAAACTTACTTGATTACATCTTGAACGGAATATTTTTCAATTATTTTTCAAATGTCAATTAACGATCGAAGAAAAAATAGTATGTATAATTCGTGGGAAAAGCATATTCCCAAACTCCTGTGTTACCAGACTAGTCGCTACGCTCCTCTTCTGATAATTATCACAGTCGTTTGGGAATATGATACTTTTCCCACTAATTATACAATATACTATTTTCTAATAATTCTAATTATTAGAAACTTCTAGCTAGGTAGATGTAAGACGGTTGTACTTGATTCTGCTGTTTGCTTTTGAGGGACTGCAGCATGGGTATTATTTGCTGTTTATTGTTATTTACTAGTATTTTTCTTCCTCTCCATTAATGTGGAACTGTTCAAATATTATTATTATTATTGCTTTAAATGTTAAGGTTAACGTCTTGATTCTTATTTTATTGAGAAAATTGCAGAAGAAATAGTTACTTCACGTAGGTACTATTGACCGGAAAAAAATGGATGTATATTTTTCATTATTTTACTTCTAGCTAGACAACTTTTCTCAACACACGTTTATACCATTACTGTTCATTTATTTTTAAATTTTATCAATGTAAACAGTAATATAGACGGAGATTTTGTTAGGTAAACTTGGTTTTCATACTTCACTCTGTCTTTTGACCCTTTAGCCATCAGTCTAGCATCATCTGATATTTACTGCTAGATACTTTTTTGACATTTTTCCTATACATACCTTTGCTCCTATCTAGTCTCCATGATTGAAACATATCCTTTTAGCTTTCAGCGCCGTCGAAGAACGCCGGAAAATAACATTAGTAACAGTCGTTCAGGCACCCTAAAATTGGATTCATTCCCTTTATTCGTTGCTAGATGTGTTTTCCATGCTGCTGGCAAAAAACAAGATATAAAATTTGGCCAACTGCCAGTGCCTCCCACAGCTTAATCGCGCTGGTACGTAACACCGATTTATAGCTGGTGTTAAACGTCTAGTTAACTTAGGTTCTACTTTTTTTCAACCCAATAGAAAATTATAATCTTCATCTGTGGCCCCTGATCAACTTAAATATTTTCTTTTATCAAGGACTATTAGGACTTTGCTTTATTATAATTGCAAAAAAACTGCTAGCACAAGCTTAAGTAACACACCAAATGCGGGCTAACCGTAAGTAAAGTCCACCAGTGCAATAACGAACCCATTTATAGCAATCGTTATATAGCTGGACAATATAAACGAGCGCTGCGTACTCTCGATGCACACTTCTTCTCCTTGATGGTCTACAACTAAGTCGAGATTTTAACTGCTTCTAGAGCGCTTTCAGACGAGAACTTGAATCCGGGTATCTCCAAAAGAGACAATTTTACTGTGGGATTACAACATTTGCGATCCGAAAAGAAGGTAGAATAGACTTAATTTATAAAAAATACATTATAAAAGCAGAGTATTTTTTGAGAACCGAAAATAACGTCGAATAGACTGTACTACTAAGAAATAATTTTTTATTAACGAAGTAGTGCTTAGTGCGTGACTCTTATTTTTCTTGTGTGGCAATTGACAATCGTTCCAGAAATCCAATATTGCAACGCCGAAGGCGAAGAAAGGACGATAAAATCGATGAGAGAGAACTCCCTTAGAAACGTTTTATACGTACGAGAATTATTGCGAAATTTACTTAATGATAATAAACTAGAAAGTGCGCGAGAATCGACGCAGAAGTCGAAAATAGGATAAAAACAATAATAGCGTCGTTTGTCATTATTTGTTGTCGTTTTCAACCATTACTTTTTATTTAGGAAAGCCAAAACCTTGGCATAACTGCAAATCTCAATTAATAGAATAAATAATCAATCAAATAAACTTATCACATATAGCTGATTATTTGAAAATGTCAACATGTAAATCGTAATCGTGACAACTTATCCCAAAAACAATCTTACTGCTATATTTTTGGTATATTTCTATCTATATAGTCAAGTTATACATTGGGATTATTTTTGCTTTTTTGTGATGGGTCGTTAAAAAAATTCAAGATGGCGGCCGTACGCTTAACGCTGACGTCAAAAACATTCGACATTTGCTCTTAAATATGCATTCATCGTCCTAGAATTTCATAACTTTCCGATTATCCGTTTCAAAGATAATCCCTTGGTGCGAGACTTCACAGCAACGCTCAAAACATACCTATCAAAAGATTCTTGCACACCAAAATATTTATGTAAAAATCGTGTGATCTGTTTCCGAGATAATTGAGGCGTTCCATACTTAAAATTCACTGTGTATATACCACATAATATATGATAGTATCTGACAGGGGTACAGCATTTATAAATTGACTTCTAAAGGAACTTGTAGATACCTACATATAAAATACTAATGGGTTGTACTCATCTTAACCTATCTCACCTACGGCACATTCTTTTTATAATTATTTTTGCTATAATATGAATAAAACGAATAAAAATTGATTAAATTGAATATAATTCAATTAATACAATGATATAGTAATTATGATCACTCCCATACCGCTAGTAAAAATATTTTTCCATTGTTGCCCCACTATCCCAGAGTTGCAAAAACAAAGAAGGAAGACTCATAATTGCACTTACTTATTCAATTTGATATCTTTGAATTTTGTAGACATTGTTCTCCTTTTAAAAATTATTTTTCATTTCTTCCTGTGCGAAAATCTGACAATACTACTCAACTTTGTACAAAATTTCAACTTCTGGAGGCTAAAGCGTTATTTAATCTAATGCTGAAACTTCATTGAATACATAATCACTATACCTATGTATTAATGTAAACATTAATGAACTGTACATGATTATAAGTGAATAATGGTATTAATTCAATTGGTACTACTTTGTATTTATGCACAAGAATTAATGACTACATTGATGCTAGTCAGCTATTTTGGGATTTATACGTTCACCAAAACACACGATTGTGAAGGATTGAAAACTACTGTTGATAATAAAAAAAAAGTTTTCCTACGATCACATAGGAAAGTGACATATATCGCACTCTCTAGTTCTATGGAAAGTGGCCTTTATTCATACGCGCACGAAAAAAAAACTTATCCGTACGTGTACGGATAAAAATGCTGTCAAATTGAATGTTGAAATGCTATAGTCTATTTGCCCCGCAATTTTATTATGTCAAATGCTTATTTCCCAAGTTGATTTGTTCATGTAATATAATTTATCACTTTTAATTTTTACAATGATTCAAATAAATTATTAATTCTGAATCGCAATATTTTTGTAACAAAAACAGTTTCATTTCTGATGTTCTGCTTAAAATTTTTGTTAGTTGTTGAAATAAATGTTCGTAATATTTTGCGTACCAATATTTATTCTAACTTTTTTACAAAGGCACTCTTTTTCATCGTATAAAAATCACAATTTTCTGCGCCACTTTCAAAGGTAAGTAATCAAAACTATATAAAGTAATTACAAATACACATATTATGTAAAACCTCTCACATCTACATAGAAACGCAAGATTGTACATGCCTGATTCGGTAAAAGTATATCGCGTGGTCGTAGGAAAAATAGTGTACATAACTTGTGCGAAAGTGATTTTTCACACTCGTGTGAAAAATGTCACTTTCCGCACTCGTTACGTAATATACTATTACATGCTTCATTACAGAAAAGAAGACTGCCTAGTTTGTTTGGCATTTCACTTAAACTGTAACAGATGGCACAATGTATTAAATGTTATTTTGATAATAAAACAACACCTTCACTAAATTAAAAGATAATCTAATTTTAAGCAATTACTTCTCTTATGAAATGATGTCTAGCATTGATATGTTTGGAACTTTCGTCGAAAATTGGGCTGAATGCTAATTTCTGATGGCACTTTGATTATCATGAAATTTATTTATTTATACATGCAAAACAATTTTCCCATTTTCAGTGGCAGAAATAAGTAGTATGGTGGGGGGAATTAAACCTCCCCAAAAACCTTTGCCTACCCTAACCAGCCCACCCAAGCTACTACGTGGAAGGAATCGTGCCGACAGCTGAATGGCCACAGGGTGATATGCGGACACACACGATCCCTTTGGGGAACCGGGCGGAGCCTCATTGTAATTAGCTTTCCTCTGGTAATGCGGGGCTCTGCCAGAGGTGACCAGCCCTTCCCTTGCTACTCGTGGTAACACAAGTGTACACCAACACAAAACCAAAAATATTTATAAATCTCGAAGTTGGACAGAAGTGCTCACCTCAATCAAAGGTGGCTGGGGATGAACAGAAATGTCCACCCCAAACTACTGCTCAGAATGTGGCTGGAGATGGAAGATTACCTCGTGATGAAACACCTCCTCCTCCCTCACAGAACACAGAGTCAGATGCTGCAAATGTATAGTTTTTGAAAAATATTTATATGGTGCTTATGTGCTTCTAGAACCGCAGCGCAGATCTATTGTGTATGCTCTCAAGTTATGCTAGAGTTCCTTGTCTAAACTCGTTCTTACTACTAGACTCCGTAGGCTAAGTCCTAAGTTCTTCATTTATTGAAATTTTTGTGGTTTTTTGTTTTTTTTTCTCCCCCTATCCACATTACGTGTGCTGAGATTTTCTACTTGGCAAAACCTGCATACGGCTGTGTCTGCTAATCCGATGAAGTTAATAACAGCGCCCTGCCATGTCTTGTATTTAGTATAAAAGATCATTAGTTTTTTAATGACATGTGTTGAGTTAAATACGATTCGTAAATTGTACTGACTGTTTATTTCTAATTGTTTTATTATGAAACAATTATGAGGTATAGTTTTATTATGCTACACATTATATAGTGGGATAAAAAAATAAGCGTCTACGTGCTTAGGTGATTTCTTTCGGTTTATTACAAATGAAAATGCAACGATTATATTTGGAATTTATTAATTTTTATTCGCCAGGAAAAAAAGTTCAAATTAAAAAAAAATTTATTTCTACTTCCGTTTCGATTTCGTTATTTGAAAATGAGGAAACATTCCAGACGACTGATTCATCATTGAATTTTAAAATTGTGGCTGAAACCAATTTTCGAGATATAAATTTTAACCCATTGTGTTGCATCAGTCAAAAGCTCTTAACACCACCTCATCTTTGAAAATAAAAATTTTAAACAAATGTAAACTGTGCTCGCTCAGATCGAAGCAATCCTGAATATTATCGTCCTTTCTTTGCCCTCTCAAACTTCGACTCTCAGACAAGTGACAACACTGCATAGCCGTGCAACCAAGTCACTATAATAGTCAAAAGTCTATCAACGCCAGCTTCATCCCAATACCGCTTCATTCACATACAAAAACATTCTAGAAGAGACGAGGCTCTCATTTGACATGAAAACATTCCATCCATGTCCTTGACATAATACCTGACAATGATGACAAAGATATACCTACCCGCCCATTGTCAAAGTTGTCCCTTTGCGTTCAAATGGCGTTTACCAGCATGAAGGTGACAATGATATCCTCACATCGTGACCACCACTTCAACGAGAGCCCCCATATTTTTTCTTCAACGCTTCTCAGCAACAAACAGTAGTCTATTTTTTTCTATACAGCTTTAACTCCACGATTGACGCCAACGATAACGAAATGTGGTGAAATAACTCCTGCTATGCTACAAAATGTTCGGAACAGTGTTGTTGAACGAAGTTTGTATTACTGTTTGGAAGTAAACGGATCACAATTTGAACTCTTACTTTGATTAAAACTTTTCTAACAACTTTTTTTCTTTGTTTCTTTCACTCACACTTAGATTTTGTCATTAGTTTTAACACTTAACACAAAAATGTTAGCATGCATGAGAATCGAAATACCTTCAAATTAAAGATTCTCGAAGGTGTGGACACCCCTTTTAAGGGGATGGCCGTACAACCATAAGTTAACTATTAAAAGCTGTCCCCCTCGAAAACAAAATCAAAATCGACGTGTCACGGGGTTTGCGCAAAAACCTCCTCCGCCAACAATAATTTGAGGTGGACTTTTTCTAATGCGCCACCCTGTATATGCTATATAAGGATTATAAGGATGAAGCTACCCGAAATATTTACAATAATCGATCTTCGGTACGTTACCAAATTCGTGTTACATAAAAAATTATGTGTATAAAGAGTTTATTGGCAGAACAAGTATTTTTCTTCCACATGTTATAGTCTTATTGTTTCCCAGTCGTATAATCAAAATACTGAAAATCTTTGAATACATAAATAATTTTTTCTCGTGCTACATAAATTAGACATTTTTAGCTTGTCTTGAATTTCTCACGTATACGTATAAGTAACGAACTGCGCATGTGTAGACCCGTTACGTCTCAGCCGATACGATGCGTTGAATGTATTATTACGTACCCTACTCCGTATACTTAAACGTATCCGTATCCCGACCAAATCCGTTTTCCGTGCTATTAATGCTATTTTACAGGTCTTCTTCTTCATTGATATAAGTTTGGTTTAATACGCATCAAAAATAGGCATCAAAAAAGTTATATTTTTTCTTATGGAACACCCTATATTTGATTGCAACCAAAAAATAAAGTGATGTTTCATAATGGTTCCCTATACCTAAATACAGAGGGTTCCGAGTTATGCTGACTTTTTTTTAAATGTGAGCATTTCGAAAAACATTGATAACTCATTGATATAATGAATTCTAGCGAATTTCCTCTCACAGCTCAATAGTCGGACATTCATTGAATGTATTCCACGATTGAGTACTAAACATCTCTTTACGGGGTGTTCAGAATTATCAGTTGAATTATTAGATCATTAAATGTGTTATAACGGGCTTATTTCAAATGGAACACCCTGTATTTCAATAATTCATCATATTCAAAAAAATGTCCTCTTTCGAATGATATAAGGGTGTCCTATACCTAGGTACTATACTTTTCGCGCAATTTACAATTTTCTTAAATTGTATGGTAAGTTGATTTTAAAACATCTGCAATTCTCTCTAAATTTTATACTAATTATCTTGACAAAGATATTGTGAAGAAATAATGCTAATAAATATGCACACTCATTGTTCCTGAGGTACACTAACTCTTTTTTACCGACAAGCATTTGAGTACATAATAAAACAAAAACACATTATTAATAAAGCAAATACATAAATACTACGACGCGAACAACAAATTATTGAAAGCAAAAATTGGAAAGTAACTATGATGGATGCTCCAAATGCTTGTCATCTTATGCAATGCAACACGTGATTCTGGCTCCAAACTATGTACTTACATTATTCATACATACCGGGTGTTATAGACGCGAAAGCGTCCAAAATTATTAATTTCATATTTCAAGATATTTTTATTATAACCCCATTCGAAGAAATCCATCTTGGTCAGTTCTGTTGACCTAGCTGGCCAATTACAAGGACTTCCCCTACCTATCCATTTATGTCTTAATTTTCTATTAAGATAATTCCTAACAGCAGGAGAAAAGTGAGTGGGAAAAGTGATCTGATGCTAAGTCTAATTGTAACCACATTTTCTTTCCGATGCTAAGTGGTAGGTTTTCGAAGAAGATCTAGAAGATATTTTCCAAAAAACTCAAAAATTTTCTTCTGTCCAGGTATCCGTCAAAAACATACGTGCCGATAACATATTGGCCCACCATCCCTACCCAAACGTTTACACTCATCCATTTTATGGCTATTATAGTAATTTGTCATTTATTGCTTTTAATAATTTGTTGTTCGTTCCGTAGTATGTAAGGTATTCGCTTTATGAGTTTTTGTTTTATTATGCAGATGTTTTAAAATCAATTTACCATACAATTTAAGAAAATTGTAAATTGCGCGAAAAGTATAGTACCTAGGTATAGGACACCCTTATATCATTCGAAAGAGGACATTTTTTTAAATATGATGAATTATTGAAATACAGGGTGTTCCATTTGAAATAAGCCAGTTATAACACATTTAATGATCTAATAATTCAACTGATAATTCTGAACACCCTGTAAAGAGATGTTTACTACTCAATCGTGGAATACATTCAACGAATGTCCGACTATTGAGCTGTGAGAGGAAATTCGCTAGAATTTATTATATCAATGAGTTATTAATGTTTTTCGAAATGCTCACATTTTAAAAAAAGTCAGCATAACTCGGAACCCTCTGTATTTAGGTATAGGGAACCATTATGAAACATCACTTTATTTTTTGGGTGCAATCAGAAAATGCAATCAAATATAGGGTGTTCCATAAGAAAAAATATAACTTTGATACGCCACACTTTATTGGGACATCCTGTATATTTCAAAATAATTTTAAAATGTAGCCTATATGGATGTACTAACTACTAAGGTGACAAACATTTCAAATTTCTTACCGTTTCGCCATAAACCTCCGTCCCGTTAGTCGTGATTCACCCTGTATAAGTACAATTAAAAACAGAAGGAAACGATACGTTTTCTGCTAAAAAGGTTTTTTTGAAAATTTCTCTACGTAAACGTAACTCCAATACGGATGCGGATACGTCTAAAAACTTATGACAAGCTAAAAGTGTCTAAAATTTCAGATAATATTTATTCCTTAATACATAAATATTCATTAGGACACTCGGTATAACAAAACTACGAGAAGTCCTTGACAATATAAATCGTCTTTCACAAGATAGATATTTGATGTTAGTCTTGCTACGAAAGAAGTAAAAGAGCGTTCTGTTCAATAAAAATAATTCGATTGCCAAGTATAGAAAAAAAAAATGAGGATTGCCTGTACATGGAAAGGAGTACATCGCCTTACATGGCAATGTTTAGCTCACCAGTTTACACATAACCTAAATTATCGAGAAACTCAACCCAAATAAGAGGTAACAGCCAATAATGAAACGGTTATCCTAATGACCTATTCTGCAATTTGGTACAAGAGAGTATAATATGTTATAGGTACCATGTATAAAATTTCAAATAAAAAGGTTTCATTTTAAAATTTCCAAAGGAGTTCAATTAACATATGAATTGTGTTATTTACTAGACATAGAAAATGGATTAAAAATTAATCATATTTATAAACCATTATACAGTGTGCTTCAAATGACACTTACAGCGTTTGCATGTAAAATTGACAAAATTATATAAGGATTGGGGTGTCCAGCCTACTTACTTTTCGAAATACGTGGTGGTAAAGTGAAAATTTAAATGTTTTAACTTGATAACTTTAAAATTGATGGATAAATTTATGTGACATTTGGCATATTTTTTTTATATCATTATTAAAAAGTGATCTTGAACAAATTTTTTGATATTTAAAGTTTATGCGTTTTTCAGGTGGAAACCATTGAGAAATACCAGATTTAAAATTTTGCTTCAAATGCCAGTGACGTAAGAAATATGAGGGAAAAGGTGACATATTCTTCCAATGTACACAACTGGATCAATAATTTTTAAATGTTTTTCCATCAGGATATGCCATTTTATATTGAAAAACAGCCTGCCAAATTTCAAATTAATTAATTCATCCATTTTAAAGTTATCAAATTAAAACATTTACATTTTCATAGCTTTAAATCCATATTTTGAAAAGTAAATAGGCTGGGACCCCTCAATCCTTGTATCATATTTTGTCCAATTTTACGAGAGGTATCTACATGCAAACGTTGTAAGTGTCATTTGAAAACACCCTGTATAGGTAAATTAAATGAATCTAAACCTCAAATTTCATTATTAGAGATCTTAGATGGTTCTCAAAATAATAAAAGAATCATTGAATCGACATGTATAAATTAAAAAATATCTATAGAGTTGAATATTGTGTAAAGTAAATATTACAGTTATTTAATTCTTCAGTAAGCAGGTTTCAAGGTATACATCAATACAACGGCTACCTTTAACAAAAACTTCAATGCCTAATGAATTGACTTTAAACGCACATTACATAATACTTAGACGTATGCATCAGATTAAATTAATATCGCGTATTTTGTTGTTTGGTTCATAATTCTATTTTGAACGTAAAAAACATACGATTTAATAATGATTCGGAGCTTTCGAATCAATTCCTGATAGGAATATTTTGGTTTAGTGCAATTACAAACGGATGGAGACTGAACGACCTACGCGCAGTGGATGAAAACCATTCTCTGCGTATGAGTCGTCCAGTTTCCAGCCGTTTGTGATTGCTGTACGAACATGACATGAAGAGTCGAATAAACGAATATGTACACTCGTCACCTTCCACACCAAAAAATTGACTTGATAGAAGATTCAGTGGACTGAGAATCCAGCTAGGAGTAGGGTACAGTTACGAAAATATAAATATTCGACGAAAAGTACATAGTGAATGTGCAGAAAACAGATAGTTTAGAATCATGACTATTTCCGTTGGTAAGTTATAATACATAACTGGACGAGACAAATAAGATCGCATCCACTCGTGAACGAATTAATACCTCCAAAAACCAATAGGTAAGCAAACAATTGATGAAGATAGCTGCATTTCCAGAAATTTGAAACCATTGTCTAAAATAGATTATTACAACGAAAATCGGAAAATTAAAGTAAGTATCAGTAGCTACGCCAATGATTTCCATCATTTATTTATGAACGTTGTGTAGGTATTTTATCATTTTCTGTATACTCTGAGATTTACTTCCTAATGGAGAACCTAACCAATAGTTTATAAATAAAACTAAAAAACGAAACCTACCTCTAGATTTCATGTGCTGTCATTATAGCGTATATTAGGTATTTGGAGTTAAATTACAAACAACAGAAATAAAAAGTGGGAGGTTGTTATTTATGGACGTTAACGAACATGTTATAATTTGAGATGTGGTACAAAAAATATTCTTAACACAAACATTTTTTATATGTCAGTTCATTTTTGGTAGAGCAGCACAAAGTAGCATTTTCACTATATCTCTAAATCACTATTATTTATATTTAAACAAAAGCATTAAAACATTAATTGGCTAAACTTTTTAAGAGTGGCATTAATATTGTTTTGCCCCGTGGACTGGGCTATCTATCGGGCGCGTCCCCAGGTGGCGGATAGGGGAACGGCCAAGGGACTGTCGCCGGTTCCTTGGTCAGTGACAGATAAGTAGGGTGAGGAGAGCTAAACCTTCCCAAAAGCCTTTGCAGCATGCCACCGCGGACCAGCCTACCCAAGCTAAGGTGTAAGGAATCGTGCCGACAGCTGAATGGCCGCGGGGTGACATGCGGCCACGAACGATCCCCTTGGGGAACCGGGCGGAGCCCCATTGTAATTAGCCTTCCTCTGGTAATGCGGGGCCTTGTCAGAGGTGACCAACCCTTCCCTTGCTACTCGTGGGAACACACAAACACGAAAACAAAAACAAATGCTGGATAGAAGTGCTCTCCTCAATCAAAAGCAGTAGCTGGGGATGAACTTGAATGTCCACCCCAAAATAGTGCACAGAATGAGGCTGGACATGGAAGATCACCTCGAGATAAAACACAAAGGCGAAAGCGCATTTGCGGCGCCGAAGCCAAAAGGAGGAAGGGAGCGAAGGAAACAGGGGTGGCAGCAACTACAAGTGCACCTCCCTCCCCCACTCCACCCCCAACAGCAAAGGCACTTCCTGCGGCGGGCGCCAAGAGCTTAGCCTTGAATAAAGGTAAGGAGCCAGCTGCTCCTGCAGGAAAGTGCCCTCGCCTGAGCACCTCCACAAATGTCGCCGCTCCTTACAAAACCTTTGCGGATGCCGCCTTGAGACACCTCAAGGTTGCTATTATAGATGAGACTAGCCCGTACGGTAAGGTTACCGCAGAACGGGAGAGAATCATTAAAAACCAACTGCTAAAGGAACTGGACAAGATCATCTTCTACGCCTCCAGCAGCAACAGCAAAGCGCCCACGTTTAAGTCGTGGACATACTCTAGTGAAATCATCAGAGTGGTCTGCGATGACGACGGGACGCTAGAGTGACTGAAAAAAGCAGCAAAAAACCTCAAGCCGTGGAAGGAAGCATGACTGGAGGTCGTTAGCGTGGATGGGCTCCCTAGGCTGACCAAGGCCTCGCTCTGGATCCCGGAAAACGTCCACAAGACGACATCCGGTGAAAAAGAGAGGGTGCTTGGTCAGCTTAGGATGCAGAACCCTGATCTGACGGTGGCAAGATGGTGCACTTCACTTTCCACCATGAGGTTAAGGTGAACCCAGGAGGACACCTCTTCGTCTTCCGAAAATAGCGAGGTCGCCTCTCCCCTAGCGGAGGAGCGGATGGACCTCTAAAGAAAATCCAACTCCATCCACCCTACTCATGGGCAACGACGTTGGAAAAAAGGTAAATATTATACAATGCAACCTCCAACACAAAAAGGCAGCAACAGCAACACTATTTCGCCACCTTGATGTATTGGAGGATGCTTTGATCCAGGAGCCCTAGATAATAAAGACCAAAATTACTGGTTTCAGTAGCCTAAAGTGTCAAATTTTTAGCCTACCAAGCAATCAGCAGCCTAGGACAGCTGTTTACGTCCCAAGGAAATACAGAGCCTTTCTGATGGCACAATTCTGCACCTCAGACCTTACTGCGGTTAAAGTGAAATGTCCAGATGGAAGAGGCGAATATACGGCGTTGGTACTTGCAGATGCAGCCACCCTACCACCGACTAAAGAGATGGAGGTACTAGTGGATCACTGCCTCAACAAGAGAGTGGAGCTGATATTGGGTTGCGACTCAAACTCTCACCACTTGAGCTGGAGCAGCAAGGATATAATCGCCCGAGGTAAGTCTCTTTATGAAGTAATATTGTTTGTCTGAAATACCTTATTATTTCAAATTTCAAATTGACTGAAAACGTTGGAATGATCTTCAGTTCCTGGTAGCATGTCTTTCATAAAATATCTGACAATTTCTAGATTCTTCAATAAAAAATAATCAAACACAGAGTAGGCCAATATCAAAGTATCCACCCGTGCAAACTTAATCTGCATTTTAACTATTATTGGCTTTTTATTCCATAAAAACGTCTCCGATAAGGATTGTTTTTATGGCATTTATCATTACAGATAAGGCGCAACGACATCTCTATTCTAAAGGATGGAAGATTAGCAATCTTGCAGATTTTGTTCCTTGATCTCGAAAATTTACTAGGGTGCAGTACCAAGAACATATTCTACCTAAATTATGAAATTTTCTGTATGGTTCTTGTGGTATATTGATGATTCTCTTTGCTATTTTTGGAGAATCAAACCACAAAGTGTAATTATGATGTTACTTCGAAAAACCCACCGGAAAAGTTGTGGTATATATGGAATGACAATATTTGATTACTATTTTCAAAAACCATCGTTACATTTTATGAACAAATCGCTAAGCCGCAATTACCAGTGCTGATTTTTATCACTACATACAGATTTATATCAACTGAAATCGAAATGAAAAAAAAAATGAATTACGAATTAAAATTTCAGATAGATTTGAGCTGGGGAAAATAGTTTTACAAAAATTCTCTCTCTAATTTTTACACAAGAAACATAAGAATTTTAGTACGACCATGGACCATACTTAAATGAAAATTTTTTACCATCGGTCATAATTTAACAATAAAAATTAATGTTTGACCGAACTAAATTTACCTAATATAAATAAAAAAGTTTATGTTCTCTCCACAAATCTCTGTCACTTTAAACGTGTCCATTTGTACTAGTGTACGTGTGTGTGTGAATGGCCTCTGTTATAGTGATATCAGCTAAAATATTAAATTGACCGTCACAGAATAAAAATATTAAGTATATGCATATCTATATATGTATATACTTATTTAATTTAGATTTATTTATGAAATTTTCCACAGTTGATATATTTGTGAAAAGTGGAGAACTAAAACAATTCAGAGAATTGTAAGATTCCGAAATTGCTAGTGCACTCAAAGAAAATATGATTTAGATCTCCTAATAATGCATTGTTACAGGAGCAAATGATGGAAGTATATTTTTTTCTATAACCAAAATAAACAGTATGAAAAATCTTAATTGGCGAAGTTAATGATATACTGCATGTTTTAGCGAAGTGGGCGTAAGAAGTAAGAATGCTTCCAATTGGTTCTTTAAAAACATAATATGTTTTTTAGTAATTAAGGTATGATAAACATAAGTTATTAGTCGTTATACTGCATACCTACTATCTTTACCATAAGGCCGCAGTGCATTTTTACTCAAATATATTCAAATACAATTTATAATAATTAATAATTTTTCAATCCCCAAAATAGTATCATATATCTAAATCTTGATTCAGAAACCTTGAATAGCTTGCAGAACTGACTTGGAGTCACATATAATTGCGCTTTTGATATGGTGCAAACTTCTACAAAAAATATAGAACATATAGAAAAAAATCTTACACCAAAATGGTTTGCTCAATGCCCGTATATTCTCGAATCTTATGTTAGTGACCATTAAAAAATATTATTAATTAAAAATAATAAATATAACGTGTAGCAGGATTCCCGATAATTAGTTCAACGTGGCAACTACGCTTTTTGGTTGACCCGCTTTTTTAAACTGTCCGTTAGGGTAGTGTGTTGATTAGTTCTTTAAATACGTAAGACTCTTTTTCATTTACCGGCTTTTCTCATTACTATTTGTATATTTACCTTTACTTTTTTAACCATAAATATAAATTTTTGTGATTGAATAAATCGTTACTAAACGGAAGAATTTACGTAAAAACCACCCTCCGACGATTTTTACATTGTCAACCTCTTACAAACGTCTAAAAACTAAATATGTATATAGAATCAAAATACTGAGACTTGAAAAATATTTATAAACAACACATCACCTTTTACCTGACCTAATTAGAAAGTCTATGACTAACCTTTCTGTTGAAATTTTTTTTATGTATTTCCGTTCTCTGTTTTTTCTTTCAATATTTAACAAAAATATTAAGACTGACGTTATAAATAAAGTAACAGGAGCAAAAATGAGTGCAAATTTCAAGAACCCACTAAACTTTTATTGTCTAATAACAAAAAATATTTTAAGAAATAAATCAGTTCTGAAAATAAAATAGATTCAGGGTTTTAAAAAACACAAAAAGTGTGTAGGTATGTATATCGAAAAAAAGAAACTATTTCACGACTTACATGGAATATATATGGTATGATACGCGACTGAAATTTTCACTAGTAGTCACTGAACTAATTTTTAATACAAATAATGTAAAATTCAAGTCACTTACGAATAAATTTAGTTAAATTATAAAAAACAACGCTTAAATCACAAAATCATTGCACTTTTTGTACCAGGTTCAGTTTGTGGTTATAATCAGACTGAGCAGACTCGCTTAGTAAAGATGTTTAAAACTAAGAATAGAACACTGTCCATGAGTGTAGATGTTTATAGATTGTCTCTTCAAAGTTAACCCCACTTTACTTCTTTCTCCTTTTTGTGTTACACATGTTTGTTTTTTATAACATTTTCGGTAATATCACCTCAGTTTTTCGTTTGTTTTTGTTTTAAGATTGACAGCATTTAATAATTATTATGAGGTCTCGTTTTTCACGTCAGATTGAATTGTTCTTCGGCACATCTGGTGTGATAACTAATATGACTGGTTTAATTTCATACTTGAAGGGAGTACGTGTAAATGATCACACCGAAATCTGATGATGATTAATTACGATCGAGACGTCCGGGGATATATAACTGGGAGGCTTTTACAATTAATAAAGAAATAAAACTCAAACATTTTGTTTTAGAAACTCATTTTACTAAATTGTTATTTTAGCCACTTTATGCATCTCAGATTGTGGGTTTTTAAGCAATATAATCAAGATAAATTGGAGTTTCCATTAATTGTTCATGACTAATTTCAACTGAAAGATTTGAAAAGTAAAAAATCACTTTCAAATTAAACAATACAGATTTATTCAAAGCGTTTATTCCAAAGATCGTAAACTAGTCCTGATACGGTGGGAAGCTACATTTCCGACACAGAAAGAGAATATAGTATATTACACTAAAAGGGTGGAAAGTTTGAGATTCCTGCAACATGCGCCATGATGAGGTTTATTTTTTTTAATTTTTGACCGAAAGTATTTTTTAATTCGCTTATTTAACGTCGGTCCATTTCTGCGACTTAGGCTAATCACCGAACCGGGAACACTCTAGCCCTAACCGGAAATTTTGACGAAACCACTAGTGTTCCATCCAGTGGTAGCGTTCTTTAACCAGCCCAACATCCATAGACTCGGGACCTCGGTTTTACGTCTCCTCTGAAATAGGGCATGTCTATATTATATCTCGTGCGTGCTCATTGGTATAATGCCTGCGAGCTGTGTATGCTACTCCGCTGCCGGCTGTACGGAACTTTGCGACGGTCTTCCTCTTTATGGTAAACTTTCCAAGTACTAAACATCTATGGTACTAACACTAACAACGTTCAACACTACTCGACTGTAGTTATCGCCAGGTTATCGCTTCAAAGGCGTTCCATTACAGTGCTGGGCTGGGTCGTCGCCCTTGCCGAAAATACGTATTTGCTACTTCTTCGGGGAGACAGAAAGTCCGCCATTTATGCTTTGATAGAAAAGCATGAATGTCGGACAGAAGCAGCAAGTACGTACTTTCAGCCGTGAATAAAGAAAAACAAATTCATGTTCACGATATTTTTATATCACTGGGATGGTTCTTTCTGTATTGGTTTTGCAATTGTCACTGAAAATTATCACTCTGTAGCATTTATGAATAAACTATATATCAATATAATAGAACACCTGGTTTGACAGGTCGGTCATATTGTGGTGGGTCCCCCGATCACTAGGAGTTGAAGTTTGTGTGTCTTGATACAAGTCGTCAGAAGCAAACATGAGCCCCGGAAAATATGCGAACTAAAAGAATTTCATCGCAACGAACCAATCAGGTGCTAATGTTAACGAACGAACATTAGTAATTTGTTAAAATAATACAACTACAGCGACATGGACACGCCCACCAGGGCTCATGTTTGCTTCTGTCGACTGTATTCTGATTAAACTTTGTAAAATAATGTCAATGTAATACTTATATATTTTATTTTAATGATAGAAACTTCACAAATAAACTCAAGGGATAGTCAGTAAACTGTCTCTGAATATTCAGGTGCACAGAAAAATCTATTAAATCGCTTAAATTAAACAGCTGAAAAACGAAAAAATATACCTCACGTCTCTCTCCACGCATTCCACACTTAGCACTACAAAAATATGGCATTTTAGATAATTTTAGGAACTTGTTACAAATTAAAGCCTAACTGTCATCCGTTGTTCATCAGTAAATAATGAAAACTGAATAAAATATGACACGAGGACCCAGAGCAATTTGGCCGCCCTGTCGGTGACGTCATTCTGGAATATAGATTGGAACAAATAAAACAAAATAAGGCAGTTTTCAGATTTCCCTTACTTTCTTTTCGAATTGGAAAAGATTTTGTACTTTTCGTTTATTCTGGAAATTCCGAAAAGTCCTTCAAAGCCGAATTGATTGTTGATACACTCAACAGTTTTATTAAGTAAAAAAAGAAAATAACTCGATTCCTGTATCATTCCAATAGTATGGAGCCTCTTAGAATTGGATGAAAACAATTCGAGTTTAATCGTTGAATCGTGAAAACTAAAAAAAAAAGCATTTTATGGTTTATAAATAGAAATAAAACTTTCTATGATGTATGTACAATCCAAAAATAATTTGCATCCACATCAAAGAAACAGTGCCAGAAAAACAAATTTGAAAAATAGGTAGACTCTGGTGTTCTTTAAAATTACTTCATGATGAAGAAGAAACTATATGACCATAGGTTAAGAGATCCATCGAGGGTTCTTATGAAAATAGTACACTTCAAGTGTAGTATTGTGTTGATATGCTGGTTATCGCTCTGTGCTAAAACAAAAAAATTAGTGGAAAACTGCATTGAAAAACTATTGTTTCTAGATTAAAGTATACTTTAAAATGTGCTGCTTCATGTGAGTAATAATTCGATTTGTCTTGTTACTGTTATCATCCGCTTTATTGGATGAACATAAATTGCTCTTCAAATTCAAAAGTCAAGTTTTTGTCTTGGTGATAATCGTTTATTAATTACCAGTGGTGGAACATGACATTCAACAATGAATGATTCTACGAAATGTAGTAAATGCAAAGAGAACAAAAGTGATGGATTGGTTGGATGTGAAGGCGTATGTTCAAAGCGATTTCATTATTCATGTGTAGGATTGACAAGACATCAGGTGTTGAAATTTGTATGCTTGATAAAAGTAAGAATCTATTTTTTTATGCCACCAATGTAAAAAGAAATGCGATATTGGGGATAAATGTAGTACAAGAAAAGATTATGAGCATCAGTTAACAATAATTGTTATGGAATTCATGCAGAAAGAGATTAAAAAAAAGATTGTTGATCTACCTGCGGCAGAGGATGGAATTATAGATACCCTAAAAAATGAGCTGAATCAGGAGATACTGCCGAATATTCGATTGGATGTTGCTTTTACCAACCCTTATATTTGAATCCTGGTCCTACTCCTCCATTTTCTCATGTTTTCAAAAAACAACCTTCTTACATAATCAGGCCAAAAAATAAACAAGATTCTGTTGCAGTAAAGAATGATTTGATTAAAAGTATCTTAATCAACCCTGTTTCTACGGATATAAACATTACTAAGGAAATTAGCGTTAAAGACGGTGGGCTAATGGTAAGCTGTGATAAGCCTCAAGATTGTGACAAACTGGAGGAAAATAGTTGATGAGAATAAAATTCGTGTTCTAAATTCACGATTTAAAATTATAGGCCTGTCGGAATAGCTGTCAAGTACTTAAAGAGCTTGTTAATCGTATAAAAATACAATATAAAGATGATATAACAGGTGATCTCAAAGTAATTTTCAACTTTCTGTTAAAGGAAAATGGCAAGCTGCATCAGACAGTTATACAATGTAACATAATCTCTACCTATAAACAAACTTTATCTCTGAGGAAACTGTTCGTATAGTTTACATCGATAATTAGTTCTTTGTTAATAACGCTTTAACTTGCAAATTATTCCTCTAAAGACATTGTAGTGATAATAGCTCGTTTCAAAAAAAAGGTTTTTCAGTCAAAATATTTTTCGTCTTGGAACTTTTTTTTTGTTAAATCCACGGAATAATTTTTTTTAAAGTAAAGTATCGTTAAAATTACAGTTTTAGTTGAATTTTAAACAATGTGAAATTTCATTTATCACATTTAGTAAAGGGCGTTACCAATAGATATTGCATAATAATTTTATAATACTATCAACGCCGTACAAAGTTAGTTTTTAAAAGATTTTCAAAAACGTGACCATTTGCGCGAATACGCTGAAACCGGTCTACAATTATTGTCCGGATTGGTTAATAGACGTTAATAGTATAAACTATTATTCGATGTCTAAAAAAGTAGGTAACTATTTTTTCTACCACCATGCGAAAAGTACATAGTTAAGGCACACTAGGAAGTACATAAAATTTCACTTTATGCATCAGTGCGTGAAGAAGAAGTTCCCATTTTTATGTTGTTATAGTCATAGAAAATTATATAGGGTTGTCCAAAAAAAACCGGAATTTCCTTTTTTATTGATATTTTTTTTATTTATAGGTCGATTTTATTGATGTCGGTTTTGTTTAAAAGATAATTGATCAAGACACACTACTAATCTAATATTTCGCGTTTTGTTTAAAAAACAAACTGGCGGACACATCCAAAACTTTATCAAACTTAAAAACTGACTGGAAATTTTTTGTTTCGCTCTGTATATGTTTGCGAATTATTTTACGAAAGTCCAGACATTTGTGAATGTAACGAGAGATCAAACATAGAAATCGGTCAAAAATTGTCTGATGTATGGCTCGAAAAAAACAAGTATGTTATTACATAGTGAATTTTAATTCCTATCGACATTTTCCAAAATCAAGTGGGCGAAATATTAGATTAGTAGTGTGTCTTGATCAATTATCTTTTAAACAAAACCGACATCAATCAAATCGACCTATAAATAAAAAAAATATCAATAAAAAAGGAAATTCCGGTTTTTTTTGGACAACCCTATATATTTTTATATGACTATAACAACATAAAAATGGGAACTTTTTCTTCACGCACTGATGCATAAAGTGAAATTTTATGTACTTCCTAGTGTGCCTTAACTATGTACTTTTCGCATGGTGGTAGAAAAAATAGTTACCTACTTTTTTAGACATCGAATAATAGTTTATACTATTAACGTCTATTAACCAATCCGGACAATAATTGTAGACCGGTTTCAGCGTATTCGCGCAAATGGTCACGTTTTTGAAAATCTTTTAAAAACTAACTTTTGGACAACCCTATATAATAAATGCAATGGGTATTAAATCTGAGTTTTTTGTAGGTATATCTAATATTGAAAGATTCGGTTAAGTATCCAGCTAGGTAATATTATGTAATTAGAACCTACTTTTTACGTTTCAAAGACTTTTGAAGGTGTTTGTTAAACGTCACGTATTACGTCGAACGACACTCATAAGGCACATTCCTCCATCTCATGAATAATACAATTGCGGCAAAATTAATATGATAACAATATTTAGATGCATTATGATGGTTCGAAATTTTTTCATTTCAGATTGATAGCTTTACGTTTTTCGAGCTTTGAGTGAAACACGTACTGTAACTCGTTCAGTAGACGCGAGGTCAAAATGTAATGAGTTGCAAAGTATTACTAACGACCTAAGGAATCATTATCTCTGCAGCTCCCGAAACACCTACTCGTGCAAACTTTAGATATATGGATCGACTAGATTTATATTATTCGTAACTAAGCCATCTCAGCTGTGTCTTGAATGTAAAAAAATAAAATTACGGTAAATTCAACGCAACAACAATATTTAGATGTATAAATTATTTTGGCTCCATATTTGCTTAATTCAGTTCGATACCATATACGGTTCTCGAGTTATGAACGAAACTACAGTGTTTCGTCTCGCTTATTAGGCACGAGGTCGAAGTGAAATAAGTTGCAAAGTATTACTAACACTCTGAGGAATCTGTAGATATAACTAAATCTCTTATCCCATATGACCTTAAAGAATTTTGTATCTGAGTGCAGGTCTTTTAGTAACAATTTTAAAATATTTTTCATAGTTAATTCATAAAACGCAAAAAATGCAAATTCAGTTACAATGTAGGTATACATAAAAAGCAATCTTAAACACGCATACCAAAAACAAATAAATTAATCTCGTGTGAGTTAATACAATAGAACCATTTGTTCCGTCGAAATTATGACGCTGACTGATTGCAGTCTTAAGCCTTGTCCACACCAAAGAAACACAGAGGAACATTTTGTTGCTGGCTGCCGCAACCTGTTTATGGAAACAGAAACAACAGCAAAAGTTCCGTAAACATTCTGTCTACACCAAAGTAACTCATTCTTGTGAATGTTTCGTTCTGTTGCTGCAACAGGAAACGTTGTGTCTACACCAGTGCAGTGTGACATCCTAGTTTCAAACAATGTGGTGCGACAAAATATGCTCCAGCACCAGATTTTTGATATGTGCGATATATTTTTTTTCTCCTTGTAGAACTGTTTTTTATTTATCTTTTAACTTCATCAACACTAACACCATCGCCAATCCCATTACATATCTCCACCCACAAATCCTGTTTTTTCTAACGGTTTTTATACCTTTTATCCCGTGGATTCCACAAACACTACTCATTTCGGTATAATTCAATTAAACATATACTATATTTTCTGTTGTGCATTTAAACAGCATATTTTTTATTGTTTGTTAGTTAATGTTTTTATTATTGATAAGCTAAATCAAGTTGAGTGATATTTTCGGCAACGATGTGTCGGCTTCACGACATAAGTTTCAAGTTAAAGGAACAAGCAACAGTATGTCCACACTGATAAAGATACCGTTGAGAGACAGAAAATGTTTACCAATGTTTCTATATCTCCTTTCATTTTTGCCGCTAAATATGGAAACAAGCAGCTCATAGGAACTTTTGTTGCTGCAACAGTAAACAACGAGGAACTTAATGAACTTTCGGCAACATTGAGAAACATGTTCCAGGAACAAGCAGCATAAACATAATGTTCCTATGTGTTGCTTTCGGTGTGGACGTGGCTTTAGAAAACAAACAAATATCACCACAAACTAATTTTGGCATAGTTCTGATAGAGTTAGATAAAGTGATTATAAAATACTAAAACTCATAAACTTACTAGAAAATGCTTTTTAAAAAATTTAAATCACCCACCCCTACGTATCACTAATTTTGAAAGGGGTTAATGGTTTTTACTTCTACAACTTCTATGACAGTGCGCGACATAAAACTCACAGTCTGCCGAACGCTGCGTAAAGACGATCAAATCAGTCTAATGTAATGGAGTAAGAGCGCCATTATATTATATTTCTCTATGAAGAGCGCTTTCAGACGAGATACTTTGTGGCCCGCTACCAGTGTCTGAAAAGAATCGCGCGGCTAAAAACACATTAATATAAATAGACGCATTCACACGAGACACAGATAAGAAATACGTGGTGTTTAATGTATTGTTACGCGAGTGCCCCAGTGAACTTCCCATATGAGACGACTATGACTCCTCTGCCTAATAGTCGAGAACTTTCGGGAGACTACCTAGCCCGCGCCCTCCCGCTTGTCGAGAGAGTTCTAGTCTATCCAGCGTCTTCGGCAGAACGAGAGATTTCTAGAAATCTACCCCACGCGCGATATAAATAGACGAGCATCGCTGCACACATATAGTAGTCCAAAAGTTGGAAGAGGAACAAGAGAACGATCCCGACTTGAAGAAAATCCGACATAGGAAAAAGAAAAACTGTCGTCCTACTTGACAGGAGATTTCAAGATACTCGCCAACGATGAAATCGTATTGGGCCCAGTGGGACTCGCTGGTTCTGGAAAACGGTTTGCTACAGCAAGTAATCGAGAGCGATGAGGGTTCCGAAAGTAGAAGACAGTTGGTGATTCCAAGAACAAGGATAGTAGCAGTACTGCGGAAATTACACGACAGTCCATCAGGAGGACATCTAGGTGTGAAAAAGACCCTCTAGAGGGTGCGAGAACGGTTTTACTGGATGCACAGTTCCGAAGATGTGAAGGACTGGTGTAAGAAGTGCCACCTATGCCACGACCAATGGACCGCACGGGAGAAGAAAGGCTCCTATGAAGCAGTACAATGTTTCCACCGACAGCAAATGGCAGCAGGTAGATTTTGGTGGTGATGGACTATTTCACAAAATGGGTAGAAGCGTATGCCATTCCAAACCAAGAAGCCGTAACTGTTGCCTACGTGCTTGTGAATGAGTTCATTTACCAATATGGAGTGCCCCTAGAAATACACAGCGAACAGGGCAGAAACTTCGAAAGTCAGCTGTTTCAGGAAGCTTGTGATAAGCTAGGTATGAAGAAAACAAGAGCTACGGATTTATATCCACAGTCGGACGAAATGGTAGAACGAATGAACAGAACTCTTGGCAAATACTTGTCTAAAGTAGTATCTAACCATCAGCGAGATTGGGACCAGTATCTCTCGCCATTTGCGATGGCCTACAGATCCGCCATCAACGAGTCTACCGGCCCAACACCAGCAAAAGTTCTGTTCGGACGCGAAATGAGATTACCCTGCGACCTTGAATTCGGATGCCGACCCGGAGAAGACATAGCTGGTGAAGATTACCTAACCCAACTGAGAAAAAGAATGGACGACAACCACGAGCTGGTTCGATCGAATCTCCAGATCGCTAGCGATAGGATAAAGAAAAGGTACAATACGCAAGCTACAGAAGGAGGTTTCCACGAATGAGACAAAGTCTGGCTGCATAACCCAAGAAGACAAAAGGGGCTTTCCACAAAGTTGCAGAAAGCTTGGGACGGTCCGTACCTCGTGAAGAAAAGAATCAACGACGTCATTTATCGCATCACCAAGATCCCAACCGGAAAGCCAAAGGTGGTACACCGTAATCGATTAGCGCCATTCGAGGGTGACCACGATGAGGAAATAAAACAGCTCCAAGAAGTAGTCGATCCTGCTTTTGTAGAGTTCATGGGTGCTTATGGTGGTACCGGAAAAGCAAGATACGGCGTTACCACGGAGAAAGACCTGCTCAACGTTCCGGAGAAATATTCACTAGCAATAAACATCCCTGCCAGCGTAACCGATCCGCGCGGACTGCCATCTCTGTTTATAAAGAAGAGTGGCGCAAGACTTTTGGAAAACCAGTTACCAGTACCAGGTAAAGCTTTAAAGCTACAAGATGGGTCCCGTTACAATTTCCACCTAGTGACGAGGAACACCTTCGAGGAAAGACCAACGTACGAGAATGTCTGGGAAGCTTTACTAATCTTGAGGGAGCATGTGCTTGAATTGAAGGTGCATAGGCTAGCCATGCCCAAGATTGAATGTAGTCATTTGGATTGGCGAATAATTCGTAACATGGTAGAAGTTATCTTCCGAGACACCGAAGTGCAGGTACTTGTCTGCGGCCATGCACAGGTGGCAAAGTCAACGGAGAAGACGGTCGCATGTTACTTCCATGCAACTGGAAAATGTAACAAGGGAACTAGTTGACGATACAGTCATCTCGTCTCAGTTTCCTAGTTAGTTCCAGGAGGAACTGTCTCTTAAGGAGGGGGCAATGTTACGCGAGTACCCCAGTGAACTTTCCTACCCCGCGCCCTCCCACTTGTCGAGAGAGTTCGAGTCTATACAGCGTCTTCGGCAGAGCGAGAGATTTCTAGAAATCTACACCACGCGCGATATAAATAGACGAGCATCGCTGCACACATATAGTCGTCATATAGATGGACAGTTATGCCCGTATTCACCAAAGTAAAATATCTACAATTAACTTTTAATTGTGGTTAAGCAGCTAATTTCGTATTCACCAATTTTTAAATCAGAGAATTAGTGCTTAAACAAGAAATTAACTTAATCGGCCAAATTTGAGCGGTTTTAAAGATAATCGCCGTTTATTCTGACAGAAGTGAACATAACAATCAAACAATATAACCCAATATAATACAATTTTTGATTTTTCGTTGGTTTATTTTTTTCTGGAACAAGGAAAATATTGAAGATCAGCAGTGTATGACGATGATTTGGACGTTATGGACATTATTGCAGATGACTTTACTAGAAAGAACTAATTATTTTCAAACAATGGATGAATACAACTTTTATAAAAGATTTAGACTGATCAAGCCTATTTGTAATTAGTATGATGACTATACCACCCCAGTAGGGTAGTCCCAAATAAAATACCAAGTAACTTTGAATTAAAAGGTTTTTTTATTTTTTAGTAACAATACAGTAAGGTTAAATCGATCTTTAAAAATGTAAAGTGTTAGCAATATCTGCCAATACAAGCTAAAACATTCGTATTTTGGGTGGTGACACTGAGAAAATATCCATGTTGCCAAGTTGTAAATCAAAGTTAACCCCTGATTGCTTAATTTTACCAAACAACAATTTGGTGAATAGCAATTTGGCATATTCAAGATTACTTATTTAATCACAGTTACCTAATCATGATTAGAGTTGAAGTTGGTGAATACGGCCATTAGTGTTTATACTGGAAAGCAATTGCGCATCGATGCGATCGATTTCACGATAAAAAATAGGATGGTGCAACTGATGAAAATTTGCCTAGTTCGGCATTATCTGCTTTACAGGTTTGCAATAAAGATATTTATCCAAATATATACCTACCTAGCTCTGTATCTTATCCCCTGTGAGTGTAGAAGAAAGAAGTTTTTTAACCCTTAAAAGGCTGAAAACGTGACAGCAACAACAAGAAAGATTAGTAGCATCAGCATTGTTACATAAATTAAGATGCTGTACTAGAAAGATTTGCAAAAATTAAAAAGAGGCATTTAGATTTGATTTTGTAAATTTAAATTTATATTTCCTTTTTAACTTTGTGAGTACTTGTCAAAGAAGATATGTAATAGATGTTTATGTTATTTTTTCATTTGTGACTTGTTTGTCCAAAGAAGTTGTTTATTAGTTGTAAGATAGGTAACAGGTAATATAATAGACGTTTATGGCTGTTTGCCCGAAAAAGTTAAATTCTAGACCGGAAGGTAGTGACAGATTTTCGGACGGACGTATATGAGGTATCGATAATTAGCAATAAATTATTGACTTTTATAATATATGAAGAACATGGAGTTATTCATTAATGTATGGCTTATTATCCCCAGAATATCCATACCTCAAAATACTCCTAGAGTCATACTGGAAGAAATCACGTCTCAGTCACATCACATTTTTGTAAAAAGAAGGGTCACTTCAAAAGGGAATGTTTTAAATATAAAGCATTGAGAAATAGCAAGGAAAAAGCGAATGTTATCACTGAGGGAAACACTGAAGAAAAAGAGATGCATGTTTCATGGTTGAAGAATAATGCTTGAGCTTAAGAGACGTACAAGGGCAATCTACTTCGTGGTTCATAGATTTGGGAGCGACGAGTCATATGGTAAATTTTAAAGATTTTTTCAAGATCTTTGACGAAAGTAAAAAGGGTATCGTGCGACAGGCGGAAAAAGGACAATATTCCAAAGTTCAAGGAATGGGTTCAGGCGATATTAAGTGTTCAATTGGTACGGAAATCACAAGTTTGGGAATAGATGATGTACTATTTGTTCCGCAACTGGATTGTAACTTAATATCGGTGGCCACTGCAAAACTTTCGCCAGAACTATACAAACTGAAAACATTTGAACAAGTTTTGAAAACTAGTGAAGACCATAATGAAAATTGTCAGCATTCGTGGCATCGACGATTTGGACATCGGGGAATCGAAGCTATCAAACACTTGGAAGAAAAAGACTTAGCAATCGGGATAAAAATTACAGATTGCGGGATACGGAAGACTTGTGAATGCTGTATAAAAGTTAAGATTACACGAAAAAGTTTTTCAAAGCAATCAAATAGCAACACATTTTCAATTTTAGACCTAATTTATACAGATGTTTGTGGGCCTATGCAAACTATAACACCTGGAAATAAAAAATATATTCTTACATTAATTGATGATTTTTCCCGATATCCTGTCGTTTATCTCATGAGTAAGAAAAATGATACCGAAAAGTATATAAAGGAATTCATCGAATTAATGAGTACTCAGTTTAATAAAATACCAAAATTAATTAGGTCGGATAGAGGAGGGGAATATGTGAACAGTTCTTTAAGAAATTATTTAAAGGGTAAGGGTAGTAATTAAAGTGTAAATTTTAATAAATTGCTCAAAATTATACATAATGATTCAAAAAACGGATTCGAGTTTTTTTAATTTTTGCGTTTTCTGAGAAGATTTACCATAGTAACATATTTTTTTTTTTTCACCATCGGAAAGTAGAGATTTCAACGAACAGAAACCACACCAACTTTTTGAAAAAAGCTGATATTTTGACGGGTGAATTTTCGATTGAAAATTAGGGTGTTTTTTCGATATTAATTCAAAATAAGGTGAAAAAATAAATATTTTTAATTAAATAAATTACAGCGTATTTGGGACATAAAAAGGTAAGTTTTCACAAAATTTCGTTAAAAAAAAAAATTTTTGTGAAAGATAAAAATAAAAAACCAAAAACTTGGTTTTTTGAATTTTTCACATAAATTTTGAGGTTATGTGAAAAAAGTGTAAATACAAAAGTTTTAGATCTTTTTATTATCTACAACTTTTCCATTTGACTTTTTTCGATAGGACTTTTAGTTTTGCTGGAAATCGAGAAAAACCGTTTTTTACCCTTAAAAACTCACCCCCATCCCCTTCCCAACCTCAGATCGCCCGTAAATTATTTTTCCTTTCATTTTTATCATATTTCCCTCCTTTTCTAATGGGTTTCATTCTATTATAATTTTTTTTCACTTTTCATTATTTTTAAAGGCTTCTACCCTGGACTAATCGTCAACAGTTGCGGAATATATTGCATTAGCAGAAGCATGCCAAGAGGCGATTAATAAAAGAATTTCTAGAAAAAGAACCAGATACAGTCATTTTTGAAGATAATCAGAGTTGCTTAAAACAAATATCAAATCGCAGATTCAATAACCGTACAAAACATATTGATACAAAATATCATTTTGTCAAAGATCTTGATAAAAATAAAGTTATAGACTTCAGGCACTGTTCAACAGAAGATATAATTGCAGATATGCTGACCAAACCATTAAATAGGGTCAAATTAAATTACTTGATGAAAAAAGGAGGACTAGTTAATTGATTTATCAACATTTAATTATTATTAAAGTTGAGAAGGGGTGTTGTAATTACAACATTAATAATAATTTGAAAGGGTTGCTATTTGATTCTATAAGTAATATAAAAACGACTACTTCTGGATATTACAGCAGCACAAGTCTCCAACTCCATCAATCAGCAAGTATGTATACGAGATTTGCATACTAATTTCTGTTACTCTGTATATATTAGAAGAATTTTTTCGTATATGGCATTTTCAGCATTCACTAATATTCTATAATAATTTTTTTCAATACCTTGCATCGCAACTATTATGTAAGCGAAGAAATAGCAGACTTACTATTTTTTATTCATTTATTTAACGTCGTTTTTTTTTTTTATTTAAAACATACATAACCCCGCATCAACTACTACGAGTTATTAGCAGGGGAGACATTTACATGTAGTGTGGTATATATTATATGATATCACAATTTAAATTTTTGATGTCAAGTTTATGTCTTTCAGGTATAATAGCACTTCGTTTCCGGTTGAGGAGAGAATTGACTTTAAAGAGTTTCCTAACTTGTGGTCGGTTTATTTCTGCTATTTCACTTGGAATTAAATCTTTGTCCCTTGGCAAAGTGATTCTTTTCAAAGTTTTAAGTTATATTCAAAGATATTGGTGGTGTGTCGTGGAATATTTTAGCTTTTACGAATAAATTCTATTTAATATAGGTACACAGTTGGTTCATCAATGTACTAAATAAATAACACTCTATGAACAGGAATAATTATACGTTAAAAATATACAGTTTATTACTTACTTTGAAAAAGTACGAATTGTCAAGGTGTATTTCCAGATAGTTTTAGTATTGTTGCTGTTGTTATGAGCGTAACCAAACCGAACTAAAAGGTAAAAAAATTGTTTAATAGGGATACCTGATAAACTTCGGTTTTGATAATTTTTTGTTTTGAAGAGATTGTATGACATCAAATGGAGCACTATATTTTGTTTTTATTGACTGCGTTAATTACCCTCGTTGTGTTATATAGTCGAGATGTGTGATGTATGTATACAAATGGATATTTGTATTACCCTGTATAGGTATTTTATATTTAATTCAGCAAGGTGTTATAGCTTATCAGTTTTGGAACTAAACTAAAAAAGTGGTTCTTTTATTTTTAATATGTGTTCTGTTGTACCAGTCTTTAATTTTATATAGTATGGAATAAATCTCTGAAATGAGCAGTTGTAGTTATTTAATAATTTATAAAATATCTACCCATCGTGTTGGGGTCAATATGTTACAAGATGCAAATCCAATCCAGAATAAAATCTACTTGTATAATAGAAACTAACAAAAAATGTATAAGGTAAGTATTAAAAAATTTACTTATCAAATAATTTTTTTATTTCTCGACCTTCAATAAGTGTTTTTTCCCAAAATTGTACAAATATAATATACCTCAAAAAGTAGACTGGATCTTCGAGGGAATCTCAATTCAAATCTATTTTGATCAATTAGAACACAGCAACTGATAGTAGTTAATCAAATAAAACGCAATAATATTTATGTACGGTAAATTCTAATCACCCTGTGGGGTAAACTGAATGCTACAATTCTTTTGCAAATCATTCGTAGGACTTTCTCGATATTTGGTTTTTTGATTCATTCATCCATATCTTTGGGCGACGACCCGGCACTGTAGTGGAACGCATTTGATGCGGTAATTACAGTCATAGATTACAGTCAAGATGGTTAGTACTTGGATGGGTGACCGTACCAGGAAAAACCATCGTATAGGTTAGGTTAGAGAGTAGCACTAGGTATAATGTTGATATGCCGTCTTTCGGAAAAGGCGTAAAACCAAGGTCCCGAGTCCATGGATGTTGGGCTCGTTAAAGAACGCTACCACTGGCTGGAACACTACTGGGTGCACCAAAATTTCCGGTTGGGGGTAGAGTGTTCCCGGCGTTGGTGATTTAGCCTGTCGCAGATATGCCCACGTTAAATAACCGAATAAAAAAACCACATCTTTCTCTTTACAAAAGATACAAATTGTTACAAGAGCACGAATAAAAGTTACGCGTTATTATTTTGTTACTTGTTTATCACTTTTAATTTAATAACTGATAATGTTGATATTAATAATAAATAACTTTTTTAGTATATCAACTCACATCGCTAGAATTGTGGAATTTTCTTCAAAAAGTGTATCCTTTGTGAAGAGATTTTGGAATAAATGAAAAACGAAATATCGAAAATTAATTAGTCTTTCTAATCATTTGCAAAGAAAAAAGGTATAGCTTTCAGTTTGCCTTAAAGGGTGTTTAGAATTTATAGTAAGTATATAAATATTACTACATTCCAACCTGTATAATAAATTGTTCAAAAATTTAAATTCAAAATTCTTGTGATAATTTTTTGATGAATTTCCTACAATATGCTAAGAAAATCATTTCAAACGGTTGAAAATTAAAAGAGCTAGTTCTAATTGGAAAATCGTCAAAATTTCAAGTGTTGCGTTAATTTTATCCAAGAGTTTGTTCACATAAAAGAAATCTAATATGTTCTTGTTCCTAGAATAAATAAAATAAAAAGGCAAACGTACAACCCTTCACTATTAATTTTATTATACCACAAATAACGAATCTGAAAATAAATGTAATCAATCAAATATAATTGAACGAATTTAAATTAAATTTAATAAGATATTTATTCAGAAAATATACAAAATATAACTCTCTTAAAGACAATACATAATAAAAATCTTAAGTGAAGTTAATATTAGCCCCAAATGAGCAGATTTTTCATTACAAAGCATTTAATGGCAGTTCTTAATAAATATTTAATAAGCCATTTTCTGTAAAATAATCGTTGTTCAATTTATGAATTTCAATATTAGGTAATCTTTGAGTATTTAAATGTTTTAAAAAGTAAGGTAATTGTACTTTTGGATAGGCGTATCCTTGACATCCTTAAATAGATTATATTTAATTTAAATTTGCCCCAACCGTTTTTCTAATATCTAATGGACATACATTAAATTACGAATTTATGTACAAGTACTGAGTGGTCACTTTCAAAGAACACCAAAAGGAATAATTACTTTCAGATGTGGAAATTTACTTAAACAAAATATATGTAGTAATATTAAGCAGTCTTTCGTAATGACTATAACCAAATAGACATTCCATTTTCAGAGCGCAGAAATGACAAAAAATTCAGAAAGAATTTCATGTACGACAAATAAGATACTTAAGCCATTAGTTTAGACACCACATTATATTGACTATAACTGTACTTCAAGTATTTATAGTATCCGTCATTAGTCTTCAAAGAGTACGACAATGTATCAAAATAAATTAAATCACCAATTTTTCTGCTGTATGTATTAACACTGAGTACAAAAAATAAAATGAATAAAATTTATGACTGTCCCGTCGTTCAAATAGTAAAGTTAGCAAACTAGAGGCGGCATCATAATAGAATTTTTAATAGCTAGGTTATATTTATATTGCTTAAACTTATGATCACCGCTTATTTTACTTACAACCAACCGAAATATGAACTGACGAATTACAAATTTAAATGCTTATTTGGAGTTTATAAAAACTGTCATTGAATTCACATATATATATATATATATATAAATGGAAAAAAAATTTAGACACATATTTATACAAAATAAGTCTATACACCACAGAGAAACTAAGACATTAATTCCGATAGAATAAGCACGCATAAACAAGATACATAATTGAAATGAGAATAACACAAAACAACCATCTTAAAATGTATGCTAACACGGATTATAACTACATTTGTTATAATTTACAAAATGTACAAGTCTTAGAGCCTCTCTGTGCTACAATTACTTTTAATTTACAAATAAATTAAGTTATGGTTAATCAGTATCATTTCACAGGTGAGTGAAGGAAACATAAATATCTATTAATACTAAAAGTATAGTGCCGTATACAGAATAATCCGTCGAGGAATTTCTTGTGTGGGTTTTTCAGCTGGGTTATGGGCATGTTTTGGAGGGCGAAATCAATTGTAGGTTACAATATAAACAGCGTTTGGTATAAACGCTATTAGGATAATAAAAATATTAATAATTCTTAACAAACAGTTTTGATACAATAGCAATAAACAAAAAATAATTTTGAAAGCATTATAATAAAACTATGGGCCTTTTCAATAAATGATATCTTAAAAATACTATTTATTTGAAAGCTACTGTTATTTTCTCACTTTGAGTAGCTTTGTTTCGAATCTAAATGTCCCAAAGTTAAAGAAAAAGTTAGGAAATATTATGGTAATTTAAACACTTGGCTAACTTTAGGGTAGTGACGTCATATAGCCTGGAGTTACGTGGAGATGATAGGTGTGTTCTTTTTGGCTGAGATCTCAGCTGACTTCAGTAAAAGTGATCTGAGATAAAATGATGTGAATAAGCACCCCAAAAAAAGGCCTACTCAATTGAAACGAGCGATCTGCCAACGCATGCGTGAATTAGAGACATAAAACATATGACCTATCTGGAATATCTCCGATAACCATGCACGCATCAACCATTCCACTTAATTTCCGACTCAAGTCTAACTGATACCCCCTTACAACACATTCAGCATCGGTGAAGGGGGAGGAAAAATCTCTGCTCACTTTGAAGTGAGTAAATAAAAAAGAACGCGCAAAAGCTGGTCAAATACTGCTACGATGGAGGCCAAAAAATCTTAGGCTACTTGACGTCACGTTCAAAGCGCGCTTGCTTTCCACACTTCTGTTATTTTTTGGATAGCAATCCCTTTAAAAAAATACTCCAACTTAAAGCAATCAAAATATTACTGGAAAGGCCAATTAGTTAAGTAATGCTATTTTTCTTTCAGGGATTTTCCACACCAGCACGATACTACGAAAGTGGAATGGAATTATACCGCACCAAAGCGGTAAAATACACCAATTTAAAGATTTTATGTATTTTGGTCAAAAAAGTCAATTGATATAAAAAAATCTTAGCATCTAACGAAGAAGCCCTCTACTTGCCCTAGCAAAACATGAGAAAATTGGATAAAATTAGTGATATAATTGGTTCATTTGTTAAAAAAAACAATCAATAATAGGAGTGTTTTGTGAAAAAATGTATATGCTAGGAAAGAAATGGGTTCAGAATCATATAAAATTCAATGTGCTTTGACTAATTCCAATAATGTTTCGGTAAACAACATTGAACGTGGTGCTTCAATCATATCAGAATATTATATGACAGGACAGCACGATTGTGTCAAAATATTGCATACCTTAACAACATAGAACGCATTGGTGTCGGAAATCCTTTGCAATTTTGAATATCCAAATAGAAGATACATTAAATTGACTGTTACTACATACAATCTACGCAAATTTTATGATAGTTTTACTTTCTTTTTTCAGTGTTTCTACTGTCACTTTTTCTTCTCTTCATTTTTCCAGTGATAATGGTATTGTACCAAAACAAGTAGGTCGAGGAAATTAAAAACCTTTCGCAGTAAATGCAAAATTTTTCGATTCCATCAACATTTAAGACAAATATTAAAAATTCATAACTTTTATTCAAACAAAATCTCAATGTAAATTTTGGAAAAGCGTTCCAGAGCTAAGAGTTTTAAAATCAAATTGGAAAATTGAGAAAACCATAATTGAACAACAAGAAATACAATATTAATGCATAACTCAAAATACGCATATGAAGTGTGAAAATATTTTTTTAATAGTGTGTTTTTAGGTAACATTTTCTGCAGTTTTCGTATGTACTGTATTAATCAATACATAACTAAGAAATGCTTTTGAAATTATCAACAACTAGATGAAGTAATGAAAGTCCAAACGCAAATTGATTTTTTTATAGAAATTAATTATTATATACCTAAATACTTGTTAAAACCGTGATTATAACAAAACTAAATTAAATCGGAACCAATACAATGAACATTAAATTAAAACGATAGTTAAATACAGCATAATACAAAGTGGGTAGCTAAATAACTTGGAACAATGACAATAAAAAATTATTGAAAATTACTTACAATACAGTTATTTCACTTTATTTTGTCGGCAGTTGGTTCTGGAAGTTTATATTGATGCATATAATATCTAGGTCATGGTTAAAATATAGGAACAGATTTAACAACAAATTATATTCAATAGAAACTCATGGCAGGACTGCTGCATCCATACATTGTACCACATAGCTAATATTAAACATTGAAATCTTGTAAACTGTGATAGAAACCCATAAGAAATAAGGGGAAAAAATTTCACTATGAGAATGAGAATAAGATTTATCGTTTTACAAGGCAAATTGATCATGCAATCTACAAACGTAGACAGTTTTTATCGCGCCTTAATATATACCACAGTATACTAGCATGTGGAAGGTAATTTCGAAGATAAAGCTTTGCAGAAGCAGCATTTTTTCATTTTATATCGAGTTAAGTAAAAACATGTGGCACATCCCGTTAACTTAACCTTTTTCACTACGATGACCATCAAAGTATCAAAAGTTCGTTCCTGCAACACTGGACGAGTCTTTTTCTCGTTGACCATAGCTAAATTTTAAAAAAGTTCCTATCCATTACTCTGTTACGATTATGCTCTTTCCGCTGTTTGATAGTATAACGCAAACAAATAAATAAATTATACTCGTATATTGGTAATGCTTCTGAAAAATGGTCATGCATAAAATGTTTCCCTGATTTTACTAATTTTAAAAAAATATAAGAAAACTATACAATCATAATAATTGTAGAAATTCTCACATTCAATATAATTCTCTATCATATTTATAATAAAATGACGTGAAAATCTCTACAAAACGAACTGAAAACGTAAAATGTAGAACAAATCAACATGTTTTTTTAAAAGTTTACTGTCATTTACAATATTAAAAGTGCTTTCACTAATTCATAAAAAAATGTTCTCCACTTCATTTCAGAGATTATTCAAAACATCTGTTCAATCAATAATTAATTATTCCATCGTTAACAAACAAATCTGCGGAGTTACAAAATGGATGAAGATATTTTGGGGTATGATTACATCCAAATTTTTGTGATAAATTGTCTATTTGGAAGTGACGTCGACACAATATTTTATAACAATAATCAGTTACTTCAACTGATTTTTAAGGCTTTAGCTCATGCGCATTATGACCTAAACCTCTTATCACAACCCTCACTGTCAACCGCAACAGTTTCCCAAAAGTAATTCTACATTTTCTTTATTTGTGACACCGTTTATCAACCAGCACAATGAAATTTTCCGACGACGATTCAAATATAACTCACAATACAGTCTGAGCAGTGCAGTCTACTCAATCGCGCGCATAGCTAGGCCATAAAGTCAGGATCACTATAGTCATTTTCGCTCTCTTCACCGGAAGAACTCGCGAATTTTCTTCGCTTCTTTTTGTGTCTATGCTTCTTCACCTTCTCGGTTTTCTGAGTCCGTGGAGTTCGTTTCGTATCACTATCGAACCTTCGATTTGATATCACCAATTTGGGCACTTTTGGTGGGGAATCCTAAAACAAACAAAAACGGTGTCAATGGACCTTTTCAGAAGATGCTCAAATCTCAAAAATATATTTAATTGAGTGCTTACTCATGTTTGTTTACCTTGAGCAGCTTTTTTTCGAATATAAAATGTCACAGGGTTTAATGAAAAAGTTAAACTAATATTGTAGCAATAAAAGGATGGTTGACAAGCTGAAATAAATTCACTCCCTTTCTCATGAACAGGTGTATTCTTAGACTATTAAACACATAGTCTAAGGGTGTATTGTATCTACGGTATTTAAGTGCGTTACAAAGTAACTTCTCAGAGCTTCATTATAGCATTGTCTATCAAGTATTCAAATAAGCGATACTTTATCTAGTGGCAGAAGAGGAACTATTCCTCTGCACATTATTTTATAACCTTGACATAAAATTTGTATAATAAATACAAATAACAATACTTACTATGAATACTACTATGAATATAATAAAAAAAAGATAAAAAATAATAGAAATGTTATGTAAAAGATATTTGGGGTTACACACAATGTACAAAGAAATAGTTCAGTTGGTGCTGCGATCTTAATTTGAATCCCCAATAAAAAGAAATAGTCTGTCAACCTAACGAGTATAACAGACACTAAAAATGGAGATGCATACATACATATAGGTGGCAGTTCAAGTTAAATTACGTTGAAATTTGAAACACTTGCGTATACTGACCAATAGGTGGCTCCATGATAAGCTTAAAATATCAATAACCCTCAAAATAAACATAACAAAATACATTTCTATTCATCAAGGTTGAATAAAAATTTCTACCTAGCTAACCCAACCTAGCCAAAATTTTACTAGTATAGATAAGAAGTACAAAAACATTTCCTAGACTCAGTTTCTGGTCGGATTTATAATAAAAGTAACAGATCCGTATTAGGTAAAATTTAGATAGGTACCAAATCATAAATTAACTTTTTGACAAAAAATCACTGAATTTTTCAAGAACAAATTTTACTTTCAGTTATTAATTGAAATTAAGCTGTTGAAACATACAGGGTGGTCTACCGTATACGCTTTAGTTTATTTCATCTAATTGGCAAATGTTATCAAAAAAGGTTTCAAATAAAAAAGATACGATACTGTGTTATTTTTATTAGATTAACGTCTACCTGCTGTTTGTTTTTCTATTGAATCAATCATATGGGTATTGGTTAGGCTAATGGAACCGTAAGGATCCGCAGTCAATATCACAACCTCACATACACACAATAATATTGGTGTTTAGTTAAAGCGAAATATATTGGAATGGCGTTTAAATAGTGTGGAATTTAAAATTAAATAAGAATTAAATTTATTACTTTTAGTTAATCGTATTTTACATTCCTTTAGCTACCTGTATCTCTACCTACTGAAATCCACAAACGATATGTTAATGCGTAACTTTTTAATAAAGAAATAGTTGAAATAAATGTAAATCCTTCTTCAAGACTGTCCAAAAAAGTGAGTTTATAGTATTTACTGTCTGTAAACTATTTTGGAAACATGGAGGCTCCGTTCGTATATCATCTTTGTGACTGCTCAACTAACGAAAAAAATAATTTACAACCATCCATTATTAGCATATTTAATAAACTTGATGCTGTATCCCATTCGATCCAACCACTACATACGTAGGTATAACAACAACAAAATTATACATCATTCAAAAAACCAATACACGCAACCCACTACACTACAACAAGAAGTGAATACTGGATAAATGCAAAATGCAAATTGCAAGATAATGCTAAAACCTTTTCACCCTTCTACAATGGGTGGTGCTTATTAGGGACTTTTAGCTTGTCTTGAATTTCTCACGTATCCGTATACGTAACGAACTGCGCATGTGTAGACCCGTTACGTCCCAGCCGATACGATGCGTTGAACGTATTGTTAAGTACCCTACACCTTATACTTAAACGTATCCGTATCCCGATCAAAGTTAGTATTCCGTTCTATTAGTGCTATTTAACAGTGACCCTTTTCTCAAACCGTGACATATTTTGTCGCAAGCGAAAAATCCTCTTTGTCGAATAAAATCTGAATATTGTTATTGTCAAATATCGCCTTCGCAAATTTTTGATAGACAAATTGTAGAATGGTCAAAGGCAGTCGACAATTTATGTCGAATGCGAGAATTTCATTACTTGCGAAATTTATAGGTTAACGTTATACATGTCAAAGGTCAAAACACTCAATGTTAGGTTCTGTTTCGGAAATTTTTGTAGAGACAATGGCAGCTTTATTAATTGCTATTGAAAATATAGAAAATCAAGAGATGTATTAGCGGCCTCGAGAGAGACGAGGAATATATAGAAGCGCTTTTACATTTTTATCTGACACAAAGTTTATTAAAACGTTCAGATTAACTAAGGAATTAGCTAGAGCTAATCATTATTCTAGAAACCTTACTAGAACCTTTTTCCACTGCTTCCAGTCTTTCGAGGCTCCGGGGGCAGAATTTAGAATGGAGGCAATATTCTGCCACTTACTCCTTGCAATTTGAAAGGTAAAATTTGGGGAAAATTTTCCAAATCCGACAATTTCTAACGACATATGTCGAATACGACAAATTTCATTCGACATTCGAGAATAGGCAACCAGGTGTTCTTCTTCTTTGATATTGGTTTGGTTTAATATGCATAAAAAATAGGTCGTCCAAATCATCATCATTCTCGTCTAGCAGCAATGAATTGTTTAATATCGCTCCCATTTAACGCTTTACAAAAATATAAAAAGATCAAATAAAGAATCTTTTAGGTTATACAATTAAAAACAGAACGAAACGATACGTTTTCTGCTAAAATTGTTTTCTTGACAATTTCTTTACGTCAACGTAACTCCAATACGGATACGGATACGTGTAAAAACATATGGCAAGCTAAAAGTGTCTATTATAAATGACATTCAAAACCATTCTTTTTTAATCACTCAAAATAAACAGACTTCTTTCCTAATTCTAAGTGAAATATTCTATTCAGCGCCATCTAAACGTTTAGTCCAAAATTACGAAAAACTGTTAAATTATTAGCCCATAGGGTTGTAAGACTATTTCTTTATATAGACAATGATTATACTAATAGTTGCGACCATTGAAATATGTCTAATTCGTATGAAAAATACTCAAAAATAATTTGAACTATTTCTTAAAATTAGGTTTCATTTATAAACTTTCACACAAAAATAACTTGAGAGCAAAAAATTTAGCCAAAACATGAGAAATTTGTACTTTGTCTTACTTTATAATTGTCCAGTACTACTTGGTCGGCCTCGGTAAGTATTGATGATAGTGCTCCTGTGTTCCCTTGGGGATTTGATTGTGTATTTGCTAATGCGGTGAGTAATTTGGGAGCATTCTCATCATCTTCTGGATCATCTGGGTCAAGTTGCAACATTAGCTGCTTGAACTAAAACAATTATTTGACTAGAGATTCTTAGAGATTCATAATAATATAAAAAGATTTAACTTAAGAACTGCTTACGCACAACCTACAACCAAGTATGTAAATTATTCCCATAAATACAAAATTCGATCAACAAAGTTTATTACTTGGCTAATTTTTACTTCTAGCGAGTTTCATGTGCCACAATATTTCTGGTTATTTACCATAGAATTTCATTTTCTTGAAGTTAATATGACTTAAGCCGAAACTTCCTACCTTAAGTATCCTACATCCTCGATGTAGTAAATACATATTATTTATTCACTCTCGTTAACCATTCCCATATTCCCGGAAAATGTTATACAAGTCTTACCCACGTACCCACTCTCCCGCAATAGTAACTTTCATTCAAATGCTGGAAAAAGGTTCACAACAAACCCAAAATTTATCAGACCAATTAGTCTAACATCGTTTTTGCTCAAAGCGATGGAAAAGCTAATGACAAATATATTAAAACGGAAATCCTAGAGAGAAAACAAATTGTCTTCATCTGTACAACCAGAAGATGTCCACAGGGAGCAGTAGCATCCCAAATAATGTGGAGCCTGACGAACTCATGTGTGGTTTGACTGACCTTAGAATATCCTGCCAAGGATATGCCACCCCACCAAGACCTTCACTAAAAAAACTCTCTCACTCTATGGTTTTGATATTAAACTTGGAGACAAAAAATGAAGTATCTGGGTTTGCAGGAATCTGGCAGGGAGAAATTGGGGCTGTAATCCAAACATCCTGAGCTGGATGTCCACTGCTAGTGAGACCAATTATCACGGTGATTCTCAACCTCACACCACATATGGTGGTGAAAAGTGTTGCAGAAAGAACAAGATACAGAATAAGTAGAGAGAATCTTTAAAAATACCCAACTTACTTCTTAGAAATCAGAAAACCTGGAACATGCCACAAGATATGATGAAGTATAACTTTTCAAAGAAATTTGTTACGGAATTGTGCAACAAGAGGGAATGGGATACAAATACCATTACTAGACTTGGATAGAATGCCATACAATGTTACACACATGGCTCAAAAGCAATAGAAGGAACTGGGAGAAGTGTTCGGGCCAGGAGCCGAACACTCTGCACGAGTCATTCTCGCCTGAATCTGCACTGAAGAAGCTCAAAATAGTGGAGGAAGAAGAATGTAGATTATGTGGCATGGAAGAAGAAACCTTCATCCAGATATGTGCAATTCAGAATCTTAGCGCACAACACCTAGGATTTTATTGGATAGAAGAGGAACATTTATCCAAGTTAGAGCCTGTTGATATCCTAAAATTTGATTTCTCCTAAACGGTTGGTCCGATTTTGATAAAATTTTGTGTGTGTGTGTGTGTGTGTGTTTGAGTAAGTAGGTGCACTGCAATCGGGTTCATATTGAATTTCTTCCAAATAGTAGGTCTGATTTTGATAAAAATGTGTATGTTTGAATAAGTAACTGGTTTAGATTCACAATTGGTCCCGATGAGTGGCGAAGTTCATTGTGAACTTCTCCAGAACAGTTGGTCAGATTTAGTTGACATTTTACATAGGTGCTTTCATGTGAAGTAATCGAAAGAATTGAGTCAATTTGTTTCCTCGAGAAATTGGGAGAAAATTAAGTAAAGTAGATTTTTTGGGGAACATATTCATCTTCTATCAAGAAATGAATATGCAACAATGTGATAATTTTGAATCAAAATAAAAAGTTTACATTATTGTATATGATAAAAGAGGTACAGGAAAACGACTCGTTTTTTCTAGTCCTATATAATTTGATATCAAGCAAGAATATAAACAATTGTCAGGTGTATTACAGTTCAACCTACAAAAATCTAGTAAAGAATATCTTCGCCAAAGTTTAGTTAATTAAATATTTAAATATTTGTCCGAGTGGTAGTTGTCTTAAAAAAGCAGAGTCAGTACTTACGTCTATATATTGTCGAATGAGATCCCGCCTACCGACTTCGTCCAAGTATTCAGGGGGTTTGCCTTCATTCAGTTTCTGTATTGTAGCTTTAGGATTGAAAAGGGCATTTGATCTCCGTGTTATAGCTTTTTCATACACCTTCGCAGCTTCCGATGGCGAATACTGTTGAATTTTACTAAAATAAAAAAAATTTGGGATAAAAAAATGTGATTAAGTAATTAGATATTCTAATTACCCATCGCTCAAACCATAGACATCTTTAATATGTTGTTTCAACATAAGTAGAAGTAAACAGCCTTGAGCGGCTGTGATACAAGCTTGGAGCTGACTTGTATCTTCAGGTACACGACTAAACAACGTTTCCTCATCATCGTCGTCTTCATCCAGTGCCGAAACTACATTTATTGCTTCACTATTTTCATTGTCAGGAATTTTATTAGTTTGTCCTTCCAACACAATCAAGCCCTATAAAATAATGAAATTTATTACTTTGTTAAAGAATAGATATTTTTGTATGCTTACATCTCTGAAATTTTGTAACAAATTAGTTCCAGATACTGAGATCATAATATCTATCTGGTGTACAATGAAAAGTGGCTCGTCTTGCACTTGGTAAGGGAAGTATGCCATGTTATCGGCCAGGTACAACATATAGGATAAAGTGGTACGCTAAAATGAAGATAAAAATAATTAAAAAAATGGTTATGCTAGTGATAAGAATTCGGCTACAGTGAATAATCGTTTGTACTCTGGCAGCACAAAATCTAAAAATAAAATGATCGGAAGAAACACAGAAGAGAATCACCAAATGTTGATCTATGTGTAGACTTATATTTTAATAAAAAAAGATCATCTTATCTATCTCCCTGTATTCAAGTAAAGTACATTTTTGTAGCTTCAATTGATACATACTCAAGAAAAATTATATTGGACATCAATGATAGTATGCCAATTTTCAGTTGGAAGAATTAAAATATATGGTAACACGACTAAATACCCCGCCAAAAAATAGCCCCGACTTACAAAAACCCTTCCCATAATCTCCCCAGCCAAGAAAATCCTGTTCAAGAATATGCTTAACTGAAAATATATCTGAGCCAAGATACAAGCCTATTACTTGGTCCAAGTCAATCGTTTTATCTTATGTATGTATGTATTTTTGGGGTAACATTCACCGAGACCTGAAATATATATTGTGCCCCCTCTCTGAAACTAGTAGCTCCTATAGTCCTATTTCCCAGAGGAATTTTAGGATATATGCAGGCTTTAACTTAGGTAAATGTTCCTCTTCTATCCAGTACTCTCCCAGGTACTGTGCTCTAGGATTCTGGAGTGCTGTGCAGTTGGAAAGTATGTGGATGGAGGTTTCTTCTTCCATGCCACAATATCTGCATTCTTCTTCCTCCACTATTTTGAGCCTTTTCAGGTGCCCATTCAGGCGACAATGTCCCGTTAGAATCCCTGTTAAAACTCTTAGCGCAGTTTTACTTTGACTTATGCATTCATTTGATCTCAACAGGTTGTAGTCACTCAGAAGAATCTTTGATTGTCTAAACCCTACTAGATCTTTCCAATGGTCAGATCTTCATACCTTCATACCTAAGATTTATCGGTAGGTATAATGTCAATGTATGTGTGCGCTCTTTAAATTTGATGAGTGCAGTAAGTGGTGGGGCCTAGCTGATATATTTTGTGTACTTTTCGAGTCTAGTTGACTTGTTAATTGTTATATGTCTGCATTACCGTTAGTCATTGCTGTATATGCTGCCACGTGGCATTTATATTTTTGTGGATTATCTTGTTTATCACGATGCCGTTAAATATTATTCTAAATCAGAAAGGGAAACCTTGTTCAATTGAAAATTTTTGCTCGTCATTTTAAAGTTTCCAAATATTATTTACAATAATTAAATTCAATTCAAGGATATTTTTGGAATAGGTTTTTTTTAAAGTTAGAGATAATATTGGAGGGGTTATTTTTGGTACTACGAGTTGGGTTTTTTTGGCAGGATATTTATTCCCCAACCCAAATGTATGTATTTAATATTAGACAGTTCTTGTATCATATAGACAGTAAATGCAAAAATGACAAATTTTATCATGAATAAATACGAAATTCTTATGCGCGTAAATTCCTTTTTGAAACAGAACAGAAGAATCGTCGAATATATACAATTTCAGATGTTTGTTCAAAATTCCATCACTTGAGCAAGGGTTGGTATCTTATTAAAAACCATTAATGTTTGCAACAGAATCAATAGGTGTGATCTTTTTGACTGAGATCTCAGTTAATCTCAACTCACATCGGTAATGTGCGCGTTTTTTTTATCTACTCTTGGAAGTGAGCTGACATTTTTCCTCCCCCTTCACCGATGCTGAATGTGTTGTAAGGGGGTATCAGTTGGACTCGAGTTGGAAATAAAGTGGAGAGGTTGAAACGTGGTTATCGGAGATATTCCAGATAGGTCATATGCTTTATATCTCTTATTCACGCATGCGTTGGCAGATCGCTCGTTTCAATTGAGTAAGTCGTTCTCCTTGGTGCTTACTCATGTCACTTTATCTCAGATCACTTTTACTGAAGTGAGCTGAGATCTCAGTCGAAAAGAACACACCTAATTTTAACAAACTCTTAAAAAAAATTGTACTTACAGCTTGTTCATCAAATTGTTTCAAAATATTAAGTAATAAGGCACGTCTTTGTTGTCTTGAACTACGAAGTATTGTATACAAATATCCATTCAACGCAGAGGGATACTCCCCTTGTTCTTTCACACGCGATCCTCGAATGATCGAATCGCTCTGTAATATTTCTTGCAGCTGGTACGATAAGCGAATAGCAAATGATGATTTTGTATGGATGAAACCTGGATATTTCTGCTCTATTTCTAATAATTGTTTATCAGCACTGTGTGATACAACCTTTTCACAATCTGTACTCATACAAATTAAATACGGCACTATTTGCACTGGGTGTACTAAACCCTGTTGCAATACTAGCTGTATTACTCGAAGGGCAGGCTGTCTAACTTGTAGACTATGATGTAGATAGGATTTCATTATTTCTTTTAAATACAACTGGATTACAGTACTTGCCATACCAGAAGAAACGTCTCCCATTTCTTTCAAATTTTCTTGTTTCGATCGTGTTGTCCCTAAAACAGAAATAAGTTATTTCAATCAGAGATTCCTATTGAAGAAAAAATGAATTCAATTAAAAACTACAGACTAGTTGGGAGCTCTTCAACATGTTTAACGTACATTCTAAATTATGTTGGATCATCCTGTTTTCTTCCTCGACTAAATAATTTTCAATGTTGGTTAAAACTTCAACTTTCATTTTAAGCGGCGCATCTTCTAAGGTAAGCTGTTGGTGGTAGAACATTTTTAATTCATCTTCCAACATAAACTCATAGTGCCTAATACAAATGCTACCAATAGCTTTTAGTGTATTAACCTGCATATCAGTGTCATCTTTACGAAGAAAAAATGTCATAGTTTGGTAAACCTCGTTTTTAAGATCAACCTAAAAATATAAGTAATTATTAAACATTGTTATTTTTTTATATTCCTTAATCATACCGATAAATCTCCTAATACCGCAGGATCCTTGAAATCAAAATGCCTTAACAACAATCCTACTATAAACAAAGATCTTCTAAATAGAGCCCTGTACTTTATCTCCCTATAAGTACTATAATCCATATCCATCCAGTTCTTGTACCTCATCAGATATTCATAGAATCTTTTGAAACAGTCCCGAATTAGCTTGTAATTGTGGGTAACTTTATTAATGATAGATCCTAAACAAGACAAACAACTGCTTACAATCGGCCTGTCATGTTGTAAAACCAATTTCATAGCATCCTCTTCCAACTGGGCTAAGAATGAATCACTAGGATGTTCCATTAAAGGTACAACTAATTCAAGCATTCTGGCGACACTACTTATTATTTGAATATCTCCAGCCGATTGACATTTTAATCCTAAATAAGGTTGTAGCGTACTGGCGTGTTTTACTAATAGCTGGGGTCTAATTTTAGCAAATAAGCATAAAGTTGTTAGACATGCCACCAGTCTTTGGGAAGAACCAGTGCTGTCCGAAGTTTCTTCTAAGCTAAGTACATTTTCTATTAGACAATCCACTATTTGCCGACACGCTAGCAAGAGGGCTTTCGGAGGTTCAGTCATTACTTTTGTTGAGTCGTCTTTATCTTCCTTCGGCTTGAATAACTAAAATTTATTTATATTAAGTGTTATGTTACTTATGTTAATATGTAATTTAACGTAATATTACAGTTCGCTGTAATATTAATTTTAATAAAGCATGTTAGAGTTTATCCAATGTCAGTTTGAGGACCATAAAATAAAGCAATGTTGTCAGATATATTTTCTGAAATTGTTGGTATCACTATACATATGTTTCCCATTATTTCAGTATACTGTTAGCTCGTGATGTTCTTAGAAAGCTAGTTTGGAAATATTTAATAAAAAATACATAATATATAAGCATTAAAAAAAGTCACTCGAAACTGTTATAAGAAGAGAAATTAATTAGAACAACTTCATGTATGCCCGCTATATTCAAGAAAATATTGAATCTGGCACCGCAGCTGCAGTTGGCCAATATCGCCAGTCACCGAGTAAAATATTGCTTATAATATCGAAAAGTTCGGGTCACTTCTAAGGCGGTAGACTATAACATACAAAATTTTATGGGATAGGGTGGATGCATTCTTCAAACGATTTGTTTACTCTAATAAGCCTCATAGGCGTGTGCAATTCAGTTTGTATATTTATATGTATATTTAAAATAATATAGTAGTATCCATTTCTTGGTTGAGTGAGTTTAATGAATTAATAATATAATATTTATTGAGTGAATTGTTATCAATATAATATTTATTTGTTCGTGGGGTTGAGTGAATTAATACCAATATAATATTCATTTTTTCGTAGACGTTAGGGTAAGTTGTGTGAATATAATTCATTTGTAATTAATTAGAATGGCATTTTGGAGACCATTTGAAACGACAGTCCAAGATTATGCGCGGGAATCTAATAATTTGGCGTCACAAACAAATGACTTGGCAATAAATGATAATGATAGGGCCGAATTTAAAAACAAAGATTTACATGTTCAGTGTCAACGCGTTGTTTTAAATATATACGCGAGTTTGAAAAAAGAAAATTCTGTAATTTCTGGTAATACGGTTATCGCGAGAACTCACGAATTGACGAAAATCGGGTTTATAACGATTTATAATGTAATTAAACTAGGCACTGTTTTAATCCACTATATTAATTTGAATTACATTCGAGAAACATTATTTCACATTATTCGAATTTATAAAAAAAATTTATGCACGCCATTGGGCGGCTTTTTTCTTCAATGGGATTAAAAATATTGGTCATCAAATTAACAATAGAAATACTTTACCAATTAATATCGAAAAATAATTATAATTATTGTAACGCTTTATAAATTTTTGTTTGCAGTTGGAGGTGAAGATATCGCTATTGTCACAACTTTATCATTTCCGTTACCATGTATTGATTGTGATTTTAGTATTTTCATCATTCCGGGATTAGGCTCTTAAAGCTCTCGGACGGAGAACATACATACACAATAAGTTATTCTTCGATATTATATGAAACTATTTGCCATTTATAGATTTCGATTGAATACTTGAACAATTACTCACACTAAGCAGAAGTTGCTCAAACCATTCCAGTCCAATTTCTTTGGACGAGGCAACTACGTCGGTTATGTTCATCACCTTCCTCAATAATGATGTATCCTTAGTAGGAGTAAACCACATATTTTGAAACACCTCCATTACTAGTTTCCTAATTCCTTCTTCGTCGTTTACTCTTCTGATCATTTTAACGCAAATCTCTGGTACTTTTGGAAATTCCGGGCATTCTATACAGATATCTTTCAAAATTTTTATTACTCTCTTCCTTACACTAACGCCTGTATCTAATATTCGAGCAGACAACATTTCGTAATATTTGCTGATTAGTTCAGGACGACTAAGAACAAACTTTCCTACTAAATCAACTGCTGCCTCTCTTACCGACGTCGAATGATCAAGGAAAGATAAATTTACACCCATTTGCATGTCGTGTCTACCCAAAACTGATGGGTCTGCTTCAACTATCATCGTAAGACATTTCATTGCTTTAGTTCGGATTGCTATGGAAGTCTCCTTTAGAACTATTAAAATCTAAGAAGTAGAAAAAAACGTAAAAATATTTTTGACAGAACTGTGTAATTTAAACTTACCGCTTTTAAATACTGATCAAAGCTTTGGGAAAAGTACCTCTTGGAGGCCAAAAATTGTGCAATTAATTCTGCACTACTGTAGTCAATATACGTTTGAAATATTTGAACTCTATTCCCAGCGGACATGGACTCCTGAAAAGGTTTGATTTTACCGAGAAGAAATTTCTTTTTCTCTTCTATTTGGGCAAATATCTCCGTATTTTCCTGTTCGGAACTTTTCTTGTTCTTTATCTTTTCTTCGTCAGAATCTTCTTCCTCTTCTTCGTCTTTATACTTTCTTGATCTGTGATTATTATCTCTATTATTCTTCTTATCACCCATAGCCAACTGGGATTTTTCAGTGACAGCATCTTTGTACCATTGAGCTATGTAAAAATGTCTTGCGTACTTGTATGCTTCGTCATTCTGAGCGTTCACAGAAAGAAAATCAAGTAATACTCGTTGAAGAAACTGTGCACGTTCGTGATCTGTGTTCACCATATTATTCTTTTTCTAAAATAAATCGATTTAGTTAGATATTGGTAAATGCAATGTATATAACTTTATTTCGAGTTTCAATTAAAAATCACTTCACTTACCTTATTTTTGGACGACTTCTCTTCGTTATCCTTCTGCTCCTCTTGTTTAATGTCCTTTATCATTTGATCTATAGTATTTAGTTTACATCTGGATAAAACGCTATCTTTTCTCAGTTTTGCAGCAACAACTCCCAAATAATCTAAACTGGCCACCCTTAAAGACATATCTGTGCCTTTATTCGAGAAATTTTTGACTAACATCTTTCCTAACAAGCAAAGAAGCAGTTCAGTTGCTGGCCATTCTGGTTTGTTAACAGTTGACAGCAAGTCTTGCACAAAGTTTTCGAAGAGAGGGCGGTAGTCAATATCTTCTTGTTTGTTACCACATTTGTTCAAAAATACGGTAAGAAAAGTACCTGCGGTGGAAGTGGCCTTTTCGTATTTGTTACAAATGAAAATGTCCGTGTCAACCTGAAGAACCATACATAATATGTGATATATATGTTTCGTAAAAACCCGATTTCAGTTGAAACCCGAATTTCTTAGGAAAATTTATTTTCAACTATCAAATTTTTATTAAGGTCAATTCATAGTAGATTATATCTCTGGCAAAATGTGAAATGAAATATTTCATTATAATGACATTCCAACAATACTAGAAATGGAATCCAGTGAAGTGCACGTTCCAGGAACGGTTTTTATTGGGATACTGCGTTTTTTTCGCTTATATTGGAAATGTTGTTAATAAAACGAGTTTCTTGTTACTTTTTTTGTGTATGATTATTTTTGTTTTCAAAATATGTATACTTAGTTTTGTGATTTTGTGTATTGAAATGTGTATCGATTAACTATTCAAATCATAAATCATAAGAACCTGGATAAAAACTTACGATGCTATCCTGATAACGCAGGTAATAGATTATTGGAAATTTCTCTTCCTAACATTGGTAACCAAATTTGACTACATTCGGCTGAAATACTAGCTACACATTTATCTGCATTTAGTTGTATTAAAGCACTTTCTTTGATTTTTCGTCTTTTATTATTGGGTTCTTTCAATATTATTTTTGATGAATCCCATTGAATTTGATGACCCTATTCCCAAGCATGTTTGCAAATGGCTGACTGAAAGAATTCCCTATCTTTGATATATTTTTTGTATTCGTTTATTCGCACTTTCAATGGTCTAGATGTTTCACCTAAATAAAATTTGTCGTATTCATAAGATATTTAGATATTTGATATTATGCAGTTTTTTGAAGATTGTTCTTCATTTTTTGGTTTCGTTTTTGTTGTATCGATCTCAATGTATTATTGGATTTAAAACTAGTTGTAATATTGAATTGATTGCCAATTCTCTTAATTCTTTCTGATAAACCCTTAACATACGGTATTGTCTAAAAATTATGTTAGCTGAATTATTAATATTATTATTATTATGGGGTATTAACAATGAGCCCTTCTCTATATTCTTAATTTCTTTATTTACAAATTCTGCAGGGTAATTATTGTTATTTAAAACATTTTTTCAAAAAGTTTTCAATTTCTCCTTTGTAAATTATCATCACTAGAAAAAATGATTCTGGCCCTATCGTATAAAGATTTTACTATCCCTTTTTTAACGCTTATAGAATGATTAGTTTCAAAAAAATGAATAATATACCACAAGGAACAAACAGAAGATATTTAGACAATTCTAGTTTCAACTAGTTAGGGTAGTTAAAACTAGAATTGACTGTGAACGATAGTTAAAACTAAATTTTCTAGGAAGTTCGGGTTTCAACTGAAATCGGGTTTTTACGGTAACATAATATATACACTCAAGTTTTACAGTAACGAATATATTAATTTTCTACTTAATTGTGAATAGAGGGCGCTAACTTAAAATTAATATTAGGGGCACGAGTTTAAATAAAGTCGAATGAAAGCACAGTCCAGGGAACCTTTTTTAAAATTGTTTTACATGTTTAAGTATTCAATTTGGATCGACTTACCTTTGGAACAGCTTTCTCAATAGTCTGAGTCTTATCTTTGGATTCTTTTTGTAAAAAATTATCTGGTAAAGCAACTACACACTGTATTAGCTGTAAAACTAATGCAGTGAGCATTTGAATGTGTTCCTCACTATTTAACCTATATGTTCTTAAGCTACGTTTTGTACTAGGAAGACGAGCAATAGAAGCTAGGATGTCATCCAATAACAGTCTTCGATGCGTTTCATATTTTGTGAAAATCTATAAGAAAATTCATGTTATTTTATCTTCAACATAATACATTTTTTCAACAAATATGAATTCTAGTACAATATGTATACAATGTGATTGATTCGTGTGCTAAATCTCAGTAAGTCTGTTATCTTGAAAGATACCAAGAAAGATTATTATAAAAAATTGTAAGCAGTGTTAAGCTCTATATTCGTTTTTATAAATTTTGAAAATAATTTAAAAGTTTTGGCTTCAATATATTATTATTCTATTACTCATATATAAGGCTTTGTGTTTGTTACGATTTTGACGAAAATTGGCTATAACTTTTTAAATACCATGATTACAGCCCTGTATTGTTGTAAAGGGGAAGTGAAACGGATTTCAGTTTTTATGTAAAATATAGGACGTAAGATAAAGATTGAAGCTGCCGACAATTTTCACTTTTTTGGGTTACTTTTAGGATATAGACCTACTGAGCTTTATAACACCAATCAACCACCCTATGTAGTATATCTGAAAAAGTTAACATAAGGGAAACTTTTTTATTGTTACGAAAAAAAATATTTTCAATAAAAACCAGAACGTTGAATGCAAATATCAGATGTCAAATTACTCCTCCTGCTTTTTAAATGAGGTATAACAATAATAGTATAATCTTCAACAAGAGCAGAATGATGGCGGATGAAGTGAATAATAGCTATTCTACACATATACGTATACTTTCTCCACGACTAAGAAAAAACTTCCCGTGGAGATCAAACCTCAATCGTCCGCGCCAGAGTTATCTACCACTAGGCTATAGAGCATATTTATTTATAAAAAGGTAAAGAGCAAATGTAAAATCATATTTTTAATCTAAACCCTTACATTAAATGAGATAAATTTCGGGAGGCGTACCTACATATTAAATCTTCACTATCGCTACTGTTTTTTTCTCTATATAATAAAAATAGGTGTGTTCTTTTTGACTGAGATCTCAACTCACTTCAGTAAAAGTGATCTAAGATAAAGTGATGTGAGTAAGCACCAAAAAGAAAGACCTACTCAATTGACACGAGCGATCTGTCAACTCCGATAACCACGCTTCATCCCCTTCACTTTATTTTCGACTCAAGTCCAACTGATACCCCCTACAACACATTCAGTATCGGTGAAGGGAGAAGTAAAATCTCAGCTCACTTCGAAGTGAGTAAATAAAAAAGAACGCGCACATTACCGATCTCAATCAAAAAGAACACACCTATTATGATTATATAATTATTTTAACGTTTCTAACGACGCGATGTCGGAAGCGATTTGCGTTATAGGATTTTTACGATAAAAAGACGATTTTTAGTTACTTTCCTGCTTATCAGAATGAATATTAATTTACCAACCGTAAATACAATTTATCTTCAACAGCCAGTGGCAGAACTTCAAGACGTGGTCAAATCAACTGGTAAAATTCCCCAGTTTGTTTTGATATTTATTGACATTCGATCATCGTCTAGTATTTACAAGTTTTTTTGGTGCTTTTAAATTCACTGTTTCTTTAAGATTAAAAAAGCAATTATTCTTATAACTAATAACTTAGGCAAATCTGCAGAGTGTAGTTAATAAAATGCCGAAGCAGCTGAACAGTAAATATCAAGAGATGGGGGCCCACTTCTCCCTCTTACTGCTGTAAGAGACGTCAGTACTTAATAATGTTCGCTCGCTATTTGTATTCATTATTATTAATATTATTGTTACATATTTAAATGTAAATGATTTAATGTTTTTAATGTTAGGTTAAAAAAGAAAAAACTACAGCTTGACAACATCACAATAATTTGTTTTACAACGTCATCGTCTTTTTATAAGTATTTGACGTATTAAAAGAGACGATTTGATTTATTCATTTTAGTGCGAATTCTGATAATAATAGAATGTGATTGGCTAACGAGAGCGAGTTCTTTTTCATTATTCACTGGTGTGAATAATTTATATCATTATTCAGCTAAATATATGAAAATAATGTGTGCGTTATTATTTAGTATTGGAGAAAAAAGTTTTCCATATGTAGTGAATATATTAATTGTTAGTTACATCAGGAAAAAACAGTAAATAGTTACTAGTAAACGAAAGAAGTTGCTGTACAAACTGTCAATATTCAAAATTAAAAATATCACTTACCGTTGTTACGAGTTTGAGACAAGCCAACTGTAGCTCACTGACATTTTCAGCAAAAAACGGTGAAACTCCCATGGAAGAAGCGTGAAGCACTGACGTATCGGTTAGAATCTGTATATTCAACAATTCAGCTAATAAATTGACTAACTCGGAAATTTTTGTGTATAAAACTAAGATGCCTTTTTCTGAAACTTGAGTATTCTTCTTTCGTCGTCCATCTTTCTTTTTATTATCTAATCTGTAGGTGGAGTCAAACGATGGAAAAATAGTATTGTGAAGTTGGTACTTGATGTAAAGAACAACGCGATCTATAACTTCTTCGAGGTAGACACGTTTTGACATGTTTCGTGACGTCATAATGTACATGCAGACTAAACAAGCGTCTGCGGCACCCATTACTCTTTCCATTGCCGTTTCCAGCCATAGCTGACGAATACTTTCATTGTCCTCCTGAGATAAAAAAAAAATATAAAAATGCTTCAGTATCCACTCAATCGATAAATTTACTTACATCAGATATCGGTGATACTCTATCACCTCCTCTAATATTAAGTTCTAGTATATTTAAAAGCCTTGTTAGTTTTTCTGTGGGGATCATCTCCATAGCTCCAAGTATTTTCAATTTAGCTGCTTCTGTACACAATTCCTGCATGATATTTCGACTCAAAAGATATTCTTCTTGAATCATGCCATCTTCACCTAAAAAGACAGAACGATGAATGCGAATAATAAAAAAATTGTGATATTTTACCTATTTCTGCTGCATCGATGTCCTCTCCAGATCTTAGAACATGCTCTATAGATTTATTGAACTTATGGTAGGTGTTAGTTTCCATCAGTTCTTCCTGCGATAATTTTTCTAGAACCGGAACGAATTTCTTTTCAACTCTCCTGAGCTTAGGTTTCACAATAACCGGTTCCGGTACGTCATCTTTAGCTATTTTCCTTCGTTTGCTTCCAACTAAAGCCGAAAATGTATCAGGTTGGTAATCGTCATCGCTATTATCACCTTCTACACCAGGACGTTTTCTATTTTGCCTCTTTCGCCTAATAATACAAGTTTGGAATAATAATGTGCAAATCCTTCAATTATTTTAAAATAAATAAATTCAACTCACTTGTTTCGAACCTCTTCATCTGATTCGGAGTCAGCGCTGTCATTATTTTCTTTTGAATCAAGTACTTGAAGGCCCATATCTTTAGCCAGCTTAGGTTTGCTCTCTGCGAATTCCTTGAGGCTCTTCTGTAACAGTGCTTGATCTTCTTCAGACAGCCTATTCAGTTTTATAACTGGTTGCTTGATGGATGGATCATCACAGGTTATAGCTTTATTCGAGTCATCCAATTCCGAGTCAATGACATCGTTGGATGTATCTTCATCGTTGACTTCTGTGTCTTCTTTCAATTCTTTCGTTTCATTTAATTCAATGGCTTCATTTTCTTCCTTTGGTTCTTCGGGTTTCGGTTCTGTGAGTTCGGATTGCACTTTGGTTTCGGGTTTTACCACTGAATTTTGCTTTAGCAGAGTTACTGGAATTGTTGTTGGTGTATCAGTCTTTGTTGCAATTTTTGTGTTATCTGCTTGTTGTCCTACAATATGAAGACAAAATTGTCTTCACTAACTAACTACTGCTAGTGTGTTAGTTTATAGTAACCGAATGTAGTTAAAACTTTTCTCAATAACTTTCAATTTTAAGAACTGAACTATATTAAAAAAAATGCTTTTCGTCAACTAACATTATGAAGAGGATAGATAAGGATGAATTGATGCGGCAGATTAGAAATATCTCGAAAACTAGAGGTATCTTAATCATGAAAACCTAAGCTCGAAAAAAAAGGTTTGGCATTAAATAAAGTGAAGATTGATAATTTCGTCCTTTTATAATTTAACAGAAATATGGATGGTTAATCATTGTCAGTGCATGAGCATTGCAATCTTTACTTGAATAAAAAAATAAAAACTCAATTTTATTCAGGATCTTTTAGGGGTGGAAGGGGTTAGAACGAGATGGACTAAGAAAATTTTCACATAGGAAAACCCATCGTAATTTTATAGTGACAATTACCTCCATAATTTTTTGCGCATAAATTTAGGAGCAGCCTGTATGTAATAAAAACAATAATCGAGGGTTTGTTGTAAATAACACAAAGCTCTTTTATTATGTATTAATAGTTAAGCATTGTAAGTTATGATATGTTAAAGGATAACTATTTCGGTCACTTAAGTATACTAAAAAGCAACATACTGGTTAATCTGCGATTAGTACTAAAAATGGTAAAGTTATACATAAAAATGAATAAATATGCAAAATACGAAAAAACTTCACTGTATCCCTACCCAACTAACTGTAAATTGGTTAAAAGCTGTGGAACTGAAATAAAGGGTTTTTTATTTGGTATTGAGATCATATAAGTACATGCAATCATAAAATTAAAACCAATACTATTGCCACAACCGAAGATAAGACTTTAGATGTCCTATTCAAAATCCCTGTACATCTACATATGAATTGGCTAGAAATAATGATATTAGCTGAAAGTCGGTCCAAACAATTTTACATAAAAATAAGTTTCATATATACAAAATGCAGAACCACCAAGAATTAGCTCAAGATGATTCCAATAGAAGATTAGAGTTTTGTGAAAAGGTTCTAGAGAAAATTGGTAATCACAGCAATTTCTTAGATTTCTCAATATTTAGTGATGAAGCTACACTCTTTCTAAACGGCACTGTTAACCGACATAGCTGTCTGTACTGGTCAGAATCCGCATTGCATGGATGTCTGGGCTTGTTTAGTGAAAAACTATTCAATTGGTCCTTTTTTTATTGAGGATGCTTTTGCTGGTGAAAAATATCTCATTCTTCTGCAGCAGCAAATGATTTCTGTTCAAGTGGTTTGGGCATTGAGCACAACCCAATCCAATGAAAGTATGTAGACTGTCGGTTTTCTCATTTCTAGAGGAATCATGACATCTTGAAAACAAGATCAAAGAAATTTTCAATCCAAATGAGAGAAGCAACAACAGAGAACTTGACTTCGATCTTGAATATATCAATTCAAAACATTGTTCAACATAATGAACATTTATCAAGTTTTAAACATTAAGCCAAAAGTAGGTATTTTAAAAATGATATTTTGTAAAAATATATGGCACCCATCAAAATTGTAAATTCAAAAAATTCGAAATAATTTCATTTTTATCTACATTCTAAAGAAACACAATTAAAATTCACGGATTTACATAGAACACAGATTAACCTGTTGATAGGAGATACTCTTAATTCAACTTTATTCAATAGTACAATACTTAAAATGTTTCTCCAAATTTTGGTATTTCTGATTCAGGTAAAATGTAATTTGTATGGAGTTTAACTAAAGCAATTACACTTCTTTTCAATATCTAAGAAAATAACCTGACATGGGATAATGCAATAAAGACATAGCCGTGACAGGGTCGAATATATTTTGTTGGCGAATAATAAATCATCACCTTTACTTTTCATCAGGTATTGTGCGGCTCTGCATGGTATATCCGAAAAGTTTTACGGTTTTATTGCATCTCAAGCCTAAGTCAAGTCAAGTCAGTTTCTTAGATATTGAAAATAAACTATACGTGTTATTAAAATGTATACATTTGCAAAAAAAACTACCAAATATGATATATTTAAACATAACCATCAGATATTAGTTCTACTTAGGAAGAGGTAATTAATCTTTTTTTCAAAGTTAAATGGGATAAAATACTCACCCCTTGCCGGATTTCGCCTTAATTGCCTAAGTTCACTGGTCGAGGTTTGATTGGGTGTTTTGTTCTCTGTCGACTTGCTGTTACAGTTGTTCAAAGATGGGGTAGTGGATGAAAGTTGTTTTGTATCTGTTGGAAGTTGATCAGGTTGGGACTGTATCAAAAGCGGTTTTTGGTCTAGTGATAAATTAGGAGGTATAACTGGTTTGGTGTCACCTGCTCCAGCAGGTTCTTCTTTAGGTTTAGGTTGATCTAGAATATTACAATGTTGACAAAATATTTATCAAATGCCTGTTTATTTTTATAGCCCAGGTTAATGTATTTGCTATAATATATTTGTGATAAAATATGAGGGTTGGTCTTTATCTTTTGCATATATAGGGCTATTAAAAAACAGTAGACCTCTTACAACACTATTGTTTTAAAAGTTTTCTGCACAAAGAGAAAGAGAATCTTTTGGTGCCAATTCTGGACATAGTTATTCTACTGGCTTGTTGGTACATTCAAAATAGTTTTTGAAGGCAGTAACTGCATCTTTTGGGGACTGGAACCTTTGACCACATGGTTCATTCTCAATTTTTGTAAAGTTAAAAAGTCGTTAGTTCTCAGAGCGGGACTGTATGGAAGATGGTCCAACAATTTGATGTGGTCTTGCAGAGGAATTGTTACTTCATGACCCGCTATTGAGACAAATTTCGACTCCAAATTTTTCACTAACTCATCAACTTAGAAAATCCAGTTCAGGTACACCTTTAAAAAGACATCCGACAGCTCTCCTATGTGACAATTTTGTCTATGAACAAAAAAAAAGTTGGGCGTCGACCCTACACTGTAGTAGAAGGCCTCTGATACGATAGGTGTGTTCTTTTCGACTGAGATCGCAGTTAATCTCAGGTCACATCGGTAATGTGCGCGTTCTTTTTTATTTACTCACTTCGAAGTGAGCTGAGATTTTACCGGACCAGTTGGACTGGAGTCGGAAATTAAGTGGAGGGGTTGAAGCGTGCATGGTTATCGGAGATATTCCAGATAGGTCATATGTTTTATGTCTCTTATACACGCATGCGTTGACAAATCGCTCGTTTCAATTGAGTAGGTCGTTCTTTTTGGTGCTTAATCACATCACTTTATCTCAGTTATAATGTAGATATGCCATCTTTTTTGATTTTGCAATCTGATTTAAATAGCCTATCAAATTGGTGTACACAAAATAATATGAATTGAAATGCATCCAAGTACCATATTATGCACTTTCATCAAAAACATCACCCAATTGCTTTTGTCTACAGCAAATAATGAAGCTTCAAATTGTGTTACCCACATTAAAAACCTTTGTGTTATATTAGACTCATCACTGATTGGAACACTTGTGGGTTCGACATTATATTCGGTGAGGGGAACAGTGCCCTCGGCGTCGATCACAGAAATAGATTGCCGTTAAGTAACGGAATAAAAAAAACATAAAAGTACATACCTTGTGGAGCAGCATTTGCCATTGTTCCACTAGAACTACTACTAGATTGCGTAGAGCTTGATACAGAACTCGTACTGTCATTTGATTCATGTGGTGGAGGCATCTGAACATTATATAAATTAATAGCTATTGGTCTACTTTCAGTGTTGTCTCCAGTAACCTGAAATCAGTATAGACTTATTTAAAATGTATTATATTATTTATTTACAGTTTTACCATTTTTACAAAATAATTTTAATTCAGAATAAATAGTTCATACATAAGTGAGTAAAATATAAAAGAAAAATTATTATTATAAAGAGTTATCATAAAACAACATATTTATCTGTCACATTTGAAAAAAGCAGCACTTAAAAATAGGATAATTCATAATGATTTTTCTGCATCCACATAAATGATCTACAAAACTATTGTTTCAATTAAAAAAACCTCACCTTAACTGTAAATCCACCTGTTTGATTCCATTGAGCTTGCAGAACAACTTCTTTTGACTGTGGTTGAGGAGGTGGTTGGATATTAGGGGGTATTTGGGTATGAGCTGGTTGATGTTGAGTAGGTGGTCGCTGTTGCCTTTGTTGAGGCTGCTGCGTCTGTATTTGAGGTGGGCGCGGTTGAGCCTGCTGTGACCGCGGTTGTTGTTGGGGAGTTGGAGGTTGTGTCAGTTGATTTTGGATAATGGGCACTTGTTGCACTGTTTGTTGAGCTTAAAATTGGCAAGTTAAATAAAATTATCATAAAATAAAAAATTGTTAGCTTACATTTGCTTCCATTAAATATGTTTGGATTTGCATCCAAAAGAGCTCTTAAAAGCTCTGGCATGGATTCCTGTTGTTCAAGTTTAGAGTCAGCCCCTGCATAATTATCTTTTACTTCTCTGCAACATGTAAAATACAAATAGTACATTGAATTTTCAAGTGTTGATATGAAGCTTTCTTAAAAAGTATTAAACTATCTATAATTTAGTAAGCAGTTTACTATAAACCAAGAAATATGTAATGGCTCAGATTAAATATCAAAATACTGTGATGTTGCTTCAATCATACAATTCCTATTGATCATTTTACATTTTAAAAGTCTCATATCAATTGTGGTTTTGCTTTTTTATTCAACTGCAAATTTACAATCTAGTACACTTTAGAGTAGTAAATAAATGAGATATGTGGATTGGTGGCTAGAGTCAGGTACCATCGATTAATGGTTCTCTGGGTTTTTTACAGATCTTTGGGACAAATTCTTTTTAGTCTTCTTTCTTCTATTGGTAGGTTAAACAGGTTACTGATAAGTTGATTGCTACGATCTGAGCATTATTTTCTGTATTTATTTGAGCAAGTTGTGATGATGTCTCTGATATATTATGGTATTCTTAGATCTCTGTGTATCGTGTCATGTGAAACATACCATGGGGCATTTATTAATAGACGGAAGGTATTAGATTGGAAGGACTGCAGGATCTTGGTGTTAGATGGTTTGCTGCAGCCCCATAATTCAATACCATATGTCCATATAGGTGTCAATATGGTATTTTAGATTAAGATTTTGCTTTCTGTAGATAGGTATGATTTTTTGTTAATTAACCAATACATATTTTTAATTTTTATATCGAATGGTTTTATTAAAAATAATTTAACGATCAGGTTTATGTGAAAATTTAGGTATATTATAAAGGGTCTAAGAAAAAGATTAGACATAAATCATATACTTAATCAGGGGTCAATTAAACTTTGCTTAGCTATGTGATAAAAAAGACAAACAAAAAACAAAAACCTTTTTTTTTATATTCACTTACATATGTTCAGCTGAAGTTTTTTCTAGTGACTGAACAAGTTGAGGTACCAATACTTCATCTCTGACACCCAGTAAATTTTGTGCTTCTTCAGCCACTCGAGGATGAAACAATAATGACTTATTACTCAATGTCTGCGGTGATGGGGTTGGTAAAGGCATTTCAGGTAGTACTGCAATAAAATAAACTTTGTAAATTACCTATACAAAAATATCAGAACACAACATTTGAAATGAAAGCAAATTATTGTAAGAAATATGAACTAGTGTCAGTAAAAACTGTTAAAATGAAGTTGCATTCATTTATGTATTATATTATTGGGGATTCAAATTAAGATTGCAGCACCAACTGAACTATTTCTTTGTACATTGTGTATAACCTAAAATCTTTTACATAACATTTCCATTGTTAGATTGTAGTTTAGATGTTGCCTTTGGCTTTTTTTCGTTTTTTTTTATTATATTCATATTTTAAAAAGTATTGTTAATTGTATTTATCATACAAATTTTATGTCAAGGTTATAAAATAATGTGCAAAGAAATAGTTCCTGCCACCCTATATGGAGTATTGCTTATATTGAATTCCCAATAGTTAAATAATATTTATCTGCGATCTGCGTCAACAAAAACAAAAAATATGTATGCTTATATGCAAATAGTTTGGGAACAACAAGTTATCATTTTCACACTTCAAGAGTTCCAAGCGATTCTAAAATAGTTTATAATGTAATATCCCTGAAAATTATTTGATAAATAGGATCACATGTAACTATCTATGATTAATATAATATATTGAACAATGTATATAATTTCAATTGTTCAATTGCATATGTTGTTTATAAATCTTAAAGCTTTCCTAATGTTTTTATTATGTACATCAAAAAGAAAGCAATGTTTTTAAATGGAACTTAATCAAATGAAATATTGTTATATCTTATTGATAATTCAAAACATGAACAGTAGCTATCACAAGCTTGGAATTTATTGTTTACTAAATATACCTTATTATAATAGTTCCCGCTCTAGATGATATTCTGATTTTCAAAATGGAAATGTACTGAAAACATTTATTTTTCTTAAAATAACAAACAAACAAATAATTAAAGGATCATTGTTCAGAACACAACCATATTGATTTTGAGAAAAACATTTGTACTCAATTATTCAGAATACCCTTATGAACACTAAACTGTTGTTGACACAAACTTCTTATTACTTTCCTATATTAGCAAATGTTTTCAAATTGATGTGGACACTGTATCCCTTCTTTAATCATTTCAATTGCATTTCTTGATATATTGACCAATGATAGTTTTTTAAAGGTTATATTATAATAATTGTAATTTTCTGAAGAAATTCGCTCAAAACATGAGAAGGTTATGTTCTTAACAATTACTAATTAAAATGTTAATGTTAATAAATATGTATATATCTTAGGTTTTTATTCATTACTCTTATTAATTGACTGATGGGGAAGTCAATGATATTAAAATTGAAAATAATCTCATAACTTAATCAATCAAATTCTTTTCTTTAGGGACATGGGAGAAGTAATTCATGTTGTGTTTCACAAATAGATGTGGGTCATCTAAAGGTATAGTAAACAAAACTATGAACTTGCATACAATCAATGCAAACATGAAAATAATATTGAACTTAAATACATTTATAAGAAATACATTAACATTATGTCCCATTATTGAAATCTTTAATTTGGTACTACCAATACTTACAGTCTGTAAGACTTGCTACACCCGCAAGTGTGGTGATGGGTACACTTGGAACTCCTGGATCCATCTCCACAAATGATTGTCACTTTATCCAAAAACCATAATTATATACTGACGGCTCATATTTCATAGGGATTGAAGATACTTTCACATAAGAAATATTCAATTCTTTTCCACTGCAGACATAACCTTTGTAATCACTTAAAACGGTAGTTTTAATAAAATAAATAGGAATACTGCTACCTTTGAATATTGGGTAGCAATTAACTATTTATTTAAGCTAAAGATATAAACAATATATAAACTTTCTTTTGCAGGAAAACAACTGCAAATGACATAACTGTCAACAACATTGTAGCTGACATTTGACATGGAGGACATTAAAAAACAAATAAATTGCTTATATTCAGCATTTTAAGCATATTTGGTTTCAAATCCATCACATACATATTTAATTTCCATATAATTATTGCCTACAGTTGATTGCATGATTGAGGTGACCGAGTTTGTTTTGGAAGCGTTTGCTGAGATTACATCTAACTTTGAGGTTTATTGTTGCACTCGGACAGGTAACAAATCCATATACTGGCCATTTGTTCACTGGTTAACACATCATAATGATTCTATTGATCATTTAACAAAATGTATTCTTCTAATTAATACAAACGAATGGCGACGTTCCTTCTAAAACAGACAGTTGATTGGGGAGGTAAACGACAAACTCAAGATATTTCATTCACTACTCAGTCGGTAACTCTATTCGTCACTTACCGATTGGAATTGACAGATTATAGGGTGGGAAATTACAAAATTATAATCTTATGAACGATAATTATTGTAGCATTACAAATTACAATAAATATTAATAATAGACTCCTCTCTATTTAAATGAAATTTCTTTCACCGCATTGAGACTTATATTTTTCCCTATGTCATGTCCCATGTCCCTATCCAAAAATTTATAAACAGAAGGAACATTTAAATTGTAATATATCTTTTTGATTCTAGATGGCATAATTGTCCCTCAGAACCAACAGTTTCTGAAAAAGTGGAGAATGTAAAACCAAAATGGTTTTTACCGTTTTGTAACTGGTTACTCTTACATCACAGTAATTAACCAGTGGTAAATATATCCTACATCGATCCAAGTTCAAATAGAGATTAAAGGGAATAGTAAATAACAGATACAAAATTATTGCGCGTGCAGCACCATAGAGAAATATAGTTGCAGCACCGTACTCGTGAAAATTGTTAAATAAAATTTAAAATTTCAGGTACATAAACCAAATAAAACACATCGTCTCCATAAAACCGTTAAGTGATAAATATAACAATGAAAAATGAAACACTCACAGTTCCCGGTTACCCAGTTAAAAAACTTATTTGTGCTGCGTGAAAATTAAAATTTTTATTCCGAAGATGGTCCATTTTTGTTTCAATTATTAGGGTTCACAAAACGATTGCGCCTATTCAAATAGAGCAGGAAAACATTTTATTTTATGCCAAACGCCCATGGTTTTGCAAAACCATAGAGCTGTTAACCATAGACAAAATATTATTCCTACTTGGATACTCTATCTGGTGGCAGAAAAGGAACTATTTCTATGTACGTTATTTTATAACCTTGAAATAAAATTTGTATAATAAGTACAATTAACAATAGTTTCAAAATTATGAATATAAAAAAAACGAAAAGAAGCCAAAGTCAGTGTCTCCAGATTATTGTCAAGTGTCAACTGTCGTGGACATTATCGCCACTTCGCCGCTCCAATAGGATAGGTGGTTTGTGGCTCCAATCAGTCCAATCTTAATTTTAATCTATTACAGCAGAGATAACATACGTCTAAAGTCTAAACAGTGAGTGCTCCTCATAGACAAAATAAATATAAATATATTATATTTCTCTATGGTGCTCCTATCCTACGAGAGTAAACGCTAGAACTCATAAGTTTCTATGAATCACTCTGGCTAAATACCATAGAGAAAAACAATTTCTTGCCAGATAGACAACATTCTTTCTCTACGTGGGTATTTACCTTTGAATAGATTGTTGTTATATTCAACCTACAAAAAAGGAGAATAGTAAAACGTGAGATGGACCGAGCGTTATTAAAAGAATTAGCTTGAGCCATAGAGTAATAAATATGGCTTGAGCAACGAGTTAATACACAAACAGATCCCACGTGACACCTCTGCGTGACACTCGTAACAGAAAGTCAGATAAGAGGCAAACGTCAAAATTTGATATGAAAGTAAAAAATTGTTTACAACAAAATAAATATGGTTGATAATAATACAGAATTTAAAGATGAACACGATCCTGCATATCAGTTTTTAAAACAAAAAATGGACAGAGAAGAATATATGAAGCGACTGGAAAAATGGCTCGACGATGCAAGGTTATGGCATTACAATATTTGTTCCTACAGTTTTAGAGATAGAGAAAGTTTTAGTCAGCAGCATCCAAACCCACTTGTTAATTTACCACGCGAAAATTTACAAAATGTGTTCCAACAAAGATTTCCATTTTTTGTTGATCAAAATCCATTTCTTCAAGCAGGTAAATACATTTTTGGAGCATAAAATAAATATACTATATAGTGGTCTTTTTGTTATCTTGAAAGCCGTTTGATTGAACTTTTCTTCGTACGTATGTGTGTATATTGGGGTGTCTTTCACTGAAGCCTAGGTACTGACACATATACTTCTTCCAAGTATATTAATTTTTACCCAATCAAGTGCAAAATATATAAAGGGTTTAAATTTCATGCAACCATGATAATAATATGTATCATATTCACAATATTGAAAATGTATAACTAATTGCACCAATAATTTTAGTTATTAGTTTCATATGCCTATTGTAGAATTGTAATGTTGCTTTAATTTTAGCTGGGCCGCAGCATACACAGAGGATAATACCAAGTACTTATGAATTTGTTATACCGCCATTATGGAAAAGAGCGGCAGCAGAACTTATGGACTTTCTACTCTTGCTATTATTTAAAGTTGCTATGACCTTTATTTTATTGGAAAGTTTTGACATAGTGTAAGACATAAATTGAAAAATATTTTCATTATGATAAATTTTTATTATTTCATTAGGTACATTGAATGAATTTTCACTTTAATGTAGTAATCTTTATTTTACAAACCCTGAAATAATTGTTTCTGTAATTGATTTTTGTTTTTAATTCAAAATTTTGAGTTGGATTGCATAAAATAACATTTTATGTTTTCCGACAAATGTAAGTGAGCTTAACTTGGAATCAGGAATTTTGTAACATTACAATATATTTTTTGCAGAGATATGGGATTCTATGGCCTTGAATTTTTCCAGAAACAGTTAGATAATTCTGATGGTACCTTACCTATGGCAGTGGAACTACTCACATTGGAACTTCTACATCGTATGATAGTATGTGTTTATGAGGTTAGTTTGCATTATATTTTTAGCTCATTATATGTTACATTTAACTATATACATATAATCTGCCATGCCACAGAATAGTGAAATTTCTCGTCCATTCAGAAGGTGATTTAGGACCATTTGTTGAATTAATCTGCACTTAACATTTTCAAACATTACTGTCATCAATTGCCTTGTAAAGCACAACAGACCTTTTAGGTCTCACTGAAATGTCACCCCAGTTGTATTTTATATTGTGCATGTGCATATTTATACCAAGAACAATTTAATCTTGACATTAATGTTTGTTTCAGGCATACTGTCTAAAAGGAAAGTTTTGCGCTACACCTGGTAAACGATATATGGGATTGATGGTAGTAACAGCAGAAAATATTACACCTGTTCCCAACAGACTATTTGAAACAGTTTCCATAACCAGACCAAAACCGTTAGGTTGGCAAAAATCATTAACTCGAGCTACTTTAAAGAACCTATTTGTAGGACTATTTTTACCTTTATGCATAGCTTTTTACATTTTCCCCCATAACCGGACCAGTTATGATATCATGTCTAAAAGTTTAGTGGTGGAATACCACCACGAATTCATGATGTACCATTCCACTTTGTAATTGTTGTGCAAATAGGCCAAAATTGTATGTGATATTGTTTTCAAATGTTTTCTCTATTTTATCAATAAACATGTTCAGTCCATGTTTTTATTCATTCAATTTGTGTTTGAAACTTTTATAAAAAATTATATATTATATGATGAATCAAGGAAGATAAAGTGGGATTGTATGCATCAAGTGTGCAAATTACAACGGCCGTCGGCCATATCTTAGGATCGGGTTTTATTACACCATTGGGAAAAATATATAAAAAAAATGGCCCGAAAAATGCCTGGATTATAGATTTATAGGTCCACAGCTGGAGGATATCATTGAAATGTAAAAAATTGAAAAAGCCAAAATCTTATTAAAGAGCATATCAAAAAATTTCACCGTTGAAGACCCTTATAAATTATTTTTTCACGAGGGGACCTTGTTGATATGAAAATGGTTTCTCTTCGGTTGCCTTAAGCAAGGTCAAACGTATTCGAATCTATGTTGAAAAATGTTTCATTTTATACAGGGTGTGTATAAAAAGTGTTCAAAGTTTAACTTCATAAATATCAAATTTCTTCATTTTTTTAAATAGAACCACCCTGTTTTTTCTATTTTAATGCATTCAGGGGAAAAAAATAAGGCAAGTTCATGTATACTTTCCTATACCTAAACCTTACCGTTATCCAGATATTGAATGTTTTCTGTAAATTTTTAGAGATGCAGGTGTGGTCTAAATTTTGATTTGATACAAGCACTAAGAAATAAAAATTATCATGTGAATTTACTTTTAATACATGGTAAATATGACAAAGTTTTTACAAGAACATGTGCTTTATTTGAAGTAAGATATCCAGATTGACCGCGATCGAAATCGCACATTGTTAAAAGAATACTTAACAATTTGAAGCTATTTGGTTCATTTTAAGCAAAAGTTAATCGAGTTAAACCATTTGTGAGAATAATAAGATATGCTACAATTTTATGGAAAATTAAAAGCCAAAGAAAAATAGTCTGATGTTTTAAAGTAAATGTTCAAAATTGCTCCCTTGAACTTCAATGATCACCCTGGGCGACACTGGGAAGCTGGCGCCGAAGAAATATTTGGCGATGACCAGGACAAACTTACGTTTAACTGTAGGATTTCCGACTGGCCACTGTCAATTAAGGAAACACCTCCATACTAAGGGGCTAGTGTAGTGGACACACCTCTATGCAGGATACAGGAAGATGAAACTGTCAGGAATGTGTTATGCGAGTGTCCGGAGTTATCGTCAATGAACATCTTGTGGATGTTTTGGTTGTTTATGTTACAAAAAGGATTATTTCCAAAAACAGGAATTCTAAAAGAGAAAGTTTGATTTAGGGAAACAAAACCAACTGATGTTAATAGAATCCTTTATTGAAGTTAATATTTTATACAGATTCCTATAATATATAAGTAAAAAGTATGTCAGTAAGATTACCTATACAGTAATAATTTGGTATGTTCGTAGAGCTATAAATTTAAACTATTAACAATAATGACATTCACATTTATACTACCAAAAATATCCAAAGATTATCACTTCCCTATAAATTTTAAGTACAAACAAAATTATTGTCAATACATTTTTTTCAACTAGTTTAAAAATGGGTTTGCTGCAATGGCTTTGAGGACGGGACGCAAATAAACGCACCGTGCTCGATCCAAGTGTAGGTCAAATCTTCATGATAAAAAGTATATGATAGAATGTTATTACTAATCTTCCACCATGAGCACAATGCAGTTATGTGTGTTCCAGCCTTTATTTATACTGTCTAATAACGAACTGTATTTTATATTATTTTTGTTACAATACTAATATCCAGCAGCATTGTTACAAAGAACTCCACACTAATTTTATGAGAGATGGATATTTGTGGAATTATTTTTAAATTCAGTTATATTCCATCATCAATCATTTAAATTATAGAGGATGCTCAATTCAAATGTATTGGATATAAATTCATTTGAATTTTCTAGTATAGTATCCAATTGAAGGAAAACAGGTTTTCTACAACTGTGATGTCAAATATTTAAAATCTTACACAAGAAATGCCATTTCTCACAAAATCATATGTACATGTTATAAAAAGCAGGGACATGTATAAATGTATATCCACCATTGCATTAAAACAACTGCCAATGAATTAAACACAATAACTTTATCAATAAATTATTTAACAGCTAATTATAACCAAAAAACAACTTACAAACTTTGTCAAATAAGCTTGCACGTTTTACAACGATAGAATTTTTAAACAACTAATGGGAATCTATGAATCGAAGGGCATACTGCTAGTAAATAAAATAAGTTTGTAACAAAACGCATGCGGCTCATTGACGACTATATTAACAGTATTTATTTAAATCAGTAAATCTAACAAAACTTTCATCCAATTAGACATGATATTGATCTTTACAAATATCGATTTTTGGATCGAATTACCCGATTTGAAGATGCGCGTCGTGGTTTACGGATATTGTTATTGATACATAACACGAACCGTCACATAACAAATTCGTTCTGAAAATTTTCTTCTCCAGAGGTAGAAAATTTTCAGAATTTTTGGATTGGCAGGTTGGACCCCAACCAACAAACAAACTGGTGACTGGTACTGTCCGACAAAATCTGGACTTGACGCATGCGTTGTTACGAATTTATGAAAGATCTTCATCACATTACATGGTTTAATGCTCGTAGTAGTTTTAAATTTTTGCTTTCATTAATCCACCTATAATGTATTCATATTATTTACTAAGCTGGTGCCTATTCTTAAAAAAAAGTAAAAATGAAAGAAACTTTGCGACAACATAAATGCAAGTGCTTGCAGTAAATTTGGCACCTGTGCATATTTTTCTAGGGAAATTGGTGAATTTCAAGGTCATTTCCATTATACTGCAAATGAAAAATTTACCCGAGTCTTATAAATCATGACATATCTCGTCAAATGCGCTTTGTTTTTTACGAATACTTGTTATATTATTTTATACTAAAATGAGAATGCAAGTGTAATATTAGTAAATGAAAATGACCCAAAAATTTATTTAAATTTTAACGGTGAGTTTTTTAACTTCAGATAAAATTTAATTACAAATCAACCACTATAATATAATATACAAAACAAAATACCATATATAAATAATATATACAAGAAATATATCTTTATATACATTAAACACAACTAAATTTGACACCATCGTCGCTGGAGTAGCAGTTGTGGCAGTGTAACTTTTGATTGCGTACTTTTACATCAGTTCCCATCATGCCATCGCCCAATCGGACGTGACAGACGCAGCACTTGAAACAGTCCATATGGTAAAAAAGGCACAGACTCTCAACTATCATGGCAGCTCCTCGTCCTATTGTAAGTTTAAAATAAAATTAATGTTATAAACACAAAATATATACTCTCTATTCAGTATAAATGTACTTGCACGTCATCAAAGTACTCAAATCACGATTGACTCAATTCATTCGTTTGCTGCTATATAAGTATGTTCTGTCATTGTAAACTTGGTAAATATTGCAATTAGTACCTTGATATAGATCCATACTAAATGATGAAATAAAACAATTGTTAAAAAAAAATTCAATTTATACTTTGCCTTAATACTGAATTTCACGGATATTAACAATAATATTATGATCTATTCACATGGAAATAAAAAAAGAGCAAAAGAGTGTGTTTAAATAAATAACTCAAGTATTTAACAGGTTTACCAGGAAATTCATTCACAACAATCCTATAGGAACATCTCTAGGTAAAATGGTTTAATAAGGGAGAATCGTTGATATCAAAATTATTTATTAAGTTAAATTTCACGTATTTGTGTGGATTATCACAATATTTTAATTCATTTTTATGCTTAATGCCTACATCCATAAGTTTGTCACTCCTATGAATACAAAAACCAAACATTTACCATTGTTCTTAAACATTGTGCGCACATCTCAAGATCTATTACTTTGCCAACAATAAGCATCCTACGATATAAGATATCCAACTAGAAAGAAAATCCATGTCAAAAAGAAAGTTCAAATCAACAATAACCATTTATTACCATTATTACGAGGGTCAATAAATTGTTAATTGATAAAATGTAATTTGAGACTCAGAAGGACGACACAAACGCAAGGTATTCGTATTCTAACAATCTTATCAATAAAAATCATGGCTCTTGTAATATAAAGACAATGCAATATGTGATACCAGCAAGGAAGAAATTGGCCTTGTCAAAAAAAAGTTTTACATAACCGAAAAACTGTTAATGATAGTGATATAATAATTATGCTAATTTTAAAATAAACAAGACTATTTCATTCACTTCTTTCTATTGATTCATTATAAAAATTATTTTTATTGTTATTCACTGCAACTGATGACATTTTTTATTCAAATAAATATTTTAAAAAAGCTCTCAAACGAGGGAGAAACTTCAAAAAATGTTTAGAAACTGCGCAATAATATACCTACTGTTTTTACCTAACTGAAAATTAGCAGTCAAAAAAGGAAACAACTCAATGTTGAAAAATGCAACGTTAATGAAAATGATATTTCTTCAGTTACAGTGATTACGGATTGAGCTTGAATGGTTAAAAATCTCACCTTTCTCTGGAGTAGCTGTTATTATTGGTGCAGCAGCAAAAGCAATAAGCAACAACAAAATTATCCACATCGAGAAGTAATTTACTTGCAGGTTTGGAAGCGCGTAAATATTGTTGTTTAAGAAAGAAGAAGAAAATTGTGTGGAGATCAGATATCACAAATGCTTATAAACAACGAAAACATCCAGACCAAATCAAAACTGTAATACTCTTTTTTATTCACACTATCAGTCTAAAATAGTTATTGATAAGGTGGTAAACTATTTATCGTGAAAAATAATTTTTAATTGAAAAATAAAAATTCAGAAATTACCTTCAAAAGCATAACTTAACAATAGAATGATTGAATAAGTTAGTCTCAAATATTATTCCACCAGCCAAACATTTCAGCTGTAAAATCATACTATTAGGCATTATCTCTTCGTTTTGCGAAGAAACGAGTACGATACTGTTAGTCATTGGATTACCTGCTGTGGGTTCTGGTCTTGAATCATCAGTCAAAACAAAATATATTGGAATGTTATACATTTATATGGAATAGAGAGCAGTCAATTTATATAAAGTACAGTCCAGCAGTTAAATGTCCCTCTAAAATATAGCAGTGTTGTCATAATGTATATATATGTAAGAAAAATGTTTTTTTTGGGCATATTATTTTGCTGGTGAATGAATGCTAGAAATGAAAATATCCATAATTTACTGATACCTAGTTCCTTTCCGCAGTATGAACACTTTTTCTTTCCACTGACACTTAAAATTCTATCATGAGACTCCTTAGGCACCGCTGGTGGAGAATATGCTACAGTTGGTAAGGCATGGCTGACAGACTGTGAATTACTTCTCAATGTTTGTTGAATGTAATCTTCCTTAAAACCTTGTTCTGGGCTGTAAGTAAATATTATCTTAGGAAATATTCTACCGTGATTCATTAAGAAATAATTTACCATTGGATTATTTGATGGTTTAACTTATCGTTAGTCACTCTGGTGGGTATTCTAGGTCTTTGTTGTTGTTTGTTGACGTTAGTTGTCAAATTTCTTTGCTGGTCAGATATTCGTCTTAACTCAGCTTCCTAAAAAAATATATATTATAACAATGGTGAAATACTGATCAAGTTGACATTAACTGAAAAAGTCAAAACATTCATGATCTTATTATTCAACACATTTTTGGAACATTCAAGTGTGGATTTTCCAGTAATCATCAATTTTTTATATTGCCTTATGTTCTTAAACGTAGTATTCTATTCAGTCATTTCATTTTAAAGCCATGGTTTCTTTTTTGGCGTTTCAGTATATTTTTCATTTTATCACTCTTTTACTTTTTTTTGTGATATTTTATATTTCTTCTTATTTTGGACCTTTTCAGTAGATGTTCAAATATCAATACAATATGTTTAAAAGCTTACTGATAATTTTTCAACTTTGTTTCGAATATTGAGGTTACATAGTTTAATAAAAATATTGAAAATTGAATCAGCATCTCTAAAGGAAAAATCTCAGCTTGCTAGGAAGATTTTACTTTAATTGTAAAACTTCTGATTCAACTGAACTACAATCTAAACTATTCAGTCACGGAATTATTGTAATTCAAATTCAAAATTTACTCACTTGAATCAACCAATGTTGGTTGTAGTTCCTTCCATCCAAATTTGTTTTGGCCTGTAACCACTTATCGCGTTTGTGAACAGCGCCCAAATGTCTAGGAACAGGTTGGTCTAGTTTCTCATACAAAGTCCAATCTTTAGCTCTTAATGGTTTGGCTGGAATTATTGAAGGTCTTGGAGGTTTAAAAGCAGATGTGTGCATTTCTAGCTGTAATTCTGGCATGGACTTTCGGTGTTCTATGGGGATTCGTGCGTTAGGATCATTTAATGTTCTGTTGTGTTCTTGGATCGACTTCTTGTACGTCTCTTGAAGATCAGGCATCGACTTTCTGTTATCGATCGGCATTTCCAGCTTACCTTAAAAATACAAAGGCAAAATTTTAAGTTGTTTCAACTATAAATGAGTTGTAAAATGAATGAAACAAGGTAAATATATTTACCATCAATACGAGACCTGTGATGGAAATATTCTCTCGATTTCAGATCTTTGATGTTCTCATATCCATAATTCTGACTTAGTTGAACCGAACAGCCGTAGTCAACAGACGCGTTTTGTATGGCTAATTCGGGCATAGATTTTCGACAGTCTACGTGGTTTTCGTATAAAAAGCATGGATACATTTTGTCGGCAAGATTTTCTAAAGAATGTCTGTTGTGAAGATGTGCTTTTGTCCTGCTTTCGCGAAATAACATATTCTCACGTTGTCGCTCTAATTCTTCAAGTTCCAATTGGCGAAGTTCTTGTTCCACTTTCAGAACTTCGGAGTCTTGATCTAACAAATCTGTTGGTTGCTGCAATGTTAGATAATGTATTAATCAATTTCTTTTGTAATAAAGTAGCTAGTTGGCCGATAAGGGATCTAGCATTGTGGGAGAGCGTTTCAAAACTCAATTTCAACTAGAGAAATTCCAAAGTACAGAATAAAGCAGTATTCAAAAACAATTACAACAAATATATTTTTCTCTGAAAAATACCCTAGTAGTAAGGTTGACAGAAGAATATAAAAAATTTCTATCTTGTATATGAAGTAGAAGAATAATTTAAAAAGAGGTTTCAACTTACTGTATGAAAATATGGAGTGTCAAACTGTTCACTTCCTAACGAAGGTTCATTTGCGTAAACTTTTTCGGAGGGAAATGTTTTAGTTACTGTTTCTTTCGCAACATATTCTACAATATCACGATATTGCTCTTCCTTTTCTACTAGTTCAATAATTTCCCTCTCTTTTTTGGTTATCTCATCTTCCTCAGAGGTAATACTGTTCGTTAGCTACAAAAATTAAATTAATACAAACGTGAACATTCAAATTTGATTTTATCTACCTCACTAGCTTGCCGCTCGTGACTTGGTACACTGCTACACCAAGTATCACTAGACAGCCTTCCTCTATCTAAATCTAGACCAGAATCTTGACTTTCAACTTTACTAAGTAGTCCCTCCTGAAACTTTCTGTTTATAGGTGTTTCATTCTTATGTTCTTGGGAGAAAAAAACATTTGGATGTGTATCGGTGTTTTCTGTTGGTTCTTCTAATCCAAGAAAGCTGGATCTTTTGATATCAATATCTCGTTTTATTCTTTTTGTAGAATTATTACGTTTCACTAGAGAATCTGCCATTACTTCTACTTTTTGTGATGGTGGAGGAGGGGGAGGAGGTTTCACTTTTGGGGGCTCTATAGAAGGAGGATTGAAGTCCGGAAATGTAGTGTCAACTATGAAATCACTGGTAATGAAATCGAGAGCTGGACTAAATTTTTTGATTTCAACGTTTTCATATATTACAGGCTTTGGTTTGGTTACTGGTAAAGGTAATTCCTCGTCAACCTTTTCTATTGGTGCAAAAGCAGTTAAATTTTCTGATGCATCTTCCCTAGATATACATAGGAACTGTTCAGTAAGGATTTTTATTTCCTTATTACTAGGGTTATGATTGATATCACTATTTTCTTCAATTTCTGGACGCTCATCTTTTTTATCTGAAGGTTTTAATTGATCGATTTCGGTATGAAATTGTTGAAGTTCTCTTTCAAATTGTGTATCTTCATTCAGTCTCTCATTTATATTGGAAGATATTTCTACATCTACTGATTCATCAGCTTGGCTGACAGAACAAGAAACGTCTCCAGTATGGATACCGCTATCTTCTCTATCGGAAGAAATACAAGTCAGTTCAGTGGAAGATATGGACGGGGCATAATGTTCCTCTAACGATTTGGTCATCATCAAATTATCTAAATCTCTATTGAACATATTTAGTTTATTCACGTACAGTTCAGTTTCTGGACTAAAACATCTGTCTTCATTGTTCCAGGATTTTTTTGTTTCATATGCATTGGTAGTGGTATCCGACTTATTTACTAAATAATTACTAATTTTGTTAACACTTGATTTGTTCAGATTGTTATTCGTACTGTCCGTGTCCTCAAGTTTGTTGAATGTTTGTAACCTTTGTTTAACAGAAACATGGTTATCACCTTTGTCTATTGTCTTGACTGTTTGATCGATAGCTTGTTCAAAACTTTTCATTCTATCTTTTATGCTTCTGGTTTTAATAAAATCTTCTGATAATCTTCTAACAGAAGAAGATTCCATTGCCATCATTTCTACATTACTACCTTCAAAGACACCTTTTCTTTTAAAAATCTCTCCTTTCGGAAGCAGTACTTCGGTCGGTTCTTTAGATTTGTATCTACTGGAATCTTCAGAGTTTATTGTTTGAATTCTAGATCTATAATCTTGAATGGCTCCTTCATAAGTGTATTGTTTTGTTTCTTTAGGCTCGTGATAAGAATTGTTTTCAAAGATAGTGGGTTTATTTGGAGGAACAGGTTTAATTTTTTGAGAATTTAAAATAGTAGAATAGGTACTGGTGTGAGTTTCAGTAAATGTATTTGTATTATTATTTACATTTATGGGGTCGTTTTTGGTAGCATTGGCTTCGTCTTCACTTTGACTTTGGTTTGATGCACTGGAATTTTCCTTATTGCTAGTTGAATCGAATATGTGATTATCCTTTTCGTCCTGAAAACCAAAAGTTTCAATATTATACCTGATATAGGTACCCCTTATGAAAAGTTCTTTCTCGCCATTAAACTAAGTTAACTTAAGTACGGAAACATAATTCCTATAAAGTTAGCTATAAAAACTTTTTCAACGACACTACAAATGTCAAAATTATCTTTTAAAAGGTTATAGCATCCATAAGGCACTTATATTTATAAGTTTTCAGGGAACGGAAGGGTCTCTGTTACTCAACTCCTTGAATTCTCACAGGTATTCAGATATAAGTATCCATGTCCTAATTTAACCCAAAAACTAAAAATAGGTCTGCTATATAGATTTTCACCATCTTCAGTGCTTCAAACTTTTCTACTTTAGACTAAAATTTGAGCTCAAATTTTCAATATAGCTCACGTCATTTAGACAATGACTTATTAGAAAAATAGCGCGAGAAAGTTAAAATTAAACATGGTTAAATTGAAGCCAGAGGAGTATTCAAATAAATTGTAAACACTACTTAAAATCTTAATAGATATATTTCTTTTGTGAGTGTGTATGTCACTGAACCTAAGCGACTGGACCAATATTGATGACATCTTTTGTGTGTGTAGGAGTAAGTGACTGGATGGTTCAGATTCACAATTAATTCCGGTAGGTGGCGCAGTAATCGGATTCTGAACTTCAAAGTGGTTAGTCCAATGTTACTGAAATTTTTTGTGTGTGTTCAAGTCCATTAGAAAATGGTTTAAATTCACAATTGGTTCCAGTAGGTGGGTGGCACTGCAATCCAGTTTGTACTTAACTTCAACCAAGCGATTGGTCCGATTTGGATGAAAATGTTTCTGTATTTGGGTGAGTAACTGGATGGTTTAGATTCAAAATTGGTCCTATTTGGTGGCGCTGTAATCGAGTTTATACTGAACTTTACCTTCGCTAAAGCGATTGGTCCTATTTTGATGAAAATGTGTGTTTGAGTAAGTAACTGGATAGTTTAGATTCACAATTAGTTTTGGTAGGTGGCGCTGCAATTGGATTCATGCTGAACTTCTCCTTAACATTTGGTCCAAAATACATCAAACATACATACAAATTAATATCGGTAAAATAAGCTATTTTGGATTCATTCCTCATTTTCTGGTCGGTTATTAATACATGAGAAATTATCAGGCAAATAAAATTTAGGTGAAGGTTTAGTTGGCAAATGAAAAGTTTTATATTTGATAAATAACCTATTTGTTAATAAAAAATGTACGAAACTCACTAATATGCTGCTACTATCGTCTGTGTCAGCATCTTTAATGCTGTTTGTTTTCGAACTACTGCTACCAATTCCGTAATCGCTTAGGTCATTTGAATCGTCTTCGTATAAAGGGATATTAAATTTATGTCTTCCTTTACTTCTAAAACAGAAATTCACTTGTTTAGAAATATAAGTATAATTTCTTCTAACTGTCTTCAAGAAACCAAAGTGTATGTGCGTGTTCCGTTTAGGTGATGATTATTTCCCCTTCAACTGAACTATGAATCAAAGTGATAAAGATGTGTTATATTATATAAGAAAGAAGCCGAATACCGTTAATAAAATCTATCTAAGAAATATACAATATATATTCTGTAAATCGATGGCGATTTAAAATATTTGTAACAGGAGACGTATGATGACCTATCCGACCACAACGAGTTTCCAGTTACTTGTAGGATATTATATGATATTCAATAGATTGTTTTTAAGCCAATCCATATATTTTTCTTTTGATTTGAAAATATTAAGAGTGTAAATAGGGCAAGGAAAAAGTTATGTTTGAAATGCTAACTCGATTTGGATGTACGAAAAATAAATCAAGTTTTTTTTGTTATTGAAAAACTTCAAATACGCAAGAGCAAATAGCTTTAGTTGAACAGTTGCCAAAGAATGGAAATGTATTTTGTTTAGAGATGAAAATATTATCAGGCAACAATTTATCATACAAAAATAAATATACAGAAAACGGTTTGGGACAAATCTGCTCAAGAAACTATTGGAATCTGCTGTATGCGTTGTTATAACGCAATATTTCAACTATAAGAGCGCTTTCAGACGGGACACTTTGTGGCCGGCCACTAGAATCAAGATTAAAGACTCAAAATGTGTCCCGTAATAAAGAACCTTCGACACGAGACACTAATCGTACACGTGTTTCTGATTCAATTGAACACAAATATTTTATCCGCCTACCTCTATCTAATCTAAAGTATACATTCCTGGCCTCATTGTAGGAAGCAAAGTGTTACTTTTAAGTAAAAGTGACGTAATGCTACGTCATTAATGAAATAACTTATACGGCATTGACGACCTATACTATATAATTATTATATACAGGGTCTGTTCAAATGACACTTACTTTGCATGTAGATACATAAAATTGGACAAAATGATATGATATAGGGAATGAGGGGTCCAGCCCATTTACTTTTCGAAATACTTTAACTTCAACATCCCGTATCTCGAAAAGTAAATGAGCTGAACCCCTCATTCCCTATATCATTTTGTCCAATTTTACGAGAGGTATCTACATGCAAACGTTGTAAGTGTCATTTGAAAACACCTTGTATAAATATAAGTATACATTTTCCGCTTATTCATAGAACACCCTGTATTTTGCAAAATGGTAGAAATCTGGTTTTTTAACAATTTGACTTTAAAAATTCATAGATACATCCGGTTTTCGAATTTATGACAGAAATATTAGGTATATATCATGCTATGGTCCATTGACAGATAAACAGGTATACTCTATAATATACGTCAACAAAATATAAAATATTTAAAAAAATGAGTGATTCAAGCTAATTTGAAGATATATAATACTTTGGATAGAGGGATGCGGAAAAATCATATGTATAACATAAATTTCTCGACGAGAGAAAATGGGTTTCTCGTTTCGTCGAGAGAGGGCGAGACGAGACGAGACGAGAGGCGAGAATCTCTGGTCTCGGAGGCAACCCTAGTCAGCATAACTCGGAACCCTCTTTAGTTAGATATATGGGACCATTATGAATGAGATTTTATTTTTAAAAGGCAATCAAAGAATGCAATAAAATATTGGGTGTCTCATAAGAAAAAATATAACTTTGATACGCCACACTTTATTGGAAAATCCTGTATATTTCCAAATAATTCCAAAATGTAGCGTATATGCCTGTAGAAACTACTAAAGTGACAAACATTTAAAACTTTTACCGTTTTGCTATAAATCTCCTTCCAGTTGGTCTTGATTCGCCCTGTATATCCCCAGTACATCCGTTTTGAGACCTCGAATACCTAAACTGGACAATTTGGTCACATACTCCAAATCTCCTGTTTAGGTACTCGAGGACTCAAAAGGGCAATTGAACGTCCCCAATACCTACTTAGACCAAGTTACGTCTTGGTCGGATGTTACGTTTTGGGGACGTACTTGTGATATTATATGGGTGCCTTATAACTTGAATTAAGAAAACATTTAGTAAAAAGCATAATACAAAATACGTCCTCCTTATCAAATTTCTCTTGCCAAAAATTTAGCATTATATGGGATTGATCATAATGTTAAAAAGCACGTTTAGTGAGCATTACACTTTTAAATATTTCAACAGAATCCGCAGTCGACAGATCAGTCGCTGTTTTTTGTGTTATTTTAGTTTATATGATTACTTACCTGTCTTCCATCATTTCACTAAAAGTTTTACTTCGTCGTCTACCTTTTTCAGTTTCCTCTTTTTCATTCAATTTTTTGACTTCAACTACTCTTTCTATGATATGTTCTTGACGTTTTCTTCTACTACTTTTCCAATTATCAAGATTCTATACCAAAATCAGAAAGTATATAAATTATGCTACTAAATATGAAAACCATGCAACATTCAGTATATAAAATTTTCAATAGACAAAGCGAGGGTAAGAAATTGAAAATATCGCGAGATTTACGACAAATAATCTTGAAATGACACTTTAACTAAAAATCTGTGCGAACAATTGAAAAAAATTGGATAAATTTGGTTTAATAGTTCAAATGTAGGTACATAGTTTCAGGTTAAATGATTACCACGATTTAGCTCTAGCTGTAACTGAAAAATTAGTATAATATGTAATACCATAACTAAACGAACGATTGAAATAGTATATTAAATACCAAGTGTGAAAAATGTTACTTCAGTTACGAATTTTCTGAGTGAAGCGTACAACATAGTGAAGGTCTACGCTTTGGGATCCTGATAGTAATAAGCAAAATAAATTTAATACATATCTCTCAGATATTTAATGAACTAAATGATGTTGTCGTATTGCGATGTTGTTTGTGTCAAAATAAAATATTTCAAAAAGGCCTTGAACAAATTTTTTGTCGTATTAAAATAAATTGAGTGAAATGTTAACTTACCGTTTGCCAATCTTCAATTTCCGATCTCGTTTCTTTTTCTTCTCTTTTTATTTCCTCGACTTTTTTTATTTGTTCCTGCGCTTTTTGGAATAGTGGACACGGTGCTACTTTTATGAATTGTAAAGGGTTCGTGGCGGGTTTTGGAGGAGCTGGTTTCGTTATTCGGCATTTTGTAGGCATATACTCCGTGTTCGAATTCTGAAAATGAAATTGGATTGTTTTAAACTTTGATTTATGAGATTTAAACATGACTGATTTGTATGTTAGAAGTTTTGCATTTTGCACAGTTCAATACTCATACAATATGGTTAAATTTTCCTATAGTAAGTTTATAATATATTGCCACATTTATGTAAGAATTGAATAGATGAGGCTCTTACTTGATGTAGGTCCGTATTGAGTGATGAAATAAAACAATTCAATTTGTTAAAATCTACATAATATTTTAAACTTAAAATTGTGACGCGTTTCGCTAACACAGTAGTTTATCAAACGAATGGAGGTTTAATGAGAAATTTTCAATTTATACAGTGCCTTAAATCTTAATACTGAATTTTACGGATATTAACAATAAAATTATGATCTACTTACTTACATGGGAATAGAATAAAAAAGGAAAAAAAATATTTGTCTAAATATGTGAATAACTGAAGTATTTAACAAGTTTACCTGGAAATTTATTTAATTGAATTTTATTGAATAACCCCATAACAAGAGCAAAATTAAAATATGTCACAATAATCGAGTCTATAACATTGTTATTTTGGGAGAATTTGGTCGTTAAGAAGATTATTTGAATATTAGTTTTTATTTATCTCAGTGGCTTCTAAAAAATTTAATTTGAAGGATTTAGGTTCTATAATGCAAAATTTCGAAATTTTAATCGAAAGAGTGTTGGTTTGCTAATAAATGTTTTGAGTAGTTGGAATCTGATTTTTGGTTGTTGTAGCTACGTTGGTGTTCTGAAATTCTAGTTTTAAAATTCCTAAAAGTTCTACCCATATAATTTTGTCACAGTTTTCATTACCACATTCCAATTTATAAACTCCCGATTTGTTTAATTTTGAAGATTTAGATTTGTTGTTTTTAATGAATTTGGACAAATCGTTATCTGTTTTGAAGCAAGTATTCAAGTCTAAAGTTTCTAAAAATGATTTGATTTTTAAGGATGGTAATCCAAAGTATGTAAAGCTTTTAAATTGGTTATTTTTGTTTTTATCAGAAGGAAATAATTGTTCTAGAGTATGTTTTAGTTTCTTTTTATTTATGATTGTCTATTAAATTTGGATCGTAATTATTATTAACTGCTATTTGTTTTATTATATTTAGTTCTTAGTTGTAATTATCAATATTTAATTGAACTGTTAAAAGCCTATGTACCATACTATTGAAAGCTGCTAATTTATGACTGAATGGGTGGAGTGAACTATTAGGAATTGAAATGTCTGTATGTATGGATGATAAATTGTTATTGGTTTTGAAGCAAATATTCAAGACTGAAGTTTTTAAAAATGATTTAATTTTCAAGGATGGTATTCCAAAGTATGTTAAGCTTCTAAATTGATTATTTTTGTTCTAGATTCTAGACTCTGTATGTTTTAGTACGTCACAATTTTAAGTTCAAAATATTTTGTATATTTTGAAAAATTAAATCGTTTTAATTCATCATTTATGTAACAGTTAAAAAGAAACTAATTTACATAAGCAATTAAAGAAATTTCCAATTTGAATCACAAAAAAAAAACTATTGAAATTCGTCTAATTGTTTATTTTTGTCTTAGTGTTATTTATTTAATGAGATCTCGAGTATGAAATAGGAAATTGAATTGCAACTAGACCGGTTCCAATCAATTTTATGTCTCGTCTTAATCCAAATTTTTTATTGGAAGAACAATTCTGAACAGATTAAAAAATTTTTGTGATTTTCTACCGTATGGTAAATTCACTGTACATACCAAAAGGTTAGTATTACACACAATAAATTAAACCACAAACATTCTGTGGTAAAAAATAAGTCGATGGGACCTAATAACAACTTACCTTAGTACAAATGTGCATACCTACACAAAATTTACAGCGATTTGAATTTACCGAATGTAAATTGATTTATTCAAATATTTCGAGAGTTGTGTCACATATTATAATAAAAATGGACGTAACGTTCTTATACCGTTATAATTCCATTAAGGACTCTTAGAGTTGAGATCCCCAAAGCCAAGTTTTTATGTGCGTTACAAGTATGGTTCCATCATTATTGCAAAAACATCACCCATTAGCAAAGGTTCAGAGTATTATCATGGTGGTTGTATTGGAAGAGGCTCTGATGCACCTGTTGTTCGGTCACCCAGAGATCCAGATCTTAACCCAACATACGTCTAAGGTATTATATGAAATAATTTTTTGCTGGTGCAAATCGATTTCATAAGAAGCCATCGATTTTCCGGGTTATTTCGAACATTCAATTAAAGCTACACATTTATAAATAAGTAGGATTCAATAAAAATTTTGGAGCCTGTGAATAACATAAAAAACTTTCTGTTACTCGGAATTTTTGTGGCGTAATGAAAAAGAGGCCGTATTTATATGAAAACTGATATTTCTAAAAAGCACGAAGAAGCAAAATAGTTTCAAATTTCAAAGATAATGTGTTTAATTAAAATGTATTTTTAGCCGCGTGATTATTTTCAGACACTAGTAGCCGGCCACAAAGTGTCTCGTCTGAAAGCGTTCGGTGCTACAAGCGTTAAATTGCACACACACACACACACATGTGGAAGGTATCACAAGTCCCAGAAAATCACAACGGGATGCAATGATTCCGTCATTTTTGTTAGGAGAGATTCTCTAATTAGAAGAAGGCCACTGGTGAATTTTCACAATAATGTAAAAAAAATTCTCGAAAAATTGATAAAGAATCAATTAACATATGGTAAATTTAGAGGGCTGTAACTTTTTTTGTATACGCAATTCTACTAAAGCAAGTTAGGTTCAATAGAATTATTTTCCAGCTACCCTTTTGTTACTCCCGGTATAGTAGATTTATTCGGAAAATTATAACAAAACATAAAAATACCTAAAATACATACGCCAGTTTAAAAGAAATATGAAATATAAATGTGGCGAGGGTCGCACCCCATGCATCTTTTGATGGAAAATTATTAAAAACTTTCAGCTAGTTCGTTAAAAGAGTCAATATACAAAGTGTCAATTTTATGAACGACTACGACGAAGATCATGATTATTTCGGATTTAAAAAGATCTGATTTTGACTTGAATATATCCAGTTCATAACTACTCTAATGTCATGTCACTGACAGTTACTGACACTTCGGCTCCGAACATATACCGGTTTTTCAACTTCCGCAGTACTCAATTGTGTGAAAATTGTATCCAGTGGAATCAATGGAATTTCAATTTATTTTTACAACACCTGAGTTTATATCATCGGAGAAAGGTATATTAGTTGAAAGTGTTTTCCACCCACATCGAAAAAAGTCAACAATTGTGTATTCCAACACTTTGATACAAGTCAAAAATGATGTTTTTGATAATTGTGAATAAAAATAGTTTACCCGTCTTTCTTTATCTAGGTCCGTTTGGTAATCTTGATTGTCCATTTGTATCCATTAAAATGCCATGCCGTCAGGGAGATACCTGTAACAAAAAAAATATCGATAAAAATTTTTCAATATCACATAGTTACTGAAAAAAAAAACTATTTATTACGTCAGCTGTATGGTCGAAAAGTATTGGATTTCATTTTTTTAATTGGTTTTTGTTCATGTGAAATTCAACCTTAATGTTTTTTGATCATTTTATTTCCAGCTTTCGATAGTTTTCTAGCAGCCGTTATCACTAAGAGGCCTTTTTAGTAATTGTTTTATTGCTTCAATTGAAAGTATTTTATACAAAAATCTCCCCATATTCTTTTTTTTTGGACAGTATTTATGTGCAAAATAAATTATTAAAAGTGTGTAAAGCAAGCTCGCGCTTTGAACGTGACCTTACTTACCCCTCCCTAAGCAAGTAGCCTACGATTTGGCCGGTACATGCTTGTTTAGTTTGTAGATAAAGCAATAGAACCTTATTCCTACAGTTTATAATAACCAATATCAAGTGCAACTAATTAACGATCTTGATAGGTAATTTCAAGCAACAAATATGTTTAAGACAATCACCTGGTTATACTGTTTTTGTTAAACAAATATCTATGGATTCTCAAAATATTTAAATTTGTCCATTATTGATCCAAGTTAATTATCAACTACTGATAGAGAAATTCAACTTCTCAGTTGGCAAAAAGACAAAATAATTGTCAACTTCATAGCTATACTCTGTTCATCCAAGAAACGGAGTGCTTGAAAACATTATCACGCATAGTTCACGTGATCTCTACGAAGCTGCTTGTACAGACCAACCCTATAGCGATGTACCAAAAACAATTAATACCCCAGCCGATTGCAATTAAATCTGATTGGCTAGCGCAAGGAGACATGTTTATTTTAGCCAATAGATGTAAAGGAGCGTGGTGATCATGCTTCGATTACGCATCGATTGTTGTTTACGTCGCTCTGTTTGTTGGATGGATGTAGTTTAGTTGTTTTGAGATTGGAACATTATATTATACTATTTCTTAAATTCTCACCTACTGTCCTGTACCCCTGCACTACCCTCAGGAGTATTCCTCTCTGCACCCGCAGGAGTGGGTACTATCGATTTTAAGCAAAATCAGTCTCAGAATCGTGATTCCCTATAGTTCACCGGACCCAAGATTTATTATCACAAGTTATTAAATTTTACAAATGCTTTTATCAATTTATGATCTAACTGTATAAGAATCAAAAAGAATCTAAAAGATTGTTAACCACTGAAACAAGTGTTCCTAGATGAGGAAATGATGTTGCAATCAACAGTTTTCTAAGAATACACCAGTAAAGGCTCGAGGTAATTCCTCCCCTCGCAGACTCAAATCTGCAATGATAACGCAGAATTTCAACAGCCGATGGTGATGGTTTTAGGTTTGACAATCCATCCATCTTGAAGTTTCTTTTTGGTACAGTACATGCAAAGTAGATTAGAAAAATACATTAAATGACAAGCTGGTTTTCCAACAGTTTCAACTTCAGGTCTTGCAGCTTTTCTTTAATGGTGAATCTTGAAATTTTGTGGGTTGCGGCTACGTATAATTTTAATTTGGGAAACAAAACTGGTTGACCTGAACTTGTCTGATGTTCTTGGTTCTCGATATTTAGGAATGGCATTATCACTTGACAGTTAATTGGAGAGTAGCAATGGTTATTTATTTTGGCAGTACGGCTATCCATTGTTTAGCTTTGTAATAATAGGTCGATTTTAAATTTAGGAGTTTAATTCCTTTTTTTTTTGAAGATCAATTTCGTCACAGAGAAACAATTTTAATAAAATTTTACTACAGTAGTCGTTTATACCTTTATATGCAAAGTACAGTTTGTTAAAAGCCAAAAATGTTTTGGAATAATTGCTATGAATTGATTGTTATGAAAGATCAGTACGGAATATTAGTGATATAAATCTAATTCGAATGGAAATGTTATAGGGACGTGCAAAACATATTTATAATCCTGTTGTTGTTTGAATAGCTTTTTATCTTAACGAATTTTTTTATCAGTAAAATGGTATTAAAATTTATATCCAATGGAAATTTGTGAGAACCGATATTATCTTCTATAATTCTTTCAAAGTTGTTTAAAGAAATCGTATTTTTCCCAATTGTGAATACGTAATGGAATTTTCTATATATTGGATTGAAGAATAAATTATATTGTAAAGTCCATAATATAATTGATAATATCTTCGATAAATATTGAATTTTCAAGTGCATGATTGTTGATCATACTTGAAATTCGAATGATTTTTTTTTTAGTAATTTTTCATTATGTACCAACAGTGTTGTTAAATTTATCAATTAATCGAGTTGATAGTGATTTTTGGTTTCTGATACTCCACGCAAAATTTTTCTGATTTTCTTGAAAATTTGTGATTAGCTTATCATAACGTTTGCCATCATCAGCATCCAGATTTCCATATATAGTTTTGAAAAATCGGTTTCTAAAGTGTCACTGCCATTTTGATTTCATTCTTACAAATGTAAACTACCAAAATTTTATAAAAAAAGTTTCAATCACGGCAAAGTTATTACAACATGAATTTGAAAAAAGTGTAATTTTAATTAATTTTTTACGTAGAATGTAGACAAATTTTAAAAATGGCAACATGGTAAACAAAGACTAGCACTCAAACATACTGAACAGAGAAAATTTGAAGCTGATAACTTAACCCGTTCTGGAGTTATAGCTTCTGAAAGTAATGTAAAATTGTGCTTCAAAATTTCATTCAATAACAAAATGAAATCAACGTGTCATGACATGAAAATCCAAATTAGCAGCTCTTAGAAATAAGTAACAATACATTTTGCTCAAAAAATTAACAAAGTATTTATTGAGACTGGAGTAGAGACCAAACATATTAAAAAAATGTGCAGGCGAAACATTTTAATGACCGTGTAACGTCATAGAGTACTTTGCCAACAATCCAAATTATTAAGCACAATTTTACATTACTTTCAGAAGCTATAAATACAGAACGGGTGAAATTATCGGCTTCGAATTTTTACTGTGCAATATGTTTGAGTCTTTGTTTTTGTTTACCGTGTTGCCACCTTAAAAGTTTGTCTATGAATTAAAATACCACTTATCCCAAATTCATGTTGGAATAACTTTGTCATTAATAAAATTTTTTTTCATAAAATTTTGATAGTTTACATTTGACGTTTACGATAACCAGGAAAAATCTACGTTCCACAGTAGGATTTATGGCTGGCATCTGTCAACTAAGGAAACACTTCCATACTATGAGGCTAGTGGACACACCTCTATGCAAGATGTGTGAACAGCAAGATGAAACTGTCAGACATGTCTTATGCTAGTGTCCGAAGCTTTCGTCAATAAGAGTGTGTGTTAGGTGAGTCTTGGCCTACACCTGCAGGATATAAAGGAGATGTCTCCTAGTGACCTGTCCATCTTCCTGGGAAGGACAGAATGGACGATGACGTAGGAGGACAACCCCTCGGGAGGATGTACAATGAGTCACATGTGTCCTAAGTGCTGTGAGCCTACACTCTCCCTCCCTACTCTATAGATACCCCGTACCTATCAAAAAATTACTGAGGTTTTTCATTTTGACCTTACCTTAGCATGATTAAGTCTCTGTTAAAAGTCTTCCTAAGTAGAAATATTATGCATATTAACCACTAATTTTTCATTACCCTGTAGTTTTCAAGTTATAAAATTTAAGAGAGGTATTTTAAGGATTTCCAACATCGTAAAAATTTGCAATAAAGGATTCGCTCGTAGATAGAAACCTATTCAACTAATTAGGATTCCTATACAATTCTGGGATGCACTTTAAATATTCTGGTTTAAATTGATTCATTTCTAAATTTAAATTGTTTGTTTGCTAAAGCTAAATTCTCAAGTTCGTTTATAATTTCTTCCATAAAATGCATTACATTGGATTCAATTCAAAAAAGTACTTACATAAAAAGCAAATTCACTATTAGCATCTCACTTATGTTCTAATAATTATTACTATTAAGATCTGCGGTTTTATCTTCTTCATGTAGGTCTTTTTTCGAATTAAGACGGTTTTGATTCCAAATTCCGTTAGTCTACTGGTTTTGGTTCTGCGATAGATTTAATTTGATTTTTAACAAGTCTCCAACACAACACTTCCACATAACGACACACTCGAGAATGCCTAAGTCGTTTTTAAAAAGATTTATTTTCACAAATTATAAAATTTCACAAATGATTTCATCAAATTATTATCTTAACTGGATGAGAAATAAAAAGAATGTGTATCGAGATTGTTAACCACTGAAACACTGTTCCTAGATAAGGAAATATATTATGATGTCGTTGAAATCAGCACTTTTTTTAGAATACACCAGTGAAGGCTTGAGGTGCGAATATTACAAATTATCATAATAGGTATATTCAGTAGAACTAAAATACACATTTTATTCTTATTCGATTGTATTCCTTTATTAAATAAAACCAACAATAATACATTCGGATTACGTGAACAAAATAGAAATAACTAGTTTGGTGACTAGTCTACCTACAGCCTTGACCTATATAAAAACAAAACAAACAATTAAGTTATTGACTATGGTTATTGACAATAAATTGTTTACCTATTATATTGGAGTTGTGCTGTGGTTGTGGCTTGTGTGTATTTACAGCAAGCAATAGCTAAATATTTTTGACAAAAATCCTAGTAAGAAGCGGATGATGCCATCATAAAAAGGACATTGCGTAGTATCATTTTGATATGTTTTGGACACGGAAATGTTGTTCAGTCATTTGTTATAAATAAACATTTAAAACGAAAAAAAAAGCTTATTTTTTTGTTTTTTTTTTTTCATGTAACGTAAAACGTACAAAGCAAACATAATGATATGTATGGATCCATTGTAGATAATTAAAAAACGAACAAAATGAGGGGTCGAGCAAGTCAATCGGATAATTAGGAACCGAGAAAATCAGGAAAAACCGAAAAATTAGTAATTTTTTTGAAATTTAATATTTTTGTCATTTTTCTTTTGCTAGAGATGGTACAACAGAAGTTCTTCGTATGCAGACGCCAAGCGACGGTTATTTTTGTTTGTGTTTGACTATAAAAGGAGCCAAACGACGGTTAGTTTTATCGTCATTGCAATTTTAATTTTTTCATACAATAATTTCTAAAGTGTCGCGTTGTCGATTGTCCGATTTTGAATTTTAAAACGATTTTGAAAAGTGTCAAGTTAGAGCAACAAAACTTAGGTTTTTAGCACTGTTCTTGGGCATTTTTGGCAAACTTCACATTATTTTAATAGAAATCGAAAATATACGTTTTGTTGCTCTACGTCCATTCTTTAATCGTTTAAAAATTTAAAAGCGTACGACGACGCGTCCAGACACGGTGAAAAAAAGATTTTTTTTCGTTTCAAATGTTTATAACAAATGACTGAACAACATTTGCGTGTCCAAAGCATATCAAAATGAAACTACACAACGTCCTTTACATGAGGGCATCATCCGTTTTCTACTAAGATTTTTGTCAAAAATTACTAGACTCGCATATGCTCCTTTGCTTGGCCTAATTTAAAAGAAAAGGCCATTGAATTGAATATTAGGAAGCTGTAAAGGAATTTTGAATGTTTTTCATGACTTTGTAGACAAAAAGCGCTTTGAAAATTATACCAATTTGGAAGAAAAGTTTTCAGTCCACCCCATAGCGTTGGTAAATGGTAGCATTCTTTGATTGGGAGTTTCGATTAACTATTTCCAAGAGTGAAAAACTAGATTATTTAAAATTATACATAAAAAATCACTAACCATGAATTTAAATTCAATAATCTTATTAAATGTAATCTGCAACCTATGATTTGAAATTTGGAAAGACGAACTTAAAATTTTGCTATAATATTTGGTTCATAGATAGTTTCATGATAGTTTTGTTAATAATAATAGCCTTCAAGAAAAACTCAAGACAATTAAACTTTATGGGAGTGAGGTTAAAGGTGGTTGAGACACGTAGAAAGATTAGGCAAAGAAAGGAATGACATAAATGACACTCAATAGAACTATAATTGAAAAAAGGAGAGGATGGCCGAGAAAAATATGGGTGTCTGATATAAATGAACAGAAAATACGAAATTGGAAAGAGAAAACTTCGAATAGATAAGAATGAAGGAAACTAACTGCTCTGAATATTCATCATTTCACAATTCACAAAACTTCTCGCTTGGTTCGGGACTTCTCACCATACCCACACATTATTAAAATTTCAACTATTTTTTTCGCTTAAACGTAAAAAATTTAACAACTAGGTAATTGACAATGAAGTACTTATTGTTTGACATTAGCATTGTAAACAAAAACAAAGCATGGTAATTAATATCTTCTGCATGTTCATTATTCATTTTAGTTTATTAATATCCTATCATCTTTATTAGTCATTCCAATAAAATTCAATAATTAAAAATATCTCATACAACTAATTCACAAACCAGGTAAATTTTTGCAATCGTCTGTTCTTTTGGATATCAAAAATATATCTTCTATTTAAAAAAATAGCATGATGTCATGTACCCGAAAGTGGTGACATCATTCGTACATCCAATGATAGAGTACGATGCGCAATTGAAAATTGACCTGTACAAGCGTTTCGTTATAATAGCTTTTGACAAAAAATCATCAAGAGCAGAAAGTAGAACTTTGGCAGTCGAGGGCCTCGACTGTCGAGGCAAAAAGTTGCTCCCGTCAATCTGTCGAGACTACCAAAAGATTTGTACTTAGCAGTTTCCAGATTGCAGTTTCGTGTACCTATGTAAGTAGGCAACACTTATTACATTAATGTCAGATATTTTCTAGATTTCCCTTATTCCTATTGAATTATTACGGAAAATACGGTTGGATGCTTCAACATATTGGAAAATCAATTGAAATATATATTTATTCTACAGTTTACATCAAAATAACGACTAGCTCTATTTTATCTATAAATAAAATTAGGCTTGCGCCAAAGTTACTTTCTGCTTAAAAGCGCCAATAATGTCAAATTATAACAGATTACGGAAAACATCAACTTTGCGGTTAGATAAGCGTCCTCACTGTATACTATAATATTTACACTCCATAATAATCAGAAATGATCGATAATACCTTAAAATTAATCAATTTTTTGTAAAAGAACAATGGCATTTATACACATATTTTTATTTCTTCCGTACTATGACAGCACTCACTATAAATAAATGATAAAACATTGTTATCTTCACGTACTCCAAAAGTTTCAAAAGTATGTATTACCTATTTGTTCGATATCCGAAGTAAAAAAATTACAGATTTAAACCCAGAAATGTGTTCCAACTTGTGTGACGTAACAAGAGTTCAACTCCATAACTGTTATATTTATCATCATCATCAAACTAATAATTCTGAAACAATTGATTTACTTTCTTCGCTACTTTCATTTTCTCAAAATTAAAGTAACAATACTAATAATGTGAACAGCTGCAAAATTGTTTATTATGTTTGAACAGTTTACTTGAGAAAAATTAGTTTTTTTTTATTAAATTTTCTTTCATAAGAATTATAGTAATATATTGTTTTGATTTGCGGATACAAGATTTTAAAATATTGCGTCGATTTCTCTTTGAACAAAAGAATATTTGTATGCAGCCTGCGTAATCAGTAGTTGAAGTAAAATTTAGTGCTTGGCAGATACATTTTAAAACAAATCACAAAACGCCTTGTTAGTTAGTCATCCCACTAATATTCGTACAATGGAACCATAGCATTATGTATACAGAGTCCGGCAAAAGTCCGGGACCGGGCAAGTATTGAAGGAGATATAAAATTTTATAGAAATCTTTTTATACCACAAATTTCACACCAGATTATTAAAATAAATATTATATATCTTTTTTTGAGTTTTTTAATGTTTAAAATATACTTTCTGTTTTTTGCTATTTCATAAAGTAGCTATATCTTTTTAACCACCCGGTATAGGATAGCAAAACTGGAACACCCCGTATATTTTAAAATGTTTTAAAAATCTAGTTTAAGTTGAAGTGAAACTTGCTGTTGGTATAAAAATATTTTTCAAAATTTTTTATATTCTACTTGTCCCGGACTTTTGCCTAATATCAAAATAATTAATTGTTTCAACTTTACTACGAGTATCTTTCTATAATTATTGAATAAAATAAATAAACAAGAAATTCTACAACAGTGGTATGTACATGTAGTTTTCAAATTGCACTTACAACGTTTGCATGTAGATACCTCTCGTAAAATGATATTGTGGATTGAGGTCCAGCCCATTTACTTTTCGAAATCGGGGTGTTAAAGTTATGAAAAATTGGATGTTTTCAACTTTAAAATGGATGAATAAATTGATTCGATATTGGGCGGGTTTTTAGATGTAAAAGAGCATATTTCGATGGAAAAACATTTTTCAATTCTTGATCCAGTGGAAGAATATGTCACCTTTTCCTTCCCGTTAATAAAATCACAAGTTTGGACAAATATTTTCAACAATCTTCTTCGAATGTTTTAGATGCATTGCTGTTCAAATTTCTGTTACATATTCTAACCATAAATAGTTGGTAGTTTTTAAAAAGAATACAACAAAAATATTTTTTTATATCCATTTTTTATAAATCTTGCAGATTTCGTGAAAACATTACATATCTGAAAAGCTACACATTTTTTTATATAAAGGTTATGGTTCATACAACAGCCTTTTTGGTGTGCGTCATCGTTTGTTAATGTCTTTCTAACAAATTACGTAGAAAGAAATGGGAAAAAGTCAGGTCTTTGATTAATCCTAATCAAAATATCGCAATAATGAACCGTTTAAATGTATTACAAACGTCAACCCTAATCCAAAATTTGATTGGTTGATGTTTAGATTAAGCGCAAGTGCGACCTATCAATCGGGAGAAATTTCTTTTTTTTTTTAAATAGGATGCAAATATACCTTGCGTATTGTCAATGTGTCTTACATCTTTTTCTACTGTCCCACTGACAGTTCTTGTTAGGTCTGTACTTTGTTGTTCACGGTCAATTATTATTTATGAAAAGGGAATATAAATCTTATTGTTATATTTGTTTGAATAATACAAAAATATGCCTAGATACACGGAAAAACATCAGCATTTTGAAAGTTCGCAAGTATTTTCAGTTAGAAAAAGAAGCTGGTAACTATTAATTTCATAGCCTTTTCGAATTTTGCTGAATGCGATACTGATGATTTTATTTATCAAATTTAAGGTTAGATATGTGTCAAAATAGCAAATAAAATAAACGACATACCGAAAACCCGGTTATACGTCACAAACGATGACGCACACCGAAAAGGCTGTTGTATGAACTCTATGCGTTTTTGACGTAAAAACCATTGAGGAATGCAAAATAAAATAAAAATAGTTTTAAATGCCATTGGCGCAAAAAATGGGAGGGGAAAGGAGACATATTCTTCCAAATGTACACCACTGGATTGAGAATTGAAACATGTTTTTCCATCAAAATACGCCCTTTTATATTTAAAAAGAAATTGACAAATGTCAAATCAATTTATTCATTCATTTCAATGTTATCAAATTAAAAAATGAAAGTCAAAAATATAATGATCTGAAGTTTCAATTTAAATGAATGGAATCACATAGTTAAACGTAGTTTTTAATTCTGATGAACTTTTTTCAGTAACATTTTTCAATACTGACAAATTTAAAGGTACTTTACTCTTGAGTAAAACTCATATTTTTTGACAAACCTCGTATAAGACTAAAAAATGTAATATTCGATGAGTGTATTCTAGGTTTTGGATAATGCAGAACTTATTATGAAGAATAAGTTTTCTTTCTAAAATTAATAATAAAAAAGTTTTCCATGTGATTCCAACTTATGGGGACATATTACATTTATTTTATTATTCGACCGGTTTCACAAATTTGCATCGTCAGCAGTAAATTGTAGAAATTAATCTTAATAAACAAGTAGCACACCTCATTTTTATGAAATTCGATACGGAATTAACAATAAGAAATAGGATCTCCATTACCAATTAGGATACTCAGGAAACAAATTTTTCATTTAATTTCAAACAATAGCGCGAGTTATATACGTTTGAAATAAGCTGTTTAATTAGTGCCAACTTACTTTTTTGTGGAAAACATTCACTGATTTAAAAAAATATTGTGCTCTTTTCATGTATAAGAAACATTTAATCAAAAATGTAGGCTTTAATGTTTGCAAATGACGTCAACTCAAGTTTTTGATGTTTGATTATCGCACTGTATGCAAACATCTCACACAGTCTGTACGTTTAGAACTGCGTTCGTACTTAGAAGTTTTTTTTTACGAACACATTGCAAAAATTTCAAATGCATTTTATTATTTTGATAAAACAATAACAATTCTAATTGTTATTGTTTTTATCAAAACAATAAAATGCTGGAATGTATATATTGTTAGTTTAGGAATACCTGATGTGACTTGTTTTGGAATCCTTTACTACTGATTTATTTCGTCATTTCACAATATTTTACAAATAACAGGTGGCGGCGTCTGTTCATTATAATGCTCAGATAAATTTTAATGTTAATATTCACAATCTTTTTGTTATTGATGGATGGTTATTTCATTTCACCAAAAATAACAATTTCACATATTATAAAAGATATTAATATTAATTTTTCAACACCCGTCGTAATCAAATTATATTTAAAAACCTTCAATGAAAATACCACAAGATCGAATGGTATTTTAAAAAATGAAATGTTAATTTTTACAATTATTTTAGAAACTTTCATAATAGTATAATATTCACTGTAGAGGATGTCTTATTCTACGAGAAACTACCAAAAATATATCTACGCTTATTTTCTGTATGTTCCTTGTGGTATATTATTCATTTTTTACTTTCTTATTTCTTTGGGAATTAAACCACAATATTTTTTAAATTATTTATTTCAACGTTTCGGTAGCGTTCCAGCTACCGTTGTCAAGATAAACTAAATGAAAATAATTTTTATCCCTATCTGACACAACGGAAAAACATTTGACAACTATACAATCAAAAATATTTTGAAGTTTAAGACTGCAAAACTTTATTATCAAATTTTTATTATCTCTGGCAAAATGTGAAATATAATATTTCATTTTATGACATTCCAACGATATAATAGTCTACTAGAAATGGAATCCAGTGATGGGCACGTTCCAAGAACGGTTTTTATTGGGATAGCGCGTTTTTTTCCCGCTTATTTTGTAAATGTTTGTTGTTACTATTTTTGTGTATGCTTATTTTTGTTTTCAAAATGTGTATCGATTAACAACTATTAAAATGATAAATCATAAGAATACCTGGATAAAAACATATGATGCTATCCTGATAACGCAGGTAATTGATTATTGGAAATTTCTCTTTCTATAACATTGGTAATCAAATTTGACTACATACGGCTGAAATACTAGCTACACATTTAGTTGTTTTAAAGCACTTTCTTTGATTTTTCGTCTTTTATTATTGGGTTCTTTCAATACTATTGTTGTAGAATCCTATTGAATTTGATGACCTTCAAGTAAAATAATTTAAAAAATATTGTGGTTCAATTCCCCAAGAAATAAGAAAGTAAAAAATATATATCTACACTGTGTCCACTTAAGTTCGCACCATACGGGAAACTTTTTTAATGTCAATTTAAGGAAACTTATTATCTAAAATGCAATTATCAAATATCATTTTTTTAGTATGATACAAGGTTTCTCAATAACATGAATTTTACTCAAGGACAAAGTACCTTTAAAGAACTATGCTTCGATCTTATGGAAAATAAAGGACCACTCAAATGCGGATATTTTGATACCAGCTTATTAGTCTTGAAAAATAGAACATTTGATAACATTGCGCCAATGTTGTGACTTTTATAATTAACTCACAATTAATGATATTATTTTTAAAATCGCTTACGGAGATTGTATGAGTAAGACAGAGAGAAAATACGTAAATAAACCTGTATTACAGATTCCACCAAGTAAGAATATCAGCGGTGATATGATAAGAAATGAATAAATAAGACCAGACAGTGTTGAACTGACCTAATTTATTTCGACGAAACGGGTATTCATCGCATGTACAACTAAATTTACAAGTCCGACTCTGTTTCACCGCAGCAGGAGATGTCCTATTGAATGGTTAGATTATGTAATCGAACCGAAAATTTCTGACAAATTAACTGATTTTGTGGGTTTATTAATTCAATTACAACATTGGCGGAATGTTATCAAATATTCTATTTTTCAAGACGAATAAGTTGGTATCGAAATATCCGTATTTGAGTAGTCTTTTATTTTCCATAAGATGGAAGCACAGTCCGAATATCGAAAAATGTTATAAACAAAAGTTGATCAGATTTCAAAACTATGTTCAAATATACGATTATATCCATTTATTTTGTAAAAAATATATTTTTTAAATGTATTTATGGATACAATAACCATGCAAATTTTACTGTAGTTGCGTTAAATCTAGGATGCGCTGACAAACTAATGAATGTTAAAGAGTTACAAATGTTTGACAGTAACTGTCAAAACGCGAATTTTACGCAAATATGACAGCGTTATTAAAAAAATTGAAACAATATTAAACAAGCACAAAACCTATTTTTTCAATGTAAATAGATGCAATTGCATATTTAAACGTAGTTTTCAATTCTTTAAAGGTACTTTACTATGAATAGAATTCATATTTTTTGACAAACCTCCTATAATACTGAAAGTTGTATTTAAGGTTCTGGAACATGCAGAACATTTTATGAAGAATGAGTTTTTTTCTTAAATTGATAATAAAAAAGTTTCCCAAATGGTGCGAGCTTAAAAGGACACAATGTATATAAAAAAATTTCCCGATTCTTATAAACGTTTGTATGATATCACTGTCAGTGTGAATTTCAAAAAGAATCACACTGACTAGATAATTATACGGAAATTACTATTAATTTTTAAACGAGAGACGAGAAAGAAATCAGATTAATTATGTTAATGTTAATCCTACTTTGAAGATTACAATGAAACAAAGGGATTTTTTCATCTTTTGTATGTTCCTGGTATATTATTCATTCTTTTCTCTCTTTTTTGGGAATCAAACCACAATGCTTTTATTTATTTCAACGCTTCGGTAGCGTTCCAGCTACCGTTGTCAAGATGAACTAAATATTAACCAATTATTTCTCCATATCTAACACAACGAAAAAAATTTGACAATCAATAACATTTTGAAGTTTAAGACTGCAAAACTTTGATATCAAGGTTGGAAAATAAAAAACTCAAACATTGTGGTTTGATTCCCAAAAAATAAGAGAGATAAGAAAGGGATTTTGTCAAACAAAATGTAAAACAAGTGAAGATACCTCTTAATAAAAATGCTCTATTTCACATGAAGATTAGCACAAAAAGTATGTTAAAAAAAGGTTTTTCAAAGAGAAAATATAAAAAGTTCAACAAAAATACTCTATCTATGTTAAAAAATGATGGAGAAATTTTTAAATATAAAAAATTTGTTTGCAGCAAAATACCCACAATCAAATATTTATTGGGGTTTATTTTTGAACTATTTTGTTCTGACTTTTTTCACTGACAAAATATAAAATTCTTTTAAAAGCTTGTACTTTTTTTCATTATATAAAACCTGAAATGCTCTAATGAATGTATTTCAATTGATATGATCTAGTTTGAAAACAGGAAATCAGTTTGACAGCAACGTTCTCTTTTTACTGCATCATTAATCATTATATCAAAACAAAAACTTCGCAGTTACTGAGATTTTAGAACAACTTTTACTACGGATAGCAAATTTATTACTTAGTACCAAGATTTATTTTCTAATGACTAAATATTTACAATTATTAAAACATTAACCACAATTTTTGTTTTTTAAATTTGATACATGGAATTCCGCAATATCTCCAAGCTTACCCTGGATTCAACATCGTTATGTAAGAGTAATTTAATAGCTTCTGACTACAATAAAAAGTGAAGTCTTTTAACTTTAAAATAATAATTAATTTTAACAATCTTAAATAAAAAAGTTTACACACTTTCATTTTATCTACGGTTTATAACGACTACTCATTTTAAAAAGCTAAAAGCAGAGTCAAATTATTTTAGGATTAAATTATCATTAACTAGGAGGAAATATCACAATTTAGATCTGTTTTTAAGAGCTTTCTTTGTTCAATCCGTTCTAATATTAAGGCATTTTGAAGCCACTTTCGTTTTAAACATTTTTCCATATTTGCGTGAAAATATTTAATTTCCCCTCAATAATGCCCATCCCACAACGTGGTAAGGCGTGCAAAGTTTCTTGAAATCAAGTCTGTAGTTCGACCGATGATTGTTAAATTATGTATTAAAAGACGATTTCTCTGGAACCTTTGACCTGAGATGTAAGGAAGATGGGTAGCTACTTATTTTGTTCGTTATCTTTCCGATTTCTGTCTTTAAAACAAAACTTTTTTGGAACTTTCACGATAACACTACTTAGTTGCAGAAATATACTACAAAGAGAAATCACCACCTCAGCTGTTGGGAATCATAGGTCAAACTTGCAATAGATGATAAAAATTAGTGTTGATGGTTATCAATATGAAAATTATGCAATTATTTTATAAATTCAGCATGTTTGTTAGTATCATTTATAACACCAAAGATAGTAGTGAATATTTTATGCAAAAAAAAAGTTCAAATGAATTAGATAGGTATAGTCTACATGATTTCCATTAAACAAAAAAGTTGATCAATTTGTAAAACAGAATTTTTTTTTGTTGCATATAGAGCTAGAAAAAAACAAATAACAGAAATTTTCTCGGATAATATAGAAAAGATAAATAATTATGAAATAAAACGATTTTAATTTCGAGTTTAATAACAATAACAATAAAATTATGATCTATTTACATGGAAATAAAAAAAAATGTCTAAATATGGGATTAACTAAAGTATTTAACAAGTTTACCTGGAAACTCATTTACAACAATCCTACAGGAACTTTTCTAGGTAAAAAGGTTTAATAAGGGAGAATCTGATATCTATTTTGTCGTTAAGAAGATTATCTGAATATTTTTTATTTATCTCAAAGGCTTCTAAAAAATTTAATTTGAAGGATTTAGGTTCTATATGCAAAATTTCAAAATTTGAATCGAAAGAGTGTTGGTTTGCTAATAAATGATTTGAATAGTTGGAATCTGATTTTTGGTTGTCATAGTTACGTTTGTGTTCTAAAATTCTAGTTTTAAAATTACTAAAAGTTCTACCTATATAAATTTTATCACAGTTGTCATTACCACATTTCAATTTATAAACTCCTGATTGATTTAGTTTTAAAGATTTGGATTTGTTGTTTTTAATGAATTTGGATAAATTGCTATCGGTTTTGAAGCAAATATTCAAGTCTAAAGTTTCTAAAACTGATTTGATTTTTAAGGATGGTATTCCAAAGTATGTTGAGCTTTTAAATTGGTTATTTTTGTTTTTATCAGAAGGAAATACTTGTTCTAGAGTATGTTTTCGTATCTTCTTATTTATTATATTGTCAATTAAATTTGGATCGTAACTATTATTAACAGCTATTTGTTTTATTATGTTTAGTTCTTTGTTGTAATTGTCAATATTCAATGGAACTGTTAAAAGTCTATGTATCATACTATTGAAAGCTGCTAATTCATGACTGACTGGGTGGACTGAACTATTATGAATTGTAATGTCTGTATGTGATGGTTTGTGAAATATAGAAAAATCATGCCTATATTATTTATATTTGAAATTGTAAGATCTAGAAAGACTTATTTTGTTCAATTTCTACTGTAAATTTGATATTTTTATGTATTGAGTTAATATAAGTAATGAAGTCATCTAATTGTCTCGTAGTACCAGTGAAACAAGCTAAAATGTCATCTACATACCGGTGCCAGTAAACAATTTTTTTACTAAGGGGGTGTTTATGAATTATCTTTTCTATATTATCCATGAAAATTTCTAATAGGATACTGAGAGGGTTGACCATAATCAAACCCTCTTTACTGCTATAAACCTCTCCGTTGAATTGAAAATAATTTTGATTTAAACAAACTCTTAATAAATTTATAATATCAGAATGAATTATGGGATTAATGCTATTGTAAGTTAGCAAGTTATCAACAAGAGTGATACTTTAATCAGGAGGTATACTAGAGAATACATTTGTTACATCGAAAGATAATATATGAATTTAGACAAGTGAGTTAGTTAGAACTTAAATCCCTCAAATTAAATCTTTTAGAAGCTGAGATAAATAAAAACAGATACTCACATAATCTTCTTAACGACACCAAGTAGATATCAACAATTCTAACAATTCTTCTTCTTGTTAAATACTTTAGTTAATCTCCTTTTTATTTCATTTCCATGTAAATAGATCATACTTTTATTGTTAATATCCGTAAAATTTAGTATTAAGGCACTGTACAAATTAAAAATTTCTCATTATACCTCCACTGAGAAAGCTACTGTGTTAGCGAAACGCGTCACAATTTTAAATTTTGATATAATGTAGATTTTTAAAATTAAATTGTTTTATTTCATTATTCAATAACTGTCAAAAACTATTATTTTCAAAGTATTCTCCATGACTCATTATTGTATCTTTGGGAACCAATTTCGGAAATCTTAGCTTGTTGGTACATTCAAAATAAAGTTTGGAGTAGGTAGTTAATTGCTCGGTTAATTCTTCTTGGACTGGAACCATCGACCATGCAGTTCTTTCTAAATTTTTGCATTTAGTTCTTCCGTCCAACGAGAAATTCAATTTTTTCAATGATAATTATTCATGGAAAATTTTTTGTTTTTTGATGATTGAAACACCTTATAAGTCTCAAACGATATGACGGTCTTATCAGCTTTCGCTTGTTGAGACAAATGTCTTTAAACGTTGTAAGAAATTATTGCGCGCAAACTTTCTTGGCTTAATTCCATTTTCCATTGTTAACTAAGTTAACTAAACATGACAGTTAATTTTGATATTCGACATTTTTTCACAGGCTATGTTGTTATATGCAACACTTAAAACTCAACCCTCGTATTAGACGTATACTTTCAGGTCTCAGTGAATGTTACCCCAAAAATACATGCAGACATACATAGACGTAGACTACAACAGCCAAAGCTAAGAATAAAAATAATTTTATATTTTTTTCAAATCAAATCCACCTTATCTTTGTTTCTGAATATTTAATTTATATTTCAGATAAACCAGCCGTGCTTGAAAGGCCACTGTTATTATACAACGCAACAGAGTATGGTTTTACAAAATCGAACCACGGATTTCAGCATTTCCCTCATTTATATGGTATCATTATCAATATCACTGCATCCGGTTGATTTTCGTCAACGCGTAAACTGTTGTATCCGATACCAGGTAGGTAGTTAGGAAAACTAGTAACATTGTTACTGCTAGTCTAGTGACCGAAACTTATATAATTGAAAAAAATATCAGTTGCACCTGTTTACCATGATAGATACATCATGTGGGAAAAGTGCATGCAGGACATAAGTATGAAACACAAGAATGTGAACTTACTTTCAGAAATTGTTTGACAGGAATTTTTAATCAAATATATAGATCCCAATAAAATATTTAGTTTTTTTAATAATCTTTAAGAAGAATTCGCTTGTAGACAATTTTATATTCGTTGAAAAAGTGCCAAAAAAATTGCGAATTATTCGATTGTGGAGAACCTAATGTGAGAAAAATGGTAGATTTTCCCCAAGCAACTACACTCCAAAAAACCCTCTCCAAAGATCCATACCGTCATATTGGTATACTAACCAAAGAGAATGTCACAAAAACTGCCAACCTAAAGGAAAGCCAGAAAAGCCTTCAACTATTGATGTCAACCCATATCCCTGACTCCAAAACTGCTAACACGGTAACATAGAAGGAAGAGGAGGATCACAACCCGACGGATGATGACTGGCGGATAGCGCGACAGATTGAGGTGGGGCCATCTCTTGCTTCTCCCCCTTTAAATCCCCAGGAACAGACGTCATTTATCCAGCTCTACTTCAGTGGGGCCTAGATGCTTTAACGCCGCACCTATTAAGAATCCTCAGATCCTTATTGTCACTGAGATATATTCCAAAAGGTTGGAGATAAGTCAAAGTTATGTTCATACCAAAACCAGGAAGAATGGACTTTTCCACTCCAAAAGCATATCGACCCATCAGCCTTGCATCGTTTTCAATGAAGACCTTGGAGAGGCTGTGCGAACGATATATACGAGAAGACAAGAAGATAAAACCACTTTTCCTAAGATAACGAACGCACTTGCCAACAAGAATATCTCCCAAACCATAAATGGTTAGATATATAACATGCTCTCAAAAAGAGTAATAAAGATCAGCGTAGACTATGTCGCCATCAAAGGCTTGGTTGTAAAATGGTGTCCACAGGGCGGGGTACTAATTGAATCCTTTTTGTCCCTTTCTCAGCCCACTAATATAAGAGTTCGGGCCAGGAATCAACCACTCTGAAAGCTTGGGAAAAACCCTCTTTCTTTCAAGCGGAAATCCACGTCATGAGAAAGTGCGCCCAGTTCAATATTGATAAAGGATATCGAAAACAAAGTATTCTCATAATGTGGGATAGTCAAGCAGCCATTAAAGCACTCAGCTATTGTGTAATTAATTCCAAAATGGTATGGGAGTGCCTAGACAAACTCAATGAACTAGGCGAAAACAATATACTATGGATTCCAGGACACACTGAAATAGAGGCAAATGAAAAAGCAGATAAACTATTAAAGAGGGGGACTGAAATACCTTTCTGGGAGCCTGAGCCCTTTTGCGGAATCAGCCCCAATGTAATATTAGAAGAAATAAGTGAAGCCGAGAGAAAGGGAAGATCTGACCATTGGAAAGATCTAGTAGTGCTTATACAATCAAAGATTTTTATGGGTGACTACACCTAACCTAACCTAACTACAACCTGTTGAGATCAAATGAATGCATAAGTCAAAGTAAAACTGCGCTAAAAGTTTTAACAGGGATCCTAACGGGACATTGTCGCCTGAATGGGCACCTGAACAAGTACATAATAGTGGAGGAAGAAGAATATAGATTCTGTGGCATCGAAGAAGAAGCCTCCATCCACATACTGGACTCCAGTATCCTAGAGCACAGTACCTGGGAGATTACTGGATAGAAGAGGAACATTTACCCAAGTTGAAGCCTGCCGATATCCTAAAATTCCTCCGGGAAATAGGACTAAAGGAGCGACTAGTTTCTGAGACTCTCCTCAGAAAATAAGTAGAAGTAAGGGGCACAATAGATCTTTTAGGTCTAAGTGAATGCAGCCCCAATAATACATACATACATACAAAAGATTTAATTTGTGTTGGTTTGCCAATAAAAATGATTTGAGTAGTTGGAATCTGATTTTTGGTTGTCATAGCTACGTTGTGTACTGGAAGGTTCCTGTAGGATTGTTGTGTATGAATTTCCGGGTAAACTTGTTAAATACTTTAGTTAATCCCACATTTAGACACAATTTTTTCTTTTTTATTTCCATGTAAGTAGATCATAGTAATATTGTCAATATCCGTAAAATTCAGTAATAAGGCAGTGTAAATTTTTCATTATACCTCTATTCGTTTAAGAAAGCTACTGTTTTAGCGAAACGCGTCACAACTTGTAGATTTTAACAAATTAATTGTTTTATTTAATCATTTAGTATGCATCTATATCAAGTAAAAGCCTTATCTATTCAATAATTAATTGTGACATTTTAAATTTGTTGACAGGCTCCAACTATATGTTGTTACAGGCGAAACTTTTAAAAGACAACTCTTGTATAAGCTATTTCCACTAAATTGATTATTATCTATATCATAAGTTTTTTTGTGATTTAGTTTAGGAACGGGTAATAGTGAACAATTCCCTTTCGTTCAGCTTAAAAACACAGGATGTCCTCCTACAAACAAAATGCTCTAATAATTTCACTTTCCCTAGCTATTTTTTGCGCCACATCTTAACCAACTGTGTTTGTGGTATTATTAATATGGTTTGTACAAAGTGATTCACATTTTATTAAGAAATAAGAATAGTATTTCTAGATGGAATACCAACAGTTACACAGATATTATTCAGTATTCCATAAATGTAGATTTTTTTTTTAATTCAGTATTGTATCATAGGTCAAAAATGAATTTTTTTATATTAGATTTGCAATTTTTTTTTCCTACGTTTTTGGCACTGGCAATTTCAACGTACTGATTCCAAACATTTCAACCATATTTTTTTATCTAATCTCAAGGTTTTCAGATACAGAATAGTTAGTGAATCTGGTTCAGAAGATAATATCAAAGCTAAGCAATAATTGTATTATTTTAGAACCTTAGTGAATCTGGTTCAGAAGATAAGATCAAAGCTAAGCAATAATTGTATTATTTTAGAACCGTTTTACACGTACGAGAATTATTGCGAAATTTACTCTGAAAATAATATTGGTACTTTTCATAAGAATTTTGAAAACATTTCACTGCTTGACCGTTTTACACATATTTTTACCACTAAAAATTTCATAAGAATTCATGCCATACGCCTGCGCAGTGAGATTGTTTTTGGGATAAGTTGTCATGGTTACGATTTACATATTAACATTTCTGAATAATCAGCTGTATTTGAACCGTTTATTTGATTGATTATTTATTTTATTAATTGAGATTTGCATTTATGCCAAGGTTTTGGCTTTCCTAAATACAGAAAACGACAACAAATAATGACACATTGACGCCATTATTGTTTTTATTCTATCTTTGGCTTCTGCGTCGATTCTCACGCACTTTTTAAAAAATATAGAACATGTCAATATTTTTCTATTTTTCAATAATTCTCGTACTACACGTACGAAAACGGTTCTTACTCAAGTTTATTATTATAATAAATATTCTTGATCTGGTGCTTCTAGAAGAGACTTTTTTTGCTAAGTTATTTTGACGTTTCTTTGAAATTGACAAAAAGAGAGTTGACGAATACTAAACGCAAATGCTGATTAGTGGATTTCATATACATTCTAGGATGTATATGAAATCATATCAGTTCAGTTAACCGGAATGGCCAGTGTTTTCATTCTGTAAACTGTGCAGAAAACGGATTTCTGCAAACGGATTTTTATGTAAGAGTTACAGAGCTACACGTGAGGTACTAAAAATTCACCTAAATTAATCACTACAAGACACATAATAGTAAATAGAAAACACAATGGAATTTTAATTTTGTTCGTCAGCACCAGTATTTCTTCATAATAAATACTCGTCAAAAATCAGATCACATTCGTAGTTTCACTGTAAAAAACTTGGTGAGAAAGTGAAAAGGGAACTACGTTGAAATGATAGATCCAACTACTAACAAAATGTAGGTATGATGTGTTTTTTGATGCGGAAAAACGATACTTCTATTGTTATGCTATGGTGATCTTAAACTTTTCCTATATTAATTACTTTTCTAGCTACTATGATTTGTTTGATTAAATTGTATACCTACAGATTGTCCAATTAAACTAACATTTTTATTGTTAGATTTATGAAACAAGTTTTTTATTAAAAAAAGTTCTTTTTAGTCTAAAATTTTGAATACAATCATATATTAAATTTTTTAGCCATATACAAGGTTTATCTGAAAATATTATTGTTTTTTCAAGATGAAGGTATTTTTCATAATATTGTCATTATTCAACAGAGGCTTACTATATTATATTATACAAGCACGCTGGCGCGCTCGGCGTATTCGTTCATTTCAAGCGGTGTTCTTGGGCGTTTTTGGCCGACTTCACATTATTTTAATAGAAATCGAAAATACGTTTTGTTACTCTACGTAAGTCCGTTTCGCGCTATATGGAAAAAACCTCGACAAATAGCTATTTCAAACTTCCAGTAATTAATTCATTTATGATCATATAAAAATTTTATTACTCCATCCCTAAAACGTATAGTCATTTATGTACTTAGCGCAGAAAAGAAATATTAGCTTTTGAAAAAGTATAAAAATGCTTCAAATTTGTTTCGACATTATTATATCGATAGGCCAAAGATTAGGCAAACCTCTGCGATGCATTCATTGGCATTACAGGGGCAATGAGAACTACTCCTACAGCGGCGCTGGAGACAATGCTAGACCTTCCTCCGCTACAGTGTGTTATAATGTGCGAAGCAAGGGCAGCTCTAGCCCGACTGAAAAAAGCATCAGACCATGATGTGGCACATGGGAGAAAACACGCAGAAATAGGGACATGTGGATGACGACATGTTTAAAATGCCAACAGACCACATGACCACCAGATATATCTTTCGCAAGAACTTTATCAACGATCGAAAGGAGCTTGAGGAAGAGAACGCACCACCACTCAGCGGAGCGAATTAATCTGATACACAGGCGGATCAAGGAATGAGCTCGGTACCGGAGCGGGCATATACAGCAAGTCGGGTCGAGCAAATATGAAGGAAGCTCGCTTGGCAAATAGGCCTCGGTATTCGGTATTTCAAGCAGAGGTATATGCAATAATTGCATGTGCAAGGGCAAATAACATGAAAGCCTACAACAACAGGCAGATCAGGATCTACAGTGACAGTCAAGTGATCCATAATATTTGCATCATTGCAACATTTTTATTAAAATTAAAATTCTGATGAAAAAATGAGCGCTCACATCTGATCAGTTGACAAAACATGCATTTTATTTGGAGCACCCCTGTAAAATCCGCAGTTCTCAACCGATTTTGATTTTAATTTTTTTTTGTTAGATTCAGTATCAAAAACAGTATTATGGCACACATTTTCATAGCTTAATTACTATTTTCAAGGCCCTCTATATTAATTTTTCTTTGCCAAAAAAAAACGAAAATATATTAGGCATTTTTTTCTCTGTATTCAGAATCATCACAAATGTAAAGTACCTGAATTTTTTGAAAAAATTTTCGTTAATGACAAAGTTATTACAACATGAATTTGGAAAAAGTGGTAAATTAATTAATTTTTTACGTAGAATGTAGACAAATATTAGAAATGGCAACATGATAAACAAAGACTAGGTCTCGAACATATTGCACAATGCACAGTGAACATTTTTAACCGATAACTTGACCCGTTCTTATGGCGTGCCGTTTTGGTATTTAATAACATCGTATTAAAAACAAAAATAAAAATATCTCTATTCTTTTAAAAATTTATATTCCGTAATTATTTTGTTCTAGAATTAAAATTATGTTTTTCATAATAATAATACAGGAATTTCCATTATGAAAAACAGAATAGAAATTGCCGATTTAAAATTATTAAATACATAATAGAAATTCATGAATTAAAATTATGAAAAACATAATAGAAATTCAATTTTCATTATGTATTGAGGTTGCCTATCCTGCAGTAATACAAGTACCTAAAATCGGATACTAAATGTTTTACCGGCAACACTGCTTCTGAAGACAAATATAAGAAGAATAATAAAACATAATTTTTCTGTGGTAGTTTGTTTACCTTACTATATAAACTGTGAACAGAGACAACCCTGTAAACTAAAAAATCATTATTAAAGTGAGCATGAATTGTGTGTTGCGGTATAAAAGTATGGGTTCAAAAGAAGTCGCTACTACTCTGCTCAGAATTCGGCGTATTATTGTAGAATCTTGTAGAGTTTTTCAGTCAAGCAATCATATTGCTTCTGATATTCTATCATCTTGCTTAACTAATCTCGATAGAATTGAGAATTCAATTCCTTCTGATACTTTCAATCCATAAAAACATACTTAGGTATACAAAAACACTTTAAACAGTTAGCAGTGTTGCCGGCTAAACACCAAGTTTCGCACTTTCGGATGCATGCATTACTGCAGGATAGGCAACCTCAATACATAATAGAAATTGAATTTCTATTATGTTTTTAATAATTTTAATTCTTGAATTTCTATTATGTTTTTCATAATTTTAAATCGGTCATTTCTATTATGTTTTGCATAATGGAAATTCGTGTATTATTATTATGAAAAACATAATGGAAATTCAACTATTTAAATTATTGAAAACATAATGGAAATTCGAGAATTAATATTATGAAAAACATAATACAAATCCGTTTTGTTTTATTCATTCAATAATTTTAATTCTTGGATTTGTATAATGTTTTTCATAATATTAATTCTCGAATTTCCATTATGTTTTCAATAATTTAAATAGTTGAATTTCCATTATGTTTTTCATAATAATAATACAAGTATTTCCATTATGAAAAACATAATAGAAATTCAATTTCCATTATGAATTGATTATTACCCACAATTTTGCATTGAAAACAAATGGACAAAGTCTCAATACATAATAAGAATTCAAATTCGAATTTTTATTATGTATTTCATAATTTTAATTCCTGCATTTCTATTATGTTTTTCATAATTTTAAATCGGCAGTTTCTATTATGTTTTTCATAATGGCAATATGTATATTAAAATTATGAAAATACATAATTTTAATTCATTAACAGAATAATTACGGAATAAACATTTTTGAAAGGAGAGATATTTTTATTTTTGTTTTTAAAACTATGTTATTAAATACCAAAACGGCACGCCATACGTTCTGAAGTTTTAGCTTCTGAAAGTAATGTAAAATTGTGCTTTATTTGGATTGTTGGCAGTCCTAGTCTTTGTTTATCATGTTGCCATTTTTAAAATTTGTCTATATTCTTAGTAAAATACATGTGTACTTAATAACTTTGTCGTTAATGAACTCTTTTAATAAAATTCTGGTATTTTACATTCGTGACGATTATCAATCCGGTGATAAAGTCATTTTTGAGAAAAAAAATGCCTAATATACTGTTTTTGATACTGAATCTATCATAAAAAACTAAACCAAAATCGGTTGAGAAATGCGGATTTTACAGGGGTGATTAAAAAAATGGATCACACTGTATTAAAAAACCTTTTTTAAAAAATTCTAAATAAAAAGATGTACTGTATTCCATGGAATTGTTTCTAGTTTTAATTCAATTTTAAATATGGACGAAGATGAAGTTGGAAATGTATAGTAATATAAGATTGTAGAATTAGTAAGATACCAGAAAAAGTTATATTTACCTTTTCGCAATATAATAAAAACAGCACAAGACGTTAATACTCGAATATAAATGAATACTTCACAATTAAGAACCTTCCACCTTACTGTGAGTAGATTATTTGACAAACTGAGTTACCAAACGTCGGGATGTACCGAAATATGCATAAAAAATAATAATTGTGAAAAACAAAACTTACTCACCCACCATTATTATTTCATGAAATTCCAATGTTCCGTATATATCAACTCACGATTTCTTGAAATATTTGCTGTGATATTTATGCTATTCAAATTAATCACGTTATTTAGGTGTATGGTCTAACTAAGCAAACTAAAAAATCGCAATATACAGGGAGGTCTTTATATAATTGTACATAGAAGTACAGTACAATCTTCACTTTAAAATAAAATGTTGAAATTAAGAGAAATGCAGGGTGTTGAACGTGAAATTTCAATTTTCGTTTTTTACAATAACCAACACTTTGGACCTATATATACAAAAAATTTATGTTGGGGGGTTTTTGGCTAAAATCTGCATCTGTATAGGTATGTTACTGTTAAATTAAAGTTTAAATATGTATTAACCTTGGTCATTAAGTATTTTTGGTCTAATGCTCGACATTTCTTTAAAAAAGTAACGCAAAAGATTCAAACTGTCATCAATCACACGAACCTTTTAGGAACTGTCAAACATTATACAGAAAATATTGGGTCTGCCTACTTGGTTATATAAAAATCTAGATTTCTATTGGTCAACTTTTCATAAGTTCCTAGAAAAATAGTTTTTAATTATCAGGTAATAGAATTGTCAAATGCAATCTAATTTGAATTTGGAGCTAAAGGATACCCACATATTGCAACATTGTTATAATTTTATTCATTTATCAAAACATTTATATGTTTCCTTGACTTTCAACTTAAAAAATGTTTGATATAAATATTTAGGTTAAAGATAATTATCTTGTGGAAATATTGTGATACGTAGATTAAATTAAAATCTTGGTAAATATTTGAATTTTAAAACTTCTAAATCTAAAAAGTCCTTGGCATTATCAACACTATTCAAGACATGTTCTATTCAGCTTTGTTTTCACATAAGAAAATATGTGATGAATACTCAAAAATAAAAATACACAACATATTGACAGTGATACTCTTAGGGCGAGTTGTACCAAACACCTAAACTCGGTTTAATGATAACTGATGTTTAGACTGTGTCTGATTGATGTATTTATTATCAACAATTACATCAGTCTAATCATCAGTTAACATTAAACCGAGTTTAGGCGTTTGGTAAAACTCGCCCTTAGAAGATGCAGTCAATGTTTTCAAAAACTCTATTTTGAATGTACTAACAACAAGCGAGAAGAAGAACTGCTTTCAAAATGGGTTCCAAAGGATGCAAAGATAGTATATTGTTTAACAAGTGCGCAAATGTGCTAATTTCAAACTAGTGAGAAATTGTTGATATTTCGTCAGAACTTATACTTTCAAGTTTTCTTTACTCGTGTTATTATTGAACAAGTATTTTTTTAATAGTTATGAATTATGCATATAAACTACTTTTTGTGTTGACCCCGTATAAGGCCGTTCAAGTATTACGTAAGCAGATTTACTACAATTATTTACTCCTCCCCTTCCCTTTTGTCAACAAAAGTAATCAAATCTCTTACCTCCTCCCATGCTTAAATAAACACTGGTTAGTATAACTAATGTTAATGTGCTGACCCATATTTTTAATCCCTTTTATAGGACAAACCCGCCCAATGGCGCGCAAATTTTTTTTGTAAATTCGAATATTGTGAAATAATAACGTCTACGAACAAATAAATATAATAGAGAGATATTGCCAATTGCAATACCGCATACGATGCGGTATTTATGTAGCGCTATTTTAATAACGGTCTACCTTAAATTTATTTGTAAATAAGAACTTTTGCCACCACTATTATTTAATAACGTAGCGCTGAGTTATGTAGGAAGTGACATAATTGTTATAAATAGTATGGGAGACAAAAATCACGCAAGATTCAAACCCAAACCACGACATAAACTAAACACCCTCTAACTAAACAATAAACACAATGATAAACAAAAACCTTACCCTCAGAAATCCGATGCGATTTGTTCTATTTTTTTAACTGCGCAGGACAATTATGTGCCGTATTTACAATAACACTCAACGTTATTAGGGACATAAGGCAGTTTTTAAAAAAGATCTCTTATCCGTATACATAACGTAACGGTGATACGTGATCAATCAAAAAGAAGTATTAAAGCAAATGCGATCGTAACGTAACCATACATGTGTTTTAATTTTCAACCTAAAAAATAGTGAGTACTATTTATCTTGACATCTACTGAAAAATAGTATTTCTTGAAGTGACCTTGCGCGTTTCTTGGTCATTTGGTCGTTGAAAAACGCGAACACGAAACACAATAAAGCAATACGTACGTTAGGTACTTGTGACGGATAGATACGTTTCACGTAACGTAACGATGCCTACTTATTGCTTCTGCACATGCGCACTGCGATACATATACGGATAAGTGGTGATTTTTAGTAATGCTTATTAGTCCCTATAAGCGTTAGAGACGTAAGAAAGCGAATCGCGCATTTAATAAACGTCAAAATACCGCAGAGCATTTTTTTGCAAGCAATATCTATCTAATATTAATGCTCGTATTAATGTCAATTCACTCAAGTCCACGAACAAATAAATATTATAGATATCAATTCACTAAACTCACTCAACCAAGAAATAGATACTACTATTATTTTAAATATTTCTTTAAAACAAATTCATACACGCCCCTGAATGAAGAAACAATACAACTGTTGTCTAAGAACGCTAAGCACCTTAAACCTAAAAATTTTTATGTTACAGTGGTCCGCCGGGGATGGGTAATTTGGTCCCCGCTACCTGTGTTAATCCTTTGGTAGCCAGGCACTTCGATAATCCAGCTGGTAATTTCGCCCCCAAATTAAAATATAATTATTTCTGCTTCTTGGAATTTTTTAGGAATAACAGGAATACAATTAAATGTTGGTCTTAGAATTGGACGCACACGAATAGCGCCAAACTAATTCTCAGGTAGAATTGCAGTTATGGAAGGTCTTAATCTCTTGCCTGAATTACGCCGGTTATAGAGATTATCGTTTTATTAGGAATTAACAAATCTTATTTAAAAGTAAACATTTCTGAAAATATTATGATAACTCCTAATTGTCTTCTAACAGGAGGAAGGGTAGCAAATTATATCAACTTTATTTTTAGTTTTACGTTTGCGTTTGAGTAAGGGTGGTAAAGCTTAAAATCAATTAAGTATAACCTAACCTAACCTAACCGTATGAAAATTGGCGTTCAATAACAAAGTAATTAGATAAAAATTATTTTGGCGCAGTTCGGACTAGGATTAAACCAAGTAAGCAGGTAAAATAAAAAATGGCGCAGTTCGGGTGAGGGATTATATCCTCAAGATAAATTTGGCGCAGTTCAGGTGCACCCTTAGAATTGAGGTAAGGCAGGTACTAACCTAAACTAACCTAACCTAACCTAAAACATTTATAGAATAGTAGTAAATAAAAACTAAATGAAAATTTTGTTTTATTTCTCTCTATTATTTAGAACTTGTCTGCGTTATACTTGTCAAAGTAACCCTTAAGTAGTACTTAGCGTACTTATACAACAGAGAAACTACATAGGTATATGTTTATTCTATTGGGACCAGATTACTTGTACGGTATGTTATACCTGCCGGCCACGGGGACCAAATTACCTCCTAAATATCTGTGAGGTCATATTTGGGGACCAAATTACCAACTCCGGGTCCGCCTTAGTAAGTGACCCGTTACTTCATTATATTATAAACAATACTGTAATTTATTATTGGATTGCTTAGAATTTATCGGACACCTGGAGCTGCGTTTTCAGATATACAAAATTTTCTTGAAGATAGTAGGCATACATAAAGCTGTTTTAAATTTTTTAATTAAATTTTCATTTTTTTAGTGACTGAATAACAGAAATGAAATGGTATTATGCCTAGAGTTCTTAGAATTATTGGCCACTGTTATGTTGAGTATTCAGCTAAAAAGTCATTTTAAATTTGGGAGTGTATTCATTATTTTAATAAAGCTATATAGATAATCGCAATGATAAAAAACATGCAAAAATATTATGCTTTGAATGGTAGACTTTAACTGTCATTCTTGTCAGAAAAAACCACTTGTTGTTGGCCACACTGACTCTAGACTGAACTTCTCTATTACAAAGGAATAACTCAACTCAGCACAGCTATAAAGATGTATCAGGTAGGTAGAAAATACACTAGACACACACAGTGTTTTTTGAAAAGGAAGAAGTATATCTATATAAAAACAAATCATGCTGTGTTATTCCCAAAAATAAAATTTCGGAACATTTCAAAACTCAAAAAGTACTAAGAGTAGAAGGGACGCTGGACACTTGAGCGAAAATTCTCAGAAATCAACATGGCTTTTCTAATAATACAGGACAGTTGAGCGAAAATTTATTTTCGATGTTGGGTCAGTCAAGCGAAGACTGCATCCCTGTTTTCAGTATTAAAATTTGAAAAAATTAGTACTAATTTCATGTAAGTATTTGTGAGAAAGGGTGCATCCTTGTTTTCCGTATTATATTTGCATGGATAAGTAGTAGTTTGATGTACGTATTTGTGAGAAAGGCGGCATCCTTGTTTTACGTATTAAATTTGGATAAGTAAGTAGTAGTTTGATGTACGTATTTGTGAGAAAGGCGGCATCCTTGTTTTACGATTAAATTTTAATCCCTCGTTTTCGCTCAAGTGACCAGTACTCTTTTAGTGGGAATGAATATACCTGAGAGGATTTCTACAACGTTCGCTCAAGTGACCGGACCCGAGTAGAAGAGCCCGATACTAACATGACCTTCATCAATCTGTTAACCAGATGAAACATATTTTCTAAGTTTTAATAATAGATAAAAACGACCATAATAGCTCGCCTAGAAAAATATTGACCAGGATATTTGCATATTAATCAAAATTTATTTTCATTTTTCACCACTCTGTTAACCATCTAAATTTTATTCTAATTGACAGTAAATAATATGAAAAATATGCCAAGAAACACTTAAATATAGATAAATTTATAACAAGCACGATGGTATAGCCATACTACTACTACTACTAAGTTTGCAGGCGAGCCTTGTCCTGGACAAACTCAAGCCAAGGTTCCGGCACTGAGGCCACTGGCGAGCCCATTGTGCCATTCCTGCTACCTAGACATCCATGAAGCCGAACCCTTCTATAAAGGCCACAACCTTTTTCAATGGATGCCTGCTTGTGTCTCCAGGGGCCATAACAGGAACTCCGAAGATTCGCCTTCGTAGTACAGCCCAGTGTGGACACTTTAGGAGAACATGGACTGACGTTTCGTCAGTCATGCCGCAACCCCTACATAGTAAACTTTCCTCTACTCCTAAGTTGTGGAGGTGTTTCATCATACAGCAGTGCCCTGTTAGGAGTCCTGCTATCTTCCTTAGCCTACTCCTTGGTAGTTCAGTAGCTGCCCTAGCGTGTCCATCAGTCCATCCCTTCAGTAGAAGATGGTATAGCCATTGTCTACAATAAACCTGTCATTAATTATCATTGACTGGCAATATCTCCTAAATGTGAGCTACTGCGTATCCTATATTATAGCTGGTAGCTACGATTTTAAAAACTCTCCCAAAGTGCCGTGGTAACGAGATAAGCTATAGATATAGGATAACATTAAAAAACCACAGGAAGATGAGGAGAGCATTGTTTGCTCCGTATCATCATTACAAACTTATGTTACGTGTAAACGAGTTTTTATCCATGTTCAAGTATGTAGGGAGCCAAAAAACAATTTACTGTTTGGTTCAAATACTTAGCAGCGCATTTATTTCCAAATTATACATATAATTATTTCTCTTACTTTCATTACATTTCATCATCAAATTATAGTAATACATTCTACCGTTGAGTGAAAAATTTATTATAATTATATAACGATTCTACTTAATTAATTTTTGAAAAAAATGCTTGCGATTTCTAAAAATTAAGTTTCAAGAGAAATGTAGTTTTGATAAATAGACTCCAAGCAAATAAAAGTGCGCGAGTAAAATTGTTTTTAAATGACTAAATTTAACAGAACAAATAAATAGAATGGTACGCTGTAGTTGAAACTGTGCAATAACTAGAGAATATATTGCTACTATATGCAAGGTGCGGCCTATAAAACGTTACATGGGGTGGTTCCAAATGGGTGTAGAGGGCTCTTCTACTATTAGTACTTTTTGTGTTTTGAAATGTTCTGAAATTTTATTTTTACGAATAACACAGCATGAGTTGTTTTTATATAAATATTCTCATTGTCAACTATTCTATTTTTTTTAACAGATTACCTCATATTATGGGGAAGTGAAGCGGGTTTCAGTTTTAGTAAAATATAGCAAGTTCCATTTTAAAAAACTAACACCCTGTAACATTGTGACTTATTTTGAAATATGAAACTTAAGACTGTTTACAATTTTTAAAAATAACATTTTTGGATACGTTTCATACTAACCAATCTACAGAGCTTTATCACACTAATCAACACTCTACACAGGGTGCATCCTTTTCGTTAAGTTTTTTTAAAGGGGACTCTCTGTATATTTTTAATCTAATCTCAAAATATAAAATTGGCTGCTTACAATTTATATTGCATAACTTTTTTGGCATCTTTCATAATAACAGACCCACTGAGCTTTTTCACACTAACTAATCACCCTGTATAATTTATACCGTTTTGTTCTATTTCAGATTCAATCAATTTCCCTTTATTTCTATCAGCTTTATATTTGATGCTCTATTGTTTACTTTTTCTCTTTTTATTAAAATAATATACAACGTGTCCCACGAGGTTTTGGACAGTTTATATCTCGAAAACTATATGAACTACAATATTGAAATTTAGCAGTTTTAAACCATAGGTAGTATTACACATTTTAAGCAATCAGCTACTTTGCTACAATGTCACGTTTCGGGTCACGTGGTAGCATTTTTAGAAATGTTAATGAAACAACCTGTATATACACTCACGGACAAAATTATTGCATATTTTATTTTAGGAATTTACTTCTTTTCCCTTTATCACTTTTGTGATTTCGGTTGATAAATCTGTTACATTAGAGTCTTTTACGTTATTATGTATAAAATTAATTACATATTTAATCTTTACAACAGATTCGTAAGGAAATTAGTGAAGTGGCCTGTTTTTGATAATAACGTTTAATTAGGAAAGAGCAACATCATGGACATGATACATTAGTTTAAGACAAAATTATAACAATTTAGTACTTAGTATTTCCTCCTCTAGCTCTAACGATAGCCTGCATCCTCCTATGCATCTGCGCAAAAGATCTTTGATGGTTTCTTGTGGTATTCGATTCCATTCTTCCTGTGCAGCAATCCTTAATTCTGCAATTGAGTTAGGAGCTGGATTCCGTGCTCGAATATTTCTTTTTAGTCCCATACATGTTCTATGGGATTTGCATCAGGACTGTATGGTGGCCACTCTAGCTTCGCAATCCCGACATCCTCAATGTACTGATTTACTGTTCTTGCGGCATGGGCACGGGCATTATCGTGCATTAGCACAAAGTTATCATATCCAATAAAGCCGACATAATGGTATAACATGTTCTGCAAGGATGTTGCGTATGTACCAGTCAGCATTCATCCTCAAATTCACTTCAATGAGTTCCGTGCGACTCTCCAAAGAAATGCCAGCCCATAGCATAATGGAACCACCACAAAAGCTGAGATTATGTGCAAGATTACATTCTGCAAAACGTTCTCCTGGTCTTCTGTACACTCGACCACGTCCATCAGGCTTCCATAATTGTATTCTTGTTTCGTCTGTGAAAAGAATTTTTCCCCATTGATGTTCATTCCAGTAAGCATGTGCTCTTGCAAATTGTAACCGTCCGATTTTATGGCGTGGACGAAGCCGAGGAACTCTAGCAGGACGTCTTGGCTTTAAATCGACCTCCTGAAGTCTCCTTATTATTGTTTTGGTAGAAACATTGACTAGCCTTGCATTTAGTAATTGATTTTTTAGATGCGGAGCAGTAAGTGTACGATTTCGCAAAGATTGGATTCTTAAATATTGCTCATCCCTTGGCGTTGTACATCTTTTACGTCCTTGACCAGGACGCCTTTTGTATACTCCAGTCTCATTGTAACGTTTTAGTACGCGAGAAACAGTCGATTGATGGACATTCAATCTCTGTGCAATGTCTTCTTGTCTGTACCCCTCATTGATTAAACAAACAATAATTTTAACAGCGACTAACTCATTTAAACGAGGCATTTTACTAACTGAAACTACAAATAATGCACTGAAAATGTCATTCTGACACTGTTTTAGTCGTCAGGGCACACTATGCTACATTTATAGTTTTCCGCTAATTTAACGTTATCGCTTATTCAGTTATAAAAGCTATGTCCATACATTACTCTTTCTGTAATAAATTAAAAATACGTAGGACACTCCAATGTATCAGACTTAGCAAACGAAATCATAAAAGTGCTTAAGGGAAAAGAAATAAAGACCTAAAATAAAATATGCAATAATTTTGTCCGTGAGTGTAGTTCCACTGCTCTGAAGGTCTCTCTTATACTAATTCGGCAATGTCTATTTTTTTGTGTTAGGTACTTATCAAACCTATTGGAATGCATTCAATAGGCAACTTTCGTTATGAAATAGCTACTGTGGATAGATCGACGAATAGATAGTTGAGGTGACCACTGTTTAATTGTCAAAACGGCGACGTTTTTGTTTTAAAAAGATATCGACGAAATTTTCAAATCATGTTTACGAGCACGTTCATCTTCAATACTTATTAGGAGGGTTGTGTTTTAAGTGTTAAAGTCAGCTAAAAAAATGGAGAAAATTTTGGCGAAATATTTTTTTACAATTTTCGAAGACAGATGTCTCAGCAACAATTTGTTTCCGTTTTCTTCAATGCAGCATAATTAGGACAAAAATTAGTTTCTTGTTAGTGCTGACGGAAGAACAGAAAGCAATTAGAGTCAATTGGTGTAAAAAAACTGAGCCGGTGTAACGCAAGAAGCAAAAAATAGTTATTTATGTAACAAGTGTGTGAAGTAGCCTTTTTTGACGAATGTGAATTTAGTCGCAAGAACTTAATTTAAATTTTAAATGTCAGATTCAATTCTCAAATAAATGTCAGTCACTCACCGCCAACCACCTATTCACCGTATTATTTTCCAGTACTCAATAATTATAAATTTAACAATAATTATTAGGTTCCTTTACCGAATTATATAGGTTTTAATCTCTGATTTATGAAAAAACTCAGATTAAATATCCGTCTTTTATACCTATATTTTTATAAGACTAGATGCATATTTTCTTAACGCACTAGTAGTAAGTGTGTCTAAGGTACGTACTTTACACACGGTAGTAGAAAAAATATAAATTCAGTGGGGATGAATCCTGCATTTACCATTATTTACACGAGCAACTTTTGATTAAAAAAATATAAGTGCACAAAAATTGTGAGAAGTGACAATTGACCCCCCGAAATTCCCCCAAGTATAACCCCGAATTGATGGTGGAAACAGCATATATAGTGTTTTTAGTTATTGGTTAGTATGACATAGCAAATAGCTACATTTTAGTGAAAACAGTTATCTAACCTCAAAATTCGGCAGCACTTGTTATAATGACCAATTATTTTTTTAAAATAATGGATTACGTCGAACATGAAAATTTTCATGGGCATAATGAAACATTTCTAAAAAAATATTTATTTCTTTCACAAAGTTTTTCGATTTTTCCCAAATTTATTATAATAAGCCCTAAATGTTTTATATAGTCAATACAAGGGTCTTAAGGAGTTCTTCAAAAAAGGATTCAGCTATTTTTTCCACATTTTCATAAATAAAAAAGTTTTTTTTTGAGTATAATTCCAGTAGAAGCAATGATGGGTGCCAGTTACTATTTTGCCCAAAATCCAAATCAATTGAAGTCAAAAAACTAAGCCAGTGTAACGCAGGAATCTCAAAAAATATAAATTCAGTGGTGATGAATTTTGGATTTACCATTATGAACATGAAAAACTTTTATTAAAACAAATAATATAAGTGCACAAAAATTGTGATTAGTGAACATCAATTACACATAATTTTTACAAAATTATCAATACTTTCCAAATGTATAGTGCTCAAATGGTTGTGTATACCAAGCACAGCACTGGTAAAAATTACATGACCAAAACAGTTGAAAGAGAATAAATTGTGTTTGCAGCTAAAAGATTCCACTATCTGTTTCAATAACTGTAGGTAGATAAGTATAACTGAATTTTTATGTAAATCTCAGAAACTGCATAATTTGCTACCTCTTTTAAAGAAGTAACTTATATATTTATTCAATTTTTAATGTTTCTTACTATGACTAAAAACTATTCATTTTAAAACTGAATTGGGCAGTAGATAGCCTAAGCAATTCTGAACAGAAAACCTAGTAACCACTTGAATTTTAGATCACAAATGAAATTTAAAAACATTTTAATAGATTTAAAAGTTCTATATCTTCTGTGAATTTGAAAATATTAAATTAATTCACAAAAAATACCAGCTAACCCTATTAACTTACTGTAAAGTTTATTGATATATGGGTATTACCCATTCATCACCAATAATTGAAAAAAAAAGTAAGAAGAAAGATCAATTCATAGTTATATTTTAAATAACCATGAAAAGGCATTTTGAAAATGTCTAAATAGGACTACTTATAATTTCAAGACACCTGGTATAATAAAAACAGATTATAACAGCATTGATAGATTTGTAGCAAATTAAACCTTATTCAATGCTATTTTTGGCTCCCAAGCTTTTCTAATGTCCCCTCAAAAATAAGGGACAGTCTGTATAAGTAGATAGGTATTTAAAACTACACAAGTTTAAATTATTAATAGAAATTATGAATAGAAAGCTTTGGATCGAGCTTTGGATAAAAGATATCTATAAAATGAAATATTTCATTTAGCCAGTTGCAGCAGCTAGATACCATGTTATGCAAATTTAATTCACTTTTGTACTTTTAACTAGTGTTTAGCTAGATGGGTTACTATTATATACTAAAAAGTAAGAGCAAACCTTTTTGTATGCATCTACCTATACCCAGTATTAATTTCCTTTTAATTCTTAAACTAGGCAGGTATACCCGAGGGTATACCTATGTGGGCTCAGAATAGAAAGGATTTTAAGTACATTTATGGCAAGTATATAATATAAAAATTAAAGAGTAAATAATTAATAATTATATACTTATAGGAAATTTTTATATAATAACAAAATGTAGCTTAGAAGTACATTGAGATTGAATGCTATTAGTAGGTAGGTATATAGGTATCTATAATTAAAAGGCCTTTAGAAGTGATCTTGTGAATTTAGAAACACACCTTTACTGTTTATAATTGGCTAAATAATGATAATAAAAAAGGAATGCATTTAGTGTTCAATGTTTACGTAATTACTGTATTGCAACAGAGTAACACTACTCATACACAGTTTCCTGTAGTTTGTATCTATTTGACATTCTTGAACAAAATGTTATATGACCTTGATATCTTGCACACCACATACATACATATTTACCTAGTTATTTTACTGCACATATAAATAAATGCATCCATATCAAACTCGAGTTTCATATCAATTGAAAAATAAAAATTTATTGTTGTCAACAAGGAAGACTCATAAAATAAACAAACAAAACTGTATTACCAAAACTGGTCCTTTTCATTATATTACAAGCAAATTAAAGTGTACATACCTTTTTGTCATTTAAAACGAGGTTATTTAATCCATTTTTCACTTTTGCCTGGCACTTATTTAATTGACAACTGGTTTAACACTTAAATATTTAGGTAATTCTAGTTGATACCTATTTTCTAAAAGGTGAACGTACGAGACTGACAAATAATTCTATGCCGTGTTGCCAAGAGTTAACAGTTCATATTAACGTGACGGGACGGATCGGATGTAACTGATACACCCATGATACACCCCAGTAGAAACCGACTGTAGAAAATTTCCATCTGTTGTTGTGTTATGTCATGTCTATTCGAATCCTATGATTGAATCACTGTCATAGATAATACATGATCACTGTCGCATCCTATGGCAGGCACGGAGTGCGTTCGGTTATATTCTCCGGAGACTATTCGATTCTCCGATAGCGTTCGAAAATCAGTTTAGATTACTATCTTATCCCGTTCGGAAAATCAGTTTATTCTTTAGGAGACTCTCGAAGCTATCTATCTAATTTGATCGAGAAAAAGTTAGTCGACATGCGCACTCATGTCCTCCTCGTTATTAAAAACATCACTACGCGTTTTTTCCATTTTAAAAGCTTGAAAGCTAATTCGTTGGGGCTACAATTACTTATAATAATATATCTATATTATTTTATTAGTATCTAATGGGTTAGGTGCTTTGCAACTAAAACCGAAAACATCTGATCAAATGAAACGTAAACGTAAACGAAAAGTAAACAATAATTAATACTCTACATTTTGAAAAATGGGCGATTAGATATATCTTGTCTTAAGAAATTTATTGAAATACATTAAACCATAACCAAAGAGAATTAAAATAAGTAAAATTTTATAACTTGGAGTAAATATTGAAAAAAATATGGTAACAGCGTAAACTACCAAAGAATACTTGTATCTAAAGTGTCCGGAAATTCCTCAACCGGAGAGTATCCTGTCAGATTACTATTCTATCCACGTTATCTAAAACCGAACGCACTCCTGATATAGGTGGTTTGTGATCAACGATTCGTTGGTTTGTGATGGCAGGTGGATATAGATGTAGGATACGTCAGGATACGTTCCGAAATTCACTGCGAGCACTGTTCTATGCTCTTGATGTTGATAAAATTCGTTCCGATTATAGACTGACAGTGCAGTGTACACTATCCTTACACCATGCTAGACACTTTTAGCTTGTCATAAGTTTTTAGACGTATCCGTATCCCATTGGAGTTACCATAGACAAAATAAAAAATTTATATTATTGAAGCATTTTTATTAGTATGTGTCTCGCATTGCATGTGAGACGTAGTGCTTGTTGCATACTTAGAAGGGATTTTGTATGCATTGATGTAGAGGCCAAGAATAAAAAAAAGGAGGTTACAGGTTAGCTACATAGAGAAATCTATGGTTAGCTAGTTAGTAAGGTTAAAACATGACTGGATGACTCGTGCTGTTTGTATTACATGTGTAATTTTAAAAAAAGTTTGTTCAATCATTAAAGAAATGCCAGATAATAAGACAGAGGGTTTTTATTATAATCATTTTCCTGACGTGTTACGGAGTATAACATTATATTTCTCTATGAGAGTTACATTGACGTAAAGAAATTGTCAAGAAAACCTCTTTAGCAGAAAACGTATCGTTTCGTTCTGTTTTTAAATGTATAACCTCATTTTTTTTATTTTACCTTTTTATATCTTTGTAAAGCGTAAAATGGGGGCGATATTAAACAATCCATTGCTGCTAGACGAGAACGATAATGATTTTAACGACCCATTTTTGATGCATATTAAATCAAACCAATATCAAAGAAGAAGATCTGTAAAATGGTACTAATAGTACTAAATACTAAATACGGAGTAGGGTACGTAACAATACTTCAACGCATCGTAGCGGCTGAGACGTAACTGGTCTATACATGCGCAGTTCGTTAAGTATACGGACGGATACGTGAGAAATTTAAGACAAGCTAAAAGTCTCTATTAACCGGTCAGGTCATTGGTTAATAGGGCATGTCCACGTGAACTCATGAACTATTTTGACAACAATTCTGTGGTAAAACAATAAACAAATCGTTCAGAACACGTGGTTCCATAGAGTAATAAATAAAAGAGATATGTTGAACGTGTAGCGTTTTGTGGCACAAAGTTACCACTAGCGCCTACCTTGGCTACTGATATGAACTAGCTTTTTGAATTTGGAAGTTTTCAGCATACCTACGCATTATATTGTATTAGTAGGCGTAGGAGAAAAAAAACTCTGCTAGTAAGAAATTACTATTAAAACAACATTTTTCATACAATAAAATATCGAAAATAACACAAAAACCGTCAATATCAAAATAAAATAAGAACTAGTGGAGAAACAATAGTAAACAAGCAAAAAACCAATTCTTTCAAAATAAATGAATGTAATTGCATATTTGAACATTGTTTTTGGTACTGATAAACTTTTTTTCATAACATTTTTTGATATTGACAAGTTTAAAAGTACTTTACTCTTGGGTAAGATTCATATTTTTTGACATACCTCGTACATGATCGATAAAAATTGATATCTGTTGATTGTATTTTAGATTTTAGAACATGCATAACTTTTTATGAAGAATACATTTTTTTCCTAAAATTAATAATAAAAAAGTTTCCCATATGGTTCCAGCTTACTGAGACATATTGTACGTATAATATAGATCAATAGTTGTTTGCTGTTTGATAATTATTGGTCGTGTTTATGTTAATTGTTTTACCACCGGATTAGCGCCCTCACATGAGCACCTCCACGGAGGGGACTCCTAGAAGGCTGAAAAAGCCGCCCAGCGACAGTGTCGCGCCGCGCCTTCCAAAACCTTTGCGGATGCCGCCTTGAGACACCTCAAGGTTGCTATTCTAGATGAGACTGGATGAGACTAGCCCGTACAGTAATGTTACCGCAGAACGGGAGAGAATCATCAAAAACCAATTGCTAGAGGAACTGGACAAGATCATCTTCTCCGCCTCCAACAGCAACAGCAAAGCGCCCACATTTAAGTCGCGGACATACTCCGGTGAAATCATCAGAGTGGTCTGCGATGACGACGGGACGCTATAGTGACTGAAAAAAAGCCACAGAAAACCTTAAGCCGTGGGAGGAGGCATCACTGGCGGTCGTCAGTGTGGATAGGCTCCCTAAGCTGACCAAGACGATATCCGGTGAAAAAGAGAGGGTGCTTGGTCGGCTTAGGGCGCAGAACCCGAATCTTACGGTGGCAAGATAATGCACTTTCCAGCATGAGGTAAAGGTGAACTTAGAAGGACACCTCTTCGTCTTCGGGATCGGAGACGCGGATATGGCTGTCCTCAAGAAGAAGTCGATGAGGATGAGCTATGCGTTCACCTCATTGACTATCAGGGTAACGAGAAAGGAAGCAGGGGGTATCTCTGATGACCCGAGGATCATGGAAGTCGAGCCACCTAAAATGGATATTGACCATGGGTCCCGAAAAAGACGTCGAAGCAGTCGATGACTTGACGGAGGTGACATCCGAACACAGCGAGGTCGTCTCTCCCCTAGCGGAGGAGCGGATGGACCTCTAAAAGAAAATCCAATTTCTGGGCAAGGACATTGGAATAAAGGTAAATATTATACAATGCAACCTCCAACACAAAAAGGAGGATGCAATGGAGGATGTACTGGAGGATGCAATAGCTCTGATCCAGGAGGATAATAAAGACCAAAATTACTATTTTCAGTAGCCTAACGGGTCAAATTTTTAGCCTACCAAGCAATCAGCAACCTAGGACAGCTGTTTACGTCCCAAGGAAACACAAAGCCTCTCCAATGGCACAATTCTGCACCTCAGACATTACTGCGGTTAAAGTGGAATGTCCAGATGGAAGAGGCAAATATACGGCGTTGGTACTCGCATAGGTGTACAAAATAGACATTGCCTATAAGGAATCCTGTCCGATGAGGATGGTTCAAACAGGTGGCACAACAAATACCTGGTGGTGCCCTGAACTGGAACACCTCAGAAAGACAGCGAGAATGACCTTTAACAAGGCAAAACGAACAAAGCTCAAAGGGGACTGTGGAATATATGAAGCCAACCTCAAAGAGTTCAAAAAATTCTGCAGACAAAAGCAAAGAGAAGCCTGGAGAGCTTTTTGTGAGACAGTCGAAGACACAAAATTATAGGCTACAGAAGGCACTCTCAAACGACCACCATAAGAGTATCGGCATCCTCATAAGGGAAAATGGCCGCCAGCCTCCAGGAGAGCGCTAAGATTCTTATGGAAATTCACTTACCAGGTTCTGTCTTTTCTGGAACGTCAAACTGGACGGAAGTACCAACAAAACCCTCATAATACGACTGGCAATCTGCTAGTGCAGTAATTGATGAAGACAAGATAAGGTGGGCCATATCGGGCTTTTCCCCTTTTAAGTCACCAGGACCTGACGGAATAAGACCCGCCCTACTTCAATGGGGAATGGATATGAATGTGCCTATGGTAGTAGAAGAATGGATACTCAGGATGCTCTCCAGTAGAGCAATAACTATCAATGTAGAAGAAATCACAGTGAGAGGACTGGTCATGAGGGGATGTCCACAAGGAGGTACATAGTCCTGGACACCCAGGTTAATCACCTCAACAACAATGGATTCTACACAATTGCATACGCATATGACATAGTTATCTTGCAGACTGGTAAATTTGTGAACACACTGTGCGATAGAGCGCAACATGGTGTAAGGAACACTCTTTGTCGATTAATCCCAGGAAAACTGAGATAGTCTTTTTCACCAGAAAAATAAGTTTATTGGGTTTAAAACCTCCCGCAATCTTCAAAAGCAAACTAAATTTTTCGGAAGTGGTGAAATACCTTGCTATTTCCCTCGACAGGAAACTAACATGGAACTCTCATCTACACAGCAGAGTAAAAAAAGCATATGTGGCTTATGAACAGTTTCGGGGGCTGTGTGGGACGTACATGGGGTTTGTCACTCCGTGTGGTCACCTGGATCTACATTGCAGTAATAAGACCCATGTTAACGTATAGAGCGATTGCATGGGGACTGAGGGTACTAAAAGCAACGGACATTCAAAAAGTATATCAAATACAGCGAATGGCTTGTTAAAACATAACAGGAGCTATGAGAACAACACCAACCGCAGCAATGGAACTAATTACTGGTCTGACCCCTCTGGACCTGTACGTCAAGGAGGTTACGATAAAGGCCATGGTACGATTGCGCACGGCTGGTGTAAAGACCGAAGTAGGAGTTGGACAATTGAGGTTAACCCTATGACAGGAAGCGCTCACTGATGCAATGGAACCCAGGTTTTTGCTTAATAAACCCTACAAAATTCAAATAAAACAGAACACAGAGCCAGATGCTGCAAATGCAATACGCATATATACAGATGGTTCGAAAATGAAAGAAGGCTAAGGATGTGGAGTTTACTCGAGAGCACTAAGCCTAAGGAATAAGTGGGGAATGGGAAACAATACCAGCGTGGTTCAAACAGAACTGGTTGGTATCTCAATTGCCACAAAAGAACTAACCAGAAAAGGAATTTCTGACAAAAACATAATAATCTGCACTGATAGTAGACAAGCCCTATTAGCCTTGAACAGACAACGTGTTATATCGGGGCTAGTACTAGAGTGCCACCAAGATTTACCTAACGCCTTGGCAGATAACAATATTGTCCTGAGGTGGATTAAAGGGCACGGCAGGAACAAAGTTAATCGCATTGTCGATTCTTTAGCCAGGGAAGCCGCTGGACTAAAAATTCTAGGACCCAGTGACACCTACGGCCTAACGACTTCGCGGAGCAAGCCAAACATTACACCCATGCTCAATCACTTAAGAGATGACATGGAATCAAAGGATACAGTCTTGCCAGGATAACCATGGGAAGCTGGCGCCGAAGAAATATTTGGCGGTGACCAGGAAAATCCTAAAATGGGTCACATGTGGCCTAAGTGCTGTGAGCTTACACTCACCCTTCCTACTCTACAGATAAAGATACCACTGGATTATCGTCAAGTGTCAACTGTCGTGGACATGCCCTATTCAGAATGTGTTACTATGCAGTGGTAATTGGGACTATTCTCAGCCCATCAGAGTAATGATTGAAAGTGAATCAAATGAAGAAGGAGATTCAAAACCAATTTTTGTTCCAAGAAAGACAAATTCAATATAGTGATGGTGAAATATACAAATTGTGATTCGCTCAGTTTTCATCATGTCCTAACTGGTTATTATCACTTCTAAAACAAACAATAAAGAGGATTATTTCAAACCCAAAAAATATGCAAAAACGTTTGGATCAATGTAAGACGTGAACTGGACGTCTTTACGCTGTAGTCTGCTGTTTAAACCATCAGTAGGTTTATCTGTGGTTTAAACTATTACTTCCCAACTGTCCTAAAGCTACAAAATGAGAACTAAATATATTCACTTGTACGTTAATAAATACTTACAGTAATTGATAAATTCTCTTTAATATGTATCTCTAGAAATTCCAGCCCGTTTCACTTTTTTACATAGCCAAAACATCGGTAGCAGTAAAATAAATAAAAAAAAGATATCTAAAACCCTCTAAAGATTGTGTAGTCGCTTTGATTTTCTGATCAATTAAATTCTTATAAATAGGAAATATCTTGAGCTCTCCTTGTACCCAGTAAAATTAATCTGGCGATTTGCTATTGCCATCTATTGGAAAATAGCTGAATAATTTACTGTTTTATTCTTATTTGCAGAGAAATTGAAACAGTTTTCACATGGTTTTCACTCATTTGGTTCAGAAATGTGATGTATACAGGGTGAATCACGACTAACGGGACGGAGGTTTATGGCGAAACGGTAAAAAATTTGAAATGTTTGTCACCTTAGTAGTTTGTACATCCATATAGGCTACATTTTAAAATTATTTTGAAATATACAGGATCTCCCAATAAAGTCTGGCGTATCAAAGTTATATTTTTTCTTATGGAACACCCTATATTTGATTGCATTTTCTGATTGCACCCAAAAAATAAAGTACTATTTCATAATGGTTCCCTATACCTATATACAGAGGGTTCCGAGTTATGCTGACTTTTTTAAAAATGTGAACATTTCGAAAAAAATTAATAACTCATTGATATAATAAATTCTAGCGAATTTCTTCTCACAGCTCAATAGTCGGATATTCGTAGAATGTATTCCACGATTGAGTACTAAACATCTCTTTACAGGGTGTTCAGAATTATCAGTTGAATTATTACATCATTAAATGTGTTATAACGGGCTTATTTCGAATGGAACACCCTGTATTTCAATAATTCACCATATTCAAAAAAATGTCCTCTTTCGAATGATATAAGGGTGTCCTATAGGTACCTAGGTACTATACTTTTCGCGCAATTTACAATTTTCTTAAATTGTATGGTAAATTGATTTTAAAACATCTGCAATTCTCTCTAAATTTTATACTAATTATCTTGACAAAGCTATTGTGAAGAAAAACAGCGAGGCTGCTAATAAATATGCACACTTATTGTTCCTGAGGTACACTAACTCTTTTTTTACCGATAAGTTTTTAAGTACATAATAAAACAAAAACACATTATTAATAAAGCTAATACATAAATACTACGAAACGAACAACAAATTATTAAAAGCAAAAATTGGAAAATAACTATAATGGATGTTCGAAATGCTTGTCATCACCTGCAATGCAGCACGTGATTCTGGCTTCAAACTATGTACTTACATTATTCATACATACCGGGTGTTATAGACGCGAAAGCGTCCGAAATTATTAATTCCATATTGTAGGATATTTTTATTATAACCTTATTCGAAGAAATCCATCTTGGTCAGTTCTGGTGACCTAGCTGGCCAATTACAAGGACTTCCCCTACCTATCCATTTATGTCTTAATTTTCTATTAAGATAATTCCTAACAACATGAGAAAAGTGAGTGGGAAAAGTGATCTGAAGCTACGTCTAATTGTAACCACATTTTCTTTCTGATGCTAAGTGGTAGGTTTTCGAAAAGGATCTCGAAGATATTTTCCAAAAAAATCAAAAATTTTCTTCTGTCCAGGTATCCGACAAAAACATACGGGCCGATAACATATTAACTAACCCACAATCCCTCCCCAAACGTTTACACTCATCCGTGTTATGGCTATTATAGTAATTTTTCATTTATTGCTTTCAATAATCTGTAGTTTGTTTCGTAGTATTTATGTATTTGCCTTATTAATAATGTGTTTTTGTTTTATTATTTTATTATGTACTCAAATACTTATCGGTAAAAAAAGAGTTAGTGTACAACAGGAACTACAAGTGTGCATATTTATTAGCAGTTTCACTGTTTTTCTTCACAATAACTTGTTCATGATAATTAGTATTAAATTAAGATAGAACTGCAGACGTTTTAAAATCGATTTAGCATACAATTTTAAGAAAATTGTAAATTGCGCGAAAAGTATAATACGTAGGTATAGGACACCCTTATACCATTCGAAAGAGGATATTTTTTTGAATATGATGAATTATTGAAATACAGGGTGTTCCATTTGAAATAAGCCCGTTATAACACATTTAATGATCTAATAATTCAACTGATAATTCTGAACACCCTGTAAAGAGATGTTTAGTACTCAATCGTGGAATACATTTTACGAATATCCGACTGTGAGAGCTGTGAGAGGAGATTCGCTAGAATTTATTATATCAATGAGTTATTAATTTTTTTCGAAATGTTCACATTTTTAAAAAAGTCAGCATAACTCGGAACCCTCTGTATTTAGGTATAGGGAACCATTATGGAACATCACTTTATTTTTTGGGTGCAATCAGAAAATACAATCAAATATAGGGTGTTCCATAAGAAAAAATATAACTTTGATACGCCACACTTTATTGGGACATCCTGTATATTTCAAAATAATTTTAAAATGTAGCCTATATGGATGTACAAACTACCAATGTGACAAGCATTTCAAATTTTTTACCGTTTCGCCATAAACCTCCGTCCCGTTAGTCGTGATTCACCCTGTATAATATAATTGTGAGATTTTTTCCTGCTCAGACTTCAATTATTTATTGCATTGTTTAATTATAGAGTCAATCGTAGGTCTTGTGTGGAATTCGTATTTGTCGTGCCCCCCTAGCCATGTAACAGTGTATAATGGTATCATTTATTTACAAAACATACAAGGATACATAGAAAATACAAAAATAAACTGTAAAAACACAAAATAATCCAATATAAACACTAACACTAAAACTCAAATGTCACAACACAATATCAAGCTTTTGCTAATAGCGTTTCCGTCAGATTTTCACCTTCGTGTATAAAAACAAGAACGCATCAACAACAAATCAGATAATATTACCCTCGTTGCATCGTTATCGGCACCGCTCTAACAGATGTGATAGGAAATATAAATGATATCGAAAACTATAACATCTCGATAAATATATCACTCGGTATTGTATCGAATGATACAAACTGGCATGGGAAGTGGGGAAAGACACGTGTTTATTTGTCCGGTACATGGTTGAACAAGTATTATTCAAGATTATAATAGTAATCAACCATTGACCACTTATTTGGTCAACTAAATTATCAGTTCCGAGAATATATGATTCAAATTTGGGATAAAACCACATCCTCTCCCCATCTTGTGGTTTTCAGTGGAAGCTGAGGTTCATTATTTTACCGCAGTGGCTAATAACGGAGCCTTAAGGAGGTGACGGTATTTAGCGGAAACTAAACTAACTTCGCAGATCTTTAATTTTGCAATCTTGAATCAAAATACGGTGGAACGAGAAAAGTAAACAAACAAATTACAATACAAGGATAATTAGAAATAATGTTGCCAAAAAATATTAAATAAACAAGTACCCGCCGGGTAACGGGCTGCAGAAAATGCCCACGGAACCTCCTGCCTGTCGTAAAAGGCGACAACCTGGAGCAATAGCTATAAATGGGATTTTCGAAAACGTATACGAGGAAGTAGGACGAAGTGGATGGCATACTCATATTTGTTAAAGGACATTTAGAAAATAAAATCCAACAGACAGTTGACCAGATCGTGCAAAATGCAGAAAGAAGAGGTTTTAAAGAAGTGAAGTGCCCAATAATTTTACCTAATAACCATATATATGTTTTAACAGAATATATTTTAAAAAATGAGAATAAGCGTTTTTTTGCATTGAGGAGCTCAAGCTCTTCTATATTCGATTCGTGGAAAAATATTGCCCACTATTATTGGGTCGTAGCTTATGTAGAAATAATGTAAGTAAATGTTTAAAATGTTTCAAGGTAAAACCCAAGAAAATTATCTTGTGGTGATTTACCAGAATTACGAGTAAATCTTTTGGAATATTTAAAAATGTTGGCACGGGTATAGGCGGTACATATTCAGCTTGTGCCAGACTTTACTAGTGAATGTTTCTTAGCAACTCTAAACAGATTTGTTTATCGACATGTTAACCATGACCTAAAAATATATATTCTGGTAATGGTCTCAATTATGTGGGTGCTGATAGGGACATAAGCCAGATTTCCAGTTTTTCAAACAAAAATTCCGCAAGGCAAATCGGCACCCGCGCGTGCGTTTCATTATTTTGGCGCCCTTTATTCATGTACGAAATCCATTTAAATGAAAAAATATTTCTCCTTATTTTATTATAATAAAACAACAGTAATTTTTTCAAATCTAATATTTATTGGAGATAATAATTAGTAAATTATCAATTAATTTTTCTTGATTTAACGGCAGCAAATTCTTTTATTACATCATCAAAATCGATTTTGTCAATCATCTGCAGATAACAATACTATCCTGAGGTGGGTTAAAGGGCACGACAGGAGTAGTAAAGGAAATCGCATTGCCGATTCTATAGCCAGGGAAGCCGCTGGACTAAAAATTCTTGGACCCAGTGACACCTACGGCCTAACAACTTCGACAATTGCGGAACTAGCCAAACGTTACACCCATGCTCAATCCCTTAAGAGATGGGAGGGAATCAAAGGATACAGTTTTGCCAGGATCACCCTGGGCGACCCTAGGAAGCACAATGGGTCACATGTGGCCTAAGTGCTGTGAGCCTATACTCGCCCTCCCTACTCTACAGATACCCCGTGAGCGAGTGTAAACCTTTCGAACTGAAAGACGCAAGTTTTCACGTTTAAAGACAAGCTTGGCGATTTACGAATACGGCATAATATTATATTACCATATTTTATGTTTAACCGAACCCATGAGCGAGGGTGAGAATTGCATTTAATTTTTTTTTGATATTCTGACCTCTGGAACATTTAACAAATAAAAGTAAAAAGGTGGGGCACAGGTTCGTTAAAAAAATATTTCAACCTACACCCCACATTTTGAATTAATTTTCAATTAGGTTTAGAAAGTCTGATAATGTATCCTAATAATTATTTTCCAGATTTTATTTAAAGTAGTTCAAGTGTTTCATAAAACATTGAGTTGAAACTGTATGATTATAATTATAATTTTTTTTTGGATTTCAAATTTTTTTTTCCAGACCATCGGTTTGGCGCCCGGTAATCTTAATCGCAATAACCGTCGACATAATATATGTTAAAAGGATAAAATGAATAATGGCTTATGCATAATCAATCAAACAACAGATCTTAACTGTGTACAATATAAAAATGGTAAATTTAGAATGTATCTTGGGTTAGGAAATATATATTGAAATAACATTTTTGAGGTGTTTCGTTATATTTATTACATAAAAGATGACATCGATTAATGGGCTATTTGAATCTTCAAGTAGAACTGAGCATAATAGAAAATAGATGTCATAAATACAACAAATGGGAATCAACAATTTAGGTGGGAATGGATGTTTACCAAATAAGGGACTTACTTACATTGTCTCCTTTAATATCCGTTTCAAGGACTATAGTTAAAGCAACATTGTGACGTTTCTCAACAATTACATAATAAAATATATACAATATGCCTAAAAAGTTCTCCCGGAAAACGTTAAACTTGGTTTCATGACGATTTGACCTAAATTACCTTAATATTCAAATTTCCATAACAAAAGTTACCTGAAGCGTATATTATTTGAAAATAAACAGCTTTTACAATGAGATCCTAGTACATTCTGTAACAATCTGAATCAATTTAAAAAATGGTTCCTTGTTATTAACAAATAGGGAACAATGAAAATGTATATTACCAGAATGAAAACAGTGTGTATAAAAATAAATGTATGAAACATAAAATAAAATAATTTAGGTCAAATGGACATAGAATAAACTTACATCAGTCACATTCAATATAGGAAAGTTCCAATCAACAGGGGAAGTTTGACACCATATTCTCTAAAATACTTGAAAAATTTTCCGTAACGACATTACGAAATTGGGTTACTTTGAACACTCAACATTGATTTCATAACTCCCAAAGAAAATGTTATAATTACATTTACACTTACAGAATAAGCTTCCACATGTCAACTATGTACCTATGACTAGCAGATCTGCGAAGAGATGTCTCAGCTGTAGCTCTTATTATGTATGTTTTGGTCATGTAGTGTTAAAATAAAAGTAAATGTGACATTTTAATTTACTATATTGAAATACTATTGTCAAAACTTTAACCATTAAAAACTTTCTTTGGTTTCTTACATTAACAATAAATTAGGTATCACTTCACACACTGCTTAAAACAAAATTTAAACTAATATTTTCATTTTATTCTGCTATTTAAGGTATTCAATAATTAAAACCTAAGCTTTATTCATCAAATGTTCACTGTTTCCCAAATTTGACTCAAAAAAACTTTCTTATATAAACAATATATTAATACCTGAAATTTCATATTTCGACAACGATATATTGAAATATCTAAGGATATACGGTACTGTAATATTAGCTATAGCTATAGTCGTTAAAATTTGATGAAAAAAAAAACACAAATTGAATTGTTAAAGTTGACACTTGATAAAAGTTTACGGATAATACATAGCACTCTGTTTTTAGTCATGCAGTTTGAAGAACTCTGCCTATACATTTTGCAAGAGTAAATCATCGGGCGAACAGAGCAAAAAATAAGGTGAGAAGTGACAAATCGTGTTACTATAGTTTCAATGGCACAGTTCAACATAGTTTAATGTTTCATAAATTATCTCTATCTTATCGTTAAGGACCTATGTGGGGATATATTGAAGATTATCCAGAGAAAAATACAAGAAAATAATTACATTTTAATATAATAATGGTGAATAAATATTGTCCCTGAATATATTCAAAATAAAATATATGAATCACAGATATTAAGAAAAATATGTAAAAATAATAAAAAAGGGCATTGCATTAAGTACGGTAACAATTGAATATCATACTTATCAAGTGCCCAATACTTACTAAACGCCGTAGGTTTATATAAAAATGAAGATGAAGAGGAAATTTGGGATACAGTATATCTTATTTTATATAAAACAGACCACTGAAAAATTCGATTTCTAAATATTTATATATATATATATATACCAATTTCATCTAAAAATAATTAAAATAAGAAAATCAAGCTTACCACAATAATATACTTAATACTAAATTTTAACCGATCGTTATATGATAAATTGTATAAAGCAAAAATATTTGTTTCATCATTTTTCAGCTTCAATATTCTTCCATTTTTCAAATTTTCTAATAAAATTCAAGGTTGCCGTTATTGGTGGGTAAACACTGTCGAATGTAGCTCGTGTTTGGTGCATACATACAAGACAATAATTTTTAAAAGATGAAGATAAACCATGAAAAAATCATTACAAAACAACATGGAGCAGAACTTGACAATAATATATGAGACGTGAATGACGTGATTGAAAAATGTAACAATGTTTGTCCACGACTATTTGATAACGTTAACATTTTAGGAGTGCTTCAAGTATAATGAAGTACATTATTCACCAGTATATAAACGAGTGGATAATGAACAGGTCAAATTATATTATATTAAATGAAAATTATCACCCCGACGAGGACTCGAAACTTGTCTACAATTCTTCATTTCTCGCAGTCACACGTATAAGCGATTACGCTACCAGGACATATTATTTATATAATAATTTATCAAGCTGTTGTATATATAGCATATCATAATGTCAAAAATAAGATAGTGACGTTTTAAATAATTTAAAGCTGATTGAAAGAATTTCAATCATTATACTTTACTTAAAATTACTAGAAAATATAATATGGAAAGCGAATAAGACACAAAATTTAATGTTACTCCGCCAAAAATAAGAAAAGCAGAGTAAACAGTATCCAATTTATTACCAGAAAAGTCAAAAAATCATGTATAAAAGCCTACAATCTCTTCCTAAATTGGTGAATGGAGAAAAAAATTAATTTGTTTATCAACAGGTATTTAATAGTGGTGGATAAATTTTAGTATTTGCATATAACAGCCAATATTCACTTAGGTGTTTATGTCAGGCACCTTCGTGAATAATAACCATATTGACAAATCTGTAGAATGTGTAATAAAAGTCGACGAAGAAAGAAAAAACTCAGGGAAAACTTGAAATAAAATCCTGAATCTGACATTTGAAATAGCAAGAGAAGTGGCAGACGCGTCAGTTTGTCAATTTTGTAAACATAAATTGTAATCAGTACTCTGTAGACATTTTTTTTAAACGGTTTTAGAACAAAATTTGAAATAGTAACTAAGTGAATTTTCTCTTTGGTTGGATTTAAAAGTAGTAGAAAAGTAAGATATTTTAAAAAATGGAAGAAATAAAAATAGCAAAAAATCATTACAGCTGTGACAATTTCAAATCAATTTCTTTTTAAAGCAATTTGAACTTAATTTCAAAAACATAAGCATTCTAAATATTACAAAACCTATGTACATCAATTTATTGAAAAATTAAATTCCACAATTGAAAACAATTAAAAAAAAATATACAGTATTGCACAATAACTAACGTTTGTACCAATATAATATATCAAAATTAGAAAAGACATTTTGGATAAATTCCTGAAAATTATTCATTTACTCAAAAAATAACTAAATCAATAAAATATTTACACAATTTGAGAGATAATTGATAATTCTATAAAATTAAATAAAAAATAATAACCCCAAATTCAATTCTGTATCAATAAATATAATACTTATAAAAAGATATAAGTACAATGTAAAGTATAAAATATACTCGCTTATTTGCAGTAATCAACCAAAATCTGCAGGAAAAGATTGTGTTAATTACAATTCATCTATTATAAAGAACAAATAACGATTATATCGAAATAAGAAACAAGATTGTATTAAACCTAAATTTATAATTTCTGTACATAAGTTTAATCAGTTCCTTACAGATTTGGTCACTGTATGACATCTAGGACTGTATTCAATCGTATATTCTATTATTTAGGGTAACTAGTAACACTAATATTGACAGCGAATTCATGAAAACTTAGATTACCTTAAATATGTTATAATGAAATCTACTAAATTACCTAAAATATCCACATAGACTTGTCTAATGGCTATTTATCTGAATCATCAAATTCCGCTAAAAATCAACTTGTTAAAGTAACATAATAAAATAAATATTCCTTACATCTGTGCAGATATTTACAAACAAAAAAACATTACTGTTTTTAAATTTCAAATTCATATTATCAATCTACTCGTACATAGTAGTCTTTTCTAAATACTTTTGTAGATTGCGAAGTGCATAATTTACTCGGCAGCTATTTTTGAGAACCATTATTTTGATGTATTTCTGGCTTAACAAATGGGTACTGGTACTTAACAAATCTCGATCCACCTGGAATGGGTCGAAAATGATATTTACATGTAAGGTCATGTAAGATCAGATCAGTTAAGTTGCCAGTTAGTATGCAAAAAACAGATCACACTAGATAACGATGAAGACTGTAAAACGTGAAGGTTGAAATTCGAACAGGAATGTTGCTGAGATCACTGTCAATAATTGTGATTTAGTAATTCCTTCAGGTCTCAAAGTAAATAACTTGCTTTTGTGCATAAAAAACTTTCATTCTTTAAAACTTAAAGGAATCTTTTATTCGCAAATACGGGACACCCTTTTTCATATTTTTTGAAATAAGATACACATATAGAAACAAAGCTCAGATATCCTTTCAGATGATACCGCCAAAAGCATAACTGAATGGTTATAAAACATTTTTTTATAAAACTATAATCTATTGGTCACTCAATATTGTTTCTTCCGTTTTGACATCGGCGATGCCTTGCATGGCTTTTGTCAAGGCTGTGGCATCCTTTAGAGATAACACTTGAAGGACTTGAGGAGCTTCTCCTCCAGAACTTTGTATCATCATTGAATGTGTTGTAATACCACTGGGGGTAACGGTCAAAGTGTCCATACCATCCCCACAATTTGGTTCCACCTTTAAAAACAACACAAGAAATAATTGTATGATTTGCAGTATCTTTAAGATAAATTTTTCTAAAAACTACTTACTTTTGGTACTTGTACTACAGGAGTGACACAGACAGTTCCATCACTGTTTGTATGAAGGTGTTGAATATTGGCCACCATGGTTTGATACATGGATGCCGTTACTGGTACTGTTATGACTCCACTCACTGAAACATATTTAAAAAATGTCAATCCATGTAAAAACCAAAGTCATAGAAGCACGCAGGATTATTCATTAAAAAGAACCCTGAATTTTTTGGTCTAAAATAATAAAAGTATTTATTTTGTGTTTACATTTTATGTGTGAAAAATAAGTATAATGACGTAAACTATTCACCAGTGAATAACAGGTGTGAATAATGGACAGGTTATATGACATGGATAAATAGGACTTATATTGAATGTTATTTACATACAAATGTCACAGCATAATTAAAAAAATTATCACCGCACCCCGTTCCTACAATTCTTCATTTTACGCAGTCAGACCTCTAAACCATTAAGCTACGAAGACATATATTATATTAGTTTCAAATAATTTATAGCAGAATTCCAATTGAAATTATCAGAAAGTATCATATGGGAAGCCAATCAGTCACTGAAATAAATGTTATCCTGCTATACATAAGAAAAGCTGAATAAATAATATCCTTAAATTTATTGCAAGAGAAGCCGAAAAGATTATATTTTAAATGAATGCCCATAATCACTTCCAAAATTGAAGAAAGGAGGAAAATAATCATTTATAAACAGGTAATTAATAGTGGAGGACAAAATATAGTATTCTACTCACATATAATGGCTAATATTTAAACACTTTCGGGAATAATAGCAATTATATGCTTATTGAATTATATACTCTATATTTGTCAAAAAATATAACATCCAAGTTCGCTTAATCCACTTTCTTCATCACCACTCCCGTTTAAATAACCTCAAAGTAAAGTATCAAATTTTATTTCGAAAGATAGTTTCGATTTTTATTAAATATTTTCTAATTGTAATAAATCGTAATTGAGAAACAAATCTTTCAATAGCTGAGAAACTACGAGACGTGCTTTTAGGACTCGCAAGTATAAATGTGTGTACAACACTTTAGCATAACAAACGTGCTCCGCACTAGCCAGACACCTCTGATTCAAAGGATATTAGACCGATATTAAAAACTCATTTGTAGATTATTTTCAGCACACACCAAGTCGATGAAAATAGTAACAGCTTTATTTATGTCCAGTAGGGCAGTGAGTATATTTTAGATTAATACTGATAATTCAAACTTATACAAAAAATTATTAGATAAACGTGAATCTTTTTCTCTTATCCCATATTACTACTTTTATTAACATAGTTATAACTTTGTAAAAGTGTGTATCTGTTGCGCCTATGACTAGAACGAAAAAAAATTAATAAATTAATTGTTATAACCTTTACTTTCAGACGCAGCAGTTAAAATATATTGTACCACATACATAATTCAAGTTTTAATGGAAAGTCTTCTTGAAAGCGAAGAATCAGCAAAAACTACCGCAGCAAGCAATTGAGAACACCGTAAAAAATATTTTTAGGCGTTTTCACTTAGAAGAGAAAAATCGTATAGATTCAACAGTTTAATATTTACAGTAACGATCCAATAAATTTATAAAAAACAAACTAAACTATCAGTCAGAAACCTATTTGGACAAAATCTACAAAATCTACCAATACATTTATACATACCTACACCTAAATGAAATTCTTTCATATGACGAGACAAAATGTTGATAATTATCAAAAAAATGTATGAATTTTATAATCTTTTGTCTTTCATGTATGGTTTTTAACCCCTTCACGTTTGATCTTATTAAAAATATATCTTGTAGGCCACTGTTACTATATGAACAAATTTTTAATAATTGGGTTTAATACGGATTTATAGATTGCACATTATTTTGTTGTATTTATGAATAATAAGTGAACAAAGAAAAAGTATTCAATAAAATATGGGTTGACATTGTTATACCGTTCATCAACAAATCATACCTTATTCAACTGACTAAACACCAAAACAGACTATCTCAGAAACGGTGACTCATAAAAATAAATAATAAACTTAGCACGAACATGTTTTTTACAATTATGGATTTTTTCAACATGATCGGAAACTTACAAATCCAACCTACATTGAAGTGCAGTTTTCTACTGGTTTGCAGAATTTGTATGGTTCAGTTTCTACTCGAGTTGAATAAACCTTACAATTTTTGGCGACTAGTAAGTAGTAATTGTGATTTATACACTTCATTTACAATAAATTGAGCAACGTTTTTTTGTCTTTTCTGTAGACAAAATTTTGTATAGGGAAGATTCGCTATCAGTAACTGTAACAATATATTAGACAAAAGTTATACAATCAAATTTCGTCATTTTGCCTATATTTTAGGGCAAATCATACCTATATACTGAAAAAAATGTCAGTTTTTAAATAAAACATTGAATACTTTGCGTTTGTCTAAAATATCAACACAGTCTTGATTAATCGATTTTATATATTTTGATAAATGATACCCATACATTAATGTAATGATAATGATAGCCAGTAATGGTTCCTGACTATTTGGAAGAGTAAAAGACTTCAAATTATGTGGATCCAACAAAAAACTAAAATAAAACATATTTTTCATGTAACTAAAGCAACATTCCAAGCAAACCAAAATAAATAATAGGAAATATTTAGTGAATATCCGCATCACCATGTATATTTTTATGAAGATACAAAGATTGTTCCAAGAAATATTTCAATACGTACATATTGTAAAACCAAAAAAGGACTGCTAAAAATACAAAAAAAAACTTATAGTGAATAAAATTAAAATACATTAGGTGTAAAATTCATAAATATTCAAAAACATGAGTAGTAAAATTAACTCAAATTTTTCAACAATACTTAAAATATATTTCAATAAAAATTATAATCAAATATATATGTAATAAAATCGAAACACAGTAGAAATTGAACGCTGAGACATTTAGCTTGAGCATTTTGTTGTTAACTTTTGAGTTAACAATCTCCTAGTTCGTCCAACCAAATATTGTTCCTAAAACAGACTACATAAAAAGAACAGAAACGAAACATTGACATTTGAAAATACACGTCGAATTTTACTTATTATGTATAGAACTAAACCATTTTATACAAATCTGTTTTGAGAAAGTGGGAACACTATATTTTTCAAGTATTTAAAAACGAATTTATTGTTTCCATAGGTAGGTACATGGTTTCCCGGGACTAATGGCCAAAATAGTATCTACTTTTCATGTACACTAGGTAAATAGAGCTTTTAAAATCACAACCTCGAAATTAGTGACGGGATGCTCTGTATTATACTGCAGGAAGCTATAATGCTAATGGAATGTTTTAAAGGTTCAAAGAAGTGATGATATTGAACTTCACAATTTATTACAAATTGGAAACTTAGAATTTTAGAATTTCACTAATTTACGATCAAGCAATGTTCGTTAAACGTAAAAATTTTTAGAGCCTATGAAAATGCCTTAACCGGCGAAAGCAATTGGGCGAATCTTATATTAATTTGATGACATTGCCTCTATAAAAAGTTTCGAATTTGTAAGACTAACTTTTGAAAATCTCAATAGTAACAACTGCTTAGTTTCTATGCATAAAAGTAAAAAATTCGGGTGTTCATATTCCATAATATGTTTAAAATATACAATAAAAAAAAATTAACAAAAAAGTAAAAAATAAATAAAGTCCGTGTTTTGTACTTTGTTAATGGAGAAATTCTTATTCGATATCTCCATTGGAGCTGCCTACAACGAAGATAATATTGTCTATATTCAATGCTTGTAAACGCATCAAGGCTTCTTGTTCATTTTCATGTTCCATCAGGGACTGAATATCTATGGAATATAAAAAATTAATTCGATTTAATTTTTGATCTGCCAAAAAGAACACACGTACTGTGTCAAAAATACTCTAGTTGGATATTAAACACGAACTCTGCAAAAAATACAAAATTTCAACTTTCTTATTTTGTAGGTTGCTTAGCAATATATACGAAATACTAAATTCGCGAGAAGGCCGTCAATAGAGGAAGCTAAATCAACACGGTTAACTTCAGTGATGAACAAACTTTTTCAGTGCTAACCTAAATACCTTTATTTCTGTTCAATATTTAGCATCAGCTGACTGTGTGTGCTTTTTTAGTTCGAGCAATAATTTTTAATTAACCTTTAATGTATAATACAAACTCCAGCCAAATATTAGTTTTTGTTGTTCTCCACTACTATTCACGTTTCAAAGTACATCAATAGATGTCATCTCTTTAGACGATTTTTGCGAATAATTATCAGTTTTTGGGGTGTCTAACTTTGGTATTTTATGTAAAGAACTTATTTTTTTCTTTGGAATAACTTGAAGATTTAAATTTCATTCTAAATTCGCAAGTTTACGCATTACGTCTGGTAGTGTGATTGCCATTATGTTTTGATTTGCTATTTTATATTGGAAAAAAAAAATTTCTTTTCAATTTAAGGGAAAATATACTGATATTAGTAGATTCATGCAGCTTGGTCCAAATGCTTGGTCTAATGATGTAGGAATCTTGTGTTTAGCTCTTTCTTTGTTGACTTTGGAGCAGGTCATAAAATGTTTTAGTTTATTTTATTCCACAATTTTCACATGTCTGTTCGCGTTCTTTCGTGATAAGGTAATGAGTAAAATTTGTGTGCCCGATTTTGAGACGTGTTACTGTCACTTGGGATCTAAGATTCACAGGGATATTTAGCGTCACTGCTTACCTTTGGTTTAGGTTTTTCAGATGTGATATCCAGTTGTTCCATTGAGATTGCCACGCACTTTGCACTTTTGATATAATTTGAGTTCTTGCGTCACTATTTACAATGTCTGTTATTAAGGCGCAATTCCACCGTGGCAACAAAAGGCAACATGTAGCTTACTACACCTCGTCTAGTGTTTCCTATTTGTAGATATGCGACTATGCCGCAAACAATTAAACAATCTTGCACGAGCAACTTGTTGCTCACTATCGCATGCGGTTAGAAGCATATGTTTGTGGCATGGGTCCATATCAATTCAATAGAAGCAACTTCAGTTAACGGCATCATGTCTATACAAACGGTTGCAGCGGCTGCATATTTGGTGATAGCAATGAATAGAAAAAGGAAAACAAGGAAGCCGAGGTGGTGGAGGAGACAATTATAGATTGGTGATTAAAAAGGTAAGGTTCATCGACGTCTAGTAAAAAATACTGGTGATGATCCACTTTTCTTTGACTGTTGACTAAATTCTTTATTTTCTTTTTCACCTCAAGCACAGTGCATTCATATTTGATAGCCAACTGTTTTAACTGATAATTTTTAAGTCTGTTATCTTTATAATCAGCAATTTTATTATTCAACAATTCCGGAGAATTATGATAATCTTCAATAAACAAAGTAATTTTATCAATATTCTACTCCAAGTCGCACCGAACCGATGACCATAGGATAGACGCCGACATTATTCGACACGCTGAATCTGTCGAACATTGACACATGTGTCTACAACATCGGACATGTAGCATGCGTCATTGTCGCATGCTACATGATGCCCCCGTGGAATTGTGCCTTTACTCTAGTAGAATCCTTTGCGTTACGTGCTTCGTTGCCTGATATTCCGATATGAGATAAACGCAATTTTTTGTCTTTATTTTTGCTTTCTAGTAGTGCCCTTTGAATTTTCGCTTCTTTGATGTAGGGTAGGTTTGGCATTTACCTATTTCAGTGATATTCCAATATGATGCATTTAGTTCGGCTGTGTAGACACTGCATTGGAATGGTATTGTGTAGGTTTCCTTTTTGTTGGTAATATTACTGCTGCTCCTGTGTACATTTCAGTAAATATGTTGTATTGACTTATTGAGATTTTGTAGTATCAGTTGATTACTGGTTGTTTATTTGCTACGCTCGTTTAATACTGTAATGATTTTTGGTGCTTTCAGTCCATGGTGGAGGGAGTTCTTAAGTTGGGGATGATAGAAAAATGGGTAGGGATAAGTCAAAGTATAATAAATCTGATCGTAATCTGTTATAAAATGGCCTTTGATATTTTTTTTTGTCAAACTGTCAGAAGTTTATCGTTATTTGTAATCTCATACGTTTGGTTTTAAGAATTTAACATTACATGTCGTATGTCAGTCTTAAGTACCTTCTTCTGTCTTCAAGGGATGGTTCTGCCGTATTGAGGATTGAATATGATGTTATCAATAAAGATTGGCTTGCTGATGAATTTGCCGAGGTTCCGTAGTCTAGTTTAGATCTTATAAAGGTTCTATAGATGGTCAATGATCTCCATTGTTTGTTGGCTAATAGCTAATAGTTTCAAAGCATTGAGCTTTCTATTACATTCTGTTTTCATGTTAAGGTGTTCGAAGAATATTTATATAGCAAAGAACATAAAATTATAGGTTCTTAAACTTGGCTAAGAAAAAATGTCACATGATATAACAAATGAAGTAAATATAAAATCGATTAAAATTCGATATTGATAATAATAATTTTATAACAGTAAAATTCTGATCTCTATATTGTTAATAATATATAAAATCTGTCAATTGTATATCATATTGTAGAAGGATTCATAGTCAATTTTAAACTAAAATAGTTATATTTGCCAGTAAAAATGGAAAATAAACTAGAGAAAATGACCAAAATTTGAAGATAATTGATGGATTAAATACATTCTTAAATTCTACAATGATAATGAATAACAGCAATATATGAAAGATACGTTATGATTTGAATTATTTAGAATAAAACAATAATGTACACAATAACTGACAAGCAAGTAATGAAATCGATCAGCAATAATCTCGCGCTAAAAATTTAAAGTAGTATATTAGACTCTAGTTGAACCGATTTCGATTTCCAGTCTATACCCTTCCAGTCTGACAACGCCAACCCTATGCATAGTCGATTAACAGAAAAATAACCTCTGCGCAGTGGCTTATATTTTGACAAAGTGGATGGCAATAGTCTGGAAAAGATCAAGAGAATCTTAAACAAACTATTTAGGCATATTTTACCCAACAGTGCAGTGATTACTAATATTAAGTGCAGGATGGATCTTCACATATTATATATTGCGAATAGAGGTTTTTGGGATTTACTCCATCGATAGGTATTTCAATTAATAATGCTTAAATCAATTATAAATTGATGTAGGTACTTATATCCATAATATGGGTATTTCAATTAATAATGCTTAAATCAATTATAATTTGATGTAGGTACTTATATCCATGATATGGAAATAAAATGATGTTTAATTATGAGGAAGAGCAGGAGAAGCTCCGTAAATTAATTACGCGTGCTTCAGCTGTTCGACGATGCCTTTGGAGTCTTAGCTATGGGCCAAAACATGCGTTGTCTATTCACGAATTGCCAAAGCGTTCGCCGGGATAAATCTTCGTTGTATCACCGGCGACCGACTATGCATACGGCTGTGAGACTTTTGGGTGCCAAAATGACTTCTCATTATGGTAGTTTCTTCGATTTTCTAAACAAACCTGTATAATTTGTTTTTTACTCGAATATTTTTTGTGATTGGTTCTAAGTATTACTCAGTACGCAGATGACCCATTTCATTTTTAGTTTATTACACTTTAAAACTAATTTAGGTTAAAAAACGAAACTATTCAGTATTAAACTGATAATTGGAACGAATAACTTTCTACACCCCAAATTAGGTCTATTACAAACGAAGTTGCCAGTTCCGCAGTATGTACTACATATAAGATCGCCTATAATACGAAATAAAGCGTAACATTACCAACCACCTAATAACTAGTAGAAAATACAATATTAAAATTACCCATACTTTTTGAAGAATGAAATATAAAAATTGTAGCTTACCGTGACCATCTTCGGCAGTTAGAATAATCTGCCCCTCGGAATTCAAAGTAGCTTCTGTTACAGAATTAAGGTCTACAACCTCACCCGCAGCGCCACCTTCTGTGATCGTTTGAATTGCATGAACTTGACCTCCATCACCCTGTGCAGACTGTAACTATTAGAAATCGAAATATTCAAGTTTTGCCGTTCCTTTTTCTATTAAATAACAAACCAAAAAAACACTGAAAGCAAAACTATTTTCAAAAATACTAAACAAAAGCAAATTTTTTTTAAAACTAGAATTACCCATCAAAATATCTACAGAAAATAGGAGTTGCCCTATAATGGACAGTATTATATTATTGTGAAGAGTCCAAAATATGGAGATAATATAAATAATATATATCAATGGGTAATATAAAACTTTTTTAACTAAAAAAAATCGATGAACGTCGTTAGTCTCATCATTTAAAACATAAAAATAATATTGTTTTTAAAATACATTCGATATTCTAGAAACAATATTAGCGGCCTGAAACTATTGATTAATTAATTGATTATTGTGCTACTTATTAGCATGATCATAATAACCAATGTTATTTCATTTATTGCCTCATAATCAAATCATAAGTACATAGTACATAAAGAATAGCTTGTCTTAATTTAATTAAAATTTTCATTTCATAAGCTTGGTGTCAATAATTATCTAGGCCAAAGAATATACTTTTCAAGTTAGAATGACGTAATTGGTAACATTCATCAAATTTTGTACTAACATGTTCTATCGTTTCTTATTTTTTATTTTTTTATTTTGGCATGTCATTTAAAGCAGATTTAACTTAAACTTTAAAATTTAAGATAACCTGAATACAAGAAAAAGCAACGCAAACCAAACACTACAAAAACTAATAGAAAATAAAATAATCAAAGTAAAATTTCAACAAAATATGTAAAAATTGCTAGCCAACGTATACAACAAACATGAGTGTGTAGATATATTGAACATTTTCTTTGTATGTTTTGGATACTCCACCAATATATGATTTCAATGTAATTATAATAATTATAAATAAAATAAAATTGAATGCACAAAGGACGTAATTGAAATAAAATGTAATAATTAAATTAAAAGGGGTCAATAAAATAGGGGTCAATAAAACAAGAAGCAAGTAAGAGATTCAAAAGACAGAACAATATTACAAAAATTTAAAAGTTTTTGCATAAAATATTTCCAAATAAGTTCCGTTTGTATATATTGATTTCATTAAGAAACCACTTCTTCTTCAATAATTTAGTTTTTAAAATATTTCACGATTTCAAGTTCTTTCATTGTAGTAGACAATGGGTCATGAACGATAAAATTAAAATTTTACTGCAATCTTCACCTAAACCAAGAAATTTTATTGTTGCCTTAATATGTACCTACAACAGTAAAAGACCAAGATGAAAGAAAATCAAACCACACCGCAATCTAATAGTGTTTGCCATTTCAGTACCCCAAATAAGTTTTGCCGAACAAAAGTAATACATTGAAGTTGCCCGTCTCGTTAATTGCCTCTGATAATAGACATATTTTTAAAAGTAAAAGTCACGGAAGAATAAGATTTGGTGAGTTCCTCAATGATATGCTATTATCTCACGAAATATATAATACGGGTAAGAAACAAATATCAAATTTTTCCGAGATGAAATGATCCTAATCGGAAACTCTCCAATCGAATCAATTATTTTACTCTCGACAAAATTCCCATGGAGGAGTTGAGCACTTTAAATTCAGTATTTTACGCTGATCTTCCAGTTTTCCTCACACAAAAAAATGGTAGGCATCTGATGATAAAAGTATATTTAAAAAAATCAACCTTTCTTTTTTAAAAAATTTGAATCGTTCAAGTTGCAAATATAAAAGGTAACACAAGGGAATAGTTTCTGAAAAGGTTGGTGCTTTCAAATTTTTAATATTCGAAATGATATCCGCGTAAACTGACTTCACATGCATTTCTCTACAGTCGCTGTTCATTTTACAATTTTGAGATGCGATTTATTTAATTTACATAATTATATCAGATTTTACAAGAATCATATAACAAAAGTGTTGAATATGGAGTAGTCCCACAAATTTTCATGAAAACGGTACTGGATTTTCTAAAATCTGAATATGTCAGTTAGTTGCCAGACACCAAAATATTAGACAAATCGACTTAATCATTTAAAATATAAGGCGAAACATTGTTTTTATGAAGATCCTAATTCACCCTGTAGATTAATAATTAAAACAAGAAGACATTTTTTAAATTCCCTAACGTGCCTCTACTTATGGTAGAAGTATGTACAGTTCCTTATGATTCACCTTAAATAAAGTCAGTTTGCGAGGCTACCATTTCGAATTTTTAAAATTTAAAAACACCAACTTTTTCAGAAATATTCCCTCTATACTTCTTTATATCATCACTTTAATTTTGTCATTTTCATTATACCGCATAAAAAAGAAAAATTCAAATTGAGGGTTGAAAAAATATCTCTATAAAATTTACTTTCATTATGTAGTAGGGCATAAGATTTCCCACAATTTTGATGTCTACATTTTCATGGGGGAGTAAAACTGAAAGATATGATGTATGAGCGTAACAGACTACCTACAATTTCGAGTACTCTCATCTTCGCTTGTAAGCTCTAGCGGACTTTATACAAGAATTTAAGAAAATGATTGGAGGTCGAAATGTTTTCAATTAGGGATATAATATTCCATCCCGGAAAAATTGTATGGTAGGTAGATTTTTCGAACCTACTTTCCCGGATTATAATTGAATATGTATAATTCAATACTACAGATGTAAAGCAACAACATATACAATAAAAAATGAATAAACTTACTGTAGCCATTCCTTGGACATGTGCTGTAGTCCCATCTGGTAAAGTGATTATTGGATTGTTGGGATCAACCTGGACAATACTCACTGTACCATCAGGATTTGTTATAGTGTGAAGTACTGTCGGAGTGTACTGTGCGGTTATCTGAAAATTATTTGAAATATTCGATAATACATTATTTCTAAAACCTACTTTGATATCAAGAAATAAAAAAAAAATTGAAATACTACTTAAAATAAAAGAAACAAAACCAAGCTAATAGGATAATGTAACCAAAATTTCTAATAATCATAATTTAAAAGCAGTTGCAAGATAATTTTTATTTCAAGTACTCACAAAAAGCTCTTGGATCATAACAAAATACTTTATGCAGTTCTTTTCATAGTAACTTATCCCGAGTTTGATCACAACTCAATAAGTCGACAGAAGTAAACAAGAGGGTGTGTGTGTCCATGTCGTTTAAGTTGTATTTTTCTAGTAACAATCGATATTTTGATTAGAAAACCAATTATTCATACCATACGAGTAAGCTTTCAATAGATATGCCAACAAAATCTAATTTGTAGAGTCGTCGATTTTATAAACTTTTCCTTTACTCCGTATCAATAGTGTGACCAATTTGGTATATTTGGAATTGTTACTTTTACAGAGTTTTTCCTAACAGTTGAAAGTGCATAAAAGTATTAAATTGGAGTAAAAACTTCACTATATAGCTCTTATATATTTAGTTGTTATAAACAGCAATAATGTTGTGTGATTTGTCAAATTAATTTTATTTTAAATGTTGTTCTACTTGAACTTTACTTTGTTTGCTGTAATTAAACCCACCAGTTATATATTATAGATATACCATTATTCAATCAACAATATTGTCAAGAATTGAATAGATGAGGCTTTGACTTGATGTAGATCCATACGAAATGAAACAATCAAGTTGTTAAAATCTACATTAAATTAATCTTGAAAATTGTGACATTGGCTTTCTCATATAGAACCTAAATCCCACAAATTAAATCTTTTAGAAGCTTTTGAGGTAAATAAAAATACAAATATTCAGATAATCTTCTTAGCGACCAAATGGATATCAACAAGTCTCCCTTATTAAACCCTTTTACCCAGAAAAGTTACTGTAGGATTGTTGTGAATGAATTTCCAGGTAAACTTGTAAAATACTCAAGTTAATTCCATAGGTGAACTGACTTTTTTCCCTTTTTTTCATTTGCATGTAAATAGATCATACTTTTTTTGTTAATATCCGTAAAACTCAGTATTGAAGCACTGTATATAATTAAAAATTTCTTGACAAATTGACAAAACTCATGCAGCCACAAAAATTGATGTATAGATATTGATAAAATCATTCTGTCATAATATTTCAATTATGTTTACAATTACTGATGTACAATCGTTAACATTGGATAGAGGATTTTTAATGATGTGATGTAAACTAGCAACAAAAAATATCAAGGTCCGTTTTGAAATACTATCCAGAAATCAATGAAACTTGGTATATTGATTTACTATAACGAGATAATGACTCAGGCTATGCGGAGCCAAAAAAAGGATATTAATCTTTTTCATTGAAACGTATGAGAAATGAGACTTTATTTTACCTCTCAAAAAGTTACTTACAAATTGAACTTCAGAGCACGTTACCAGAGAAAATAGCAAATAATTATTTTTTTCTACATTCATGCAAAAAACAACACTTTTGTGAACCATATTTAATGGAAAAAGTGGTACTTTATTGCACTAGTGCAATAAAATATTTTATTGCACTCATCTGTCATTCTTGTGTCAGTTTTGTGATGATTAATGACAAACATAAACATTTAAATTGAATAAAAATCCATAGCAAGTATCTGATCCTGCTTTAATACAACAATAATATATGTATATCTTACTACTTAGTCTCAACAAGTTACAATTATTGCATAAATCTTTAATTATTTAAAATTTAAATGGTCAAGGCGAGAACCAGCTATGATTGAGTACTGACAAGGTGGAGGCCATGAAGATACTAAAAAAAGAAGAACGGGTTGAGTTTAATTAGGTTAGGTTAGGTTCTTGACATATTATATTCTAATTTTCCAGTTTTTGCATGAATTTAGAAAAAATATTGTATGCAACTCTTGCAAAACGTGTTTTTTGCACTTGTTGCATAAATAACTATTTCATCACTTTTCTATCTTTTATCGACTTATGGTATCGGCAGTACTTCCTTGAGAGTACATTACAGACTAGCCAGGAAAGCCAAAGAATGGATATTTCACATGAATTAATATTTTTTAGCCTTTTTTTTTCAATAAAAAATTGTTTTGAATCAAGTTATTTTGTTTTGCCGGTGAAGATTTATAAAATGAATCAATTTCTCGTTCGTACATTCCATTTGAAAGCAAGTGCGAAGCCGCTAAAGATCAGTTGGGACGTGTCCACTATCCGTTCTCATTGGCTTCCTTTGAAGGAGACTCGCAGCGATTTTATTGGCACGTGCCAACAGTCGCGTCTACATCTAATCGGCATTTCCAATTAGCAAACAGCGACATAGTGTGGACGCGCCTTAAGCAAATATTGCATAGGTGTTTGTTTAAATAAAATGTATTTATTTACTTTTTCTATTATAAAACAATGGATATTTTGATTCAATTTTTGTTTTGGTTATAATAAAATACGAATAATGAGCTAAAATTATCCAACATGTAACAAAAATATCGAAGGAGTTCTCTATGTGCTAGATGATTTAAAATGTTTTGCTATTCTGCTATTTTATTAATTACTTTTCCGGGTCTTGAAATACATCGAGTTATTTTCTCAATAGAGGAATTCAGTCCAAGGTCAGTATGGCCAACAAAAAGTGGCTTTTTCTGACAAGAATGACAGTTAAGGTCTACTATTCAAAACATAAGATTTTGCATGTTTTTTATCATTGCGAACATCTACATTGTTTTATTAAAATAATGAATACGAATATGAATCTTGAAATTCAACATGACTTTTTAGCTGAATACTCAACATATCGGTGGCCAATAATTCTAGGAACTCTTGGCATTTCACCATTTCATTCATGTTATTTAGTCACTAGTTATGTCAAATGTCAGTTATATTTATTTTTGTTGATATTCGTTCAATTGTGTAGGTCCATTTTCGATTACATTTTTGTAGTATTTCTAGTTAGCTGTATCTCTATTCTTCTAATTACTTTTTTCACTGATATTTGACAGAGCTAGTGACTGAATAACAGAAATGAAATGGTGACATGCCAAGTGTTCCCAGAACTATTGGCCACTGATATGTTGGATATTCAGCTAAAAAATCATTTTAAATTTCAAGATATACGCTCGGGGGTGTATCCATTATTTTAATAAAGCAATATAGATGTTCTCAATGATAAAAAACATGCAAAATCTTATGTTTTGAACATTCTTGTCAGAAAAATAATGGAGGCCGTACTGACCTTAGACTGAACTCTATTGTAGTAAATTCTAATGTGTACCATTAATGAAAACCATTACTGTGTAGTAAAAACTGCAGTGGGATAACTTATATTCACACTACATTCCTCTATATTCAATTAAATTGCTTCAAGCTCTACAAAACAAAAAATAATGAGTACTGGGTGTATACCAAAAGTTGATGTAAGCTAATTACATCTGAATGATTAAATATATACTTATATGGTCATTCGAAAAGTTCTTAAGCTATAGAAATTATAGTTAATACTATAGAAACTGAAAAAAAAATAAGATCTTATATTGCTCTTGCCCCACGTTATGTTTTAAATATATTCAAATTACAGAATTGAGAATTTTGGTTGGTATACACCCCTGTATTTAACTAAAAAAATATGTGTAGCAAACTAAAGAAAATTTAAGTAAAAACTGAATAAAAAACATTCAAATACATGGAAGTTCTACACACATCAACATCGGAACTATATCCGCCTGGATCTAAGCAAACCTGCGTCGATGAGCCAGAAAGCCCATCGGGAGAGGTTGCAATAATTTGTGGTGACCCATTAGCTTGGATCTGAATCTTATGAGTGGGCACCATGCCCGAAGAATGCATTTTTAATACTCCAACTGAAGTACCGACATTGGCATTTGCGGTGGCAGCAGCGTTGGCTTTCTCGTCTTCTTCTGTGAATGCAGGGAGAAGATCTTCTCTTCCATGGAACTTGTAACAATTTATAACAATCTGGCGCAGAGCGTGTGTCCAGGATATCTGCCAAAGAAATATTGAAATCAGTATATAAGAATTAATCTTAAATTGATTAAAATGTATCTAAAATTTACCTTTTGTTTTTCGTCTTCACTACGTGCATCCATCCTCACGTTAGCCCATGGCAGCTCCTTTGGCCACCAAGGTGGTCTCGTAGATTCTCTTCCCCAGCCAGGTTTCCCTCTTCCAGTCGAATACTTCAACATCAAAGGAATAAAAGCTCTTAATTGTGCTTGAGTCATCTTTTCGACAGGAGTTGGGATACCATCAATAATAAGTGGAGGCAGTTCAAAGAGTGTGGGATCTTCTTGGATTGGAGGTGGTGCTTGGTGTGCGAGGGCATTTTCTAGCTCCTCCATTATCATACCTCTGAGATTTTTGATGACATCTTCTAGAGGTTTTGCTCCAAACACCTTATAACTAGTGTTTGGTTTACCAGGTGTGGCTACTAATACTATCGCTTGCTGCCCGACTCTGGTAGCAAATTCGTCAATTGTTTGCTAAAACGTAAGTAAAGTAACATAAAAAAAACTAGTATAATCAGACTATTATTAGATTAAGTGCAAAAATATATAATTTTGGCGTCATGTTTATCAGAGTGTTTATATGAATTAGGTAAGGTTTGAGCTGAGTCGTCCAGTTGCTAACCATATGTGATCACACTACAAACACACTTCTTACTATATTAATGTGCCCTCAATTTATTAAAGCAAAACATTAAAATATACAGCTGTAGATTACTAATAAAAAACCTCTTATTTCAGCAACTTACCCGAAGTTTTCTTAATAGCCTATTTTGTTGCCTTTTACGTATCGATGGGTTTGTCTCAAATGAATGTGGTCGTTTTCGTTTCTTTGATGAAACTATGGCAGCCGCTGCGGCTACTCCAACAGGTCCTTAAAAGGAAGAAAGATGTGTTGCGAAATTAATACTTCAAAAGGTTTCAGCATTAAATTAAGTTTTATTTAGTTTAACCTCACCTGCAGCAGCTAGTTGTGCGGTAACTTCATCTCCCATCGCTGCCGCCATTAGGTCAGCGCCTTCTTCATAGGCAGAACCTGGTGATGATGGACTATTGTCGTCATCATCAGATGCGACTGACATTCCACTAGGTGAACCCACGACCATTGCGATTTGCTCTGTGTTATTTTGATTCCCGTTTGAATTATTCATTATCAAGACCATTCACCTGTACCATGGAAGACAGGCCCCCTGAAAAATTTAAACTACAATCATATAAATAATATCTAAGCAATTGTATTATATATACCCATACAGACTAATAATTAAATGGTATCAGCAATGCAATTTTGGAAACTTTAAAAAATTAGAGGTGTGTCTTTTCAGGAGACCAATGTAATGGTACCAAAACATATCTGAGATTTGTGTTATTTTCATAGTCATATGAGAGAGCATTTTTTTACTATTGGCTGTAACACCTTTATTTTTGAATATATCAAAAATGGTAAAGGATAATTTTATTTGGTATGACATTGGATAGCTTAGTGAATAGCTCCATTTTTTCTACACACTTTCTGTCTTCAAGGAAATTTTCAAGTTTTTTGTCAAATACCGACTATAGTATAACTAATTGAAAATCATCATGTATGAAAAGTTTGATTTGAAAATTCTAAAAAACTTCATAAAGCAAAAATATCAATGCTTTATATCTCAACAAATATCAATCTTAGCGATTCAACTTATGAACTAAATATCCTACAAGTTTGTCATTTACAATGTTTTTCTTTAAATTTAGTTAAAATAGCTTGAAGAAATGAAAATTCTCCAGCAAAATCTAATTGAGTTACCAGTACCATCTCACAGGTGCAGATTATAGGTATGCCACACTTAGCATTTTTGTAGAGTTCATGGTATATCCCACTGTAAAACAATCTGATATATACCTAGATATATGAAAATCATGTAGTTTTAATGGGAAATCGGAAAAATGGAAATAATATCAAAATTGTTGATTAATTCAACTTTATCTAGAATAACTTTGAAGAGTGAAAATTAAAAAAAAAAATGATAGTAGCCCTTTTTTAAAGAGCGTCAAATTTCCTTCAAGAATATATCTTCATCATTTTAAAGTATTGCTCCCTATGGGGTCTATTCTGTAACCATTCCTTTAAAATTTAGAGGCCGTTAAAAATTTAACAGGCGCTGAAATCACATCTACAAGTAGGTAGATGTGATTTTAGCGCCTGTTAGATTTTTAACGGCCTCTAAATTTTAAAGGACTGGTTACAGAATAGACCCCTATGTGAATTATAAAATTTTAAGTCATTTTGTATTAATGCAGCACCTCTTAATATGAACAAACTTTTACAGTATTCTATAATCATCATGTCCAACAGCTCAAATTCTCCTGCACCTCAAAGATAATAGAATAATAATACCGGATAGCTGAATTTTGGACTTCAGAACATGCAAAACTTTATATAAAAAACATATTTTTTTAATAAAACTTATAATAAAAAAGTTTTTCATAGGTAGCCAACTTACATATGCACACTGTATATAAATATCATCCATATAAAATAATTTTGTCAAAATATTTGTGACTTGTATTAGGTATGTACATAAATTTTATTGTAAATCTGTAATAAGTAAATTGTGAACAAAAGCCACCAGGGTGCAGCCAATTGATAATGACAAAATTTTTGATTAAAAACACTACAATTTTATAAAGATGAGTCCTACAAACCTTGATGCAAAAATTGAAATGACTATTGCAACAGCCAGACAGTTTTTGTGATGCCAATAAAGTATCTTCATATATGTAAGATCATAGTAATATATATACAAACGTAATGTTCAGAATTACTAATTATACTCAAGTCTCAATTTAAAAATCATGCAAATAATGAAGTGAAAACCATAAAACCTGAATTGAATTAAAGACCTATTTCCTAATTACAGCAGATTATAGTAAGACTTGCAAGATGCAAAATACTGGAAGCTTAAAGAATAAATGGAAGAGCCAACAACATATAAACTTTTCATATTTTCAATAGTATCTATATACCTAGACAACACTGATAATCGTTGATAAACTAATTGATCTCGTCTCAATATTTTTTCAATATTATAATGTATATTAAAACATTCATGTCAGCATATTCAACCACAATTCTAGTTTATATGTGAATATGTTTTAATAGGTACAATACATATTTATACACAATATATAGTTTGCACTGACATACCTAGGAACATCAGACTACAACACATTCACAACAGCAATCCTGAAATGCAGAAGTTACAGCATTTATAGTAGGTGTACTATGGGAACCTTTTGGTTTTGAAAACAACATGTAAGGCAATCATTTTTTAGTTGAGGTTAGGTAGAGTGCTTAGGCAAACATAAAATACATTAATAAATAATCACATTACATACGTTGTTGAGATGCGACACAGTAACATAAATTGTAATATAGGTTTGTTTTGATTTTTATTAGGAAGATAGAGATATTGAAATATATAAAAGCTATATACAAAATCAATAATTGATGTAGCTATCCCCCTTACCCCTTACCGTAAAGATGTTTTGACAGAGGTTTTCATTTGGAAGATGAATATGTTATAAGAATGTAAAAATTGAAACTGAGGAAAGGTTGATTTTCGTTTTAAATTTTGACCCATCAAATTTTTAAACTTATGCACATGAACATATTTAGGGTTTGCGCAAAAGGGTAAGGTGGTTTGGCGCGATTAATCATGGTACCTAAGGTATAAGAGAATCAATGAGAATGAGAAATATGGCTTCCCTCTTATAGGTGCTTCTAGTAACTAACGTATTAGCAGTATTAAACGATTATTTAGAAAGATAGTTGTTTGCTTTGGTTATTACAAATTAATACATTTTCTAAATTACTGAGTCGCGCGTTAATCAGAAATGGAGCAGGCTCAGTTAAAATTATTAGTACGTCTGCGTACGCACCTGCGTGAATCTTTCACTTTTAACACAAAAACATGTCTGGTAACACAGTTTCTTTATTTTTCTGTTTTTGAAAGATTGTTTTCGGTTTAAAACACTTTATAGAACACATTCACATAGATAAACATTTGGTGATCACTATGGCAGACTGTTTTACGTCACGTTAGCTGATATCGATCGAAGCGGTCACCATTTGTAATACCCGACATTATTTTCTGTTACAGCCATATTCTTGGAGTTTGCGCAGAAATGAATAAAAACCTGAAAATTTTAAAACATGCACGCACCACGTGATTTTGTTCAATATATTTTTCTGAATTTGATGAAGAAAGTTTCAAGAAAAACTTGAAAATATTTATGCTTATGAAATAAATTAATGGAATTGTAAATAAAATATTTTTAAAGTTTGTTTAGTGCTGACATCTATGATATAGTAGATATGCTATGTACTATGTACTTGTAGCTGGTTAAATTTACTTTAACAAATAGTCGATTATTTGCGTTACAATTTGAAAGAGAAAGTCAAAATGTCGAAATGACGTAGTGGAAACCGTTCGGAGCAAATAATGAGCACAATCTTGTTAATAAAATAACAAATGGCGCGAAAGATCACAAAGACAAAGTGAACCGTAGATAATTATTTCTCTATTTTAGTGTGCAGAGCTTAGCACTGAATATGTTATCTCTGCACAGAATCGTCGGTTGGAACAGAAAAACAACAAAGATATAAACATAAGAAATCTATCATCTATACCTGGAATAGAGAAGCATAGACAAAATATTATATTTCTCTATGTAGAGAAGTTCAGTCTAAGGTAAGTGTGGCCAACAAAAAGTATTTTTTTCTGATAAGAATGAAGAATGACAGTTAAAGTCTACTTATAGGTATTCAAAACATAAGATTTTTGCATGTTTTTTATCATTGCGAACATCAATTTGCTTTATAAAAATAATGAATACACCCCCAAACGTATATCTTGAAATTTAAAATAACTTTTTAGCTGAATACTAAACATATCAGTGGCCAATTAGTTCTGTCAAATGTCAATTATATTTGTTTTTGTTGATATTCCTTTTTGTGTATGTCCATTTTCGATTAGATTTTTGTAGCATTTCTAGTTAGCCATAATTAGCTGTATCTCTATATCTCTATTCTAAATCACTTTTTCCACGGTTTGACTTTGACATTTCCACAGAAAACAGAAAACATGCTTCGTTCGGAAACTGATAAAAATCCACAGAGCTAAAAACCAGAGTTCTGTGTAAAAATCTCATTCACGGATAAATCCGCAACGTGTGTATCATATCGTGTCTTGTATTATCTATGATCATATCATAGAGAAATATTTTTGTCTTTGATATGTGTTTGATATGCAATCAGCTGATAGGTGATCTATCTGATCCCCCACACAGATTATAAAAAAGAAAGGTCCTGTTGCAATTTTTGATTTAACGAATTAAAAATTAAAGTTATTACAAAATGCACGCTTTTAACAAGTTTTTACTATATCAGTTAGCTTGTAATGTGAGGTCATATGAATATTTTGAATAGTGCTATGAGTGTATGTGTATACGCAGACGTAGACAATATATTAAAAACACTATCAACAAAATTCCGTAGAATATTTTGTGACAGAGAATTTGTTTGTTGTGTCCAAGAAGATATCCAAGTTATCTTGAAGAATAGAAACAAATGCTGGTAAGTTTTTTAACCTGTCAGGTATTATTCAATCGATTATTAGCACACGGAATAAGGAATTCGTATTACGCTGGTCGGTGAAAGAGAAAGTCGGTCTGTGACTTCACGTATTATGTAAGGAAATCTTTTGGTTTTACTTTCGTTGGCATTTACTTTTAGTGTTGTTGTCTTTCCTGTGCTGTCTCCCAACTATTTTAAAGCAGTCCAGTATCAAGCAAAACTTTTCGACCTTGAAGTGTTTACCTTAGGAAGTGGGAAAATCTGCTCTCTGGCAGTATGTGACAAAAAGTTCATGTAAGTACTAAATATTTTTTAACAAAAATGAACTATTCTTCAAAATTATTAAATTAGTTACTTAGTCTTTACATATTAACTAAATTAATCAACAGCCATTCTCTCAATTTTAAAAATCAAATTTAATAAATAATATCTCAATAAATGTAATAATGAATTATATTCTATTTTCAATGATACATTATTAAGTACACTTTTAAATACAGGCAATAGTTTAAAAACATAGTTTTCAACTTTTATATTTTACAATTTATTCTTAGTATAGTAAAGTAGTTTATAAGTAGCAAAGGAAGCTCATTTGATTTTGTTTATTTTCTCAAAAAGGTCTCAGTGATATTATTGAAAATAAATAAAATTGAGAGGGCTTTTTATGTTATTTGTGAACAATAAAATTATACCTACGAAGGACAAAAGAACTAATAGGCATTTGAAATTTTTAATTGTTTTTCCTATAAAACTGAGTAAAAAACAAAAAATGGCAGGTCATTACATGGATGCTTTGTAACCTGGTATATTAAAACAATTAGCATAAAAAAATATTCCAATTGTTTGAAATAATTTCAAGAGTCTATGATGACAAAGTTCTCCATTTTTGTACTTTAAACACACTGGAACTTATAAACAGTGACGTTTAAACCAAGGAATACCATTTAAATCATAGGGAACCTCACTGAATCCCATATACTTGTGCACCATAAGTCTAAGGTAGTTCAGTGCTCAAAAATTCAGTTATAATATGTGCTCAAAAAAATTGGTATTGTTTTGAACGCCAAATGCTAACTCAAGATGAACAACTTTTTGAAATTTAATCAATATCTTGACACTGTATTAATATTTTCAAACTCAATTTTTCTTCTTCTTTCTAGAAAAAAAATTGAGGATAGTGAGGAGCATATAATGTCAAGTAATGAACTAGAGTGTGGAGCTGGTAGTACTCTAAAGAAAAAACGTCCAGAAAGGCAACTTTATATACCACCAGCTCAAAGGAGATTGCCTGTAATTGAGTTACCTGTACAAAATAATATTAAATTAGACAATGTATGTAGTTCAAAAGGAAGAAAACAAATTACCATTTCCAACAAAAATATAGAACCACAAAAAAGGGAAAATAATGTGAATGAATTACCTAAGGCTGTTCCAGAACCTTCAGTATCAGCTGCTAATTTCACTAACAAGGACATTCTAACTGTAACGGATGAATTAAAATGTTTGTCATACATGTGGTGGAAGTATGAATTATCTGAATGGACCAGTTCAAATATATTTAAATATGTGCTAACTAAGTCATTTTTCATTAAAAATATAAGGTGCAATCTCAGTCCTGATGTAGATAAAATTTATAGTTTGGAAAATTTAACTACTTTGTATATTTTAAGTAAGGATTATGTTCTTTGGCAACCGAAGGTTGATTTGATCATGAATTGCAAAGAATCCAATTTGAAAGTCATTCCTCTCACCAACCTTGATCACTCAGATGTAATGAAGGTAAGAGTAAAATTTTAATTTATTCTTTTCAACTACATTCAATAATATAGTGGCCAATTAATTTCAAGCCAGCCATAACACTTGAACCTTAAAATTTACATGAATCAGCCATTTATTATTATACAGGGTGTCCCAGACTAATTAATCCAGGCTATATCTCTTAAAGAATAGAGATTTTCGAATGGGATAAAAACTGATCTATTCCATTTCTAATACATTTCAATATGACGTAAAAAAAATCATCTCCCAAATATTCATCTCTTAGTTACAACCCCTAACTTTAATTTTTTTGATAGCACCCTGTACATTTTTTTATAATTTTGGATGTTGGCTTCCATCGTCCATTCAACAAATTTTTCAAAAATAAAATCGGTTTGTAAGTAATCAAGAAAATATCGGTTTATTTTTTATTTTTGTTGAATTAATCAAAAAAGCCTTAAAGCTTGAAGGAACTATAATAAATCTAATAAAAATTGAATAAGAATAACAATTAAATGATTAATGAAAATAATTTTTGTAATTGAAGTTTTCTTTCAATGGATATATTATGAAAAATCAAAAAATAACAAATCAAGCACAACCTACATACCAGAAATCATCTGACACGATTCGATATGTGTGTTGCAGCAGGTGGACTACAATTCTAACATCAAATGTAAATAAAATTAATTAGTTAATTGTTAATTTTTATTGCATTTATTTTTATAGTTCATTTAAGCTTGAAGGTTTTTTTGATTAATTTAACAGAAATAAAAAGATTACTTACGAATCGATTTTATTTTTGAAAAATTGTTGAATGTACGATAGAAGGCCACATCCAAAATTAGAAAAATGTACAGGGTGTTATTGAAAAAATTTAAGTTTGGGGCTGTAACTAAGGGACAGGGTACAGCATGGGTGGTAAAGGGACTCAAAACATATAAGAAAAACCAAAAATTGAACGGAAAAACCACTTCCTCATGCGAATAACCTTTTTCAGTATTTTTTTGTTCGTTATGTTGGCAGCAATTCCCTTGTATAGAACTTGTCCATTGAAATTTTCACAGATTATGTTGCCAGTATTACAACAAGTGATTTAATTTGCTGCTCGTTTTTGTTTGATGTTTTGATAACGGCGTTTTTTGTTCGTTATGTTGGCAGCAATTCCCTTGTATAGAACTTGTCCATTGAAATTTTCACAGATTATGTTGCCAGTATTACAAGTGATTGAATTTGCTGCTCGTTTTTGTTTGATGTTTTGATAACGGCGACTTTCTCTTGGCCGGCTTTTATTTTGCTCGATATTTTTAATGGCAACAAGTTGAAATATTCACAAAATATTGAGTTATATTATTCAATTCGAAAATAAATAATTAAATTGAAATAAGACTGATATTTACGGCGGGCCAGAATTCAACAAACGTGATTTTTGTAGTTTCTATAGATAATGGTACAGAACCCTTCGTGCGCGAGTCCGTTTTTATTCTCAATTTAGTTAGATACAGATACATAAATCTAATTACAAGTAGTTCAGTTATACAATAGATTACAAAATATATAAACTATATATGAATATATGAATATATGTATGTATCTATGTATCGTTTAGATCTCTTAATCAAATTTGCTATTTTCTCTAATTTTTATGACCGACATACTTTAGCCATCTTTTTTGAACTTGACCACGCAAACCGGGTTAACAATACTGTGATGTCCCTTTAAAATTTTGTGGGACCCGGGAATCTGGATCTTCGAGGGCTAAACTGGTCCGCACAGCCCACAATCCTATTCTAGGGAGTAGGGTATGTTAAAAATTGGGCAGTAGATACGAAGAATTATAATTGAAACTTGTTTACGTTATACACAACAATATGGGCAAAATCAAAAGCTAATTGCTCACCACCCCTGCCTCGCACACTCCGCACTGCGCTATACTGCATGTCCCACAGTTATGATCTTTACAGTTGGATAAAATAACAAGAGTTCAAAGCTATTGCGCCCGCAGCTATACCTAGAAACAGCTCCCATCGATCTTCTAATAGTGGTAATAGAAATTTGCCTACTTCTTTTCCTATTGCATTCATTCCGCATTCATTCCGCAAATGCCAATAAAAAGCTGTATATTAATTATCAACTCCATTCTGTTTTATGTATAAACCAACCTCTCTATATTTTGATAATCTGTTCCGAGACATAGCATTATTTTCAAACTTTCACATAAGTAGGACTTGAGTAGAACCTACATTTCGACTTCGATATATTATACAGGGTAAATCACGACTAACGGGACGGAGTTTTATGGCAAAACGGTAAAAATTATGAAATGTTTATCACTTCAGTAGTTTGTACACTTATATAGGTTACATTTTAAAATTATTTAGAAATATACAGGGTGTTCCAATAAAGTGTGGCGTATAAAAGTTATATTTTTTCTTTTGGAACACCCTATATTTGATTGCATTTTCTGATTGTCCCCAAAAAATGAAATACTGTTTCATAATGGTTCCCTATACCTAAATACAGAGGGTTCCGAGTTATACTGACTTTTTTTAAAATGTGAACATTTCGAAAAAAAATAATAACTCATACTTAGATATAATGAATTCTAGCAAATTTTCTCTCACAGCTCAATGGTCGGACATTCGTTGAATGTATTCCACGATTGAGTACTGAACATCTCTTTACAGGGTGTTCATAATTTTCGGTTAAACTTTTGGATCATTCAATTTGTAATATCGGGCTTATTTTAAATGGAGCACCCTGTATCTTAATAATTCACCATGTGTACATAATAAAACAAAAACACATTATTAATAAAGCAAATACATAAATACTACGAAACGAATCACAAATTATTAAAAGCAAAAATGGGAAAATAACTATAATGGATGCTCGAAATGCTTGTCATCTTATGCAATGAAACACGTGAGTCTGGCTTCAAACCATCTACTTTATTATTCATACATATCGGGTATTATAGACGCAAAAGCGTCCGAAATTATTAATTTCATATTGTAGGAAATTTTTGTTATAACCCCATTCCAAGAAACCCATCTTGGTCAGTTCTGGTGACCTAGCTGGCCAATAACAAGGACTTCCCCTACCTATCCATTTATGTCTTAATTTTCTATTAAGGTAATCCCTAACAGCACGGGAAAAGTGAGTGAGAAAAGTGATCTGAAGCTACGCCTAATTGAAACCACATTTTCTTTCTGATGCTAAGTGGTAGGTTTTCGAAAAGGATCTAGAAGATATTTTCCAAAAAACTCAAAAATTTTCTTCTGTCCAGGTGTCCGTCATAAACATACGGGCCGATAACATATTCGCCCACAATGCCTCCCAAACGCTGACACTCCATCGGTGTTGTGGCTATTATAGTAATTTTTCATTTATTGCTTTTAATAATTTGTGGTTCGTTTCGTAGTATTCATGTATTCGCTTTATGAGTTTTTGTTTTATTATGTACTCAAATGTCTCAAATACTTATCGGTAACAAAAGAGTTAGTGTACCACATGGACTACAAGTGAGCATATTTATTAGCAGCTTCACTTTGTCAAGATAATTAGTATAAAATTTACAATAGAACTGCAAATGTTTTAAGATCGATTTAGCATACAATTTTAAGAAAATTGTAAATTGCGCGAAAAGTATACCTAGATATAGGACATCCTTAAATACCATTCGAAATAGGACATTTTTTGAATATGATGAATTATCAAAATACAGGGTGTTCCATTTAAAATAAGCCGTATATTACACATTTAATGATCTAATAATTCAACTGATAATTCTGAACACCTTGTAAAGAGATCTTTAGTAGCCAATCGTGGAATACATTCAACGAATGTCCGACTATTGAGCTGTGAGAGAAAAGCTAGAATATATTATTATATCAATGAGTTATTAATATTTTTTTCGAAATGTTCACATTTTAAAAGAAGTCAGCATAACTCGGAACCCTCTGTATTTAGGTATAGGGAACCATTATGAAACAATATTTTATTTTTTGGGGACAATCAGAAAATGCAATCAAATATAGGGTGTTCCAAAAGAAAAAATATAACTTTGATACGCCACACTTTATTGGAACATCCTGCATATTTCAAAATAATTGTAAAATGTAGCCTATTTGAATGTACAAACTACTGAAGTGACAAACATTCCAAAATTTTTACCGTTTCGCCATAAACCTCCGTCCCGTTAGTCGTGATTCACCCTGTATATATTTTAATATATTTTTCGTCGAAAGTACCCAAATTTGAGATTTTTCGAACCTTTACAAAATTCATATCTTTGAAAATATCAACTTTTTCGTGAAATGTCTAGCACCTTTTTTATTGGTATTTCAATAAAGAATATACATAAATTGTCCGGTTGAAAATTAACAATTCCTTGCCATTGTTTAAATAATTTGGATTCAAACAATATTGCAACATGCATTTATTACATCAGTAGAGCAATGAAAAAATTGAGGTGGAATAATTTTTCTTACTCACCTAACCTAACCGATTCCTCCTGGACAAAAAAAAATATTATTTGATTGTCGTTACATTCAAAAGTTGATTAATCAAGTTCATTAATGATTAACTTCGTCGTACAATAAAAGTAGGCATACAATTAGACTTGAAACATTTTTTGTTGGTAAATACTTAAATCGAATTATGTTAATTTTGGAGCTATAATTGATGTATAAATATGTATAACATATTTTTATACTTTTTCTAAATACGTTTAATTATTTTTTATTATTATTTTAGAGCATAGATGATAGCTGTGACAGAATACCATTGATCGTTGATGTTCTCCAGAGAAAAACTTTTTCTGATACTTTGGAGTACTTTAGTATTTTTAGTGATGTTGGTGTGTTGTGGATAAACAATAAAGTGGAACCAAGTCATTTATTAAATGCTTGTTTCAGTGATATTTATTATTTTAAAGATGACTATTATAAAAGAACGAAAAATTTTGAAGAAATTATAAAAGAATTAGTAAGTATTTTTTAGTCATAACTGCTTTTACTTAAATATATTCTAATTATTTATTCACAATTTTCTATATTCCTTTATAGTCGATATCTCAAAAAATACACTAGATTATAGTTGTTTTTGAAAAAAAAATTAATATTCATCTCACTTGTTAGAAAGACATTCAAATAGTCAGACGAAAATATCGCTACAAAATTCTTTTGAAATATCGCGAAGTTGTAGATCATTTATTCTCGTAGAAACGCAAAAAATTATATTGTTTATTGTAAATAATGATAAATAAAAATAGTTACATTAAAAGTATGATATAAAAAATTTTCGGGCTCAATACCTATTGGGAAAATTCACAATTGTACCCATTAATCGATACTTAATTAGGAACATTTAGGTATGCCTCGTTTTATACAGATTCGGCAAATAGGTAATTATGTTCCGGATAGCCATTCTGTGAGTGGAAGAGAGATAATAACAGAGAGACAATATCAAGAGAAGTGGGAGTTTCGTGGAGCAAACTCCCTGTTGTTCACTCTTGGATATAATATAATTTCTAGTGCTCAATTGCTGCTCCTATGTGAAATTCTACATATGAAAGCTAAATATTTGAGGACTGTAGATTGTATTGTAGGACTATTATCGTCTAACGATTTTAATTTGTGCCTAGAATGCTTCATGATGCAATATGTTAAAACTTCATTTCTTTGGCAGCGACCTAACATCTGATAATTTAAGTAGGTAATTAGCGTCCTAAGCATCTAATGATATAAATACGTCATTAGCGAAGAAGTTTTTAACTCTCTTTTGTAGGTGGTTTGAGTAAAATTGATGCATATGGCACTTTCAAATGCCTTCCCAACATTTTAGGTACTATCTTAGTACTCCCGTGGATTCGAGCTCTTAGTCTAATAGTAAAAATTAGGAACAAATTTTTCTTCAATATGTGTATGTTTGTTTTAATAGTGTAAAGAGATCAACAATATTGCTTTCCATCCATGTAATTAATTTAATTGCAGATAGTTTTGGACACAAATATAAATGGTTTTTAATTACAAATGTAGTGTGTTTTTGAATTCTATTTTAGCTAAATACTGAAGATATCTATGACAGAAAAAATGAATCTCAAACAGAAACTGTTAAAATCAAAGTTCCTGATGAAAATACAAATGAAAAACTAGAAATTGACCAAATATTTATCGACCAAAAAAATGAACAACAACCGAAAGATAATTCACATTCTCGGAAAATAAATTTCAATACACCTAACTCTAACTTGAATTATTTGAAAAATACATTCAACTTAACCGAAAATGTAAAAGTGAAAAACGACCTGGAAGAGGAAAAAGAAATTATGAGAAAAACCAAAGAAAATATTAATAGAAAAACTAGACCGATTATGAAATATGTAGACGATGCTAACGATACTTTGAAAATTGAAGGTAACGATGTTAACAATTGGGAAGATTTATTTGATGAGGATGGTCAATTACAAGAAGATTTATTGAAAGAGGTTAGATTACTACGTTTATTTTGTACAACTAATCTTTTTATTTGAGTTTGCAAGTTTTATATAAATATACTGGACTGTTTTAAGAACAATTGGTTCCTGTTATATATTCTAACCATAGGTAGTTAGGTGGTTATTGAAAAAAATACAAGAAAATAAATTAAAAATAGTTTCAAATGCCAGTAGCATGAAAAAAAATAGGAGACAGGTGAAATATTCTTCCAAATGTACGCCACTGGATCAAGAATTGAAACATGTTTTTCCATCAAAATATACCCTTTCACATTTAAACAATCTGTCAAATCTCAAATTAATCTATTCATCCATTTTAAAGCTATCAAATATTAAAACATTTGTATTTTTATAACTTTTTTATAACAACCCGAATTCCGAATTTAAATGTGCTAGACCTCTCAATCCTCTTATAATTTTGTCCAATTTCACGAGAGGTATCTACATGAAAACGGTGTGCCATTTGATAACACCCTGTATAAACAATTTTATATTGGAATACCTGAGTTTCAACTTGGATATGGAATCATATATACCATAGTTAGGAATATTCTCCTTAAAATAAATTGATACTGCTACTACATACATTCTTCTTTTCTTACATTTTACATATTAGGTAGTGGCACCTTTAATTCTTAGGGAACAAATTATCAGTTATTATTGTGATGAAGTATTTTGTTTAAAACTACAATTTTAACAATTTTTGTTGATTTGTATTATAATTTCCGAGCAAAGTGAGACATTGTTATTATTTTTGAGAAGAGAAAAGGAGAAGCTTTTTCGTGATACGTCTCGACCTATGTTGCCATTTCAAAAAAAGATGGTGGTCGTACGCTAACGTCTAAAATATTTAGAATAGTCTTATTCATTGTACATCGCTCCTGAATTTCAGAACTTTCCCTTCATCCAAAGATAATCCCTTTCCTTGATGTAAGACTTTTGAGCAACGCTATATACACCACCAGACCCTTCTTCTATTGTTGGGGTTTTGTCGTAGGTTACGTGTTTTGATTTACTAGCCTTAACGAATACATATAATGGAGTAGCAGGCGGAGGTGGAGGGCAGCGTGATGACTCGGCACGACGTTCCCAAAACTCATTTAACAATATCAATTACCTACTGGCAATATGAATTTGATACCTGAATTCTCAAATGTTCTGTGTAGTTTAACCCATACTTGAAATAATATTCCAATGCAACCTATAAAATTTTATGAGGCGCAATATTGAATTGTACAATGGTTAAGCTTGGCTCACATCAGCAGTAAGAAGTGATGGGGACAGTATAATGTTTTATAAACATACTTTCATTAATAAAATAATGTCTCATGCAACTAGTTGAATTTATCTGAAAGCTAGATGCATTCAGAACTTTTAGTAACAGGAACTTCAAATGTAAACTTATACCTTAACAATGAACTTGGATGACATTTTTTAAATTTCACCTACATCATGATTGTTATTCCATTTCAGATTGTAACTAAAGTAGGAGAAGATGTAACGATCGTGAAAGCTAAAGAAGATTACTCAGATTATTTCTCAAAAAATGTAAATATTGAAGAATTGGAGCATATGGTTGAGTTATATGACTTTCCACCTTCATTGGGGACCCATGATCTAATTCATGCATTCAGTGATATTAAAAGCGATGCCATGTATATTAAATGGGTGGATGATACACATGCCATTCTTGTTCTTGGATCTTCCTCACAAGGTAACTAAACACTACTTAGCGACATATTTGAGACATACAGATTGCGAAAATCCATATGGAAGTATGCCGGATTACACAAGTACAAAAAGGAAAATATAAGAAAAAAGTGAGAAAAAGAATAATTGTGCACGGTCATCAAGGCGTGTACTTAATTCCAGGAACCAATTTCCGAATGTTGATTGCCCCCTTATTTTAACCGCTGTTGCCAGAAGCGCATATTAATTTGTACAAATGATATTTTTGTCTCGTTATCATTGACTTTTTTTCGAAGTCATGCATAATAGGTAAAACTAAACACTTTCATACGGCAACAGTGTATTTTACAGAGAGAAAAAGAATGATAACGAGACAAAAATATCATTTGTATGAATTAATATGTGCTTCTGGCAACAGCGGTTAAAATAGCAATCAACATTCGGCCACTGGTTTCTGGAATTGAGTACACGCCTTGATGACCGCGCACAATTATTCTTTCTCTCTTTTTCAAGCTTTTTTCTTATATTTTCCTTTTCGCACTTGTGCAATCTGGCATACCTCCATAAGGATTTTCGCAATCTGTATACATAGGCACATGTTAACTATCAATCAATCCATTTTTCTGTGTAAAATCATTATCTTCAATTCCATGTGTTTGTACTGTTACCTATTATACACTTTGTATAATTACGAGTATAATGACTACATACGAGGGTTATCTTTTATATTTTGCATATTATAGAACTAGAAAAAACAGTAAATAACTTTTAAAGGCCATTGTTCTTTAAAGTATTCTCCACGAATAGAAATCAATATGTACCAATTTGCAGTAATAGTTCTTTGTTCTTGCAGAAGAATTGTCACTACATGAGCCGCCTTTAAGATAAATGTCGCCAATATCTTGTTCGAAACATTTCGAGAACGGATAACTCGTCGATTTTGGTTTAGGATTTGGATTAGCAAAATAACCGGTTTAGAAATTTGACTCTAATAATTGCTTTCTGTTCTTTTGTTAACAGATTGTGGTCTTTGAAATGTACAATCTTGCTCCTATTTCACGATATGCGATATGTTTTATGTTCATGGCTCAACTAACGTACGGCATCGACCTTTTTTTTGGGTGACTGCCGTTTCGGTGGACTTGTTCTTGGTCCGTTTATAAGATTAATCCGTCTACGCTTAAATTTTCGATACCAACGAGAAATTATCGATTGATGAGGTGCTTCATTGCTGGAAACAGAAACCAATTCAACAAGGCAAGGTGAAAATTTTCTCGGCCCAATTCTACTTTTCGATTGACTCAATTTTGGCGTTAAGTTTACTGAACATGACAGTTAATTTTGATATATGATATTTGTTGACAGACTATGTAGTTATATGCTTGAAAGATAACCATCGCATAGTCTCTAGAATTACTGAAATTCGATTTGTTTTTACGATTCAACTGAAACTAGTTTGTTTTCTAGCACAAAAAGCCATAAACGTAAAAAACCCTCTAATTAAAGTACGACCAATGCCAGCAGCTAGTAAAACATCGCTTTCAATTGCGTATCGAAACGATTTAAAACCTGCCATGAAACGACCGCCAACAAATTTGCAAACCGCCAGGAGACTGATAACTACTCATCTTGGGACCAAGAGTGGTGTTAGTAAAGAAAGAAGCGCCAAAGAACGAGATGATTTGAAAGCAGCGAGAGGTAAATATACATTAGCATTTAATGCACCTAAATTCCTTATTTTTAACATTATGATTGCTTAGTACACATGCTAGTTGTACTGGGAAATTGTATGTACGCTGAGGTGCGAAACACATTGTAACGGTTTGGATTCTTCCAGTATTATAAAAATTCGTATCATCCATCACTGTTGTAATATATATTTCTTTATTATTATCTATCATCTTTAAATTACTCTGGACAGCGCAAGCTGGTCTCATTGCATTATTTCCTATCTAAACACGAACTTGAAGTAGGTAGTTGAGTCTCTTTGTAAACAGCCATGGCAAATATAAGTTTAATTTTGACTAAGATGACAAACCCAAGTATAAACAGCAATTTTTAATAAAAAATGATACTTTGATAAACAATGTCTTGGCCAAAAACCATGATTTAGTAAATTGAATTAGTATAGTTATTTATTATTTTAGAACTGAAAAAACTAGTCAAGAAAAACGAACAAGATGCTTGGGACGGAAATCTTCGTTCATCTATGAATTGAACAATTACCTTTTAATTAAAAATGTGCCTTATCCATTACATGATTCAAATAATCAATTTGTTCTAAATGTATTGTATCATTAAATATTTATTTTTTATAACGTGTATATTATTGTCTTTAATGAATAATTATATTTTTATCGTATTTTTGATCTTCCTCCCTCACGCAATTCCAATTTTGTTGAAAAAAAATTATGGAATTAAAATAATAAACCAACTAATAGAGGAACATACAGAAGGTTGAAAAACATGTATTTCTGATAATTCTGGCAGTTTGTTTATGACAAAAATTGGGAAAATTCTGTATTCATTCACTAGCTTGATTCCAGCAGGAAAAAAAGAAATGTTAAGCTTTGTTTCTATCCAATGTAAGCTGTCGTCTTGTAAAGTGTTTCTAATATTAATGTAATGACACATATTTTTAATCTCATGACATGCATAAGTTTTTTTTATAAATTCCATTATAGTGAAATTTGAAGCATCCTAACCCCCGCCAAATGATACTTATTTCCTACTCTGCTAAAATATCTATTATCTGCCAATCCTACCACCTCCGCAGCCCATACCTAGTTAATCATATCCTCACAATTATTCCCAATAAATAAATACAGAAACTTGTAATTTGCCCAACAACGTTTACCTCACAGTCATCTCTTCTGATATTATCGTATATAATATATCTCCAAAGTAGAATCATATTTTAACACCAGCCAGCAGTCAGCTCGGATACAACAAGCTAGACACACCCATTTTATCTATAAATACACCTAGTTCACTCTAAAGAATCCATCATCGAATTACTGCAACTAGGTTGGTGTAGGATGTGACGTCTACCCTTTAACTATAACAACCACTAGTCGATTATCCACCATTTATAGCACATACTATGTAATTTATATGCAATATATCGAGCACTATCACAACAGAAGGTAATTCAAACATAGCCAATTGGTTCCCTATCATCGGTCCACACCATCAAAAACCCAGTAGCAGATGACATCTTCATCATGACATTTCTCACAAAACTCAGCAGTGGTGGTAGCGGCACTAAAATAACAATCATTTGGGTACCACCCCATGCTGATATTATCGGAAATAAGAGCGATGACATGGTAGCTAAGCAAACGTATTCCTCCAATGAAACCATTCAAAAGTCCACCAAGATGTCCAATCCGAAATACTCGTAAAACGAATGGCAATAAAATAAAGGCAATACCAGTGGAACTGAATAGTTACAACCTATAGTACATTCCCTTATCGCGCCAAGGATGTATAGAAAAGACAGGATCATCCTAAGATATTTTTGAAATCCCCTTAATGAACTGATTTCTACAAACTAAATAGTGTATGGTCAATTGGTCAATTATGAATTATACAGGGTGAAATTTTTATTTTTACAGTTATACTCGATAGTCGAAATTCTGTACAGTGACTCATCGCTCTTACTGTCCATAAAATCAATTGCAGAAGCGAACTTCATGAGTGATCATTTTTGAAGGGCTCTTAATAGTCCTAAATAAAAAGCATTTCTCTCTAGAATACATATAGCAACTGCGCTTTAACCAAAGTGTTGATTACATAGCTCTGACTCACTTTACAGAATTTCGACTATCGAGTATAATAAACATCATAAAATACCTGATGTATTTGATTTTAATACATTGAAATAAATGCTCCAAATGTTCTCCACCTAGTTGTTGGCAATAGCACAGTCTCCTATAGAACTCCTCCTTAACTTTGTTTAAAGTTTGAGGTGATATATTCCGTATTTCTGTAGTTATCCTGTCTTTGAGGTCTACAATGCTAGTTGGTTGTGTTGCATATACTTTCTTGAGATAACCCCACAGAAAAAAATCTAACGGCGTAAGGTCTGGCGATCTATCTGGCCACTCAATAGTACCTCTTCGTCCAATCCATTTATCGTGGAAGATTTCATCTAAATAAGTTCTTACCATTAAAGCATAATGGGGTGTTGCCCCGTCTTGCTGGAACCAAACATTTTCATTCGGTAAGCTATGATCTATTGCGTTGGATGTAAGTTTGCTAACGCAGAAATAACCTCATTTCTAAGCATATTTAAATATTTTTTAGCTGTTCATTTTCCATCTATGAATATAGGACCAATAATATGGTCACCTATGATACCGGCCCAAACGTTCACCTTTCGAGGTTACTGAGTATGTGTCTCACGCATCCAATTAGGAATCTCTGCTGACCAATATCTACAGTTCTGTCGGTTTACCTCTCCATTTAATGTGAATGTTGATTCGTCAGAAAAATTTCTACGTTTGGGTTTTCGGATACGATCTTTTCAACTAAAATATTTTCAAAGATAGCGGACTACCGGTTCTACCGGAAGTCGACTGAAACTTTGTTAACACCCTGTATATTAATACATTTTTGAAATCTACGTAATATTTTAGTATGCTTTTGTCTAAAAATTTTTTTCGAGAAATGCACACTTTTTGAGATTGATTTTTTTGTAGAAAATCAAAATTTAGACCACACCTGCATCTCTAAAAATTTACTGAAAACATTTAATCTCTGGATAATGGTAAGGTTTAGGTATAGGAAAGTATACATGAACTTGCCTTATTTTTATCCTCTGAATGCATTAAAATAGGAAAAAGGGTGGTTCTATTTAAAAAAAATGAAGAAATTTGATATTTATGAAGTTAAACTTTGAACACTTTTTATACACACCCTGTATAAAATTTTTCAACATAGATTCGAATACGTTTGACCTTGCTTAAGGCAACCGAAGAGAAACCATTTTCATATCTTCAAGGGTCCCCTCGTAAAAAAATAATTTATAAGGTTCTTCAACGGTCAAAAAAATCAATAACTCAAAAATTGTGCATTTTTCGAAAAAAGTTTTTAAACAAAAGTATACTAAAGTATTCCGTAGATTTCAAAAATGTATTAATATACAGGGTGTTCCATTTAAAATAACAAAGTTACAGTCGACTTGCGGTAGAACCGGAAGTCGACCATCTTTGAAAATATTTTAGGTGAAAAGATTGTATCCGAAAACCCAAACGTAGAAATTTTCATGATTTTACTATGAGTATTTTGCTATATACAGATAGTTTTCACTCGTCGTGGGACACCCTGTATACACTCGGTAATAAAACAGTAGACCTATGGAAATATACATAGAAATTTTTTTATACTCCAGTTATTATCCACCAACCTATGTCCTTTCCGTTTGGGGGCATTCTTACCAGCTATACCTTATAACATTTTTGAAAATATCGGCATCAGCTGAAGTATTCTACTAAGAAAACAACTTACTTACATTTAGAAGTTTATTCGTCTACTTACACTATACAATGTACAAAACCTATAATGTTCATAAAAAATATTAGTCTAGATTAACATAATTGATCTTAGAATTTTGATATATTTACCAAATAAAAAATACGGTTACTACTTTAGTAATAATATATAAATGAACTATAAAATCACATACGCTCCTTAAGTAATTCCGAATCTGACTACTAGGCAGGCTATTATATAAAATGAGCCTGGCACAAAACATTTTCAATTTATTTACATAGTACTAACACATTTCAATTTAAATCAAGTGAATTAGATAAATATTGTTAAAGCTGTGTTGAGTGTTGAAATAGACAATATTTTTAAGCATGTGAAAAATTTGAAATTTTAATGAATGTGGGAGAAAATGGAAGAAATTCATAAATAAAAAAATTTATTATTCAAAAAGAATGGCAAAAAATAAAACATTTCTTCCACTTATCTTACGTATCTATTAAAAGATATATTCTGAAAAAATTGTAAAAAAGTGCTATTTGATGCGTTTTTACCGTCTTTTACTTCCAATTGTAGTCCAAAATGGAGATCTTCCAGAACCAACTATCAAAAATGAAGAAGTGATATTAAGAACGCAAACTATGTAAATAAAGAGAAAAATTTATTAAACGTGTGAATTTTTATAACAACGTTAAACGTTTAATATTAATGAAAGCTTAGCCAACAAATTAGATGTACTTAGGTTATTTATCAGGTAAAGTAAAAATAAAAGTAAGCTATTTTCCAACACCAGTCAGACACAATTTTAATAATTAATTTCTACCTTAATTAATATGTACACTACAACATTAAGAAAAGGCATATTCATCACCTGATCATATATATAAAAAATATATCGAAATCTTTTTTTGGAAATGGATGAGTTTAGACTTTTTTTGTTTTATCAAGAAAACCCAGAAACATCAAGATACAAATTACATTCTACAGCGGTATAGTAATAACAAAAATAATTTAGGTGAATAATTATTGATTCATCATAAAACAAACCTATATTAAATATCAACGCCTGTGGAATAAGGTGCAAATAAATCGTTCAGCGTACGTCCCATCCAAATACGATATACATAAAAAACAAGAGCACCTTAGTACTGGACCTTTGGGTTATGATTCGTTTTATATTTTTGGTAGGAATATAGGAATGTATAATATTATTTTATGTATCAAAAAGGAATATTTTTATTTTTATTAATTTTTCCTTTGATTCTCACTAAGATATTTTACTCAAAAAACCTAGTTAATGCAATTGAAAATTAGCAAAAAAGCTGCTTAGCTCTAAATTGGTTCAGTTGTAAAACCATAACATTATCAGAAATAATTCATTTTCTCAAGTTTAATTCCTTATGCTTTCACAAGCGTCTACATCGATACCTTTTCTGATATTTATCTAGGTTCTTTTTCTTACTATATTCAAATAATTCATAAAAAGTGTTAAGCAAAGGTTCATAACTGCCATCTTAAAATACTCTTGGTTTTTAAATAGACTTCATAAGAATGTTAAAAATCAGGGACTACTTGATTTTTCCCACGTCGATGACAGTAGTCACCGTAAGATTACGGAAAATCTTCGAATCAATGTTCAACAATCTTTTAAATGAATCGAATAGTTAGAATTATTATATTCATTGTTTTTCTGATGGCACAGCCAGTATACTGTTGAACTTAAGAAATTATTATTTAACAAAAATTTATTAGAACCATCAAGCACACTCTGAGCCAATTTGATGCATAAACTTTTCAATAGTATTGCCTATATTGAAATTGTATTTAAAAAACTCCATCTTATAGTTAGTTTTTGCTAGAAAATACAGCAGTAATATCAATTTGAAGTAATAAGCCTATGCTCTAATATTTTGAAATAGTAACGAGTTTCAAGGAGTTATGACTAGACAGTTGGCACCCAGAGCTGGAAGAATAGGGTCGTATTCACTTTGTCAGTAGGTCATTATAGTATAGATTACGAATATTAAAATAACAAAAACAATCAGAGAAGATGAAGGTGAGTGATGGTATAGTAGTACGATCACAATTAGTCCAAAGAGCAATAACTATTAACTCTGATTATCACAAGGTTATATTATCATTTGTTAAGCAACCTGTTGGCAATTCCACCTATTCACCTAATCCTCACATTCCCTATTCAGTACCATGCGACTTCCTGTTCTCTTTCCAGAAAAACCGTCAGAGATTACGAAAGGTTACGAAGAATCAAATGAAGGTACTTTCAAAAATCTGCACTGAAAAAAATGCATTGCTAGTCGATCATAGTGCTTTGAAGCTCAGATCAATTTCAATTGAATGAAAGAAGTTGCGATAAAATGATTGAACATATTTTTATCGGTGTTGTATAACAAAAATGTGTGATAATTTTGCACCCAACATCAATTTTATAAATCGCTTTCAAAAAATTCATAGGCACACCTTTTAATAAAACATTTTTCAACGTTATCAAGATACACAAGAAGTATTCTTCCAATACTCAATAATTATTTCTCAAGTACAAAACTGCGTTCGTTCATCAAATCATCAATGCGATAAAATGTTTGTACTTATCACTAACATTTCAAAATGTCCATATTATCAATTATGATATACTAAATATTGAATGAGCAATTAATGCAAATATTCGCTGTATACATAAAACAAAAGTTTAAAAGTATCATGATTAAAATCTCAAATATTAGTGTAAGTACAGAATATTTCAACAGTAGAACTACCTATATCAAAAAAAGGATTATAAGCGATTGGGTAAAAATAGATCCATTTCAATATCCATTTATACAGGTAGCTTCATTCCACCCCCCTGCACTATTTATATTCAACAATGGTAGTTTATATTTAGTGCAGAGCAAAATTCCATATGATATTCTTAGACTTCAAAATACATTGACCAGCGACTTAGGGGTATGGAAATAAGCTAGAAAAGTGTTAAATTTTATGCCATTGCGTGACGTCCTGTGATTTTCCAATAATTTTAACTAGTAAAAAGCCTTGGTCATTTTTCACCCGGCAGACCATACAGCAGTTTTCAACAGATCTAAGTAAAAAATATTTCAATGAAAGAGGACGAATGAAAAATGACAAATGAGGAGATTTATAGCATTTGCTTTAAATTAGTTGGAATACACTCAAACAACAAACATGTAATGCAATGGGATAAAATTTGCGTGTGTTCGGTATGTCTATTAATAGGTACCACAAATAATATCCTTCACAACGCTGGTTAAAATCGTTTCATCGGACATTGTAAATACGTTACATACTTTGAGTAGACTGCAGTGACCTGTAAATTTCAAATGAATCGGGTGAAATATATATATATATATATATATATATATATATATATATATATATATAATTTGATAAATAAGGATAAACTCTACAACAAAATTACTCCATAAATATAAAAAACAAAACTACAATTCAATCAATGAAATTTAATATTCCAGCGCCGGATTAAGACTTTGAGAGGCCCGGGGCTAAATTTCGAAAAGGCCCTCTCAAGGGCAGAAAAAATTCGGATTTTCGGAAAGCAGAAGAAAAAATTACAATTTTTCGATGACAAGGCATTGATTTCAGTTTATTGCAACAAATATAATAGATATTGTTTGAGTTTCTTTGTTATAAATGTACCTAATGTATAAATATAATTTAAGAATATTAAAAATCGTGTCCGTAATTGGAATCTATAAATTTTTTTGACCAGAAAGGGCCCGGGGCTATATTAGCAAGCCCCTCGCTTAATTCGGCGCTGTATAATTCAAATAAAGATAACAAAATATTCATGTTATCTTCTGCTTAGAAAAAAAAATCCTCATAATATTATTTTATGAAAGAGTAGAATATTTACCCAGTGCCAGGTCCCCTGGCATATGCTACAGACGACAGAAGCAAACAAGAAAGGTCATCGCAACTAGCCAATCAGGAACCAATGTTAAATTTTTCAAGAGTTAAAGTTAAATTTCTAGCAACCTTTACTTTGTTGGCAGATAACACTTATGGTATCGATATTTGGTTTTCGATTTCAAATATTGTTACTATAAAAATACCACTACAGCGACATGAACACGCACATTCAGTGCTATTGTTTGCTTCTGTTGACTGTACACAATTAATTGTGAGCTAGGAGTATTCTCCTTCGAGAAGCAGAATACTATTGCTGGTAGGTCAGAACAATGATTGTGATAGATCTACTTGATATCTTTGGATATTTGAATGTGTACAGTAATGAGAAAAAATTTAAAAATGGCTCGCCTGCGCCATTCTACATGTTTACCTTTGCTACGTTTCCTTTCTGTACAGGCGTAGCGGGTTTATTATAACGAAAAATATTTTATCAATTTGGGTCTGTACTACTCTTTTTTTGTACTTTTCAGATAAATCCGGAATGTTTGCCCATTTTTGTTTTTCTTTTGTTTTTATATATCAGTATCAACAATTTTGAATAATTTATAACTTATACTATTGTTGAACCGTGCTGTCACGTAAAATTAAAATATTTAAAAACAAAATAAAAACAACCCTGTTACAACATTCAGAAAAAAACAGTTTGAGCAAGTTATTTACGGCTCCTTGCGGTTCTGAAGTGGGTCCTTTGGATCAGAATTCGATACGGTGGAATTCGATCTAGGAACCATTATTATTGATCCGTCAGCCGATGTCTGTAAACTGAATTGGTATGGGGAATACTGGTTACCATCGGGATCCCGTAAATTCTAAAAAAGAAAAAGAATATCGATTAAATATGCTTCGAGGCGTCGACCCAGCACTTTAGTGTGGACCGCATCTGATGCGATAGCTACAGTGAAGCGGTGTCGAACGCGGTTTGGATAGGTGAACACTTGGGAGCCCGTACAACCTGCAGCGAAACACTTTATATTTCTATGGTAATAAGCATATCACAGCTTGCAGGCTCAGGATCATGAGGTATATTGTAGATAACCGTTTTCCGAGGAGACGTAAAAGAAAGGTCCCAAGTCCATTGATGTTGGGATCGATAAAGATCCCTACCTCTGGTTGGAACACTAGTGGGGTTAGGGGTAGTCGTCGTCGATGATTAACCACAATCGCATAAATAGACCGAGGACGTTAAATAACGAGGGAAAAAAATAAAAACGTCATTTAGATGGAGAACTTACTTGGAAAACATGTCTGTAAAGTTGTTGATATTTATCTCTGTGACGCTTGCAATCATTCTTCGCATATTCATGTTCAGCAATTAACCTCATTTTTCTATCCTTCATTTCTTTAACTTCGTCTGCCAGACTCAAGATTTGATCCAACTTTCTTTTTCTGCAGTTCTGAGCAGCAACTTTATTTTTTCCTCTTCGTCTAATATCTCGAATAAGGCTTAATTGAGCTTCGCTAAGATCGTATTTTGAAAGACGTTCGTTGAATTCGTCCATTGGTAAGTTTATTATGTCTTCAACGGTAATAGGAACGCTCAATGCTCTTGCACGTTTCTCGTCTCGAGTTAAATGCTCATCCTCAGATTTTCGCTGAAAAACAAATTGAAAAAATACCTTAATAACACGAGCTTGGTGGCATAAAATAAACCTACTGATAAAGTGGTAGTCTTACCTGTTTTGCTTTATCTCGAATAACTGGTCTTTGCATGGCACCCGAACTTTCAGCTGGCAGATGGTACGTATGGTTGTGTTGGATGTGGTTGACAGGATTTCTCGTCAAGTGACCTTGGATGCCGAATTCCATAGAACAGGAATATTTTATTTCTGGAATTTTAGGTCCAACAGCCCCTTCTGATTGATTATTAATGTTATAAGCTGAAGCGGGTTCTCTGTATTCATATTTTAAAGATGTGGCGGGAGGCTGTGATGCGTTTAAGGAGTTGTGGTCTTGGAAGTAACGTTTACCATACATCTGATGTTTCTTTTGTGCAACAGGCGGAATTCTGGGGTTGTCTGAGCTTCCCAAGCCATTATTTAATTGTCGGCTAGTATAACTGTAATCGTATGGCCGCAATTTTCTGAAACAATCAATAATGAATTTTCATAAAAAACTAACATTTTGAAGTAGAGGAGAAATAAAAAAGATAATTCATTAAGAGTTATTTTTTTTTAAATATGACCCGCGACACAGTATGGAAGATATTACAATAGAATTTTGTCAGGAGAATAAAATCCTACAAAAATATAGGCAATTGTCAACATTTGTCTTGGACGCCCAACGATTCAGTTTTCCATTTCAAATGTAAAGGACGTGCACCTTTAGAGTGACACAGTACGATTTATGTAATTCCAGCTGCGCACCAAATAGATGCACACTTAACTTCGCAGTTAACATCAAATATTAATGTGCACCTACACGGTGCACACATGCCATATTGATAGTCAACCTGCTTTATAGCAACTACATCAGCACATACTGTTCAAGACCGAGTGTTTCAACAGTAGAAGAACAAAAACCACAACCTTCCCAAATATGAAGGTCTGGACTTTGGACTGGTTTAGTCAGTTATCACTTATCAGGGCACTCACAAATAGATGTGTAAAGATCGCAGTCTTATTTCAGTGGTTTATTAAAATCCACCCTTTAACTGTATGTGGTTAAATACTATTACAATAAAAATAATTTGCACACGTTTAACTACTGTTAGCTTTGTACCTATAAGAACCAAACTCTTGTAATTTAATATACGAAAACAAAAAAACACTTACGATGTGTAATCAGTAACATAATGCTCAGTAGAGGTGTGTCCAGAATCGGAACCAGCGTCTCCCCATTCACCGTCAGAAAGCGATGGTACTCTTTCTGATCCCATAGAACTGACAGCACTATCGCTTGAAGTATCCATACGTTCCATCTCGTTTCGTGACATCGTGGTTGCGGTATTATTGGTTCCTACGTTGTTTACTGTGCTGTTACCATCCAGCATGCGCATGGTATACATGCCTGAATAAAATAAAATCATATACTATAAAGGTTTTAACAAATAAAGTGTAGTTTAGGAGGAAACTTAAAAAAAATTATATGACTAAAGTATGTATAAATTAAATTGCTTAAAATTTTTTGATGTGATTTTTGTATATTTCTACGATATTTTAGATAATGAAAATCTTATTTATTTTTGGTCATTTTTTCATGTGTCACACAGTAAACTTTTCATACCGCACCAGTGAATGTAACTCATAACTCGAAAATGTATCCCGATATATGTTAGGAACGAGAGGGGCGACTGTATGGTAATTTATTACAGGTTATCTAACGGGTAAAAGATGACCTGCATAAAATAGGGTTACATAACGAGGACCTCAACTGCAGGATTTGTGGCATGGAGACCGAGACCGTAACCCATATATTATCTGACTGTGAGGAGACAAATGATCTTCGGAGAAACCAATGTGCCACCTGAAGCATATGGCACACATCCAATGGTCCTATCCGTCTACTCGAAGGTACGAGGATAACTGGGTGCCGATTCTCAGGCCAGGGAACCGCGCTCTCCAAGAGAACACATTTTTTGTCTTCGCTTCGCTTGTTTACTTTGTCATTTCAGTGACAAAGACAAAAGATCTCTTCCCTCAGGGAGCGCTGTTCCCTTGCCCGAGAATCGGCACCCTGGATGGGTGGACCAAATGTGGTAGTAGAGTACCTACAATAAGCCAATAGGCTGCAGTGGTCCCGGCATCAGAACGGCTTCCAAAACACAAAAAAAAGGTAATTTATTGCTCCGTAGTCAGAGTGAATGTCATCCCAATACATAGGTACACATACATATACAGCGAGAGAAAGCCATACAGCTTGACTACGTTGTAAACATAGATACCGGGAAGAAAGATACGTACATTCCGCATGCAAAGTTTTAAACAAAACGAAGCTTGCGAATTCTGCGGATTCTGCCAGCGAAGCTCTCTTGCAATCCGCATATACGTCTTTGCTAGACCAAGACTATCCGAGTCTTAGTCTCGGTCTTGATTGCTTATCACTATTCAGAATACACTACAATCTAGTTACTTTTAAAGGCGTGTTTGAGGTTTCTCAAAATGCTCCTTTGGTTTAAAAACGATGTATACCAAAGTCTCAAGTAGGTACCAAGATGAACAACTTATTTCAGATCTAAGAGGATCTAGTAGGAGATAGCAGTTGCAGTTTCAGAAATACTGTATATTTCTATACTTTGTAGTACGGATGCTAAAGTGACTCTTTCATTATTAAATAATTTGCCGATATGCAAAAATTATTGTTATGATCTGCCCAATTCAAAATCATAATAGTATTGGTCTAAGTACCTACTTTGGGAAAATTAAGATAGGATGTGAAAATACAAAATATGATAGTTCCCATTTTTACTTCAAATATTCAAAAAAATTGTACACTGAAAGAATTGAAAATGAAACAAATACACAAAATTCAACAAAAATAATTTCTTGTTGGTTATGTTAAAAACCTAAACTCAAAACTCACATCAGTTTATTGAATTGGGGATTTTATTACTTCTTGCGAATGGTATATGCATTAAATGAAGTTGTATCTATTAAGCTCCATTCCGTAAAATTACAACACTTTTGTTTAAGTTTTGTACACCTGGGAATTTGGATGAAAGAGAATTCATCCCTGCAGGTATGGTTTGTATCCACGCCTCATCGTGACATGTTGGGGTGGACTATTTTTTCCCAGTTTGTTGTGGGATTCGTATGTATCAGTTCAGAACACAAATAAAACTGCCATTTGCTACTACAGCCGAAGTCCCAGCAAATAAATTCCAAACTCCAAATAGACGATCCTTCGCCTGGATACTAGACCATCCAGAACGCAAGTGAAATAGAGGTACATTCGCTAGTCTGAGAACGATCACGATGAGTTCCTATTATAGTCTAACAAACAATTGGAGAAGGTGACTAAGAGCTGTTTACGTGCTTTATTATTGCAAAATGTATCGGAATCACGTGCCATTCGGTTGCAAAACATCGGTATCATACCCTTGGCTTATGTTCACTGGGAAATATATTTTTCCAGTGGCGTAAACATTTTATATTGGCAAATTTATATTGGGAATCACCTTCTCCAATTGTTTGTTAGACTATAGTCCAGAACCTATTTGTATATATGTGTCATTACGAAAGCGCTGGATAGCAATACTTGGACAAAAAGCAGTCTCGAGAATGGTAGAACAAGGAGCCAAGGAGTTAATTAAAGAGCCATGGCCAAAATTCATTATAGGACCAAATATACCTCAATGAAATATTGCTGTGGAAAAAGTTAAAAAGGCGTTAATTTTTGAATTTTTGTTTTTGTTAATTATTTCATAGTTTATTTATCGATTGTTATTAAAGACGGTACAGACGCATAATTTTATACAGGCAATATTATTTTATGTATTATTTGACATTTTGTTAAACAGGGAGACCCTCGCGAGGGATTTCTGATGATGAAATTTACCGATAACTTTTTTTTGACGGAACTTTTTAGTGATTTTTATTGGAAAATATGACATAAATATCTATCATTTCTACGTAATATTGGTACTATTGTTAAAAGACGACATTCTCCTTCGTTTTCGATAAAAACGCAATTGAACAGTTCAGAGTATCGGAAGGGGATTTCAAGTAACGGGTACCTATATATCTTTTTCCACAGCAATATTTCATTGAGGTATATTTGGTCCTATCGCCATAATTTGGCCAAACAATTTACCTTTAGCCCAAGCCCAATAGCTATGAAGCACCCTGTATAATATTTTGGCCAATGAATATAGAACTGACGTTTTTTTTTCAAATTTGATGAAGGGTAGAAACGGCTAGCGTGCACATTCTTTCTCCCAACCACTTATGATTATCTTTATCCTCTGTGATAACCTCAAAATATTTTAGTCGAAGTCTGCATTTGGTCTAGCTAGATGTTTTCGATTTTTCATCAATTCTTATTCATGCTACATGGTTCTCCTTCTAACTTCTGACAAAATTATTAGCTTTCAAACCTCTAGATTTTAGAACGTTTGCAATGTACCTGGTTTCTTCTACAAAATGAAATGCGTTGACAGAAAATATGTTTGGAAGTAACCGATACATAGTTCTTTTTATAAATAAATTTTACTGAGTGATTCAACATCAAAGTTTGGGTTCATTGGGTCCGTGTATAATTAAAATGTTCGTTTATTATAATTCTTTTCCTAGATGCTGGATTGCTATATAGGTATTGCAAAGTCAATCTGATGTACCTAATTCATCTATCATGTTCTACTAAAACACATTTTATAGATGTGCTAGAATGTTTTTAATTTTCAAATCATCAATATCTGGAGGTATATCAAATTTATGACCCTATGAAACATTTTTGACTTCCATCAGTATATCAACGTATGTCTGCAGTTAGTTACCATCATGCTTAAAAATATTCTCAATGCGAATCAAGAATTAGGGGCTTTGGTTTGCGGGGAGCCCCTATCGATCGTGAGGCCCATGGGCATTTGCCCCCAAAGTGCCAACTGTCTCGTCTCACGGCAACACCATACCTACACTATACATTCCAAATAGTGAGGTATTGGAATCTTCTGGGGACTGGGGCCTTCGACCACGCAGTTCATTATTAATTTTTGAAAAAGTAAAAAAGTAGTGAGAACTTAGGTCGGGACTGTCGCAACATCATTTTTGAAGCAGATAGAGAACGGATAACTATCGTCGGTTTGCAGTTAATCTTGGAACACCCAAACAGCCCACTGTCGATTATTTTATAGTTCATAAGAGTAAATCCAGGATTAATCACCACATACAATATTGTATATACACGTTAAAACGGTTGTGTTTTTGACAACAATTGACTCTCATTTCCTTCTGTTCTTCCCTCAGATGCGGTTATCCAAAGAGAAGCTGATATTTCTAACAGATTATATTTTGTGTATTTATGTAAAATTTTCTGCATTGTGCCCAATGGTGTTCCAATTTCACGATATGTGACATGTCTATCTTCTTGTATCAGCATTGACGTTTTCCTGGGTGACTGCCGTTGTTGATCGACTTGACTCGTTCTTGGCTCGTCGCTAATATCAATTCGTATATGTATAAATTCTCCACACCAAAAAAAATTGTAGACTGATGTGGTGCTTCATTGTCAAAAACAGAAACCAACTCCTCAAAGGCAGTCCTGTTGAGAAGAGACAACAAAAATTGTGAAAAAGTATTGAGCTAAAATTTTCTCAGCTTAATTCCATTTTTCGACTAACTTATCAACTTCGAAAAGTCTGTTTGTATAAAACCTTCAACGAACCGATCTGAAACTTTGGAGTTAACTAAACAAGACATATTATTTGACAGGCGCCAACTATGTTGTTATATGCAACACATAAAAAACATCCTTCATATAATTGTGCAGATTTTATATTTATATAGTAATTATAATACTTCAAAGTGAAGCATAAAGTAATTAGCATCTTATAGAAGAAAGTAGAGACGGAAATTTAATAGCGGCCAGGGGACATATTCTCGCGACAAGCTTTCGACAAGTGCATGCATGAAGTTTTTGACGTATATACGCATAAAAAAGAATAGTTTATGTGCGAGCACTTTTTTGAAGTGGTATTCTTTACGACCATTCGTTTTTTGGAACGTATACGCTTGATAAGGTGCGATCATATAACATCATTGCAATATCACACTAATTACATAAATCGCATCGTAAATTGATGTTTTGTGAACTTAAAATGGAAAACTGATAACTGGCCAGGAGAAAGATTATCCACATGTACACTGTGTGATTTACAGGAAAACTTAATTTTATGTATGATGTCTTTCGGGAAAAAATATATATTTGGCAACTATGTCATAAAAATATGAGCGTCAATAAAAATATTAAGCGAAAATTGCATGTCGATATTTTTTTCCATTCTCGAGTAATGAGCCGTCAAGATTTGTTACTTTATAGTGGGATACCCTGTATTATCAAACTATAAAACGAACGATACAAAGCGCTCGCTTTGAAAACGTATACGCATCAATATTCACGTGCTGAGAATACCACAACGTACGAATCTCTCGAAGTGCGCCTAAGCATCAAAAGTTCACTTGTCGAGGATACGGCCCCAATGCTTGTGTATACGTCACCTTCCATCATTTTCCATTTACACACGGAAAGTACTGGCTGCAAGATTATTGGTTATACTGGCGGCCAGTAGTCCAGTCTGTTGTGAGTGAGTGAGTGAGCATCATGTCGGATTGTGATGAAGAATATTGCCAAGCTTTTAATGAAGCAATCCAAGATTGCGTTATGCTTTTGAGCAAAGAATTGCAATTAGTTATGGATAAGAAAAGAGTATGGGTGAAGAAGTGGGGCGACAGGAGAGATGAACTTGGCGCATCTGCAACTCTTTCCCGTGAATTTGCAATTGAAGATCATCTGGATTTTAAAAGACATTTACGTATAGTATACCCATAATTCGAAAACAAATTACGAAAACAATGCGTAAACCATTGACCCCCAGAGAAAATCTGCATTTACTGGTTACAGGTTTCAGTCGTTATTTTTGCTGTTTCGTATACCAGCACAAAAACCTAACCTAACCTAACCTAACCTAACCGCCCATGTGACCCGCTACTTGCCGTGGAGTGGCAAGTAAAAACAAACAGGTTTGATTTTACTGACCGCCAGTATAATTACTTACCACTGAAGTGAGAAGTACTGTACCCCTTTAGACAGCGAAAGTAAGGGGTAAGTTAAAGAAGCAAGTACTTTCCGTCTCTACACTCCCCGTCTATAAGCTGCTTTTACAATTTTTTTTTCAATTTTTACATCCTCATTCAATTCCTGCTATTATTATTATTTCTCCTACCACAATAATCACAAATAGACTTTACTTTAATATAATTTAATTTTATAACATGGCAACATTGCAAACAATATCTAAATATTTATATAGAACAATTTATAGATACAAAAAACATTTTCATTATAATTAAACGTATACAAAATATTTTTTTCAAATACCCGACGTCATCTAATGAGAAATTTGTCTAATTTTAAAAGTTATTTTACCTCTATTTTGTTCAGTTTCATTATCTTCAAAAATTGGCCACACGTTTATTGAATTCACTTCCATTTATAGGTACATATTTTTAAGTTAATCACACTTGCTGACGTATTTACATAACGGATAAAAGTAATAATTCGTTTATCTCATTATCAAAAATCCTATTAACGTAGTTGTAGATGTCGGTGTTTCCCATCTATCGCGCCAATAAAAGAGAATGCTTTTAACTTACGTAACGTATAGTATAAACAATGGGAGCTGTTTTCACATTCGCGGCATTTTTTTGGAAAACACATTTTCCAAAGATTTTCACCATACATGTTGGAGTTTGATACTAAGTGTTCATTTAATCAAGTTATCTCTTATCAGCCATATTTTTTATGATAGTAGTCAGGTAGCAGAGACGGATCTTCCTAGAGTTTTTATTCCGAATTTTATTCGAAAGTTGAAACCTTCTTCTTTGATGGTCTTTAAGATATTTTAAAAGGTTCAACCTTTTTGTAAACTGTGTCACTGCTAACTACAAAAATCCGAGCGGGACATCTTGGTTTTATGCTTCCAAATATTATAAAAAGTTTCTACATTAGTTAGTTTACAAAAAAAATTCGAAAACCAAACAAATTAATATTTTCGGAAAATTAAAAAGAAAAGATATTTTTTAATGTGGTTTTTGTAGCTTGATATTTCTTATAATGGGCTTGTTCGCAATGAAATATATTTCCGGTTTTTTTCACGTTTTTTTGTAAAACTGAGTCATCAAAATAACAGGTGAAATTTTTAGCTCTTAAACTTTCTCCATTACTTAGATATTAAAGGTTGAAAATGGAGCTCCCTTAAAAAGCGGCAGAGCGGACTGTGACGTCACATTGCACGTCGGGGTATGATATTCGGCATTACACCGCTGCGTTTTACATGAGAAAGTTGGTTCCAGCTGCAATATCTTCAAATTTAAAATAGTTAGTGGTTTTTACTATTCAAGAATGATGTATTCAGTACTTAGATACCGGATTAATGAAAGTAGATTTTGGAAATTTACCTGAACCCGATATCTTTATGGTGATGGACTACTTTAATAAAAACAAAGAGTTTACACTTGGTTTTTGAATTGAAATTTCATAACAATCTATAATACATTGTTCATTTTCATATCTCCTCTGTAGGAAAAAAGAAGTTCTCAACTCCAGAGAGGAGCATCCAATGCACGAATGGCTAATAACGGTATACTTTTTTGTATAATGCTACATACTCTGGAAAGTGGCATCCCAAAATCTTCTGCTAATATCCATACGGTGAATTCAGTTTGATATTTTTCAATGTTAAAAAGATATCAAGCTTGCCTAGCTCACATTTGTTAGTTAACAAGTTCACAACAAATAATGAACTATTCGGAACTCCTAGATGAAGCTTTGGATTTTTTTTGTATCAATTAAAATGTTCAATATTGTATTTCTTATGACCTATAAATGTCTGAATAACATAAGTTATTCGGATCTGGCAAGCTTAAATCTGACGAAGTTATTGTAAAGAAGAACCTCTAGTGGATATTGAAAATTCTTCGTTGAAGGGTTTTCGTATTTTTCCAAACGCGATTTCTTCATTTTTCTTTTTTTGCCATTTTTCGCCTCCGCGTTGAATCGTCTTGGAACGTACATAAGCCTTAATGCAAGCCTGAACCCTTATTTTCCGAGATACCTATAGATTACATTCGTGTGATATCCATTGATTTCCTCGTCTACTTGACTTCCTCCAGGGGTTCTATTTTCTGAGTTTAATGACAAATTATTGTGCTTTAGTTTGTAAAAACTGTGACATGACTTTTAACTAAGCGTTTTTTACAATCAAAAAATCGCGCTATTAATACAGGATTTAGTAAATTTTCCACTGTTCATTATTTGTACATATTTTTCTGGTGCATTCTTGGATGTGCTAGGACTGCCGGGAACCAAACAGTACTTATTAACCACTTCTTTCTCACTCATTAGGTATATAATAAAATGAAGAAACATCTTAATCAACAGTCCAGCGTTTTGTTTCTTACAAAACAAAATATATAATGCAATAAACAAACAGTACACCACATACAGTAGCTCTCGACTCGCGGCGTTTCAAACGTTAGGTATGGCACATGCATTGTGACGTCACAGGTAACCACGCCCCGTTTTCGTTCAATCCAATTTCTTTAATTAATTTGAGGGCTTAAACGTTCGCGGAAAAATCTAAAATTTTGGGAATCCGTTTAAAATGAGTTCTAGTTTCTATTTTTAAATTAAAATTTTTTTCTTGAACAAGCCCATTGTATCTATATCGGGAGACATTTTAAAGAAGCATTCAGTATGGTAGCACGACTGAATATCCTGTCCAAAAATATCAGGTCAAAAATATCCTGCCAAAAAAACCCCATCCAACAATATCACCGACCTACAAAAACTCCTCTCATAATCTCTCCAGCCGATAAAATCCAATTATTATATTCCATTCCCCTTCTTGAATAACTCGATGTGCATTACAATGTATTCATCCCTGTCATCCAATAAAATACTGTTCAATCCTGTTCAAGAATATCCTTAACTGCAAATATATATCTGAGCCAAGATACAAGTCTATTACTTGGTTTAAGTCAACCGTCTTATCTTTATAATACCTTCATACCTAGGACTGTAATGTCAATGTATGTGTGCGCTCTTTAAATTTGATGAGTGCAGAAGTGGTGGGGCCTAGCAGGTAGATTTTGAGTACTTTTGAGTCTAGTATAGTTGATTTGTTAATTGTTATTTGTCTGAATTACCGGTTAGACCTTGCAATTTCAGACACTAGTAGCCGGCCACAAAGAGTCTCGTCTGAAATAGCTCTTAATGAATTTTTAGCCGCGCGATTCTTTTTAGACACTAGTAGTAGCCGACCACAAAGTGTCTGAAAAGAATCACGCGACTAAAAATACACAATGTTCTTCATAAAATTATCAAATCACTCGAAATAAATATTGGTTGGCAAAGTTTATCTTTATATGACTTGAGTTTTATATTGTTTATTATAATCGTGTCTGTGTCCAATTGGTTTAAAAATGTAGATATATACTACACCATGGTATAATATAGTTGATTGGATTATAAAAAATGTCTAACTCATACAAATTTAATTTATTGCTAAAACACTTCACAAACTTTTCAATTTTCAAATTATTTACGACCATGTATCAGAAATATTTTTATGCATAATAAGTGATTGGTGTTATATATACACATTCACTCAAGTGATGCATGCTTTAATAATTAGATCACACAGTTATCAGGTTATCACTTATCACAAACATTAATTTTGCTAAACAATTGATATGTAGAGATGGACTCGCCCAATTCTTAATTTTTTCTCCTTCAAGTATCGGAATATTGAAAATTGGGATATCCCTTTATAATATATTACCACATACCTAATCACTCACTAAGATCAATATACAGTATTCTGTTTGTTTTGATAAATTTCTCATTAATGAGTTATTTAAGTACAATTTTATAAATGATTTAACTTACAAAAAGATAATTCGCCAAAAACTCTGCAATTTTTGCTTGCAAATATCATAAGCAAAACAAAATTACAACACTTATTTCTCGAAAAACGTTAATTTACCAACAAAACAAACCGCACATTCAAAAAACAATTAAAACAAGATATTTTTGTATAACAACAGCAGGCTTTAGAATATTTGAATTAAACGTAGCTGGATGACACAGCAATATTCAAATTGTAAGTATTTAAATATTAGTGGTTGTACTATTTTGTTAGTTCCGTACGATGTCTAAAAAATACAGGTAGATATTCTTTTTAATTTTAGGCTAAGACTATGACAGAATTGATCCTTGAGCTATTCTTAATAATATTAGCTTTAAATGTTTTTCGCGGTGGGTATTCGTTATACGTTCATTTTTAAATCTGTTTTACCTAAAATATAGTTTTTTTTCTTTACAAAAAATATTCATTTTTATTTCATCAAATCATTGTTGATGATATACAGAGTATAAAATATATGAAACCCCTAAGTATCCGGTTCAATGTATTTAAATGAAATTGCTTAGGTATCCCCTTCTAAGAGGATTCAAGGAATTCAAAAATGCTATCAAATTTAACGTTCCATTTCCGGTTAAACCGGAAATGCATATCAACTTTGTTATTTTAAATACAAAACCTTGTATATTTTTACATTTTTGAATTTCTTGTAGAATCCATTCATATTTTTATTTAATAATTCTTTACGAGAATTTGAAGACAGTTTAGGTTATTGTCAAAGGACGTAATTTTAAACATTTATTATAATTTTCTTAATTTGTGTTATTTTTTGTCAAAATAAATAAATTGTTATGCTCCCAAGTTTTTAGGATGTTTCCATGAATTAAGTTTGCCTTACTCACGGTTTGACATTTCATCCTTGGCTAAGTAAATTATTGATTAAAGCCTCAATTGTGTGTGTGAGGTTGTGATATTGACTGCGGATCCTTGCGGTTCCATTAGCCTAACCAATTAAAGCCTCAATTATTCAATAAAAATATGAATGGAAAGGAATTCAAAAGTGTAAAAATATACAAATTTTTCTATTTAAAATAACAAAGTTGATATGCGTTTCCAGCTTAACCGGACTTGGTACATTAAATTTGATATCCTCTTATGTTCCTTGTGGAATATTATTTATTCTTTTTTCTCTTATTTTTTTTGGAATCAAACCACAATAATGTTTTTTATTTCGAAGTTTCGGTAGCGTCCCGGCCACCGTTATCAAGATGAACTAAATATTAAATAATTTTTAGTCCCTATCTGACATAACGAAAAAAATTTGACAACTAGACAATCAATAATATTTTGAAGTTTAAGACTGCAAAATTTTATCAAATTTTTATTAAGGTCCATTTATAGGTATTAGATCATATCTCTGGTAAAATGACATTGCAACGATATGATAGTTTACTAGAAATGGAATCCAGTGAAGTGCGTTTTTTTTTCGCTTATTTTGGAAATGTTGTTAATAAAACGCGTTTGCTGTTACTTTTTTTTGTGTATGTTCGGGCCAAGAACCAAACACTCGGAAAGCTTGGGAAAAACCCCAAGTATCTTTCAAGCGGAAATCCACGCCATAAGAAAATGAGCCCAGTTCAATATTGATAAAGAATACAGAGGACAAAGAATTATCATAATGACTGCAGATAGTCAAGCAGCCATTAAAGCACTGAGCTCTTGTGTAATCAGTTCCAAAATGGTGTGGTTAATATGGATTCCAGGACACACTGGATTAGAAGGAAATGAAATAGCAGATGAACTAGCAAAGAGGGGGTCTGAAATAGGTACCTTTCTGGGGCCTGAGCCCTTTTGCGGAATCAGCTCCAATATAATATTGGAAGAACTACAACCTGTGACTGCAATCTGTTGAGATCAAATGAATTCAAACTGTGCTAAGAGTTTCAACAGGGATCCCAACGGGACATTGTCGCCTGAATCCTGAACCCTGAATCCTAGAGCACAGTACCTGGGAGATTACAGGACAGAAGAGGAACGTTTACCTAAGTTGAAGCCTGCAGATGTGTCCTAAAATTCTTCCGGGAAATAAAACTCAAGGAGCTACTAGTTTCAGAGACTTCCCTCAGAAACAAAGTAGAAGTAAGGGAGCACAATAGATCTTTCAGGTCTCAGTGAATGTTACCCCAAAAATACATAGGAACATACATACATACATACATACTTTTTTGTGTATGATTATTTTTGTTTTCAAAATATGTATACTTAGTTTTGTGATTTTGTGTATTAAATTGTGTATCGATAAATAACTATTTCAATGATAAATCATAAGAAAACCTGGATAAAAACTTAATATGATGCTATCCTAATAACGCAGGTATAATTGGTTATTGGAAATTTCTCTTTCTATAACATTGGTAAACAAATTTGACTACATTCGGCTGAAATATACTAGCTACACATTTATCTGCATTTAGTTGTATATTAGAGCACTTTCTTTGATCTTTCGTCTTTTATTATTGGACTTTTCCAATATTATTTTTGTAGAATCCCATTAAATTTGATGACCCTCTTCCCAAGCATGTTTGCAAATAGCTGACTTAATGCTGGGCATAGGTATTATACAAATAACAAAACTGCTACTACCTTTTATGTTAAAAAATATGTATAGATAAGCATTTTTAAAATAATTACTTATACACGATTTACACTCCAATGAAAAAAAAATACTGCAAGTGTTGGGGAACAGGGTGGTGTCAAGTGAATAAGGTGTTGCTCTAAAACTAAGAGTAAGCTTCGTTAGAAAGGCTTTGACGCGCAATGAGTGTTTTTTTAGCAACAATTCCTGGCCACATATATTTGTTCACTGCAGACAAAACGTTAAATATAATTCAAATTCACCATAAAGGTATATTTTTCAACCTATTGGATCCTCTAGCTCTAGCAGATAATCTTTGCGAAAGCAATAAATCAAAATCAAAATAATGGTTAATAGAACTTCATCGCAAAACTTAACCCTACTTTTCATCAAGCTGATTTTACTCTTTTCATCTAACGAAATTTTTTTCTTCCCTAATGTAATGGCGTCTAATTCCCCCTTCCACCTTTTCCTTTGCTCACCAACCCTCCGATTCCCGGTGGTAGCGTCTGGCTCGACTAGCTCAACGAAAAGGGCAAATCGAATACAAAGTCGATTAGGGTTCTCCCTTTATGTCTCAAAATAAGAAATGAGGGCAATCGAGCTCCGAAGCAGGGATGGACTGAAGATTACCGAGAGGCGGAGTTTTAGTTCACAGTGTGTTTATATCAGTTTTGCCAGTGAAGGCAATTTACCTGAGATATGATCTAATATAAATGTTCCTAGTCCGTAGGGTGATTTGCGCAAACCAGAAGTGACCATGGAGATTAACAACTATTTCCTTAAATTTACTGCAGAAATTTTGTTCCTACTGCAAATATGTATAGGTACGTAACGTAGGTAAACATTTATACACATCGTAAAAAATACTCTATACAGTTATTTTTTCATTGTCTAATTTTAGTTCTTAATATATATATTTACATTTACAAAATTCTCCTTTTTTAATTTTAGTTTTAAATGGTTTAACGTATTTATTCGATCTATTAATTTTAATCCGCGTTTGAAAATCTATTAAGTGGTTTAAAAACAAATGTAAATTCGGATAAGCACTTTAATTTTTTTTTGAATTTTGAGTTGAACGACTTGCATGAATTAGTCGTTCTGCAAGAAATGTTATCTTGTAATGCCCAGGTTCTGGGCAGAAAAAGAGTATCATTATAAATATAAGTTTCAACTATACCCAATGATCATTAAAATATTGAACCCTTATAAAATTTTTTTAAGGCTTATGCGTCAAACAACGTGCATCAGTTTTTCATAATCAATCACAATGCCAATGCCTATTTGTTGATAATTTTCTAGTTCACCGGAAAATAAGTTCTACCCCGACAGACATAGAAGAAAAAGAGAAATATATAACTTTACGAAAAGAATATAAATAATTTCTAGAGAGGTATAGGTATTAGAATTATAAAATACTAAACGAAGTTATTGAATATTTTTATTAAATATTCTTCCTATGCAAAGCTTTTTTATTGTTATTAAGTAATTCCAATCTAAGAATTCAAGCCCCGGGAGTAGAATCAATAATGAAAAAAAAAGATGGTGTCTGAAAATTCCAGTTTCGAGTTATCCATCATGTTCTATGGCAATGTAATCAGGAAAGGAGGGAGTGTCACCTACAAATGAAAAATGGTTTTGATTCCCACCGTCGCCGTACCGCCTCCGCTAGCGAGCCGCATGCATCAGACTACTTAAAACCCACCCTCGATTGCTCTCATTTCTCATTTTCGGAGAAAAAGAGACAATTCACAACTGCAGGTCTGGAGTTGAAATAATATTTAATCGATGAGAAGAAATTTGTAACCTATAAGAAATAGAATTGTGTTTGATCCAAATCGTGATCAGTAGCTACCTATAGTAGTTTCAAGAGAGGTTAAAAATAAATACAGCTAGTTTTCGAAAAAAACACCGTTTTTAGTGACACTACATGCAAGGATATTATTCATTGGATGGATGGTAAATTGCAAATGAAAAAGGCAGTGATGTCGGATAATATATTAATACTCTTTTATCGATAGAAATCGATACGAACAAAAAGGAATTGATTCTGTTTTCATCATGTTTTTCGTTGAAATATAATTCAATATAGCCCAGTCATATTAGGGGCTCCACCTCGGAATGAAAGATAATAAGCTGAAAATTGGTATAAGCCTTTGTTTTGTCGTTCTAAATATTGTCTTAAAAGTCACTATAGCTATGGTGTCGGCGTTTCTAGATATTCAGGGTTAAAGGTCATCAACAACGTACTGATAACCGTAACTCACGTTTGACCTTGCCTAAGCCCAAAATATGACTATACGCTGCGCACTCTTTGCGCTCTATCTCAAAAATGGTTGGTTGTATGGAAAAAAATATAAATCAAAAGTTGTAGAGAATTCTATACTCTACAACTTTCATGATAAATATAAATCTCATTTGAGAAATAGGAACCGAGATATTCGTAAAAAACCGATTTTGATGATCTTTGACCTTGAAAATCCTAAGACGCGGACACAATAGCAATGATGACTTTTGAGACAATATTTAGAACGACAAAACAAAGGTTTATACAAATTTTCAGCTTATTATCTTTCATTCCGATGTTGATTCCTTTTTTTACCTATGTTCGAGAATTAGCTATTCATTTATCAGAAAACGTTAAGAATTTATTTTGAGATATGTTAATAGTACCTATACATTGTAATGCTAATTTCGTATCGTTATATTATTTTTGTTAATTCTTCAAATTTATTGAATATTACTAGTTGTTGCAACTATAGTACCTACTATATGTATGGAAAAACCTGTATAATGAAGTTGTTATTTAGAATCTTCAAAATTATAACGCACGTTGGAACATTTGGTATAAACAGAGAGGTGTACAATAAATTGACATCTCTATATCCGATTATAATAAATGGCTACCTCTATATCCGATTATAATAAATTGACATCTCTATATCCGCTTATAATCCCTTATATCTCTTTTGTCTAGTGTTGCCACCAGTCTCCCCTTTTGTATTTTTTAAAAATAAGTTACACCTTTCATAGAACTCAATAATGATGGCAAAATAAAATCGAGAGATGGTTTGTGTGCTTTACAAACTTAAATAGGCTTCTGCCTTCTACTGCTCGAAAATAATATAATAAGAGTTTTAGAATAATTGATTATATAAACTGCCAAATATATTTTCTGTATTGCTTCATGCATTTTTTTCAAAATATAATCTAGCATAGAGGATGAATCCCCTTCGTGTGATGACGTCGTTACCATTTTTTTAGATGCTGATGAGCTGATTCCAAAAATGTATAATACGCTGCTTCATATTGCAGGTACAGGATATACAAAAAAGTCTCTATTTATCGTTAGACAATGACTGTACCGAGCATTACGTTCGTCTCCAACATTTTGTATCATAGCATACATGTTTTGCAATTCGTATCTAATTCGGTCTTGATGGTTGACGGATATTTCCACGTGGAAAAGCTCTGATTAAAAAAATGCTCAGTTACTGAAAAATGTTGAAATCAAATTCTGCGGTATTTGAATATTAGGAAAAAGCTGCATCAGATCTGGAATTAAGGTATTTTGTAGGAAATCCAGATATAATGCTATTGTTTAAATAAAACGTTGCCTTGTCCGAAATAAAACGTTATCAATGAAATTGTTATTTTGGTTCATCATACAGTATGATGCAAAAGTATGAAATAAATTCATTATTTCAGAAACAGACGACTTTTAAAAAAAATCTTAAAACACGTCAATTTTAATTTTTGAATGGCCATCAACTGCTATAGATGTGTTGGACATTACGTCATTAGTGATGGCGTAATGACGTCATCGACGATTTTTTTAAATACAAACCGAGGTCACGTGACAGCTCATTTGAAAGGTCTCCTTATCGCCTTTGCAACAATGTAATCATTTAAATATTTATTTCTACAGGGTTAACCAAAACTGTTGGTTTATTAATACAATACGATTTCGCAGAATTCGATTCTTCTATCAAAGTCATCTTCTAATAGCTCCTGGACCAGATGTACTTTGTATGGATGCCACTTCTCCTTTTTTAGCACTCTTACAACAGTTGATTGGTGGACATTCATATCTAGTGCGACCTGCCTAGAACTTGTATGAGGATTTTCTTGAAACGCCAGTACAACGTCCAGTTTTTTGGCTTCGGATATTGAAGTTCTACCGCTTCTGGGAAGATCTTTAACATGGCCCGTTTCTCTAAATTTTTTTTCAATTTTACTTACTGCTGATTGAGTAATTGGATCGCGATTGGGGTATTTAGCATTAAATAAATTACGAACTTCCGCTTGAGTCCTCACTCTATCTCCATAACCAATCATGGTTAAAATCTCGATTCGTTCTGTTTCTGTTAGTTTCATTTTTGTAAATGCTGTTATTAATGTCGCAAAAAATTCGAAGAGTAAAAATTTGACGTCTATTATTTGACAGATTCACAGATCATTGACGAATAAAGACGAGTCAATGACAATATTGATTTAAATATTTTTGTAAAAATAATTCCGAGCACTTACTACAATAATTAATTTCAAATTATAATGTAGCATTGTTTTTATCAATGTATTTTTTTTCGGAACCAACAATAAACACTATTTTGTTTTATTCCCAGTGGCGGTCCTTAGTGTATTATAGTTCAGTGAATGAATATTTATTGTAATTCCATGTTACTTAACAAAGTTCATAATTTTGGTTAACACTGTAGAAATAAATATTTAAATGATTACATTGTTGCAAAGGCGATAAGGAGACCTTTCAAATGAGCTGTCACGTGACCTCGGTTTGTATTTAAAAAAATCGTCGATGACGTCATTACGCCATCACTAATGACGTAATGTCCAACACATCTATAGCAGTTGATGGCCATTCAAAAATTAAAATTGACGTGTTTTAAGATTTTTTTTAAAAGTCGTCTGTTTCTGATATAATGAATTTATTCCATACTTTTGCATCATACTGTATATTCGGAGAAAGCAAATCTTTGGTCAAAGTCGTCTTCAGCCAATTCATGGGATACGACGTATTTTATAAGGAGGGTATTTTATCTTTTTAAAAATGCTTCATGCTGAAGCCTTTCCAATACCAAAATCTATGGAAAAATTCTTGTACTGCACATTGTGAATTTTCTACTGCAAACAAAATTATGTCTAATTTTCATTAATTTCCACCTTGCTTTGATGCATCTCTCATATGTTATAATTTTCTGTATTTTCGCTCTATTCTGCTTTCCGTAGATTGTGAAATGGCTCCACGATCTGGGTGCATTTCATGGAATAATCAGCATACCTCTTGTTGAGTCATTGAGTCATCATTAATATTTCAATTCTATAACTTTCGGTTGAATAGAAAAATGAAAGGAGGCTTAGGATGTGGAGTTTACTCCAGAGCGCTAAGCCTATAAGGATTAAGTGGGGAATGGGAAACAATACCAGCGTGGTTCAAACAGAACAAGCTAGTAATTCAATTGCCACAAAAGAACTAACCAGAAAAGGAATTTCTGGCAAAAACATAACAATCTGCACTGATAGTAGACAAGCCCTATTAGCCTTGAACAGACAACGTGATATATCGGGGTTAGTAATAGAGTGCCACCAAGATTTAGCTAACGCATCGGCTGATAAAATATTATGCTATTGAGGTGGGTTAAAGGGCACGACACAGGAGTAAAGATAATCGCATTGCCGATTCTCTAGCCAGGGAAGCGGCTGGACTAAAAATTTTAGACACCTACGACCTAACGATTTCGACGGAACTAGCCAATAGTTACACCCATGCTCAATAAGATATGCATGGGATGCGGAATCAAAGGATAAAGTCTTGCTAGAATCACCCTGAGCAGCCCTGGGAAGCTGGCGTCGAAGAGATATTTGGCGATGACCAGGAAAAACCTACGTTTAACAGTATATAGGATTTCTGACTGGCCACCAGCAACTAAGGAAAGACCTTCATACTATGGGGCTAGATGGAGACATCTCTATGGAGGATGTGTGAATAGGAAGATAAAACTGTCTGGCATGTCTTATGCGAGTGTCCGGAGCTATCGTCAATAAGAGAGTGTGTGTTCAGTGAGTCTTGGCTTACACCTGTAGATATAAAGGAGATGTCCCCTAGTGACCTGTCCACCTTCCTGGGAAGGACAGGTTGGACGATGACCTATATAGGAGGACAGCTCTTCAGAAGGATGTACAATGGGTCACATGTGACCTAAGTGCTGTACCCTCCCTACTCTACAGATGCAGAACTTTCGGATGAAGGGATTTTGTAAAAAAGTTGCAAATAATAAATTGATTCGATAGTTTTCACGTGAACGTGCCTTCTCTAATGTCAAATGGTAAAAAATACTGTAAAATCGTAAGAATTTTTTTATACCTAGTTCACGGGCTTTATAGATCTCCAAGGTAAGCTGTTAGATACAATGTTAAAAATAATGCAGAGTAGGTACCTACTATTTGTATTATTCAAAAACTTTCAAATACAATTCATCTAATTTCTAGGTGAATAAAGCTGACTAGAAATAAATCAATTAGGTAGGTACCTGATGTTTTGACAAATTCCATCAAATATACATCGTCTCACATCTCACATTATAATTTATTTTTTCAGTCCTAGATAATTTTAAAGAAAGCCGTTCTACACAAGAAAAGAATAGGGTGACATACTGATTGATAATATATTTAATAAATTAGTGTTTAATAATAAAACGCGGTATTTTCCGTTGATTAGAAGTGTAAATTTTTCTAATACAAAAAAATACAGGTATCGACTTTATACAAGAATTCATGACAAACAATAAAAATACTTAAAAAAATTCTTACCTTCATTCATAGCCATGTCCATTAGTTGTAAATCTTCGTCGTTTAGAATCGAAGAAAGAAAACCATCAGTTTGATTAATTTCAGACGAGCCATTCTGTATATAAAAAAAAGATTAATTGTTTTTCGAACGTCATGACTTGTCGGTGACATCAAAAAAAATTCGAGGTGGCGTATATGAAAAATGTTCGAAGTGTGTATACTCCAGCGGGTTTCTCTATCCCCTAGAGATAAGGATAATGGACAAAGAAAACATCTATTCAAAAATAAAATTAATTATTTTTGGTTTAGTCTAAGAATAAACATATAGAGTGTCTAATGCACAAAGTATAAGTAATCATGTGAAGTTAGTTTATTGATTATTATTTGTATACAGGGTGGCCCACGACGAGGTAAAACTATCTGTATATGGCAAAATACTTGTAGCAATATCATAAAAATTTCTACGTTTGAGTTTTCGGATACGATCTTTTTTACTAAAATATTTTCAAAGTTGGCCGACTTTCGGTTCTACCGGAAACAGACTGTAATTTTGTTATTTTAAATAGTACACCCTGTATGCAAATACATTTTTTTATATATTCCCGTAGAATTTTAGTATAGGTACTTTTGTCTGAAAACTTTTTTCGAAAAATGCATAGGTACTTTGAGTTATTAATTTTTTTGTATAAGATTTAATCGTTTGCAGACCCATATAAATGATGTTTTTTACGAGAATACCCTTAGGTACCTATCATCGTAAGAAAACTAATTTATATAGGGCGAGTTGTATGAAACGCCTAAACTCGGTTTAATCTTGACTGTTGATTAGACTGATGTAATTGTTGATAATAAATACATCAATCAGACACAGTCTAATCATCAGTTATCATTAAACCGAGTTTAGGTGTTTGATAGATACAACTCGCCCATAAGGGTCTGATGTAACGGTCAAATGTTTCACACAAAAATGTATAACTCAAAAAGTATCTATATATGCATTTTTCAAAAGTATGTATTAATATACAGGGTGTTCCATTTGAAATAACAAAGTTACAGTCGACTTCCGGTAGAACCGACACAAGTCGGTCACCTGAATTTATTATTTGATGAACCTCATTGTTAACATTAATTTGTATGAGATGCAGTTACGTTTCAATTCACACTGTTGTCAATTCTATCATAAAATTAATATTTTTCTCGTGGCGCGGAAACAATGTGAACGAAAATTAAATACTTATGACATTAAGATTAGATGTTACGTAGCCAATTCCAAATAGGAAAGTTAATTTCCAAAAATGTTGAACACTAGGAGAAATGAGAAAGTTAAATATATTATAGAGTAACTATTAATATAAGATCGTCTGCACCATGTACACTTAAATTAACAGTACATTTTGAGTAAAATCTTCGACATATCTCCAGGGCTGCTATTTTCTAACTTCTGCGAAAATTTTCGTATACGTATGCTCGTATACGGATTTTTTTCGTATGGCAATAGCTTTTGGTATTTTGGAATCTATGCGAAAAGCAATTCGTCTCGCACAGCTGTCTTCGCATGACTTGAGCCGGCAACGCTGTATAAATGCATATCTACCACAACTCCAACAAGAAAGCGACTAGGTTAGCTAAGATTATTTATATCAAATTATCTTTTTGTCAGGTTAATAATACTTCTAATAATAATATAATCTACAAGTTTGTTTTTTTTTCTTAAAGATTTGTTGTATAGGCATAAAGTATTTGCTATCAGTTTGCAAAAATATTTTAATAACTATGAATGAAAAAAAAGAACGGGAAATACAGGGTGTCCCAAATAAGAGTGACTGATTTTAAACATAAATGCCCAGCTTATTAATTGCTCCAAAGAGATGGGGTTTTCACTAGTTTATCGAAGAGATTCTTTTAGGCTTGGCTGGCATTTCATTTCATCAACACAGGGTGTTTTAATAATGTTGGTCAAATTCAAAGGGAAAAATATGTAATATTTTAAATGGATCACCCTATAATTTTTGATCTCATTCGAAATAGCAATCATTATCCTTTCAAAAAATGTATAGTTTTCTATCTTTTGTTTCATTAACAACAAAGATATTCGAGGTTTCATGTAGTAGTACATTTTCAATTAGTAGTCTTATATGAACGTATTTTGAAGCCTAAAATCAACTCCTAATCCTAACAACTTAGCAGAACTAAAAAATAATGTCAGGAGCATTATTGAAAACATTCCGCAGGAAATGTTAGAAAATTTAAAATCTCGCTTGCAGTTATGCAGCATTTATTGTAACTTTTTGTTATTCGTTCTCTATATGTATTGAATAATGTTATGTTTTCTAGCTAAATAAACTGTTTGTCAAATTTGTTGTCAATTATTTACGTTATTAAAAATGCATATGAATTGATTTCAGGCATCAAAATACGTTCATATAAAACTACTTATTAAAAATGTACTACTACATGAAACCTCGAATATCTTTGTTGTTAGTGAAACAAAATATAGAGAACTATTTTTGGTAAGGAGAATGATTGCTTTTTCGAATGAGATCAAAAATAATAGGGTGATCCATTTAAAATAATACATATTTTTCCCTTTGAATTTGACCAACATTACTAAAACACCCTGTGTTGATGAGATGAAATGCCAGCCAAGCCTAAAAAAATCTCTTTGATAAACTAGTGAAACAAGTGAAAATCCCATCTCTTTGGAGCAATTAATAAAATGGGCACTTATGTTAAAAAATAAGTCACTGTTATTTGGGACACCCTGTATAATATCATCCAGTAAAAAGACGGAATTAATAAATTTTATGGAAAAAAATCCACAACTCCGATCTGGAAAATATACTTTCAAGAGTTCACAGATGCTGTGGATGAACATTACAGATTCAAAGCATTAGTATATACGAATTCATTAATTCGCATCCCTTTGACCATGCGATGTATTTCCGCACAGAAAACTCGCGTACGGATATTTTTCGATTGCTCGAAAATACGGTTTGTTTAATTTCATACGAAAACAGCATGATTCCGTATACGGAAGTCATTCGCATGAGTTAGAAAATAGCAGCCCAGGCGTGAAGCAAAAGAACTTACATAGGAGGTAAATATGAAAATATACAGGGTGCCCCAAGAGTTCGTACCAAAAACTTGGTAGGTGATAGAGAGACTAAAAAGAATGATGGTATTTCATATAAATTTTTTTCTTCACGCCCTTCGTTAACGAACTATAGGGCTCTAATGTTGGGAATGAAAAATGGTTTTTTATTTACAATTAGGTATTAAATAGCTGATTGGAAATTAGTAACATTTTAACAGTTAATATAAACACCATAATTGCACACTTTTTGGCGTGATATACAAGTCTACAATATACTTGTGAATTCAGGTACCTACCTAGGTACTAAGTTAAATGGTGGATGCGCCATTTTTTGGTAAGTATAACTTTTTATGCGGCAATTGGCATCTCGATAACATTAACGGTTTAAGAGATATATACGGGCAATTTTATGTCGCACTGCACACCTATTGGCGCATTCACATTTATTTTGAATGTACGACCTCAGGAAGCATACATTGTTAATGTACCTAATGTAGTTAATTTTTTATCAGGGTTTTGTTGCTATTTTTACTTTTCCTAAAGTAATGTTCGTTCGTTGAAGTTTTTTATGGTTAAACAAAGTATAAAAGTTTTTTTTTATAAATGTAGACTGTACCGATTTATTAATAATTTGCTAATAATTAAGGATGCTTCCTGTAATCGTACATTGAAAATAAATGTGAATGCGCCAATTATAGGTGTGCAGTGCGACATAAAAATTATCTCTTAAACCGTTAATATTATCGAGATGTCACAAGAGGACTTGATATCTCTAAAAATATTCACGAAAGCCAATTGTTGCATTTATAACTGAAAAAAGTTTTACTTACCAAAAAATGGCGCATCCACCATTTAACTTAGTCGGTACCTGAGTTCACAACACGTATGTTGTAGACTTGTAAGTAGCTATACTATGCCAAAAAGTGTGCAATTATGGTGTTTATTAACTATTGAAATATTACTAATTTTCAATCAGCCCTTCAATACCTAATTGTAAATAAAAAACAGTTTTTCATTCCCAACTTTAGAGCCCTATAGTTCGTTAACGAAGGGCGTGAAGAAAAATAATATCATTATTTTTAGTCTTTCTATAACCTTTTTCTATAACGTTTTTGGTACGAACTCCTGGGACACCTTGTATAAAAAAAACAAAAATGTCAGTATTTTCAATTTTCAATATTCTACCATTGATCCTTAACGATAATCATACCTGATAATATACCATGTCGTGTGAAGGTTCCAGTTTATAATGGGGTGTGTTTGAAGACTCTCCCATTGGTTCGCTGCTGTTCGTGAGGTTCATGGAACTGGCCACGGCGCTCCCAAAGTTCGTACCACCTACGGAGTTAGTAATTAGGGTTCATAATATTAAAAGGAAACTAGGGCGGATCTTTTTTACACTTTAAATTCTGCATGGGGGAGAGAAGCCATAAGTATGGCGCAAATGTTATAATTGAGTCTAATAATAGTAATTAGTTATTTGACCAAACAGCAAGATGAAAAATTTTTATCTACTTATATTTGATTTTTTATTGAATGTATACAAATTCAGTTCTGTAAGTTGAATGATAGTTGTCTCAAAGGACGTGATAAGCTTGACATGACAGATTACACAATCGTACGATATTCCTTTAATATTTCATTGTCGATTGAAGACAGAAAATTATTGACTGACAAAGAACTAAGCACCATTGGACAGTGAGACAGATGGTAGCGACAAAGATGAAAACTGCAAATGGTACCATATCATGTCAGGTCAGGAGGCGCTCAATGTAATCTCGAACCAAAAAGTGACGTTTAAGCTATATTCTGTATGAATTTCATATACGCTGCGTCGTTAAATTTAACTGGGACCAGGCTACCAGAGTAGTGTGAGCCACGAAAAAGGTCCCAAAGCAAAAAGAGAGTCAGAGGTCACACATACTGATGAACATGATAAATTTTTGATATACAACTGTCCCATGCATATTACTTTATAACCGTCAATCGCGCCATCCGACCGTGGCCGAATGAAATGTTCTAAACAACATACTACATCGCTTGAGCGATGATCCAGTGAATTTTATACCAGCAGTACTTGGAGAATGTGAAAAGTGTGGAACATCTAAGTATTCCAGCCTTTTTAAGTGGATAGGTCTTTCAAATATAAAGGGTCTTTAGGTGTTTTACATAGCAAAACATCAAGAAAAGGCATTGCGGTTCAACCCAGCACATAGTACAAGAATCTGTAGAGAACTAGAACAGGGAACAGCATAAAAGTTACATACAGTAAACGGTGCATGGTGCATCACAGCGAAACTATACAACGGAGATCTTATAACATGCAGATTATGCGATAAAGAAACGGAATCAGTGAAACATGTTATATTCTAAAATCTATGAGATTTTATCGTAAAATACAGTCACTTTTTGGCCAACCACAAGGCAACGCAATAGCAACCAGCTAAGAACTTGTACCTACAGGGTACAGAGGAGTTGGACTGGTAAAAAGCACGGGAAAAGATACAATAAGACATTCGGATGCGGGGTTAACAAAGGCATTATGAGACGGGCTTGTAAAAATTAAAAAAAAGTTGAGTTATAATTTCTCAGTATCGAATGCTGTTTTTTTCTTCATATAAGTTATAAAATTAAATGTTAAACGTGTTTCCATTGAATTCTAATTATCTGTTATTTTAAAAAACTAACTATACACCTATGGTGATGACTAATTCGTTCTCACCTAAATTACTATATGGCACAGATGAATTCAGATCACCCATGGGTGTCGGTAATGTGGCGTTATGAAGAAGAACACCTCTCGCTGCTTCCGGACTGTATCCCATGCTATGGGGATGAGGGTGATGTGTGTAGTTGTGCAAAGGATGATGATGATGACTGAATGGATGATGAAGTCCTCCACCATCCGGACTGGGAAGACTTAGTAAGTTTGCTAGATCCTGCCATCGTTGTTCCATGCTCACCGTTCGGACAAACGGCATCCGACTCTGTAAACAATAGAAAATATTTCAACGATTTGGAAAATTATATAATCTAAATCCGGCTACTCACTACGCGGGACTTGACAAGTACTTGGCATATTTCAAGTAGTGTGTACGAAGCTAACATGAGAATCGGCGAGCTACTTGTACTTGCCGTACGCAGTCGGTAAATGGTACAAAGTCAAAGGCAACAAGTAGCGAGTGAAGTAGCAGCGCCACACTTATTCGACAAGTTTGTACAAGTAAAAAACTAGTAAATAGTGTTGTTGTGTGTTGTTATAGCTCTGTATCTTTTTTAGAGATATGACATTCAACTTTATCTAGCAAATATTCGAAATTTTGAAAAGACATTCAACAAAAGTACTCGAATAAGCCAGAATGATCCTTTAGAATATCCGCCATCATGTCTGAATTTGGTTTCATATGCACTGCTCATTACAACAATTGCTGCTACTACCTCTGTTTCACCATCAATTTCCATGATTCTAATTATCTTTCACAAGTACTTGCAGTATCCGCAAAAATTGGCATTTGCCATGTAGCCGCATAATGTATCGACCATACTTGAACTTGTACCTACATGTACATGATCAAGTACCAGTACTTGTCAAGTATCGCGTAGTGAGTAGCAGGCTTAAGATATGCCTTATTAGGGTTCCGTATCCAAAGGTTAAAACGGAACCTATTACTAAGACTCCGCTGTCCGTCCGACTATAGTCTGTCCGTTTGTCTCAAGGCTGTGCTGTATCTCATGAGCCGTGATACCGTGACCGAAAAAAAGAGAAGCTCTGTCCATTGGCAATATTTAGTATTGCAAATCAAATATAAGTTTTGATGACTAGGTATACCGGTTGAGAACAAATAAATGACTAAGTCAGAGTAAAACTGCAATTACAGTTTTAACAGGAATTTTTACGGGACATTGTCGCCTGAAAAAGCTCGAGATAGTGGAAGAAAAATAATGTAGAGAATGTAGTAGAAACCTTCATCCACATACTTGCGGACTGCATACCAATTCACAATCCTAGGGTACAATACCTAGGGGGCTACTGGATAGAAAAGCGATGCTTGCATAAACTCAAGTTTGCGGACATCCTAAAATTCCCCCGGGAAATAGGTCTGAAGCAGCTACTATTTTATAATACTTTCTCATGAGCTAGGTGGGAGTAAGGGGTACAATAGGTACATACAATGTATAGATACATTTAATAAATAATTGATCAACATAAATAATAATATGACACCATTTTATTAACACCTGTCAATATAAAATACTTAACGCCCAAAATACAAATGAATTTATTATAAAATTAATTAGAACAATTACTTATTCACATTTAAATGTATGTATGCACACATTGAATTATTCACCATAAGCGAATTAGAAGCCATCATAGATAGATAAAGTTATCCACATTTACTCCAGAGAAACTCTTCAATGTCATCATTGACAACTCTTGAACTCATTGAATAATAATAAAAATTCCCATCTTTCACGCTTGCTTTTTTCCTTCATTAAGGATGTATCCTGTACCTACCTAACAAAGATCACATTATTATGCTGCCACCTGTCCATATTTCCGCCAACAACAGATGGTATGAAAATTGTAATGGCCAAGATGGATATATTATCTGTACAAATCACGTATCATCCAAATGCTTGATTCCCAATGTTATAATTTCACAAAATGCATAGCAACAAAACATTTCGTGCAAGAGAGTTTGCATGTCATTTTGATAGGAATGGTTCACCCTATCGAAATTCGAGATAAATCGATCCAATCAGCAGCATCCTGGGGAATTAATTTCTATCGAAGGTATCCTCTACACAAAGAAGAAATCAAGATAGAGAAATTGAAAATTCCCGAAACCCATGAGAAGATTTACTTGAAATCTCTAGCTCCCTCAGGCTCTGGTGCAGGTGTAGACGCAGACCAAGGACAGAGATTTCAACCTCTCTAAGATTCTATGCAACCGTATTTCAGGCGGAAATTTACGCCATTATTGTATGTGTAGAGAGATTCGAGTAAGCCAATCTCATACAAATAACAATAAAAATTTTCCCAGACAGCCAAGCGGCTTTGAAAGCACTTAACTCTCACCGTGTAACGTCGAAATTGGTTTTTGACTGCAAAAAAGACTCTCCTCGATAGGAGAACTCAATAAAGTATTGCTACTTTGTATTCCTGGTCATTCTGACATGGAAGGAAACGAGAAGGTAGACTCTCTTGCAAGAGAGGGTTCTATCGGACCAGAACCTGCTATTTGCATTGCCAAACAAACACTTAATACTTGAATAGCAAGAAGAGGTTTAGACTTCTTGCATAATTTTCCAGGATTGGTTAATTTGAAGGCTTTTAACATTACTTCGAAGAATGTCTCCAAACAAATGTTAGAATATAGCAGGCATGACCTACGTTTTCCAACAGGCTACTGTCATCTGAATCATCATATGCTAAAACTTGGACTGTCGGAAGATCCGACTTGCCGTGTTTGCCTGGAAGATGATGAAACAGCAGAGCATATAATGAAATCTGAATACGTTTGAGCTACAATAGACTCTTGCGAGTCGCAGTGGAGGGCCTTGTAGACCCACTCACCAAACACCTAACCTAACCTCGTTATCTTTTTAAGAAGAGAAAAAGCATTTCGGAAGTTATTTGTAGCCAAAAATTGCAAAATCAACCCAACTCTAGATTTTAGAAGTGTTGATACGAAACGGAACCACTTAAGGAAAAACATGTTTACAAATAAAAAAAGTAAACGGACTCAGAGGTGTAGAAACTTAGGTAGGGTGTGTTTGATCTGTGAATTAAATCCTTATTCATAGCCATAAATTGTCTGGCGGATGAGGGTAGGTACCTAATTTATCCGATGTAAAAAGATCATTGTCACTTATCCTGTGAATAAAATTCACTTCACATAACAAATTACACGCGAAAGTACTGCCCGTTCTGTTGTATAAATTGTTCGTATATGTAGTTAATTTTTTATTAGATCTCATTAAAGAAAACCTTGTTCTGTGATCCACATTTCAATATAATGTAACTTTCAATAAACTAGTTAGCCATACTATAAGAAAATTTTTCTCTATTTTGATTAAAACGTGTTTTGCTACATATCAAAATTCTTCCATTTATTACCTGTCAAGAAACTGTGAAAAACTGATTAGATTTAAAAATCCGAAAGTTTTTTGAATGGGTTAACATTTTTGTTTGGATTTCACTAAAATTCCGTTTATATTAAATTTGTTAGAACCTTGAAGGACACTGTATTTTTGTGGGTGATTTTTAGTGGAATTATTTTGGGACAGGAGTACAAACCTTTGAAAAACACTTGAAAGCGACAGGTGAGTCAGGTTGACTGACTTTTGTGTAGTGGAGACACCCGTTTTATAATAAATACCTTTCCTCGAAAATGTGTACCCTGAATAAATGCTATATAAACACATCATGTTTTTACATAGGTTCATTCCTATTTTTATTCAACCTACCTACCTACATTAATCTTTTGACACATTCTCATAGTAAGTTGGAATTAATTTTTTCAACCAATGGTTCTTATTTCCTTAATATTTTATAAATTTTTAGAATGTGTGTCTGTGTTTATTCGGTTTTATATTTAGGTACTTTTAGGCCAAGCAACGGAGCATGCGAGTATAGTAATGTTTGACCAAAATCCTAGTAGAAAACGGATGGTGCCATCATATATAAAGAACATTGCGTAGTATCATTTTGATATGTTTTGGACACGATGTTGTTGTCATTTGTTATAAACATTCAAAACGAAAAGAACCTTTCTTTTGGGTTTTTCCGTATAGAGTAAAACTTACTGAAGCAATGTCAATGGTATGTATGGAACCGAGAAAATCAGGAAAAACCGACAACTAGTCATTTTTTGGAAAATTCATATCTTCGTAATTTTTCAATTACAGGAGCTGTACAAAAAAAGTTCTTCGTATGCTCTTTATATATCCGCGAAGAGCAGACGCCAAGCGACGGTTACTTTGCTCGCAATTTCAAATTTAATTTTTTCATACAATAGTTTTTGATCGTCTGGATGCGTCGTGGATTGTCCGCTTTTAAAATCTAAAACGGTTTTAAAAAGTGTAGACGTAGAGCAACAGAACGTATATTGAAATAATTTGAAATCGGCCAAAAATGCCAGAGAACGCCAGCTAAAAATGACCCGGCCAGGGAAAGTAACGGAGTATTGGGGTAGCCCGGAATAAGTAGAGGCATACTACTTATATATTTATATGTATACAAACATGCTAGCGCTCGGTGTAATCGTTCAATTTAAGCGGTGCTTTTGGCCATCTTCGCATTATTTTATCACAAATCTAGAATATAAGTTTAGATGCTCTACCTTGACACTTTTCAAATTCATAATCGGACAATCGACAGCGCATCCAGACACTTTGAAAATTATCAAATGAAAAGATTAAAATTGCAATTGCGATAAAACTAACAGTCGCTTGGAGTCTGCTCTTCGCGCATATAAAGGGCATACGAAGCACTTTGGAAAAAACCCAAAAAAAAAAGGTTCTTATTTCGTTTTAAATGTTTATAACAAGTTACTGAACAACATTTGTGTGTCCAAAACATATCAAAATGATACTACGCAATGTCTTTATATGGTGGCATTATCTGTTTTCTATTAGGATTTTTGTCAAAAATTACTATACTCGCTTGCTCCGTTGCTTGGCCTACATTACTTAGAGCTATGGTAACCCGAATAAAAGCAAAAGCTAGTAGGTAATGAATATAATAACAATAAAACGTTATTCTTCTTTTTTTTTAATTAGAAATTTATAAATGTTTTTTTTATCTGATAATACGATCAGGTCTTTCAATAAAAAGTCAAATTTGTTATCTATTTTGAGACACCCAGTAGAAACGGTAAAAGCCAAAGGGTCCTAATGGGATTAGGTCTTGAACTAGAGCCATTCAAACTTGAAGTAAAAGTTTTATTATGACAAATGAGTTGCGGTGGCTTAGGTAGACATTTCTTTGTGTCTTGTGGGCTACTCTTGTCAAATTATCATCATGTAAGATTTAAGATGCCATCATTAGAAACATTAATCTTTCGTAGAAAAGCCTTTTATACCTGTCTGTTTGTGAAATTTACCAAATTTCGGTTGTCGGAGAATCACTTTTAAAACTAGCATAATAAAATTAGAAAGGATTATAATTACTGTAAACCGTAAGAAATTTTTCCGAATATAAGAATCGCACATAAAAATAATCTTGGAACGTTGTTGATTTTTAGAAAATATTTGAATTGGATAAATTTATAGGTCGATTTTGTGACAAAAATTTCATGTGTAAGTCAACATAGTAAAAGAAAATATTTTGGAAACTTCAATAAAAAAGCTCAAGTTATGAATATTTTGAGAAGCAAAGTAAAATAAAGGATAAAACGGCAAACAAATTATCAAGTTTTACTTAGGTGTTGTATGTATATGTTGTATTATTGGTTTAGTTTAATTACACCTTAGGCACCTAAGTACACAGACGGGTCCAGGCAATATAACCTTATATAGTTGCGCTAATTTGAAAGATTATAGTACCTATTGTTTGAGAAATGTCGAAAAAAGTACTAAAAATCTTGGGAAGCATTGAAAATTTATTTTTCGCAATTTGGAGGGGACAATCATAAAATCTGGAGTAGAGAAAATATTCCGAAATTTTACTGAGAATGCTCTTTATTTAATCTTTGGCCTAACTCTCTATATTTTTGTCCGGGAGATCTGTAAGTAAATTAACTATTTTGGTATAACGGTCTTGTTCAATTGAAAATAATTAAAAGCATTGTTTTGAATATATTTACTTAGCGGAGCGCTAAATATAAATTCTCATACATGTCTCCAACACGGATGGGGTATTCTATAGGTGAAAAAATATTGGTACATTATAACGTCCCATCCAGGACAATTTTTTGAAAATTATTTATGGTACATTATTTTCGAACTTCAAAAATGTAAAAATTCATGCGGTTTTCATTAAACTGGCTATAAAATGAGACGGATTTCGAAAAACTTGATTTCAATAGTTTCATTTTATAGGGTTCCATCAGAACAAGCAAAACTTTTTATCAAGAATGGCATTTTTCAGTAAAACTATATTTGAAAATTTTTCACCTATGGGGTATAGGATACGCGGACACGCTGAGGAAGGAGCTTTCAAAATAATTATCAATATATTTGGAAGATATTTTTTAATTAACTAGAAAATTAACTGTTTTCTGAAAATTTCACAGTTTTTACAATAACTTCTCAATATATGGAGGATAAGACTTTCTTTTTATTCAAAAGTTAAATATGAACCCTCATCTTATGTCAAATCTCATGATTCAAAAGTCAAATGTGCACTTTCACATATTTTATATTGTTATTTGTGCTCCCCTATATACCTGAAATTGTTTAAGACTTATTGTATGTTAATCTGTGACCAATAATGTTTTATTAATTCGTGTCCACAAAGAAACAGGATCCTAATCTACTAATCCTACTATTCCTTCACTTTATTATCTTATCATCAAATCTTCATAGCTTTACAGAATATATTATGTTATTTGTAACTAATATTTCGACACATCCAATTATTATAATTATTGTATGAAGACCACCCGAAAAAGTTGTTTTCAAATCTTCTTCACTAAAAGGTATAATACATATAAATACTTACTTTTTAGTACACATGTTACAAGTACCTACCTCATATTTTTTAACTCTTCTAACGTAACAATGTCAATCATTTATGTTTTCATCTGTCTATTAAAATATTAAGACGAAACTCTTATTCTTGAAGTAAATATTGTATAGAACCGTTAATAGCTATTTGTGTATTAAGAGCAGAAAGTAGTACTTTGCAGTCGAGACATTATTTCAATATACGTTTTGTTGCTCTACGTCTACACTTTTTAAAACCGTTTTATAATTTAAAAGCGGACAATCGACGACGCATCCAGACACGTTGAAAATTATCGTATGAAAAAATTAAAATTGCATACGAAGAATTTCTTTTTTACCAAGTTTCAGCTTGATATTCTCGGTTCCTAATTATCCGATTGGCTTGCTCGACCCCTCATTTTGTTCGTATATCAATTATCTACAATTTATCAATTCATATCTATTATCATATTAGCGCTACCAAATGAACAATAAATATTTAAATATCAAGTACCTACTACTACAGTAAAGATATAAAAAACAAACAATGTTGGTAATAAATTAAACTTTGTGTAGAAACTGAATAGCACGTAGATAAGCTACCAAGTTTTCCATATTGTACTCTTCTCCTAACAAGTGATATATAGGTAGTAAAAATGCAATTCTTTGCTGTGAGTTTTAAATGTTTATAACAAATGACTGAACAACATTTGCGTGTCCAAGACATATCAAAATGATACTACGCAATGTCCTTTATATAATAGCACCATCAGTTTTCTAGCTAGTAGGATTTTTGTAAAAAATTACTATACTCACATGCTCTGTTGCTTGGCCTATTATTTTTCCTATATATGGAACGCGAACGGTCAAACACGATTGATTGTCTGCCGATTCATGCATCTGGTGAGAAAACCATCTCAAAATTAAGATCTCAATCCGGAACTTTTTTAATAGAGCAAACCTACTAGGAACTATAGCAGAGGCATAAGCGCTGAGATTCGAAGCACCTAGGGGAGCGAGGGGCTTGTTGTAACAGGGGTAAGTAGTAACAGGCCCTTTTCACTAGGATCTTAAACGCTATTAACGTATTTCTTTGACTCGATTTAACCTATAAACCGCGCCGCATCATGTTGCCATAGCCAATCCAATGTCCCGCCGGCCGGCGCAGTGAGCGGAAATGTGCACGTGCTTCATTGCTAAATTGTTTAAATAGTTATCTTGATAAATGATGATGATGATCATACCATAGGGTTAGTTGTAACAAAATCCCGGGGCTTGTTGTAACGTGTTACTACATAATACTTTGTTAGATAGCTTTCAAGAAGAGATAATTACGAGCATACCTTGAATTACTTACTGTGATTTAAAAGTGCCATGATGATTATAAGTAGTGTTTAACTAAATAAAACTGTTAATTACTTAATTTTTAGGTGTTGATTACTAAAAAAATGTATTTGAGTTGATTTTTGATAAGAATTACGTAATACTTACTTTATAAAGATGTCAATTTAAAACAAAAACAAAGAATAAATGATTAGAGGTATTATTGTCGTTTTTTTTGTCGTTACTACTTGCCCCGGTAGATGTTACAGCTTGCTCCAAGCACGAGGTAAGTTGTAACACCGCACTTCTTCTAGAAAATAATTGATTGTAAAATAATGACCAATAGTTATGGTATCATTTTTACTTGATTTGGTAGAGGAAGAGTTACAGTATTCATCCATCTTTATTTAGTAGAAATTTAATCAATAGATATCAAGATATATTAGTTTTAATGAAAACTGTTACAACAAGCCCCTCGCTCCCCTACTATAAGAAAATTAGAGATGCTGACATTAATAGATTTAGAAAGTTTTTAGAAGACGTTAACACTAACACTATGCCCGTCGCGGCATGGCGTTATCAAGTCATGGCTGAAAGTATGGTCAGCAAAGGTATATGGCCTTGCGTAACCCATGTAGGGTGATAAATCTTCAATGGTCACAACAGACCTTCCGTTTGGGCTAATTATCCGATCATGAAACGTCTGATTTAGAAAATTGAAGGTTTATCTTGTGAAAATCTTGTGTGGAGAACAGCTTCGTTACCTTACAGTGGGTTGCAGGACATACTGGTATAGGAGAAAAACGAAGATGAACTATAGCGAAGAGAGGGCCTGAAACATCCTATTAGGGACCTGAACGACCTATTGCCGTATAGAACAACAATGTAATATTGGTCGCTGAGAAAAGAAGATCTGTTCATAAAAATATCCAGTATAGCTAGACAATCAAGGATACTTTTGGGAAACTACATATAAACAACAAACTTTTGCGATGTACATTGTTAGAATGATAGCGCAAACTAGAGCAATAGAAAATTTCTTTAATAAAATTATCACTAAATATGCATTGTGGTATATCAACCCTGAAGAAATATGGAATCCGAGACAAATGAGCAAAACGTTATTTTAAAATTTTAAAGTATTAGAGTATACTGTAACTATACCTAAATGAATAGAACCGAATTTTGTCTGAAATAGTTTATATAATAGGTACCTATTCAGTTTCTAATGACTACTCATCTCTACTAATAATCTTAAAAAAAAAGGTGAGTACTATCGGTTTTTCAAATTATATTAACATAAAATTAGTAGCTATCTATATTCGATTGAACTAGAATTTTAGAGTTATGTATAAAATATGACTTTATCTAGTTCCTGATGTCTTACCTGGAATGGAGTCCTATGGTGAGGATGGTGAAACTGTGGAGTTTGGATCATGTCTGAGATAAAACCGAACTCGTCTTCGGGATCTTTAGGAAAGATTTCCTCAGAAGAAGATGCGGAATCATCAGTTTTTGCTGAAGCTTTCGCTTCAGCTGCGGCAATTTGAGAAATAGTTGACACTGACTCGTCAGTGTCGTTGGACAAGCTTTCTAGCTCCTTGAGACTTATTGTATTTTCCTGAAACAATATACAGTGTTGCTTATTGAGTTCCAAGTTTGTATTGCGTTTGAGAAGGTTCTGTATTATTTAACAAACATTTTACCTGTGACGTTTCATCTTGTAAATCTATAAGACGTAACGCTTCATCAAGAAAAAACTCAGGCAAAGGTAGAGTAAGATTTTCAAGAGTAAGATCAGGTTCTTGAGGTTTATCGAGTTCGGGTTGCGCTTCCCCTTTGATCACATACTCGCCTGTAAATAACAGAAAAAAATATCAAAAAATCTAGTTTATTGAATCAGATCGGAATTACTTCAATATAGTAATTAAGGGTTTCATTATATTTATGTGTCCGTGCTCGCTAACACCAGATCTATATTCAAGATGTTTGGCTTCTTATCTGTCGAAAATTGTTTATATTCATTTTGATGAATTTAGGTAGGTTCATCACCAAAAATCTAGTAAATAATATATTTTTAGTTACTATGAGCGGGTGCATGTTGAACTTTTCTTGTCAGGACAATCTTTTTAGAGTAAAATATAATGGAAACACAGAAAGAAATTTTGTACGTAAAATTAATGAACACCGGTCGTCAATATTTTGAACATTAATATTATGAATCGGTGATTGTTACAATGATTTCTGATCATGGATTAATGTTTTAGTACACTGAAACAATGAATGACCTAACATTAAGCAATAAACGAAAAACATCAAAAATTTATTATTTTTTTCATTGGTACAATGAAAAAGTTCATTGAATCAACGTTTGAGAATTATTAAATTGATGTTGTTCGTCTTTAAAACAATAAATTTTTGTTATGGATTTACGAACATCATACATAGAAACACCTTAAACGGTATTCATTGTTTCAATGTTTGCTAAACGTTAATATTACGAACTTGAACATCAACTTTTAATAAGGCGCTAAAATCAATGATACTTGTTCATATATCCAATAACTAAAAACATTAATATTACGAATAGCTTACATGGACTCAGAATAACGCGCGAAAGTTAATGTAAACCGTTCATAGATCCATGATTGTAATCATTAATATTACGTAAAGGCGTACATAGAAAACAAAATACGTGGCCATTTTCGCGCCTAATATTTCAGTCTTTTTGTTTCTCGAGAGGGTTAACCATAGTCTTGTTGTGCTCCGTTGTGAATTTTGTGTGATTTGAGTTTTTAGTTGGTAAAATTGTGCCATTTTATTGAGGATAGACTATTTACTATTTTTTCAACGAATAGACAATATCTTCATATTGCAAGCGTGAGTACTCTTTTAGTTTTCTTTTTGTAGTGAACCTATTTCAAATATTCATTTAGGTACCTATTGGGGGGAGGGGTCCACTTACACAAAATACACAATCAAAGATTCCCAGGAGTCATTTTTGTTTTGTACGAAGACTCAACAAGAAGTAGAGGACCATATTGCTAACCTGAAGATTTGAAAAATGTCTATTCAGCTTTTTATATTGTGTACTGGTGAAGACATTAACACAATTCCAGATATTTTTGTCTACTTTGACGACATTGGATATAAATTTCTCCATATTCTTAAGGCAGTAGACATATTATGTTTTGAGATTATTTTTCTTATATAACTTTGACTTTCCCTTGGAAAACAAAATGTTTTGGAACTTTCTAGAAAAGTCATTTTGTAGACATGATGTACCACTAGAAAGCCCAAAAGTTCATGAGATGTGTGAATTTGTAGTAAGTGAATAGAAAAGAAAAGTAGTTAACATTTTCACTCTCTAGGTAAATTATATTTTTTATACAGCGGAAATATATTAAAAATACAAAAACTGTTTGTCAATATAACATGTTACACCTAATTCACTGACTCAGAGTAGTAACTTTTGTTTAAAGACAGAATTAAAGAAGCAAATTATCATGAAACCCTCTTGAGGGAAAAATAAGTACTTATTACATCATTAAAAGTGCTATTTTTGGGACTGTTTTATTTCTTTGTAGGTATTCTTATTTGCAGATACCGGTTCTTACATCAAATCAATGGACATATAAGATAATTTTCAGCCAATGTTGCACCTTAAAACTAAAAAAAAATATTGCATTGTACTACCACATTATTTTTATGTTCGTAATATTAATAACCGGTGAACATCGATCAATGTTTATTGTACATTGATTTAACGTACATCAATCATAAACTAATGACCGGTGGTCATGGATCCATGTTTTTCGTTTATTGTATCAATGTTCATTGTACATTGATTTAACGTACAACCATCATAAACTAATAACCGGTGGTCATGGATCCATGCTTCTCGTTTATTGTGTTAATGTTTGTGGTTCGTAATATTAATAACAGGAAGTCATAGATCCATGTCCTTTATTCATTGATTCAATGTACATTAAACATAACTTGATGAATGAAAAAGTTAACGTACGAACGTTCATTGTATTAACGATATAGCTCATCGGCTGAAAATTAATGTTGATGTTCATTGATTTGATGTACTTTTTTATTAATATAACGTACCTTTTTCGTTCAGTGAAGTTTCACAGAAATAATATCGGTTGTTAGGTATACAAAATCAAATATTTATTCAACTAGTAGGTACCTATATAGACTTAAAATCATAGACTTACATAAATACGTCTATATGATTCAAATGTTAATTTTTATAATGAGCTATATCCACTGTACACGTACCAATAATTTGTTTTACGTGACAGTAAAATATATATACTGAGTGATTTAACTTAAACATTCGGACGCGCACCACTTTTTCAGCACTTCAGAAATGTAGTTAAATTATCTTAATAATCGCTTTTAAATTCAAAGATTGGATCGAATATTGTTCAGGAATTTGCATTTTAAACAATATTTTTCAACATCTGTTTTTTATGTTGACATTTTAACGGTTTTTATTGAAGAATAAAGACAAAGCTTTTGGACTTTTTTTTACTTGCTATGGAATAAATTTGTTTTTTTTGCTAAGATCATCTTTTCCGTTTTGTGTCTACTGGGTTTAGTTTTACAAAATAAATTCCCTAACTCTAGTGCCTGTAGGAGTTTGAGTAGCTTCTTCCCCCGCTTCCCCGATTGGCTGAAGTTGTAATCGTCGATTTGCTTATCGTCAAGAGACCGGTGGATTGCATGAGAAAAGTTCAATAAAAACAATATTTTCATATTTTAACGTATTACGAATTACAACTTATCTAGATTAAGATATCTATGACTTGATCCATGGATTATATGAATACCTATATCTACTAACTAATTTAGACATTGAACACAGTACCTAATTGAAAAAAAGGGTGCCTTCATCACCGAGGTTCCCCTACTGCCACATTTCATTGTGTGACGATTACGTCACCGAATCAAATAAAGATCGATGCATGAAGAGTTCCCTAAATATAAACACAAAATACAATAAACTAATGGTAAATAACGGAATACAAACGAATAAATCAGATATCAGAAAGAAGTAGAAAACCAAAAAATAACAAAGTGAAGAATTAAAAAATGTTAAAGCGCAAAACGGAGAAAACAAGGGTTTTTTTATTGGAACAATTCAAACCTACATAGATGATTATTATTAGAGTATCTTTCTACTGATAGATGATAGGTACCTACTTAGTTACATTTTAATCAATAAATAGGGAGTAGAAATTATATTGTAGGTACTCAAGTTTTTTTATACATAACGGTGCTCTACTGCGACCAATGAGTCTATTGTGGCCAATATCTAGATATTTTTTATCATATCCACAGTTCCTGTTGAGTATAACCCAAACGTATTAATAAATATCCTATATAGCTAGTTTCTAACCAAATTTTAAACGATTGAAGTCTAACGGTCAATGAAAATCTGTTTCGAGTCCCGGCAGTACAAGTAGTAGGCAGATACGACTCATTGGTTCTTCTTGGTTGATCTTGACCAACGTCTAAAGCTATTACTTGCGGTATCTACTAAATGTGACTAAAGTCTGTCCCAATGGAGTTGATAGCACGGATCGGGGGGTCGCACCTTGAAATAGTTGTAAACCATTTATTACCTATTATATTATTTAACGGATTACTGGGTGACCTGGTCATATCTTCCTTTTTTTAGACGATTATTATAGGTGCTCTGTGCTATCAAGTACTTTGAAACGAGCAATAGTATATGTTTAGAAAGTAAGTTCTAGTATATAATGAACCAGGATAATTTCATTTGCAGAGTAAATATAGTACATTTGCCTGTTTTGGTTTTATTTATTGTTACGTATAGGAACATAGCTATATCAATGCTAAAATTATAAAAGCAAAAAATAACATATCACATTATTATCTGTTAAATCTATCAATCATCACTATTCTCAAAGTACCTATATTCACCAGTCATTCAGTAAGAATTATAAGTAGTCATCCTGCTCTTGCAGTTTCATATGTAAATATAATGTTTTTCTTTGTTTCGCTAAAAGTATCAAATCCTTACATAACAATAGGTATTGATCGTTGTTAGTCAATGATAATTAGTTTATTGCAGTTGATAACATTTTAGTTAATTGTAAGTAGGTATACTGATTTAGTCTGGTATAGGTATATAGGTAGAAAGTCTCCAATCCATGATGATGCTCTCAGGGCTTCTGGATGGACGATATCTCTATTTGTACAAATACACCGAAACCCGGTTACAAGTGATATTGTCCGTTTAAGTGTGTTTCTGTCGTGGCTTATAGTCAGAGAAGTATGTATAGTAAAAACCAAACAAAGTTGCGTGCACGTCATCATTGTAAACATTTGCAGCGTTGTTAGATTGTTCACGGAGTATGTTGTAAATGGTATCACGAATACAGCTTGTATTTAAAGTGAAGTAAGGATATTTTATTCATGTAGGTATTACCTACCTCTTGTACAGCATTCAAAGGCAACAAAGGACCATTATTATTCCTTTCTTGTTCAAAATAATTTACTAATGAAGCCACAAGTTCTTTGCATCGGCTATTCAGCTGTTTGAGCATTTTAAAAATCACAGAAGAAAATGCTTTGTTGTTTGGAAAAAAACAGTTTTGATTATAAATATTTGCCAGAAGAAAATTTTATAAAGCAAGTAGTAACTATATTAACCCCAAAAATCTATGACATGACACGAATAGAAAAGTCACAAACAACGCGGAAACATGACATTATTTCTGGCAGTGACTATTTTACCGTCAATAATTGGAGACTTCTTTATGAAAATTTTAACACAAATTTTTACATCTTTATTGCTTATACATTATTTTGGTACAAAAGTTTTTTCATTGATTGGGTTATATCTTTAGAACCGATTAATTAACAAATTTAAGTAAGTAAGTATATGCACTTTTCGATAGAAATGTAGCCACACATGCGATAGAAATACGACCTTGGTGACGTGCACGCAACTTTATTTGGTTTTTACTATACCTAGTTGTTGTTTCTTAGTGAACTGTCTGCACTTTGGAGAGTTATAATGTTGAAAAACTTTGTAAGGCGTTATAATAAGTAGTATTATCTCTATTGATAACTCGCTTTACTAGAATGACAATTATTTACAGGAATCTGTATTCAAGTGAATAAAAAGCTCCTCTTATAAGTTATTTTGTATAGTGAAATAACGCAAGCTTTGCATGACTTTTGTTAAAAAGAGCAGCGAAGGCAAAAGGAGTTTGTTCTACCTACTGGCAACTTTTTACATTATTCGTGTGCATGTGATAAGATAGTTTGTAGAACATTTATAATCTACCAATTCCAGCCTGTTTTTTGTCTGGTATTGTAAAGTTATATTTTACCTGCAGCCAAGAAAATGTTTACAATGAAATTAAATTGATACGATAAATTCGAAGTTATCTCGTTTTTGACGAGTTGGTTTCATACATTGATTAGTCTTACCTATTGGCTTATCTAAATTTTTAGAACAATATTTATAGGTATCGACAGGGAAAAATATCCATTCTAACAGTTAGGTAGTTATGGTATTATGTACCTACCTACCCACTTTTCATGGTTATGATTATTATTTGAAATCTAGTAAATTTCAATTAAAAAACAGTAGGTTATAGGTACCAGATGATATATAAATTTCAACATCTATTTTGTTCATAAATATACAAATTCCAGTATCTAATCTAATTGGTCAAAAAGTCCCAATACACCTCCTATCTGTAATTCATTGTTCTCTTGGGATAGGTACCTAGGTATAGCGTTAAAATTTGAAAATCATTTTTCATATTCACTTTAGATTAATATTTTAACCTTAGAAGAGGTCTTTATTCATAAGTTGACAATTTCCTAATACCTATCTACGTATAAATAGAAATATAAACTTATACCTTGGACAATTAATTTACAGCTTTTTATCCGTTAACACAAATAAAACACACACAAACACACACTAACAACAAAAAAAACACCGACAACGATTAACACAAAATTACCTACGTAAAAACTAATAACTCCGACTTCTTAAAACAGTGTTGTCTGATGAGAATTATAAATCGAAGAATATTTTCTACCTGAGGCCTATGCCTCAAAGCACAGATGCCGATCCCCACGCCTTATTACCTCTCTGCTTATTAACTGCCATCCCATTGGCCTGAATAAATGTAGAGTTTGTGCGGTAATTCCTATCCATTACGGTTTCGATAAAAAAAATGGCCGCCAGTTAATAATATAGGGTGAGCCATTTTGTTCTTTCAGACTAGTGTTATTATTATTTTTTGCTTTCGGATGTTTTTGTTATTTTATATGTACCTACTTTGAAGTAGTTGTTATACCTTTCTAAGTAAAATTAGCTTATACATAAGTACCTATGTGCAGAAACAAAATTTCTTTCTATGATACCTATGAGGGTTGTATTTTAAGTGTAGGCGCGTGTCAACAAATAGGTAGGTATCAAATGTCAAACTTTTAATGTTTAGTTATCTTAACGCCATACATTCAGATAGCTTTGTTCAAAGCTGTACCTAAACTGGATTTTTAAAGTAGATGAATCAGTCGAAGAATAGATTTCAGCAGAGAGAATTTCCGCCCAATAATTTTTTACAGACTTGTCTGTTGCCTTCCCGAGTTGGTTTTGGCAATAAAGCACCACTTCAGTCGACAATTTTTCGTAGGTAGGTAGGTATGTATCTATCTATGGAGAATTTAAACGTGGAAATATTATTAGGATTAAGTAGTTATATAAGATCAAAGGGTCCAGTTCCATCAACAACGGTAGTCATCTATATCAGGAAAGCGTCTACCTATGCTGCATATAAGCTGATCCAAAATCGACATGTCGCATAACTCGCATATTGTGAAATTGGAGCAACGGTCATTTCAAATAAGTGTAGGTATAGGTATCTACCTATACCTATACTTCACTACTTCACTACTTCACTACACTAAATACCTGGACAGCAGGAAGAGCTTTAGACTTCTGGCATAATTTACCAGGATTGGTTCATTCAAAGGCTTTTTTACATCCTTCGAAGTATGTCTCCAAACAAACGTTGGACCATAGAAGGCATGACCTACGTTGTCTAACAGGCCTCTGTCATCTGAATCATGCTAAAACTTGGACTGTCGGAAGATCCGACTTGCCGTCTTTGTTTAGAAGATGATGAAACAGCAGAGCATATAATTTGTGCCTGCCCCGCCGCGGCTAGAATCAGGTATCTGATGTTTGGCAGGGTCTCTCTCTCGCCCTCGGATCTGAAATATCATTCACCAAATAAAATAATCGGCTTTGTTAAGAAGCTGAATCTATTTGATGAAATTTGAATAGGTGTGAGCCACAATAGACTCTTGTGAGTCGCAGTGGAGGGCCTTATTGACCCACTCACCACAAACCTAACCTAACCTAACCTAGGTACCTAGGTACAATATCTACCACTAGGTATATTAAAAATTATCTGTTCTAAAATTTTCTTTTTGGATGTGTTTACGGAATCTTTTGATGAAAAAACAAAGATCCATGTCCGCCGAAACATTGCTTTTGCATATTGCCGCCCTTCAATTTCTGTTTTCTCGGAATTGGGATGGACTGATTAGGGTAGGCAATGGACCACCCTGCCCCCCCCTGTAGGCAAACCTATGGGTATTGTCAGTGGTGCACCTCTAATAATTGTGTTTCTAATTAAAATCTAACTAATAAAGCAGAAGAGATTTGCTCTCTAGTCGAGGTGAAAAGCTATTACGTATTAAAAAAATACATAGGTACAGGTAATTAATCAAAATCTAATTCCTATTAATTGGACCAAGATATTTTTGTTCTCCATTCAATAAGTATCAGAAGTTTTTGGATAATATAGATTTGGTCTTTCATCAAAATAAAATGTTTTGAGCTCAATTAGTACCTATACCTATGCTATTGGACCAAGAAAGTTTTCCTTTCAAAGCAGGTTCTAAGGTCAAGAGAGTTGTTTTTTGTTATAAAGCTCTTTACAGCATTGTCCCAAAAAGTGGATTCTTTGAAACAAAATATCTAGGTTTTGTATTAAGAAATATCTTACACATCAGGTACATAGTTTGAAGCTGACTGTGCTGAAGACTTTAAACTATAAGTTCTTCCGGGAAGAAATTTTAGAAACTTATGAGAAGACAGTTAATCTTTTGGCTGAATATAAGAAACATCGCTCTTGGATCTATTCAAAAGCGCCAATTCTTATTTGGGCCAAAATTATAATCTTTTCTTTCCAAAAGTTTCTTTTTTTCAGTGTGAATGAACAGACGCAAGGTACCTACCTACATATCGATTTGTTTGCCAGAAGTAATTGCTGAGTAATAATCCTCATCAATTAAGAAAATGCAAGTTCCACACAGCTCGAAAAACAATTGAGTTTTTAAAGAAAAAACCGTATTGTTGGACCATCCTCCATACGGTCCCGACCTAAGTCCTAGCAACTTTTCACAAAATTAAGAATTATAGGTATAACTACGCGTCACATATTACAGTATCCAGATGATGCAGTCAACATCTTCAAAAACTCTATTTTCAATGGACCAGCAAGGGGTGGAACTAGGTACTGTTTCCAGAAATGGTTAAATATACAAAAATAAATTTCTCTACTTTGAAAAACAGGTGTTTGAAAGGTATCTATTCTTTTTGTCTGGATAATATGCAAAAATATAGAATTATTAGAATTTGTTGCAGATGAGGTTGTAGGTAGTGTATTTCTGTTTAAATTTCGGTAATAGAGCGTAAAGATCATTAAAAAGCAAAATAGTTGTTTTATGCGGTTAAATGAATTTCGAAGAAACATAGACTACCTATATATACCATTTGCTTCGAAGTGTTTCTAGTACCTATACCCTACACCCTAATCAAAATATCAATCTATTAAAAACATTTTATAATATTTAAATTTTAAACATTCTATCAATGATATAAGGAAGCAGTTTTTAACTCTTAAAATGAATTGCGAGCAATTGTATTGTATAAGCAGCAATCTCCAAAACCAACAAAAACTGGAGAATAGATGGACTGATTGAGTGTAGAAATTAAGAGGAAACAGTCTCAGATGCAAAAAAATTGTTGTGATGTGTCACATAAATCGATGGAATGAATGTAACAAGTCATTTTCAGAACTTTGATACCTATAATTCTTTGTGGGGTTTAGATTTGCTTAGGTATCCTATAGGTAGGTAATAATCATGATATTAGTCACCAAGAATAACCTATAGGTTATCATTTGAAATATTTGTATAGAATCCAAAGATTTTAAGACAATCACTCAAATATTGCCAAATTTAAAGGTACTTTACCCTTTTTGAGTACCTACCTATGTAAAAGTTCATATATTTTGAGAAACCTTCTATAATACCAAAAAAAATGATATCTCATAATTGTATTTTATTTAAGAACATGATAGGTAATAAAAAAGTTTCCCATATGGTGCAAACTTAGGTGGACACACTGTATACCTAATCTAAATCCCTCTTACTTGTAGGGTATGTGTTTATAATGTCTGTATTGTTAAAAATATATTTTTTAATGTCTGCACACGAATTTTGCACATGTTTTGTGTATATTTGCTAGAGCCTTGGTTGCTAACCATTTTGTCTCTCGTTTCTTCATTATTTCTCCCATTAGGTACTCATTTACTCCATCTCATGTTTGCTTCGGTCTTCCTCTTTTTCTAGCTCTTGTATCTTAGGTTCCCACACTTGCTTGACAAGCCTCTTATCATTTATTCTTTCAATATACCCCCCCAAATGTAACACTTTATATTTTCTTTCGATATCTGCCGATTTGCAGATTAAGTTTCAGCAAAATGAAGAAAATTTGATATTCTTTTAGAGAAATAAATAAGCAGAGAGAAAGCTCAAATACTAAAATCATGATATTTAGGTTAAGAATACTCCAGTGCATTCTAAAAAATCAATAATTTTGTCTGCCAATTCATTTGGCGCTCTCAATCTTACTTTAAAACTGATCCCAATAAAATTTAGGTATCTTGGGGTTCGTATTCACCCCTTGAAATACATAAGAATACTCTACAAAATACAAATAAAACAGAACAAGGGTTAGATGCAGCAAATGCAATACGCATAGCTACGAGTAAATACAGATTGCTCAAAAACGAAGGAAGGCTCAAGATATGGATTTCACTCCAGAGCACTAAGCCTAAGGATTAAGTGGGGAATGGGAAACAATACCAGCGTGGTTCAAACAGAGCTGGCTGGTATCTCAATTCCCACAAAAGAACTAACCAGAAAAGGAATATCTGACAGAAAAATAACAATCTGCACTGATAGTAGACAAGCCCTATTAGCCTTGAACAGACAACGTGTTATTTCGGGATTAGTACTATAGTGCCACCAGGATTAAGCTAACGCCTCGGCAGATAACAATATTATCTTGAGGTGGGTTAAGGGGCACGACAGGAGTAAAGGTAATCGCATTGCCAGGGAATCGGCTGGACAAAAAATTTTGGGACCCAATGACACCTACGACTTCAACAGTTGCGGAACTAACCAAACGTTACACCCATGCTCAATCCCTTGAGAGATGAGATGGAATCAAAGGGTGCAGTCTTGCTATAGGATCACCTTGGGCGACCTTGGGAAGCTGGCGCCGAAGAAATATTTGGCGATAACCAGGAAAAACCTACGTTCAACAGTAGGATTTCTGACTGGCCACTGTCAATTAAGGAAACACCTCCATACTATGAGGCTAGTGGACTCACCTCTATGCAGGATGTGTGAACTGTCGCATGTCTTATGCGAGTGTCTGGAGCTGTCGTCAATAAGAAAGTGTGTTTGGTGAGTCTTGGCCTACAACTGCCGATATTAAGGAGATGTCTCCTAGTGACCTGTCCACCTTCCTGGGAAGGTCAGAATGGACGATGACCTACGAGGACAACTCCTCGGGAGGATGTACAATGGGTCACATGTGACATGTGGCCTCAGTGCTGTGAGCCTACACCCACCCTCCCTAGTCTACGGATACATGAGAATATAGTGGGACATCCAGCATATCAAGATCAAGAAACAATAACTATCAAATATGTTTACCATGCACGTATAGTTTTTGCTCAAATATCGATCTGGTTCTTTGATTAGTTCGAGTTTTGTTTTTACATAAAATCAAAGGAAGTATTTCACTTAGAACATTTCCAAAAATTCAAGATGTAGTAAAACCAAGATCAATAAAAACCAATCATCATTCGTCCAAAAAATATCGTGAAGCAACTGCCGAGCAAATGGTTTGATATAAATCAAGAAAACATATCTATTATCTTATTGTGAATTTACTAGTTTATATTTTATACAAAAGTCACATTCACTACCACATCAGTGTTTTGGAATATTCTTGAAATATAAATATTTATAATAAAGTGAAAGTTATTTTATTTTCTTCACGTATGCACATAATTCATTGCCAGTTTTTGTACCTACTACTTGAGCCTTACAGAGAAAAAAGTTAATAAATAATTATTAATTTTGTGTTATCTGTTTTTAATAATAGTTTTACAGAGTAAAAGTCGTCCTACCTAGTTTAAGCACAGAATAATAGAAAGTACATATATTTTTAAGATAAGTAATCTTTTACTTCAGCTTAGTAACGATCACATTCATAAATTTTTATTCAGTGCTTTCATTCTAAATTAGGCTAAGCAGTTAGTTTGACAAACAAAAACGTCTGAAATTTATTATTAAGTGAGAAGTACCTAGCAATGTAGGTACATTCAGTTTTCTCTTTACTCCATATTATCGTTTAAGTACTCCATCAAAATACATCTTAACAAAAACATTATATCAAAATGACAATGGAAATTTGAAAAGCTGTATCTAGGTACCTATACGTTTTTCATTCAAATAAATGAAATATTTATAGGAGTGTTCACCAAGTTTTTAATTCCTTCTAATTTTTAAATTCAAGTCAATTTTGGCAGCTTCATTGTCCAATTATTTAATGGCCAATAGAAACTCTCGGTATCATGGTCCTATTAATTGAATTAGAGCTTGGATAGACAAACCCTATTAGGCTTACAAAAAACTTGTTATATCGGGGCTAGTACCACCAAGATTTAGCTAACGCCTCGGCATATAACAATATTATCCTGAGGTGGGTTAAAGGACACGACAGGAGTAAAGGTTATCGCATTTCCCATTCTTTAGCCAGGGAAGCCGCTGGACTAAAAATTCTTGGACCCAGTGACACCTACGGCCTGACGACTTCGACAATTGCGGAACTAGCCAAACGTTGTACCCATGCTCAATCCCTTAAGAGATGGGATGGAATCAAAGGATTCAGTCTTGTTAGGATCACCCTTGACGACCCTGGGAAGCTGGCGCCGAAGAAATATTTGGCGATAACCAGGAAAAACCTACGTTTAACAGAAGGATTTTCGACTGGCCACTGTCAGCTAAGAAAACAGATCCATACTATGGAGTTTGTGAAAAAACCTCTATGCAGGATATGTGAGCAGATAACTTTTTCCAAACACAGCGTTTGAAATTCCAATAATCTCTTGTAAAATGACCATTCCAAGGGCATACCTGCGTGGTGGAAATTATCTACAAGCGATCTGAAGATGGTTTTTGCATGTTAAATTGGGAATATATTAAAGCAGTCAATCAATATAGCTATCACAAAAAGGGTCTGAGTCCAAGATCCGTGTACTTTCGTTGAGCAGAAAGAAAACATTTGAGGAAGGCAAACCGCATTGAATCTAGTCTTCTATTATGTCAATAATTAAATTTGAAGCCACTCAGCCAAATATCTTAGATGAAATAACGACGGATTCTGAGAAACTATCAGAGCAAAGTAAAGTTGCAATCGCTACAAAAGTGGCACTTTAGATTTCACTGTAGATTGATATCTTAAATGGTGTTGAAGAAATTTAAAATCTCAAGTAGGTACTTCTGATGGACCGTTAACAAAAAGTGAATGTTTTGAAGGAACATTAATTGACGTTTGTTCCTTGAACAAGGGATGATTATTTGTAGAAAAAATTTGTTTCAACGTCAAAGATTTTATCACAAAGGAATCTTCTAGAAATATAAGATTATTTTTAGTTGTTTTGTTTCGACAATGTAAATAGAAAATTGAGAAAAAAATGGGGAAGAAGTACAATAGGTATTGTGCGTCACAGACTGTGCTGTTATGTTATGAGGTTTGTTAAAAAGTTTTGTCTTGTGCTCCAGCATAAATTTCATCCAACCAGATATGATCTTTACCAATAGGTATCCAAATATAGTATTTGGATTCAATTTTGAAAAGCCGAAGCGCAGTTTTCATATACCTATAAACAAATTCGTACCTATAAATTTTTTTTCCCAAGTGCTAGAAAATTCCAAAATTTTTAGGTTGGCAGCAAAAAATCGTCTTACATAATTGTCATTTGTCTTTTACGTATAGATAAATTATTGCTTATAACATTAAAAACAAAATTATAAGGGTACGTTAAATATTAAGAAGGGGATGACTGGCAAGTATTTTGTATTAGACCTCTTTGATCTATTTTTTTAATTTCATGCTAACCTAATGTGGGTTCCTGCCATTAGGTCAATTTATCCCATTAATTTAACACTAGACAGTCTATATATTTTTGATTCTTAATATTTACTTGGCAAATATTGTTGGAGAGATATTTTTATTGAAATGATCATTTGAAAGTGCTCATCCCTTTCTAAGTAGGTAGATCCAAGAAATTCAAAAATGCCATCAAATTTAATGTACCTACCGGTTAAACTTTGTTATTTTATATAGAACATCCTGTATATTTCAATATTTTTGAATTCTTCGTGAAACTTTCCATTGATATCTTTTATCAAATAATTGAGGCTTTAATCAATAATTTATCGTTTTTGGGTTATATTAGGTAGCCATGGATGAAATATCAAACCTTAAATAGTCAAATTAATTAATTATTGAGTATAATCTACCTATTAGTATAGTACAAGTACAAAGTGTGTATTAATGTTTTTATGTGTAATTTGTTACTATTGTTTTTTCTGTTATGGTGGACCTAAAAGGAAAACGTATCGAAATTTTAAGTATGCGAGAATAAAGAGAGTCTTTGAATGAACCAATCCTGGTAAATTGTGCCAGAAGTTTAAAGCTCTTCTTGCTATCCATGTATTGAGTGTTTGTTTGGCAAAATTTATTGCGATGCCTATAGTAGGTTCTGGTCTGATAGAAAAAATCAATTATCCTCTCATTTTTCAGATTGTTGCAGGAAAAAAATCGCTTAAATCCCTTAATGGTATAGTGGTATAAACATTATATTTTGAATAATATATTGTATAAAAGTTTTAATGTTTACAACAAGATATAGATAAATACTAGCATGTCTCACGAAAACTGTTGACAAAAAAATGCTTTGCAATAAGATTGGATGCAGGTAGCAAATATTTGTATCTATAGGTATATCATATTATTTCTATTGAACCTAAATTTTGTTCTTAATTTAATTGATGTTGTAATTGTAATTAATGCAGGTTTATTGCAATAATTTTACCTTTAAAGTGTACAATAATTCACAAGTAAAACTGCATCAGTTTGCTTTAAAAATTGTATCACTAATTTAAACATAGGTATACAAGTGCCAGATTTAGATAAATAATTAGATATTCTTACCTTGAATGGTATTTATTTAGTTTAACTGTCATAATTATGTAGTAAACTTATAAGATTGTATTATACCAGGATAAAACCAGAATAATTTATAATGCTTTTTTTCTGTTTTTTAAATATTTATCAACTTTTTACAAAACTAAGGATATTCACTATCAAACCATACACAAATAGTGGAGTTTTCAAATTTCATTTAATTTAGCAAATGAATACCCTCATTTTCAACTTTGAACATACATTATTATCACATAATTAAGTGTGATGGGGTAGTTATTAGTAATAGTAATTTCACATTTTATACATTACCTACAAACTACAGCTGTTGAAATTTTTATGCAACAAAATATATATAGTAAGTATATATGTGACCAGCATTAAATGAAATCATTTCAAAGAATCTAGCTGCCTTTTAATTGTGTAGTAGATTCCAATTTAATCTCAAGGGACCAAAAAGCCATGTGATCAACCCCAGAATTCAAAATTACTATTATTCAGATTAAAAATGAATTTAACCAAGTCATGGTGTATTCTCTAGAGCATACCTACCTAACAATCATTAATCATAAATATATAAAAATAAAATTTGACATTCAAAATGTGCACCCAAAAATGATTAATATTTCAAACAACCTTTTGTTATCCCCTAATGATACACAAGAATAGGTAGAAAACTAGAAATAAGTGCAAATCTCTTCGTTCTACAGATTCACATACCTCAGAGTGAAATGTTAGATGATTTATCCAAACTTAACACATTAAACATACATTAAAATCCGTTTCAAAACACAAAAACTAGTCACAAAATTTCATTCACAGTGTATCTAACACCACGGAGCACATTGGACACACAGGTATCCAGATTCAACTGAAGTCTCTCTCTCCTTCTGTAATATCCGAATAGTAGCAAAGCCAATCAGAATAAAGGCAACAGAGCAGTCTAAGCTAATATGGCTGCCACTCAAACAATAGGGGGACAGAGAAGGGAACTAGTTCACCAACTGGGGGCTGCTGCCATGTTTCGAGGGGATAACATATTATGATATACTGGGCTTTCCGTTAGAATCCCAACTAACACTGAAAAGCATTAATTTTAGTTTTAATTCATAGTTATGATATACTTAAATAATGGTTTTGCTTGATACTTCAAATAATTGAGCGAAAACAATGGTTTGGTGTTTTCAAAATCTAAAACCATTCTTTATTTTTCCACCAGTCATCCAAGAGGTATCTAGCCTGAAAATATTTTATTAAACAGACCAGTTATTGGAAGTATTTTAAGAAAAATTTTAATAAAATAATATACTTACATTTTATTGTTTAAAATAGATTAAAAGCTCGATACAAAATATTTGCACATTATTGCTTTACAACACTTTGATACTAGCATTAGTTGAATATACCTTACAAAATAAAGTTGTTATGTATTTGTCAGTTTATATCTGAAATAGTGCATTTTCACAATAGAGCTGTATATTAATCCATATTATTATGAAAAATGAATTGTCATTGTGAATATCCTATGTCCTATTGAATGTCCTACATACCTAGGACGTTTGATGTATGTTCATTGAACCATTATCTTCGGAAGATATATCTCTATACCTATACCTAATATGCCTGAGGGTAATTTTGAATTTAGATTTCAGTTTTTTAATAAAATCTGCAGTATGCTCAGGATAATTGAAAGCTAACAGACCATCGTCTACATAAAGAACTAGCAAAAGTTCGACAAGAATCAGCTTCGCTCTTTATAAATCCATATTTCCTAAGAAATTTGACAAAACGTTGATCTATAATAGGCGCCTGTTTTCACCCATAGGTACTTTATGGTGTAACCATCAGCAAACTTTTTGAGAGTTATTATTGAATCCCTCAGGTTGACACAATATGTATATTCGGTTTTTTTATTTTGAGCACCGAGAACGGAAAACAATTTTTTCTTGATTTTCGTAACAAGTCAAACATCTTTAAGGATTAGTACAGTGTCTTTTTTATTACCGACCAATACCAAATTATTGTTCCTCTTCCTTAGGACTTCAATTGATTCATCACTTGATGAACTGTTGTGAAAGGTTCACCAGTTTCAAATATTTCTGGTCAAAATGTAATGTGATTTATAGCACCATTATTTAAGTACCTATATACCAGTTACGAACGACTTGTTCTGAATTAAAACATTCATTTGAACAGGCTATGATGACGTTAGCTTTTGAATTTTTAGTACTTGGTTTAAGGGGTTCGCCATCAGCACGTAATTTGGGACACATTTAACTATGACTTTTTTCTCCACAATATTTGCAGAACCAATTCTTAAACTTATCATTAGGTATTTTTATATGAAAGACGTAACAGTGAAAAGAACTTCTTTATTTATACCTTATTTTTGTATTTCTCATTCAAGACTTTCCCATAAACACACATTTGATTCGTAAGCTTGTCTATTGTTCTGTTATTATTGAATATTAACATCCAGTAGATCTAAATGAAAATAATTGTCTAGTAGGTAATGTTCCTAAAATTTTACAAATTAACAACACTTCTTCTTCTTTTCGAGACGATACTGGGACCAGACGAGACGAGACTTTTTTGGTGTAGTCTCGAGTATCGTGCATGAGAAATCGCGTCTCACGCGAGAGTCTTGCAGGTGAATATTCCTGAATGAGCATAAACTTTTCCTACGATCACATAGGAAAGTGACATATATCGCACTGTCTAGTTCTATGGAAAGTGGCCTTTATTCATACGCGTGCGGAAAAAAAACTTATCCGTACGTGAACGGATAAAAAAGCTGTCAAATTGAATGTTGTTGGAATGCTAGTTTATTTACCCCGCAAATTTATGTACATATATGTCAAATGCGTATTTCCTAAGATGATTTGTCCATATACATAATATAATTTATTACTTTTAATTTTTACAAGAATTCAAATAAATAATTAATTCTGAATCACAATATTTATGTAACAAAAACAGTTTCATTTCTGAGGTTCTGTTTCTAATTGTTGTTAGTTGTTAAAATAAATGTTCGTAATATTTTGTGTACCAATATTTATTCTAACTTTTTTATTAAGGCACTCTTTTTCATCGCATGAAAACAATTTTCTGCGCCACTTTCAAAGGTCAGTAATCACTCGTGGGATTGTCTCACTCGGCTTGCGCTCGTGAGACAATGCTTCCCACTCGTGTGAAAAATGTCACTTTCCGCACTAGTTATGTAATATCTTATATTTTGATGAAAATTTATAAGCATAACACCAAGAAAGTTGAAATTCCTTCCCAGTTTGGGTATTCGCTGCTCGTTGTGGATAGTGGTATAGTTCGAATTTTTGAGCGTGCGGAATTGTGCCAAGTTAATTCAAAATGAGCCGATTCAAAAGTTAAAGGAGCGAACTTTTTACTTTAGAAGATGAATCAAATTCCGGTGATTTTTCCAGTGGAACTGAGGATATTTACATAAATTTACATACCCACCTACCAGACAATGTTAGTTTGAGTGATAATGTGACTGAAAGTGAATTGTGGTCTTCGTTAAATAGCAGTTGCTCTTCGTCTTGCACGTCTGCTCGATGTTTGTTATGTCTAAACGACTGGGTGAAAAACAAAAGAAATTGCAACCTTGATGGCTAAGGGCAGTTTTTTACCTTTGATTATTTTAGTTATTTCATTTAGGTATAAAATAATGTTATGTTTTTATTTTCTTCAGTTGTATTACTTTCAAATACATGTTATTTTTGATCAATTGTAATTTTCTCTTCCGAAACTAATATTATAGCAAGTATTCCATCTTGCACTGAAACAATAAGATTATGAATTATGAGATTTCGATACTTTTACGAGACTCTCGTACGAGATAGGTACGAGACAAGACGAGACAGGAGGCTGCGAGACAAGACTGGAGACGAGACGAATCATTGCATCAGCGAGACAAGACTCTCGTCTCGTTGGTCTCGTGCGAACTCCTATCCAATATTTGTTGATTTTAATTATTTGTAAACTGGTGGATATTTTATCATGCTTGTTTACAAAAAAGTACAAGTAAGATAACCGATGCTGACGCACGCTCATTAAAATTTGTATGATGAAAGCACGTATATAACATAACTGTATTTTAGATGCACAATAAGCTTTCCGTAGGTACTAAGCCTGTACAACGTAAAATGGTATAAAAGGTTCGTTATTTCTTATTTACTCACTTCGAAATGAGCTGAGAGCTGAAGGCAGTACCCTGTCTCGTTTAGAAATTTTCGTACCTATACCTCAAGCTGAAAACATCAATTTTTTGAAAATTTTAAAATCTCCAATTCCTCTTAACCAAAATATACACTGTGTACACTTCGCACCACGGGAAACTTTTTTATTATTAATTCTAGGAAAAATCTTTTTCGTCATAAAAAGTTCTGCATACTCTAAAATCTAAAATGTAATCATCAGATATCAACTTTTTTAAATATTATACAAGGTTTCTCAAAAAATATGAATTTTACTCAAGGTAAAGTACCTACCTTTAAATTTGACAATATCGAAAAATGTACAAATAAAAGTTGATCAGAATTCGTATCGTTCAAATATACGATAATATACATTTGAATTGAAAACATTAATTTTTTTTAAATGTATTCCTAAATACAATAATAATGCAAATTTTACTGTAGTTACGTAGCTATAATCTAGATTCCACTGACAAACTAATGAATGTTTGACAGTAATTGTCAGGCAGGACGCGTTAGAATTTCACGCAAATATGGTAACCTTATTAAAAAAATAGAAACAATATTAAACAAGCACAAAACCATTTTTTTTTAAATAAATTAATGGATGCAATTCGAAAGTAGTTTTCAATTCTAATCAACTTTTTTCAATATTGTCAAATTTAAAGGTAGGTACTTTACTCTGGAATAGAATTCATATTTTTTGAGAAACCTCGGTATAATTCTGAAAAAAATTTATATCAGATGATCTCATTTTTGGTTTTGGAACATGCAGAACATTTTATGAAGAATCAGTTTTTTTCCTAAAATTGATAATAAAAAAATTCCTCATATGGTGCGAACTTGAGAGGACACAGTGATATGGTCTATATTTGGTTAGGTTAAGTTTGGACCAGCAGTTTTCGAGTTATTCGACTGCAAACAGTTTTTATCTAGTTTTAGCAGTGCTTGGCCATTCAGAATAACATATTTTTATTATGCCGTTTCATCCCTTCATAATATTATTTGCAATCAAATAACCGTCGCTCTAAATATGGACATTGTAGGTACCAATATAAGCAAAGTCTATATATTATTAAAGAAGTCAGCTCACTCTCTCGACGACCCGAGAATCCCCCTCCTGCCGACACTCACCCTCTCAGCGGCGACAGGCACAGCCGCTGTGTATTTATTGATTTTTTCAGTCCTGTTTAACTTACACGGTGGTGTAGCTGAGCGTTGTATCGGGTGCGCCCAAAAAAGTGATTTTGAATTTTAATTTGTGCGAACGTTATCTGCTGTGTTTTTGATTGTGTGCGATGCCTTCTTGTGGGAATTATTGTTGCGTTGATTTTCAGTGAATATATGATTTCTTTAGAAAATATATTCACTGAAAATTTCAATGATTTATGTGTGCAGGATGATGTAGGAATGAAGTTGAAGACCAAGTTGTCCACTGTAGAATTTTCGCATCCTTGCCCTAACTTCCCATGGGAATACCTAGTGTCCTTATATACAAGGGTGCGAATATATTACACACTCAAATTTGCAAATTCCTCACTAAGGACATTTAGAAAGAATAAGGAACATCCTAAATTGAAAATCTTAAAAAATTTATAAATATTCAAGTATTTATTAATTTTTAAGAATGTTCATGTTATTTTTATTTATTTATCCAATACAACGCTACAGAGTACACTTCAAATGGACTTGACCTAAATAATTGTTCATTTGTATCCGTTTTGTCCCAAGTAGAAGCTAAACTGTGTTATTTATGTTCATTCTGTATTAGTTATTAAGTATTATCCTCGGTATTATCAGATATACGCTCGGAAGTCTATGTTGATGATTTTTTTCAAATCATTCCTCGGTTAAAACAAAATTTCTAAAAAGCTACTTACCAATAATAGTAGCTTTTTTATATTTATATATATATATATATATATATATATATATATATATATATATATATATATATATATATAATTTATATAATTTATATAAGTTTCCAATATTTCTCAAAACAAGAATAAAGTCAACATATTTTCTAATTGCACCCGGTAAATTCCTTCACAAATGAATTCACCATCCGTCCCCTCGTATACTACCAAAAACAGGTGTCGCACATGATTTACGACTCCCAGCAAAAAATGCCGGCGTTTTCCGACGATCAAAAGAGTGAGCAGACTTCTTGAATATATAGACTTTGATATAAGTATATATTTTTGAAAAGAGGAATTTTTAAAATCTCAAAATATACAGGGTATTACGTATATTTTTAAAATTGGCTGATTATGTGAAAGAGATCCAGTTTTGAAATAAGCACCATCAAAATATTTGTATAAAGCCCGAAAAATTCTTTATCAACTTTTTTCCTGTATCTCGGTGAAATAAAATCTGTAAAGGAGTGGTAAATTATAAGGAAAAAACCTTTAGTATACACCATTTTTAATTTATATATACAGATTGCGAAAAAGCTTTTCAAACCATGCAATTTACACAAGTATGACAAGGAAAATATGAGAAAAATAGCTTGAAAGAAAGAGAAAGAATAATTGTTGGTGGTCAGCGAGGGTGTTTACTTATTTCCCGAGGCTGGCCGAATGTTGATTGCCCTCCTGTTTTAACCGCTGTTGTCAGAAGCGCGTATTAATTTGTACAAATGATATTTTTGTCTCGTTATCGTTGACTTTTTTTTGCACTATTAGGTAAAACTAAACAAGTTCATCCGGCAACAGTGTCTATTACAATACTCAACATGATCAGATCACCGAATAATTATTCGGTGACATGATGGGAACATACTGAATACCACCAACTACTGAATTCTCTCTCGCCCCGCCTCATCTCGGGAAATAAGTTATACACCCTCGCTGACCATCCACAATTATTCTCTCTCTCTTTCAAGCTGCTCTTCTCATATTTTCCTTGTCGTACGTGTGTAAATTGCGTGGTTCAATAAGCTTTTTCGCAATCTGTAGGTATATTATTTTTCAAAAGCTTTTTAGAATTTTATTATACAGGGTGGCTATAATTTATTTCATTTCTATATAAATTGGTATCTTCTAAACGGTAACTCCTACTACTAAGTGGATTAATTTAGAGAAAATGCGACACTTTTTAGGCTTTTTTTAAAATTCACTAACTGCGTTGGGAAATTGTTTTCACTTCTTGAGATACAGGGTGATTTATTAAAAACCTGTAAAGACAAACCTTTTTCAAACTATGTATAAAAGGTATTAAAATATATTATTTAAACTATTCTTTGTATAATTTTGTCCAGTACACCTCTGAAACGAATATTTTTCTGGAAATTGCCATTCAAAGATGTTACATTCAAATGACATATAAATATATGCAATATAAAAAGTTGACAGCTTCAGCCCATCCGTTAAATTAAAATCGTATGTTATCAAAAGTTGATAGATATTATTCAAAAATATTGCCAACAATACAAATTTAGATGCCTATGACCTGTCTTGAGTGCCTAACAATAACACCTTTCCTTTATTCAAGAGGTGAGTTAATCCACTGAAGAGCGGCTGGTACAGAACAAAGTTATTCTCAGTAATGCACTTAACGTCTTCGAATTTTGACGATTCCCTTTTTTTTTAAACAAATAATTAGTTGAATATTAATAATAGTTTTGGAATTTGTAATGAAAGGGACTTAAGGTGCTTGAAGACGTTGATGTTCGTGACAACTTTATTAGATAGATAGATGAGGGTTATACCAAACGTTGACAAAGATATCTAAAAAAAGGATAGGTACATGTATCTACGAGTTAAACTGCCTTTATGACGTGTTTATAGACAAGTTCAGTCTAAGGTCAGTGTAGCTAACAAAAATTGTTTTTTTTTCTTACAAGAATGACAGTTAAGGTCTACCATTCAAAACATTAGATTTTTGAATATTTTTTATCATTGCGAACATTTATATTGCTTTATTAAAATAATGAATACGCCCCAAATTTAAACTGACTTATTAGCTGAATAGGTACTCAATATATCGGTAGCCAATAATTTTAGGAACTCTTGTCATGTCACCATTTCTTTTCTGTTACCTATCTGTCATTTATAGTTATGGCAGATGTCAGTGGGAAAAGTAATTAGAACAGAAATACTAACAACAATCTAATCGAAAATGGACATAGACACAATTAAACGAATATCAACAAAAATAAATATATACTGACATTTAACACAACTAGTTACAGATAACAGAAATGAAATGGTGATACTACAAAAGTTCCTAGAATTATTGGCTACCGATATGTTATGAGTATTCAGCTAAAAAGTCATTTTAAATTTCAAGATTTACGCTTTGGGGTCGTATTCATTATTTTAATAAAGCAGTATAGATGTTCGCAATGATAAATAACATGCAAAAATAATATGTTTTTGAATGGCAGACCTTAACTCTCATTCTTGTCAGAAAAAACCACTTTGTGTTGGCCACACTGACCTTAGACTGAACTCCTCTATTGTAATATGACTCCAAACTAATTTGTGCAGCCGCCATTGTAAATTAGGCAATCGTCGTTAAAAACTATCGAAGCTGGTTTTCTATTCAATTGCTTATGGATCTGAATCCCTCCGAAATAATTTGGTTGTCAGTGTATAAAGTTATATTCGTTACTCTTCACAACATCGTATATTTCTTTATTTGCTCGATTTCTATAAGAATAGTAGTAATTATTCTATTCCATACAGAATTCTGAAAGCGACCAAATTTTGCTGATGTCATGCCACACCATTAGTCACAAATTCGAAGCAGTGGTGAAATATTCTTAGTTGGAGGGTTGAAAAGACCTTGTGTTGCAGTGTTGGATAATATGGCAAAGAAAGAGGCATCTAAAGTGGCAATAATTTAAAAATATATAAGTATATATATATGAATAGCCAAGCTATTGTAATATCATCTGTAAAAATTTTGTAAGTGGAGATGGTTCACAAGTCTTATAGAGACGATTCTTTACGTGTGACATTGAAGACGTTTCCAACAAAATATATTACAGTGTTTTCGTCTTAATTACTGAAACGAAGATATATATAGTATACCTATAGTACCTTTGGATATTCTGAAGTCTTGTATTTAGAAGATATACTCAAGTTAAAGTTACCTAAATAAAAAAAGTAGGTATTAAGCTTGAAGTTAAAATATGAAAGAGCTCAACCTAACTTAACCTTAACCAAACTGAAAACTTTGTTATTGCGGTATATGAAAGGAGCTAAACTATGTATTTTTATCTAGAATCGTCACTCCAACGATAGAATGTATGTAATTTATAAAATCTCGATTTAAAGGAATTGAGCTGTTGAAAATATCACGATTTAATTTGGAAAATCAACCCTATCTACAAATAAAAATCTAAGTTCAATTGTCATGTTTATTTTTATTTTGTCATTTAAATTGATGCTATTATAAATTATTAAAAACGATGTAGAATGAAATAACATAGCACTAGTGTTTAAAATGCGTCACAATGAGTCACAACTCGTTTATCTTGTGCTTCTTAAACGCCACATCAAGTGTATCTTGTGTAATTTATATTTAATATTCCGTGATAGTTCTGTATCATCTGATTTCTACAACTATTATAAACTTGTATTACCAAAAATATTTTCCGGATGCCACTGGTTTATGGATTTCAAGTTAATTGTTGCGTTATTATTAATCTATATCCTAAAAACGATATGCGAGATGCATTCTCTTCCATTTTTATCTATTCCATTCCCAGTCTTCAGAAATTTCTAATGGAGTCTAGAACGCATTAAAGAGTGTACGTCTTGTCTCTATTTTATATTATATTACTTACCGAAGTATATGATTTATATAATAGAAGTTAATTGATCATTCGTAATGACACACCGCTGACATATTAAATCGTAACTTTAAGAGTTTTAAATAGAATTTAAATAAGAAATACGTACACTCTTTCCAAAGGGAACAAAATTTAATGCCGCTGCGAAAGGGATATTAAGTTAATTATTATTTCATTATAAAATATAAAAGCAAAATAATAACGACTACATATCTTCCGCAATCTTGCCTTTTTCATTTTTTCAGTTAGTCTCCGTTGTAGAGCTAACTTTTAGTAGGTCTATTCTTTCGAAATGACAATGACAATGTAATTTCGGTTTATCAATGACATAGCCACAATATTCAGATCTTTCTTCGTTTTTCTACTCCAGCCCTTCCTGCCATGGTTGAGTGTTCTAAGTATTATTTTTATATCCCTTGACAGACTAATTTCTTTAGTGTGAAAATGACTTAAACGAAAATCGGAAAGCTCCAAGAACTGCTTATGAAGAAGCTGCAACAGTGGAAGTATAAGCATATGACTAGGAAATGAGCTTTAGGCAGTTGAAGGAGAATGTTAGATCTGGAAAGGTTCCTGCTCAGTGGGATCCTGCAGCAAATAGCTATTCCAAATTCAATTATTTTGTATTGTCTAGTCTGAAGATTAATTGGATGTTTTGAATGATAAAATCTGCAACTATTGTCCTTTTAAGAAGTAGATTAAAAAAAATTACACTAAAAGATCTTTTCTCTTAATCTATTATATACTGTTTTAGTAGTATCAATTTATATTAACAGTATCTATTAATATACCTATGTTTTTATGAATATCTACTAAATGATTTGGTGAAGGTACGAGACCAAATATTCGTTCAAAGAAATACTCCGTTCACTTGAACTGAATCTTTGTACGGTTTCCCATGTTATCTAGCTCCATTCCAGAAGCTTTATGTCTTCAATATAAGTTACAAGTTTGACTGGGGGGATTTTGATTAGTTATAAATAGAGTCCAGTGGCCAAGACGGTGTCTCGAACCCAATCAGCCTAGTGGAGTATCCCTTGTCTAATGCTCCACTCTTATGCAATCCGTTGGAATTCCACAAAACAGTTCCAACCTGTGAAGGCTCCCTTAGAACCTTCTTCAGGCAAGCTGGTCCGCCATTCCATTACCTGAAATCCCTCATGTGCCAGCATCCTTATAATAGACACTGTGTTGTCTCTAGCTAGCCTGTGTATGTTATTGGGGTAACATTCATTGAGACCTAAAAGAGATATTTCGCCCCCTTACTTTTTCTTAGTTCCTGAGAAAAGTATCAGAGACTCGTAGCTTCTTTAGGCCTATTTTCCGGAGGAATTTTAGTATGTCTGTGGGGTTTAGTTTAGGTAATTGTCCCACTTTCATCCAGTAGGTAGGTAGTCTTAGGTGTTGTGCCCTAGGATTCTGAATTGTTATGCAAATGAATGGAGGTTTTTTCTTCCATATCCCAGAGTCTATATTCTTCTTCCTTCACTATTTTAAGGTATTTCTGGAGCATATTCAGGCGACAACGTCCCATTAGGATCTCTGTTAAAACTCTTAGTGCACTTTTACTTTAATTAAGGCATTCATATATGATTTTAAGAGGTTGTAGTCACCCAGAAGTATCTTTTATTGTCTAAGCCGTACTAGATCTCTCTAATGGTCGAATCTTCTCTTTTTTCGGCTTCGCCAAGCTGATACCGCGAAATAATTCTGGCCAAAAAGTTGTTTCAGTCATTATCATTTATCATTATTGAGCAGGGCATACTTTCATATAGCGTGAACTTCCGTTTAAAAGATACTTGAGGATTTTCCCGAACTTTTGCGGAGTGTTTGGTTTTTGGTCCACACACTCCTATCACAGTTCCATTGCTTTTGAACCGTCTATGTAGCATTGAATATCACTCTTCCCAAATATGGTATCATTCTTTCTTGTTTCTTAATTTCGTATCAAGTTTCTATGAAAAAATATACTTTTTCATCATACTATCTTGTGGTATTTCCCAGGTTTGCTAACCTGTTAAGGCGGATTTCACCATGCTAGACCTAGTTGCTGGATTGCTGATAGCTTAAAGCAGAGCCTGGCTGTCAAAAATTATTTTAATTTTTTGATGTTATCATCAATACAGGCCATAGCTAGCGTCTCTGCTTGAAACACTGACGTATATCGACCAAGGCTAAAGAACATTATTTTTCTAGTTCCGTTTATTCAAGCCCCAGTGCCATGGCTTGTTTTTGAACCTTAGGTAAACCAAATTATTCTGAAGAATTACCCAAGTAGAAATAGCACTAAATGTATTTGATATAGAGAAGATTACAAAATCGAATAAATTAGAATTACAAATATCTAACCTCAGTTATTAATGATGCGATCATATTATTCTCATTACATCCAGTTACCTTTAGTTATCAGTTATGTAGCAACATATTCATAATAACCCAAACAATAATATAAAATATATATAAGTTACGTACTTTATCTAACCATAATGCAAATAACCTTTCGCTAAGATACAAACCTCATGCAGTTTTATTTATTTATTATAATAAATTGTTGTTATCTGTGATGGTTGGGAGTAGACAATTTGATATGAAATAATAATAAGGAGTTATTTTCAATTAAGTAACCCGAGGCAGATGTATTTTGAAGGTTGTATTTCTTTAATACCCGAAACCATGACGTAGCATTTTTCAGTGGGATGTTTCAATTCTTTTTGAAACGTTAACCAAAGTTAATTTTCACATTTTTTAGGTAACGCCAAAAAATTTTGTATAAGCTTCTACCTGCGCCTTTGATCTGAGCGAAAATTAGTTTTTTCGTCCTACACATACCATCACTTAACTTAAATAATAAAACACTAAACATCAACTTTTGTTTATCTTATCTCCAAGAAAAATACCTATATAAATCGATTTAAATCTAAGAGGTGATGCTAGTCCGTACCTAATACCTAGGCTTATATAACATTTGGAAGTAAACCAAAGCAAAACAATTCTTGCATCTAAAATATATAGTTGGTACTGTAGTGTGACACAAAAATAGAAAAAATTACTTAAAACATACCTAATATAATAATATATTAATGGTAATAATGGAAGAGCAAAAGAAATGGCCAAGATGGGCGTATTCTACGGCTACTGTATTGATTATAAGAAGGCGTTCGATAAAGTTTGTCACTAGAAACTAATGGATAATATATGTTTCGGATTTACATAAGAGATTATGTCCCCAAGATTTTTCACCAACAATGATTTAAAATGAAAATATGTACAACTGATCCAATACACGGATTCCAAAATGAATAGAGTGGGAACAGTTAAAATTATTTTTTTTTACAGAATTCACAATGCATCATACGATTTAAACCATAAATGTAATTTGTTATTTGAAGATATATTCAAGGAGATGCAAACTTCAAAAACCTCAGAAAGGCAAACCATGGCATATAGCGAAGGTCCATTCGAACAAAAAGTAGTAAATTGTTTAAGCAGTAGGAGAAGTAAGGTATTTAGGCATATATTTAATGGAAAAATCAGAAGGGAATGTTATTTTGCTATTTTTCTATATCTATACACTGTGTCCTCTCAAGTTCGCATCATATGGGAAACGTTTTCATTATCAATTTTAGGAAAAAACTTATTCGTCATAAAATGCTCTGCATGTTTCAAAACCTGAAATAAAATCATCAGATATCTATTTTCTTTCAGTATTATACGAGATTTGTCAAAAAATATTATTCTACTCAAAGGTAAAGTACCTACCTTTAAATTTGACTAATATCGAAAAATGTTATTATAAAAAGTTCATCAGAATTGAAAACTACGTTCAAATATGCAATTGCATCCAATAAAAAAATAAGTTTTTTGCTTGTGTTATACCTATGGTTTCTATTTTCTTTTCATATACAAAAGCCCTCAACCTCCAATTTTGGTACATATCCGTCAGAAAGCGTTAAAGTTATTGTAAAAAACGAAAATTAAAATTTCATGTTCAACAACTCTCTTAATATCAACATTTTATTGAGGCTAGTTGGCTTAAATTGCAATATTTTGAAGTGAAGATTGTACTATGTTTAATTACTTAAGGATCACCCTGTATATTTCTATATCTCTAAGTGTATCGAGTTTCCGTTGACTCTATAGATACTCCATGATTTTGTTTTATGATAATTATTACTCCGTAATAAACTTTGTTTTACACGGACTTTATCTTTTCCAACAATTGCAAAAATTTCATAAAATTTTTTTGATGGGCCAGCCCTATACTGATTTTCGTCTGCGCAAAGTCTGGTAAGGTGTCCCCGTAAAGTGGTCACTGAATGATTTGTATTTGTATTGTTTACTATGTCTATCATCATGATCCTCACGAAAACACCAAAGTCTGAAAAGTCATACTAACTTGCAGTAGGTTTATGTATTAAAAGTTCCGCTTGTTTGTTCAAGTATTACTTTGAGAATTTAGTTTGAATGGAATTGAGAATCTGTTTATAGTAAATGGAGATCTTCAGATTAAAATCGTATGTATTTAGACTGTCCACAATCTCTATATAGTAGGTACACTTATTGTTGTAATTTTTTATAATGTCTTGATACGTAGAATGTAGACAAAGGAAGATATACTGTTAAAATATTTCCCGTCAACCGTATACGTATGCGTTTTCGAGCAATAATAATGTACATTACCTAAATCATTTATTAATGACCCCTATTAATGAACGATTTACTATTAACCAGCCAAACATAAAACTGAATTCTAGTATAGAATACATCTATAGATTTTTCCACAAAACTTCGGTGACCTTCCTTGGACATCTCAATGTCATGATTTATTTTTGACTGTATATGACTTGCCTATGAAACAAATAAATATTGCTGAGAATGCAGATGGCATAGTCGATGGAAAAGTTTTGTATCCCTAGAGTAGAGAGGGTGAGTATAGGCTCACAGCACTTAGACCATGCGTGACCCATTGTACATCCTCCCGAGCTGTCCTCCTATATAGGTCATCTTCCATTCTGTCCTTCCCAGAAAGGTGGACAGATTATTATGAGACATCTCCTTCATATCGGCAGGTGTAGGCCAAAACTCACTGAACACACATTATATTTTTTTATTGACGATAACACCGGACACTCACATAAGATATATGCCTGACGGTTTCATCTTCCCACATCCTGCATTGAGGTGTGTCCACTAGCCCCATAGTATGGACTATGGAGGTTTTTCCTTAGTTGACAGTGGACAGTCAGAAATCCTAATACTGTTAAATGTAGGTTTTTCCTGGTTATCGCCAAATATTTCTTCAGCGTCATCGTTTCCAAACAGGATCAGACACTGGCAAAAGACATCGTTCTTCTGTTGATTATAATATAGATTTCTTGCCAAAATTTGCTTGTTTTATATTTCAATGCTAGGTATTAGGACATAGAATTAATCTTTTATGATTTTTTTAATAGGTATCTATACTTAGTCAATTTTATAAATACGTTCATATTATACGACATTGTTTGTAGAATTTTATCATATTTTCGAATACTTAGTTTATACTTTGCATTTTGCATGAATTTCGATAAAGCATTAGGTATATTTTATTAAATAGTTTTGCTAAACTCTGCATATACAACCATATTATTATTCCTTAATTCAATAGAATAAATAGACAAGAAACAACACAAAAAGATAAGTAGATTGTAGGATATTATCATGGAAAATTAGCATATAAATTTATAGAAAAAATACCTATATGTACCTATAAATGCGTAAATGGAATGTAGAAAGAAATAAAATGAACAAACGAAGCCGATTTTCGATGGCAAGTTTAAGAAAAAATTACTGAAAATCTGCAGTTAGTTGTGTATAGGCCTACCTGTATGTATGTTTTAGGTAAAAGCATCTACTGAGGTCTGATAATGATATATAAACAATTGAAGGTAGCGAGGGATTATATTTCTGATATATTATAGTTATAAATAAATATATATGTATCGACTCACCAGTTTCTGTGTCGATGGTGTAATTAAAGCCAGACCAAGGATCTTCTTCTTTTTCTTGCTTTAAGAAACAAACAAACATCAAAATTTCGAAAAGAACAACTTAAATTAGACAAAATGAGTGCTTAAACAAAAAATCACATTTTACCACGATTTGTTTGAAAGAAAGTATCGGTAACCTATATTAATAGTGGAAATGTGAAATGTAAATGATTTTATCATCAATTCTTATTAGGCTGATCCTATAATTTAAATCATGAGTGAAAGTATACATCCAATTTATTCTTTATAATTAACAAAGTATTCAATAATTATTTCAAACACTTATATAGGTATCTATACTAAGTTGAAAATGGAATTTGATTAAAATAAAAAATTGTCGTGAACACACCTTGTGTGAAACTTGACTATGAAAAAGTCAAATTCCTTTTTACAATTGCTGAATTATGCAAATTTCTTACCTTGATGGATTCCTCATTAATCGCCTGAAGAGTCTTGATTTTTTCCAAATCGTCATCTTTCAAATCAATTGACGAAGTGGCGTCGTCCGTTTCGATTTTAATTTCTTCTTTTTCGGGCTTAGGAACAATATTATCTACAGTGAAACCAAGATCGACATCTTGTTTCCACAAAACTTCTATTAAATCCATATCCTGAAACAAACAATAATTAAAATTACCTACTTTTCCCACATTTTGAAGAAAAATACAATATATAGGTAGTACGAATGGAATGAAGTTAGAAAAACAATGAATTTGTAAGTGAACAAAGTAAGAAATCGAGTTTTTTAATAGGTAAATTTTTTTCAAAGTACCTACAATTTAAAAAAAACTAGGTAAAACGGCAGGGACATGAATATTTTTAGGATAGTCATATCAACCGTTTCTCTAACTTCTCACTTTCGTACCTATTAATCTTAACGATTATCATGTTATCAATAGTAGGTATACCTAGTGGATTTAATTCATTTCAACAAGCAAACCATTTACCTCCCATGGAATATTATCTTATCTATATTGGGTAAGCAATATACATTTTCATTTATTATTGTTCTTGTTCATTTATAGTTAATATTTGGTTATTCACAGCCGCTTTGTTACAAAGTAGAAAAAAAATGTATACAGCATATTAATTGAAGAATTCCATATCAAAAGTTCAAAGCTCCAAAGAAGAGCCGACAAAATCGTGCATTAGTCCTGCAGGTTGGGAGGAGCGTCAAAGACAATGGGTGTAGAAAGAGATCGACATAGGGGAGCGGATGAAGAGATGGAGGCAGAGCATCGAACGTAAAACGCAACGAAGGACCACTCCTCGACTCCCGCTAAGCGCTCTGTGCTTCGCCATCTTGTTGACCAGCGGGATAGTCGAGAATACGCTGTTTATAGGCGACCCTCTGCCCGGTCGTTTTTTAAAATATAGCCGTGATTAGATACAGTGGCGTACCGAATTAAGAGCTTTTTTTGAAATAAATGCCAATTTTCCAAAGTTACCTACCTACTTGAAATAATACCTATACCTACCTAACAATAACAGTAACTTTTCAAAGCATTTTGACATAATGTCAATTTTAATTTTAGCAAATTTAAACTAGAGCACATTTTTTTGGAAAAAACCACACATTTTGGTGTGGAGTATTCCAGAATAAAGTGGTTGGACAATTCTATGGCCTCTGAATACCTATCTCCGACCTAACTATCTAATAATGCTTCCAGACTGAATATTTTTTATGTACTTTTTTCCCGGTGACTTTTCTCATCGCCAAGCACATTCTCCATTCAGTCGCACTGACATATAGGATGTGCTCTGTAGTTTCCTCTTCTAGGTGACAGAATCTGCACTTGGTTAGTTAGTCTGTGAATCCCATTAGCTTTGTGTGCCTAATTAAACTGACAGTACCTACCCTGTTAACATACTTACTATATATACCTATATTTGACAGTTTTTTTATCTTTGCTTATTAGATCTGCCGTAAAAGTTGACGAATATAGTATGAAACATTTCAGACTACTTACTTCTTTGCACATGATTTTGATTGACAGTAGCCAAATCTCGGTGTTCAACGTTTTCAAACAGGATCACATGCGGTTGATTTGATGGGTAGGTACGTTCGCATGGGAAGGTATAGGTACATTTTTACTGAGTAACTTGACATAAAATGTTCCTTATATTATCTTATGCGAAGAAGACCTCTTATGGTTTTTGATATACGTAATGTTATAATGAATTCGAAAAATCAGGACTAGAATCTACAACAACATATCTACCTATATTCTTGAAATGAAGTTTATCAAATACAAGTCTTCAAAATTTAATGAATACGACAACTTGATATTCCGAACATTCTTTTGTTAGGTAGGTACCTACACTTAAACAAGATTTTTTAATGATTTTTGTTCGATGGATTTATAATACAGGCGTGTCTACAATCCTCTTGTTCTGATAAGGCAGGGGCCTGCTTTTTCAGTTCTGCTTGATTAAAGTTGAAAAAGTAAGGCGGCAAAAGCCGCTTGAACTTTTACCCAATCCCGATCGAATATAAGGACGGTCGATCTAACAATACAGAATGAACGAGACGACTATTACGAGGTATCATTTATCACATGTCACCGCTTACAAATACGAGATAGAAACAGAGGCGTAGCTGCCGAGCATACATATCCCCCCTGCGCCTAAAATACTTAAGAGATTGATTAAATTTACCTTCATCATAAAATTCAGATAAACTACCACTATAGGTATAGTGACAAAGCCGCGGTGGTACCATAGACACATTTTTTTGCCATCCTCCTCTTACTAATACTTTTTTTTATCATATAGGTGGCTAGAGTTCCGTATACGACCATTTGAATTTTTTGATGAAACTCGGCATTTAGTTAGATCATGTAAAGACCTTCTCAATGATATACAGATTGCGAAAATTACATTCGAACCATCGTATTACACAAGAACGACAGAAAAACAGCTGAAAGAGAGAGAAAGATAATTATGCGCGGTCATCGAGGCGTGTATTTAATTCCAGCTAGGGTGTGGGTTGAATTCCCGATACTGACCGATGCTTCTGACAATAGCGGTTAAAAATGTTGAAATAGGGGGGCAATGAGCATTCAGTAACTCTCGGGAATACGTTTACACCCCTATAAGGTGAAACAAAAAGTGATAACCGTGCCCAATTATTCTTCCTCTCTCTTTCATATATCCTTGTCGTACTTGTGTAATCCGACTCCTGGTTCCGATGTAAATTTCGCAATCTGTATGTGTACCTACCTAAATCTATAACATTTTGCGCGGAAACGTTTCGGTGCAGAGATTCAGCATTTCAAAGTTAGAATTTTTGTATGAGTTATTTAAGCTATTCCTTCGGCCATCCTGGTCAATTAATGTCCTTGCATTGAATATTAATTACGTATTGAAATAGGTATTGATTACCGTCTGTAAATATCATAAAAGAAAGGTTAGGTTATAGGTTTAATGCGCAGTTCAACCTTTTTATCTTTTATTCGATTTTTCTCCTATTGAAATCATTTAGGTAGGTAGGTATACCTATTATATATCTGATTATTTTCGAGTGCCGTTTTGTTTTCCTTAATTCTTTTATGTAAATTTTGCGATTAACATAGTACATAACATAGCGATTAACAACGGATTATTTTTAGAAATTTGCATTAAAATTGGGCTACTTGAAGTTTCTAAAACCCTATAATCTAAAGGGCCAATCGACATCTAACTTTAAAATGCTATATCATCACAACAGAATGTTTCCGCGCAAAATGTTATAGGTACCTATATCATCATTGAGAAGGTCTTTACATGATATAACTAAATGCCGAGTTTCATAAGAAATTCAGATGCATGCTCGGATACGGAACTCTTACCCTGAATTGTTGTTTTATTTATAATTTCATATGCGTTTTATAAAAAGCGGCCAAATTGCCAAATTTTCGTTTACCTACTTTCCATTTTTTGCATAACCATATTATAAAATACTAATACGTTACCTAATTACATTGAATATAAAATCTTTATACATTATAGATAATGTACCTACTAACTTTTCCAATAAATTGTTTATAAAATAATTGTGATAGGTATACTTATCTATATGAGTTTTTAGGAACTGGAAAATATATAACAAACTTTTGTAATAGACAATTTTGTATAGAACTTTATTTTTTTGTTTGATCAGAGTAACAAAGAGCGGTGGAACCGTTCTGGGACCATAGGTAACCCAAAGGTCTGTGGTTCGATACCACGCTCTGCCGAGATTTTTATCGTTTTCTCTAAGCTTGCTAAGTTTTATATTTCTATTCACTCACCACTACCAAACTTTCAATCCTACTTTAAAAAATAGCACGCGGCCAGTTTTTCAATACTGATGTACCTACCGATATTATATATATACCTACCTTTCTTCAATCATTTTCCTGCACCCTCTCGATAAATTAAGATTACTACTATTTTGCATGCATGAATTATTAATATAGGTAACTGGTCACACTTGGGTATTATTAGGTATATCAAATGAAATAAAAATACCGAAACAGACCCAAATACCCAAATATGTTTTTGTATGATTCCATAGGTATTCCAAATGTTATGAAGGACTAGTACTATAATTGACCAATACAGTTAGCCCTGCTACCATTGTAATTTTTAGTTGAATTTCTCTATTAGTGGTTAACAATTTTTTTTATTATCAACCTAGGTCAATAATGGATAAATTCAAATATTTTGAAAATTCCTAGGTAGGTACCTACTAGTAGTTAAAAAACACTTGTGCGACATAATTGTGTATACCTACCCAGGAGATTGTCTTCAACATATTTGCTGCTTGAAATCACCTATTAATATAAAATTATTATAGAAAAATGCCATTAATGCGTTCATAATGTATCGAAAACTGGCAGTGTACCTACTAGTGTCAGTCAGGCGACAGGGTAAACGCTACTCTGAAATTATTTTTTAATCTGCAATTATGAATAATTTTTCACAGCATAATCCAAAATATTTCTTACTATATTTTTCATCAATTTTAATACAAAATGACATCACCAATTATTTTTTATTCAATGCCAACAAATAGTAAAGTTCTCACATCCACTTAATAGTAAAATAAAAGACCACGTTTTTTTAGTTCCATCTGCGCATACCAAAAAAAAATCATTAATTTTAAGTCGGTGGGTTAATAATCAAAGAATTTCATGAAAATGAGCGGGTCCCGGGGCCGAAGCTTGTAAAACATCGATATATTATTGCTGTCAGAGCTCAGAGGCCTGTTGTGAACGGCTCGTTGAAAAGTGCTCTGCGATTGGTCAGAGTTGATTATGTCGACGGGTTAGCTTTTTTTTCTAAGTCATGCTTGATATCTCGAACAACGGACACTCAATGCGGTTGGTGTGTATGTTCTCTGATAATTTGACCTCCAAGGATCAAACGTCGGACCATGCCGGACCACGATTTATATCAGAGGCGAAATCGTCGTTTATGGTCAATTCTTCCACTTAATAATCACTTGATTCTACACATTCACTAGGCAGGTGCAAGATGAGTTGTCATCAACTTTCTCTATTTGCTATCTGATACCTAAGTAGCCAAAATTATTTATTTGAATCAATAGCACCTATAAATTTGTTCATAAAATTTTGTTCCTGTATAACAACTTTTTTGCTTATACTTTTGCTTTTTTAGGCATCGACTTTTTCCAAAACACAAATTTCCTGATTCCCACATTAAAATAAAGATTCACTTATATTTCCACTACTTTGTTTTTTGGGAACCAATTATTGTTGTATTTTTCGTTAGTCGACACATTCTAAGTTTGGATAAAATTTTACATAAGGGAATTCAATGAAAAGCGAAGAAGAATTAGAATAGGTAGATATATGAATAATTTAGATGACATCGTAAAACCCGCATACAGACAAACAACAAACAAAAAAGAACCAATTTATTTATGGAATGAGTTGTTAAAATAATTATAGTAAATTTCATGAGGTACCTACTCGAAGGGAATTTATATAAGAAAAATTACATTTTTCAAAATATTCCTCATGAACACTTTTGCACAGGATTGAACCAATTTGTATTTTTTCAAGGCTAGGTACTCGAAAAATATGAATTAAAAGCATCAGACAACAAAAATATTTATATTGCAAAGTTTATTCTAGATGTGCGAGGATAAGACCGGCCATAACATATGGCCAAGATTTGTCAATAGACAAGTTCTATAAAAGGGAATTACTGCCAACATAACGAACAAAAAAATACTGAAATAGGCTAGTCGCATATAAAGGAAGTGGTTTTTCCGATCAATTTTAGGGTTTTCTTATGTTTTGAGTCCCTTTACTACTCGTGTTGTACCCGAAAAGTTTTCAGAACTATTTAGCTTGGGGTATTTTATATCTTACAGTTGACGAAAAACTAATGACAACTGTCAACACATATTTGTTTTTTCTCGATGGTATTTGCAATGATAAAAGCAGATCAGAGTCTCACAAATCACCAACAAAGGTAGAATAAAAATTAGTACCAATCCAATATAACTACCAGAAACACAAACAAAGCCAAACAAATATGACAGCTGACATTAGCTTTTGTCAACTCTAAGATGCAAAATACGCCAAACTAGAAAGACCTCAAAACTTTACGGGTACAACATGGATGGTATGAAGGGACTCATAACATATAAGAAAAACCAAAAATTGATCGGAAAAACTTCTTCCTTATGCGACTTACCTTTTTCAGTATTGTTTTGTTCATTATTTTGGCAGCAATTTCCTTGTATACAACTCGTCCATTACATGTATACCTATTATACGTATATAGAAACTCAACTTCAAACTATATATATTTATAACTTAAAATATTCATTTAGGTACTGTAAATGATTTACAGACATTTTTTTTATCTGCAATGTAAAGAATAGCTGCAAAATTTCGTTTGGTTACCGAAAGTTGCGAGTGTTTGTCAAGGGTCGAACATCAAAAAGGCGTGAGTATATCATCAGCGGTGACCTCCTCCGAGGTTTTGAATTGGGCCTGAACCGGACCTCTACCGCAACCACTCACCTGTCCGTTTTATTTCCATTGTTCTGCCTCGCCTTTACTTTTAATTAATTATTTGTAAAAAACGTGCTGGCGTCGGTGCCTATGACATGTTGTTGAAGCGATGAATTCTACCTGGGTAACAGCGTTGCCAAACTCTAGGTTTAAACGTCTAAAAATTGCCCTTACAGAAAATAATAATTCTATGCAAATATCTATCATGAAACGAGTGGATATTTAAAAACCATGGTCTCTTATTACTTTCAACTGGAAGACAAAACATAGGTTAGGTTTTATGTGAGTGGGGCCTTCTCGCCACCTCCACTGCAACCTTTGTTAGGTTTATTGTGACTCACCCCTAGGGATTACAATTCACCCCACAAGCCTGTCTTTCTGACGAAGTCCATGGTTGTATTATTTTGGTGATACTTTTTTGAAGTCGTTTGGCTCCTAGGGACTAAAACCGAATATATTATACCACCTTACCTTGCTCAAGGCTGTACATGAGCATAGTATATGCTCCACAGTTTCGTCCTCCAAATTACAGAACCTACAGTTCGAGGTCTGAGCCATCTCTTCTTTAGGTGGTAATTTAGTCAACAATATCCTGCAAGCAGTCCCGGCAGAATGCGTAGGTTTGTTCTTCTCCATTCCAGGATCGGCTTATTTTTGGTATTCGAAGTGTAGTGTATGAACGCCTTCGAGTGAGAGAGCCCCGGTATGTCTGCCCAGTACGTGTGGGTTTTCCTCTTCGCCCAAGTAGCTATATGACTGATCTAGCAGTGCATTCTAAGCAATGCCAAAAAATGGTTTAGGTCAGATAAATAATGTATCTAATACCTTTTTGGTCGGTCTCCTCATTGCTCCCCATTCCTCGATGCGCCGGCACCCAAGTCAAAATGACTCTGTTTTTCTTGCCTAGCTTTTTAAGGAATTGTAAGCAGTTATATACCATCTTATATTTTATCCTGTTTGAGCTCAGTGCTTTAAGAGCATCAGCTCTCTTGCAGCCAGTTCCATGGCGTATACCTCAGCCTGAAAGACGGTAGCTTACCTGCCCAGGTTGACTGTGATTTCTGCTCTGGGTTTCCTGAAGATCTGGCTCCAGCCCTGTTTCCGGTTTTGGATCCGTCAGTGTAGATCACGTAGTCCGTTTCTAAGAAGGAGATTTCTTCGCTATCACATTGGTCTCTCGAGGGAATGGGGACCTTAAAGGGCTTGTCCACGTGGAGTTTTGCGACAGAAAGATCAGAGGGCATCACAAGAATGTGGTGATTTTATATTTCCCTAAGCGATCCCTCAGACAAAACATACACTGATCCGTATCTAATAGGTACCTACTTGTCTAGTCTAATAAGTTAGTGAATGTTTGAAATACTATAGGCCAAAAAAAGATGAAAGTTACCCTTTCACGTTTTACAATTTCTTACATCTGATTTCTGGTGTACAGGTGGTATAAACGATGTAGAAGACGATATGATGGTTTCCAAAGTGAAAAATTAAATCTCACATTGTTAAAAAGTCAAATAATAGTTGCCATTGTAACAAAAAAACTTTTTCTTCAAAAATAATTATGTGTTGTAGTATTGCGAAACTTAATAGTGAGAGGTACTGATAAAAATGATTTAAGCCGGGAAAACACATTGTTCTGATTCTACGCCACGCCATGCCACGCCATCCGATGCAACGTCAGAAAGATCTTACATCGCATATTTATATATTGTGTGTACACTGTTCTAATGCAATCCCATTCCTCGACTCGACTCCATCCGACATGGTACGAATCCCCTATTGCCTGATTTTCATCATATGATATCACGTCGCGTGGCCCCGCGATGTAAGGTGTAGTGTGTACGCGAAGGCGAAGGCATCATATGAAAGAATGGCAGCAAAAATCGATGAAGTTTTATTAATTGAGTTGATTCGGAAGCGTGTCTTTATAATATGAAAAGCAAGCAGTATAGAGACCAGAATATGAGGGGAGAAGCTTGGGAGGATGTACCCAACATTTTCTTCTTTGTCTCCGTTCTAATAACAGTAAAGCTGATGCTGCACATTCTATAGTTCTTCTTCCCACTCATCTGAGGAACTATATTACTCGCCTTAGTGTCTGTCTCATTTTCTATCATTATGTAACGTAAAATATCATAAAAATGACTTTTGAAAACGAGTAAGTCTCTTTTCACTCTCTTTTCACTGTGTAAGAAATCTGAAATATCCGAATTTTCGAGGTGAAGGCAACACTGTTTGTTATAAATCTATCCTATTCATTTTAACTCTCCTGTTAATCGGATACTAGAGGAATGTTTTCAAAGATGTTCGCGGCGTGTGCAGTCAACGAAAACGATAATGATAATAAAAATATTGAAGCAATACAAAGGTCGTTTACAAAAGAATAGGTTTATTTGAAGCAATAATAACGATTAAGTAAAATAACAAAGAATAATTAAATTTGTTAAATTCTAAAAATTGAAAAAAAAACTAATCAAACATATTGAAATATTGAACAGTAGGGGAGCGAGGGGCTTGTTGTAACAGTTTTCATCAAAACTAATATATCTTGAATTCTATTGATGAATACTGTAACTCTTCCTCTACCAAATCAAGTAAAAATAATACCATAACTATTGGTCATTATTTTACAATCAATTATTTTCTATAAGAAGTGCGGTGTTACAACTTACCTCGTGCTTGGGGCAAGTTGTAACATCTACCGGGGCAAGTAGTAACGACAAAAAAAACGACAATAATACCTCTAATTATTTATTCTTTGTTTTTTTTTAAATTGACACCTTTCTAAAGTAAGTATTACGTAATTCTTATCAAAAATCAACTCAAATACATTTTTTTTAGTAATCAACAATTAAAAATTAAGTAATTAACAGTTTTATTTAGTTAAACACTACTTATAATCATCATGGCACTTTTAAATCAAAGTAAGTAATTAAATTATTCAAGGTATGCTCGTAATTATCTCTTCTCAATAGCTATCTAACAAAGTATTATACTTATGTAAGAATCAACATTTGGTGGCATGTAGTAACACGTTACAACAAGCCCCGGGATTTTGTTACAACTAACCCTTTGGTATTATTTTCAACATTTATCAAGATAACTATTTAAACAATTTAGCAATCATAAAAACTGTTACACATTATCAGAGATAGATAAATTTGAATGGAAATAAGATATGAAAAATTTGAAATTAGTCAATATTAAATACGCAAACCGAAATTTCATGACAGTACAATTTTATATTACCTGGCAATAATGAAGCACGTGCACACTTCCCCTCAATGCACCGGCCGGCGGGACATTGGCTATGGCAACATGATGCGGCGCGGTTTATAGGTTAAATCGAGTCAAAGGAATACTATAACAGCGTTTAAGGTCCTAGTGAAAAGGGCCTGTTACAACTTACCCCTGTTACAACAAGCCCCTCGCTCCCCTATGGAATTATTTTACCAACTTAAGAGACTTATTCGGTATTTAATATGAAGGAAATTTAATCAAAATCGGTTGAGAAATGCGGATTTTACAGCTGTGCTTCTAAATAAAATGGTAATACTGTAGGTACAATCTTCAACAAGTTGTTTAAATTTTCTACTGTTTTAGCTTTTCATCTTTTCAACATTAGTACCTATATTGTGCTAATATGTCCAGATATGGATGAGATTATTCTAAAGTTTGTTTCAAAAAGTATCATAGAGTATTGGAATGCAACAATCTTTCAGAAACCAGGTGTTTATCGGATATTAAAGTCTTGTACCCAAAATTGAGGAAATATTTTACAATAATTTAATAGTACTTTTAGGTAGGTACCTACTATTGAAAAATGCCATAACTTTCAAGTTTATGGAAGAAAACTTGTGGTGGATCACTTGAAGTATAAAATAATGGGCTTTTTAAAATATTGCACTATAACATAATAGTATTTTACCTACGACCCCCCCTGTAATCAGTCAATAACACACAGTCGGCGCTAATGTAATGACGTCTATTACGCACGGTAAAAAAAACGCACAGCTGTAAAGTAAATCGCACGGCTTCCCTAGCAACACCTTAGCAACTGTCAATAGACGTCGCCACTTTATTCAAAAATATGACATACGCCGTCAAAAAACATCAAACTTAAATAGGCCGCAATAGCGATTTGCGTACGAACTGTCAAGAAACTTTTAAAATACTTTTTTATTATCCTTATAATTTATAAATGGTTTCTGTATTTTGTGGAAAGCTTTATTCAATCAAAAAACGTGGAGTGAAAGTGAGATGGATTTAATATTATCACTGAAATCGCAGAAATAGCCAAATATTGTTGATGTTGTTCAACTATTATCAATAATAAGAGTATAAAATACAAGTAGTAGGTCGTATGTAAAGTATAGTACGTAACTCGTGTTGTAAACCATTTTACGCACTCACGGAATTACGCTTACGCATTACTTTTCCATTCGTGCATAAAATGCTTCTTACCACACATGTGACGTAATATACTATTTTCTACACCCACATGTATATTATCCATTTTTTGCACAGTTTAGAGAATGGAAATGTAGGCCATACCGGTTAACTGAACGTATATATTCATATACATCCTAGAACGTATATGAAATCCACCAATCAGCATTCGCGTTTAGTATTCGTCAACTCCCCTTCTTTGAATTTCAAAGAAACGTCAAAATAACTTATCGAAAAAAAGGCTTCCCTAGAAGCACTGGATCAAGAATATTTATTAACAATAATAAACATAAATAAAATAATCCGTATAAATTAACAACAAATACTGAAAACAGAATAAAATTGGTATTTAAGAGGACTTTTGATAGACGTCAGCTTTTATAAAATTTTGTAATTCATGTGACGTTATAGATATCAACATAAACATTCCTAGGTGGTCGAGTTGTTAGCATATTAGGTTTTTGCGCGCTAGGTACAGGGTTCGATTCCCAATAAAGAAATTTTTTTTTTTTAATTTTATTTTTAAATAATTATTCCGCTTGATATTGATTGGTAAAATTATGAAAATTGTTAAAAATTTTGAGATTGAAGTTATATTACAGTCGAGATTACAGTTTATTAAAATTTTTATTTTCTAGATTTTTCAAGTGGGTCGTAGAAAAAATATACTGTTCGACTCGTGTGGATTGTCCATATCGCACTCGAACGATTGAGCACTCCGCCTACGGCGTCGTGCTCAAACTTCGTCCTCGTGCGATATGGCCATCATATCCACACTAGTTGCACAAACTACTATTATGCAACGAACATGTAGCCATTAAGACACGAGCATATTGTAGGATATAATATGCGAGTGTATTAATGGCCATTACATGAAAGTTGCATTCAATATTTTTTCTACTCCGATTAATAAGAATTATTTTATCAATAATTATTAGTTTAATTAATTTTAAATATAGTTACTTTTGAAAATCAAAATTATTTGACAGCAGTCAAATTAAGTGTCACTTAATAGGTCTGTTCGCCTGCAATAAGTAAAAGTGTAGCACTGAGCTATATAATTTTGAAAAATTCAGGTCTATCTGTAAAAAAATGCGTATAAAATTGCTAAATTTGGGACTATCCATGTATATTGCATTTGTATACTGCAAGAAGCATTAAATAGTTATTTATGCAACAAGTGCAAAAAACACGTTTTGCAAGAGTTGCATACAATATTTTTTCTAAATTCATGCAAAAACTGGAAAATTAGAACATAAATATGTCAAGAAGCTAATCTAACCTAATAAAACTCAACTCGTTCTTCTTTTTTGTATCTTTATGGCCTCCACCTTGTCAGTACTCAATCATAGCTGGTTTTCGCCTTGACCATTTAAATTTCAAATAATTAAAGATTTTTGAAATAATTGTAACTCATTGAGACTAAGTAGTAAGATATACATATATTATTGTTGTATTAAAGCAGGATCAGGTACTTGCTATGGATTTTTATTTAATTTAAATGTTTATGTTTGTCATTAATCATCACAAAACTGACACAAGAATGACAGATGAGTGCAATAAAGTACCACTTTTTCCATTAAATGTGGTGCACAAAAGTGTTGTTTTTTGCATGAATATAGAAAAACATAATTAAAATAAATAAAATCGTATAGCTCTGTATCATAATGAAAACTTGTACCATAATGAATATCATTATGATACAGATTTTAATCTTTTAATAAATATATTATAAAACAGGAGTAGAAAAAATAGCTTATCTGTAGCCGCCCCGAAAATAAAACTTTCGGTATGATTTATTAAATAGAAAATGAAACTTTACACAAATTTTCAATATTCTATCTAGGCGACCTTAGGAATGACATTTACGGAATTTTTATTATGACATTTCTTGTCAAAATAAATTTGTTGATAGTTCCACTGTATTTTCAATTTTACGATACAGAAATGGAAATCGACAACAAAAGTGACGAGGAAATAATTATTCCACATGAAATCAGTGCAAGCTGCTAAATTGTACAATTGATTTACATAAGTAATATTTATAGTATCTATCCCTATTGTTTTAATATTTTATCTTATAAACGGTTACAGAAAAAATATTGTACGTAACGCTGCCGAAAGTGAATTTACGGGACTCGCAAGCTTCCAGGACTCGCCTACGCCTCACCCTGGAAACTGCCTACTCATCCCGTAAAATATCACTTTCGGAACTTGTTATAGGTACCTACATAAATAACTATTTCTTACCCACTAAAAAGTTACTATTAAATTGTAAAATATTTTGTCAAGTTTGAGTACAGCTCAGTAATATCCGATAAAATCTTGAATTTTGCATAGCACAACTTATATGTACTTCTAGGAACAAACTATATCGACGGTATTAAGTATTTAGATAATTTTAGGAGTTATCAAAAAAAAGTGACTAATTTCATAATAACAGACCACTTAAATAAAGGATAAGATGAGATAATATATCTACAGAAAAATACAGAGTATTAAGTATAAAATTTTACAGTCATTGTATTTAAATTATAAGTACCTACTAAAACCATATTTTTTTAATTTTGCAATTTATAAACAACAAATATTGATAGCTGATACCTTAAAGATACTATATTTAGAACATCAGACCACGGAAAGTAATAAATTTGCTACGGTTGACAAAAAGAAAAAAAATATTTGTCGAAATTTAGAAGTATCAATAAATATTATTATAGAACATGCTCTACAACAATTCTCAATTGAAGTATCAAAGTTATATTTTTTCTTATGGAACACCCTATACTTTGTTGCATTATCTGATGGCCACTAAAAAATAAAATACTCCTTCATGATTGTTCCCTATACCTAAATACAGAGGGTTCCGAGTTATGGTGACTTGATTAAAAATGTGAACATATCGAAAAAAATTAATAACCTATTGATGTAACAAATTCTAGCAAATTTTCTGTTACATCTAAATAGTTAGACATTCGCTAAATGTTTTCCACGATTGAGTACTAAACATCTCTTCACAGGGAGTTCAGAATTTTCAGTTTTATTATTAGATTATTCAACGTGTAATATCGAGCTTATTTTTAATGGAACACCATGTAGTCTACCATGTCCTCTTTCTAATGGTATATAAGGGTGCCCTATATCTAAGTATTATACTTTTCGTGTAATTTACAATTTTCTTTAATTGTATGCGGTAAATTGATTTCAAAACATCTGCAATTTTCTCTAAATTTTATTCCAACTATCGTGACATAGTTTTTGTAAAAAGAAACAGTGAAACTGCTAATAAATATACACACTTGTAGTTGCTGGAGGTACACTAACTCTTTTTTTACCGATAAGTATTTGAGTACCTAAGTAATAAAACAAACACACATTTTTAATAAAGCAAATATCTACATAAATATGGAGACCTGGATGAAAGAATATTTTTTAGTTTTTTGAAAAAATACTTCTAGATCCTTCTCGAAAACGCCCACAAATCTCTGAAATGGTGGAGGAACTCACCAGGACAGGGGCAAGCGAAACAGTTCATATTAGAACACTCGCCAAAATTTACAACTGATCTGATGGCCAAAGATAGGAAAACTATCAAAGCTGTTGTGGGTTTTTTAACAGGGCATTGTAAGCTGATAGGATTGAGAAACGAAGATATGAGCAGGTTTTGTCACCTAGAGAAAAAAACTGTGGAACACATTGTATGCGTCAGTGTGATAGCCTGGCAAATGTGCGGTATTTTGCATTAGACGAAGAAAAGCAATTGGCAGAAAGGTTCAATCTCCACGTTCACAAAATTTTCAAGAAGAGTCGGGCAGGAGAATGTATTCTAGAGTTTGGAGGACCACAATAGATCTGAAAATTAAAGGTCGCAGTGGAATAGGTCAAGAGCTACCTCGTAAAATCTATCCATTTCGAAAACCTACCACTTAGCATCCGAAATAGAATGTGGCTAGAATTTTCACGTGCTGTTATAGGAATTACCTCAATAGAAAATTAAGAAATAAATGGATAGGTAGAGACTGTCCTTATAATTGGCCAGCTAGGTCACTGGAACTGACCAAGATGGATTTCTTCAAATGGGGTTTATAAATATTCTGTATGCTACACTCCCTACTAGGTACTACCATACGATATGTGATAAATATAGCTCATGCTACTCAATAACGGTAAAGGAATTTTTGAAATTGGTCCAGTAGTTTTTTAATCGTTACATACAAAAATACAAACCTGTCTCCTTCAAGTGAAATAAAAATATGTTTTTGAAACTTCATCCGCGTGAATATCACTCTGCACTCGCTGAATAAGATACTATTAACCATTCATTATTAGGTACTGGACAAAAAAACAGACAAAACTAGAAGAATTTTAAAATATTGGCCAAAAATACAATTCGTTCCAACGACTTTGTTTATTTACAAATTAAAAGCAAGACTGGTTTAAACAAGGACAATTTCAGTAACCATGCTGCAGATCTCGGTATGTGATTTGACAGTCCAAAAACGGTACCAAAGTTAGCTCGACTCACGACCCCATCGTTTTTCGAAGCGAATTCGATGTATTTGACAGACGAAAGGAGGGTACCAAAACGGGCCGAAATGGCCTTTTTTATAATATACATAATATAGATTATAGATAAAAGGCCGAGGAAGTCCTTTCTAATCACTTTCCTGTTAATCTAAATAAATATATAAATTCACCACTCGTTAATATAATTTATAATTAATGGAAAGGGCTGTCAAAACTTCAAGACGTTGTCAAATCAATAGGTAAAATTTCTCAGTTTAGTTTCACATTGGATCATCGTCTTAATATTCACAAGCTTTTTTTTGATTTTGATTGCAATGTTTCATTAGGATTAAGAAAAAAGTTATTCACATATCTAACCATTCAGAAAAATCTGCAGGGTGTAGTTAAACGCACTGAAATGACTAAGCAGTTGTTAAGTTAAGGAACGAGAATGACAAAGTGGAGAGTAACACAATTCATTTATTATTAATGTTAATATATATTTAAATGTAAATGTTTTCAATGTTGGGTTAGGTTAGTAAAACGTCACCAGATTTTGACTTGCATCGTAAATACACCACAGTGATAGGCACGTTTGTTATGGTATAATGTGATGGTGATGAACGAATTCTTCATAAGAGTTATAAAAACACTCACGTTTCGTAATACCACGGATGTTGAGCAATGCTTGTCTGTGATAAGCTAGTTCATTTTGCGAGTCAGAAAATAAGGAGTGCTCGAGTTGACTTTATGGAAAGTAATTGCTAGTATGTTATCTCTGATTGCTATAACGAGATGCATAGGACCCTGTAATGAACTTTGGTCGCAGCTCAAGGATACCTTACATTAAATGGCAGGAGCTATGGATCTAGGTGGAATTAAACAGAAAACAGCAGAGTGAAATTATTTAACATGTTTATCCCACAAGTTTTCAATTGGATTGAAGTCCGTCAGGCCAGTCTCAAATTGTGACACGTTCCGTTTCAGGAAAGTCTCGAGCTGATGCTGCTGCTGATATGGGAGGTACATTATCTTGCATAAAGATAAAATTATCTCCAACTGCACCTCGCCAAAGCCTAACTACCGGTTCTAACACCAAATCAACAATCCTTCGACCGGTTAAAGTTTGTTGAGAGGCAGCAAAGGAGTTTTTGCTCTCCTTATAATACCTATCCAAAATATTACGGTTCCTCCTATATATTTTGGGATATATCTGGCAGTATGGAATCTAGCTTGTCTTCCTGGTGCTCTGGGAACCCGAATTCGACGATTATCTCATTTAAGGCCAATTCTGGTCTCATCTGAAAATAGAAAATTTTTCCAATTCTCAATTGTCTCGTTTTGGTGTTGACGGCACTTTAGCCGGTCAATTTAGTTTTGCCTGGACAATTCTGGAACCTGTAACTGTCTCCTACTGTACAACCCACGAAGTCTTTTTCGTATAGTTTCAACTGAAAGATTTACACCTGTAGCTTCTAGGAGTTGTCGTTTCAGCTCTGGATGAAAAACATTCTGATTTCTTCTAGCAATTTTGTACACAAAGTGGTCCTGTTGTTTAGTTGTAGCTCTTTGACGACTTTGTCTATGCCTATTATAATTCTTGAGAGTTCCTAATTCCATGCAAATACCTTACATACGTTTTTGATACAACACCCTGGATAATGTCTACTACCTCTGCTACTTCTCTTTGAGGCATTCCTTGTTCAATGAGAGCATTATCATCTTTTTTGGAACGAAATAAAATTACAGGAGTAACGTGATTTTACTATGTAATACTAAATTTGAAAGATTTTAAATGCTGCCTGTAACTCCATTATTTTTTAACGGATATTGAACTTTCCTTTTTCGTATAAAATATTTTTCGATCTTCTATTGAGGTATGGACTTATATTCAAAAAAGTTTTTTAATATATGACTTAATCTATTTTACAACTAATGTCCTATTAAATTATCGCTCTCATTTTTGCAAAATAAGTTTGGATTGAAAAATAATAATTATATGTTGTGAGAATTAATGATGAGAGCTAAAAATAAAAATGATTTTCGTATCGCTGAATGTCCTTCACGCTAGTGTAGATCGATAATTATGTAATTTGTTAAGGTATGTCCACATTGGTGTGCTGCGCCGCGCTGCGCCGTACCGAACATTGAATTTTTGTTGGTGTGGACGGTAATCTGCGCACGAACGTGCAAGCCCGTGCACGAACAAGCACGATCCATCAGGAGTCGGTACATCAAAGAAATTTGCTCGACAAACATTGTTCAGTTTGGACGTCTATTTGTTTTGACGAACATTTCTTTATGCGCGCACACTTTTTCCAATTCCAATTATCATATATATATATGCGAAATAAAAAGCATGATGCATGGGTCGAAATTGCAAGCGAATTAGAATCTGATAAAGATGTGGTAAAGGCTTTTTTGATAAACCTGCAGCAATTACAATAAACGCAGCACAAGCAATAGCAACGGATTCGTCGTCCGATTATACGAAAATATATTAAAGGCGCATAAAACTGGAACCTTCACAAACATAAACGAACCACTAAATGTTGCAGCGGTTTGGACGTTCTACAAACAAATTGTTTGGTAACGTTCACGAACGTTTTGCGCCGCGCGGCGCAGCGCACCAATGTGTATTTTTTGTTATCATGATATTTATTTTACAGCAAAAAACCTTTTTCTGCCTACCACTACCCAAAATATACATTTCCTGGCCTCATTGTAGGGAGCAGAGCACCAAAAATAACGACCTACTCAATTGAAACGAACTATCTGCCCACGCTTGTGTGAATAAGGGAGATAAAACATATGAACATGACCTATCTGGAATATCTCCGATAACCACGCTCCATCCCCTCCACTTTATTTCCGACTCAAGTCCAACTGATACCCCCTTACAACACATTCAGCATCGGTGAAGGGGGACGTAAAATCTCAGCTCACTTCGAAGTGAGTAAATAAAAAAGAACGCGCACATTACCGATTTGAGCTGAGAATAACTGAGATCTCAGTCAAAAAGAACAGACCTATTGATATGTCAGGAAAACATCGAATATTCTGGTCCCTTCCCCTAGCATTTTCTCAAAAGGCACCAAATCTTCTGTTGCAAATTCAGAACTTCTACTATCATCAACCCATTGAATGATAAATTGGCCATTGTGTTGGTAATTGGTAGTGTTATACATCCAAAAAAGAATTAAACAAACGGAAACAGTGACATTTGAACCGGCGACCTTCTCTGTAGAAGCCATTTGCAGGATTGAATTGAACCAAGAATCTCAACAATGACGTTTCAATACATTAATTATTTGAACAGTACTTGCCTATAAAACAAATAAATATTCTTAGTATTTAAAGATGGAGAAAAAAAGATACAGTTTGTCCAGTCCACGGAAAAGTTTTGTAACTATCAAGAGTATCAAATGGGCGGTTAAGAATTAATCAGTATTCGATTCTATAATCATTGTCTATCTATATTACACTGTGTCCTCTTAAGCCCGCACCATATGGGAAACTTTTATTATCAATTTGAGTAAACAAAATTATTCTTCATAAAATGTTCTGCATGTTTTAAAACCTGGAATAAAATCATCTGATATCAATTTTTTTCAGTATTATAAGTACAACAAAAAATATAAGTTTTATTCAGGAGTGAAGTACCTTTAAATTTGACAATATCGAAGAATGTTATTAAAAAAAGTTGATTAAAATTGAAAACTACGTTTAAATATGCATTTATATTGAAAATATGGGTTTTGTGCTCGTTTAATATTGTTTATATTTTCTTAATAAGGCTCATATTTGCGTAAAATTCTAACGCGTTCTGACATTTACTGTCAAACATTTGTAGCTATTAAACATTCATTAGTTTGTCAGCGCATCCTAGATTAACTACAGTAAAATTTCCATTGTTAGAAATACATTTAAAAAAATGTACATTTTTTCAATATAACTGGGTATAATAGTTTATTTGAACGTAATTTTTAATTCTGATTTACCTTTTTTAACAACATTTTTCGATATTGTCAAATTTAAAGATACCTTACTCAGTATACCCTTGAGTAGAATTCATATTTTTTGACAAACCTCGTATAATACTGAAAAAAATGTATGTCTTATAATTTTATCCAAGGGTTTGGAACATGCCGAGCATTTTATGAAGAAGAAGTTTTTTTCCTAAATTTGATAATAAAAAAGTTTCCCACATGGTGCGATCTTAAATGAACACAGCGTATATCATTTATTAATGCACTATAAGAAGTGTTACTAACGAACAAATTTCAATCTCATGATGCATTAAATATACGGAAACTTTTCATAAAAATTTATTGTGAATTTGGATATAGTATAATAAAAATAATAAAATGAAAAAATAATTTAAAGCTCTTGTATTGTAAGTATGAATTTCATTGTTGTAAGCAATAAATTTATTGAAATAGGTTTGTAGTTTGTTATCGTATAATATTTGTTCAATTGAAAGCCAGTTCAAAGTTCATAACATGATATCAATGGGCGTATATCTTGTATAGAAGAATGAATAATTCCGATTCTACTATTCTGAATGTAAAGATTGCATTGACTTGAAAAATTCTTTCGTGAAAATAGAAAATAGTATTCACTAGTTCTTTATTTCCGACTATGTCTTGTTTCATCATCACTTTTTTTATCTCTATACAGCTCTTCTCTAGATTTTGTCGAATGAACAGTTATCTTTTTCAAACAAAAAGGTTTTTCCTACCACTAATTTTTATCACAACTCTCGCCCAGATACGATTTTTATGTTATAACGTATTTAATATTTGCTTTGTTCATTTATGTCCACTAACTGACATGTTGACACTATAATGACAGTATAGTCCTGTGGAAAATATATTATTTTTAGATCTGTAATTTGGTTGTTTTGTAACGTTGTAATCCTTATTATGATAATATTATATGAATACTAAGAAGCAATTTTGGTACTTAATCTGATAGATTTGGGGAAGGCAAACCTATGGCACGCGTGTCACAAGTAGCACGTTTGAAAATTTTGATGGCACGCACAAAAACAAAGTTATTTTAGTAAGATTTGCGAGCGTCGACTCGGTCTGCTTTCACGCAAAGAAAGACTGAAAGTGACAGAAATGTGCGAGCTATCTCTTTCATTTATTTTTGATCAAATGTTCAACATTAGGTAATTCTGATAAAAAGTTTATTGCTCAATTAAAAACCGCAAATTTCCATTGCAAATTAGGTAAATAGGGAAGCTAACTTTCAATTTGAATCTCTGAGATAGATTATTTCGAGAATGAAAGAAAAAGTGGAAATTCGTCAACCAATCTAATCTCACATTCTGGTAACCTCTGTGTTTTCTGATATAATACATATGGTAAGTGACCTTTAAACCCGCACGATAAGAGCCTTTGACTATAGTAGATAATCACCTAATAATAAAATATCCAAGTAGAGAAGTCAAAAAACAACCTAACAATCACATCTTGGCAGCAGTATATAATTCGTTTTGGCTGAGACATCAAAGCAATTTTGTAAACTATTTTAAAAGCAAAAAAACTTAAAGCAATTAAAACAACGTCTACAAAGGCACCAAATCAAAACCAAATTGACCCAAACACAATCAAAATTACTAAAGAATCGCGGGTTGTGCAAGGAACGATTATTTATCATCAGGGTGACTTTCAACTGATTATATAGATCTTTATAATTTTTCCTAGCATCATTAGCTAGTAGCTCTCCATATTCTTCTTTTATTTCAATTTTGAAAATATCAATACATTAGGTTATTTTAATAAATCCAATGCTGAAAAAATGGGCTAGTGTCATGGGTATGAATTAACAAGTGAATTAATATCAAGATGGTTAAGAATAACATGTTTTTCCTACGATCACATAGGGAAGTACATAATATATCGCACTGTCTAGTCTAGTTCTATAGTTCATACGAGTACGGAAAAAAAACGTATCCGTACGTGTACGGATAAAAAAGCTGTCAAATTGAATGTTTAAAGCTAGTTTATTCACCCATTCTTATATATGTCAAATGCGTATTTCCTAAGTTGATTTGCCTATACATATATATCACTTTCAATATTTACAGTGATTTAAATAAATAATTAATTCCGAATCGCAATATTTATGTTACAAAAATAGTTTTTTCCTACGATATCATAGGAAAATGACATATATCGCACTGTCTAGTTCTATGGAAAGTGGCCTTTATTCATACGCGTATGGAAAAAAATCTTATCCGTACGTGTACGGATAAAAAAGCTGTCAAATTGAATGTTGTTGAAATGCTAGTCTATTCAACCCACAAATTCATGTATATGTCAAATGCGTATTTCCTTAGTAGATTTTTCAACATAATATAATTAATTAGTTTTAATTTTTACAGTGATTCAAATAAATAATTAATTCTGACTCGCGATATTTACGTAACAAAAACAATTTTATTTCTGATGTTCTGTCCCCAAATGTTGTTATAGTTGTTAAAATAAATGTTCGTAATATTTTTTGTACCAATAACTTTTCTATGAAGGCATAAAAATCAAAATTTTCTGGGCTTCTTTCAAAAGTATGTAATCAAAACTATAATTACTGTAATTACAAATACACATATGTAAAGCCTCTCACATCTACATAAAAACGCAAGATTGTACATGCCTGATTCGGTGGAAGTATATCGCGTGGTCGTAGGAAAAATAGCGTACATAACTATTGCGAAAGTGATTTTTCACACACACATACTTCCCACTCGTGTGAAAAATGTCACTTTCCGCACTAGTTACGTAATATACTATTTTTGTTACGCGTATGAATAAAGGCCACTTTCCATTATAGAACTACATTGTACGATATATGTTACTTTCCTATCTGATCGAAGGAAAAAACGATATTTATCTCAAAAAGATAAATATTTATGAAAATTAGTTTTAAAATTTTTTTTTAGATTTAAATAAACCGCTTTAATTAAACCAATGGCAGAAGCCCTTGTTGCCACATTCAAAGTACGTTCTGCTGTTGAATCATACTTGACTATCCCAGTTGATTAGGACAAAGTGAAAGTCGACTAGAAGCTAGAAGAATTTGACAGTTGTCAATTTACATCATCCACGTTCAGCCTTTAGTAGTTATTTGTGTTATGTTATAGTGGAAAAGTGTGTTTCTGTTTATTTAACTTTTAAAAGACATATTCAAAATGGATCAATAAACGCATAAAACAATAAATCACACATAAACAATACATTTGTAGGTTATAACATTTGTTATTGTTTTAAGAAGCACCCGAAATCCCCTAAAAAAGAAGAAGAAGAAGAATAAGCGATCCGGAACTAAGTCGAGTTTCGAATCAGGATTTCTAGGGTAACGCAATTTATGCTATTTTTTTGTGTTATATCACATGTTATATCACAACTCCACCTCCATAAAGAACATTTAATTTTCATTAAATCGGTAATACTAGCGATTTAACTTTTTTTTTCTTTTATTTTATAAGTATAGGTACTTTTTATGTACTGCGGAATGATTTTTCTTTAACGCTCACTACAGCATTGCCTCCTGTAGGTATGTTGAAAGTTGATTACATTTTAGTTTTTGATAGAACACTCTATTTCTTAATAATTCCACTATAATTAGTTTTCCATTAAAATTTCTTTGACTACGCGAGAGTTACATTTTTTTGAGGCTTCCGATTATCGAAGTTTCATTTGAAATAGTACGATTTGACAGTACTTGGCATTTCTGCAAGATGTGAAAGAAAAAAGATAAGCAGTTTACTTATAAAGTTTTCCCTCCTGAAAATAGCGCAATATCTCCTTGTTTATCACTGGCTACCACAGTCTATCACAGGAATTAAAATTTCAATATTTTTTTTTCATTTTTAATTGAAATCGTAGACTGGCATTATTAGTTACAAATACCTACTTATAGTTGAGACCCAATATATCTTGTGACATTTTCATTGCAATTCATGAAACAGTCCATTATATTTTTATAATTTTCAAAAAAAAACCATCAATTGTCCAGGTAAATAAAAAAAAAGGATTTGAAGCGCAGGGGTAATGGTTATGTATGAAAACAATAATTGGAATTTGACAAATGGCCTTTTGGATTGTCGGGTGGTCAAACTGTTGCGATTGACAAATGATGTAAAGATACTTTTTTTTTAAACGAGGACCACCTATTCGGTACAAGAGATACTGTGTTCAAAACTATTAATATTATTTTCCTGTCACGTCGATCTCTATTTGATACTTTTTTTATCGGCATTTCATTGATGTCGTTTTGTTTTAGTATCTTTGAATCTTGTATTTATATAAATATATGGCGTCGATTAAGATTAAAAATTGTCTGCTAGATGCTAGGATTATATCCATTATCTACTTGTAGATAAAATGAGTGTATTTTGTTAAGTACGATAGTAATATTTAAGATAAGAACACTATTACATTAATTATTTTCGAATAAAATCAAGCTTTTTATTTTTAGTTAAAATTTATACTCTCTTAGTCCGAGCAATATAGACCGAAAATAAGCATTTCGTGTTTTTCCATTTCGGTAGGCTGAATTTTTTGTATAGGTAGTAACAAAAGGATATGATGTTACCAAAGTGTCAAATTAAACCGCATATTTAACGTTTTTCTCCAATATTTTTTTCCCTCGAGGTGTACAAAAAAAAAGTTAATTACTTTCTTATTCTCCTTCTAAAGACCTACAAAACTAGTCTTTAGTACGAAAAAAAGATCAACTGGGCCCAAAGTTATCGATACAAAAATTATTGATTTTGCTATGTTGAATAAACAACTTTAAGAAAAGCTTATATCACTGCCGTGTCTCTGCAGAAATAATTCGTTCTTACTCACTGACATTATGTACCAAAGCTGGAATCTGTATGTGGAATAACAAGTTTAAGCGTTATCAACAAATTACATAATTATCGATCTACACTAGCCAGGCGCGGATACAAGGGGGGGGGTAATAGGGTAATTACCCCCCCCGAGTGATTAAAGATTTGTTCGTCCAAATGTGATTTGTGATTTTTAAGTTTATTTTTTTTCTTATTTTTATGTTTTAAGAGTTTTTTGTTATTTTTTTTATAAACGAATGATCCAGGATTCAGTGATAAAATTATTTACCCCCCCGAAAAATCTTCCCAGATCCGCGCCTGACACTAGCTTGAGCGACATTCAGCGATACGAAAATCATTTTTATTTTAAGCTCCCATCATTAATTTTCACAACATAATTATTATTTTTCAATCCAAACTTATTTTGCAAAAATGGGTGCGATTATTTAATAGTTGTAAAATAGAATAAATCATATATTAAAAAACTTTTTTGAATACGAAAATTTAATATTCGTTGGGAAATAACTGTTATTAAACGATTTGTGTGAGTAACCAAAAAAATAATAATCAGTATTGGAGTACAGAGATCATTCATTGTTTGAAATATTGCAACTTTGTCACAGATTATAAAAGAGAACAGATGCGAAAGCTTCACAGAGAACAGTAAAAAAGAGAGAGATGGGTGGACATACCCATTTAAAGGTCCATCGTCGTATGTCGACTCCGTTCGGGCTGCTTCGCGAAACTTTTCAACAAGGTTATCAATTTGCATAATATTTCCCTTATTTCACGATCATAGGTCGAATATTTTATAAGCATTATTTTTTTGTGATAGTTATACACATACAAATATTTGACAATTACTTGTTTTAAATCAATTTCATTAACATTGAGGGAATTCTAAAATTTAAAAGATTATAATGTATTAAAAGCATACCATAAATATATACTTTTTTTCACAAACCATCTTTGGCAACCATGCACAATAACCGTGACGGCTTGGCTCAAAAATCAAAAAACAAAACGCCATTTTTGACACTTCAGTTTGAAGGTTGTCAATCCACGATATTATTTGTGTTATTTGACTAATCGATTGTAGGTTGTGGTAATATTAACTGAAAATAGTATATTATTTTTATAAAATTAATAAACATCACGGGGGAGTGTATTGTTCATACAGAGACTGTCCAAATAAATTTTATTCGGAAAGAAAAGTAAAGAACCGGCACTGGAAACTGTTATTGTCCCCAAGTCAACATTGCAATTTGGTATGAAATTCTGAAAATATTTTAAACTGGCAACATCGCGGCCATACCGAGTTAAAGGTCCAAGGTCATTGAAGTCGGAATTGAAAATCCTTTGATGTTTTGCCGGGATTCGTATCTGTTCTCTTTTATAATCTGTGACTATAAAAGGTAAGTGCCTTAAAAGTCAACGGAACGCGATCATTTTGGCTCCAAACTCGCCGCTGAGCTTAAAACTCTACCGCGCAGCTACAATAGCATAACAACAGGCGTTGGACTTTGACGGCCTGTAACTCCATTATTTTTTAACGGATATTGAACTTTCCTTTTTCGTATAAAATATTTTTCGATCTTCTATTGAGGTATGGACTTATATTCAAAAAAGTTTTTTAATATATGACTTAATCTATTTTACAACTAATGTCCTATTAAATTATCGCTCTCATTTTTGCAAAATAAGTTTGGATTGAAAAATAATAATTATATGTTGTGAGAATTAATGATGAGAGCTAAAAATAAAAATGATTTTCGTATCGCTGAATGTCCTTCAAGCTAGTGTAGATCGATAATTATGTAATTTGTTAAGGTATGTCCACATTGGTGTGCTGCGCCGCGCTGCGCCGTACCGAACATTGAATTTTTGTTGGTGTGGACGGTAATCTGCGCACGAACGTGCAAGCCCGTGCACGAACAAGCACGATCCATCAGGAGTCGGTACATCAAAGAAATTTGCTCGACAAACATTGTTCAGTTTGGACGTCTATTTGTTTTGACGAACATTTCTTTATGCGCGCACACTTTTTCCAATTCCAATTATCATATATATATATGCGAAATAAAAAGCATGATGCATGGGTCGAAATTGCAAGCGAATTAGAATCTGATAAAGATGTGGTAAAGGCTTTTTTGATAAACCTGCAGCAATTACAATAAACGCAGCACAAGCAATAGCAACGGATTCGTCGTCCGATTATACTAAAATATATTAAAGGCGCATAAAACTGGAACCTTCACAAACATAAACGAACCACTAAATGTTGCAGCGGTTTGGCCGTTCTACAAACAAATTGTTTGGTCGTTCACGAACGTTTTACGCCGCGCGGCGCGGCGCAGCGCACCAATGTGGATATACCTTAAAAACGCTGTAACTTGTTGACTATTTCACTTACAGATTCCAGTTTTGGTACATAATGCTTGTGAGTAAAAACGAATGATTTCACGAAACGCCGAGACACGGCAATGCTTGTCTTAAAATTGTTTATTCAACATTTCATAAACAATAATTTTTTACTCTGGATCTAATTAATATTTTTTTTTTCGTACAAAGCATAGTTTTGTAGATCTTTAGAAGGCGAATGAGAAAGTATTCAACTTTTTTGTGTAAACCCCGAGGGAAAAAAATATGAGAGAAAAACGTTAAATATCGTTCAAAAGACAGTTACAAAAATGACTGTAGAGTAATATGCGGTACAATTTGACACTTAGGAAACATCATATCCTCTTGTAGGTGTTTATCACTACCTACACAACATACATCAGCCTGCCGAAGGAGAACAATGCTGTTGGCGCTATATTTCTCGGACTATATAATATGCGACACAAGGAAGGCGAATGCCCTAGTTATGTAAATTCTAAAAGTAGCAAAAATAGATGGAGAAGACGTAGTTTTGGTACTAATGTAAACGGCAACAATATTATATAATTATCACGTGATATATTTTTTGATTTCACTAATTATGGTGACTAGCAATTTGCTGCATGCAAAAGCTTGAAATGTTTATTTGATTCATTATTTTATAATTTTAACACTCCACGTATAATTAATATAATTCACATGACCATCATAATGATCAACGAATATAGACTTTAAATATTCCTTAATATGAATGATTATGCAGTGAAAATCCGTAGTAATAAATTTATCATTACCAACACAGATTTCTACAATAATTTATCAAGGTCGTTCTGTAGAAGACTACGTTTTGGTATACGAGCTGCACTCTAGTGAGACGTTTGAAAATAAAACACAATGTAGAAGATAGAAATCTGTGTTTTGACAACAAATACATCAATTTGAAAACAAATATTAAACATTAAGTTAATTTTGGTTTTACTTTTCAAAAGTTAAATAAAATGGTTTCTAATGGTTTTGTTATGACGTATGTAAATAACCTATGTCAAGATAAATGGTATTATAATGGATAAGAATGTCTTTCACTTATTTTTTAAACAAGTATATTGGAAATTTAAATAAATTATATGGTTGTTAGATTATATATGTATATATATATACAATTTGATAAAGATTTTGATAAAATTTCATGAAAACAAAACCCGTACGATTCCGCGCATGATTTTTATACTTAGAGCTGTACATATTTACAGCACTTACCATCTTTCAAAGTAGTTTACCTCTTATTATCAGTTTTAAATTACATCTATAACCCACAAACAGTAAAATTGTCCACAAACCATCTAAAAAACACACAATTACGTAGAAATAACTGATAAAAAATGTCAATTTACATAGAAAGCACTGTATTACTGTCACTAATTATTATGTATATTTGTCTATAACTAAAAATCCTTGAGTTTAGTCTATACTCATGAGAAGCACGTGGTACGGTGCGTATAACTCGACACAACTTTTAAAATTGTCTGCGGTTTATAGTAAATAATGGTATGAATATCCAATCGCGATATTCAGGAGGCGACGAATTATGCTCACTGCGATTACTGTCAATTTTATTACAAAACGTTACTCGATGTACCCCACTTGATTTAGTTTTTCTACTTATCTCGACAATAATTTATTTCAATATCATTTTTAGCGAATCGATCTTCACTTTGTCGGTTGCCTAATATCGTGTTCGATAACAATAACGTAATTTAAATTTGCACTGGAAGAACAGTATAGCTTCAAGGAGACACATAATGTCCGTAATGAACAGGAAAATTATTAATGGATATTAAAATACAGGGTGTGTATTTCTAGATTGAAAACTACTCACCCGCATTTTATGGAAAAATAATAAGGAATTTGAACAAAATATTTTGATAGGCGTGGCGTAGTTTCTACAGACACCCTTGTTATTTTAAAAGGTGTATTATTACCTTTTTTCAAGTCGCTTCGCGCAGAATACCCCACATTTTTTACAAAAGCTGGTAATTTCTTAAGGCTCGTTCAGACTGCATTAATTTGAGTCCGATTTGCACAAGAATCCTCGCATTGTATGAAGCAAATTATGATTATGATTTGCAATACAATCAGTCAATCAGACAATATAGAGATAAGAAAGGTTTTAAAACATATCAAAGGAGCTGGAACACCGTTTGTGCGCAGCCTGTAGAGCACAAAAGCAGGTAATAGATGAGTTCAGTCTAAGGTTAGTGTGGCCAGCATTTTTTTTTACAAGAATGATAGTTGAGGTTATCATTGCGAACATCTACAGATTGCGAAAAAGCTTATCGAAACATGCGGATTACACAAGTACGGCGAGAAAAATATAAGAAAAACAGCTTCTGTATCTGTATCTGTAGAGTAGGAAGGGTGAATGTAGGCTCACAGCACTTAGGCCACATGTGACCCATTGTACATCCTCCCGGGGAGTTGTCCTCCTAGGTGCCGATTCTCGGGCCAGGGAACAGCGCTCTCCGAGAGAAGAGATCTTTTGTCCTTGTCACTGAAATGACAGAGTAACCAAGCGAAATGGAGACAAAAGATCTCTTCTCTCGGAGAGCGCTGTTCCCTGGCCCGAGAATCGGCACCCTAGATGATCGTCCATCCTGTCATCCTCAGGAAGGTGGACAGGTCACTAGGAGACATCTCCTTTATATCGGGAGGTGTAGGCTGAGACTCACCGAACACACTTTCATAGTTAACATAATATACCACACACTCTCTTATTGACGATAACTACGGACACTCACAAAAAACATGCCTGACAGTTTCATCTTCCTGTTCACAAATTCTGCATATAGAGGTGTGTACACTAGCCCCATATTATGGAGGTGTTTCCTTAGCTGACAGTAGCCAGTCAGAAATTTTACTGTTATGTATAGGTTTTTTCTAGTCATCGCCAAATATTTCTTCGGCGCCAGCTTCCCAGGGTCGCCCAGGGTTATCCTGACAAGACTGCATCCTTTGATTCCATCCCATCTCTTGAGGGATTGAGCATGGGTGTAACGTTTGGCTAGTTCCGCAATTAATGAAGTGGTTAGGCCGTAGGTGTCACTGAGTCCTAAAATTTTCAGCCCAGCGGCTTCCCTGCTAAAGAATCGGCAATGCGATTTTCTTCACTCCTGTCGTGTCCTTTAACCCAGCTCAGGATAATATTGTTATCTGCCGAGGCGTTAGCTTAATCTTGGCGGCACTCTAGTATGTACTAGCCCCAATATAACACGTTGTCTGTTAAAGGCTAATAGGGCTTGTCTACTATCAGTGCAGATTATTATGTTTTTGTCAGAAATTCCTTTTCTGGTTAGTTCTTTTGTGTTAATTGAGATACCAGCCAGTTCTGTTTGAACCACGCTGGTATTATTTCCCATTCTCCGCTTAATCGTTAGGCTTAGTGCGAGTAAACTAAACATCTTGAGCCTTCTTTCATTTTGAACCATGCGTATTGCATTTGCAGCATCAGGCTCTGTGTTCTGTTTTATTTGTATTTTGCGCAGTAAGCGCTTCCTGCCATAGGCTTCAATTGGCCCACTCCTGCTTCTGGGTTTACACAAGCCGTGCGCAATCATACCATGGCCATTAACGCAACCTTCTTGAAGTATAGGTCCAGAGGGGTCAGACCAGTAATTAGTTCCGTTGCCGCAGTTTGTGTTGTTCTCATGGCTCTTGTGGTAATGTTTCAACAAGCCATTCTCTGTATTTGATATAATTTTTGAATGGCCGTTGCTTGTAGAACCTTCGATCCCTATGCAATTGCTCCATACGTTAACAGGTGATCACACGGGGTGACAGACCCTATGTGCGTACTACTGTCCTCCGACACTGCTCATAAGCCACATATGCTCCTTATGCTCTGCTGTGTATATATGAGAGTTCCATGTTTTCCTGTCGAGGGTAATACCAAGGTATTTCACCTCTTCTGAAAAGTTTAGTCTGCTTTTGAAGATTTCGGGAGGTTTTAAACCCGATAAACTTCTTTTTCTGGTGAAAAGGACCAACTCAATCTTCCTGGAATTGATCGATAGTGAGTGTTCCTTACACCATGTTTCAATTAATTTAAGCCCATCCTGCGCTCTATCGCCAAGTGTGTTCACAAATGACCAATCCTCTTACTGTGATGTGTTCCACATTGATACTTATTGCTCTACTGGAGAGCATCTTGAGCATCCATTCTCCTACTACCAGAGGTACATTTCTGGAGTTGAGTTGCTGGGTAATTGTTGGAAATGTTGTTTTATCAAACGCTCCCTCGATATCTATGAATATACTCAGGGTGGATTATCTGTTGTCCAATGATCTTTCGATTCTGCCAACCACTTGGTGAAGGGCCGAATCAGTGGACCTTCCCGGAGTATATGCATGCAAAACTTTCATCCGGCAACAGTTTCCTTTACAGAGAGAATGAAAGTGTTTAGTTTTACCTATTATGAATACCTATTATGCATGAAAAAGTAAGCGATAACGAGACAAAAATATCATTTATACAAATTGATATGCGCTTCTGGCAACAGTGGTTAAAATAGGGGGGCAATCAACATTCGGTTAGGTTAGGTTAGGTTACGTGTAACGTAGCGTCGCATCGTATCGGATGACGTGGAAACAGTGTGCACAAAGTAAAAAATAGTGAGACACTATTACATTGACATCTACTCAGAAATAGTCTCTCTTAAAGTGACCTTTCGCGTTTCTAGGTCATTTGGTCGTTGAAAAACTCGAACACGGAACACAATAAAGCCATACGTACGTTAGGTACGTTTGACGGATTGATACGTCTCACCTAACGTAACGAAATCCACGTATCGCTTCTGCACATGCGCATTGCGATACGTATACGGATAATTAGTGATTTTTAGAACTACTTTATGTCCCTAGTGGCCATGGTACAATTGCGTACAGCTAGTGTAAGCCCAGAAGTAGGAGTGTGCCAATTGAGGCTAAGCATATGGCAAGAAGCGCTTACTGCGCTACCGATGCTGTAGCAATGGGCACCTGAAAAAGCTCAAATTAGAGGAGCAAGAATGCGGATATTGTGGAATGAAATAAGAAACCTCCATCCACATACTTTCCAACTGAACAGCACTCCAGAATCCTAGAGCACAATACCTGGGAGATTACTGGATAGAAGAGGAACATTTACCTAAGTTGAAGCCTGCAGATGTCCTAAAATTCTTCCGGGAAATAGGACTAAAGGAGCTACTAATTTCAGAGACTTTCCTCAGAAACTAAGTAGAAGTAAGGGGGCACAATAGATCTTTCAGGTCTCACTGAATGTTACCCCAAAAATACATACATACATACATGCTGCAGGTGCCAATGGTGCAATTGTTTAATAAACCCTACAAAATACAAACAAAACAGAACACAGTCAGATGCTGCTGAAATACGCATATACATATACAGATGGCTCAAAAATTAAAGAAGGCTCAGGATGTGGTATTTACTCCAGAGCACTAAGCCTAAGGATGAAGTGGGGAACGGAAAATAATATCAGCGTGGTTCAAAGAGAACTGGCTGGTATCTCAATTGCCATAAAAGGACTAACCAGAAATGGAATTTCTGGCAAAAATATAGCAATCTGCACTGATAATAGACAAGCCCTATTAGCATTGAATAGACAACGAGTTATATTGGAACTAGTACTAGAGTGCCACCAAGATTTAGCTAACGCCTCGGAAGATAACAATATTACCCTGAGGTGGGTTGAAGGGCACGACAAGAGTAAAGGTAATCGCATTACCGATTCTTTAGCCAGGGAAGCGGCTAGACTAAAAATTCAGAGACACCTACGGCCTATCGACTTCGACAATTGCGGATCTAGCCAAACGTTACACCCATGCTCATTCCCTTCCCTAGGATGGAATCAAAGGTTGCAGTCTTTCCAGGATCACCCTCAGCGACCTTGGCAAGCTGGCGTAGAAGAAATATTTGGTGATGATCTACGTTCAACTGTAGGATTTCTGACTGGCCAATATCAACTAAGGAAACACCTCCATACTATCCACTATCTTATGCGAGTATCCGGAGTTATCGTCAACAAGAGAGTGTGTGCTCGGTGAGTCTACACCTGTCGATATAAAGCAGATGTCTCCTATTGACTTGTCCACCTTCCTGGGAAGGACAGGATGGACGATGGCCTAGGAGGACAACTCCTCGGGAGTTTGGGAGGATTTGGGTCACATGTGGCCTAAGTGCTGTGAGCCTACATTCACCCTCCCTACCCTACTCTACAGATACAGACATGGGAGTTATAGTAAGCGATGACATATTGATTTGTTCGTATTTCCGTTCAATTTAGGATTTAGTGCTTTTTAAGTGGTACAGCATTGGTATGGTTTTATCATTTCTATCATATCTTAAACGTAATATTCGTATTTCTATTAAAGTATATCGACAGTTAACAGTGATATTTAAGATAAACCTTAAAAATCAAAACACTCTAAGCAAATACTATGGGGCGAACACTAGGAATATTAATAATTGTTTGACAAGAAATAATATCTATACACAAGTGGTTAGTAGGTAGTACATAGTGGAGAATCTATTTTTATTGCACAATATTACCTAAAGATTCGCAATCATTATCCAAATAAATTTGTTCAAATCAAAATACCATTACTTTTATACAACAATTATAAATCTCAACAAACTGCTCAATACCCAGTTCAATGTTTCTGGTTTATTTATTTTTAGGTACCTACACATACTTAGTTGTGAAAATCCATAGGTACGTATTTTCTTTTTACCGTGTACTGTTTTGCAAGTACAATAACTAACTAGTTAAAAATGTCGAATGCACAGTAGACACTATTTTTATCAATAACCACAACGTTTAATAATTTGGATAAAATGGGGGTCGGTTAAAAAATGTAGCTGAGTATAGGTACCTCAAAACCAAGATGTGTTCCAGACAAAAGACATCTTATAATCTGTAACTAATATAAAACTATGAATATTGGCTATTAGTTTGTCAGGTACCGAAATCGTGTCACGCAGTTTTATTGATAGAGTAATTAATTTACTTGCGTAACAGTTAGGTGACTCACTGGTATTTTCTTTCACATACAAATGAAACGGATGTTGTTTATTAAATACCAGCTTACTAAATCGTATGCAATTCATTATCCAGCTCATTGTAATGGTAGTTGCCTACCTCCTTGTAGCACCTACGACTTTCCCAGCTATATTGAATAATGAATAGGCCAAGCAACGGAGCATGGGAGTATTATAATATTTGAGAAAATTCCTAAAAGAAAACTGATGATGCCATCATATAAAGGACATTGCGTTGTATCAATTTGTAATATATTGAACTCGTTGTTGTCCAGTCATTTGTTATAAATATTTAAATCGAAAAAAACCTTATTTTTTAGTTTTTTCCAAATAGCGTAAAATGTACTGAAACAATCTCAATGGTATATAGGGATAAATTGTAGATCATTAAAATACGAACAATAAGAGTGCTGGAGCAAGTCAATCGGATAATTAGGAACCGAGGAAATCGACAAAAACCTGAAAATTAGTATTTTTTTGCTTTTCTTTATCTTGGGGTATTTTACATCTTACGTGATCTTGTTGCGAAAAACTAATGACAGCTGTCAACACATATTTGTTTCTTATCGATGGTATTTGCAATGATAAAAGCAGATCAGAGTTTCACAAATCACAAACTAAGTATAAGAATAAAAATTAGTATCCAATATAAGTACCATAAACATAAACAAAGTCAAACAAATATGTGTTGACAGCTGACATTAGTTTTTCGTCAACTGTATTATGCAAAATACCCCAAACTAAAAAGACCTCCAAACTTTTCGTGTTCAACATAGGTGGTAAAGTGACTCAAAACACATGAGAAAAACCAAAAATTGGGCGAAAAAAACACTTCGTCATGCGACTATACTTTTTCAGCATTTTTTGTTCGTTATGTTGGCAGCAATTCCCTTGTATAGAACTCGTCCATTGCAAGAGCTGAAACTTGGGACAAATGCCCTTAATATGCGCAAAGAGCAGATTCCAAGCGACGGTTAGTTTGAAAGCAATTGCAATTGTAAATTTTCATACAATCATTTTCAGCGTATTTGGATGCGTCGTCGATTGTCCGCTTTTTAATTTTAAAACGGTTTTAAAAAGTATAGACTTAGAGCAACAAAACAAACAAATTATACATTGAGTTAATTGAAAGTTCTCGGTAAATTTATTAATTAGGAGGGTATTTATATGTGAATATAAGCCAGAAAAATGTCTGAAAGCAGAAGTAGGACCTAATAAAACCAGATATTATAGAAAAAGTGTGTTTGATCATTTATTCTTGTGATCAGGTATTTGTTTCTATTGCTGACCAAGCAAATACTTATAAAAATAGAATATATCTATAGATTTACGTACAAGAATCAAGTAGAGTTTATAGTCGCAGATTAAGTCGCATTATTAATTAAAGAGGCTCCCCGGAAAGATACTGTGCAATTTTTCATAGGCTTCTAGTTTAAGGAACATTACTACTATCAGATAACATTTCCTGCCACCGATCTTCTACGTTGCGTCGTGAATTGACTCCAAAATATATTTCCCGAATTCATGCCAATGTTCTTTTAGTACCAAAATATCCTCCTGAGTGGCTGATATGAAGTTATCCAAACACATTTCTGATCAGTAATCTTTGCAGTTCCAATACGTCCTCCATCCCGGATTTTCCATCCTCCATGCAATAGGCCATCATGAGCAGCACGGGGACCGAAAAATCTACAAGCAGCTCCAGCCAGAGCTCAAAGCCTAAGGATTAAGAGGGGAATGGGAAACAATACCATCGTGGTTCAGACAGAGCTGGCTGGAATCTCATTTGCCACAAAAGAACTAACCAGAAAAGAAATTTCTGGCAAAAACATGCACTGATAGTATACAAGCTCTATTAGCCTTGAGCACAGAACTTGTTATATCGGGGCTAGTACTAGAGTGCGACCAATATTTAGCTAACTCATCGACAGATAACAATATTAACTAGTTAGACATTACACCCATGCTCAATCCCTTATGAGATGGGATGGAATAAAAGGATGCAGTCTTCCAAGGATCACCCTGGGCGACCCTGGGAAGCTAGCGTCGGAGAAATATTTGGCGATGACCAGGAAAAACCTACGTTCAACAGTAGGATTTCCGACTGGCCACTGTCAACTAAAGAAACACTGCCTAGGTACTATGGGGCTAGTGGGCACACCTCTATGCGGGATGTGTGAACAGGAAGATGAAACTGTCAGACATGTCTTATGCGAGTATCCGGAGTTATCGTCAATAGGAGAGCGTGTGTTAAGTAAGTCATGCCGATATAATGGAGATGTCTCCTAGTGACCTGTCTACCTTCCTGGGAAGGACAGGATGGACGATAACCTGGGAGAACAACTCCTCTGGAGGATGGGTCACATGTGGCCTAAGTATTGTGAGCCTACACTCACCCTCCCTACTCTACAGATACAGAGGCCATCATGAAGATACAGTGAATTCCACTGAGCCCGTAGTCTTTTATGCTTCCACCATTTGGCGACCTCATGCCAAGTAGATCGGACTCCATTTTAAGCCATTTTCTTATAACTTTCAAGTCATTGTATTTCTTTTTTCATTAAGTTTGCAATTACTTTTACTACACCTTCTTGTTCTTGTGATAACGTATGCCGTGTTGGAATGGATCACAATCCAAAATAAATGTTTCTTTTTACTGTGGATTGGCTAAAATAGGTGCTGAGGTTAATCGATTCTTCAACTCTATGAAATCCGGCCTCCAGTCAAATTCAATGTTGTTTTCAGTTAGTCTATAAAGAGTTTTAGCAATTCCACCAAAATCCTTGAAAAATTTGCGGTAATATAACCAATGTTTGATAACTTCAATTTTCTTCGGATAGGTTTTAATTACTTCTGCGGAAACGATACGTTCCAGGTAATAGACCACCATTTGACACAGTCAGATTGCGTTACTTGATAAAATGTTGGTCTAATCTGATTATTGAAGTTTATTGAGTTAAGTCGGCAACACATTGTTCGGATGCTACACAACGCCGTCCGACGCAATGTCAGAAGGATCTGACACCGTGGATTTTAATGCATATTTATTTATATATTGTGTGTACACTGTTCTGATGCTACTCGACGCCATCCGACATGGTAGGAATCCCCTTTGAGTTGGTACGGAAGTAGCGTCGCGTCGTATAGGATGACGTGGGAACAGTGTGCACAAAGTAGAGCCTCCGTACACGAGCCACATTTTGGGGTCGACCCGACCACAGAATTGCAGTCGCGTTTCGGCGAACTCAAGCTACACATAAGAAATACTGTACCATACGTACACGGGCGTTCACTGCAGTCAAAACGGGCATCTGCAGTCTACTTGCAGTCGATCTCCGCCGAGTGGTCGCTGCTGCATCCGCCGTACACGAACCACATTCTTGTGGTCGTATGAACCGCGCTGCGGCGTCGCGCTCGAAGTCATTTGTACCTAACGAGTGTATCGATAAGTTGTTTGCAATGGAGAATATTTTCTGTGATGTGGTTGCAGTCGCTTCAACTACACGTGCGGTTCATATGACCGCAAGTCGACCTCAAAAATGTCGCTGGTTCAACCGCAAAGTGCAGTTGACGTGACCACATTTTTGTGGTTGTCTCGACTGCAAATATGTGGTCCGTGTACGGCCGCCCTTACATCTCTGACGCATCATGTCGGATGGCATGGCTTGGTGTAGCATCATGTGTTTCCGGCTTTGGGTTGAAAAGTTTGTAAATATCTAGCATTATCTTCCATTTTATAAAATTTAAGTATTTCTTAAAAGGAATACCTACATAAAATTCTCCTAGCCCTTATGATCACCTGTTCTGAAAAAGGTTTAGTTATTGTACATAGAAGTACAGTACAATCTTCACTTCAAAATATTGCGATTTAAATTAACTAGCCTTAATAAAATGTTGATATTAAGTGAGATACAGGGCGTTGAACATGAAATATTAATTTTCGTTTTTTACAATAGCGCTTTTTGACGTATATGCACAAAAAAATAATTAAAGCCACATCATTACAACAACAAAAGTTAGATCTGCTAGTATCTCCAAATCTTAATGGTTTTAAAGATAATCACATTTTAGTGATTAACTACATGATTTTATTATTTTAAGAAATTTCGTTCGAAAAATGTAGTTGTGTGTAAATTTTTAGCAGTACCTATAGAATACCAAGTTAATACCATAACTATGCCATGATTTTGTTTATGTATGTATTTTTTCTTGTGTATTGTACAATGTACATTACATGTACCTAATATACAGGGTGTTCCACGACGATTAAGGCAAGTAATATATCAGAATTGCGCAGTAGTGGATAATTACAATTTGAGGGTGCAAATCAGAGCAAATATTGCATCTTTTCTTGTTATTGTGTTACCCATAGAGGTATTTGTTTTTGGTCACGTGACGTCGCATTCAAAATTATTAATGGGACAACCTGTATATTTGTGCCTTTCTGTGCTCCTCCCGATAAAACAATTCCAACCAACTAGCATACTTGAGGTCTAAAGTTATTGATTCAAGGGCTACAGATACAGGATTGTAAGTTAAAAATTCATAATTGAATCCTCTGTAATTTTTGGCAATCTTACATTTGTACGTAATGATTTAGACAAACCAATATTATAATTTTTCATAATACTTTTTCATAATACTAAAAGTTAATAATGTATATCATGGAGAAAATTTACATAGAATTGTATTTTTTCCACAAAAACTTGTTTACCAATTAAATATCGATTAAAAAGTAGCAAAGCAAATCTTATAAAAAAGACTGCCTATTGTCAAGTTTGCCATGATATTGACAAAAGTTCCAATATGGTTCCAAGAACTGTTAGTAGGTTTGTCCTAATCATTACGTACGAATGTAAGATTGCCGAAAATTACAGAGGATTCAATTATGAATTTTTTAACTTACAATCCTTTAAGTACCTGTAGCTCTTGAATTAATCACTTTAGACCCCAAGTATGCTAGTTGGTTGGAATTGTTTTATCGGGAGGAACACAGGAAGGCACAAATATATAGGTTGTCCCATTAATAATTTTGAATGCGACGTCACGTGACCAAAAATAAATACCTCATTGGATAACACAATAACAAGATAAGATGCAACATTTGCTCTGATTTACACCCTCAAAATTATAATTATCTATTACTGTCCATTCCTGATATATCACTTGTCTTAATCGTCTTGGGACACCTTGTATGAACTGACATATCCTATATCATTTTTGTGATCAAAAAGGATGAATAAAGCATTATTTATTTAATTGATTTTGATATATGTACATGAACCAATCAGGGTGAGTTTTCCTCGCGAATGCTTTTTACTACCTAGTGTGAATATACGAATAGTGAAGATTTAAAATGGAAGATCTTTCAATTCACCTTTAAAAACATTAAAAAAATGTACTTGCCGTCGTCCGACAAATAAATAATTAAATATCTATTATTGTGGAGTATAAATCCAATATGATTAGTATCACCTATTATTTATTCGGCTATTTTTATCTTGATCAGCTGAACTCTGTTATCCCGACTGTATTTATTTTGCTTGACATACCTTTCTCATTTCAAATTTTTTTTTATTTTTATCTCAAACTAACGTGTGGGATTTTTTTTTTTTGAAAACACGGAGTTAACCGTCTAGCTGTTGTGAGTAATATGGTTTCCATGACCTACAGGTGATTTTCAATGACGTTCAAAAATTCGGAACAAAGGAAACAAGATCAATAATAAAAACAAAAATGTTTTGTTTTTTAAAAAGACAGACACGTAATTATAGAAAGTATTTTAAATCGTTCATTATAGTAGCATTATTACTTAATATTTTTTTTCAAATCAAAATGCCAATAAGTGTCTATTTGCTATGACTATTGTAGCATCTTTGTTTACAAATACTGGGAGACTGATAAAGAAAAATTCATATGCGAATTTCGAAGAAATTGATTGTTGACTGATTTAATTAAGTTTTATAATGGCTTTATGTATTGAATATCAATTAAATTCTTTAAAAATAAAGAGAGCACTGATACTGTAAATAAACAATGAATATTAGGCTCAATTTACCTTGCGTGGTTTTTATTTAATATGTAACGCAACTTGAAAATATATTTGTAGATAACTTATAAGTTAACATGTGAAAATGTTATCGGAGCAGCATTTAAAGTCTTTTTAAAAACGTACTATTTGCGTATCCTTGTAAAAATGTTCAATTAAGTTATTTCTTATCTATCTATACAGGAGTGCGTTCATATTACACAATGAATTTCGTAAATCGATAAAAAAATTAAAAAACCTAAACCTAATCAAAAATTGCAAATAGGTATTTATACAAAAATTCATAAGGATTGTGTGATATTGCGACAATCTGGTATACTTTTTAACGGGTTTATATAGTTGTTCTCTGTCCCCGTACTCTGTACCAAACACTTCATCTATAAATCAAGTTATGGCGCGACCCATATATACATATATACAGATTACGAAAACATTTTCGGAACCCTCGTCGTACACAAGTGCGAAAAGGAAAATATAAGAAAAAAACTTGAAAGAGAGATAAAGAATAATTGTGCGTGGCCATCAAGGCGTGTACTTAATTCCAGAAACCAGTGGCCGAATGTTGATTACCCCCCTATTTTAACCGCTGTTGCCAGAGGCGCATAATAATTTGTACAAATGATATTTCTGACTCGTTATCGTTGAGTTTTTTTCGAAGTCATGCATAATAGGTAAAACTAGACACTTCCATCATTCTATCTGTAAAGGACACCGTTGTCGGATGAAAGTGTTTAGTTTTACTTATTATGCATGACTTCGAAAAAAAATCAACGAAAATGAGACAAAAATATCATTTGTACAAATTAATATGCGCTTCTGACAACAGCGGTTAAAATAAGGGGTCAATCAACATTCGGCAACTGGTTTCTGGAATTAAGTACACGCCTTGATGACCGCGCACAATTATTCTTTCTCTCTTTCAAGCTTTTTTTCGCACTTATGTACGACGAGGGTTTCGAAAGGATTTTCGCAATCTGTATATATACGGTGCAGGTGTCTTTTAACGACCAGTTTTTTTCGGCATGTCTTTATAAGCACTATATGAAAATGCCGACGGTCAGGGAACCTACTATTCATTGTTTATGTACGGTGGTGGTACCTTTTTGTACCGCCACACTGGCTATCACGAAACGATTTGAGGCCCACGCATGTATACAAAGCGAAACGAAACGATACAAAAACGGGTTCGAAACGATGCCGGAATGATTTTTGGAACGAACCTCATATTTACACAATATATTATAACTATTGGTAAGATACTATTTCTTATATTGTGTAAATTGTTTCCAAGTTCTAATGATTCATTTAGGTAACGAATAATTATATTTTTTCATTAGTGCAATATATTGTAACTTCTCAACCCCCGAAGCGTATATCTTGAAATGTAAAATGACTTTTTAGCTGAATACTCAACATATCGGTGGCCAATTGGCATGTATCTATTTCATTTATGTTATCTGTCACCTTTTATTCTGTAATCTTTGCCTATACTACCCATATAGTGGTATGTATTTTATCACCTCCTACTTTTTCAAGTTCAATGTTATTGACATTTTACCAAATCAAAACACCTGTTAAATTGTTTGAAGTATTATTACAGAAAACTGTAATACTGTCTTATTAATTATTCTGACGCTTTATAAGTTCTGAAAAATATTTTTCAAAACTTATAAACTATAAGTAATGTTCTTTTATATCTGTTGTTAAATTTTTAGTACAATATTTTCAAAAGTGAGTGGGTAGACCTAATTAACTAATCCTAAAGTAATATTTTATTCATATAAAATTATGGACGGAGTTGATAAATTCAAGAAAAACATTCTGCTGTGGGATGTTTTTTTGCGTGGGAATGTCCTAAAGGATGAAAACATGAACGAGGTCATTCCCCCACATTTCGATTTTCGGTATAGCTCAAAAGCATCTTTAAAAGCGTCCATTTTTTTTCATTAACAAGCAAACAAAAACGTCTATAATAAGACAGAAAGTATTCTTAAATCTGGGTTAAAATTAAGGAGAACACGTACTTGAATCTGTATTTATAGCTTGTTTTTACTATATTAACTGAATTGTTGTATAACGTATGAATGAAATGTTTATTGTTGCCTCCTGTCCTTTTATAATGAGGTTATGATGTCTCCTAATAAATGACGTGTTTAAATCAAATGGCACATTATCTGCTCCAAATAAAAAACAAAGAAAGTAACTAGTATGCCAAAAAACTTGTAATACAGCAATGTATAATTTTTGGCAGTTGAAGGATGCAATTGCGATAACTTGTAAATTACTACACTGCTTAAAATAATTAAAAAAGTGCGTTTCAATGTCAAAACTGGACAAAAATAATTATTATTGTCTATTGTACGGGAGATTTTTCACAGAAACAAGACGGTAGAAGTGACGTACAACATTTCGAACAAAACACGAAACCCGGCATATAAATTTCACTGCAAAAAAAATAAATTGAAATAATTTTAATAATTTTTTTTATTAAACAATTATATTTTGACGTTTGTGATTAACTATTTCCTCATTTGAATTTTAAGTAACCAGGGTTATTTAAAGGGATATTAAAAAATATTATATTAACAAAAATAGTAGATATCTTCAAGGTGCATATTTTGAAATGATCTTTCAAATAAAGGGTGGGGGAGAGTGGGAAATTGTTTTTGGATAAATACCTATAACTTTGGTTTGAATCAACCGATTTTGACGAAACTAGTGTCATCAGAAAGGGTGTAGATGAATTAATTACATCTAAGTGGCTGGAGGAAGCGGAGGAGGACTTGAGACGGATAGGAATCGTCAGATGGGAAGAAAAAACGAGGGATAGGATTTCTATGGAAAAAATAAGCGAGAAAATAGGGAAATGAAGGGGATTGATCCATCCCAGAAAGCTGATCTAAAAATCAATCATGCGGTGCAACCCCACTAGGGATGTCTAGCCACTTTATACATGGTGTACCTACCAATCTTACGACAAACTTCGGAATTTAGCCCTCTTTCTAGTTTCTTATTTAACACTCGGTTTAATTGGGCATATTTCACAAAAAACCGGTTTTTAATTTTTTTTTAACAGGTTACGCATCCTAGCGGTTAACCTAGAAACTAAAATGTTATTTCCAGCAATTCCTCTTGACATCTTTTACTAAGGAATTTTTCCTCCCAAATCTTAAACATCATTAGTTTCTGATAATACTGTCGAGAGATCGGCTTATTGGACCACCCGGTACAATATCATTATGTCAAAATTTCAGGATTATTTCAACTACATGGCCTTACTATCCAGTTCTTGGCTACCATTAGATTTCGCCTTGCGTGATACTTGTTATGGTCAGGTAAAAGTGAATCATAGCAATTTATAGAAAGTATCACTGCCTTAATAGTTTACGTTGAAACACACGGTTGTCCTCAATTTTTAAACCTCATTCTATCATATCGAATTGTTATCTTTACCATTTTTACAACCACTAAGGATAATCACTATTTGAAACAACAAAAATAATAAATAAAATCAAAACAATTTAATATACCACGTTTTTAAAACGAACTAAAAAGTATTTGGTAGAATAAAAAAACGCACGTCATGTTTTTAACATATTACATATACAGTGTGACCCATTTTGTTTGGGAGCATCCCTGTAAAATCCGCATTTCTCAAACGATTTTGATTCAATTTAATTAATCCCGAGATCTTCTGAAAGAGTGGAGTACAACAGCTGTTTTTGAAGATAAAAGAAGAAAAATAACGGAGCGTTTTTTATAAATTCTTAGCTGACTGACCCGGTATATGTATTATATGTATTATGGCTCCTTGGATATATTAATTTCTCAAACTAAACAAATATTTCAGTACTTGTGAAATCTAGATAATATGTTCAAAAAGTTGCAAGTACAAAAGTTATTATCATTTTAAAGTAAATAAAAAAAGTCAGAAGTTGTAAAATTGACTGATAAATATAATGAAGATTGTCTTGAAAACTGCTGATATTATTCATCAGTCATGCATCTAGTTTTTCTGGAGCAGTAACAGCATGCTTCCTAAATTATTTATATATATGACAAGCTACGCCACTGGACTCAGGGTTGTGGCGTACCAAACTTAATTGTCAAAATTGTATCCTGTTATGCATAAATAAAACTCACGATATCTTTGTTTTTAAAACATCCGTGTTTGTAATACATTACGAGTATTCTTTCGCTCCTATCCAATTTATTATACAATGCGTTGAACTTTTAACGATTTTGACGGAAAATTGGTTATAACTTCCTAAATACCCTGTATAACAGATTACTATTATATTAATATTATATTGAGAAAGTGGAGCAGATTTCAATCTTACTGAGGTTTATGACAGTTAGTCTGTTGTTTATTGTTATTAGTAAGAAGTCGATTGGAGCCAAATCAGGGCTATATGTGTGAACAGGAAGTCGGAACTGTCAGTCTTGTCCTATGCGACTGCTGAGAGTTATCGTCAATGAGAAAGTGTATATTCCGAGTCTTGTCTACTGTCTACTACACCTGCCGATATAAAGGAGATATCTCCTAGTCCTACAAGGACAGGATGGATGGTAGGGCGTACGAAGGATCACATGGCCTAAGTGCTTTGGTCTGAACTTATCCTCCTTAATCTACAAATAAAGAGCTTGAGCTGTTTGATTGATCATATTATTTTGTATTTATTTCCCACTTAACTTATTCGATATTGCATTATATACAAGGTACTTTTATAAGAAATTCACAGAAATTAAATAGGCATAATAGAAACAAAGAAAAAAATATTGTTTTAGGAGAAACAGCGTTAAAAACTTGATACAGTTTCCTGTAAAACAGAGATATTGCCAATTGCAATAGCGCATACGATGCGGTATTTACGTAGCGCTATTTTAATAACGGTCTACCTAAAATTTATTTGGAAATAAGAGCTATTGCCATCACTATAATTTAATAACGTCAGCGCTTCTCGTAATTTACGGTTACGTACCGTTGAGTGTTATTGTACATACGGCACAGAATTGTCCTGCGCAGTTGTAAAAATAGAAAAAATCCCATCAGATTTCTGAGGTTAAGGATTTTGTATATGATTGTGTTTATTGTTAAGTTTGTGTTGTTGTTTGCGTTTGAATACTGGGTAAGTGAATCGCGCATTTAATAAACGTCAAAATACCGCAAACGTAATTACCGCAGACCATTTTTCAACGAGCAATAGCTCTCTATTTTTAGATTAGTGAAACGTTATTTTACGGAATTTAACTATTATCTTTTACATAAAAACGAAGCTCCGTACAATTTTGGCAATAGATGTCAAGATGCTCGTAGTTTAATATCAAAAGTCACTTGTCACTTAATTTTAGACCGAAAGAAAAGATTATTCGAATATCATCAGTTGTTGAGGACTAATAGTATATTATGCAACGATCATGTAATGATACACGAGCATCAACCGAAGGCGAGTTTCGTATGGTTAATGCGAGTGTATTAATAACCATTACAGGAGAGTTGCATACGCTATTTTTTCTACACCCGATAAATAATCAAAAACCATAAATTTTATATTTTTATATTTACCAACGTTTTTATTATCGAATAATGTGTCCATGTGCAAGATGATTTCATAGTTTCCATCAATTCTTGAAAATAAGGAATTAAAACATTTTCGGAGAATGTCGAAATCTTATTTCTATTTCTCCAGTCCATAAACCGTTGATAATGTTTTTCGTACACTTTCTTAGATTTTTGGGGAAAAATATTTTGAACTGCATTTTCTTTCTTTGATATATGTGGAGGAGTCGATGGTAATGGGCTTGTTATCAATGAAATATTTTCTCGGGGGTTTTCACGTTTTTTTGTAAAACTAAATCATCAAAATAACAGGTGAAATTTTCAGCTCTTAAACTTTATCCACTACTATTAAAGGTTGAAAATGAAGCTCCCTTAAAAAGCGACAAAGATCTTGTGTTGGAATGGTAAAATAACTAAACAAAAAAAGTATCAAGAAACGCGTTTTATTAACAACATTTCCAATATAAGCGAAAAAACGCGCTATCCCAATAAAAACCGTTCCTGGAACGTTCACTTCACTGGATTCCATTTCTAGTAGACTATCATATCGTTGGAATGTCATAAAATGGAATATTTCATTTCACATTTTGCCAGAGATATGATCTACTATGAATGGACCTTAATAAAAATTTGATAACAAAGTTTTGCAGTCTTAAACTTCAAAATATTATTGATTGTCTAGTTGTCAAATTTTTTCCGTTGTGTCAGTTAGGGATAAAAATTAATTTCTACTTATTTTTTCTTGACAACGGTAGCTGGAACGCTACCGAAACGTTGAAACAAAGAATTTAAAAATATTGTGGTTTAATTTCCCAAGAAATTAAAAAAATAATAAATAATATACCACAAGGAACATACAGAAGATAAATAACTAGTGCTACGTACAAATAAACATTTCAAAGTGTTAAACACGAGTTTAAAAATGAGTTACCAAAACTAGAATTTTAGTTACTATCTCTGGAGCAGTCTATACTTCAAAGTGAAACACTAAAACTGGATAATGTTGAGTTCGATAAAATAATAACTTGAAGAATTCAAAAAGAAAATCTTAAAACAATTTTTGAACCCCAGTCAATTTTCACAGTGCTGTATAATACCAAAGATTACAGAATAAAAATATAAGATGTTTAATTCGAACCCGTGACTACAATTCCTCGCTTTTCAAAGTCAGAGCACCAAACCATCAGGCTATAAAGACATATACAATGTCCGCCATAAAGTTGGAACCATATGGGAATTTTTTTTATTATTGTAGTTAAATAACAACTTTGGATAGCAATCACTTCTGCTTCTAAAATAACCTAAAATGCGCCAAGTCAAAGTTGACAGGTAATATCTGTCAATTGTCAAGTTCGTAATTTTGGAAAAAATGTCCTAAAAACGGGTCAATTTGTTAAAATTTCGAAAAATGTTACTTGGAAATTATGATTCTAATCACATTTTATGCTTATGTGCCGATTTTGAGAGAGAAATTTTGATGTTCAATAAATTTCATATTTTCGTACTTTTTAATTCACCCCCGTATCTGACGACTTTAAAATCATTTGAAACTCTTTAAAGTAGTATAAAGGCTACCATTTCATTGCATGTAGTGATCATAATATTCGTACGTAAGCTGGTTTTGAAGATTATTGATATTTTCAACTAAAAAAGAGGTAGTCTCTGGATTATTTTCCAAATTTCAAAAAAATCAGAAATTGTTTTTCATTTTTTTCTTTATTAAACTTCAGTTGGATAGTACGAAAATGGTTTTAATTATAATCTGAATATCTTAACGCATAACGACTACTTCAAAATTACATAATACATCAAATAAAGAGATCACTTTAAAGGAAATTACATCTCTGTTATGAAATGCCGTTGAATGAAAGGTCGCGTTTGGTTTTTCAACAAGATGGAACATCAATTCACAGTACTGTAATTTTTAAACATTTTGTTCAGAGGAAAATGGATCGGGAGGTTTTCTGAATTTCTTTGGCCGGCGCGATCCCCCGATTTGACCATAATGAGCTTTTTTCTTTGGGTGTATTTAAAAGAAAAAGTATACCAAGGAAGGCCTTTTCAAAATGTGGATCATTTGGAAGATGTTATAGGGGAAAAGTGTGCAAATATACCTAGGCAGTTTTTACTAAATGCTGTCAGGGAATTTAACCGTTGGACAGAAAAAGGGCCTCCGAAGGGAGGCACACGGAGATGTAATTTCCTTTAAAGTGTTCTATTTATTGTTTGTAATTTTGAAGTAGTCGTTATGCGTTAAGATATTCAGATTATAATTAATACCATTCTCATACTATCCAACTAAAGTTTAAAAAAGAAAAAAATGAAAAACAATTTCTGATTTTCTTGAAATTTGGGAAATAATCCAGAGACTACCTCTTTTTTAGTTGAAAATATCAATAATCTTCAAAACCAGCTTACGTACGAAGATTATGATCACAATATGCCTTTATACTACTTTAAAGAGTTTCAAATGATTTTAAAGTCGCCAGATACGGGGGTGAATTAAAAAGTACGAGAATATGAAATTTATTGAACATCAAAATTTCTCTCTCAAAATCGGCACATAAGCATAAAATGTGATTAGAATCATAATTTCCAAGTAACATTTTTCGAAATTTCAACAAATTGACCCGTTTTTAGGACATTTTTTCCAAAATTACGAACTTGACAATTGACAGATGTTACCTGTCAACTTTGACTTGGCGCATTTTAGGTTATTTTAGAAGCAGAAGTGATTGCTATCCAAAGTTGTTATTTAACTACAATAATAAAAAAAATTCCCATATGGTTCCAACTTTATGGCGGACATTGTATATATACGATAGTAGGTATAAAGGTTTTGTATATACCTATAGGAGTAGATCGTATTATTTTATCTAGTGTGTATGATGTATATCAAAAGCAGGAGTGACGTTTTAAATAATTTATTGCTAATTGCAAGAATTCCAATAACTATACTGGTTTGAGAGATATTACTGGAAAATTTTATATTTTAAGAGAATCAGACAATGAATTGAATACTTATTTAATATATTTGTTCAATAACGTGAGAAGTAATATGCTATATGAATGTAATAAACTATAGTTTTTTAGTTAGACAAAAAATGTAGGTATACCTAAATAGGTAATTCATAGTCGTGAACAAAGTATAGTATTCTACTCGCATATAATGGCTATTATTCACTTAGGTGTTTATGCACTCGACTGCGGCTCGCGACATAAACGCACCTTCGTGAATAATAGCCATCATCATATTATGCAGTATGCTTGTTGAATAATATACTATTACGAATCGCTTTTGTTGTCAATAATTAGACCGGTAGGTACCAGAGAGAGAAGTGCGAAAAGCATATTTTTCCTACAACCACTATGCAAAACACGCTTTTCTACACAAATTTTTATTCGCAAAGCAGGCCTTTTCTCAATTCTTTTGATAATCGTTGTAAAAGTAATGCGAAAAGTAGGTACACGCTATGGCACTTTTCCGCACCGAAATGTCAAACAAAGCTACCTATGACCTGTCAACTTTTTTTGACAATTCAACTTAATTGAATTTCTTATTGGTGTACAATTTTTAAATTTAAACTAAAAGTTAGTAAATTATCTATTTCATTATTTATTTTAATTTATTAATTATTAAAACATTAACCTACTAAGCATTATTTCAGGAATCATGAATCAAGATGATAATAATTTATCTTTTGAGTTGTCCAATTCGGACATTGAAAATACTAAAGTTACTGTATATTTTTCATTAATAAATGTGGTTGTAGAAAAAATATTGTGTACAACTTGTACGCAAATCACTTTTCCCACTCGCTAGATTTGCGCTCGTGAGAAAAGTGACGCTTTGCGCACTAGTTGTACAAACTACTATTGTTTTAAGCTGTACAGGGGTAATTTGAGAAATATATATTTAAATTAATAGGATTCTTTATTAGGAAGGTTTATTTTCATGTGTTAATTATGTCGAAAAATGTTCGGGATATGAATTTGAAAAGGTAAATAAAAAATAAACTATTATAATATTATTGTTACTTTTGGGAGACAGGAGACTAAATGAAATGTACAAAATTCTCTTGCCCTTAACCCATACTAACACACCATCTCAAAGACGGTATCGAAAGGTTGAGTATAAAATATCTCCCCACTCCCGCGCTCCAAACGTCGACCAATCACGTAATTTCAGTAAACATCAGCAAAGAATTCCAAAAAATTTCGGACAAGCCCAACTTTAGGCTTTGCATTTTTCTTATTAGTCTGTTAATTTTTTATGTTTACTTGCTTGTTTATATGATATCCTTATTATAAATAATATAAATATAAATAATTTCAATAATTAGTTAATAAAATTAAAAAATCTATACAGCATAAACATCATAAAACACGAACAACCAATTATAAACACCGTTCTAAAATAACAGCGCTCGACGGACGACGTACCGTATAATTTGCCAAATTGAATGCAAGTAAGGACGTAGCGTACCATACCAACCATGGCTATGGCACCAGCCTCAAAGCAAATTCAAGTCACCAGACAGTCACTAGCGGCATAGGTGCTTTGCGCGATAAATTTGAACAAGTGAAATATCTTATATTTTTATTCTGTAATCTTTGATAATACTTTATATTTGTTTCGCAATTGGCAGGGCAATAGACCTTTTTTACGCTTGTAACAATTTCAGATGAAGAAAGTACTCATAGAATTTTTTTAAGCTGGCGGAGTTTGCATTGAAATTAACATATTATTTAATTCTTGTATTATTAGATTCAAACAGAAAACTGCTAATAATTCTCACCAAGTGCTTCTTTTGAAATTTTTTTTTATTTTGGGATAAAAATAAATTGATACAACCATGATAACATCGGAAAGTAGTATCGACATCCGTTTTTTAGTGATAAGTACTTATATTAGTTTTATCAGATCTTTTAATTTATTTTAATGGACCGAATATGGAGTAAATGTATAAAGAAAATACAATAGACTGGTCCAAAAAATTGACTGCTAAACTAAAACAAAAACTTCTTAATTTATTCACGATTAAAGATGGAAAGTTGTTTTTCTTTTTTTTGCCCAATTTTTTTTCAGAATGGAATGAATTGATTTTTGAATATTTTACCTCCTAACAGAAGGTATATGGTACCCATATATCTACTACAGTGAATTATGGTTCATAATAAAGTGGAGTGTATTATGGTTAATAATTCACGCCATGCGATGACTCAACACTTACAGCATTTCGTGACTAGACATGGGGGTGCAATATGAAATAAAGTATTAAATCTGTGTATTTTGTTAAGGAAATTTGTTTCTAAAATATATCGTATCTAAAAAATATTGAAATTTTTATTATCGACACTTTTCATAACGATATTTTCTAATATTAAGTATTTTAAAACAATATATTTATAACGGTACGTTGTATTGATACTTTACACAGTATCGCACATCTCTATATATGTCAAAATATTTTATGTAGCTACCACATTTTGAGGTTAGTAATACCAAATGATCGTTCCTGACTTTTATTTAATAAAGAAATTAAGGGTCGTGGACAAAGTATAGTATTCTACTCGCAATTTATGGCCAATATTCACTCAGGTGACTTGCGCGTTTGCTCGTTTAATAATATACTATTATACAAGTATGACATTAAATTTTTTCGACTGAGATTTGATGTGACCAATTCGTCTTCATATTATTGATTATTGTCTAGAGAATCCACTGGGACTAGTTAGCGAATAATAACGATATTTGGTGCCCGGATGGATAAGAGAAGTATTGATAAACCTGTCATTATTATTTTTTATTAACGCAATTTGGTAAAAAAGTTAGCTCGCGTTTGACAGTTTTGTACAGGAATACCTATGTCGCATCTTATAAATAACACAGTGTATATCCCAGAGGGATAATAATTTGGTATTTTTCAAGAAGGTAAAAAACAAAAATCAATTTAGATTTATTATAATTATCTATTTATGGCTTTCGAACACAAACCAGTCTACTCAAAATGTGACAGTAGAGTCTATTAATAGATGATAGTTGACGAAAAAAGTGTTGCATTTAAATTTACTTCGTGGGAAAATCAAAAAGTCACTGGCTTAATATATATGGCGTATAAGAGTTTTTTTTTGACACGAACCCTGTTTGTTTAAACCTGCGTCCACATTAGTGAAAAATACGTTGTAAGTCAAATGTAGTGTTCGTCACAAATATTTTCTACGCAAATTCGGCAACTTGTCTGCATAAATATTTACGTTGTGCGGCTACAATCAGCGTGTGTGTGGTGGTTTCTAGTTTGTAGTGTTGTTAAAATGAATCTCACTCTCATTTATCAAAACCTCAAAGTCGCTCGCAGACATTCGTAGGAAATTGTTGAAATGATCAGTACTGTCGTAGGCTAGTAAGTTCAATAATTTCATACCACCAAGTTGGTCTTTTTGATATTTTCTCTTTATGTTTTCATATAAATGTTTAATCCAATAGTGTCTGTTTTTCTTGACTGCTTCCTCTTTTTTTTTCTTAATCAAAGGGGTCATAACAATAAGAGCGGCACATTTTCTCTCCATTAATATCACTGAATCAGACATGGTGGAATTATATTCGTCACAATCTTGTTTTTCGCGAAAAATACGTCTACAATAGAACGAGGTTGCAACACAAGTCTCTTTGATGTCTGAATTCAAACCGACAAGCCACGGATCGCGTGTGTACGCTGCGGCGAAAATTTTTGCGGTACCTTGTACGTTGCGAACACGTCCACACTAGCATAAATTTATACGCACACATAAATTTGTGTCGAATTCTCACACACAACATAAATTTTCACTAATGTGGACGCTGCTTAAGAAGTAAAAGTTTTGAGCCAACTTTATTATTTTTCACAGGAAAACATTTTTTTACGATAACACATTAATTTTTAATGGAAAGATATTCAAAATGTAAATTGCAGAATGCAGCCTGGGAATAATAACATGTTTTTGTAGTTAAAAATCAAAGTGCAAATTAAAACAATATTATCTTTATGATAGATAAAGATTTATTGATTTAAATGTTTTAAATATGTATCTTATAGTGTCTGGTATGTAGACGATATTTTGGAATGAAGCAAATTTTGTATTTTAAATTCAAATGAACCCAAAGCGTTGGTTCAATCACGTTCATCGATGCGGTAAATTTGCGAACTTTGATGATCTGCTAGGTCAATCACATATGCGAGATTTTTTCAAAACACTAAAATTTACGTTTCAATGTTGCCACTGATGTTCTTACACTGAATTTTGTTCATGATTTGTTGTAAAATAAGCTTATATTGTAAAATACAGTGCGTCATATTAAACTAAACTCATCAGAAATATATTTTTCAAAGTTTTATTTGAATTTAAAACTACACTCAACGCCAAAAAAACTCCCCACCTAAAATTTTGCTGAAGTTCGTTGTCCAAGAACTTTCGTAATTCTCCATCGATTTCAATTGTTTCTAAGCCAAATTGTAGATAAATTCTTTGATATTAAGACTAACTCCAGAAAAGTTTCCCAAAAGTGTTGATTCCTTATTTATACAGGGTGAAAAATAACCATGTATTTGTAGTCCAATTTTCTCAACACCCTGTGGAACAGTTTGGGAAATTTGTAAAGCCCATGCTTAGTTTATTACGACCATCCTTTTCGCAATCTTTCAGTTTTTATTTCACCTTACTATCTTGATTCCTTTCGAATATACACATATTCAAATAAAAGCATGGAAGTTTATAAACACGCCAAGCTCGATTAATGAAGCTGTAGTTCTCTATGCTCAATTTGTTGGAGATTACTTCATTTTAATGATCGACAATGCAAGACCGCATGTAGCAAATTTAATATTGTTAAACAATATTTGGATGTGGTTGATATCAACGATTAGAATGGTCTGCATGTAGCATGGATCTAAATCCGATTGAACATCTCTTTGAATTCAAAGAAATATTCGTGTACCAGCTATTTCTGCTAGAAGTGGGCATACGAAATATTGAAAAATGCCAATCATGCTCCTTTTTGTTTAAAATTACTATAACATTATAAAATTAATTTTTTTCCCTAAAACAATTTCAGGCTTTTATTTGAATACGTGTATATTCAAAAGAAATCGAGATATCAAAGTGAATTAAAAACTGAAAGATAGCAAAACTAAGAGTAAGCTCTAAAAATTTCCAAAACTGTTTCACAGGGTATTCAAAGATTGGACTACAAATACATGTTTTTTTTCACCCTGTATAAATAAGCTATCAACATTTTTGGAAAACTTTTCTGGATCTTGTTTCAACACCAAAGAATTTACCTACAGTTCGGCGCAAAAACAATTAAAATCGATAAAAAATTACGAAAGTTCTTGGACAACGAACTTCAGCAAAATTTTAGGTGAGCGAGTATTTTAGCAGGTGAGTGTATGAAGACATTGGATTTCAGATAACGAATTTGTTATTTTAGTAATAAAAATGAGTTACTAACTGCTAAAATGAACATTACCAAAACTTACAATTAACTGAAGCCACTGGAAATATGTTTTTGTACCATTTTAGCAAAAACAATACAATAGCAAAAAATTATGAATTATGTCCAACAATGTATTGTTCAGAAGGAGCACAGGAAAGAATAGCTAAAACATTCATAATGGAGTGCCTATGACTAACTTGTTGTAGACAACTCTGGAAAAAGTGTCGGAAATACTGGCATTATTCAATTGCTCGCTCTACAAGGGCAGACCTTGTAGTTTCATTTGCCCGAAATCGCCTCAGACTCAATAATCTTTTTGTGGTGACAACTATTTTGTAGAGTTAGGCTTAATAGATTGACCTCTGGAATGACATGTTATTTTGATGAGTTGTTCTTCAACTACAGACTGTACTTTGAATGCAGCAGTTCACTGTGAGCTCATGAGCAATAATAAAGAAAAACTTTTTTTAATAACGTTTTTTGTTATCTTCAGAATTTTTGTTTTAAATTGTTTTTTCACGTCGAAAACCCAATCTTTTAATATTGATGCTACGGAAGTCAAATTTTACCCAGAAAAAATTCAACATCTACGCGGAATAGGTCGTATGGTTAATATTCTCATCACAATAGAAATTCCCGAAACAGGTACACTTTTAGTTTCAATTTACTATTTGTTCAAATTATTAAAATTATTATCTAATATACAGGGTGAACTAGTTTCGTACTATGACGTCATTGCAATTTTTTAAATGTAACCCTCCTTTTTTCAATTTCCGAAGTGCCCTTGCTGAGCTGATTCCAAAAATGTATAATACGTTGCGTCAAATAATTGGTACAACCTGGCCAAATTGCAAAAATTTGCTCACAAAATCTCGCAAAATATACGAATAACCATAATAAACACTTTAAATGAAATTATTGACCTAGCACCAAAATTATTTCGCGAGAGGCTTTCCCCGAGCGTAATAAGGTGCGAGGCTTATAAATGTCTTCTCCACAATGGTGTACCTATATACAATTTTTTCCACTACCAGCCAAATTCAAGACAAAGATAAAAATTACTCACAAACAAAACACGAGAAGCGTTTACCACGTCGTCTGACAAGTACACTTTTAGTTTTCGATATATTATGAACGTATACTCGTTATGTCATCACTCATATTTGGTTGAGCGCGAATTTTAAACTAATGACATTTTTCACAAATAATTTCATCTTGATAGGTAAGTAATTTCAAGCTGCAAACAAAGTCTATATATTCAATATATAAATATATATTGAATATATAGACTTTGCTGCAAATACATTAAATACAATCTCCTGGGTATACAAAATTATGTTGTACAAGTTTTTGTTGAACTATACTATCAAAGTCTATATATTCATATATATATAGACTTTGATACTATCTCTGGATTCTCAAAATATTTTAATTTGTCCATTATTGACCTAACTTAACCACTAATAGGAAAATGAGATTTTCAGTTGGCTAGAAGAAGCCATAATTGTCAATGATAGCCATTAAGACACGAGCAACGAGCATGTTGTAGGATACGAAACGAGCCGCAGGCGAGTGTCACTCAATAGGTCTGTTCGCCTGCAATAAAAGTGTAGCACTGAGCCATATAATTTTAAAAAATTCAGGTCTATCTGTGAAAAAATGCGTGTAAAATTGTTAAATTTGGGACTATCTATGTATATTACATTTGTATAATGCAAGAAGCATTAAAACATAATTAAAATAAATAAAATCGTATAGCTCAGTGCTACACTTTTATTGCAGGGAACAGACCTAATATAATTAATTTCAGAAATGTCAACCAGGTATCCATGGCTATAATAAATATTGTGCGAATGTCGCATTCCTATTGGCTTAAAAATCTGTATCATAATGAAAATTTGTATCATAATGAATATCATTATGATACAGATTCCTTTAATAAGTATATTATAAAACAGGAGTAGAAAAAATTCTTTATTATTTCTGTAAAACTTTAGACACGTTTCTGTGAAAACTATCCAAACGATAACTTTTTTTTTCAAATGTCGTACTGTGTAGTGTATAAGCTGCGTTCGTTATTTGTGTCAGTTCAATCTTTTTAGTCTGAATCATTCGTTCCACGTCTAGAGATAGAGGAGGTGAATCTGCACTGTTTGGTAATTCCGCTCATATTAGCCCGATGTAAATCTGAATATTTTGACCTACGAGAAAGATTAATGTATGTGTTTGTGATCTTTTGAGGTTATGTTGTAGTTACTAGATAAATCTCGCAGTAAACCTTTTGTGTTGTTTATACAAACATTTAATTTTTATTTGTTTATGTCTTTGGCATAAACGACCGATACTGAGTTAAAAGTTTGTTTATATATCTATGGTTCATTAATAGCAATTTGCTCAAATTCATCTGTGATCACGGAACTAAAAATCCGTCGCCTCTGCGATGCAAATACCGAACATAGCTATAATAGAAGGAGACAAAGGCAGATACATGTTTCGAACATTTTTTTAGTTTTAAATCAATTGTTTATTCCAAAACACCTGGAAATACATATATTTAATAAGATTTCGACATATTATATTCATATTCTTATTCTAAAAGCAATGAAATTCAGCAAGCAAACAAAAATTTTATTAGGTTTCAAATCACTTAAAATTTGGCCTATATACTATAAGTAGCTTTATTTCTTCCAATTTTTGTTATCATGTTATAAATTTGGTTCTTGCCAAATTCGTGGCCCCAATTCTGACAGATGCGAAGATTTAGGCCATACTTCGCAAAAATAAAAAATAAAGACTGCTATTTTTGTTAAGGAAATAAAAGATTAATGAATATACCACAAGGAACATACAGAAGATGTAAACATTGCTGTGTAGGAATTATTTTATAATAATTGTTGCAAAGCTTATTATAATTTTAGAAGCTAAATGTCAGTTTTAATAGTGTCACAAGGACAGAAAATGAGCCCAGCGAAGAGAGGGCATCTGATAGTTAAGGACTGCTAAAGCGTTTCCCGCATGTGTGACACACAACTGTTTTTCGCCTACTACCGGATAAACCCAAAAAATAGAAAAATATAACAAAAAACCGTTTAACTGAAAAATTAATGTAGAACGTCAAATTGATCCAGTACCAAGCGAACAAAATTGTGGCGTTATGAATTATACACCCTTGTATTTTAATCAATGAATAATTATGATGGTCCAGTGTACAGACAATATCTTGTGTCAAAATCGTATTTTGGCGTTTCGAAATCAATATATTAATCCAAAACTGAAACTCATCATTGGCTTAGTTTTGTATATCTTCTTCTATCTCGAGAAGGTTTGATCATTCTAGTGCAGTAAGTATTCACAAAATCACTCACTCGCTTGATTGACCTTTAGTTGTGAGCATACTGTTTGTTTTGTCCGTTTTTGTAAGCTCATTGTTATCGCTTTTGTGTTGCATTTTCGTTACTAGCATACCAATACAGTGAATCATAAAGACACTGTGTTATTTATAAAATGCAATTCCTGTACAAAACTGTCAAACGCGAGCTAACTTTTTTACCAAAGCGTTCATAATGCAACGATCATGTAATGATGGTTATTAATATACAAGTATTAACCAGAATACGAAACGAGACGTATGTAAAGCTAGCATGACCAAGTGAGCAAGTCGCACTTTCGCTATAAATTTAGTGCTTATTTAGTTTAAATTAAGTGCTCTACGGAATATACAAAAAATACAAACATTGCTAGCTTTAGATGAAGCTAGCAGTGTAATCCGTCAAAATCGAAAATAAGCATTATAAAGCGAAAATACCAAATGCATAGCATTAAGTGCTCAATAAGTGCTGTCCATATCAGCGATAATTAGAAAATTATTACGTTATGACCAATTTGAACTTTTAAAATATCAATTTCTCTTTTTTTTTCAACTTCTGGATAACATTCAAAATAAAAATCGCATGCTATGAAAAATTAAACAACGACTTTATGTTGATATTGACTATAAAGAATTCAATTATTATACATGAGAGGATGTTTGTTGAAAAACGAAAAATAGGAATGTTGAAGTTAAGTGAATAATTATTACACAATAAGTAAGTAATTTAGATATTGAGCAAGCAAAAATTTTATTATTAAGATTAAAAAACAAACCAAAGGATTAAAGATAAAAACAAATAAACATAAAAATAATATAGTAGTTGGAATTCTGATTGCTACTCCTCTACTGCATAGAGGATTGATACCCAAAGTGGTCCAGGTGGACCCCCAGGGGTCCACGGGAGCCCAACAGGGGTCAACGCTTGCGTGGAAAAAAAATGGACGCTTTTTAGACTGGCCTTGAAACTTAGCTTAAATGACAATACTCACAGCATAATCAAAGCAATATAAATTCTCACCTTTTTCTCGAAAACTTTCAACTCATAGTTGATTGAAAAATAGCCACAACACAGATTTACATAGACATATACTTTTTTGGGTTTTGGAAGTAAGTTAGTAAATGTAATAGCTGCAGGGGGTCCACCAGATCCAGCAAAATGTTTAAAGTGGTCTATGAGAGAAAAAAAATGTATGGGAACCTCCGGCATAGAGCATTAATGCTATCTGAGCATCCATAGTTTTGCGGACACGTTTTGGATCTTCCTTCCGGTCATCATAACAAACCCATGACCCATCTTTTCTTTTACAAATAGCAACGTATTGTCCGATCCGTTTAAAAAAAGAATTATATTCATTTTCTTTATTTTTATCTGTCATACATTTTAAAATTAAAAAAAAAATTTTCAATAATCATATATCTTGGTCGACATAGAGAGCACTTATTGAGCACTTTATTGAGTATTTTCGGTATATTCCGTAGAGCACTTAATTTACACTAAATAAGCACTAAATTTATAGCGAAAGTGCGACTGATTCTGCTCACTTGGTCATGCTAGCTTTACATACGTCGAAACGAACCAACGGCGAGTTTCGTATGGTTAATTGGTGTGTATTAAAAACCATCACATAAAAGTTTCATACACTATTTTTCTACGAAGAAATTTGATTTGAAAAAATATATAATAAAATGTACTTAACCGGAACTCGAACCCGGCACGTACAGATCGAATATAACCTCATGCGGCGCATCTATACTAACTGCGCCATGCACGGGACCACATGTCATTTTTTAATTAATAGCATAAATTGTATGTTACAGTTGTACAAAGTAAGTAATAAATTATTTTAAACAAAAATTTATAAGTTTAAATATGTAAGTACATATTTGGTTTTCAAGTATTTTTGGTCTGGTGCTGGACATTTCTTTTAAAAACTAACGCAAAATATTATATCCGGCAATGAGTTCTTCGTTGTAATTAATTGTCAATATTTAATGGAACTGTTAAAAGTCTACTACTGAAAGCTGCTAACTTATGACTGAATGCATGGACTGAACTATTATGAATTGTAATGTCTGTGTTTGTGAAATATAGAAAAATCATTTTTATTATTTATATTTGAAATTGTAAGGTCTAGAAAGTTTATAGACTTATTTTGTTCAATTTCTACTGTAAATTTGATATTTTTATGTATTGAGTTGTATGTAATGAAGTTATCTACTTGTCTCGTAGTACAAGTGAAGCGAGCTAAAATGTCGTCTACATATCGGTGCCAGTAATTACTCAGGGGGTGTTTATGAATTATTTTTTCTATATTATCCATAAAAATTTCTGAAAAGGGGACTGAGAGGATAGCTCATAAAGATTTTGAAGTAAAGATCAGCCTCTTGGGCTTATTGTGGATCCTCCTAGTATTCTGGCTATAGCCTATTTAGCCAGTCCGTTTCCTGTATTAGCTCATACAGGTTCTTAGCTGGTTGGTTGTAGATGTCTTCTGGAGTCATTTGGGGTCTACCTTACAGTTTCTGCCTCCTGTGGTCGAGCGTCTCACAGTTGCATAATATATACAGAGCTGTTTCGGTGTCCTTTTTGCATCTTCTGCATGTAAGGTCTCCGTTATACAGCCCTATTTTGTTCAGGTGCTCCTTTGTGAGAAAGTGTCCCGTAAGTAACCCCGTTATGGTGCGTGTTCCTGCTCATTGCGAGCAGTTCTTTCGTTTATTTTTCTGATGGTTCTTTTATGAATTTCTTCCCATGTGTTTGCCTGGGCGTATTCTTCCAGTGTTTTTTGTGTTGTACTTCTACCCACCCTTTTAACCATGATCTAGTTTAGTACCTGGGAATGCCCACAGCTGGTTGGGGTCCATTCAACAGGGTTGACTATCCTGCTCTTGTGAGTTCGTCAGCTTTTTCATAGCCAGCGATTCCTTTGTGACCTGGGACCCACTCCAGTGATACACTGTTCCGAGTCGCCAGTCTTCTGAGTTCTTCGCCGCAGATGGTTGCCCATAATCAAACCCTCTTTACTGCTATAAAGCACTCCATTGAAATGAAAATAACCCCTACAGACAAGTTTTGAGCAATTTTTATGTCAAAAACGTTTTTTTAAGCAAGGGGTAGGTATGGAAAATTTTTAATGTAAACTGCTTCATGCTTCTTTACTGATCGGAATTATAAGGCACTCCGTTGAAATGAAAATAATTTTGATTTAAACAATTAAACTTCAACTTTTTCAAGAGCAATGCCGTCCAGTCATTAATCCTATCAATTAACATAGATATGTATTATTTCTGTTGTCATATTGTTCTTAGTACCAGTAGTTGCCACTAGACACGATATCGTTTAGAATCAAAGTCAATAGAAGTGCATTAAATTATTTTAGAAAAGTGTCCTTTAACCTCAGACAATGGAAATAAATACATCAATTTCACTACCAGTTCTCTGTAAGGTAAAAATGAAGCTAGAACACAATCACACATATTTTAAATTGTTAATTTTGAATTGACCCCATGAGTGTGTTACCATGTAATAAAGCGGTAAGAATTTGAATTTGAATACAAATTGGGTAAGGATTGAATAAATTTATACGAATGATTTATCATTACAGCCTATACAGTTCTTCTAATCAGTTTAAGGATATGTATCTAGAAGTTTTTAAGAGATCTCTTTCAAAGGCTAAAGAATAGACGTATAATTAAATTAGTCATCAGTCAGTTATTTAAGACCAAAGATATTCTGTAACAGTATTTTATGCGACGATCATGTAATGATCATTACATGAAAGTTGTGTACACTATTTTTTCTACGAAGAAATTTGATGTGAAGAAAATTATAAAAAAAATGCACTAACCGGGACTCGAACCCGGCATGTACAGATCGAAAATTGACCAAATTGTTAAACTAATAGCATAAAGCGTATATAAGTAAGTTATACAAAATTAGTAATAGATTATAGTAAGCAAAAATTAATAGGTTTAAATATTTATTTACCTTGGTTATCAACTATTTTTGGTCTGGTGCTTTTAAAAACTAACGAAAAAGATTCAGGAGCCTATTCTGTAACTCTTCCTCTAATATTTAGAAGCCGTTAAAAATTTAACCGGCGCTAATATCAAATCGGTATTAGCCTCGGTATTCGCTAACCACATTTCACTTAAAATTTCAAAGGATTCCATTAAAATGGCCTCTTGAAACTATTATTTTCAAAGGGATGTTAAAGTGTTCCTTTAAATAATAACGGTAACCAAAAAGGGCATGTCTGGATGTTGCTGGTGATTCAGGAATTAATTGTAAACTACGAAAAGTATGATACATTGTAAGATTGTTTTTGAAATAGTTTAAATTAACAATCTTTATACATTATTCTAAGGAAGAATTTTTTAGATTACACCAAAGTATTTAAGGATTTGAGTGATCCCTTTCAAATACCAACTTATTTATTCAAGTGTCAAGAATGTTAATTGATTTGATAGAACTTTTTGCTTTTTAGTCGTTTTTGTTGCCTGTGACATTTCCAATAACTATATATAACTTATAATAATTTCATGCCAGAAACCAAAAACAGTTCATGTATAGAGTGATTTTTGAGTTAGTTTACCAACAAATACAAATGTTCTTTACAACTTTCTCTTCTTTTTTATTAAAGCTGGTCTCTAGCTTAGCTAGCTGCATCAGACCAAAAAGGTCTGATGAAGTTATAGATATACCTACTTACTTAGTAGTTGTAGATATACTTTATGTTCGAAAAATTGAAGATGAGGACTTTTTATCGATTAATGATCAAGAAACGAAGAAATATTTAATATATTATAACTTATATTTTACTGCTATAAATTTTAACTGCCTATAAAATTCTAAATTGTGCGTGATATAAAGAGAGTAGGCAAATACAAACTAACTATGCCATTTTCATTTTTCATTCACTTTCGATTAAGTATATTATTATGTTATAGATATCACTTCCTGAAATGTATTGTTTAATTATAAGTATTCAATAAATGTACAAATCAAAATTATTTTTTATTTTGGGTTAACAACAAAATGCTACAGGTATAAGGATTAGTAGTACCTACTGTCGAATTCAAGGGTGTACAAGCAGGTACAAAGAGTGAGAAAAAGATCAAGTGAAATTTTAGCGTCGAATTTATGCACGCCCGTTACAGAATTACCCCTAAACTGTCATAAAACACTGTCAAACATTTTATAGAAAATATTGGGTCTGCCTACTTGGGTATTTGAAAATCTAGATTTCTATTGGTAAATTTTTCAGTTTTATAATGAAAACCAGTGTTATAATGAATATCATTATGAAACTGAAAATTGGCATTTAACTAACAACTTATAGTATAGGATTAGAAAAAATATTTCAAGCAATTTCTTTGATATTTCTCTGCACTGCACTGTGTCATAGAAATTGTGTGAATGTGTTGTGAAATTAGGAAGTGGAGAGCTAATTTTATAAAGAAAAATGAGTGATAATAGGAGTGGTAAATACTTATTGCTTTGGTACCAAAAAAGAAAAAGAAAAGTTTCGAACTACTTTGGGTAAGGCCATTGGTCGTAAGATGTGATTTGAGAGGAAAATATCTAAATTTACTCCTAAAGTTACGATTTAAAGATATGAAAAGTTGAAAGAACAATTTTAGAATGAACGACAAAACGTTTCAGTTTATTGAATGGACAATAGTTCCATTAATATCCTGGCAGAGAAGAGAACCCATTTATAGAATCAGCTTGTTTTATAAAATGAATACTGTATGTAAATAGGTATGGTATATTACACTATAAAATTTTGTATCAAAGATCTTTAATAAATCAAATCATAGTCTTATACCGGCCTAAGAGAAGTAAAAGTCAAATTTGGCAATATTTTAGGTTACCTGAAAAAATGGAGCATCACAGGCATATACGGCATGCCCTCGGATAGGGTAGGTACCCTATAGATGGAAAATTTTTAAATACTAATCAGTTTTAGTGAAACATGTCATTCTTGATAAAAAATGTTTTGCTTGTTCTAAAACCACATAAAATGAAATAAAATTCAAGTTTTTCAAAACCCGTCTCATTTTATAGCCAGTTTTATGAAAACCGTATGAATTTTGCACTAAGTTCGAAAATAATGTACCATAAATAATTTTCAAATTATCATTCTTGAATAAATATTTGATAACCATGTCCAGTATACAAGAATTATAATCACTATCAAAAATAACAATAAAACAAAATAATGTAATAAACAGTAAGTACACAAAAATCTATATTCAACATATCCTCCCATGCAGCTTCAAAACATCTCTCAATTCTCTTTCTCAATTTCTCTTTCTTTTTCGCAGCATTTCTGGGGTACTTTCATCAATAATAGCTCGTTTCAAGTCTTCAATAATAGAGAGATACTGCTTGCTAAAAAATGGTCTGCGATAATTACGTTTGCGGTATTTTGACGTTTATTGAATGCGCGATTCACTGTTTTACGTCTCACACGCCAATAACGTTAGCGCTTCCCGTAATTTACGGTTACGTACCATAGAGTGTTAATGTAAATACGGCACATAATTGTCCTGCTCAGTTGAAAGAATAGAACAAATCGCATCGGATTTCTGAGGTTAAGGTTTTTGTTTATTGTTTATTGTTTAGATGGTATTTGGTTTGTGTTGTTGTTTGCGTGATCTCTTGTGGCCTACTGTTTATAACAATTATGTCACTTCCTATATAACACAGGGCTACGTGATGGCAATAGCTCTTATTTCCAAATAAATTTTAGGTAGACCGTTATTAAAATAGCGCTACATAAATACCGTACCGTATGCGGTATTGGAATTGGCAATATCTGTATTATGGTTTAAATTATTGGCGTAAACTTTTTGTTTTAAGTAGCCCCATAAAAAAATCTAAAATAGTTAAATCGGGGCGGAGAAAATATTGGTCCATAACGTCCCATCCATCACCCAGGACAATGTGCAATATATTTTACCACAGTTTCATCGGGATGTAGGACAAATTGCATACAAAATTATAAAAGGTAAACATATAGACCTATAGACCATATCTGTATCTGTAAAGTAGAGAGGGTGAGTGTAGTCTCACAGCACTTAGGCCACATGTCACCCATTGTACATCCTCCAGAGGAGTTGCCCTCGTAGGTCATCGTCCATCCGGTCCTTCTCAGGAAGGTGGACAAGTCACTAGGAGACATCTCCTTTATATCGGCAGGTGTAGGCCAAGACTCGCCGAACACACACACTCTCTTTCATCTTCTTTCAGTTTCATCTTCCTGTTCACTCCTGCATAGAGATGTGTCCACTAGCCCCATAGTATGGAGGTGTTTCCTTATAGTTGACAGTGGCCAGTCAAAAATCCTACTGTTAACCGTAGGTTTTTCTTGGTCATCGCGAAATATTTCTTCGGTGCCAGCTTCTTAAGGTCGCCCAGGTTGATCCTAGCAAGACTGCATCCTTTGATTCTATCCCAGGGAAGGGATTGAGCATGAGTGCGCCTTGGCTAGTATCAGTTCTTGCAGATCAAAATAGAGTATTTGGGACACGGAATTCAAACGAAGGAATTCGACCGGGAAATGATATAATTAAAGCAATCTTAATAATGTCTTGCAGTTATCTAGAACACTACAAGCTTCTTTTTTGTGTACAGGGTGTCCCAAATTGATGTGTTTTTCAGGGTATCTCGTAAACTAGAAGAGATAGAAAAAAAGTGGTTAAGATGTCATGACTTATTTTTGTGTTAAAGTACCGATAGCCTAAGGTCTATGCAATAATTAAATGAGCAAGAGCAAATAACATGAGAGCCTACAACAATAGGCAGATCCAAATCCACAGTGACAGTCAAGCTGCGGCAGAAACTGTATGGTAGACCCCAAATGACTCCAGAAGACTTCTACAACCAACCAGCTAACAACCTGTATAAGCCAATACAGGGAACGGACTGGCTAAATAGGCTGTAACCAGAATACTATGAGAATCCACAATAAGCCCAAGAGGATGAGGTGATGCCGGCGAAAAGACAGCTCCTTTTAAAAAAAAACGATAGCCTAATTAAATCTTCAGTAACTCCTTGGAGCTGGAAAATACAGGGCGATTATTGAAAACTGTCAAAAACTACAAGGTACATAACTTCTTAATTAGGAAAAATATAAAAAAACGTTATGAAAACTGTTGATAGATTAATATTAAAGAGTTCAGCGACGCATATATTTTTTCTGTTAGGGGGCTCACTAGTGGAATATAATACAAACTAATGTTGTCTTAAATGGAACACCCTGTATATTTAGACGTTTTTCGTTTCCTTTTTTAATTCTTATTCACCTGATATTTTATTAGTTATTAGTAGATTAGTTTTTACAATGTTTCTTTTTGTTTCATAAGTTTATTGTTTATATTTTTTATTGATTATAATTTTGATGAATAAAATTGTCACTTATCAGTATCCTTATAATAAAATGTTAAATTTCGTAACTGAGTGTTCAATTTTCTAATGGTGTTTCACCTGATAACATGCAAAAATGGTTTATTTGCACTGTAGCTCCAATCTTTGAAAATAGATATATGTTAGGTTTATGGGGTGGATGAGAATTAAAAAAGGAAACAAAAAACGTCAAAATATACAGTGTCCCATCTAAAACAACATAAGTTTGCATTATATTCCCTTGGTGAGCCCCCTATCAAAGAATTCAGTTCGCCACTGAACTCTTTATTATATCTATCAAAAGTTTCCATAACGTTTTTTTTTATATTTTTCTTAATTAAGAATTTATAGTACCTTGTAGTTTTTGGCAGTTTTCAATAATCCCCCTGTATTTTCCAACTGCAGGAAGTTACTCAAGATTTAATTAGGCTATCGTTACTTCAACAAAAAAAGTAGTCATAACATCTTGACTGCTTTTCCTCTATCTCTTCTAGTTTACGAGACACCCTGCAAAGACACCAATTTGGGACAACCTGTACATGAATATTCTTCCTTTTCCATGCTGTTACATTTTTTTATATATACTCGTATGGAGAAAAGGTTTCTATGCAATGATACTCTTATTACAAGTGATATACATAACTAAGATACAAGAAATAAAGATACCGTCTACATAACTTGTACTTGTGGATGAGCCAATTCTAAGGACTCATATAAATATGTGATGTAATTTTATACTTTTTGAGTGAATACCATCTACTAGAATTTGAGTTTGTGAATGTATAATTATTACTTATATTCAACTTTTTAGTAACAGTGGTAACTATAATAATAGAAATTGAAATAAATATACCTATCTATTATGTGTTCTCATTTCTCTTAATCTGTGAAAACTCTCTTTGCACTGGAATTTAAATCAATAATAATTTTTAATTGTTTAATATTTAATGAGTAATATGTTCAGAAATTAATAAATTAGTCTTGAAAATGAGTAATAACCCAATCATCTTTTCTTTTCCATTTTGTGAACAATTATTTTGTCTTACAGAGTATAATATACCTACTTATACCTTACTCATCCCACATTTAATAGTTATAAATTTAAATTTGATATATCTGTAACATGTAAGTTAGTGTGTAAAAATGTATCATTTCTCAATAGGTTTAAGTTATATAGGTATATATAATAACTAAATGTAATTTTTCTGAAACAATATAGATACCTAAGTAATTACAAATTGTATAAATAGTTATTCTACTGTTGTGTTGTTGGCTTTTAACTAATGGAATGAACTATTCAAATAAACTGAAATGTTATTTACTCAATAAAAAATGTTAATGATGATGTTGCCACATAGAAAATTTGGAAGTTGAAAATAAATGTGTACATATGAAAATGGGTGTTATCTAAAAATTTCGTTTCACCTAATTATATTCAAGTTTGTATTACAAGAAACTACTATACTAATCGAGTGGGCAGTAGTTAGGATAATATGGAAACAAGATAACAATTGAGGAAAAGACTATTTTCAGGTGTATTACAGATACAAATGATACATTATACAGACACATAAATTTAATAAATCCTATTGAAATTTAAACACTGTTGTTGATTTGAATTATCATTGATGTAATTCGTACTCAACACCTATGCCAATAGTGCTCAACTAAAACATATATTCATCTTTAAACAGTTTGCCTATTTTCTCAAAAATATAGGTATATGTACCATTAATTGGAGAATGTATTAGTTAATAAATAAGTATAAAATCATCACTAACCTCCTGTGTTAGATTGATGTCCACATCCAAAGAATTTGAAGTGTCTTCATCCACATGATCAGATTGGTTTTGAGGAACATTTGGTAAAGGATCAGTATTAATTACAGGAGCAGTCCGGTCAATGTTAAGCAAGTAAGTTGTGACATTTGGATGTCTAAACGAACCTCCATTAAATCTGCCCAAGGAATTCAGATCAGCAAACAAATCTCTTTGATAATTTAATAGAACTGAATCCAAACTTTTAGGGTTTACATAATGGGATCTTAAAACAGCAGAAGTAATACTTCTCCAGCTTGTACCATTGTCATAATCCAAATTATCGTAAATATTGTCATATATGGAATCGTGGTTAACTCTTAGAATACTTAATAATAGGGCAAGTTGTAGGAGCTCGTCCTTGTACACTTTTTTGAGACACAGCATCTTCTTATAGTTTTTATTTGTACTGACCAGAAATCAACATAACCTTCAAATTAATGAGAATCAAAAACAATTTTTGGTCGCTTGCAAACTGACATAGTTCACAAATGATTAAAAAACAAAGTTTTCTACACTTATTTCATATTTATAAGTCCACATAGTCGTTTGTAAACAAAAATATAATCAGCTGATAGCTCACGAAAATGACAGTTTCAAACCGGCACTAAGTTTTTGGGGTTAGAACACGCAATTAGTTATCTTCATTATTCATTATTGACATTTTCACAGATAAACACAGTTAATTGATTAAGTTGATAATACTTCACTTTGGAAACAAAGAATGTAGGGCACTATACTAATGGTAACCACGATACCAATAATCTCCAAGTCATCAAAAATCAAAGCTCATGACAAACAGTTTTCAACGAAATGCGCAATGTTGAGAAAATTATTGAAAGTGGGGAAACCTACGTATTTTAAGGTGACTGAATACTTTTGTTTTTGTTTGGATACTGTTATAAATTACTTGTTTATGATAAAAATGTGGCGTGTTTTCAACTTATTTTTACTTTTCATTGTGCAAATACAATAGATAATTATTATTTCTTGATTTACCAATTTTTTCCTATGCTATAAATTGTAAACAAATTTACCCACATGCATGTTCTACAGGATTTTTTTTATTAGTTGTGTTCAGTTTTACCTGAGTACAATTTCAAATATTCCACATAAAATCCATTGAAATTGTCATTTGTCGTTCAATCTCACACCACAGTCAGTGGCGTAGCTAGGAACCAAGGGCCCTGGGGCAAATTAAAAAATGGGGCCCCACTGCTATGTAAACTGATTATGTTTTATCAAATAAAAATATGAAATATACAAATACCTACTTTAAAAAGATAAGCTACTTAACTTTTTAAGCTCTTTTTTGTGCAGTAGGGCAGGTAATAAAAATGTTAAACAGTAACGCAACATAAATTACAATTAATACTTGGTGTAGGTTTGGCTAATAAAACGAAATAGAGAAGATTCAAGGATTTATTATATAAAGGTCGGGCCTACCAACTGACTAAATAACAATTATATTTACAATTTTTTCCTAGCTTTAGTTTTCGCAAAAGTATCAATGACTTCGTCTAAATCCAGGCATTTATGCTCGCCATTGGGCGGCTTTTTTCTTCAATGGGATTAAAAATATGGGTCATCAAATTAACATTGGTTATACTTTACCACTGTTGCCATTTTAGCCGAAATCTATAGATTTGACACGAGTTATTGACTTATTGACGGACATCAATATGAGTGGTAAAATCAAATAAAATTGAACCACTATATTCTATATTGACCAGTACAAAAAAGTTTATTGGCATTAGCTTACTTACTCCTGATACAGCATTAATTTTTTAACCGTTCTCGAAAAAAAATCTTTCGAATTCACAATAAAACGCACATCGATGAATAATAAAACGCACATATCACTATCCGTCAAATTGACAACACTGCCAACCTACAGAAAGAAATTAGGGGAATTCCCTAGGCATAACTTTTGAATTTCTCTCAACTGAGTTTTCATGATTAAAGTGGGGTTGCAACCTGTCATCTGGTAAGGATTCGAGGGCCCCCTGAGCTTGAGGGCCCCGGGGCACTGCCCCGCCTAGCCCATAGGTAGTACGCCACTGACCACAGTTGACAGTGGTGACCAGAGATAATATAACACAGAGTGGTGACCACACGCAACAAGATACATTGATAGTCTGGCAATATACCATTTTGTCCACGACCACATAATAATAAGTCAATATTTTATCTCCTAACAAAAAGGTATATGGAACCCATATTAGGTATATCTACTGTCGTGAATTATGGTTTATTGGTTCATAATACACTGGAGTTTATTATGGTTCATAATTCACGACTAGAGATGGGGGTATAATATGAACTATTAAATCTGTGTAGTTTGTTCAGGAAAGTTGTTTCTGATTTCTGAAATATATCGTATCGATAAAATATGTATTGTACTCTTTATTTTAATACTTTTCATAACGATATTTTCTAATATTGAGTATTTTAAAACAATATACCTATTTATAACGGTACGATGTATCGATACTTTTCACAGTATCGCCCATCTCTATATATGTCAAATTATTTTATGTAGCTACCATGACATTTTTGAGGTTAGTAATACCAAATCGTTACCGAATTTTTTTTAATAAAGAAACTAAGGGTCGTGGACAAAGTATAGTATTCTTCTCGCAATTTATGGCCAATATTCACTCGGGTGACTTGCGGCTCGAGACGCAAACGTCACCCATCGTGAATAATGGCTATCTTAAATTGCTCGTTTAATAATATACTATTGTCAATACAAATAAAGTATCAATACAGATTACAGCGTACCGTTATAAATTTCACTCTAGTAGATATACTTATGGGTACCATAGGTATATACCTTTTGTTAGGAGGTAAAATATTGATTTATTATTAGGTGGTCGTGAACAACTAATTTTTCCTACGACCATATAAGGAAACGCACTCGGAAAAGTTCCTCATATCATCATAGTGACGCAAGCCGTTATGCCGTTATGATATATTATCTCTGGTCTGGTTATGATAGCCCCCTATAATAGTGTGATACCTATATATCGCACGGTTAGCATGAATTCGATTAACGTGTTTTTCTTATTTAAATGTACCTATGTAATAACTGCAAAATGTAGCACAAAACGCAAAATCTGTTCAAAAATGATTAAAATTCACCTAATTATCTGATAAAAATAAACTACGACCGGGAATCGAACCGCGGTTCACTCCAGTATTCTCTGCGAATGTCAAATGTTCTTATTTTAGGTATATGTATGTATAGTATAGCTGTAGGAATTTTTAAAAATCAAAATATTATCTAAGAATTCAAATGTCTCCTGCTTTATTTTGAAACTATTTTGCTCTACGAATTGAATATTTTAAAATTCATCCTATATTATAGGTACAATTATTGATGTTTTCAAATGAATAAAACCATCATATATTTTGTAAATTTATCGCGTGATCATTAAAAAGTGTACATAACTCGTTGGAAAGTGAATTTCACTCATTATATTTCCGCACTCACCGATGTCAACATTATTTTTAAGAAACCATCACATTAAACAATATTTGTTACAATTATCGCATGGTCGTAGCAAAAATAGTGTACATTACTCGAGACATTACATATGCGAAAGTGATTTCACACTAGTGAGAGTGTCTCACTCGGTTTGCGCCTCGGGAGGCAATAGTTCCCACGAGTATGAAAAATGTTACTTTCTGCACTCGTTACGTAATATAGTATTATTGTAAAACATTTAGTTCCATATTATGGTTATTATAATAATTTTATATAGTAACAGTACAGTCATTTGAAGGAAACTCATAACGTATTTGGAGAAGTGATGGCAATATCGAATGTTTTCAAATAGTAAATAAAATGACGACGTCTATTGACATTTCTAAAGATGTTGCTGGGGAACCCATGCGATTTACTTTACAGCTGTGCGTTTTTTAACCGTGCGTAATATACATCATTACATTGATTGCCGTCTGTGTGTTATTAACTGATTACAACAAGGGCGGTTGTAGGTATAATTAGTATATTACGTAACAAGAGTGGTAAGTCTGCGCTGCGCGGCTTCGTTCATGAACTTTTTCATTTCAATGATTTCATGCGTAATGGGCTTACAATTCGTGTAACGTACTATATTCATTTTCTTCCATTAAATTAAAAACATAGCAATTACCTATTTATTCGGATACAATCATATTTTGTTCAAGAAATTGACAATATAAATGACACTTATAGTTCTATTTTTTAAGAAATTGCATAATGTGCTGCCTACATTTAGGGGCATCACTCTTTCAATCTCAAATATATAATATATAAAAGTTTATATTTTCTTTAATTGATTAAATTTGTGTAAATAGACCAAATAAAGTCTAATGTGCATAAAAATTTGATTGTAATTTAATTAAAACAAGAAGTTACAGTTTTCTTCTCAAAACGCACGTGTATATTATGAGATCTCATTACGTGCATGTTATTGTTAAGTGTCATTTACAAGGACAGAGCAATATTTGACGTTTACAGACATGGGCGTAGAAGATAGTAGTTTGTACAACTAGTGCGAAAAGTGATTTGCGTACAAGTTGTGCACAATATTTTTTCTACAACCACATTTATTAATGAAAGAAATACATTAACTAGAGTATTTTCAATGTCCGAGTTGGACAACTCAAAAAATAAATTATTCTCATCTTGGTTCATGATTCCTAAAATAATGCTTATAATAGGTTAATGTTTTAATAATTAATAAATTGAAATAAATAATGAAATAGATAGTTTACTTACTTTTAGTTTAAATTTAAAAAATTGTCTGTCTTGTGTTTGTCAGACTAATGAATAATTGCTGGTGTTTCAAGGGTTTAAGATTTGTGTATAATATCCCTGGTTTAGAACTATACCTCATTTAAAAACCAGGAGACGTAATTTGAAATGCTTTATTCACATCACTAAAAGTTACCAGATTAGTTACTAAATGGCGTGTTCCGAAAAAGTAGTCAACAGTCGTGTTCCAAATCTATTAAATATGCCTTGATTGATCCATATCCATAAGTCGACTTCTCGTCTGTCTAGTGGATCAGACGGGTATTCTGTCACATGTAAAACTTTTTCCTGTTTCGTATTCAAACTAAAAGATTAAAACATACACATAACTCTAATATGGATGTTTTCAAGCAGCAAACAACTGAATGCCAGTAAATGAAATAAAAAAGTACTAATTATCTGACAAAACCTATATTGTTTCAAATCTTATAGACAGATGTAATCATGTTCAGTTTTAACGAAACGAAGTAAATTAATAGAATAACAAAAGCGGATGCGAAGACAAAATTAAATATATCTATCTGTCAGAATTATCAAAAATGGAAATTATCAGATGATGTCAATGCTAAAAATTGTTGTGTGAAACTGGGTGGAATCTGACTAATCATGGGTCTACAGAATTGCCAACTTAAATTCAAATCACTCCTCCTGGTTTTTAAATGAGGTATAGTTCAGTTTTAAATTTTTTTAGAATTTCAGTTTTATTAAAGGAAATAAATAGTAAATTAACCTTTTAATTGTAGTTGTTATTGCAAAAAATTGTAATAATGAATACTTTCGACCACTTCGCAATTTGGAGTTTAAACTTTAAAGAACAAAATATTTTCCTATCAAATATCGATCTGATATATTAAACAAAGAGAATACTAATGGCCGTTTGCACCAATTGATATTTAAGTAGACTTAAAGTTAAGTGTCGCTTTAGGAAAGCTTTGCTTTGCACCTTGAACAACTTGTCAATTAAAGCTCCACTTAGCTAAGCTTAGAAAATCGCTCGCTTAAACTCCACTTATCCTCAAAGTGGAGATTTCTAACCTAACATAATGTTGTTTTGATTGATATATGTCAATTATTTTTCTGTTTTCGGGTTTTCGTTTTGCGTCTTCCTATTTCAGGTGTGTTTCTTTATTTTTGAAGAAGGATGTTTATGGAGGATTATTTGGAAGTATTGGATATTCCCGAAAATGGATTTCCAAGAAGACGGAACAATCGTAAAAACTATTATGAAGAATTGGATGGAAATATTAGCAATTTTTTTTCCTGACCTGTATAATTTGACGATCTGATTTTCTTATTTTTAACTGTGTCCATTATAAGCAATTTTCTTATTAAGAAAACAAGAATAAAATCTTTTGATTTTCAAAAATTGACGTTTAACTGTTTTTAATACATTATTTCAAACCACAAAACCGAAAAGTCACCAGATACCATAGAGAAATTAATAAGACTCAACTTAAAAAGCGAGGTTGACAAATGTATTAAACACTAATGGCCATATGCACCGTTTTCCAATAAAGCTTAGCTTATGTAAGCGGGCTTAAAGATATAATCTGCGCTTACAATTTATCACTATGCACCGAATTAAATTGAGCTCGGCTTTCGTAAGCCACAATAATTACTGGCAACGTCGCAATTTATGGAGGAGCATATTATTGTTGACAGTGTTATCTAACCTCACAATTGTTGAAATTTGAAATTGTAACGTGAACAGAGGCAGTAATTGCGTTCTAAAAAAAAATATCGACAATCATGAGCCAAATAAACCAGAATTGGAAAGGGAAAATGTATCAACCCTTATAATAATAATATATAAGAGTTGAGTGTAAGCCAATAAATAAAATTTTGGTTATTTGTGGGTAAAACTGAGTAAAACCTCAGGAACAGGGACCAATAGTGAGGTTATATCACGAACGACACGAACTTATGGTTATATTTTCACAGAAACCAAGCTTAACAAATTTAAGCCACCAAAACTGATCGCTTAACATAAACTGAGCTTAAGCACGGATTTTGATACGGTGCATATGGAATACAAGGCTTAAGCGACCTCCTAGGTTAAGCCTGGCTGGAATCTATACGGTGCATATGGTCATTAGCTAAGAAGCCGAGCAAAAACATTGGTGCAACTGAACTTTCACTAAGCGACCCTTAAATTTTAAACTCGCCTTAAGTTATTCTTAGCTTATGCTTCTATTGGTGCAAACGGCCATTAGTGGTGTAAAATTTCAGAACTTAATAATGTATTGAGCGGAGTAGAATTCAATGAGACCTCTGGCGGATAAAATTGTAATTGTCGCAACGAGTGAAACAATTCGTTTTGCATTGTTTTTGTATTATATGCAAGTCAACGTAATTACTGTAAATTCGGATGTTTTGTTTAATTTTGTGTTAGTGACAAGCTTAAAACTGTGTTTTTCTATTCAACTCAACTGTCATCATTTCTGAAGTTATATTTTTATGTAATCGGAGATATTATGGAAGAGGTTATGTTATTCTATTTTTTGTTTTCATTGCACTTTTACGAAAGTGTCACTTATTTCCTCGATAGGTACCATGCAAAAATATATGGCCAGCATTTATAACTGCCTATCTCTCATTTATACACCTAGAAGAAGGCTCTGCAGGATTTACAAATTCAAATAAACTTTGAATAGTCAGTGTATACGTAATCCATAGTTACAAAAACAAAGTGAAAATAAGTCAGTATTAAAGATTTAAAATATTACTCAATACAAACGTACCGTCCCTGTAACTTTTGTGGATATTACTACATCAAAAATAAAATAAAACACGAAATCAGACCTAAAATTGTTTTATTTTTGACAAATATCAGTCATACCTATTACTCCAAAAATAAAAATATTACGAGTCAAAATTTAGTTCAACAACACAAAATACTAAAGCACAATCAAAGAAAAAGCAAAAGTTTCACAAAACACACACCGAAAATAACTAAAACAGTAAAATAAAACCACCTAAATATCAAAGGCCTCATACGACAGCTGATTTGTTTTACTCGTTGACATTTCGGAGCGCCATCTATCGAATTCTACTTTTCCCAATATAGAATAACAGTAGGTACTACATAGTAAATTTTGATTTGTAACTTTAAAACTCTGTTGTTTTCTTATTCATCCTATTTCCCCATAGTTTGGGAATCTACTATAATTATTATGATCCCCAAACCAGGAAAACAACATAACGAAGCTACATCCCACCGACCGATCAACTTACTTTCAACAAATAGGAAATATTAAAGTGCTGCAGAAAATTCACACAGACCATAAACTCCAAAAACTACTGCCAAAACACCAGTTCTACTTTCGTGAAGACCCTCCAACCACAAGTTCGTCGAATCGAATATAACAATGTAGAACTGAAATATTGCAATGCCGCTATGTTCCTAGATATCTCCAAGCGTTTGATAAATTTTGGCATAGAGGCTTGCTCTTTAAAGTACAAACTAAAAAATACATTATCCAGCAACTACCTATTTCCTTCTACTTAAATATACCCATGTCTGTAGTCTAGCAAGACAGTGTTTTTGGTTCGCTATTCACTCGTCTTTTATCGACTATTTCTTAATAAAAACTTCAATATATTTCATTTTATTAAGTCAGAAATAAAATAATACTTGTCGACAGTATAGACATGGTATGCAGAGTAATACTTTCAACTGCTGTCGACTGGAATAATAATAGTAATAATACTGTAGAAAGCTATCGGTAGAATTCTATAGTGTGCAGAGTCCCAGTGCGTCACAAACCACTGAGTCAGTAGAGGAGTCCAGAGCCGCTTTCGGGTGCATCACGTAGAGCACTCCGGAGCTGCTCCGTAGCACTTCGGTTCTACTCTTGCCTGTTCGGGTTCTTGAAGTATGGCGCTCTCGGACCACTCCAGGCTACCTCGTCCCTCTCCCCTGATGCACCAACCGTTTTCAAGGAGTTTCTAGATATTAAACGTCAAAATGTTGTTTTAGTGGGTTATATACGGCTTTTATGAATAATTATCGTTAATGTTTATAAACGTTTTATTTAATATTTATTGTAAACGAAATTGAATAAACCACAGTCCACGCAAAAATAAATAATTAACCATAGATAAAACCATTGTATCATGGATAAAATCTGTCTCTGGATGAAAAGGAGATAAAACTCTAAAAACATGGAGTGACATTTGATATTTAAAAAGTTGGCGGTCAATGGTCATGGTTCTGGAGCGTTCGGGTGCACGAAAATCAAGAGTACTTTTCAAATCACCGGTGCTTAATACTCCCGGAGCGTGATACACTACACCCGAAAGCGGCTCAGTCTAAGGTCAGTGTAGCCAACAAAAAGTGGTTTTTTCTGACATGAATGACAGTTAAAATCTACTGTTTAAAACATAAGATTTTGCATGTTTTTTATCATTGCGAACATTTATATTGCTTTATTAAAATAATGAATACACCCTCGAATCGTAAATCTTCAAATACAATTTAAAATAATTTCTTAGCTGAATACTCAACATATCTGTGGCCAATAATCCTAAGAACTCCTGACAAGTCACCATTTCATTTCTGTTATTCAGTCACTAGTTATGTCAAATGTCAGTTATATTCATTTTTGTTGATCGAGTATGTCCATTTTCGATCAGATTTCTAATTAGCTGTATTTTTATTCTTCTAATTACTTCTTTCACTGACATTTGACAGAACTAGTGACTGAATAACAGAAATGGAATGGTGACATGCCAAGATTTCCTAGACCTATTGGCGTCTGATATGTTGAGTATTCAGCTAAAAAGTCATTTTAAATTTCAAGATATACGCTTCGGGGGTGTATTCATTGTTTTAATAAAGCAATATAAATGTTCGCAATGATAAAAAACATGCAAAATCTTATGTTTTCAACAGTATACATTAACTGTCATTCTTGTCAGAAAAAACCACTTTTTGTTGGCCACAATGACCTTAAGCTGGTGATCTCAGCCATTATACAACATTGGTGACAACCATCACAAATTTGTTAGGTCCATTTTTTTTTTATATTTCATTTAGTTACTAGATTGATATTAGGGACTTAAAGCAGTTCTTCATATAGATCACTTATCCTTATCCGTATACGTAACGTAACGGAGATACGTGAATAATCAAAAAGAAGTATAAAGCAAATGCGTTCGTAACGTAACCATGAATGTTTTGATTTTTAACCTAAAAAATAGTAAGACACTATTATTTCGACATCTACTAAAGAATAGTCTTTCTTGAAGTGACTTTTATCGTTTCTAGGTGGTTTACTCGTTGAAAAATTCGAACACGAAACATGGTAAAGCGATACGTACGTTAGGTACGTGTGACGGATTGATACGTCTCACGTAACGTAACGAAGCCCATGTATCGCTTCTGCACATGCGCTTTGCGATACGTATACGGATAAGTGGTGATTTTTAGAACTGCTTTAAGTCCCTATTATAATAATAGCAGTCATGTTAAGTTACAGACGGGATGCTATAATAATAGCAGTCATGTTAAGTTACAGACGGGATGCTGACGGGACTCTGACGGGACCCGTACAAATAATTCGCCAGGAATCGGCACGGCTCAGTTGCCTATCTATAAGTGGGTTATCTGTGATCTCAGTCAAAAAGAACGCACCTAAGGACGTTAAGTTGGCCAAATTGGCCATCTAATAAGTGATAAGTGACATTTCCAAATTCCAAACCAGGCATTTTGTTTAGGTATCGTTGAATACTTTAAGCACTATTCAGAAAATAAAACGTTTGGATGTATATAATTACAATTGAAGATAATTGAGGGTCTTAGATTATAAAACAATTGTTGGTTACTTATAAGTTATTCATTAACATCGCAGAGTTATGTGTAAGTTTGCAATAAAAAGGTGAACTTTTGAATTTGTGCTATTATAAATAATAAACAGTTTAGTTTAACCTAACGATAACTTCAGATATTTCAATGAAAGTAAGAAAAGTGCTCACAAAGTGAGAAAATAGTTGAATATGAACTCAAAAAAGAATAAAAAGAATGTAAATGATGTTGACGTTGTTGAAGATGATCCTAATGTTCACAAGAAAACAAAAAAGAAAAAAACTGAAGAAACAAATGAGAATGCTAATACTGAAAACAAATCAAAAAAGCGAAAATTAGTTTCTGTGGAAGAAGTATCAGTACCTACTAAAAAAGCGAAAAAGAAACTAAAAAGTATCACTGCTCTGGAAAACAATACTGAGTTGCATGTAACTGAAGACATTACTGATATTGTGCCATCAACTAAAAACTCAAAACGTAAAAATAATGCTTCAAAAATATTTTCAGCAGAAAGTGCAATTCTAGACAATAATGAAACAGTTACAAAAACAGGTAAAAAGGGCAAAAAGAAAAGAAAAATGAGCAGTGAAGATGAATTTGAGAATACAAAAAATGAATCAGGTAAGGTAGCATTCGGTAGCATTAGTTTTATTCTATCCATTTTTCGAATGTTCTATGTTTAGATGCAAATGATACTAATCCAGGTGAAGGTGTTTCTCATACAAAACATGCTAATAATTCAAAGATATCCAATGATACAATAATGATCAGAAATAGTACAGGGGAAGTTATAAATAGTACAAAACAAATTTTGCACCAGGAAGTGAACATCATAGACATTAAAACTGAAAATGTAAATGAAGACAATGAAAATGTTGTGACAATATCCATTAAAGATGTTGAAAATATGGATTCAGACTGGGATGAAAATGATCTGCTTAAACAGTTGGAAAAAAAAATAGAAAAGAAAGATGTACCCAAAGGTAGAAACAATTATGTTAGTTTAGCAAATTGTTATTAATAATGCATTCATTACTTTCAGAAAAAAGGGTTTGTATAGATTGGCCTGATGTGGATTTAATGGAACTTGTAGAAAGAATGGAAGTAGGAATTCCTGAAAATGATTTAAAGCCATTTATGAAAAGATCAGATGAGCTTGAGTGGGATAAAGTAAGTAAAATATATTAATATAGCATTTCAGATTAATAACATTCAAGTTAAACATAGTTTGATTTATTATATCAGTATGGCTCCTATAGTTTTGGAAATCAACTATTTTGAATTATCATTCTACATTTACAGACAAATGTGGCATATTTTATTTTCAGTTGTTTTTTTTGTGTGAATTTTTGTGATTTGTTTTGCTAACTCTTGTTTATTGTAGTATCTTAAGTGTGGATTTATGCAGACACAATTAACAATTATCAATTAGCAATTAACAATTAACAATTAACATTTATCAATTATAAGTTGAACTACTCATTTCACTATGACTCCATTTAAGTATGCACACAATTAATATTTATCATTTATCAATTGACAATTGCGAAGTTGGCCAACTTTTTTCTTAAATTAATTGTACCAAATTTTCATCTAGTGCGCAACTAGTATGCAGATCCTGAAATTTATCTTACTTTTTTTCATAAAAAAGTGGTTGATTTAGGGTTATGTTGTGTGTCAGCATCATTATTAAAAGAAAAAAAGTCTCAGCTTTTTCAATTCTACTATACATCTTCAAAATTGTTCCAATAGACATGAAAATGTAGGGTTATTGTAAATGTAAATAACCAGGATCTCAGGTTTGTGCGCGTGCTTACTATTTTCTCCTAATTTATAATTGTGTCTGCATAAACCATGGCAGTTTTACTAATTGTTAATTGATAAATGTTAATTGTTCATTGATAATTGTTGAATGTGTCTGCATAAATCCACACTAAGTATTTTGCAATTATTTTAAAATAAATATTGAATATAAAATGTTCTTGACTTTCTCCAAGCTACAAAATTGGATGTTTGAAATTTGCTAGAGCATATTTTAATTGGAATGAAGATCAATGGGGAAAAATTATCTTCACAGATGACACAAGAATACAGTAATGGAAGCCTGATGGAAGTGGTTATGTATACATAAGGTCAAGGAAACATTGTGCAGACTGAAATCTCACACACAATTTAAGATTTGGTGGTAGTTTCACTATAATATGGGGAGGCATTAGACACACAGACCTCTGAGATAACATCCTTGACTAACGTGTTTTATCTTATGCCAGCTTTATTGGAAACGATAATGCTGTGTGCACAATAATGCATGAGCCCATGCTGGAATAGCAGTGATTCAGTACCTTGAGGATAACGAGATTACAGCAATTGATTGGCCAGCAAATCCCATAGCACATATTATTTGGGACATCCTGAAAAAAATACCAGTAGGATATTCAGTTCTCAACTCATTGCAGAGTTATGAATTCCTGTACAGGAAGTATGGAATCAAATTCCACTAGATTTCATCAAATATTTATTGTGCAGTATGCCCAGAAGAATGGAAACTAATATTAGAACTAGAGGGGGAAATACCAAGTATCAAGGTTTAGTGTTGCATTGTATTGTTTTTAAGTTCTTATTGCTGCATTTTTAAATAAAATATGTGTTTTTATTAATTTCTACAATATAAATGTTGTGTATAGATTCATTTGATTAATAATTTCATAAAAACAATGCAATAAACTATATTTAACAAAACAAATTACAAAAATTATACACAACACAAAATTGAAGACTAAACATAAAATATGCAACATTTTTGTCCATGAGTGTATATTAGTGATGATTGATATAAGATTCGTACCAACTAGCGATAGAACCATTCTAGGCATAATTCGCGCATGTGCTGTATATCTTTCGCTACCACTACAATGGTATATTCTTGAGATACTTAAAACATGACTCATTATTTATAAAGTAGCACATATTTTCTCTGTGGATTTGGTAGATGTTACTGAAAAATTTTGTATCTTACTTGCATTATTCATGGTTAATATGGCTTTTTTGGAATTATAGATTGCTTTTAAGAATTACACTATAGAAGATTGTAAAAAAACATGGTTATACATGTTGAAGAAAATCAGAAAATATAGGATACTTAAAGAAGTTCTTGAAGATTCTAAAAAATGGATTACAACTGCAAGAGTTAGAAAGAAACAACCAAAAGTTCAGAGACATCCAGATATGCCAAGACGACCTCTTTCTGCATATTTTATTTTTTATTTGAAAGAAAAAGATGTTTTGCAAACAGAACACCCAGGAACTGACGCAGTAAGATATTTTATATTGAAACTAATTTTTCAGTATCACATTTTTCTGGCATAAACCTTATTCTTATGGTATTGTTCCTGTACATATTTTAAATAATGTAATAATTATCTCTTTTAGACAGAATTAGCAAAACATTGTGCTCAAAAATTCAAGCTATTACCTGCTGAGAAGTTATTGAAATATGAAAAACTTGCAAAGAAAAATAAAGAAGAATATTACCAAAAATTAGAAGCCTTTTAGTAAGTAAAAGTTGTATACACATATCTATGATTTAATTTGAGCAAATTTGTATAATAAATGAAATTATAAAATAAATAAAACTAATGAAAAAAGTCTTGGTAACTGAATCTAGAAATAAGAATAAGAACACATTCTGTATAGCTGATTTGCTCGTATTTTTGTTTATATAGAGAAATAAAAAACACCTTTTTTTCTTATTAGTGAGCTACACCCGGAATTTAAAGTGACAAAAGAACCAAAACCGAAGAAAATAAGGGTTCCAAAACCAGTAAAAGAAAAACCTCCTCCAAAGCTAAAAATTCCAAAGGAAAAAATTCCAAAACGTCCCCTTTCAGCTTTCCAATACTATCACAATGCTGAACTTTCTAAAAACCCAATTGAAGATCAAGATAAAGCTTCTTTTAAAGAAATTAATAGAGAAAAGTGGAAAGTAATGCCAGATGATAAAAAAATGGAATGGGTTACCTATGCTGAAGCTGAAACAGTGAGATATGAGGTATACTACAGCAATATTCACATGTTATCTGTATCAGTAACTGATGAACCTAGATCTGCAGCTCAAACACCTGGAAGCTCTTTGGGGGTTGAAATTTGCTGTAGATTGTAGTGGTCTGGTGATCTAAGGAAGTAGTTTAATTTTCTTACAAAATCTGACCAATTCCTACAAAGTCCAACAAAAAATCGCATTGTACCGGGTGATCCAATAAGCCGATCTACTACTTATGTTATAACTTTATTAGAAAAATTCCTTAGTAAAAGTGGCCAAAAAATTTCCTGGAAATAAGTTTCTAGGTTAACTGCTAGGGGGCGTAACCTGTAAAGAAAAATTTTAAAACCAGTTTTTTTGAGAAATATTCCAATTATACCAAGTGTTGAATAAGTGAACTAGAAAGAGGCTTAAATTTCCCACAAATTTGCTCAAGTACTTTTTTTTATTTCTCAACTTGAGGGTGGGTGTTTTTGGATACATACATTTGGTTCGAATCCACCGATTTGAACGAAATTAGTGTCATTAGAAAGAGTGTAGATGAATAAATTACATCTACTATAATTGAATGGTATTTAGTTTTAATTGTCGTACCGCATGTTTAGACCTGTTGTCGAACTCGAGATATAAATAAGAATGCATAAACATAAGTATGTATACTTGCTTCACCCTTTATTATAACTTGAAATTAAATATGGGTAAGATAATACAGATATTTCGGCCATTGAAACTTGAAGTCCAATTAAATGTTCAAATTGTTTTCCGTAGTTTTCCACTTATGTGGGAAATTTAAACCTCTTTTTAGTTTACTTATTTAACACTTGATATAATTGAGCATATTTCTCAAAAAACAGGTTTCAAAATTTTTCTTTAAAAAGCTACGCCTCCTAGCGGTTAACCTGGAATCTTGAAAGTTATTTCCAGCAATTTCTCTTGGCCACTTTTACTAAGGAATTTGTTTTCCTGAAGTTATAACATGAGTAGTTTCTGATATATAGCCTAAGGTTAATTTAGTTTTAGGAAGTATTTTCAGCATTGTGACGCGTTTTTACTCCACACTTGGCTCTTGTCAACTTTGTACGTCACGTCTGACATCTATGAAACCTCCACGGCTCCTTGACCTAACTGTCAAGAGTTTCAGGGGTTCCAGGTAGCCTCAGATGGAGGTACGGTACATTCCAGGGGTCTGCTTGTATCCCATCTGGTCTGGCTAAGTCTTGAAAACGCTCTTACTGCTCCTTCCCAGCAGCTATTTTAAACTTTTAACTCAAGAAATATTTTCTTTACTATTAATAAAAACGGACTATGAAAAAAAATATAAACAACAAATCGTTGGTCGGTATCGAGTGGTCACAACTGGATGCCATGTACTACTAATACTCACTCCTACTTACTTCACTCTTAGCCTTCAACTCTTCCTCGATACAGTCTGTCTTTCCAAGATGTTTTCACCTCTCTCGGTTAGTTCGACCTGCTGGCTACCTACTCCATATCTCGCGCCAGTGGGCATACATTTTATACACTCGGCGAATTTTTGATATTTTAAAATCGTGGTTTTCTGTATAATGTTTTGGTATTGCCCCCGTATTTCTAGGTTCTAATTTTTTTTCGTACGTATTTTATGGACTTCGATCAAACCTCGTTGTCTACATCTGCAATTGATTTGTCTTTTTCCATTATGTAAATCCAACCACGTTAAGAATTGAATGTTTGTTATTCATTAAGGCCGCTTGACATAGTGTAATACAAAGTGCATGAAATTGTTGCAATTTTTTGCTTGTCAGTATGTTGCAAATTATTAATCTTTCATATGCTATTTGACTTGAGGCAATTCCCTTTCATTGTAACATTTCTACCAACCCATCGAATACTAGAAAGAAAAACGTCAAAAATAATTTATTGAAACAATATATAAAGATAATTTTTATTTGAAAAAAAAATAGCAAGAGAAAAAAAAACTAAGTGAATCACTCATTAAGAAACTAGATTTCTCTGCGCTTTGCAAGCAATAGAAAAAGCACCAAACCGGAAACCGATCTGCAGGGTCTCAACTGTGCGTACATTCGATCAAGAAATCTTTCGTCTTGCATTCCATTGCACGTATTGCAATGTCAAGCGGCTTTAAGGCGATTTTCTCTTGAATATACCAAGCATACTTTGGTATTGTTATTGTGTTCCTCAACGCTACTACTCATAAGACATAAACTTAATCTGTCATTCCACAGCATAGTGATATTTCTCGTCCATTCACAAGGATATTTAGGTCCACTTTTTAAATTATTCTCCACTTTCAGCATTGAATTATAAAGGAATGAACCGTAGACTACTAGAATAAACACAAGATAGAATTTTTTTGTGGTTATGCAAAGTTTAAAACTACAGAAATACCTACTAGCCAATACTTTTGGAATGGTTTCGCAAGTCGAAATCCACAAGAATCCATACTATATCAAGAAAAAATCGCCTATTAGTCCTACCTCAAAATTACCCACTAGAATCGATGATATTTTTCGTAGAATGTATTTTTGTCATTTCGTCCATTAACCTCCTTGTCGTATTGGGTAAGGACTTTCTAGAGAAATCAACACAAACTACAGAAAGGAGTGCACTGTTCTCCTCAACTCGGAAGACAAAGGAGGATTGAGCTCCTCTTGAACTCATTATGATAAGGGATTTCTGGGATCTGATAAAGCTGAACACACTTAATCAGGTTTTGGTAGAAAGACGAGGAGAGATACCAAGTTTAAAACACAAGGTAGACTGAAGTCTATGATTTCGTCTTAGTCTTTTAAACTTGTTGCTGCTTTGTAAAAACTGGTCGTTTTGTTTATTTTTAGACGGTATCGCTGTAGACAATTATTACATTTTCATTTCTTTTCGGATCATATACTTCATGATAAATGCATTATTGTATTTGGGATTTGCCACATCACCTTTTATCTTGCTTTCTCAAGTTGTGGTATTAATCCTTTGTACTTGTTCTAAATAGACATAAACCAAAAAGTTTTAACAATTCCTTATGTCTCACACTAATTTCACTGTACATTCATTTGCAGTTCTAGTTTAATTATTTCATAAACCAAATTTTTCAATTAAGCTGCGTTTTGTAGGAGGAGATGCGGGAGTATGCAAAAAATCATCCAGATTACATAAGTAATGAGAAAAAGCCACAACTGACAAAAGAAGATCTACTTGTCAAGGAGCGAATGTCAGGAAAACCACACAAACGACCAGTATCAGCTTATAACCATTTTGCGCGATTAATGCTTCATTCCGACGATATAAAAGATGTACCAGTAAAAGATAGACTTGTGTTTGTTTCTAACCAATGGAAAAAATGTACTGATGAAGAAAAAAAACACTACAAAGAACTTTTTGAAAAGGTAAGAAACCGCTCAAAGTATTTTACCAGTAAACCTATGAAAAATAGGACAGCAAAAATTACCTCAACAATTTATTTCATAGGAAATAGAAAAATATAACCAAGATTTTGCTGCATACTTAGAATCCCTTCCAGAAGAAGACAGAAAATTGGAGTTACTAAAGGCACATCCAAAGAGACGAAAATCTGAGGATGAAAAGTCTAAATCCAAGAAGCCAGCTAAGAAAAAGATTGAACCAAAACCCGAAAAGAAAAAAATTATTAACAAAACTACAGAGAAAAAAGCTGAAAAGCCTAAGGATAGAACAAGAAAATTAGTTGAACCAGAACAACCCCCTATGTAAGTATTTTTTTTCTATTTTTTAAAGAGTTTCTTTAATGAAGGTTTGAAGATTTGTGCAATTCATGTAATTCATAAATATTTTAGTAAAGTTAAGTTATTTTTAAGTTTAAAATTGTATTAATACCTATGATTAAATATTTAGAAGCTTAACTGATTTTTGAAATGTTGATGTAGATATAAATCTAGACTACCTACCACCATTGGCAGATTTTAACATTCTTGTGGTTCATTTTGACCATAATTGGTGCTATGAAATGGAATATTAGATATCTCAGTATTACGAGTTCTTCTTGTGTTAGTATTAAAATATATGAAAAACGTAAAACATTTGGAATTTGAATACTACCATGTTTCATTTTATGGAGAATATAACCTTCTATGGTGTAGAGTCGAAATATTAAGTATTTAAAGTATGTGTATTGTTGCCTATTAAAACCCATTTTGTATGCTCATACTCTTAAGAATTTATTTTGTACTTTCTCAATGCTTTCAATATCAGTATTATATGAAGGAGATCAAATAAGAGTACCATATTCCAAAACTGATTTCACCAAACTGGCGGTAAAAAGTATTCGAAATCTATTTGGTAAAAAAGTTGGACAGTTTTGTACAGGAATCTCTATGTCGCATCTTATAAGTAACACAGTGAATATGTATACTACGCTGTAATAAGAAATATTTATTTATCCACAACTGTCATGTAACGGGTACGATTTGACACTATTTTCAGTGACATAATGACATATATTACCGCACTAGAATGAGAATCTAGAAAAATATTAATTCCAGAATTGAATATTTTAAATAACACTGGAAGCTGCATTTTCAATTTACGAAAAAAGATTGTCTTTGCTTGAACTCATTTTTATTGATCTTTGTTCATTCAATTTGATGACGTACCTAACCAATTAATTTTTATTTCCACAGCTTTGTTAGTCTTTGTTGCTATGGTCACAAAATATGATACACAGTACCTTATGTTTTCAGTCAATTAAAAATACGTTGGATTGAATTTTTTTCTCAATTTTATTATATATGTACTGTTAATAATACTAATTAACAGTTGTAGATAAAATTTTGTACGTAACACCTGTGGTAGAATTTTTTAACGCACTTCACATGCGTGCGTTAATAATGTCCATATCCCACTAAATACCTATGCAACAAGTGTGTAAAGTAGCCTTTTTTTGACGAACGTAAATACGCACTAGTGCGTAAAATAAGTTCTATGCACTCGAAAACGTGTCCAAAGTACGTACTTTACACGGTAGTAGAAAAATATTATTTTCAAAGGATGGTGTTCCATTCGTTATATAGATAAGATTATATTTGTTGAGATGACTTATCGGCCTATTCCACTGCTACCTTTTCATATCTATTGTGGTCGTCTGAATCTAGATTTTATTCTTTAGTCCGACACGTTTTTTAAGTAAACAAACAGCCCCGAGCCTGCATCTTTCATGTCATTTCTTCCGCGCCGTTTCCATATCGCCTAGTAGTACAAGAAACCGCACATTGTCCAAGCTACCAGGGTATCCAATCTACCATGACCTTGCAATGTTGAAGGCACCTATGCACCTTTATATAATCACGTATTAGTATATTACGTAACGTGTGTGGTAAGATTTTTGAATAAAATGGCGACGTCTATTGACAGTTGCCAAGATGTTGCTAGGGAAGCCGTGCGATTTACTTTACAGCTGTGCGTTTTTTTTACCGTGCGTAATAGACGTCATTACATTAGCGCCGACTGTGTGCTAATGACTGATTATAGGAGGGGTCGTAGGTAAAGACCTACTTCTGGCCTGAACTTGGCTTGACACGCTACTAGATAACACGGAACTTTAAACTAGTTTATATCGATTCAAGTTTATATCGATTCAAAAAATTACTTGATGATTTTATTGAACAAAAAAATTGGAAAGTTCCCTATTATATCGGTAAAAATATATCTGAAACATTTGAAAGAAACACACTTACAATTAATTATTTTTCAGTTCCCCTTGTAAATATTTTGCTTCATTGTATAAAGGAGAGGGATCAGCTTCAAAAGTGTGGAAAACTTTGAATATAGAAGAAAAGAAAAAATATGAAGATGAACTAGTTCAAAAGAAGAGAGCGTACATTCTAGATTTTGAAAAATTTTTGAAAAGCATGACTAAGGAGGAGCTAGAAAACTTTTCAAATTGTAGAAAAAAACTGAATAACCAGAAACAGGATGACGAAGAGGAGGAAGAAGAAGAAGATGACGACGAGGTAAATACTTTGGTAAACACTTATAACAAAATGTACATGTATAGTACGAGGAAAAACTCTGTTCACATGGGAGTTTCACATGTATCATAAGAAGAAATAAGTATATTTGGTAGTGATACGAGTATAAAAACGCTTGTTTCAACAGAGGACATAACATGCAGAAGAGATAACGAGAAAGAGCATGAATTGTAAACTAGAAGGATTAAGGTGGTGGTTGATATATTTTTTTAATTACAATTAGATCCGAATTATGTTGATTTGCATAAGGAATATTTAATGGGCACTAGGGAACTTTAACAGTCACCACTGTCCTCACGGGTTGGAGCAAGGCTACCCGTGGGTGAGAGTCAAGCAGCCAAGACCCTTACAAAATTTTGTCATCTCTTCCGCATGATATGTTCTGTTATACTAGGCGTTTGTATGTTCGTATCCTTTCTTTCCTTTCAACACTTTGCTGCTTATGGTTCATACTGATCATCCATGTAACTAGAATACATTCTTCGTACTGTATACCACGCAATGGGTTAAAATAGTGAAAGTAATATTCATCTTATGTCATGTCGAAAACTGTAGTACGAGGTGGTACTCCATACGAAAACCAACAAATTGTAGGAGCAGTTGCAGTAATGAAGGTTGTTTTTAAATATTTTCATTCCATTAAAATCCAAAAAGTCAAATATAACACCCTCATGTCCGGCACGCATACTAGAGATTATTATGTTATTTTTTACCGTATATTACGTCTGAGTCTAGTGGTTGATTGCTTATAGCTGTAAGAAGAGCCTGGCTTTGAGTGAATATTTCAATTTTTTGTTTGATACACCCTGTGCTGATGCTCTCATAAAGGCTAAAGGCTAATACCAGCTCTAGTGATCCGGTGATCTAGCATTGCCTTGGTGGTCACCTGTTCCCTAGATGGGATGATGATATTCATTCACTCAGTAAATCTTCCCTCTTCGGTGTCGTGCTATAAAAACTCATGTGAAATGTGGGTTTATCTAGAAATTTCCCAGTTGTATCAATGTGTCCTTCTTGAATCAAAATTTACTCCTGATATTTAATTTCTTTTGATATTTTTAGTTTTTCTCCGAACATTTGTACTCATCCTTGCGGGAAAACTCTTCTATTCTTGGCATTTGGCTTTTTTGTATTAAGGGAATTCCAATTGCAATCACTACGTTAGCTAAGCCCTGCGTCCATATGCCTTGATCATTTAATATTCAGATTAAGTCATCCAGAATTAGATGCTTATCACTCTTTTTAAGGTCTGTACTTTGTGATGACATCGATGTTTTGTCAAACGTACTGGAGCCACGTTCCAAAGCTGAAACAAAGCAAAGGCAAAATAAGAAAAGTAACGAGATTACTCACCGATCACTGTTCTCTAAACAAACGATTGGCATATACAGAGTACATCTATCTCTGTCGGTTGTGCATGGAAGGACCATCAAGATAATGTTTTTTATTTGTTTTTTTATAATCTTTCCTGGAATTCGATTCTCTAAATATTATAAACAGATGCAGTCATTATGGATAACTGAGTAAATGATATAATAAATTATGCCTATCATGTGGGAAAGATCACTATCTTGGAGAAGGCTATCTTCGAATGTAAAGAGATAAACTCTTATGCTCAAGGGTGAATTTTTTCACGAAGGACCTAATGAAAAGACTGACTGATGGTACTGTACTAATGAATCAATCAATCAATCAATATTACATGAGCTATTTTTGTGTACCGTCGTAACCTTGATCTCTAGTAAGGATTATTAATTGTCGTGAAATCACTCCGTTATCGGATGATGCGCATTGTCATTATATTAGAATGTTTATGTTTCAAATGTAATTTCAATACGTGATTCTTTTAGGAAACGAGTGATTCTGGAGATAATTCAGAAGATGAGTCTGGCGAAGAAAATTAGACATACTTCTACAACTAAACTGCCAATTTGGAGCATTTTTGGTACCAGTCATTTAAGTGATTATTTGTTAAACATTATTATTGGTTATCCCAATAGAAGTGTTCCTAGAGAGTAATTTGGAGTAGTTTTTATAGTAATAAAAATTTTTGTTTATTTCATTATTATAATTGTTTAGTTTTTGGGATAATTGCGTTTTAGGTATTCATAATATTCAATTCAATTCTTCATGCATAAAACATGAGAGGTTCCACATCTTCCACACCATTGTAACAGTCATAAGTAGAATTGGATATATTGTTTGCGTAACAGTAGGCCGTAACATTTACTATTCAGTTTCAGTTTTAGAATTTATTTATAGTGTGTTTTTCGTTTACAAAAGTACGAGCTGTTCTCTACTTATTTAATAATTTAAGTCGAAACAAAATACATTCTGCAACTTGTCTTTACAATTGTTTTTGGTGAGACAAGTGAAAGTTAGGAGTGAGAATGTTCTCGAGAAAAAGGATGGGAATAGAAAAAATACCTGAAAAAATCAATAAAATACAATTTTTTGGTTAGATGTGGGGATAATTAACAAGAAGGACATTTTTCAGAACGGCTGAAATACTTTAATAACTACTTTCAAAATTTCTCTACCAGCTGTTTGCATCTTCAGCTTTTTCAATTGGAAAAATAGAAGCAACCAATATATTTTTATTTTTTGAAAAAGTTCGAAATTCATTAGTTTTATGTTTTAACTTTATCGCGCCATTAGTAGTAGTTTTATTTGCAATATTTGAAATATACAGGTTAAATTTTTTATTGCAGGATACTGTTATTTCGATAAATTTCCAAACATTCATTCATTAACTATCCAAATTTGAATGATGATGGAGATAATTAATAGTAATTATTATTTCATTTACTTGGGATGGGCACCCTGATGATTTTCACCCTATTTTTCGTTATAATGTACTCGTATGTTACCTTTTCCACATTTATCCCATAAATTTTTCTTTTTACCTATTTTTGTTTCATTTGTGTTTATTTCGATGGATTAAAACCTTTTTCTGTCCAAAAGAACATGTTTTTTTTTATTTTCCCATCAAGTTCTCACTTGTTGAATCCGTTTTGTTTCCGTGCTAGTTTTGCACTCAAGCAGCCTCATTTTATTACTTAGACCTGAGACGTCAAGTCTGTTGGGTGTTGTCAAGGAGCCGGTTAACAAATGGCACGTTGGAGCAAATATTATTATATCATATTGTCTACAATATCTATAATAGGTACTACATCAGGCATGTTACCATTCCAAAGCTTAATATCTATAGAGGCAGTTTGCTTTTTGTAGGCCACTTGAGCTCATCACAACGTAAAATGTTCATGTTATGGCTGCTTATAACGAATGATAATCATGATGACTACACCTTAAAACGTTTACGTTGGTGCGTGGTAAACTAATCGGCTATATAATATATTAAATGACGTGGGTTTAAAAGTATTTCCAAGAATTTCAATTTTCGTTAACATCATTTTTTGGCACCCACTTCTGTACAAATTATACAACTATATAAATTATGCGTTTATCCTTTTGGTTAATCAATCCCTGTTTATGCGTTATTCATCCTACCCAATGTTTTTGCATGAATACTCCTGTTTTATGCATGAAATTTGAAGTTGTTACTAAAGGAACCAATACAATTTATTGCAATTGTACAAATCTAATTTTTCTACCTGTAAAATTATCTCGATGAAAATAAACTACTTAATCCCTTTACTGAAATAGAGATTGTCACATTATTCATTAGAGACCGGGTTTTCTATCCTTTTTTAGTTTTTGCTGCAATATTTTCTGCCTCACTCAGTCACTTCGTGTCGATCTACGTACAACCAAATCTTATATTCGATTCCTCAGCTTTTATATTATTATTATTATTATTTTTGTTTTCACATCTTTCTTGATAGATCTTTACATTTTTATTTTAATTATTCCTAAAAATATTTGAAAATATGGATTGTACACACTCCATTTCGTATTTTCCAATACTTAATAGGTTTGTGGAAAGTAATCCAATCTTTTCTAAACAGGTGTCACATAAAATTTGCATGTCTTCTACTCCTTTTCATTTGAACATTTTTGATCGTTGGAATTTCGTACGTTGCAAAGTGTAGTGATATAATTTTTATTTTAAACCTTTCTACTTCCACCAAGGTTCTGCCTAATTATCGAAGGAATCTAAAGACCTGACGATTTCAAAGATCGATTAGTTATAGTCAGTTAATTGATTGCAGGTAATCAGGAACTAACTAATTTTCTCTTGAAACTGTATCGCATTGCTTTAACTCCTTAAATCACTGTAAATGAAAAAGTGAGGTATTATTTTGATCAGTGCCGATTAAATCTTTAAGCGTTCAGCCGCTTTGTGGGTCTCGAAAATTGTATGCATAATATATTATAATCGAAACATTTCTACCCGAAGAAGTGAGGAATAAATTCTATCGATTTTAAACAAATTCTGCCTATTTCTTTTTGTTTCGTGCACTCTACTACGTAATTCAGCTTTTTTTAGTCTTCCTCTCCCTCTCTTTTGTGCTGATTTCGATTCCCATTATGCTTGGTTTTCCTTTTGCCATCCTTATTAGATGTCCATCTAAGTAGTTGTCGTTCTATACTATTCAATGTAGGTTCTACTTCAAGCTCTTTCCGTATATCTTCGTTTCCTATTCTCTCCATTTTTCTATAACTCCCTGATTTTTTCTTGAAAATTTTATTTCTGCTCTGTTTTGTTGCTTGGATAGATTCCAATCTTCGCATTCATACATTAAGACTGGTCACTAAATAGTTTAGTGTACTGTTAATTTTGTTTTTTGCTTATTTCTCTTTAAACCTTTTTTTCTTCCTTTTTATCTCAATTTTTTCGATGATTATTTTCAACTTTATCTGCTTGTCAGGTTCTGTATATATAAATTTTAGTAGCAGATCATTTGCATTGGCATAATATTATCAGGTCGTCAGCATATTCTGTTGGATGTAGATTTCTGATTCAATTTATTCACATTTCCTTTTGTTTTATCACGTCGTCTAATATTATATTGCATAATACAGTGCTTAATACACCTTGTTTTAACCCTTCCTTATTATTACTCTAGATTAGTAGTTCTTACATAATTTTATGTATATGCATATAAACGATATTTTCCCTCAGTTTTTTTTTTGACCCTCTTCCTAAGTTAATCCAACTTGCTACCCTCGGTACGTTATCAAATGATTTCTTTAGATCAATGAACGCAACATAAATATTAATATTGTATTTTTTTTCTATCATCTGTTTCATAAATCTTGAATAAAACTTGACTGGTACAGTTTACACAGCCCATCCATAAAGTAATGCGTAAATTAAAATTGAAAATCGACCTGTTTTGGAATGTTTTCATTTTACTATTAATTGAGTTGATAATGAAGTTGAACGTTACTTTATGGACTCGTAAAATATTCTTGATTCTGATATTAGGTAAACTTTGGTTCAGGGCCCACCTAAATAATAAAATACATAAAAGTTGGAATAAATTCAGTTAAAATAGGGAAAACGAAAACCCAAGTAGTTTTACATTAGATTGAACTATTCCATAAAATTGTAACACTTTTTTTTTAATTTCGGAAGCAACGCAATAGCGGAAATAATGTCATCTCAACAATAGTTGGTTGGCCCTATAGAGTTTTTAATGTGTATTGAATGGAAAAACCGATTTGAAGATTTTTAAGAATTAATTGGATATGTTTTACGTTACGTGCTAATAATATTTAGTGGTTTAGTTTCACTGAGATACTTTCAAGTTGAGTTTTATACAATTTTAGACGGCCTTTTTGAATTATGATTCCCCCACAAATGGAAATGTTACTGTAATATTAGAAATCAGATTAAGGACTGGCAAGTGTCAGATCATATCTCTATGTCAGACCACCGCTGGCTGACCTACACGGTAAGCCAGGATCTCAGGACCACTGTAAAATCTCGCGACCCGAAGAGGACGGATGTAGCTCTCTACAATCGACTCTTAAAAGGTGCTCTGCGGGAAACAGAGGTCCTGACTCCTAGCAATAATGAGGAACTGGAAAGGTACACAGTATCTATCCAAAACAAAATGGACATTGCCTATAAGGAATCCTGTCCGATGAGGATGGTTCAGACAGGTGGCACGACCAATAGCTGGTGGTGCCCTGAACTGGAACACCTCAGAAAGACAGCGAGAACGACCTTTAACAAGGCAAAACGAACAACACTCGAAGAGGACTGGGGAATATACAAAGCCAACCTCAAGGAGTTCAAAAAAGTCTGCAGACAAAAGCAAAGAGAGGCCTGGAGAGCCTATTGTGAGGCAGTCGAAGACTTCCCGCAGGTTTCTAGGCTACAGAAGGCGCTCTCAAACGACCAACATAAGAGTATCGGCATCCTTACAAGGGAAAATGGCGACAAGGCAGCCAACCTTCAAGAGAGCGCTGAGATTCTTATGGAAACTCACTTCCCAGGTTCTGTCTTTCCTGGAACGTCAAACTGGATGGAAGTACCAACAACACCCTCACAATACGACTGGCAATTTGCTAGCTCAGTAATTGACGAGGACAAGATAAGGTGGGCCATATCGGGCTTTTCCCCCTTCAAGTCACCAGGACCTGACGGAATAAGACCAGCCCTACTTCAATGGGGGATGGATATTCTTATGCCGCACCTGGTTGGAATTTTCAGAGCCTCTTTGGCTCTGAGATATATTCCCCGTAAGTGGAGAGAAGTACGAGTGGTATTCATACCAAAACCAGGTAGGATGGATTACACCTTACCAAAAGCATTCCGACCAATTAGTCTCACATCGTTCTTTCTAAAAACAATGGAGAGGTTATGCGAGCGGTACATAAGAGATGAAGTGCTAGTTCACCACCCACTTCATCCAAATCAGCATGCATATACTCCGGGAAGGTCCACTGATTCGGCCCTTCACCAAGTGGTTGGCAGAATCGAAAGATCATTGGACAACAAAGAATCCACCCTGGGTATATTCATAGACATAGAGGGAGCGTTTGATAAAACAACCTTTCCAACAATTACCCAGCAACTCAACTCCAGGAATGTACCTCTGGTAGTAGGAGAATGGATACTCAAGATGCTCTCTAGTAGAGCAATAAGTATCAATGTAGAAGACATCACAGTAAGAGGACTGGTCATGAGGGGATGTCCGCAAGGAGGGGTCTTATCACCCCTTCTGTGGAACATAGTCCTGGACACCCTGATTAATCACCTCAACAACAATGGAATCTACACAATTGCATACGCAGATGACATAGTTATTTTGCAGACAGGCAAATTTGTGAACACACTGTGCGATAGAGCGCAGGATGGGCTCAAATTAATTGAAACATGGTGTAAGGAACACTCACTTTCGATCAATCCCAGGAAGACTGAGATGGTCCTTTTTACCAGGAAAAGGAGTTTATCGGGTTTAAAATCCCCCGAAATCTTCAAAAGCAAACTAAACTTTTCGGAAGAGGTGAAATACCTTGGTATTACCCTCGACAGGAAACTAACATGGAACTCTCATCTACACAGCAGAGCAAAAAGAGCATATGTGGCTTATGAACAGTGTCGGAGAACAGTGGGACGCACATGGGGGCTGTCACCCCGAGTGGTCTCCTGGATCTACACTGCAATAATAAGACCTATGTTAACGTATGGAGCAATTGCATGGGGACCGAAGGTTCTACAAGCAACGGCCATTCAAAAACTATATCAAATACAGCGAATGGCCTGTTTAAACATCACAGGAGCCATGAGAACAACACCAACCGCAGCAATGGAGCTTATTACTGGTCTGACCCCTCTGGACCTGTATGTCAAGGAGGTTGCGTTGATGGCCATGGTACGATTGCGCACGGCTGGTGTAAACCCCGAAGTAGGAGTGGGCAAATTGCGGTTAAGCCTATGGCAGGAAGCGCTTACTGCGCTACCTCTGCTGCAGGCAGCCAATGATGCAATTAAACCCAGGTTTTTGTTTAATAAACCCTACAAAATACAAATAAAACACAACACAGAGCCAGATGCTGCAGATGCAATACGCATTTATACAGATGGTTCAAAAATGAATGAAGGCTCAGGATGTGGAGTTTACTCGAGAGCACTAAGCCTAAGGATCAAGTGGGGAATGGGAAACAATACCAGCGTAGTTCAAACAGAACTGGCTGGTATCTCAATTGCCACAAAAGAACTAATCAGAAAAGGAATTTCTGACAAAAACATAATAATCTGCACTGATAGTAGACAAGCCCTATTAGCCTTGAACAGACAACGTGTTATATCAAGACTAGTACTAGAGTGCCACCAAGATTTAGCTAACGCCTCGGCAGATAACAATATTATCCTGAGGTGGGTTAAAGGGCACGACAGGAGTAAAGGAAATCGCATTGCTGATTCTCTAGCCAGGGAAGCCGCTGGACTGAAAATTCTTGGACCCAGTGACACCTACGGCCTGACGACTTCGACAATTGCGGAACTAGCCAAACGTTACACCCATGCTCAATCCCTTGAGAGATGGGAGGCAATCAAAGGATGCAGTTTTGCCAGGATCACCCTGGGCGACCCTGGGAAGATGGCGCCGAAAAAATACTTGGCGATGACCAGAAGAAACCTACGTATAACAGTGGGATTCCTGACTGGCCACTGTCAACTAAGGAAACACCTCCATACTATGGGGCTAGTGGACACACCTCTATGCAGGATGTGTGAACAGGAAGATGAGACTGTCAGGCATGTCCTATGCGAGTGTCCGGAGTTATCGTCGATAAGAGAGTGTGTGTTCGGTGAGTCTTGGCCTACACCTGCCGATATAAAGGAGATGTCTCCTGGTGACCTGTTCACCTTCCTGAGAAGGACAGGATGGACGATGACCTAGGAGGACAACTCCTCGGGAGGATGTACAATGGGTCATATGTGGCCTAAGTGCTGTGAGCCTACACTCACCCTCCCTACTCTACAGATACAGAGATAGAAATCAGATTAAATGTAATATTTTAATCATGTGTGTTGATTGTTTTACCAAATCCCTTATTTTACGCTATTCTTTGCCTTTCTACAAACTACTAGGAAGTGTTGAAAAAAAAACAGTCTACACAGTAAGAGTATCATTCAGCCTCACCGCCAGTTAGAGGCTTCGAGACCTAAGCTCCTCAACCGTGAATTCGTCGTACCTTTTATGGTACCTAAGTAATATCCTTCTTGGAGAAATCCTCCCTTGGATGCTCTATTCTTAGGAGTCTATCTCCAATGAGAAAATGCTTCAAATAACATTGAAGCTATTTCCTCCTCTTACATGCACAATCGACAGATACAATATGATCTTCCCTATAGAGGCTGTTTCACAAAGAGCGTACGCTATCTATATAGTTAGTTTTTTCGTTCTTAGATGTATATACAACGCATGTCAAGCAACGACTGTCGGGCGTGAACGCGGGAACACAGAATAAATCTCTCTTGTGCCCGCCTACGTTGGCGCGCATGCTTGAGCGATTGAATGAGTGTAAGAGCGCCAAATCTGAATATTTTAAACGAGATCTAATAATGCCAAACTGACATCATTCTGCTCTCGTATTGCACAAGTCTCAAAACCTGAAAAAGTAGCTGGAAATGGTTAAAGAAGTATAATCTTTATCTTTCCCATATTAATGAGAAGTAGGATCTTTAAATACAATCAAAGATAGTAAAAGCTTCTTAGTTATTATGTAACACTTACCTTGGTTTGGGTCTGGTCTTTTAGTTTCCTATTACGATAGACAGACTATCCAGCGTTTCTCAAACTTCTTAGACTGGCGACCCAACATATTTATGTTTGAATAGATCGCGGCCCAAATAATTGAAAGCTTTAGATATTGTAATAATAATAAAAAATATAGATTTACAAAACACTGTACAATGTAAACACTGTAAACGGATGCGCGTTCGTACAATACTAAATTACTGTACTGTAATAGTATATTTCATTAGGCGATTTCGTCCCGTTTTGGTTGGTAGGGACTTGGGTTAACCAATTGGTAGGTCCTACGTCACCGCTATGACGTAAACTACCAATAACAGGCGAAATCGTTTGGTTCCCAGCATAGCCCAGCTGGTACAGCTGATTGATAAAATTGACATAGAACAATATATTTACAAATAAAAAGAAAGACAGAAAATACTTTAGACAAGGATAGAAAGCTACCAATTTCAGTAACCGTGCTGCAGATCTCGGTATGTGATTTGACCAAAAAGGTACCAAAGTTAGATTGACGTCATCGTTTTTCGAAACGAAATCGATTGGTATGTAATTGACAGACCAAAGTGGGGTACCAAAGCGGGACGAAATCGCCTATTACCAGTACAGAAATGAGGATTTTTCCGTGCGCCTCACACGGGAAGTCATGCAAAAACGGAAAATCCATTTCTGGACGAGTAATGAACGATATTTTTTATTATACTTAGGTACCTGAAATCAACATAAACAAAAAATATCGCAAAAAATTATTAAGAAAATCGGGAATATTTATTTTTATTTTTAAAACAGTAAAAATGTAAGCACAAACAACTCAAATTAACAAATAAAATACAAGTAGGTAATTCCAAGAAAATTAATTTTGGACAGAACCGTTATTATTAATAGTAATATTCATTGTACAATTCGTATTATTGTTGAAGCCCAATCCCTAAATATACTAAAAGAATACCGTCACTCACAATTTTGATTCGTTTCTGAGTCCGCCATTCGGTAAAACTGTTATATTCTTGTTCATATCTCAACCTGGATTTCACTGGTAATAAATCTGCACTCACTTCTGCCGCTCGGTGTAAGATATTTTTGGGAATATCCCGATTTTCTTCACAATCTGAATTCATTTTTGCAAAATGTAATCAATACATAAATACTTAATTTTCACTGACAGAAAATAAAATTTGTCACTAATAAATAAATCGTTGCTATAGACACATTACTCGTAAGCGCACGGAAATAGGGATCGGGAAAAAATTTCCGTGCGCTGTTCCGAAAATGTCATATTTACTGTATTTTATAAACAGTTGAAAATGTAGTATAATAAAAAAAAGATTTCGTCCGTCACACAAGTGAAGTACGCCTCTTTGTGTGATTGTAAATTGTGATTTATTTCTTGTTGTGGTTAGCTTCATACGCGACCCAAAAAAAATTTACCGCGACCCACATTTGGGTCGCGACCCATAGTTTGAGAAACGCTGGATACCATAGCTCAATTCTTCCACCACGAATCCTCAGGAAGTTGTACCCATTCATACCAGCAAAGAGACTTCACCTTTTTCCCGTCGGACACAAATTTTTGCAAAATTCAGAATAACACGTTTAGTGTGATCAAAATGTTGACCTATAACATACCTATAACATAAATTTTGAAAAGTTAGGAAAGATACCAAAAAAAACAAATAGGTATTTACTTGAAAAAAAAATTAACCAAGCATCGACTAAAGCAGTAACTCCGGTATTGTACTTTGAAGCAAAGCGCCATCCGTTGGCTGGACTGTAAACTACACGAAAGGCGGAAAGTTTAATTTCGTATTCTGTTTGGAAAATCATTTTTATTCCAATTTTAAATAGTTTAGGAGAAATTACATTGATTTCGATGACAAAATATTTAAGTTACCATGTTTTGAGAAACAAATAAAAAAATTATTCCATGAAAATCAATACGTACCTATGTAGGTATGTATGTATTTTTGGGGTAACATTCATTAAGACCTGAAAGATCTATTGTGCCCTCTTACTTCTACTTAGTTTCTGAGGAGAGTCTAAAACTAGTAGCTCCTTTAGTCCTATTAACCGGAGGAATTTTAGGATATCCGCAGGCTTCAACTAATCATAATCAATGCATAAATTTAAATTGATTCATACAACGATTATTAGACATTTATTTATTGGTAGTAATCTTTCATATTACTTATTTTGCATTTATTTCCTCAAGTGAATAAAAATGTAAATATGTTGCATTATCCTATTTAAAACAGTCATTTTTAGTTATGGTGTTTTTTTAAACAATATGGCATGGAGACTCATGGAGTATTGTCAAAATGTTATTAAAACTGAAATGCTTTTTACCAAGACACAAGTTAGGTGTTTTCCAGGAAAATTAAAGCGACAAAAAGCTTTTGATTTTTGGCGCCATTATTTTTAGTTAAAATTTATCGTGAGAAATAAAAACAGTATTTGACACAATATTAACTACATCATTTTATTTATAACAAAAAAAAAACCACTAAAAGTTGTAAAAAACCCGGATATTTGGGAAATATATCCAAAAACAAAATGGCGGTGATTTTTCAATACTTGCCATTGCCAGATTAGATGGGACTTTTAGTATATTATTTAAGACACACAACTTTAAATTTCTACCATTAAACATTTGTCTTTAATTTGTTCCACCTTACTACTAATACTAAATGTGCCCACTGTGTCATTCCTGCTACCTAGACATCCATAAAGCCCAACCCTTCAATAAAGGCTACAACCTTTTTTAGTGGATGCTTGCTTGTGTCTCCAGGGGCCATAAAAGGGACTCCGAAGATTCGCCTGCGTAGTACAGCCCAGTGTGGACAATCGAAGAAAACATTGACTGACGTTTCGTCAGTCAAGCCGCAACCCCTTCATAGAGAACTTTCCTCTACTCCTAGGTTGTAGAGGTGCTTCCTCACACAACAAAGCCCTGCTAGGAGTCCTGCTATCTTCCTCAAATTACTCCTTGGTAGTTCAATAGCTGCCCTAGCGTGTCCATCAGTCCATCCCTTCAGTAGAAGTTTGTATTGTCTAGGACTCTGCAAAGCATTTCAATGAGCTAGGTGCTGGTTCCTCAGCCACTTCTCAATCCATTCTAGCCGCAATGCGTTCCGAAGCTAAGGGTTTTAATTGCTGCCTGACTGTCGGTGTATATGGTTATGCGTCAATCCACATAACCTCTGTCTAGGTTCATCTGCGCACATTCCATGATAGCGTGTATCTCAGCCTGATACGCAGATACACCATCACCCATTGGTACACGGATTTGTGTCCTTGGGTTCCTAGAGTAAATTCCAGCCCCTGCTCTATTACCGGAGCATGAGCCATCTCTGTACCAAGAGGTCCCAAGAGGCTGTGTATTCCTCTCTTTTCCCTAGGATTCCCTATCCTGGATCATAGTCCTGTATGGGGCTGCGAAGTAGTACTTGCGCAAGCATTCCTCAGCAAGAACTGGAATATCTTCCAGGAGCCGGAGCTTATTGACGTTTCTGCACTCTTCCTCTCTTCGCACATATCCCAGACGTTTCAAGCGCAGGAAATCCCTCCCCGCCTCAGCCTCGATCACATGGTGAACAGGTCGAAGACCAAGGATCACTCTCATCGCAACAGTTGGTGTAGTCCTCATGCAGCCAGCTGCCCCCAAACTGACCACCTTTTGAAGGCGTATCAGTTGCGATCTAGCCGTGACCGTGTCTTTCCATGTGGTCTCTACTGTACGGTTGCACAACATGGCCCCAAGCCAGTGAGTGATCATTGGCTCTATTCCATGATTTGCCGTAGCTCTACACAGATCCTACAGGGGTCATGTCAAACGCCAATTAAGGGTTGGTTCACTAAAAGTTACTGTTACGCGAGTGTCCCAGTGAAATTCCCGCGTGAGACGACTGTAATCGAGAATTTTCGAGACTGCCTACCTCTCGCCTCTCCCACTCGTCCAGAGAGATCTAGTCTATGTAGCGCCTCCGCCAGAACGACGAGAACATTCCAGAAACTCGTCACTAGAGCGACGAGAGAACATCGAGAGTATTCCAGAAATCTACCTTTGCCATATAAATATGAGCATCGCCGCACAGGGCTCAGTCAGTCATCAGATAGTTGAGACATAGTCACTTATATGGACAGCTATTGCTTATACTGAAGAAAAGCGATCGATAAAGTGGTTCAGTTACGTTCATATAAATTAGTGTTGTTAGTTAGTTTAGTGTTTAATATACCTAAATAAAGCCTAGCCTAAATAAAGAATTAAGAGGATTGGTAATTTATATATTTAATAATTAAGAATTAACGAGTTTAACTCGCCCCTTGTATATCCAAGAATGCTCCCAGGGCGATCATGTCATTTCCCTATGTTCCGTCACTCTCTCCAGTGTTTTTAGCACAAAGGATGATAGGCTAATGGGTTTGACGGATTTAGCCACCGTGTGCAGTACGACCCGGGTTGGGTATGAAGACAACTCTCACCTGCCTCCACTGTTCAGGGACATACCTGCGTGCCAAACAGGCCCAAAAGATATGCACTAAAAATGTGCCAACGGCCTCCCAGCCTTTTTGAAGCAAAGCCGGAAGATTTGGTCTTTTCCCGGGGACTTGTATGGTCTAAACGTCCGTATGGCCCAAGTACTACGCTCGTATGTGACTATTTCTTTTGCTAGAAGATAATCCTCTACACGGTCGTTGTATACCAACATATTCCATGTCTGGATGCTCCCGCTCGATTTCCTCACAACCGGGGAAGTGTGTCTCTAGTAGATGCTGCAAGGTATCCCGCAGGTTCTTCGGTGGAAACACCCGGTGTGACTTCCATGCAGTCTAGAGCGCTGTCCAGCGATTTCGTTAAGATCCGGCGCAGCCTTGACATTTGAGGTACCGAGACGATATCCTCACAGAAGGCTCGACAGGCATCTCTCCGAGCCAACCTGATCGCACTCTCATACTTATTTCGTTTCTGGCGGTATTGCTCCCAATCCAGATCCGACTTTGTCTCGCAGCGAGTCTAGAAAGTTGTTGCTAGGTTTTTCGGCGCAGTTTTCTCCATAAGACGAGATAATATTCTAGCCCAGCTGCGCTATAGTCCAATCGATTTCATCATTATCGCCAAAGTTCCTAGGGAAACCGCCAGGCCTCTGCGAGATCCAGTTTTCACCGTTCCCAAGTGTTAGTCTTGGTGTCCCTATACTTAGCTGATTATTTTTCAACAGCAACCCTGTAACTGAAATAAATGTAACTATGATCCGACAATGACGGATCATCATTAACATGCCAGTCCCTTACTATACTTATAACGGTACTTGACGCGTCACATCCACGAATTCAGTCAAAATCCCATTACGGAATGTTGGCTTCATCACTTGGTTGAGTAGCTGCAAGTTGCAAGTCAGTGGTACCTAGTTAGTCAAGCATAGCCCCTCCTCTGCTATTGACACCTGTGCTGCCCCACATAATGTGATTCGCATTGGCATCACAGCCAATAAGAAGTTTCCTGACCGTGCAGTATTCCACCACCATGTGGACCTTCTCAGTAGGTGGTAATTTTGGTGAGTCGTGGGACAGGTAAGTAGAGCATACGACCAAACTATGCCTCTTACTATTCTCGCCCGGGAAGTCCACCCTCCCCGCTACTATGTTCCTGATACAAAGTTCCTTTATCAGTATTGTACTTACACTGGAGTGCGTAGTAATGCAAACTCTAGAATTAGATTCACCTACTGCATAGAATAAACTACGCCTGGGTGTGCCTAAGCCCCGCACATGACCTTTATACACCCATGGTTCTTGTATGAGGCATACGCCTGTCTGCAGCTTTGCCATCCTCTGCGCGAATACTCCAGCAGCTGCAAGACAATACTGCAATTTAATCTGGGTAAATTTGAAGGCCTCTACAACAGACATCGAATATCTATAGATACGCCTCAAAGAGGCAGCATTCCATCGTAAGGTCCGAATCACCCACCCTTCAGTCCTCAGGGTCGGATTACAAATTCGGATTCTTCTGAGGACCTCTTGGAGAGACGATTCGATCGGGGCTGGCACCCAAACCATCGCCTTTTTAAGGTTTTTCAAGGGCCGACTGCACAATGATTTTGAGCGCCAGACACGCTCCTTCCTAATATAAGATGCCGCCTCTTTGAGCCAAGCCAGAGAGCCCCCATCCGGGTGGTCAAAAAACGGCTCACCGAGCAAACGAGTGCCTCTCAATGTTTGGCACAAATAAGGCGCCAGTCCTGTATATATCCTCGTGAAATCGCGCAAGGATATGCGCGTACTGCTCCCTGGTAAGCAGACTGTCTGGATAGCCATCGCGGATGATGGCCACCTTGAGGTCGTTGCTTGGATCTTTGCCATATTACTTGCATCTTGCACGCCTTCTTGGTAGCCTGTCTGACATCTGGTGGCGTGTTATGCACCCAAGGCCTCTTGTTACTCCTTTTGGTTGCATCGAGCTTGACCCCATTGGGACCATCACCATGTTGATATCACCTCTTTTTTCTACCTTACTGCCTAAAATCTGCTAATTTGACTACACTAGTTGATAATCATCGCAAAAAATTACAACGTTACCTCTTCTGCAGTGACTGGCGTAGGATATTGCTCAATAATGCCGTGAGGGAAAGTATACCAGGGTTGAAAGTTTTTAAAGATAATGCCAGACCCGTCTGTATCTGATCGGGGGACATCCTAAGGATTTTAGTGAGGTGCTACAACCGGAGAGCTTGGGGATATTTTGCTTCTCTTTCGATGTACATTTGAAGACACGAGAAATGATTTGGAATGCCCAAATTATGTTTTTAAAAAATTATTTATTATTTTAATTGAATGAAATCTAACAATAACTAGTCTTAATGCTACGAAAGTTAACAATAGAATGATTTTATATATTTGAATTTAGAAAAGAAAGAAAAGATAAAAAATGCTGTATCGGAAGTTTCTAGGAATTGTTATATGATGACATCTGCTTATCATACGTGGAATACAGATGTAACTCCTCCCTTCTCAAATTCAACTCCGAGGGTTAGCGAGGGAGTTGAATACTGGCGAGGTCCACTGGTTGGTCCTCTTAGGGGTTTCTTCTAATACTTCTTGAAAGTCGTCTAATAATTAAGTAGCCTCCTAATATAAGAAGAAAGCAATATATCAGGATTGTCCATATGCTTGGAGTTTGAGATATTTTTGTTGATGTCATATCTGGGTTATTTGAAATTATTCTTGTTTTAATATTTTGAAGTTCATCCAAATTGGTTTTTTGTAATTGAATTTGGGTAACTATCTTTGGGTTGTCTGGATGTTGGAATTTCAACTCTGGGAACAATATTGGTTGACTGTGGATGCTGGTACTGTTCTCGTTCAGAATTTTCTTTTGGTTGGTGTCGATAAGGCAACCTTTTGGAATGTGGAAAAGGTATGTCTCTATTATTTCAATGGTTTCTACTTGGCTATGGCAGATAAGTGTGACGGCTTCTTTTATTGGAAAAACTGCAATCCATTTATCGGTTTTGTGTAGTCGTTCGAAAAGAGGTTTAGTGGTGATTATTCGTGTTTTTTGGCAAGTGGAGGTGTTTTTGGTATTCAGCAGCTCTATTTCACATGGATTTTTTTTCTTGATGTCTTGCAATTCGATCTCTTTACATATGTATATTGTCGTTGGATATAGCTCAAGACATGGATTGCTCATAAATGAATATTTTGAATGATTTTTTAATAAATATTTATTATTTGGTATAACTGCTGTTATTTGACCTTGTTTTTCGACAGGGATAGGATACAAACGATAGTAATTGAAATTTTCATTAAGTGTTATCGGGATTTCTAGTACAAATGTGATTCTTTTATTCAATATATAGCTACTAATTTTTGTAAGTTGTTCAAATAGTCCAATATTTTCTATTTTCACTTTAATAGGCAGTTGACTATTTTTTAACTGCTTTTCGATCAAAATTAATTCATTATAAAAGTAGGTTGTTGTTATTATACTTGGACGCATTACTTTTAATTTTGAAAATGTTATAGAGTTCTCAATATCTTGTAGTATTGATATGATAATTTCGAACATGTTAATAATTTGACTAATTGTATCTAAGAGGTGTTTTCTCTATGGAAGTTTCCGTTAATTAATGCTGAAATTTGGTCTAGTTTTGAAGCTAGAGTTTGGTCGTTGTGACTAATTTAATTTATAGTATAGCTAAATTTATTTATCAAGGAGATTGAAAGAGAATTTTGTGTTTTTAAGTTATCATTAAATTTATATTGATTTTCTTGGAGTTCTTTAATCAATTGATCGTACCTCTCTCCATCGCTTTCATCGAGGTTACCGGTTATTGTCTTAAAGATTGATCCAAGACCGTTTTGAGCAACAGGTAATATTTCACGTAATTTATTTTCAACTTTTTGTTCAACAAATGTAAGAATTTTCAAATAATTTGCTACATCGAATGAGAAATTTTCATTTTTTGAAAGATGGTATTTAAAATATTTTGAATGTATATTTAATTTATTCACTTCATCAATAATTGGATTTAGGTCATAGTAATGCAATAATTCAAAATTATTGACTGCAATTTTGGCAATTCCCAGTTCTACTGGCAATAATCCGAAATTGTTTTCCATATTTTTTTACGAAATTTTGTCGTCAGAGGATTCGACGGACCATGAAAGCCTGAAATAAAATAATTTTGTTTATTTACTTTTAAATTTTTAATTTTATACGTTGCCTTCAAAGGTCGTTTTAAATTGTCCATGTGGACTTTATTTTGATCACTTGTCTCTACCGTTTTATTTTCCGTATTCTTTTTTTATAAGGGTTGGCTTTTGAAATTTAGTTGCTTGTTTTTGTCTTTTGTGTTGCTTAACGTAAGTTTTTTGGTTTTGTTGGAATATGTTAGGATCATCGCGAGTTTTATTAATTGGCTCCGTGCGTTTATGTTTTGCTTTTATCAAATCGTCATTTATTTTTGCGTAAAGGAGTTTTGAATGTTCCTTGTGATCGTCGATGTAATGGTTTATTAGAATTTTGTCTATGTCAATATTAAATGGGTCATTATTATTTAAATGCCCTGTAGTTATATCAATTGGTTTTAGTTTTGTTGTTGAGTGAATGGTATGGTTGTATGCTAAAATGGCATAAATCATTTTCATGGCAATAGGTGTTTTTAGGCAACCTTTTGTGTTCAATAATCTAATATGTTCGATGACTGTTGAGTGTAATATTTCGATAGAGCCTTGTGATTGAGGGTGATCAGGTGATCCAAAATGAATTTTTATTTTGTGCAAGTCTAGGAGTTCTGCAATAACAGAATTTTTGAATTCGGTTCCGTTATCGGTGAATATTAGCTCAGGTATACCGTGATGAGAAAAATATATTAAAAGATTATTTACAATTTCTGTGCTTGATAAAATTGATAATTGTTATGCTTGTGCATATTTTGAAAATGAGTCTATAATTGTCAAAAACTTGTGTTGTTTTATGGTAAATGTGTCCATATATAAAATTTCAAATGGTTTGGTTGCTGTTGGTGTTTGATTCATTTTTGTGGCAACTGGATGTCGTTCGTATTTACCTCTTTGACAGGGTTCACAGTCATTTATGAAAGTTTGGATAGAGTTTTTTAGAAAGGGCCAAAAGTATTTGTCTTTGATTCTTTGGTGAGTTTCGTCAATTCCTCGATGATTTGATTTACCTTCGTGATAACTTTGGATTATATCCTGTATATCATTTTTACTCGTAACGTCAATTAGTTTTTTGGTACATCTTTTCAGTTTTAATGAGGAATGTTTGAAATATTTTTAAAGGGTAACTAAAAATGGTTCGTATAAGTCTGGATCTTCAAAGTATAAGTAATATTGGGTTTCAGGGTTAATATAATTTTTTACGAAATCTATAAGTTCTTTTTCGAAATTATTTTTTGATAGTTGCACGCTTATTCTTTTTCTATTTTCGAATAAAATTTTAATTCTTGTATTAGCAGGAGAATGTAGTACTGAATTAATGAATATTTGATTCTTTCCATAGTTTACGGGCGTGGATAACGTGGAAATTCCGAAAATCGGATTTGGGCCGTTATTAGAGTGTACCGTTTGGTCGTCGCTTTCAGCTGAGTCGTCGTTTGTATTCGGTTGATTGTTTATTTCAGTTTCTTGTATTGTTATGTTGTCAAAGTCATGTTCTACTCGTAACGAGTCGTTGTCGGTAGTTTTGTCTTGATTAGTTGTATTAATTTCGGGAAGAGGAATGGTTTCGGTGTAAAAATCTATTGGTGGAGTTTGATTACTCGCATTTGTTAGCTCATTGGTATTAAATGAATTTCTATTTAAGGAGTTATAATTTTCGGTGTCTTCAATAATATCGTCTATTTGTTTCCAAGAGTCATTTGTCTCTTTTGTGTGAATTTCGATTCGAGATAGTGCGTCGGCGTTAGAATTTAAACTTCCTTTTTTGTAAATAATGTTGTAGGTGTATACAGACAGTCTCAATTTCCAACGAGTGAATTTACTATTTTCATCTTTTAAAGAAAAAAGCCATTTGAGTGGTTTGTGATCGGTTACTATATTAAATTCATTTCCGTATAAGTATGGCCTAAAATATTTTGTCGCCCAAACTATTGCCAAAAGTTCTTTTTCGATAACCGAGTAATTTTGTTCAGAATCGTTTAATGTTCGCGATGCATATGCTATTGGACGATCTTCTCCGGTAGCACCTTGTGATAGCACTGCTCCTATAGCAAAGTTGCTAGCGTCTGTTGTTAAATTAAATTTTTGGGAAAAGTCCGGATATTGTGAAATTGGTTCGTTTATTAATAAGTTTTTGCATATCTCGAAACAGTTATTAAATTCATTATCATAAACGATTTTCGCTCCCTTTTTCAAACAATTTGTTAGGGGCTTCGTGATTTTGGCAAAATTTGGAATAAATCTGCGATAATATCCCAGCAGACCGAGGAAACCTTTTATCTGCTTAGTAGTGTTGGGTATCGGATAATTTTTTATAGCATCTATTTTGTTTGGGTTTGGTTTGACACCTTCGGGGGTTACTACATGCCCTAAATAAGCGACCTCTTTTCTCAAGAACTCTGATTTATCGACTTGTATTTTAAAGTTTGATTCTCTGAGGCGTTGAAAAACATTTTTCAAACGTTCTAAGTGTTCTTGTAAGGATGTGGAGAATATTATAATATCATCCAAATAAACAAGACACTGCTCGTTTTGTATGCCACGAAGGATATTGTCCATAACACGTTGGAAGGTAGCCGGTGCTCCTTTTAGCCCGGATGGCATGCGCAAAAATTCCCAATGCCCGTTTTCGGTGGTAAATGCTGTTTTTCAATATCTTTTGGATCCATCTCGATTTGGTGGAACCCACTAGCTAAATCGAGAGTGGTGAAATATTGACATTTTCCTAACTTATCTAAAAGGTCGGTGATATTAGGCAAAGGGTACTTATCGTCTACAGTTTTAGCATTTAATTGACGATAATCAATAACAACTCTCCATTTTTGTTGGCCTGAGGCGTCCATTTTCTTGGGAACTACCCAAATAGGAGACGACCAGGGTGAGTTGCTTGGTTGAATTATATTTGAGTTTAACATTTTTTGAATTTGTTTTTCAACTTCATTTTTGTAAATGAACGGATATCTATATGGTCTTGAGTACACAGGTATTTCGTCAAGGTTTTTATAGAATGCTTTATTTTATTTGTAAAAGTAAGCGGTAAGTTGTCTTGATAAAAAACGTCGGAGTATTGTTTAATTAAATTTACGATTTTTTGTTTCTCCTCTATGTTTAAATGATCAAGTCTAATGGTTGAAAAGTCTAAGCTTTGTTTATTGATGTCGTCGAAATTGTTTAAATTAAATTCTTGAATATGTTCTCTGTCGAATAGTTCTACTGTAAGTGGTTCTGAAAAGTCTAATGTGAGTTGATCGGTACCGTTATTTAAGATTGTAGTCATTGCCATACCCTGTTTAGCTATAGTTAAGCTTTCGGGTATTTCACAATTGTGAATTTTTTGATGTGGTATAATAATTTCTCCGTCTGAGATTGACGTTTTAACTCGTATTACTTGTTCGGATCGTGGAGCAATTTTGATTAAATTTAACTCATTTCCGGTACGGTGTAAAAGTAGCTGAATTTTTGGAAAAGGTGTTGACAAATAACCTTTGTCGAAATCTAAATTTGCTTGTAAAATTTTTAAGTTGTCTAAACCTATTAGCCCGTCAAATACGTTATGAAATTTGAACAAAAAGAACTTTAATTCTAAAGGTTGTGGCAATTTAAATATTTTTGATGCTGGTAATAAAGCACTATATTTGTGAGCGGACTTTTGAAATACATTAGATACTGAAAATGGGTCCTTTTTTATTTTATTCGGGAACAACTTATATACTACATTTGGATCCATAAAAGATTTTGTGGAACCTGAATCAATTAGTATTTTAAAGTCGTATTCCGGAAATAAAATATAAGGTAATTCACAAGAATTAGCGTTATTGATACAGATAACTTCAGGATCTAATTTGACATATGATTCCGAGGCCTTTTTTGAAAATTTCCATTTGTTTGTTCGAGATCAATTAAATCATAAGATTCTGAATTATATGCTTGGTTGCTTTGTTCGATATAGCTATTATTATTTGAAATTTCATTTACTTTATAATCATAAACATTATCTTGCTCAGAGTCCTGAAAAGAAGTTTGACAGTCAGTATTAAATAATTCTTCCGAGATAAAATTCTTGCGGGGTCTTTGATTTGAATAAGAAGTGTTCGAAGCGTTTGGCATGTTACGGAAAGTATTCGAGGGTGTACCTCTGTTAAAGGTGTTTCTAGTTGAAACACTCATTGGTGTGGGTTTTGGTAGGTTTTGGTTTTGCATTGGGTTGGGTCTAAATACATCGTTGTTATTTCGGTTTTGTCTGAAAACGCTAGAACTGCTTGGAAAATGTTGATTTCTCAACGGTTGGGGCTGAGTTGGTATTGGCCCTGTTGGAAAGGTATTGCCAAATGCGTTGTGGGGAGTATTTGAATTGAAATTGTTCCTATTAAAATCATTTCGATGATTGAATTGATTTTGATTGTTTGAATGAGGGGGGTTATTGAAATTGGATCTTTGCTGTTGCCTCGTTTGTAAGGAATTTTGTCTATAGGGATTTTTATTTTGATAATTTTGGAAGTAACTATTGTTATCTTCCTCTAGGACAAATTGCAATGCTTCGTTTAAGTCATTTGGTCTCATGCAACGAATTGTTGTTCCTAAGGGTTCTTTTAGACCAGATAGGAATGTTTTTAAAGCTAGATTATTAAATAAATCTCTTTTTAATAACTCATTGGCTTGAATGGCTTCATGCAAATCTACATAACTACAGATAAGATTGAGGATATTCAGAACTCTATCATAAAATTGTTGAGGTCGTTCGTTAAAATTTTGTCTCATCATTACGAGATCACGATTTAAACATGCCTCGTCTCTTTGGTCTGCGAAATTTCTTGTAAGTGTATCTTTTAAGGAATTCCGAGTAGCGACATTCTGAATATTTACAACTAGTTTGGCATTGCCACGTAGTTTTGAAAATGATGGGGTTGCTCTCTTAAATAAAATGTACCAATAATTGATTCACAAACGGATAAATAACGATTAAGTTCGTTCGGGTTACCGTCAAATTCTGGAACACAGTTGAGAAACTCAGGTTTGAATTCTGCCATTATCGGTCTTGTCAAATTGGGAATATTTGAATTTATTTCTAAACTTTCAAGTTCGCTAACCAAAGATTCGATGGACATATATGTTTAATTATAATAAAAATTTATCTATGTATCTCTATTTAATATCTTAATTTATGAAAAAAAAGAAAAAAAAATTTTTGCCAACCGTGTACTATCTGTTTATATTTATCCCTGTATAATTAATAATAACTTCGACTTACATAAAAATGATGATAAATTTGAGCATATCCACTTAACTATGAAAATACAAAGGTTGATCCTCGCAAGGTTGGACGATTCTTGTTCCAACTTTCGTTGCTTCGAATTGCAAGAGGGCTTCTATGGTCTTCTATAGATGGGTTTCTCGATTTTCGGAGAACCACTCCACTTATAACACCTCCACACACGAATCACAACTTAAAAGTTCGGTATATCTAGTAAATTGTCGAAACAAACTTGATCACATTCGATACGTTACAATCTAGATATCCTACTGACTGCGCCAGAAATGATTTGGAATGCCCAAATTATGTTTTTGAAAAATTATTTATTATTTTAATTGAATGAAATCTAACAATAGCTAGTCTTAATGCTACGAAAGTTAACAATAGAATGATTTTATATATTTGAATTTAGAAAAGAAAGAAAATATAAAAAATGCTGTATCGGAAGTTTCTAGGAATTGTTATATGATGACATATGCTTATCATACGTGGAATACAGATGTAACTCACGTGTCTAAATCGTGCTTCCCAAAATTGCATTTCTGTTGCTGTTTCTTTATCAGCTTTAGATCCGTCAGTGTACCATATCAGCGTTCCATCCTCACATCTTAATTCAACCCAATCCAGATTAGCTAGATAAAGTATGGTTGATTGACTTTGATTGTGGTTAGCATATTGCCAGTTTCCAACTAAAGAAACAAGGTGGTGATAATATCTGTTATTCTCTGTGAGTAATGGTTTCTTCACTACAATTCCCATTGCAATCCAGCGCGTATAGGTATAAAGTCATTCTTACTTCAGCCTTGACGACCAAAGAAAGAGGTAAGTGTATAGCTTCCATCATTGCACCCGTTATCCTCACTAAGGCACCATGATGTATCTGCTAGGGTACGCTCCGTGGATTTAGTACCTACTCATATCTTTCCTATAGCATCCATTCGGGCTGTATCTCTTCGATTGATTTATGCAGCAAGTTATGGTTTGAAGATTTTAATTGGAAAAATTGCTGTCGCATGTAATTATGGGGAATCTTCTATTCCTATTTCAAATTAGTGAGTTCTAAATTACCAGTGCTTCAATTTCATTTATGTTAATACATATATGATCCACTAACATTAAAATCAAATCAACAGGGTAGCGAGAGCTGCTGACATGAACATACATATAATTATCAATTTTCAGGGTTATGAACTGAATTGTATTTTTCGTTTTTTAGAGACTGTGTAAGTTATGTGACGTCAGAAATCAATGTACTGCCGCAATCTTCAATTTTTTAAATGGCAAGGTATATATAACAGATATATAACAGAAAAGCTTATTTCTTCCTCTTTCCAAAACCAGCAAATAAATACACCAAGAAGAAAATATCCAGTAAAATTGCAGTTTTATTAATTTATTTGTATTTTGTAGTATTGTACCCTAGTTAGTATTGTTTCATTTATAGATCCAGTGGTGTACATTTGGAAGATTGTGTCACCTTTCCCCTCCCTTTTTTTACGCCACTGGCGTTTGAAGCTTTTTTTAATTAATTTTGTATTTATCAATGGTTTTTACGTGAAAAACGCATAAGCTTTACTTTGCATATCAAAAGATTTGTGGTTTTCAGGATATTTAATGTTTTCATGAAGACTGCAAAATCTCTTTTTAATAATGAAATAAAAAAATAATTATCTCTTGTATTTTTTTCAATAACCACCAAACTAGTGGTTAGAATATGTAACAAGAACTAATTCATGAAACAACATAATGCATCTAACTAAAACATTCGAAGTAGATTGTTGAAAATAATGGTGCAGATTTTATTAACAAAAGAATTAAGCAGCCAAAAAATTACAAGAGATTTTAAAAAGTTTGTACATTTACATTTATACATAATTTGAACGATTTCTCATTGAAAATCGCATAAGTTGGAGAGACGATAATAATTTCTATAGCTGCATAGATTCTTTCAATTTTTTTGTTAATAAAATCACAAGTTTGGACAAATATTTTCAACAATCTTCTCCGAATGTTTTAGATGTTTCATAAAAGAACATATTTTTTTATTTAATTATTAAAAAGTGACTTTTTTAAAACATTAACTATCTTGAAAACCACAAATCTTTTGATATGTAAAGTAAAGTTTATGCGTTTTTCACGTGAAAAACATAAAAAATGGGAGGGGAAAGGTGATATAATCTTCCAAATGTACACCACTGGGTCAAGAATGGAAACATGTTTTTCCATCAAAATATGCCCTTTTACATTCAAAAACAACCTGCCAAATATCAAATCAATGTATTCATTCATTTTAAAATTACATTTAACGTTTAAACTTTTATAACTCTAATACCCCGTATTTAGAAAAGTAAATGAGCTGGACCCCTTAATCCTCATATCATTTTGTCCAATAATACGAGAGGTATCTACATGCAAACGTTGTGTCATATGAAAACATCCTGTATAATAAGTACTCCAAATGGTGTTCTAGTCAGTATTAATAATTTTTATGTAAGTTGTAGTATTGTGTAGTGAGACGAAAAAATTTGAAAAAAGATATAAGTACCAGAAATAAAACCAATCCTATTATTAATTAGTGTAACGCACCATTGACCGGTACGCCCCTGTCCAACCCGATATTCGTCGGAAGATAGGTCAAAGAAGGGGAACGAGAGAAGGAAGTCGGTGGGGAGCGTGCGCCGAAAGGGTAGTAAGACTAATAGATAACCAACAAAAATAAAAAAAGTAAGACTATTAGGGGTCGCCATGTGATGTGTTTCTTACTCCTATTATTTCTATTATAATTTGTTAATAAACCAAGTATTTTACTGAACCCTATCCCGTCTCATCGCTACAACTGACACCCAACTTAGGGCATACTTGGTTTTTTTTCTTAATTATTTAAAGTAAATCTCTTGTTTCACCACGTGGAAACCGGTAAAAGTGAATTGACGCGAATTTGTAGTGTGACCGGCGAAATTTTTCTTCTAGTCTGCGGTGTGTGTTATCGTTGGACTAAAAAATTTCCATCGTTTCCACAGATATCTCGGTCATTTGATTACTCCTTCTGGGATATCCGTATATCCTGAGAAGACCGCCGCTATCGCTAATCGGTCAGCACCTCGTAATGTAAAAGAGGTTCAGTCATTTTTACAAATTGCAAGTTGGTACCGACGTTTTATCCACAACTTTGCAGCAATCTCTAAACCTTTAAGTGACTTGACTAAGAAAAATGTCCCATGGAAGTGGACATCCGTTCAGGAAGATTCGTTTGATTCTTTGAAAAAGCTTCTGTCAACCACTCCTATTTTACAGCAGTGCGATGAGAATAAGCCATTTATCATTCGTACTGACGCCAGTAGTTACGCATTGGGTGCTGTGCTTCTTCAAGCTGAAAGAGAAGACGAACATGTTGTAGAATATGCGAGTCGACTTCTAATGCCAGCAGAACGCAACTATTCTACTTCTGAGAGAGAAGCTCTAGCCGTTGTATGGGCTCTAGACAAATTCAGAGGTTATGTCGAAGGATCTCTAGTAACCATACAAACCGATCATCAACCTTTACGTAATTGGCTACTAAATTTAAAATCTCCAACTGGAAGACTTGCTAGATGGGGACTCATGATTTAAGGTTACGATATTAAAAAAGATTACTTACCAGGCAAAAGGAATGTAATAGCTGATACCTTATCCAGACCTCCGTGTAACCACGAACAATCTCATGAATGTGAGATCTGCTAAGTTGTAATCGAACTTCCACACAAAAGTGCATATGAATCTAGAATTGAACAGCTTAAAGATCCTGATCTCGCTAAAATAATTCAATGTTTTGAAGATCCTACTGGTGAAGAAATCTCCAAATGGACGGATCGAGGGTATTTACTCTCCCATGGTGTTTTTCACAAGTATTCATCCGAAGAAGACTCGGAAGAAGCTCAATTGGTTGTACCCACTTAACAAAGGGAGGAGTTACTCAAAGAATATCATGACGCTCCTACTGCAGGCCATTATGGAACAGAACGTACACTCCAGAGAATAGCAAAGAATTATTATTTCACTGGCATGAGACGCTACATCACAGATTATGTCAGTAAATGTACTGATTGTCAACGTTATAAAGCATCTAATCAGAAACCAGCTGGACTTTTTCAAACTCCAGCGTATGCTCAGAGATTCTAAACTCTTTCAGTAGATCTGTTTGGGCCACTACCAGAAGGCCTCAATGGTGAAAAATGGATATTGATTATAGAAGACGTATCCACCAAATGGGTTGAACTCTTTGCCTTACAGAAAGCCACATCAGAAGAATGTGCACGTACTCTAATTGATGAAATTTTCTTAAGGAATGGTCTACCCCGGAAAATCAGAAGCGACAATGGTGTTCAATTCGTTTCCGCTGTGATGCAGCAAGTTTGTTTTTCGTTGGATATCAAAGAATCCTTCTCTCCACTATATTCACCGTCGTATAATATGGTTGAAAGAAAAAACCGTGATTTGAAGCCTAGATTAGCAATTTTAGTTAAAAATGATCATTGTGCATGGCCACAAAAGTTACCTACTATCAGATTTGCGATGAATAGTGTATGGAGCGATTCAACTGGTAAAACAGCTGCGTTTCTCACATTTGGTAGAGAGCTCCGCAAGTCAAACATGATTTTAAGTCAATCATAGAGACCGACAATTTTGTTCCTCAAATCACTCCATATCTGAAAAAGATCGCAACAACTTGGAACGAATCCAAAGCAATACACGAGGCCACTCAAGATAAAAACAAAAGGTACGCAGACAAAAGCAGGCGCGATGTACCATTATTCAAAATAGGGGATATTGTTTGGGTCGATACACATACCCAGAGTAACACAAGCAAATCCATAACTTCGAAATTTCATCCGAAACGAGATGGTCCATACCGAATCTCCAAAATAATATCTCCCGTCAGCTATCAAGTAGCAAACCCAACGGACAAACATTCACAACTATGAATCTATCATGCGTCAGCATTGACCCTAGCCAACGTCGAAACAGAAGAGGTTCCTGTTATTCCCTTACGAAAAAGGGACCGACCGCCCAAAAAGAAGAACCATGTAACGAGCTATTTTTTTTTGACACTGATTTAAGTTTTTTCTCCGTTTCATATTTTTATTTTGCCACTTGATTTTAAATAACTTGTTACTTACTTTCCGATTCCCTTTTGTGACCGATTTATTATAATTTTTTATTATTATTACCGTTATATTAGTTTTAGTATTTTTTGTATTAGTCCGGAGGTACGCAAATTTATATTGAATCATAAAATTTAATCATTTCCGAAGTTAAAATTTTTCAATCAAAAAGGACATTTGGTATATATACCATTTAATTTAATTTAATTAATTCCGAAAGACGTCTAGTATATGACAAGTTTTTTTGTAGTTCCAAAATAAAATTTTACTAATGAGAATATAAAAGCAGAGAGGAGTTGGATTCGTCTCTCTCAATTTCGTGGCTCTCAGCTCGTGCTCGTTCCGTAGTTCTCAGCTCTCAACTCGTAGCCTTCCGCTCACCGTTAAACGTTTTATTTTTATTGTGTTAAGTTTGTTACCGATCCGGTTCCCGGAATTCATAATTTTTGAAAAGACAATTCTGTTAGTTAAGTGGTGCATACCGAAGCCGATTTAGGAAGGTAAAATATTTTTAATAATCACAGTACCTATACTCAACAATTTCCGTACCTCCGTATTCCGTACTTTTGAAATAGTTTGATTTTTTTTTCCCGTACCGGTTTATATTTTGTAATTTTTTGTGAAAACTTTTACTTTGAAAATTCTTTTTGAGTATAACCGGCAATATTAAAATATTGTAATTTGTTTAAAGAAAATTTGCTTCCAATATAAGAATTAGATTTTAATAGTGAAGAAATTTGATTTTCTTGGTTTTTCCGACATTTGAATTAACCGTTGTCGAGTAGAAACTCGTTTTAGTGTTTTTAATAAAAGTTGTTCTGGAAAAATTGTTTTTTTATTTATTACTGAAGAGTGATTGATATTTTTTTGGTTTGGATATTCGCCGGCTCTCGATTGAGGGTACGATTTTATGTCTTTTCTTTACAGGACATTTATTTTCAATTACAGGACATTTATATTTAATTGCTACTGTTTAGTATTGTGATATTTTGGTTTTATTTCTACTCTGGTGTGTCGATAATAAGTTATTTTTTTTACTCTTGAATCTTATTTCCGAGTTAGTAGTTTTCAATTGCTTCTGTTTAATAACTCCGTTAAATCCGAAGGGTTTCTTGAACTTGGAAGAGGCTTAGCCACAACTTGTTCAGTTACCCGGCAGAATTGAACGTTCGTTTCGCAGTCAAGTAGTCAAATATTTTTTTAATTGGTAACTTCCGTGTTTCCGTTAAATCCGAAGGGTTACTTGAACTTGGAAGAGGCTTAGCCACAACTTGTTCGATTACCCGGCAGATTTAAACATCCATTCCGTGGTCAAATTATTTGTCTCAGTAAATACCCGTATCTCCATTGAATCCAAAGGGTCACTTGAACTTGGAAGAGGCTTAGCCACAACTTGTTCGATTACCCGGCAGATTTAAACATCCATTCCGTGGTCGAATTATTTGTCTCAGTAAATACCCGTGTCTCCGTTGAATCCAAAGGGTTACTTGAACTTGGAAGAGGCTTAGCCACAACTTGTTCGATTACCTGGCAGATTTAAACGTTCGTTTCGTGTTCAAATATTTTTTTTTGTAGTTTCCCGTGCCTCCTTGCATCACAAGGGCTTTCCGAACTTTACTTATCCCTGAAGATTAAGGAATAAAAGGACCACAGAGTATTAATGAACTAGGGAATTAAAGTTTAATTCGTTATCAACCGTAAATATTGATTAAAAGACCGATATTTAAAACGTCTGTATTCAACAAGACCCCTGGAATTTTCCGTAACTTCCATCTGAGGCTATCTGGAACTCTTGACACTAAGGGTCAAGGGGCCGTGGAGCAAATCACGTTAAAAATCTGGCGCCCGAGCATTCCGTAGAAAGATTTTCAGCTAAGGGTGTCCATAGTGAGGTGTTCGAGTGGTAGAAGACCACGTATACAGGGAAACGCGTTACAACCAACCTACTGGTCCTTCCTCGGGACGAGTTCAGGACCAGGGGGGGAAACTGTAACGCACCATTGACCGGTACGCCCCTGTCCAACCCGATCTTCGTCGGAAGATAGGTCAAAGAAGGGGAACGAGAGAAGGAAGTCGGTGGGGAGCGTGCGCCGAAAGGGTAGTAAGACTATTAGGGGTCGCCATGTGATGTTGTGTTTCTTACTCCTTTTATTTCTATTATAATTTGTTAATAAACCGAGTATTTTACTGAACTATCTCGTCTCATCGCTACATTAGCTTTATTATTGTATGTTTATTTCCCGATACTGACCGAATGCTTCTGGCAATAGCGGTTAAAAATGTTGAAATAGGGGGGCAATGAGCATTCGGTAACTCTCGGGAATAAGTTTACACCCCTAAGGTGAAACAAAGTGATGACCGTGCACAATTATTCTTCCTCTCTCTTTCATATATCCTTGTCGTACTTGTGTAATCCGAGGCCTGGTTCCGATGTAAATTTCGCAATCTGTATAATACTTTGTCTCTTGTACGTTTTAGTTCATTTGGGGGAATCACCAAATGTTACAAATTACATTAATAGTGGGTACGGTGAAATCGATTTCTTGTAATTAATAGGGGGAATATTAAATGTTACTTTGAAGTCGCATTCTTATTGATTGATTTGTATCACGTGTAATTTCCACAGGAATTTAATATTGACTCTCTATTGGTTGACTCCCTACTCAGCTAAGTACCAAATACTACTGTTCTGATGGAAGAAGGGAGACATGTACACTTCATAATGCTAATGATTAATTTTTGTTTCCAAGCGTGTTTGAATTTTTGGTAAGAGATATTTTATTATTCAATAATTTTAACAATTCATATCCAATAATATTTTCAAATTTCCAAAATATTATAGATTTAAATTAAATCCTATAGGTTTTAAGAAATATTGATGGTGCAATAAAGGAAATTTCAAGTTAAGTACATTAATAAATGAGTGAAAATCAAGTGTTGTATCACTTCACCGAATTTGCTTTATTGCGCTCCCTTCTGTATCAGTCAAAGCACACTCCGTTATCTTATTTTTTCTGTGAAATGCATGATCTATTGGAGTTTCGAGGATACATAAAACTTTTTGAATTTTTGTGTGAAATGTTTAACATAATAATTTATTAATGAAGTTTTTATTTTAACAGTGTTACCAACAGTCAGAGAAAAGATATTCTTTAAGCATCTTTGTGGAACGCGCTTTAGAAACTTCAGGGCAATAATATAAATCCACTGGATCAAGACATTTTCATAAACTCCAGTAATCTGGCTTGGTTAACTCGAATGGTGAGATATTTTATAATTTATTTTTTGTGACATTTCATATTTATCGATATTCTTGAAACCCACAATAACTTTTTTTAAAAGAAATAGTTCCAATGCTTCAATTGAAATAGTATTCAGTCTGCGTTGCTAAATTAATAAAAATAAAATCAATTATATACAGTGCGTTTGGTTTCGATAAAGAAACCCAATTTTGAGCATAAATAATCTCAAATATTTTCAACATATTCATCAAATTAAAATAGCCAATCACATACGTATAAAAAAAACGAGTCTTATGTTTGGAATAGTTAACTTTTTGCCTAAAGATTATCAGAGTAGAAAATTTTATTATTGCTTTCTTTAAAATAACTTCTTAAAGAATAATTTTCATGTTTGCCCCATTCATTCAATATTTTATTTTTTATACTAGATAATTTTATTGAAATATTGCAATTTTTATTTTTTACAATTTCTTGTTGTGGGTTACACATTTGTTTCGAGTGTATCAAATATCACTACCGGTTTTAATAAATATTTATCGAGTAGCCAAAAAAATTTGAAGTTGAATACTTAAAACTTTTCTTTGTGAAATGTTGGGGAAAATTTAATGGAATAATTTAAAAAATGGCTATTTGTATTACTATTAAAAAGTGCTACTTTCCCATCCGCAGAAAATAGTTTACTGCCTGACGCGAAACGAAGGACGGTAATCATTCAAGAGAGAGCTGGGGACTTCACTCCTGGGTTTTATTTTATTTTTCCCACTTATTAAAACTTTATTTAAATTAGAATTAATTTTGTTTTTTAGTATTAAGATGAACAGTATTAGGGTGTAGTAGCAGTTAACATGAAAAATATATTTCATTAAATAATATAATCATGCAGTTAATCACTAAAATGGGATTATCTTAAAAAACCATTAAGATTTGGGGATACTAACAGTTATAGGTACACTTTTTTTGTTGTAAAGGTGGCTTTAATTATTTTTTACAAAAGTAGCGCTAATGTGAAAGGCAAATAAGTTTTTCGTACATTTATGCCGCGTACGTGGAGCCCTCTACAAAAAATAGATAAAAAATTTTGATTTCTCATATCCAAAAACCCCCTACCTCAAATGTTTGTGCATATACGTCAAAAAGCATTAAAGTAATTGTAAAAAGCGAAAATTAAAATTTCATGTTCAACACTCTGTATCTCTTTTAATATCAACAGTTGGCTAAGGCTAGTTGGTTTAAATCGCAATATTTTGAAGTGAAGAGTACTGTACTTCTATTTACAATTATTTAAGGACTACCCTTTATAAACTTGACAAACAACATATTCATACATTTTTGTACAAATATTTTATTTATTTTTGCCGTTTTTGTTGAATTTATACAGGATATCCATATATAATAAGTCAATCACAAGATAGTTCAATATTTTTTGGTCAAGCCAAAATACATTAAATGTAACATCTGTCATTCTATCGATGATATTATAAATATCTAAATAATAATCAAATTTCGCATTACTTTTAAAACGGTTATCGAAAGAATTGAGAAAAGGCCTGCTTTGCGTATAAAAATGTGTGTAGAAAAGCGTGTTTTGCATAGTGATGGTTGTAGGAAAATACCTTTTTCCTACGATCACAAAGGAAAATGACATATATCGCACTGTCTAGTTCTATGGAAAGTGGCCTTTATTCATACGCGTATGGAAAAAAATATTATGCGTACGTGTACGGATAAAGAAGCTGTCAAATTGAATGTTGAAATGCTTAACCCGCCAATTTATGTATACTATGTCAAATGCGTATTTCCTAAGTTGATTTGTCCATTAATATAATTTATTACTTTTAACTTTTACAATGATTCAAATGAATAATTAATTCTGAATCGCAATCTTTATGTAACAAAAATAGTTTTATTTCTGATGTTCTGTTTCTAATTATTGTTGTTAGTTGTTAAATTAAATGTTCCTAATATTTTATGTACCGATATTTATTATAACTTTTTTATAAAGGCACTCTTTTTCATCGCATAAAAATCACAATTTTGTGGGCCATTTTCAAAGGTAAATAATTAAAACTATAATTACTGTAATTACAAATACACACATGTAAAGCCTCTCACATCTACATTAAAACGCAAGATTGTACATGCCAGATTCGGTAAAAGTATATCGCGTGATCGTAGGAAAAATAGTGTACATAACTTGTGCGAAAGTAATTTTTCACACTCGTTACGTAATATACCTACTATACGAAACAATCGTAGAGTTTTTATTTATCATTGTATAATTTTTATTTTATTATATTGCGTACTATGAACAAATTAAAAAAAAAAAGATTGAAACAAATTCAAAAAGTAAGACGAACAACATCAAACAATTTAAATTCAAAAATTTCAAAAAATATATCAATTTGTAGAAGGTATGTAAGATCTCTTACATCGGTCTGTTTAGGTTTAGAGTAATAAACAAAATATTTTTATTTTCTTAATAGCATTCATTCAAATGTAATTTCTCTAGAAAAAACTAGAAAAGTATTGTATTATATTTGATAAATATCAAAAAACTAAACCGATTTTCATTTTGAAATAAATTTAATCCACCATATTTGTACAGATGACTTTTTTATTAATTTCCATTTTAAAAATACCCCGTATATAATTATTTCTATAACATACGCTACGTAGGCATTCAATTCTTGTTAAAAATATTCTCTTTAATCTTATCTAAAAATTTGTATTGGTTAACAATCCTTTATCTAAATAGTTCCTGTATGTAGTAACCGATTAGAAATGCATCGACAGGACGATAGCTATCGTTCCACGAACAGCACTATAAATTTGTATTTATTATCTCTGGAAATATAAGCTTATGCTGTTTTAAAAAAGACATTAAGAAAAACAAGACAATATATTTTTAACACATTAAATAAGAAATGGGCAATTCTCTAGATTAATTTGTTCCTTTGACAACTTGTAATTGAAAGTCCATATAATTTCTTGTTTTATTGGTTTTGAATTTGGTGTTAGTGATTGTTCATTATATATTTGGATAAGGTGCCTTGTTTGATCGTAATAGTAGTAATCTGCATGTAAATCATTTAAATGTGAAGAAATGGTTTATTCTCGGCGCGATTTGTCTCCACAATATAAGTCTATAAACTTCTATCTGTTTTCACCTACGAATGTGTATAAATGATGCTCAAAGTTGGATGAGACAAAATTTTTCAGTTGAATCAGGATAAACAGATGCTTTGTGATAAATTGTACTCATATTTTTTTATCAATTATATTGTAGATCATCGAGTAAATTGACGAATAATCGATTGCTACTGTTTTTTTTTAACGAAGTGACTATTTCTGTTTTTGATGTGCCTCAATCCTCTCAGCTTTATTTTGCGTCTAGTACAGAGCAGAAAAGCAACAAAAAATTCCAGCGAAGCAGAGGTAAATCAAATTTAACCAATTTTAAATAAAAAAAATTATTATACAATGAGAATTCATAATCATCCCAATTTTTGTTAATTAAATTTGGATTAATGTTTCAACGTAATGAACAAAGTTACTAAGTGGAATTGATTACCAAATTCAAGAGACAAATCATTCCATTACGCTTACATTACCCCCCATATTATACTCCGGGAAATATAGTCCGAAAATGATCATTTCGTGCTTTACCATTTCGGCAGGCTGATTTTTGGTGTATAGGTAGTAATAAACACATACCAGATGCTATGATGTTCAGAGAATATTCATTGTTTGAAATATTGGACCTTTGTATTAAAGGTAAGTACCTTTTTTTTTTTTTTTTTTTTTTTTTTTTTTTTTTTTCCATTTTGGGAGCCGTTCAGATGCCGGGAGCACTGCAGCCTATTGGCTTATTGTACTCTGCTCCCATATTTAGTCCACCCATCCAGTTATCCCCGTACCTTCGAGTAGACGATATAGGTCCATTGGATGTGTGCCATATACTTCAGGTGGCACATTGGCTTCTCCGAAGATTGCCCGTCTCCTCGAGTTCAGTGCCTCACAGTCAGACAAGATATGGGTCACGGTCTCGATCTCCATGCCACATAGTCTGCAGCTGAGGTCCCCGTTGTATAACCCTATTTTATGCAGGTGATCTTTTAATGGGGTATGACCCGTTAGATAACCTGTAATAATTTTTAGCTTATTCCTGCTGATATTCAGTAGTTCTTTGGCCCGCTTTGCACATGTGTCACCTATGAAGGTTTTGCTGTGTACCTGTTTCGGAGTGTTCCTCCAATGAAGTCTATGTTGGCTTTGCACCCATTTTTGTATTTGCGCTCGGACTACCTTTTTTGTGGTCCCAAGAGCTGGTTCTGGTCCAACATATGCTGTTGCTGAACCTCTTTTTGCGAGTTCATCAGCTTGTTCATTTCCAGAAATACCATTATGTCCCGGCACCCACACCAATCTTACTTTAATGTGGTCTGCTAGTTCATTTAGTTCTTTCTGACATTCTTCTACTAGTCTGGATGTTACCTTGCGGCTATTTAAAGCCGCAAGGACTGCCTGGCTATCAGTTAGTATGTTTATCCTATGAGTGTCAGTCCTATATTTGTTAATTCTGACACATTCTAGGATGGCATAGATCTCTGCCTGAAATACAGAGGTATGTTTGCCTAGTGAAAAAGAGGCTTTTGTGTTTCTCTTTTCACTGTACACTCCTGCTCCTGTTCCTTCCCCTGTCTGTGATCCATCTGTGTACCAGGTCTCTCCTCGGGGAAATTTCAGTCTGCTTTGGTCTTGCCAGTCCTTTCTGTGAGGTATTTCTACCTCATATTTAGGGCTTGGGAGAAGTTTAGTGGCCATATAGTCTGTTTTCATATCTAAAATGGCTTCACTTATGATGTCTTTAACAGAAGTGTGTCCTGATCTAACTATTTTGTTACTCAGATTATCTTGCTGCCTAAATAGTCCCATCCTTGCTTCCCCCACTATCACGAAGTGTAGTGGAGGAAGGTCGAATAAGGCTTCTAGTGCTGCCGTTGGCGTGCTTCTCATGCACCCTGCAATGCTGAGACATGCAAGTCTTTGCACCTTGCCTAGTCTCGTCATTGCATTTTTTTGTGTCGTCTTTGTCCACCAAACCAAAGACGCATATGTTATTATGGGTTTAACCACTACACTGTATATCCAGTGTATCATTCGTGGACTCAACCCCCATGTTTTCCCACAAGTTCGTCTTGCCATCATTAGTGTGGTTTCCGATCTTGCTGCTACTTTTTCCATTTGTTTGGACCATGTTAATCTCGAGTCAATAATCACCCCGAGATATTTAACATCCATAACCATTGGAATTTCCGTACCTTGAAGGTATATTGGTCCCAAACCTGCCAAGTCCCTTCTCTTGGTGTAGGGTACTAAGTTTGATTTGGTGGGACTTATATTTAAACCCACCTCTGTCGTCCATTTCGTTACTATGTTCAGAGCCTGTTGCATGCGCTCTCTGACCGTAGTACTGAATTTGCCTTGTGATATGATGACTAGATCATCCGCATATCCTAAGACAGTATGGTGTTCCTTTTTGAGTCTCCTTATCAGTCCGTCCATTACAAGGTTCCATATTAGAGGAGACAGTACTCCTCCTTGAGGACATCCCCTTGAAACTCGGGCTGACAATGTTGTGCCCATTAAGGTTGAGAATATCATTCGGTCTTTCAGCATGCAGTCTATCCATCTGCAGCTTGTTTCGTCAATTTGCTTTTGACGAATTGCCCTAGTGATCACTTTGTGGGAGGTGTTGTCAAAGGCACCCTCTATATCCAGGAAGGCTGCTAATAATATTTCCTTATTTTCGAGAGCATACTCTATTCCTTGTACTAGGTGATGGAGTGCTGTCTCTGTGGATACTCCTGGTCTGTATGCATATTGATCCAGGTCGATCGGTCTTTCTACCAACGATCCTCCTCTAATGTGCATGTCCACCAGTTTTTCCAGTGTCTTCAGTACAAATGACATCAGACTTATGGGTCTCAGGGATTTCGCTTTATTGTCACCTGTTTTACCAGGTTTAGGAATAAAGACCACCCTAACATTTCTCCAGACCTTTGGTATGTACCCTAGTCCCATACTTGCTCTAAGGATCGTACACAGTCTGCTGAGTATAATGCCGTCTGCCTTTTGCAGCATAATTGGATAGATCCCGTCCGGTCCCGGTGATTTATATGGCTCAAATGAGTTAATTGCCCATTTTATTTTGCTTTGATTAACCACTTCCCTAGATACTTTCCAACTTTCCTCGTTACCTCGATTTGGAGTCCTCGAGACCATTTGTTGTTCTGTATCTAATGGTTCATCACTTATTTTGCATTCTGGAAAATGTACTTCGAGAAGTTCTATCAGAGTTTCCTTCCCGCTTTGTGTATATCTCCCATCTCTTGTCTCTAATGAGTTAATTGTCCTCTGAGGATCTTTGGAGAGTATCTTTTGGAGTCTAGCACATTCAGAGGTCTGCTCTACCTCTTCACAGTGTTTCCTCCATGAGTCTCTCTTAGCGATTCTCAGAGCCTTGTTGTATGACGTCAGAGTTTTCCTATATGCGGTCCACTCTCCGTCTTTACTTGCCCTATTGAAGAGCTTTCGTACTTCCGCCCTTGAAACTTCAAGGTCGTTATTCCACCAGGGCACATTCCTGTTGGTTCTCCTTGTAGTTTCAGAGCAGTTGCGATTGAAGGTGGACACGATAGCTTCTTGGAATTGTTCCGCAGCTAGGTCTAGATCCACGCTATTTCTTACCGTCTCTCTCACCCTTTGGATTTCAAGGCCTAGGTCCGCCTGATAGGCCTCCCAGTTAGCTTTCCTTGGGTTCCGGTAAGTTTCAGTTTCAGTGCTAAAACCTGTTAATGTGTAGCTTATGTGTCTGTGGTCCGAACAACTCACCTCATCAGTCACATGCCATTTTTTAACAAAACTAGCTATAAAAGTAGTTGCAATTGTTATATCTAGAACCTCCTTTCTATTTATTGTTACAAAGGTAGGTTTGTTTCCCACATTTAATATGTCCAGATTATTTTCCATAATAAATTGTAGTAAAGACTCACCTCTTTGGTTGGTGTTTGTGCTTCCCCAGGTTGTGTGATGTGCATTCACATCTCCCCCAATGATCAGATGCGTTCCTTTGCCCCGACATCCTCTCACTAGTTCCTCCACTTCCCTGGATGGTGGTTGTTCAGAAGCATCTCCTGGTAGGTAGACCGATCCGAGAATAATCTCCCTCGGTCCCCCATCAGAGATGAATCTTACTTTGACCGTGGTCAGGTCTCTGAAACAGAAATGATTTAAAGGCAGTATCTTTATATTATTTCTTACTATTATACAAGTTCTAGGTACTTGGGAGGACCTATCGTAAATCAATTCCCCTCCTATCCCTGATAAACCCATAATTTTTCCCTTGTTCACCCAAGGTTCTTGTATGAGGGCCACATCGAATCCCCCCATTACTTTCGTAAGGACTGCAGATGCAGCCTTACTGTGCTGGAGGTTCGCTTGTACTACTCGTACCCCCGCCATCTGGTCCTCTTAAAACTCGGAAGACCACCCTTCCGAGACCGTAATATGCTCGGAAGCCCATCGTCTCCAGAGTCTTAAAAGAAGCCTCATCAATGGAGAAGGTCAGCGTTTGCCCCTTTCCATCGTCTTTTCTTCCTTTTAGAGTCCATTCCCCCGTTTTGAGGCTAGCATTTTGACTAGCCAGACGGTCCTTTAGAATGGACTCTTCCCTTATGGCACCTGGAACGTGCACGAGGACCAGGGGCCTTCTGGGGAGGTCTCCTGATCCAACAACTGTCAGATCAGCACCTTCCCAGAGCTCGCCCAGGCCTTCCACCGCGTTCCTGAGCCATTCCTTCGTGTATTCATTCCCACAGGTCATCCAGAGGACCCCTGAATGGAATGAAGTACGTTGGAATTGGAGTCGGTTTGCGCTACCTCCAGGGGTGTCAAACACGGCCTCCTCCAAGCGGTTTTGAATCAGTCCTGCCTGTTCCTGATTCAGGGTGTTTTCTGGATGGCGTCTGTGGATCACCGCCATCCCGAGATTTGCTGTTGCATCCTTATAGGAGACAGTCTGCACTTTCGTGCTCCTGTTTATTTTTTTTGCAACATGCATATCAGGTGGAGTTGAGTTTTCAGATCGAGGTCTTTTACCTTTACCTGTCCCTTCTTTTCCACCTGTATTGGAGTGTCCCGACGTTGTCGGACCTGAGCTTGTCTTCATCAGGACTTTTCCTGACTTGGACATGCTATTTCCCGATTTTGTCGGTTCATGCTCCTTTTTCTTTCCAGCTTTGTTTGGGTCTTTTTCCACCCATGTACCGGCTGCTTTTTTCTGTTCCCTAATGAGTTTCTTCCTCTGGGCGCCAGATAATTTTTTGGGCAAGGTCATGTTGGTTGCCTTACCCTTTTCTAAGGAGTCCTTCCCTCCTTGCTCTTTTGCCTTTGGAGTACAGACTACAGCTACTGTCTCCTGACAACTTGTGTCGTTACAGTCCATTCCAGTAACGTCTTGGTTTTCTTTAGAGGAGTCCTTGTCCTCCTCTGGTGCTTTCCTGCTTTGGTCCATATTGTTCCCACGAGCAGCTAGGGAATGTAGGTCCGCCCAGTCAGAGCCCCGCATGACTGGGTAAGGCTATATACAACAGGGTGCGCCAGTTGCCCTGAGGTCAGTGGTCTAAAAACCGAATAACCCACGGCCATCCATCCTTTCAGTGACCACTCAACCTTAGGATTTGGGAGGTTTTTTATAGTGGTCCCCATCCACGCAGGTCAGGCAATTAAGCCAAACCCCCCGAACCACATAGCTCGGCATACCTCTCACTGGCCTTACCCTAGCAAGGGGGTCTTTGCTCTGCTATGTAGTTTTCGGTTTGCGTCACGAGCTTGTCAGCGATTGGTTATTCGGTCGGCAATGTTAGGCGTTTATAGCCCTCATCCTTCCTTATTTACCAATGGACCAGTTCTTTCATTTGCATGACGTCTCTGGCCTTCCCCTATCCGCAACCTGGGGACGCTTCCGATAGGTAGCTCAACCCATTACCCTCCTATGTCGCAGGGTAATGCACAAAAAGTTGACTCTTGGACAAGCCGCAGCGTGTCCTCGAAACTTAATGAGCACGGAGCACGGAGGTAAGTACCTTAAAAACAACATTAAAAGTCAGCGGAACGCGATCATTTTGGCTTTCTTTCTCGGGTTGGCGTGGTGGGGAAAGCGATGGAGGAACTCCAAACCTGCTCCAAACTCGCCGCGGCGGCCGGCGCTTAAAGGCTCGCGCGCACTAGACCGGCTCTACCGGCAACAGCCCGGAACGCTACGGACTACGAATTTATCTTTACCTGGTATTGAAACGAAACAGCGCGCACTACTCGGCAACGGACGGCAACGGCCCAGCCCGCCGTCGACGGAAATCTCGGACGAGAATACTTTTGCCGGTGGTCCGTTGCGTTCCGTCGTGATGCGGAGAAGTGCGCGCTGATTTTGGAAGACGGAACGGAAAAAATCGATGACGAAAAACTTATATTTTTGTTAGCGGGTACCCGGAATTGTATGATTTGTTAACAAAAAATACTAAAATCAGAAAATTGAAAAATATACAGATTTCATGCATTCATTTAAATAAAAGTCCCGAATAAACACTCTACTCAACCACTTTGATTGAGTGATTTAAATAAAAGCATAATTTGTCGTTATCCTGTTTATTGCAATGTTCATTTGAAAATATTGAAAAAATTTCTCCTCTTGGTCTACTAGCTGGGGAAATAGAGTGGCAAATTCACTTTCAGTTTTCCTCTTTGTACAAAAGTCATTTATCCATTTTTTTCTTTTTTGTTTAACAAAATTTTGTTTTTCCTCTTCATCTCACAGTAAACTTATTATAATTATTTTATTTAGAGTCTCTGAATCCATGGCTAATAACCGACAAGCGACCCATGACTGGGGAAAATTTTTTACCAACTAGTGCGCGATACCCAGCTAAATTTGCCGGCCGCCGTGGCCCGTTTCGTTTCCGGCTGTTGCCGATAAGTGCGCGCGAACCTTAAAACTCGATCGCGCAGCTACAATAACATAACAAGAGGCGTTCGACATTGACGGCCTGTATAACTTCATTATTTCTCAATTAATGTTAAATTTTCTTTTTTCATATTAAAGGTCTTCCCGCCCTCTATTAGAGTATGAAATTATATTTTGAAAAAAGTTTTTCAATATATGACCTATGAATGGTTCAATGAAACTCAGTTAAACCACAATATATTTTATGTCCAGTAGGACTCAGAACTTGCAACTAGTTTCGGTAACAATTACCATCATCAGGCTGTAAAAAATGGAAAATGGTACACCATTGTTAAGATCTAAAATGAAATAAAACATTTATAGAGAAAATTAATATAAAAAACACCTTTATGAAGAGCTTTGAATAATAAGCAAATTATAAAGTAACCTGTATAAAATTTACAGCTGGAAGGGTAAGAACATCATCATCCGTCCACCAAAATGTACAAGTAGCCTTCATTAATGAAGTACGTGAAATGTACTTATGAGAAAAACGTTAAATATCATTCAAATGACAGTTACAAATGAGTAGAATAATATGCGGTTTAATTTGATACTCTGGAAACATCATATCCTCTTGTATGTGTTTATTACTACCTGTTCACCAAAAATCAGACTGCTGAAAGACAACAGTGCTGGCGCTGTATTTCCCGGATTAATTAGGTGTGCTTTTAATTAAAAAGTTTTAGTTAACCAGTCAAAAATGGAATAAAATTTATAATCCAGAAAACCTGTTTTAGAGAAACACCATATATCATAAACTTTCCGTAAACAAAAAAACTTCGAATGACATAAACGTAGTTGAAGCGGGTAATAATAGTTTTGAACTATCATCTAGTACTTACCGTGTTCAGGATACTGGAAAGAATGATGATTAAAATCCTATCAGTAATCAGCTTCCAGATTTATATATTTCTTTATAAGTGAGTATAACATTTGAATATTGTTTATTTAACAGTTGTTTGTTTATCCATTCCTTAAATTTATAGAAGGAATATAATTTTTGACAGTGATGAAATTTTTATTTATTTTTAATATTTATGAAAAAGCTTGGAGAAGCTTAATCCCAAAATGAAATAAATTCCACAATGTTTTTCAATATATTAGGGGGATTCATTTTAATTTTTTGGCAACAAAACGATCACTTGGAGCTTTTGTACTTTAATATGTTTTCAAATGGGCCAATCCCTAGTTAACTAACCCTTACGACAACACTTGGTTATTGGAATACCAAGAGTATGTCCTGTTTCAGGCTGAGCATTGCATCATCTTAGCCTCTTTTGGCAAGCTTAGCTTGATGTTATACCGTTCGTCTAGCATGTTCAGTTTTCAGTTTTCGATGAAATCCCATACTAGTATAGACGAATAACTTAATCACCATAATAGTTCTGTTGTTTCGAAAAATTTATTTTAATTATTTCCAATTTCTTATGATAATCAAAAGTACAATGATGTTAAGTCGATCTCAATAAACCAACGCCAACGCGATTTTATGCAATCAAGACCTACACTCTAACCGTTATTTGTTTACCATGTTGCCATTTTCAAAATTTGTCTACATTATACGCAAAAAATTTTATCAAAAGACGACTGTTTCCAAATTCATGTTGTAATAACTTTGTAGTTAATAAAAAGTTTTTCTATAAAATTTTTTGGAAAACTGTACCTATCTGCCGAACTGTTACTTAAGGAGACATTAGATTATTTTAAACACCAAGTAGGCGTAACATCAAATCAAATGCAACATTGTTACTAATTTTGGAATATGTGTCTTTTGTTGTAGATGTTATTAATAATCCATAATTGAATTTATTTGTGCGCTCAAAACCAAAGAAAAGGTTTCCTAATGTGTTTCAAAATGTTAAGTAATAGTTTACTATTACGATCCAAAAAGGAACAGGAGAACCTCGATCAATCACAGGTAAGTCTCATGTAACAAACATCTTTTTTTGTTTTTTCAAATTAATTTAATAACCAAAAAAACACTAGCTGTACTTTGATAGAATTTTCACACAGTATAAACATGTAATACGCAAATATTCCTTTGAAAATTAACGATGTTGTATTCATAGTCAAGATTAAGATTTAAATTTTAATAGGTATGGTGTCCAATCAAGAGTTTGTATTTAAAAGCTTATTAAGCATACAGAATAATAAAATGTCTAATGTCTAATTTTCAACCATTCCAACATTTGCTTACAGAACTGCTCCTATACCCAAATAATTCATCGAAAATTAGTTTAGTTGTTTATGTCAGAAAGGTATATAGACTAATAAAACGTAAAGTCTATCGAATGTTAATTTAATGACCAATATTTCTAGTCCCATTGAAGAAAAAAGCCGCCCAATGGCGTGCATAAATTTTATTAGGCACACTTATTTTTATTGAATATTATACAAAAAATACACTACTTATACAGAAATTAAATTATAAAAAATCATAATATTCTTCGTCATCTAAGGAACTGTCATCTCCTCTTGACGTTATAATTAACGGGTCGACGGTCCGATCGATCAAGTAGTCAAGATCATTCTCTCCTCTTCTTCAATGACATGCTGGACTACTTTTTGCCAGCTCTCTGGTGTCACCTCCTTAATGGCTTGATCAAACAGAAGCTTAACGTCTTTCATTTTGAATGTCGTGTCTCGCTACAAATTCTTTAATTTGCAGCCATATAAGTTCTATAGGATTTAGTTCGCAATGATATAGCGGTGTGCAAAGTACAGTTGCACTATGCCTTTCTGCTATATCTTCCACGGCGTATTTCATAAAACGATGTTTGTAAATTTTCTATAGCTAATGGTTCTTCCTAATGGGCTTGTTCAAGAAAAAAATTTTAACTTAGAAATAGAAACTAGAACTCATTTTAAATGGAATCCCAAAATTTTAGATTTTTCGGCGAACGTTTAAGCCCTCAAATTAATTAAAGAAATTGGATTGAACGAAAACGGTGCGTGGTTACCTGTGACGTCACAGTGCATGTGACATACCTAACGTTTGAAACGCCGCGAGTCGAGTGCTATGTGGAAGTGTACTGTTTGTTTATTGCATTATATATTGTGTTTTGTAAGAAACCAAACCCTGGACTGTTTAGTGAGCTGGTCTTTATTTTATTATATAATGAGTGAGAAAAAAGTGGTAAATAAGTTCTGTTGGGTTTCCGACTATCCTAGCACATCCAAGAATCCACCAGAAAAATATATGTACTTACATTAAAATAATGAACAGTGGAAAAGTTAAACTAAAGCCTGGAGTAGTAGCGAGATTTTTTGACTGTCAAAAAAATAGAGTTATATTTAAAAGTCATGTCACAGTTTTTACAAACGAAAGCAGAGTAATTTGTCATTAAGCTCAGAAAATAGAGCCCCTGAAGGAAATCCAGTAGAGGAGGAAATCAAATGGATATCACACCCTGTATATAGCTTATATAATATAAAATCGAATCATTTATTATGTGGATGCACTCTTTTTCCTATTTACATCAATATGTGCCTATAATGCTACTTCATCCAAAAGCAAGGCACATACACAAACTTAAATCTGACCAAGTAAATGTAAAAGAAGAACCTCTAGTGGATATTGGAAACTCTTCGTTGATGGGTTTTCGTTTTTTTTTCAAACGCGATTTCTTCATTTTCTCTTTTTAGCTTTTCCTTTTTTAGCCATTTTATTACTCTACACCTTTCTGAAATATACTATTATAGTTTATTTCTTAATGTCTGACAGCACAGTAGCCTCATTAAATATTCAAATAGAAATTTATCTTTTACAGAGTGATCCTAAGAATTTTACAAGTAAATACTAAAATTCTAATGCAAAACAAGTAGGTGTCTGTATTGGTTATCTATACATCCCTGTTTAAGCTCAAAATACAATATGGTAATAAAACTGAACAATGCCAGATAAACGATAAATATTGCGGCAGTGGCGGAGATTACGATATTAGTTTATTCTGCTTATTTAATTAGATTCGGTCGACAGTAGCAGCCGGCATTTGATGTACAACAGCATCATGCACATTTAACACTACAGTCTTCGTTTGTAAGCTAAGCACGCTCTTACACATCACTGTGGTGAAACTTGAAGACACTTTTCACAACACAGTTAACACTTATGGAACGTAAGCGACTCTGAGCAAAACAAATTATACAAATTTGGGCGAGACCAAGTTTCACCGTATATACCTGCAAAATTTCTAAGTAGTCATTAGGACAATCCCTAGTAGGACTCTATTGTAATGTATCTTGGAAATTATCAAGTTGTTTTATCTAATCGAATTTAGATTCATATTACCTTTATATATCAGATCGGGTATAAAATTAAATAGGAAATAAATTCCTTAGATGAACGGTGACGCTAATGGTTTACTACCTGACTAGCATCTGTGACCTTTTCGCGTGCTGTCAGACAATAAGAAACAGACTATAAATAAATTTTTTGATGTTTAATTGTAGTTTTTGTGTTGGTTAATATACCGATTATTTTCTTGAACTATTCAAAAAAAAATTTTACTCATAAAATGAAACATTTATGCAATCATTGATACGAACGGGCTGCTAAGTAAACAAGAATATTACAGTGTGAGGTGAAGTAAATTAGATTTACAATAAGATTATTTGAAGTGTTTATGCCTCCTCGCAAAGGAACTAAAAGATGGAGCAAACAGAAATATATTCAGGCAGGAATCACAGTTGTGGATGATTGAAAATAATTTTGACAAAGTATTCTATACTAGGTAACCTAACTTTGTAATAATGAAATAAATGTTTGAAGCCACGTCTACACCGAAAGCAGCACATGGGAACATTATGTTTATGTCGCTTGTTCCTGAAAGTTGTTTCTGAATGCTGCCAAATAGTTATTTATGCAACAAGCGCAAAAAGTGAGTGTTTTTTGCACGCGACGTGAAATTGTCCAACGAGGTCTTTAGGTCGAGCTGGACAACACGTCGAGTGCAAAAAACACGTTTTGCAAGAGTTGCATACAATATTTTTTCTACATTCATGCAAAAACTGGAAAATTAGAATATAATAAGTTGGGAACCTAACCTAACCTAACCTAATCAAACTCAAACCGTTCTTCTTTTTTTTTGTATCTTTATGGCCTCCACCTTGTCAGTACTCAATCATAGCTGGTTTTTGTAACTCGTTGAGACTAAGTAGTAAGATATACATATATTGTTGTACACTTGCTTTGGATTTTTATTTTATTAAAATGTTTATGTTTGTCATAAATCATCACAAAACTGACACAAGAATGACAGATGAGTGCAACAAAATTTTTGTTGCACTAGTGTAAAAAAGAACCACTTTTTCCATTGAATGTGTTTCACAAAAGTGTTGTTTTTTGCATGAATGTAGAAAAAGTTTATTTTAAGTTCCACGTTGTTTACTGTTACAGCAACAAAAGTTCCTATAGTTGCCTGTTCCCATATTTAGCGGCAAAGATCAAAGGAGATATAAAAACATTGGTATAAACACTTTTGGTTGCTGAACAGTATTTTTATCAGTTGTTGCTTGTTCCTCACTTATAAATTGTCCTGAAGCCGACGCGTCCTAGATATAGGTATAGCAGCTCTATAGTTCGTATCTTCTTTTTGAATTAAAGGTGAAATTTTGCACAGTAACCATTCCAAATCAGTACTATTCATACGACAAATTTTTTTTACATATCCATTTCCAATTCATTCCGATATTATATTTTTTCTTTAATGGACTTACAAGACGCATGACACCATGTGAATTTCTGTCTAAAAGACTTGGTCTGGTCCAAAACATTTTTGGGTTCGTTTCTTCTGTTTTTGTAAAATAATTACACGCTGCTGCCTGTAAATCTTCGTCATACCACATTGTTTAGAAACTAGAAACTTTTCCTATTGCGGTAACACAACGAAAAATTCTCAAGCATGAGTTACTTAGGTGTAGGAAAAAATGTTTAAGAAACTTTTGCTGTTGTTTCTGTTTCCATAAACAGGTGCGGCAACCAGCAATAAAATGTTCCTCTGTGTTTCTTTGATGTGGACATGGCAAAATAAACCATTATTAATTCAATATTTGGGTCAATTATCAATTACTTAGTCTATCCATTTTTATTGATCTAACTCATTCTAATTTTTTCTTGCGGTTATTAATAATTACTCTCTTTTTTGCGAAACTGGAAATTTTTTATTGGTCCATCTATATTCATCCAGCTTTTATAACACTGATTTATTTCTTGCTTTAAGCACATTTTTCCATCAACAAATACTTATAATACTATTATTCCACTGGTCCATTTCCATTCATCATCTTTTAGAACTTTCTATAATTTTCTTTTGAATAGCTTTTTTGAGAATACATTTCTAGTTTCATATATTTATATTTACTGGATTTGCCACTGTAAACTCGAACAGATTGAATGCGCTTTATATGCACTTGAGTGGTATAATTTTTTTTCAATCATGTTCAACTAAATATATTTTATTGATAGCGATTACAATATTTTCAGATAAATTGATTATTCAGTGTTATTTTTAAAATCACATCAAGTAATAATAAATATGTTTGTGGGACTCCACAACCTGATTTTTTATAGATTTGTTACATGATTAACTTGTGATCTGATTATTTATCCATCATCGTTAGAAATTCATGTAAAATCAACTTTAAGCATCGAGATTTTTTTTAGACAAACAAACATAAGAAAGTAAAATATAGAAGGTGTTCCGATTCCATTTTCCTAGTTGAAGAAGATTTTATGATGGAGGAATCTATTGGTAATCACCTTGTTGACGATTCTATTTCTAAACAATATTCAGAATTGATCTACAAACAACAGAAACCTCCCACTTCCAAATGACATCCGCATAAATGAGATTACAGTAAGAAATAAATATTTTTTATTTCGAAATGAAAACATGGGTGGAAAATCTATTTCTTCAATAACATTATTGAATAACAGTAACTAGTAAGCTATTCAAACTAAGAACTAACCTGGACTTGGAGGACTTTATCAATGTTCTTCATTTCATAAAAATATTATCCATTTTATTTATTGTTAATTATTTGTAAGTTCGTAATCTGAAATAGGTTGTAAAATAAACATATTGTTTACCTACCACTAATAACAAGCAGCTTAATTATGGTTTATACGTTTTATGTCTGTTTCACAAATTTAAGCATATTATACCATGTCAATATTTGATTTTGGATACAAACTTCTTGAAGATGAGATGGATTGGTTCCCATATTAAGATGGGTAACAAAGAATGTGTAATTTAGTTCCCAATGTTTTAGATTCACTTTACTTTCATATTTAATTTAGTTCCTTACGTTTCCAGTTTACCTGGACCTTATTAACAATTTTTGCAATAGTCTAATCTAAATCTAATCTAATATAAATACATTTTTGTGACTTTTTTCAAGATCTGAATATTAGATATCCACGAAAATGTACTTCTGTTGTTATTCAATAAACATTGCTCACATTGTATGTTTGCCTCGTCCAGAAAGTCAAAAGTTTCCTTGATGTTTTTCGGTAACCTTGTCTGAATTTTTCCACATATCGTCCCATTTTATTCCCCCTTTTTAATAAATACGTTTATTTTTAGTTCTCCCTGGTACTGAGTTTAGGACTAAATATCCTGCCACTAAATTACTTTTTGATTCACAAATTCTTTGGTGAAGGTCTTAAATTTTCTCCATATAGACTGATTACTTATTAGAGTAATTTTCGAGTAGTTACTAAAATCTTTTTTGTTATTTCTGCATCAGAAAAGGTACTAAGCCGATAATTTTCACCCATTTTATATATCGCGTTGACACAATTAGATAATTATTAGGACAGCTATCTGACACTTACTATGCAAATAAGAGCCACAGTGATTATTCCCACTATAATAATGACATAATTGGTTGAAACTTACCCTTGTGACAAATTATTTTTGCTTTTAAGAAAGGTCAAAAAATAATCAGTTAAGGATATTCTTGAACAGGATTTTATTGGCTGGGGAGATTATGGGAGGGGTTTTTGTAAGTTAGGGAAATTTTTGGACGAGGTTTTTTGGCAGGATATTTTTGGACAGGATATTTAGTCGTCCTACCTTGGTAATAATTTTGAGTGAATGAATTTCCATTAGTTTCGTATTATTTTATACTCTTCTATAAATTGGTTTCCATCATCTTCAGTAATCCTGAAGACCTGAACCAATACTTATTATACCTACCAATTACATAGGTCCTGAAACTAACTCTCATATTATTCACAGGTATATTCAGCTTACATTTGCATTAATACTGTCAACAAATTTTAAAAGATCGTTTTTATACTATAATATACTGTAAGTTGTTAACTAAAAACCAATTTTCAGTTTCATAATGAAATTGACCAATATAAAACTAGATTTTCAAATAACCAAGTAGGGAAATTTAGACAATTTCTAAAATATTTCAAACCAGATTCTCCATTCAATTGATAATAAAATAATGAAATTCATATTAATGTGACCTCTTCATCTACGAGTAAAACTTCGTTTGTGACTAAAGATGGTACACCTCAACTACTTTTTAGTAAGTGTACTATTTAAAATTTGTCATTAAACAAGATTAATTGAAATGTAATTTATAATTTATTTTGTTTAATGTTACGTATGAATTCGCTTATTAGGCCAAGCAACGGAGCATACAAGTACCTATAGTAATTTTTGACAAAAATCCTAGTAGAAAACGGATGCTTCCATCATATGGAAGACATTGCGTAGTATCATTTTGACATGTTTTGGACACGCAAATGTTTTTCAGTCATTTGTTATAAACATTTAAGACGAAAAAGAACCTTATTTTTTGGTTTTTTTCTCATACCGTAAAACTCACTGAAGAAATCTAAATGGTATAAATTGGAGAAATTATTGATAATTAAAATACGAACAAAATGAGGATTCTAACAAGTCAATCGGATAATTAGGAACCGAGAAAATCAGAAAAAAACGGAAAATTAGTCATTTTTTTGCGACGGAAAGTAACGGAGTAGAGGGGTAGCGGGCATTAAGAAGTGGCGTGTTCGTGGCGTGGTGGTGTGTTCTTTTTGAATGAGATCTCAACTCACTTCAGTAAAAGTGATCTGGGATTAAGTGATGTGAGTAATCACAAAAAAAAACGACCTACTCAATTGGAATGAGCCGACGCATGCGTGAATAAGAGAGATAAAACATGATATAAACATGACCTATCTGGAATATATTCGATAACCACGCCACCCTCCACTTTATTCCCGACTCAAGTCTAACTCATACCCCCTCACAACACATTCAGCATCAGTGAAGGGGGTGGTAAAATATCAGCTCACTTCGAAGTAAGAGAATAAAAATAAGAACGCGCACATTACCGATCTGAGCTGAGATTAACTGATATCTCGGTCAAAAATAAAGCTCGTTGTATAAGGTTTGTTCGTAGAAAGAATTTCCAATCGATTGGAAATTGTTCGTAGAATATAAGTTTTGTTGCTCTACCTTGACACTTTTCAAAATCGTTTTCAAATCCAATATCGGACAATCGACAACGCATCGTATGAAAAAATTGAAATTGCAATTGCGATAAAACTGACCGTTGCTTGGCGTCTGCTCTTCGCGCATATAAAAGACTTCTTTGTACCAAGTTTCACCTTTGCAATTGAAAAATTACGCAGATATGAATTTTCAAAAAACGACTAATGCTCCGATTTTTTCTGATTTCCTCGGTGTTTCGATACGACTCGGCACACCAAAAACATCGACGGAGAAAATCTTAGTTTTCTCCAAAGAAAAATTCCATAGGACGGCGAAGAAAAATAAAAGGCTTGTTGACTTAACTGGCGTATATTCTAACTAATCAACAGCCTATTTACAATATTTTAACTTCAAAAACACCTATGATTAACTTAGATTATAAATCGGACATAAACAATAAAAGAGACTGAGTTAAGATAAAGAGAATGAATGCACGTTGTTTGGCGATAATTGAATGTAATAAAAGTAATCTCGAGAAGAACCAAACTGAGAGAGAGTAGTAAAGTGAATGCATGAATTTTTGTTATTTTACAATGTTCCCAAAACAGATCTCTTGAAAACCACATGTTTGTTTTCACCACTCAAGGGCTGCGTCCCTTTTTTTCCTTCCTAGAACCTTGATAAATCAAGAGCACCAGAAGAGGAGGTATAAGAGAAAGTTTAACATGGGCGTCACACTTGTGATAGAAAAATTAAATAAGTCCTCTCGAAAACAAAGAAATAAAAGCGTTCAACTAAAGTTTGAACATACACCCCGGCATTGAAGGCTCTGCCTTCAATAAGCGATAACTACTTATTTAATTGAAATTTTATTAAAAGCTAAAGCTAAAGTTACTATGATTTCAAATTATTACATAAAACTTTTCTAAAAATATACCTACTGAGATTAATTGAATTTAATCTTCAAATCTAGGTAATGGACATAATTTTGTTATGTTTCTGACGTAAATACCCTTGCTGGTTTTTATATTTGCTAACCTTACGTGCCCATCCTTGCTCGGGATGACCTCTAGAACCCTGGCTAATGGCCATTCTAGGGGTCTTGTGTTATCTTCCTTCAGAAGAACAACATCATTAACCTTTATATCGCGCTCATGTGACATCCATTTAGGCCTGTTTTGGAGGTTATTAAGATACTCCTTAGTCCACCTGTCCCAAAATAATTGTTGTATTTGAATACATTTCTGCCAACGATCCAAACGATTTTTTGGTATGTTAGAATGGTCACCGTCGGGGTATGAAGTCAGTGGTGTACCTATTAGAAAATGACCTGGAGTCAAACAATTTAGATCAGAGGGGTCATTGGATAGGGGCTGAAGCGGTCTGGAATTTAAAATGGCCTCAATTTGAGTCAAAATAGTGGTAAATTCTTCAAAGGTAAGCTGATGATCACCAATTAAACGTTTTATATGGTGTTTGGTACTTTTAATGGCAGCTTCCCATAAGCCGCCCCAATGAGGAGAATGTGGAGGAATGAATCTCCATTCCATTTCATGATTAGAGACGAAATTGTGAATCTCTCTTTGAGATTCTTTGGAGGTCAGCATCGAGTAAAGTTCTCTGATTTGATTATTAGCGCCTAAAAAGTTGGAGCCATGATCGCTAAAAATTGTTGAAGGGATACCTCTTCTAGAAATAAAGCGTTTTAGACATGCCAGAAATGCCTGAGTCGAAAGGCTTGATACTAGCTCTATGTGAACAGCTTTGGTTGCCATGCAAACGAATAAGGATATATATGCCTTTTCAATTTTAGCGCGCCGTAAATTTGATGACTTTATCAAAAAAGGGCCACCAAAATCAACACCGGTTTTAGAAAACGGTCGAGATGGTATAACTCTTTCCTTCGGCAAATCTGACATAATTTGTTGAAAGGCACTTACCTTGAATTTAAAACAGTTAGAACAGTTTATTGAAATTTTCTTAATTTCTCTAAGGCCGTTTAGAGGCAAATATCGAAGGCGAACATTAGACAAAAGAGTTTGGGGACCCACGTGCCCTAGTCTAAGATGTTCCTTTAATAAAAGTAGTTTAACCACTTTATTATTAGAGGGTAATAAAATTGGGTATTTATGATCGTAGGGAATTAGTGCTTGTGATAATCTGCCTCCGACTCGGATCAAGTTATCTGAATCAATAAAAGGATTTAATTTTAGAATTTGTTTGTTAGCAATTTTGACGTTAGGTGATTTAGATAGGTGATTAAATATGCTTGAGAATGCTTGCATTTGTAGCGATTTAATAATAAGGAGTTCTGAACCTTTAAGCTCATCTAAAGAAAGAGGACCGGCACGCTTAATTGCCTGAGCCCTTATGTTGTGGATGAATCGTAAAATATAGGCTACTGTTCGTTGTAGCCTCGTATAACTTGAAAATCTTTCAAAAAGTTGCTCCCAAATATTATTTATTGTCGTGAGTAAGACTGTGTTGACCTTTTTGGTTTCTTCTGCGGTTGTGGTGGTCTTAAAATCAAACAGATTTAAATTAACCTCGGGGTGTTGTAGGAATTGTGGCCCGTGCCACCATGCGTTCGAGTTTGTGAGCTCGTCAGGCTTTAAGCCCCTAGACAGGTAGTCTGCTGGGTTTTCCTTTGATTTTATATGACGCCACTTCCAACCTTGGGATAATGTCTGTATTTGTGATATACGATTGGCAACAAATACGTTGAAGCGAGAGGGCTGGGCATTCAACCAGCATAGCACGATTTCAGAGTCAGTCCAGAGATTGACTGATCGAAAAGAGAATCGTTTTTCAAAAATACAGAGAATTCTAGCAGTCAAGTTTGCGAGTAGTAAAGCTCCACAAAGTTCCAATCTGGGTATAGTTAACTCCTTTATTGGGGCAATTCGACTTTTTGAAGTTATGAGGTGGCATGACACGGTATTGTCAGGGTAAATAGCTCGAATGTACAAACATGCACCGTATGCCTTTCTGCTTGCATCGGAAAATCCGTGTATTTCACAGAACCTGAAGTCACTATTGGAAAACATATATCGAGGGATTTTTAAAGTAGAGTTTAGTTTAGAAATATTTTGGAAATAATTTGTAAAGTCCTCCAGAATGGTACCTTTAATTGGGTCGTCCCAACCGTGTTTTAATTTCCATGTCTCTTGCATAATTATTTTTGCTATTACGATAACTGGGCCAATTAAACCAAGAGGGTCAAACAGTTGAGCAATGTTTGAGAGAACTAAACGTTTTGTAACAGTTCGCTGCATAGAAAATACCGGCACGTGAATATAAAACATGTCCAGCTCGGAATTCCATCGATTTCCTAAAACCTTATTGGAGATTCCTTCTATCTCAATGTTGTAATCTGTGCTAGCTTGCGAGGGGTTAAGAGATGGTTTAATTTTTCCTAAGAATGCACTGGAGTTAGAACACCATTTATGCAAATTAAAATGTCCCAATTTGCATAATTCAATTAATTGAAAATAAAGTGCAACCAGATCATCAATTGAGTCTTTTCCACAAAGTATGTCATCTACATAGCATTGGGAAAGGATTGCTGCAGAAGCGAGAGGATATTTCTTTTTGTGTGTTAGGGCCAATTCTTTAAGCACACGTGTAGCTAAATAGGGAGCACAGTTAGTTCCGTAAGTGACTGTTAATAACTCAATGCATTGTAGCTCCGCATCAGGACATTCTCGCCAAAGAATGTTTTGAAGATGCGTTTGATTCGGGTTTATTCGGATTTGTCGGTACATTTTTTCTATATCAGATGTAAGTACATATTTAAAACTTCTGAACCTCACCAGTATGTCAAAGAGTTCTGGCTGAACAGTAATGCCTTTGTGCATGACGTCATTTAAAGACAACCCCGTGGAAGTTTTCATAGAACCGTCAAAGACAACACGTAGTTTTGTAGTTTGACTACTTTCACGGAGTACGCAGTGATGTGGTAGAAAGTATTTATTCTCTTGCATTTCGTTTTTTAAAGAGAGGGGGATTACACGGGCATGATTAAGGGAAATATATTCATTTATAAAGGCTTTATACTGAGTGTGAAGAGCTGCATTTTTGGCAAAACGTTTTTCTAAGTTGAGAAATCTCCTTCTTGCAAGATAAAATGATTCACCAAGCCTGAAGTGGTCTTTGGGAGTTTTGAGAGGCAGATTTACTTGAAATGAGCGATCAGGAAGAGCGATCGTAGTTTTAGAAAAATTATTTTCCACAATTAATTCCTCTGGGGTTACCTGCAAGCCTACAGAATTTGAATCATTTTCTATTGACCAGAATTTTTTCAACAGATAATCTAATTGGGGTTCTTCATTTTGCCCTTGGACAAGAAAACAACTATTTATCTGTGAGTTGTTAGCGTAGGGTTTATTGGAAATGGCACGAGAAGGGATTAGGCCGGAGATGAGGTAGCCAAAATGAGTGCCAACTAACGTAAGTGATTGTTCATTGACGGGAAGCATATGACCGGAGAGAATTTTGTAATAAACGTCGGCTCCAAGTAACATATCTATAGAAGACGGTCTATTAAATGTGGGATCTGCAAGTTCAATGGTGGGAGGAATTTGCAGGATGTCCTTGTTTATTCGATAATGAGGGGATATTTCGGTAATTTTATTCAATATACAACAATTTACATTTAATGAAAATTGACTGAGCGTTGAAGATATTTTTACAGAAATGACTTTGTTCGAGTGCTCGACATTTCCTCCAATGCCTGAAATCTGAACCTTCTGAAAATCAGGGGTAAATTGAAGCCTGTCTAATAGTGATTCGGTCATTATTGATATGGTACTGCCAGGATCAATTATCGCCTTTGCAGAAACAGTTTGACCTTTTTTATCGACTATATTTATAAGAGCTGTGGCCAATAAGACCTCATTGTCATCGTGGGCAAATACTGCGAGAGTTGTTTGATCATTGGTCGCGTTATTGTCTTGTTGCTGGTGGTTTCGGAGGGGACCACTCAGGAGATTAGCGCTACAGCTAGGTTCGCGGCTATGGCGATTGGGGTTTTGAACATCACTGTATTGTTCATCGGGGGAGCTTGAAACTGGAGAATTAGAAGTGTCGTGATGGGTTCGTTGTGAATTGTTAGGATGTCGCCAATTAGAGCCAGAAGCCTGTGGGGTGTGAGAGTGTAAGAGAGAGTGATGTTTTTTCCCACAGTTTGAGCAACCTAACTGAGAGCTGCATTCACGTACATGGTGTTTTGAACCTAAACAGTTAATACATAACTTGTTTTGATAAACAAAATCAGTTTTTTGCCTTAAGGGTAGGTCCCTAAACTTCATACAGGAGTAAATTTTATGAGAAGAATTATTGCAGAAACCACACCTTTTCAACTTTAATTGATAGTGATTATTTTGAGTTTGAGTACGGTGCTGGTCACGATTGCCTTCTTGTACAAGATGAGTATATCGATGAACTTTAGGCTGAGATGCTGCATTTCTATCTAACGAAAAAGTGTTATAACTGGGTGAGAACTTTTTTGTCGAGGGTTCTGAGAGGTTTTCCAAAACAGAGCACCGGCATTCGAGAAAGGTAAGCAAATCTTCCAACTTAGGAAATGTAGTCGATTGATTGTTTGATATTTGCATTTCTCTTTCAGAGATGTATGCTTTTCGGGTACCAAAATCTAATTTTTGTGAAAATAGGTAAATAAGCATTAAGTCCCAATGTTCGACTGGAATCGCTAAATATTTAAGAGAGTCAATATTTTGTTTAATTTGTACTACAAATTCTCGCACGGTTTGAGCGTTAACCTTAGTTAAACTGGGGATTTCCACCAAGTTTTTAATGTGAGCGAATATAATTGATAACTGATTGTCATACCGTTGTTTAAGAGTGTCAATAGCAATATCTAAGTTACAATCAGTTAATTGCAGGGTTTCGATCAAGTGTAAAGGTTCGCCTTTTAAATATGATTTTAAGTAAATTAATTTTTCTATGTTTGTGAGCATCTGATTATTTACTATAAGTGTATTAAAGAGTTGATAAAATGCATTCCATTTTGTGATCTCTCCGCAAAACTGAGGTATATTCAGCTGCGGCAAATTGACATTAGGTTTTTGAGATTGAGTTTCAAGGGGAACTGTTTGTTCGCTGTTTCCAGTGGAATAAAAAGACTTAATTTTTGTCTTCAGCTTCGCCAAACAAGAGTGATATTTGTCATCGACGTTCTCTTTATCTTGAAAAGTTGAATCAATAATTTCTATTTTTATTTGAACAGTTTCATACTTATTAAAGGCTTGAGTTAAGCTATCCCGTCTAACTTCAAATTCCATGCAATTGGTCTCTGTGTCAGCTGATTTAGTATACCAGTTAATAATTTTGGATATTTTTCCTTTATATACACCGCGTTCTTTAACTAAAGCCTCTAATTGTTCAGCCATATTAAATTATTACAATAGTACAGAGATTTGAACCAACAATATAAGATAGGTACCAAAAGATTCGAGAAAATGATATAACTGGTTACAGTGAGTATAATATTACAACCAACAAAGTAAAAACAATAATTTTAATTTGACACAGGATATCTTGCATAAATTATTATGCTAAAAGAAAATATTTATTGTCTCAGTACATATCAGCGTAAACCAAAACAAACGGGATAAAAATACGTCGTACTTATGTAACCACTACAATATAGAGAATTTATAATCATGTAATAAAGGGTACAACTAAAGTCTAGATATTCCAATTGGTCCAAGTTTAGTATTCCAATTAGAATGTTGTTGGACTTTGTTACAACAATGATATATTTAACTAAATTTAAACTATATCACTAAAATGAGATAGAGAAAAATGATACGAAGTATGTATGCGAAAATTCCTTTAAACAGATGATGTATCGTACTAGAATGATACAACGAGAGTTCTATGAAAGTTTTATCAGTGAATCACTGTCACAAGTTTCTAGCAACTACTCCTACCTGGGAATCCTGGGAATGTGTTTTTTCTGAAACCTATGTATTCCCGTTTTTCAATTTTATAGCACAATGCACTCACTAACTCACTTGACAAGAACTTTAATTGTTCGTTTTAACAGCAGCGCACTGTTTCACTAAAAGTCTTCTTTTTGAATTAGGTGTCACGTTTCAGTCTTTTTTATTTATATCCGGCTCGAAGGACCAACTAATGTTTCGATACGACTCGGCACACCAAAAACATCGACGGAGAAAATCTTAGTTTTCTCCAAAGAAAAATTCCATAGGACGGCGAAGAAAAATAAAAGGCTTGTTGACTTAACTGGCGTATATTCTAACTAATCAACAGCCTATTTACAATATTTTAACTTCAAAAACACCTATGATTAACTTAGATTATAAATCGGACATAAACAATAAAAGAGACTGAGTTAAGATAAAGAGAATGAATGCACGTTGTTTGGCGATAATTGAATGTAATAAAAGTAATCTCGAGAAGAACCAAACTGAGAGAGAGTAGTAAAGTGAATGCATGAATTTTTGTTATTTTACAATGTTCCCAAAACAGATCTCTTGAAAACCACATGTTTGTTTTCACCACTCAAGGGCTGCGTCCCTTTTTTTCCTTCCTAGAACCTTGATAAATCAAGAGCACCAGAAGAGGAGGTATAAGAGAAAGTTTAACATGGGCGTCACACTTGTGATAGAAAAATTAAATAAGTCCTCTCGAAAACAAAGAAATAAAAGCGTTCAACTAAAGTTTGAACACCTCGGTTCCTAATTATCCGATTCATTTGCTCCACTCCTCATTTTGTTCTTATTTTAATAATCTACAATTTATCCATTACCATTGAGATTGCTGCTGTACGTTTCACGCTATATGGAAAAAAATAAGGTTTTTTTCGTTTTAAATGTTTATAACAAATGACATTTGCGAGTCCAAAACATATCAAAATGATACTAGCAATGTCCTTTATATAATGGCATCATCCGTTTTCTACTAGGATTTTTGTCAAAAATTCTCACCTATTGCTCGGCGTATCTATATGTTTATTGTTAGTAGTAAAATTAAGTTGAATTCAAATAAAATTTCTTGTTCATAGGAAAAATAGAGTAGGCAACTATCATGTAATGGTTATTTCATAATCGTTGCATAATTATATACTACTGTGAATGTGCCTAGTGGGAAATTAACAATTAAGTTATTTTTTAAGCCTTTCAAAGCATATTATGATTGACAAAAATTAGTGACATTGGTTACAAATAAAGTCGTATGGTAAGCAATGTGGGAGAAATTAACCTTAAGAAAAATGCAGTTAGCTCTCATTCCAAGTTACCTACACTGACTGCATAGAGAGGATGGAGAGAGACATATAAAATCCACCCAATTGCTATTGGAAAGTTATTGAATGTGCCAAGATAACAACAATCAATAAAAATTATACCAAGGTATTATCCACATTTTGACCGAAGTAAAATCACATAATGAATAAATCTAATAATTTCTCAATATTACGCAGCAATGTTTTGTTTTTCTACCACTTTATTTAAATTTTAGCGGCACAATTTCAGGTAACTTATCAACCAAAACTCGAAAAAAGCACTTGACAACTTCAAAATCTTTAAAGAGATCAAATAATAATTATTTTTTATTTAAATATAGATTAATAAAGTTGCTCAAAATATTGATCAATTTTTACGGTAATGTTTAAGATAGATTTAAGTTTAAATATAGGTAATCTTAGACTTCGAATAATATAAAAACCAGATTCGTATTGTATTCAAAATGTATTACTTTAATTTATTAGACACAAGCTAATATTACCTTTTTTATCTATTTTGATTCAATCGGAATGTTTTTTAAATACAACTATTATTATTCTTTCTTTCAACTACTCGAATTGTTAAACAAGTATTTACCATTAATACTTAACAATGACTTTTTCTTGTTTACTTTCTTTGTCTTTTCAAACAGTGTACATACATCAATTTTCAATTAGCAGAATATAAAAAATACTTTTTTAAATTTGATAATATTGATATATTAGACTTCGGTTAAAATCTCACCCGTACCCGTACTCTTTGTAGAATATTTATCACCTGCTAATACTGTTTAATGATTACTTCATTTTTCATCAGAAAACTTATAAAAACGGAGTATATCCTATTTCAGTTATCAGAATGTTAAGAGTTGTTTCTAATTTTTATAGGATTACCAAATCTGAACTTAAAAGTTAAAATTGTCACAAACTGCGTGAATATTTTTAAGCCTTATATTCTTATTGGGTTTTCAAATTATTCTACCGTAACTTATGATGTCCTCAGGCGTCATGTTGTTCGTATTATGTTAGTACTCAATTTTTCATCTTCTTATTTTCGTCCCTTTGTTACATAGTTTTCATGCGTCTGTCAAGTAATCTATGCTTTGGTAATTGTTTTCATAAGTTCATCAATTTCCTATGCATATAACAATTGTTATATACACAATTGGTATGTTAAAAAGGATAATTCGAATCAAGCTGTTTACATTGAAAAGTACACGGCCTTGAAAGGACTCTGACTTGAAGAGTGTTTAAATGTCGACAGTTTCTGTCAATGGTTTTCTTTGTTTAGGCCACTAACAAACAATCTATACTTTCACAATCAATGAGTGTATATGTATATTATACACATAGGGAGATATTTGTTGCGAAAGATTTTTTTTCTAATTTATACCAGAATATAGTATTAAAATTAGTATTGTTCGTAAGGCTCCTCGAGATCTTTTTATTTCTTGAAATTCTTAATTCTTTTCAATTAAAAATATTATTGTTCATTCAGTTATATTTGATAAGAGTTGTATTCTTGTCTTGTCAAATTTTCTATTGTTAAGATCGTTTTATAAAGTAAATATCTAATTTTGGGTAGTGTAGATACGGTGGCAGTTTTTTATATTGAAAGTACGTTTTTTATTTTCGACGTTCTTCTCTCCAGCCAACTGAAGCTTATTTGAAAGTAATTACACTTCTTGACCATCTCATTCAATTGTGAGAATATTAAATTTTTTCGTACTTAAAGGTTATTGGTTTGGTTTTCATAAAATATTTCTTTCAATTTAAAGTAATTACTTTACTTTAAAATATTCAAACCAAGTGCTTTGCTTGTTTTTTTTTATCACTTTTTATCGGAATTGTATACCTAGCAGGTTTAATATCTATTATGTTTCAGATCCATCATTACTAAATATTAATGTTTAATGGATTCAGTACTCTAATTGTAAATCAGATTATCTTTTTGTATATATACCTCTGTAAGCCAGTCTGTGTATGCGTTTCCATTTTGGTTATCTACTGTAACATCTAAAAAATTAAATTCATTATCCATATCAGCTTTTGTAGTAAACTTTATCGTCGGATGGTATTCGCTAAATTCACAATAATGTGCAGGTACTGCCAATTAATCGTAATTATCGAAGAAATAACGAACAGTGGTTCCAAATCAAAACTGTCTATTGCTGTGTTTTCCAAATCCTCCAGGTCGATTTAAAATACCACAGTTGATGTAGAGCCTTCACTGTGCCTTCGTCTGTGTTTTTTGAATCTTTAGATTGCTTCCGAAATATATATATTTTTATCTATTGCTGTTCAAATGATACAGTTCTCAGCTCTGTGGGTCTTCTGTGTTCTAAGCTATTGAGTCTCCTTTTCCAAAAGAGGAGTTCAGTCTAAGGTCAGTGTGGCCAACAAAAAGTGTTTTTTTCTGACAAGAATGACAGTTAATGTATACCATTCAAAACATAAGATTTTGCATGTTTTTTATCATTGCGAACATCTATATTGCTTTATTAAAATAATGAATACACCCCCGAAGCGTATATCTTGAAATTTAAATTGACTTTTCAGCTGAATACACAACATATCGGTGGCCAATAATCCTAGGAACTTCTGGCAAGTTACCGTTTCATTTCTGTTATTCGGTCACTAGTTATGTCAAATGTCAGTTATATTTGTTTTTGTTGATATTCGTTTAATCGTGTATGTCCATTTTCGATAAGATTTTTGTAGCATTTCTAATTAGCTGTATCTCTATTCTTCTTATTACTTTTTTAACTGACATTTGACAGAACTAGTGACTGAATAGCAGAAATGAAATGGTGACATTCCAAGAGTTCATAGAACTTTTGGCCACTGATATGTTGAGTATTCAGCTAAAAAGTCAATTTAAATTTCAAGATATACGCTACGGGGGTGTAATCATTATTTTAATAAAGCAATATACATGTTATCAATGATAAAAAACATGCAAAATCTTATGTTTTAAACAGTATACATTAACTGTCATTCTTGTCAGAAAAAACCACTTTTTGTTGGCCACACTGACCTTAAACTGAACTCCTCTATTTTCAGTTCATTTGGATCTTGAGACTTATCATTTTATGATATTTTGTTTGAAGTTAGCTAATCGGTATCAGACTATGAACTAAAAATATTTCAAAAATATTGTCTGGTGTTTATCACCTTATTACAATAATTTTCGAATCAAATTAAAGAAAAGCTTAAATTTCTACTAACACGGAAGTATCAGTATCAATAATTTGGATAGAAATTAAAAAAAAAATCCACTATTGCTTTCTCTCCGGAAAAATATTTTTCATTTGCTATGAATTTTGCTGAAAAACTTGAATCATTCAAAATTTGGGATAATATTGTGCTTTTTTAAAAGTTGAAGGTAAATCTGTACATGACATAATGGAAAAACAAATTTAGGTGAAACATTTAGAGTACCGATAAAGAAAAAGTATACTTCCAAAGGAGATAATAATCATCTATATAACAATATTACCAATCTGCAGTTCCCGCAATTAAGATGGGCACAAGCTCAGCGAACATGAAGTACTTGTTTCCACTGCATATTAACTCATCATTGAATCTTTAGGGTAAAACATCATTCATCTGGATTTATACAGGGTGTTTTCAAATGACACTTACAACGTTTGCATGTAGATAGAAAACATTAAATATCTTGAAAACTACAAATTTTTTGATATGTAAAGGTTTTTTACGTTGTTTTTTACGTGAAAAACATTGATGAATACAAAACTAATTAAAAATAGCTACAAATGCCAGTGGCGTGAAAAATGGGAGCAGAAAAGTGACATATTTTTCCAAACGTACACCACTGGATCAAGAATTGACAAATGTTTTTTTTATCAAAATATGCCTTTTTCATTTAAAAACAACCTGCCAGATATCAAATCAATTTATTTATCCATTTTAAAGTTATCAAATAAAAACATTTAAATTTTTATAACTTTAACAACCCGTATTTCGAAAAGTAAATGGGCTGAACCCCTGAATCCCTATATCATTTTGTCCAATTTTACGAGAGGTATCTACATGCAAACGTTGTAAGTGTCATTTGAAAGCACCCTGTGGCTCTAAAAAAAATATTTCACCTTTTTTTACTAGCTTTATTAACGAATCATGAATGGCTGTATTTAAAATCACTAAAACCTTTCCCAATTCTTCTTTATTTTCTTCGTAGCTGATAAAACAATTTTCCACATATAAATATTTTATGGATTGGTATTCACTTGAAGAAAGACGCTGTCAAAATCTACTTTTTATTCATTTAAACTCTACAATTCAAATTGTGAAGCTATTAAAATGGAATATTTCCTTCTATTCTTTAATGTAATAGAAAATATTTCAAGTTAGCATGTACCTAATTTGTTTTTTTTTAATTATTTTCTAATTTATCTCCTCCATATCTACATATTATCATTAAATATTGTATGGTTACGTCAGTAAACTGTTTAAATAATCTGATTCAAGAATGTCTAGCTGATCTTCTCTCTCAACACATCTTATTTTGGCACATGCCTCACCAGAAGAGTGAAGCCTAGACCAGAAGAGTGAAGTAGACCATTTTACTCTTCAACAAATCAGTAAATGTACTTTAGGCTGCAAATTTATAGAATATACTGCATCATAACTTCATCTAAATTAAAAATGCTACAATAAATTTTACACAGAAGAAGACGGAGTGAATACTATATATCTGGTGTGGTATTTAAAATCGATCTTGGGATTTGGAGAATACTGCGATTTGCAGCTTTGATTTTGACGCACTATTTCTTATTTCTTCGGTAATTACTTTTGAATGTCAGTACCAAAACATTATTGTAAATTAGTCCCTGGTGCGTCTAACGTATATTAATCGATGATAAAATTTGCTACGGAAGTTGATATTGATTATGGATTTAATTTGCTAGTCTGGACAGCGGAAAAACAGGGTGGATATGTATATATTATATTCAAATATTGACCTACAGAGTAATATCCACTGAAGGATATTTTAAATTCCAATCAGAGCATTGTATTCCCAAAATAAAAAAAATAAAATAGATGTATGGGTTTTGGCCTCTAGTACATTAAAGCAGCCGGGAATGGGATTTCGATAATCAGTTATCGAAAGAGCAAAATAAGAGCTTATTGTGAATTATTATCTCAAAAGATAATATATTCACTTCAAACAGAAAATACAATATAATTTATATTTTACAATCAACAAACATTAAGTATTAAAAATTTCTTAAAAACAGCAGATATTTATAAATGAATGTCGTAACTTGAAAACCGGAACAAAAACTCTTTTAGTCAGTTAGGGGAAGTGTGCCTTAGACGGCCCCCTGCCTATGATGGCCCACAGCTTGTATTTTTGAAAATCGCGCGCCTTTCGCTCAACTGACATATTAGGCCTGTGTATCAAGTTGTTTCCTTAGTTGTCATCGACTTTCGTACGTGTGCAGGTGGTTAGGACGAAGCGATAAAATAAAATCCATTTCGGCAAGTCTTGATCTAAAATTTTGTGTTGGATATGTACAAAAAATATATATTTTAGAAGTTTAGCGAACGAACGCCATTCATGTGTAAAGTAGTTTTGCATGTTGTCCTTCGTTTGCTACATTCAGTTTTGAGTTGAAATGAATAATAAATAAGCTAGAAGATTTTAAGGATATATATGATTTTAAACCTATGATGGACCCTACAATGTCGTCCTTTGATAGACCCTCCCAATCGGGGTCCATCATTGGAATACAAAGTGCATTATTAACAACCTTTCCACTCTGGGTATTTTATTATTTTTAATATTAATAAGAATGGCTACCCAGAAACGGCAACAATGGGAGGAACGTAATATGCAGCAAGCCTTGCATAGTATAGAGAATAAAAGCATGGGATTCAAAGTGGCAGCCAAAACTTTCAATGTTCCGGTATCAACACTTCGGAGACGTCATGCTAAACATTAAGGCAGTTCCAAAGGTGATTTAAGAGGTCGAAGAACTACGTTCTCTGCACAAGTGGAAAAAGAATTGGTTGCCCATATTATTGACTTGGAAACACAATTTTTCGGCCTAACCAATAAGGAAAACATTCCTTCAATTGCGAAACCAAAATGGCAGGATGGAAATGGATCAGAGGCTTTTTAAGGCGTAATCCAGAACTCCAGAAAGCACATCGTTGGCCAGAGCCCAGGCTTTTAATAAACACAACATACGCGCCTATTTTATTGCGTTAAGTAAGATTTTAGAACAATTTTTTGCCCGAGAACATAATATACTGCAACGAACTTTTTTCCCATTCTCGATCCAGAGAAAAATGGATCCTTTGCCAAGAATGCAACTCTTGGTGTCATACTGAATGTGCTGGAGTTGATGAACGCCGCAAACATTTCGTGTGTGTGTTTTTAGGACTAGTATTTCTGTTGTGATTTGAAACCAAAGAATCGATTTTTAGCTCAATTTTTGTGATATTTTTTCATTGCTTTGTTCAGTTTTGTTGTTTTGACATAATCATTGTTAAAATTTTTTCAACAAAATCCCTTATCTGTGAATTATAAATTATTGAAAACATTTAATAATACTATTTTTGTTTGTACATGTGATCGATCCATCATAGGAACACTAAGGGGGTCATCATATATTATGCACATACTTGCCTATGATGGGCCATTTCAAATATTTTCAAAAAATAATTTTATTCGAGCCTGTATATTTTTTAACAGAAAACATAGTGGTCAACCTAAACTTTATCGAATATCGAACATATACATATTCAATAGTATGAAATACATGCATAAATAAAAAAGTTATATGACAATATCCTTAAGGAGTCTAACATGGGCACACTTCCCCTAGTTAATTAAAGTTATTAACACCAGTGGCATACCTATCTTGAGACACTGCGATAAATATTTGTAATAATTTGTGAAAGTATCATTTAATTCGTAATAATATGAAAAAATTATTTTTTAAAATATCTGAATTTTTCTTACACATGGTATTTTAATATTCTTCAACCATGTAATATCGCCAGTCTTCTAAATCCTTCGCCGCATTCTCATACCAGCCGATATGTTATCTTAGAGTTCTGAAGTGCTTTAAGAGTAGCTTGACTGTCACTGTAGATCCTGATCTGCCTGTTGTTGTAGGCTCTCATGTTATTTGCACTTGCACATGTATAGACTATAACCTTTCCATTTCAACATTTTATATTCTCTATATTCTTATATTTTATTCATCAAAACCACCAAGTAACTTAGGCTGGTAGTTTTTTAATTTCCATTTCCATATGATATATTTTCAACTCCAAGAGATCATCCATTTCTCAAATGTGGTTGTAATCCAAACAAAAGGGATAAATGAAACTCTAAGTCCGAACCACAATTTTAATATTGTCCACTAAAGCACAAACCATTAAGATTAAGCAACTAGTTTCGGTACAAATGTACCATCATCAGGCTGTAATAAAGAGATGTACTTGTCAAAAGATCAAAAGAATTAATGTTAACAGTTGAAATATGTAGTATGTAGTATACATTAATATTGTTGAGTTGAGTTGAAAAAATTGAAAAATTATTTACTACAAATGTTAGTATCGGTTAAAGTTACAATATACGAATAATAGTTTATTACCTTATTGAAACACTTGCAACAGGCCGTATTTTAATTAGTCTCCAACATCATCATTACTGATTAGTAGTGAAAAGTGGTTCAGAAAGAAAAAGGGGGAAAAATTATTTAATGGAATCCATGAAAAATTTTTTTATTATTTTCACTACTAATCAGTAATGATGATGTTGGAGACTAATTAAACTACAGCCTGTTGCAAGTGTTTCAATAAGGTAATAAACTATTAATCGTATATTGTAACTTTAACCGATACTAACATTTGTAGTAAATAATTTTTCAATTTTTTCAACTTAACTCAACAATATTAATGTATTCTATTTCAACTGTTAACATTAATTCTTTTGATCTTTTTACAAGTACATCTGTCCTTTAGTGGACAATATTAAAATTGTGGTTCGGACTTAGAGTTTCATTTATCCCTTTTGTTTGATATATTTTCTGTTTACTTTTCTGTGGAGAAATTATGTCAAGCGGTGAATTATGTTGTCTAATGGTAACTAATAATAATATTGCTTATTTTTTGTAATGACAAATAATCCGATAGATTTTGCAGAATTATCGTCAAAGTATAATTTGTCTAGGTACTTTCAGAATGTTAATTTTATTGTTTTACATTTTTTAATAGTCTCAGACCGGAAAGCAATGCCTGGCGAAATAAATCTAGAGAAAACATATAAATTTGCAGTATTTACTGAAAATGAGCATTCTATTTGATATCCCAGATCTAAATACTGAATTCCTATTGTACTTTTTTTCATCCTTTCACATGATTATTGTTGTTGATCGGACGCCACCGAAGAGCCTTACATTTATAAAATAAGAAAAAGTAATATTAGTTTGTACCAATTAGAATTAAATTTATTGTATTAATTATAAGAGTATACAGTCGTAATACATTTAAATAGTATAAAATGTAATGTTTCACGTTCTATGTAATATTCGGAGTGTATACATAGCATGTTCAATAGTGTATTGCACTTAGACTGACTACAATCTGAGGCAAGAAATTGATAATCAACACGTGATCTAACAACATTTTTGCAAAATATTTCAAGAGAAAACCAAACACTTTAGGTTGAATTTTTTTAGTTGCTAAAAACTGATCAAAATTATTATCAGATCATGATTTATCATGATCATCCTTTACAAGCTGCTATAGTTACATCCTAGAATTAATAATTATTTTAGATTATAATTATGTAGTTTTTTCAGTTAATAGCAATACTTAGCCTGAGGGCGCGTTTATACAGGAGCTTCGATAAACTTAAGAAGAGAGATACTGACAAAGCAAGGAAAATTATTTCATGTGTGCATGCACGTGACCATTTTGGAGCGAAGAATTGGGATAAGCTTGGTGGCAATCACATATTATAGGATGACGTTACTGTCAAATTAAATACATTACGTATATCTGGGTGTTTTTAGGGTGTGCTTTCGTCTTGAACTTTTAGCAATATAATAATTAGCCACTCTCGAAGATTAAAGTATTTCTTATTCAAAAACACTCATTCCGAAGAAAATATTTCCAGATGTAGTCGTAATTTTTGAAGATCTACAATAAACACATATCAATAAAGTTAAATTTTTCGCTTCATCTGATTGTTGCTCTCATCACTGCTCTGATCGCTCATCGATACTACAACATAAACGCACCCTAAGGTACATTTTTGATCAGTGTACGACCGAAACCAAACTTTTGGCGTTGGTGTCAGTTTATACCAGAATAGTTTATGTCAGAATATACATGAACACTGACTTTAGGCAGATTTTTGCCGAAACAAATCGAAATCGAACCTTCGGTCGGTCACTACTATTAACAACTTTATTTAAGTTAATAAATATATGTATACATTATAAAAAAATAAAGTTATTCCTATCTATTTTTTGTTTTAATGTATTAAAAAGTTTCCATTGATATAAATTATTGGACCAAAACATTATCTCAAATATATAGTGGCTTAGCATTAATAATAGGGTTGCAATAGTGCTGTTAGTTAAGTTAAGGCTCCATTCTCGAACTAAAACATGGCTTACGTTTTTTATCCAGTTTATTTTTATATCAATGGTTTTAGTGAAAAAAACTTGTAATATAAAGCCGTGACAGGGTCGTATTTATTTTGAGCGGCCTTAAATTGGACGTTATACACCTGTAGACCCGAAGAGACACTCTTAAATTTGACGCTGTCGGAAGGAGTAGGTATGTCCTTTAAGGATTAAGCTTATATTTCATAACAACTTTTGGAAATTTCGATTCAGTTGAAGCGAAATTTACCAAATGTGTTGAAAAGTGGTGAAATTTATTGGGGATGTGGTATTCGCTCCTGCAATGCTAAATTTCTTACACTGGATGCAGAAGACCTTGTCTCCGCAGTGATTTGCAACATAACCACCCCAAAAATTTGAAAAAATTAAACTGTCAATTGATAAGCAATAGTGTGAAAAGAAAAGCTACAGAAAAACTGGGTGAAAGGCCATTCAAAATAATACATTCGGTATTATAAAATCACATTGAAGAAATCGGCACATTATCAGTACGTGATATAACTTGCATTCGAAATAATTTATAAAATCACCGATGAAAACCTCAACCACCGCTACCAAAAAGTTCTAATGGAGTTATAGCTGTACTCGGAACTAAATGTACTACGCACAATTAAAGATGAGGACTTTTTACTAATTAATGATCAAGAAACGAAGACTGTTGTATTCTCATATGTAACAAATATTCCCTAATTGTGTAATAATAAAACCATTTTCTTGGACGGAACATTTAATAATTGTGAGCAGCATTTTATGCACTTTTTTACCATTCACATTCTTGAAAATGGACACTATATTCCATTGGCATTTTGTTTGCTTCCTGATAAATTACAAAAAAGTTACTATTAGAAAACATTTGAGTTATTTAAAAATGAGTTGCTTGTAGAACTTTTGGTCTCCATGCAACCCATGTGCGCCCCACAGTCCTCCGAAACTGCTCATAAGCTACATATGCTCTTTTTGCTCTGCTGTGTAGGTGAGAGTTCCATGCTAGTTACCCGTCGACGGTAATACCAAGGTATTTCACCTCTTCCGAAAAGTTTAGTTTGCTTTTGAAGATTTCGGCAGGTTTTAAACCCGATAAACTTCTTTTCCTGGTGAAAAGGACCATCTCAGTCTTCCTGGGATTGATCAACAGTGAGTGTTCTTTACACCATGTTTCAATTAATTTAAGCCCATCCTGCGCTCTATCACACGGTGTGTTCACAAATTTGTCGGTCTGCAAGAAAACTATTTCATATGCGAATACAATTGTGTAGAATCCTTTGTTGTTGAAGGAATCCAGGGAATCCACAGGAGGGTTGATAATGTTCCTCCTTGTGGACATCCCCTCATGACCAGTCCTCTTACTGTGATGTCTTTTACATTGATACTCTACTACCATTGGTACATTCCTGGATTTGAGTTGCTGGGTAATTTTTGAAAAGATTGTTTTATCAAACGCTTCCTCGAGATCTACGAATATAACCAGCGTGGATTCTTTGTTGTCCAATGATCTTTCGATTCTGCCAACCACTTGGTGAAGGGCTGAATCAGTGGACCTTCCCGGAGTATAAGCATGCTGATTTGGATGAAGTGGGTTGTGAACTAGCACTTCATCTTTCGCATAACCTCTCCATCGATTTTAAAAACAACGATGTGAGACTAATTGGTCGGAATGCTTTTGGTGAGGTGTAGTCCATCCTACCTGGTTTGGGTATAAATACCACTCGTACTTCCCACCACTCACTGGGGATATACCTAAGAGCTAAATAGGCCCTAACAACTCCAATCAGGTGCGGCATAAGAATATCCATTCCCCAATGAAGTACTGTTGGTCTTATTCCGTCAGGTCCTAGTGACTTGAAGGGGGAAAGCCCGATATGGCCAACCTTGTCTTGTTCTCATCAACTACTGCACTAGCAGATTTCCAGTCTTATTGTGAGGGTGCTGTCGGTACTTCCGGCCAAGTCGACGTTCCAGGAAAGACAGAACCTGGGAAGTGAGAGATTAGAATCTCAGTGCTCTCTTGGAGGTTGGCGGCTTTGTCGCCATTTTGCCTCGTCAGGATGCCGATACTTTTATGGTGATTGTTTGAGACTGCCTTCTGTAGTCTAGAAATTTGTGGGAAGCCTTCGACTGCCTCACCTTCTCTTTGCTTTTATCTGCAGACTTTTTTGAACTCTTTGAGGTTGGCTTAAAATATTCCCAGTCGTCTTTGAGTTTTGTTCGTTAAGCCTTGTTAAAGGTCGTTCTCGCCACCACGTATTGGTCGTGCCACCTGTCTGAACCATCCTCATCGGACACGATTCCTTATAGACAATGTCTATTTTGTTTTGGATAGATACCGTGTACCCTTTCAGTTCCTCATTATTACTGTTTCCCGCAGAGCATCTTTTAAGAGTCGACTGTAAAGAGCTACATCCGTCCTCTTCGGCTCGCGGGATTTTACAATGGTCTTGAGATCCTGGCTTAACGTATAGACCAGCCAGCGGTGGTCCGACATAGAAATATGACCCGACATAGTATATGTCGGATCATACAGAGACGACATCGCTGTGTCCGAGTGCCTTCTCCGTCAGGTCATCGACTGCTTCGACGTCCTTTTCGGGACCCATGGTGGCCTTGTGGTCAATATCTACTTTAGGAGGCTCAAATACCAAGTACCTTGTTACCCTGAGGTAAACACATAGCTCATCCTCATCGACTTCTTCTTGAGGGCAGCAATATCCTCGTCTCCGATCCCGAAGACGAAGAGGTGTCCTTGTGGGTTAACCTTTACTTCATGGTGGAAACTGCACCATCTTGCCACCGTCCGATCTAGGTTCTGCACCCTAAGCTGACCAAGTATCCTCACTTTTTCGCCGGATGTCGTATTGTGGACGTCTTCCGGGATCCAGAGCGAGGCCTTGGCAAGCTAAGGGAGCCCATCCACACTGACGACCGCCAGTGATACCTCATCTCACGGCAGGTTGATTTTTTTTACCAGCGTCCGATCATCATCGCAGACCACTCTGATGATTTCACCGGAGTATGACCACGACTTAAACGTGGGCGCTTTGTTTTTTCTGCTGGAGGCGGAGAAGATGGTCTTGTCCAGTTCCTCTAGCAGTTGGTTTTTGATGATTCTCTCCCGTTCTGCGCAACCTTACCTTACGGGCTAGCCTCATCTATAATAGCAGCCTTGTGGTGTCTCAAGGTGTCAAAGGTTTTGGAAGGTGCGGCTTCTTCATCCTTTCAGGAGTACCCTCCATGGATGAGCTCAAGCGGGGACGCTTTCCTGCAGGGAAAGCCAGTTCATTGCCTTTATTCAAGCCGGGGCTCTAGGCGCCCGCCGCAGGAAGTACCTTTGCTGTTGGAGGTGGAGTGGTGGAGGAGGGGAATGCACTTGTAGTGGCTGCCACCCCTGAATCCCTTGCTCCCTTTCTCCTTTTGGCTTCGCAAATGCGATTTTGCCTTGGCCTTTGTGTTACATCATGAGGTGATATTCCATGTCCAGCCCCATTCTGAGCAGTATTTTGGGGTGAACATTTCTGTTCATCCCCAGCTACTACCTTTGATTGAGGTGAGCACTTCTGTCAAGCCTCGGGAATTGTTTTGGTTTTTTTCTTGTTTGTGTTGTGTTCATGTGTGTCCCCACAAGGGGGAAGGATTGGTCCCCTCTGGCAGAGCCCCGCATTACTGGAGGAAGGCTAATTACAATGGGGTTCCGCCCGGTTCCCCAAGAGGATAGGTTCGTGAACGCATATCACCCTGCGGCCATTCAGCTGTCGGCACGATTTCTTATACCTTAGCTTGGGTAGACTGGTGCGCGGTGGCATGTTTCGCAAAGGCTTTTGGGGAGGTTTAGCTCCCCTCACCCTACTTATTTATGCTATTGACCAAGGGACGGGCGATTTAGTCCCTTGGCTGTTCCCCTATCCGCCACCTGGGGAAGCGCTTGATAGATAGCTCAGTCCACGGGTGTACAAATGCTTCCTCATGGTACTGTACACTGTTAGTTTTTGATATATTATGAACGCACTTCTTATTATGTTATCAATATTTTTTGATTGAGCGCGAATTTTAAACTTTAAATTTGGCATTGTTATACGAATAATTTTCTTTTGACAGGTAATTTCAAGCAGCAAATATGTAAAGACAATATCCTGGTTACACAAAATTATGTTGCACAAGTTTTTGTTGAACCACTATCCCGGGATTCTCAAAATATTTAAATTTGTCCATTATTGACCTAGGTTCATAATAGAAAAAATTACCAATCACTGATAGAGAAATTCAACTTCTCAGTTGGCTAGAAGAAGCAATAATTGTCAACTTCACAGCTAGTAGCGGAAAAACGGTATCTACGTGAAATTATAGTTTATTCAGAGAATAACAAAAGCAACTCAAAAAACAAATATACAATGAAGAAAATTGGGGTTCAAGAGAAAATTACAAACTAAGTAAAATACTTACGGGGCGTACACTTTCCCACAAAGGAGCACCTGAACAAAATAGGGCTGTATGACGGAGACCTTACATGCAGAAGATGCAAAAAGGATACCGAAACAGCGCTGCATATATTATGTGAGACGCTCGACCACAGGAGGCAGAAACTATATGATAGACCCCAAATGACTCCAGAAGACTTCTACAACCAACTGGCTAAGAACCTGTATGAGCTAATACAGGGAACGGACTGGCTGAATAGGCTGTAGCCAGAATACTAGGAGGATCCACAATAAGCCCAAGAGGCTGAGGTAGTGCCGGCCAAGGGACGCTCCTTTTAAAAAAAAATAATAATAAAATCATATACAAAGCTCCTTCATTATGCTATTTACAGCCGCTGTTTGTGAGCATTAATATAATATAGGTAATTTAACAATAAGATCGAAAATGTGCGCTCACCTTATTTCTCGTAATCGTTAGGTGATAAATAGTTGAAATCGCGGTCGGTAATAAAGTAATCGACTAGTATAGCTATGAGTTTACGTTCAGATAACTATTCCTAAGTGCACTTCATGTTTTTTCACATAAACCATTTTCAATCCACTAGAAAGCGCAAGATGATCAGACTCGCACAATTCCCCCACTGACCCTATCTCCAAAATATCATTTGCTTTATATCTATAATTTTGAAATTTCAAATTTGATATTTCATTTTGTAAGCAGATTTCACATTCAAGAACATCATTCTCAAATCTATCATGTAAGCCATCTGCTAATTTCAAATTAGTACTCACCTAGTTCTCCAGGATTTTCCAGTACATCCGGAATTTTGAGTTTACCTCCACATATTCAGTGCAATATTCTGTTCGCAAATAGCAATATTGTTATAGAAAATATCTTTCCAGTTGTGATCACCATGTTGAGCAATTTTGTCAATTTTGAAGATATCTTGTTACTTGCCTTATCATCTCAGCATCCTCATTTTTGTTATTGCTTAACCTTGTTTTAATGAATAAATCCATGTTTTTCAGAAATTTGAATATTTTGACAATTGATGAATTGTGAACGAATCTTATTTGGATGTATTATTCATTTAAATAATTCTTTTTTTTTTTTTGTTTGTTTGTGACTAGGGAGGAGCTCCATTAGCCGAATATGTTTTAGTTCGTTCATAAAAATTTTTTTTGAAAGAGTAAGTATGGACCCCATTTCAATACATGATTTATTGTACAATATAATGTGTTAGTTAATATAACTTGAAATTATTATTATTTTTTTTTAATTAATTTTTTTTTTATATTTATTATTATCATTTTTTTTTATTGTTTTTTTTTTCTTTTTTTTTATTTATTAATTTTTTTTTATATATATTTTTTTTTCAGGATTAGACAGGGACACATGCCACGCTTAGGGGCCTATCAAAGCGTTTTTATTACATCACTGAATGGGCCTCGGGTAGAAAGGGTTACAGTTGGGATAAAACACAGGATTACTTACAATGATATGTTACAATTAACAACATGTTTATACAATAAATTATACATAATTATATCCGATGATTGTACTAATTGCTGTAAGTTAAATGGTCTTACCAATTTAATTCTTGAAGAGTAAATATAATTATACAATACATCTAAGAATTTTGAATTTTTTTCCTCATTTAGGTTACAGTTCCATACTATGTGTTCCAGAGATCCTTCTTCTCCGCATTCACACAGAGATATATCTGACATTTTCATTTTTTTTTATAAACAGGTGTTAAACAATGATTGAATCGAATTCTGCAAATTGTTGATATCGCTTTTTTATGAAAATTTGTTCTCTTGAACCAAGGTTCGTGTTGTACATTTGGTTGTATAGTTTTATAGTAAAGACCTTTCTGAGATGTGTTAAATAATTGTTGCCATTTCTGCATTGCACTTTTCTTGATCAGTGGATAAAGATCTTCAGCTGGACATTTATATCCCCCATTATACATATATTCTCTATAATTTTTTGCGGATTCATCTACTATTTCATTATATTTTATTCCACAATGAGCCTTAATCCAACATAATGAGATATTTATTCATCTGGATGACAATTTGGAGATAAGGTTTATAATTTCTACTACTATGTAACTGAGACTTCCTTTGAATTTTTTTGTGGTGTTTTGTATCGAAACAATTGCACTTTTGGAGTCTGAGAATATGATATATCTGTCGATTATTTCCTCTAAAGAATCGATATATTTAAGTGCTTCTAGAATAGCAATTAATTCTGTAGAGAATATTGATAGTTTGTTGTTTATTCTTATTCCTAAAGACCCTTTATTCGGATCATACATTGCTACTGAAACATTCTTTTGAGTTTTTGATGCATCTGTAAAAATAAAATAATATTCAGGGAATAACTCTTCAGCATCATATAGGAACATACTATTTCTTATTGCAATTGGGAACTTAGAGTAATCTCTTAGATAGTACACATTCGCAGGTTTATAATAATGTAACGTTTATTTTAATTTATATTTACAACTAATTAATTTATATTTACAAATTTATATGTACGGTCCTTAATTTACTAATTTATATTAAACACTAAACTAACTAACTACACTAATTTATATGAACGTCACTGATTAACACTTTATTGATCGGTTTGTCTTTAGTATAAGCACTACAGTGTCCATCTATGCGACTACGTCTCAACTATCTGATTATTGTTGACTGTTCACTGTTAACTGTTGTTTTCGCCCTGTGCGGCGATGCTATTTATATCCGAAATGTAGGTCTCTGGAATGTTCTAGTCTTTCTGGTGGAGGCGTTAAATAGACTAGATTTCTCTAGGCGAATGGGAGAGGTAAGAGATAGGCGGTCTCTCGAAGTCTCTGGAATGTTTTCGTCGGCTAGTAGCGTGGAGGGGCATGAGAAGGGACGTAGGGCAGATAATCTTCAAATGCTCGATTACGTCATAAGCGTCTCATACAGGAATTTCGCTGGGGCACTCGCGTAACAATAATATCTTCCCAATTTATATAGTAGTATGGTAATTTATTGGAGATGTAAATTTCTTCCTGTAAATTTTTTATATCTTTGTATGAGGACACTAAGGGTATCGTATTTTTCTTTTTCCAATAATTTGCAATCAGATCTTCTATAGATAATTGATAAATTTTCATCAATATGTTACTATTTTTTGAGGTGAGTTTTAGCAGAAATTTGTCTATAAGGTACTCTCTTCTGAGATTTAATGGTGGTTCTGTACATTCTACAGCTAAGTTTGATATTGGAGTGCTTTTCATAGCTCCTAAACACAAACGAAGTGATTTATTAACTATTCTGTCTAGCTTTTTCAGATGTGTTTCGGCAGTTTGAGAATAGAAAATGGATCCGTAATCGATAATTGATCTGATGAAAGATTTATATAACATAAGTGAAATAGTTGGATCAGAACCCCACTTGGTATGGCAGACAGATCTTAATATATTGAGTCCCTTATTTGTTTTTGTTACAATATGTTGAATATGTTCTTTCCATAACATCTTTATATCTAATAATACCCCTAAATATTTTACTGTCGACTGTACGTCAAACATAGTGTTGTTTAATAATATTTGTCTCGGTATATTATGTTTTTTGGAGAATATACACGTTTGCGTTTTTTTTACTGAGATGTATGTGTGTATGTGTGTGTGCTTGGGGTAACAATCACTGAGACCTAAAAGATCTATTGTGCCCCCTTACTTCTACTTAGTTTCTGAGGAGAGTCTCTGAAACTAGTAGCTCCTTTAGTCCTATTTCCCGGAGGAATTTTAGGATATCTGCAGGCTTCAGCTTAGGTAAATGTTCCTCTTCTATCCAGTAATCTCCCAGGTACTGTGCTCTAGGATTCTGGAGTGCTGTGCAGTTGGAAAGTAGGTGGATGGAGGTTTCTTCTTCCATGCCACAGTATCTGCATTCTTCTTCCTCCACTAATTTGAGCTTTTTCAGGTGCCCATTCAGGCGACAATGTCCCGTTAGGATCCCTGTTAAAACTCTTAGTGCAGTCCTGCTTTGACTTATGCATTCATTTGATCTCCTTTGGTTGTAGTCACCCAGGAGAATCTTTGATTGTCTAAGCCCTACTAGATCTTTCCAATGGTCAGATCTTCTCTTTCTTTCGGCTTTGCCTATTTCTTCCAATATTACATTGGGGCTGATTCCGCAAAAAGGTTCAGGCCCCCAGAAGGGTATTTCCGACCCCCTCTTTGCTAGTTCATCTGCTATTTCATTTCCTTCTATTCCAGTGTGTCCTGGAATCCATAGTAGGGTAACTATATTGTTCTCGCCTAATTCATTTAGTTTGTCTAGGCATTCCCAAACCATCTTAGAACTGATTACGCAAGAGCTCAGTGCTTTGATGGCTGCTTGACTATCTGTCATTATGATAATCCTTTGTCCTCTGTATCCTTTATTAAGATTGAACTGGGCGCACTTTCTTATGGCGTGGATTTCCGCTTGAAAGATACTTGGGGTTTTTCCCAAGCTTTCGGAGTGTTTGGTTCCTGGCCCGAACACTCCTATCCCAGTTCCTCCTATTGCTTTTGAGCCATCTGTGTACCATTGAATGGCATTCTTTCCAATTCTGGTAATGGTATTCGGATCCCATTCCTTCTTGTTGCTCAATTCTGTAACGAATTTCTTCGAAAAGTTGTACTTTCTCATCATACCGTCTTGTGACATGTCCCAGGTTGTCTGATTTCTAAGAAGTGAAGAGGTGATTTTTCTTTTAATGATTCCCTCTCTACTTAGTCTGTATCTTGTTTTTTCTGCAACACTCTCCACCACCATATGTAGAGGAGTGAGGTTGAGAATTACTTCCATTGCTGCCGTTGGGCATGTTCTCATTGCTCCTGTAATGCATATACAAGCTAGTCTTTGAATTTTGGAGAGGTTTTCTCTCGTTGTCAATAGACTAGTTCTGCTGCTCCATGCAATGGCTCCATAAGTGATGATTGGTCTCACTATGGCAGTGTACATCCAGCTTAGGATTTTTGGGTTGCAACCCCAATTTCTCCCTGCCAGATTCCTACAGACCATAAGAGCCATTTTCGCCTTGTGGGTAATCTCCTTTTCGTGTTTGTTCCACAGGAGCTTACTGTCTAGAAACAAGCCTAGATACTTGACTTCTTGTCTCCATTCAATCTCGTTCCCATTAAGTTTTATGGTTTTGAGGTTTAGTTTTCTTTTCTTAGTGAAGGCTATCAAGATGGTTTTAGTGGGGTTGATGCTGAGTCCCACTTGCCTACACCAGCTATTTGTATAGTTCAGACCCTTTTGTACAATATCACAAAGAGTGTTTTCGAATTTCCCCCTGGCTGTTATGACAATATCGTCGGCATATCCTTGGCAGGATATTCCTAGATTCGTCAAACCACACAGGAGTTCGCCAACCGTCAGACTCCACATTAAAGGGGATGCTACTCCTCCCTGTGGGCATCCTCTGGTAGTGCAGATGGAGACAATGTCTTTGTTTGTCCTTGTCTCTGCTACTCTTGTGGTGAGCAGTTCCGACATCCATTTGGATGTTGTGCTGTCAACACCTCTTCTGCTTAATGCTCTTCTGACAGCCTCATGTGGAGTGTTGTCAAAAGCTCCTTCTATGTCCAAAAATGCACATACTACAGTTTCTTGGTTGTCTAGAGCACCTCGGATATCCTCCGTCAGTTGTACCAGTGCAGTCTCCGTAGATCTGCCTGCCCGGTAAGCGTGCTGACATGGGTGGAGAGGTAGTCTCTCTAGGATTTCCGTTCGAATGTAGTTGTCAATTGCTTTTTCCATCGTTTTGAGTACAAACGATGTTAGGCTAATTGGTCTAAAGGATTTGGGGTTTGTTGTGTCCCTTTTCCCAGTTTTTGGAAGGAAGGTTACTATTGCCCTTCTCCAAACTTCTGGTATATAACCCAGTTCTAAGCTACTTCGACTAATTCTAACCAGATGCGGTAGAATTTCGTCTTGAGCTTGCTGGTGCAATGCTGGGAAAATTCCATCCGCTCCCGGTGTCTTGAAAGGCGAAAAGGTGTTCATAGCCCATTTCAACCTATCATTACTACAAATGTGTTTGGCCATTGTAATACTTGCCCTCGAAGGTCTTCTGTGAGCTTCGAGAGGATTGTCTCCCCTATTTGGGATGCTTCCAGGAAAATGAGTTTCTAGTAAGAGTCGAACTCTTTCCCCCTCATTTTCGGTATAATTGCCGTCTGGCTTTCTCAAAGCCATATCTGTGTTGACCCTACTTTTCGCCATGACTTTGTAAAGTCTTGCCGCAGCAGGTGTTGCGTCTATATCTTCACAGAATTTCCTGAAGCTATTTCTTTTAGCTTTTCTAATTTCCTTGTAGTAGGTATTTCTCACCTCGGTGTACCTCTGCCAGTCTCCGGTGAGTTTTGCTTTATTGAAAAGGTCCCAGGTTTGAGATCTTAGTTCTGACAGATGTTTGTTCCACCAAGGTGCATCTTTGCTGCTTTGTTGTTTTTGAAGAGGGCAGCTCGATTCAAACGCATCGATTATTGCCCTGTTCAGATCCTCTAGCTCATTTTCCAGGTCGAGATGGTGCTTAGCCCTTCCTTTTCTCTGGATTTGTGCTAGATTTCTTTTTAGATTGGTGTTATAAGTGTCCCAATCTGTTTTTCTTGGTATTCTCCTGAGGCTTGCCTCGGGTATGCCCAGTTCTAATTTGAATGTTATGATACTATGATCGGAGAGAGACGGTTCACCCGATACTCTCCAATCTTTTACTATTTGTCTTAGATCCTGTGATGCCAGTGTGATATCTAAAACTTCTTGCCTTACCCTTGTTACAAATGTAGGTGTATTCCCTATATTATGGATATTAAGGTTTTTATTAAGGATATATTCTAAAAGTTGCTCACCTCTTTTGTTGGTGTTGCTACTGCCCCAAACGGTGTTGTGTGCATTGGCATCACATGCTAGAAGTAGAGGTAGTCTCTTCTCTTCACCAGCTTTTGTACTTCTGGGGGTGGTGCAGGCCCATCTCCCTCAAAGTAGCATGATGCTATCACTATTTCTTTGCCCTCCTTCTTGTGTTCGAGGTATGCCCGAATTGGAACGAGGTCTCGAGTCATGTATTCTGAAAGACAAAAATAGTTAATATTGTTCCTTATCATAATGCATGTTCTTGGTATATCACTACCAGTGTGATATACTATTTTAGCATCTTTACATGCTAATCCTCTTACCTGGTTATTATTAACCCAAGGTTCTTGGATTAAACATATACCCCATTGGTCCTTGGTGAACAATCTTGTGATCACCGCCGATGCTCCTTTGGCATGGTGAGCATTAACTTGAGCTAAGTTAATTCCCACCATCCTGCTGGTTTTCTTCTTGGGTGTTTCCCTCTTTCGTCAGGGTGATGTCCCCATCTGAAAGAGTACTGTCCCCTTCCTCCGACGCAATCTCCATTTCCTCCTCGGTCAGCGGCGACTCCTCCCTAAGGAGTTTGGAGATGTGCAGGCTTTCTACACTACCCGAGTCGTCACTGGCCTTGGAGGAAATAGAAGCCTTTTCCAGTTTCCTCTCCTCTTCTTTTCTGAGGCCATGCACGGGTATTTTCCCAAACCGGTAGTGTATGGTGAACCCGTTGCTCTTGATTTTTTGACAGGATAGATTATCTATTCCTGCCCTCAAGATTAGGCCATTGCCCTCTTCCTTCAGGTTGAGAACCTTCCACTGGTTTGTTTCCAAACCCTCGTTCTGCGCTTTGATCAAGCGGAGGAGTTTTCCTTCTTCCACGCCTTTGCTTCTTGGGAGGAAGATCGTGGCGGTATGCATTTTTGGGATGTCGTCTCCCTGGCACACCGTCAGTTCTGCTCCCTTCCAGCTCTCCAGCTTGGGTACTGTTAACCGGAGCCATTCTGCAGTCTGTGGTGTTTCACAGTCGATTAGAACGACTCCTGGTCTGAAGTGTATGCCGCTAAACTGGAGTTTGTGTTCCCACCCAGCATACATTTCTTCTATTATCGCGTTCTCCAGAAAGGTTTGGTCGTCCGCACTGAGGGTAGTCTCAGGGTACGCTTTAGGGAGAACTGCCATTCTTGTTAATTTTGCTGCAGCTGCATAGCTGCCAGATGAAGAATGGATAACTGTTCGGTCCTCCCTTTTCTTCTTCGCCTGTACTTGCGGTGATTGGGCTGTCGCCGTTCCCCGCTTTCGTTTTTCTCCTTTAGAAGGGATGTTTTTCTCCTCTCCTTGTCTCCTACGCTCCGTAGCCTTCTTTCTTGCTTCCTCCGGTGTAAGACCCTGTTCAAGGAAGCGAAGATACCATCTTACCCCCGCTCCACTAAGTCCACGCCTTAGTGGATCATCCCTTCCTCCGGGTTTACCCAATTCGGGGAGTAGGGGGGTTTTCTTCTTTTTCGTCCAGGGTTTCTCCTGGAGATTTCTACCAGTTGAGGAGGTTGAGGGTATAGGTGCCCCTACCTTTCTCCTCTCCTGCTTTTCTCTGACTTCCTCAACACGAGGTTTGCTCGCGTGTGAGGAAGGTGCTTCTTTATTTTTGGGCACTGTGGATGCATAGCTCCGACTTGTGCCCGGTTGCGGTGCATGCCCGCTTGGTTTCTTTTTTTTTTCTTTATCCATGGTTGATCCCACGAGTAGCTAGGGAAGCATAAGGTCCACTCCTGCAGAGCCCCGCATGCAGGAGTAAGGGTATTTAAACTGGATGTCCCCAGGTATCCAGAGTCCGCATATTAGCGATCAAGCTTTCCCTTGACCACGCAGTCCTCGGCATATGCTGTTCCACCTTGACTTGGAGGGTTTTTATTGTGGTCTCCTTCCACTTGGCCAGCTGTTTAAGGCAAGCCCCCACATCTAGTGAATATACCTCATCAACCACCTTCCACTAGATACGGTTTATATCAGGCAGGTTTCCACAAGCAGTCTGCTGCTCCGACGATCCCGCTGACTCCGGCTTTCGACCAGCTATCAGCAGACTCGTCGGGACATCAGTCCACTCTCCACGCTGAAGATCCTGATATCAGATTTCTGCATTCCACAGGAATCCGTTGAGCTGTCCTTGGTTTCACGTATTCCTTCTGAGAAGGAATAGCTACTCGGCTCCCCCACCAACGACCAGGTCTCACAGCTCCTCGGGGGAGTTTTTACTGAGATAGTTAGCCCTTTATCAAAACAATATCTTTCTATTTGTTGATATAATGTATTCATGACAGTTATACCTTGAAAAATTTCCAATCCTTCCGTATAGAGACAAACGACATCTGCAAATTGCAAAATCTTTCCTTCATGCGAAATACTAGTGTGCAAATCAAATGTATATATTAAGTATAAAATTGGGCTCAAAATACTTCCTTGTGGTAATCCTATGTTAGAAGTTCTATTTCCTACTACATATTTCATTATTTACCTGTAGAAATATTTTTCTGTTTGTGTAAATTGATACTATTTTTTTATTGAATTCACCTGGAAGTCCAATTTTTCCCATTTGTTCGTAAAGAATGTTTAATTTTACATTGTCATAGGCACCCTCTATATCTAGGAACATCGATATTAACGATTTTTGTTTTGAAAATGATAAATTAATGTCTAAAACTAAATTTGCGATATTTTCTAACGTGGATCTTGATTTCCTGAAACCATACTGAGTTTCTGAGATCAATTTATTTTTTTCCAACCAATTTTCCAATCTCATTTTAATCATTCTTTCGAATGTTTTAAGAATACATGAGCCCAATGATATACCTCTATAGGAATCGGGGGATTCCGGATCTCTGTTCGGTTTTAATATCGGGATAATAATATATTCTTTCCAATCATTCGGATACTTACCCGTAATCCAAATTTGATTAATTATGTTTAAAAGATACATTTTTTGTTGTGTAGGTAAATAATATAACATAATATAGTGTATGCTATCGATCCCTGGGGCTGTGTTTTTGTGATTTTTTAGACAAACGTCTAATTCCCATATTTCAAAATTTTTTGATAAATAGCTTACATCATCTATACATTACCAGTGTGATCGAATAGATTTGGTGAAACCCAGGGTGGAGCTAACTTATCAAGAAACCTTTCAGACCATACGTCGTTAACGACTATATTTTTTGGAGAATTATATACATTCTTAATTTTTTTAACTTGTTGCCATATCTCGGTGATAGGTGTATTTCTGTTTAACTTTTTACAATATTCTTTCCAAGATGCTCTTTTACTTTTCAAAATTACTTTCTTTTTATGAGCTTCTGCTTTCTGATAATTTAAAAAATTTTCATAGTTTGAATTTTGTTTATAAAGTAAAAAGGCATCTTTCTGGTTCTTTATTGCTAGATCACACTTTGGATTCCACCATTTTTTGTTAAATTTACTATAGGTTGACATTTTCTTCTTCGGAATTGATATATTACAAACATTCATTAATTTTTCAACAAAAGTAGTGTAGGCATTTTCCACAACAATTAATTCTACATTTTCATTATCAAATGACGAAGAAAATGTATCCCAGTTAGCATGATTTAGGTTCCATCTTACTCTTCCATTATGACTAACTGTTGGCTCTAACTCTAATGATATCTGAATTGGAAAATGATCAGATCCTATAGGTATCCGTTTCACCTTCCAATCAAATGTCGACGATATTATTTATTTTTTTTACGATTTATTTTTGTTGTAAGGTCCCGTTATTAATGTTTCTGTTCCATCATTTAGATAACTAAATTGTGATTCTTCTATAGCTTCCAACAACATATCGCCAGCTCTATCATTCTGGTCACAACCCCACGCACTATGGTGGCAATTAAAATCTCCTCCCACTAAAAATGGTTTTTTTAGACTATCAAAAAAAGTTTTCCATTCATTTTCTGAAATATTCAAATTTGGTTTGGCATATATTGAATATATATTCAATTTTTTCCTATTTTTAAATTTTACTGAAACTGCTACGCACTCTACAGAACGTATTTTATAGAATTTGGGAACATTAATAATTTGAATAATATTTTTTTTTTATTAAAATGGCTACACCACCGTAACCATCATCTCTGTCTTTCCGAAATATGTCGAAATCGGTAAAGTGAATTACATTATTGCCTTTTAACCAAGTCTCACTTAAAAGTGCTATATCAATATGATTTTCAAAAATATATTTCTCAAAGTGGCCTTTATTGTGTACAACGGACCTAGCATTCCACTGCACAAAATTAATTTTATTCATCATTGGAAAGAATATGATTTAATTTTTTTTTAGGTCGTCAAAGATATTTTGATTTTGGATCGAAACAGAATTATTTTTTAAAATCTCTTCAAAAGATTTTGATATATTCTCACAAACTGTATTTATTTGATAGCTATTGTTGGTTGGAGTTTGTGGGTAATAATTGGGTTTATTTTTGTAATTTTGATACACTGGTTGATTATTGCTTATATTTGATGTAGATATTATATTACTATGTTCATCTGAATACCCTGATCTGTTTGAGGTATGAGTTTCGTCATTTCTCCTACGCTTAGCAGTTATTGTATAGTGTGAACTTTTATTAAGACTTCTTGTCACTGTGGAGTAGCTATTATCATATTTACTTTTGGCTTCAATATATGAAATATTTTCATTTACCATGCAGTATTTTATTGTTTTTTGTTTCTGAAATTCTAAACAATCTTTTCTTTCTGTTGCTAAATGATCACCATTACACAGGATACATACTCCTTTTATAGCCTTACATTCGGTTTTTTCATGTTCATCCCCACATATTGCACATCTTAGCCTACCCCTACATTGGATATTTATATGACCGTACCTTAGACATTTTTTGCATTGAATCACCCTTGGAATATACATTTCTACGTCATACACCATTTTTTCTATAATTACTTGTTTAGGTATCATTTGTCCCATAAAGGTTACAATTATTATAATTGTGGTTGTAGGAATTAATTCATCGTTTATTTTACGCATCATTCTTTTGACAAAATTTATTTTAAATTTATTTCCAAATCTTGGCCTAATTATCTCCTTTAATTCAGATTCACTAATATCTTTATCAATATTTTTAATGACACCTTTTTTAGAGGTAAAGAATACCGGGTGATACCGAAATATATGCTTCGTATTGTTTATCTGATAAGGTCTTCGATTCTACTAGTTTATTTGCACTTAAATAAGAATTTAATTCAACCTTCACTTTATTTATACCTGTAACTGATATATTTAGAATATTTTCTCGTATATCTGGTTCAGCATTTAAAATTATCCTAGCCGTAGCAATTTTATGTAGCTTACCAATATTTCCAGTTTTGTTTTGAATAAATACAAAAAAGGGACCTTGATCAGTTGAAGAGTATTTGTTTATTGGTTTTTCCTGATATGACTTCATTGAACTATTATTTCCATTTCCATATATTTGACCCATCTCCATTAAACTTGATTATGGTTGTTTTGATTTCCCGGATCAGGAGGTTCATGTGAACCTCTCAACTCGCCCGCACTCATCATAGCTAATTTACACCGGTTCTCGCACTAACAGACACCTTATCCGTTTGAATGTTTAAACCGAACTGGTGTTTTAAATAATTCGTTAAAATACTAAACTGTTAAAATATTAAACTAATTTCGTAAAATTTAATGAAATGGCAATTTTTCTTAATGTTTCTGCCCAAATGCGGAGTGGCAAGTGCCATTATTTTTTATTTTCTCATACTCCATATTCCATCATATTTAACATATTAGTAACTTCTTCCCCTTCATAATCTGGTTCCCCGACATTTAAAGGGCGACATTTCCCAGTAATCAATATTCTTTTATTCACAAGAAAGTGAGAGAAAATTGAAAATAATTTGACTTATTTTGAAAAACTTCTTACCAGGCAATAGATACGAGAGCCAGAATGCTGGAGTGATTGTTGCCAGATAGCAGCTTGAGAAAAGGTCTGGTGAATTATAAACCAATTTATGAAAAGATTATTTTCTGACTTTACAATTATTAATGTGAGAGCAAGAAAATACGTTGTCATATGGGGTTGTAATTCCATAAAACGATTATGTAGGTACATTTAATAATTCTCGCTGGAATAATGTAAAAGTAGACTATTCCCGCACTATAATAACATTTTGATGTTCGATCGGCTAGAACCTATATGAATTACTGCAATTGATCCATATTACACGAACACATAAATTGTCTTATTGAATACCGATATACAGTGTTGGCAGTAGTTAAATATAATTAAAAGCTACCGGCAATAACATTGTTACTGACAAAACCATAAAAAATTCTTGCTATTAACGCAGAGATGGAATACATAATTTCTTGACCATATTGCGCTGTATGTTATAACCATAACAATAATGTTTTTTCACTACTAGCTGTGAAGTTGACAATTACTGCTTCTTCTAGCCAACTGAGAAACTGAATTTCTCTATTTTTTTCATTATTAATCAAGGTTAATAATGGACAAACTTATATATTTTGAGAATTCAGGGAGTCCAACAAAAACTTGTGCAACAAAATTTGTATACCCAGAAGATTGTCTTAACATATTTGCTGCTTGAAATTACCTGTCAAAATAAAATTATTTGAATAACAATGCCATTAGTTTAAAATTCGCGCTCTACCAAAAAAGATTGATGACATAATAAGAAGTGCGTTCATATAAATATATCGAAAACTGACAGTGTACAGTTACCGACCTGGTGACTGGACACTGTACCATGAGGAAGCATTTGCACACCCGTGGACTGGGCTATCTATCGAGCGCGTCCCCAGGTGGCGGATTGGGGAACGGCCAAGGGACTGAATCGCCCGTCCCTTGGTCGATGGCATAAATAAGTAGGGTGAGGGGAGCTAAACCTCCCAAAAGCCTTTGCGAAAAATGCCAGTGCGCACCAGCCTATCAAAGCTACCTTAGTAAGAAATCGTGGCGACAGCTGAATGGCCGCAGGGTGATACAGGGTGTTTCATTGGTAAAGGGACTAACTTTAACTGTAGATGGGGATCACTTTGGTGGTTCCAAAAACCTATATTTGATGTGTCTTCTTCACTTTATAACCGAGATACAGGGTGTGTTCTAAATGTACAATTGCATAGTTTCCAGATACATATCCTTATACAGGGTGTTCGAGATATTCGAAACATACTGAGTATGTTCAGAGTACGGCCCTGTAATCACATTTATTAGTGGTCTATACTCGTAAACATACAAACTCAATTGAATTTCTAGGATGCTTCTTTAGATGCATTAAATGGATTTCATTTCAAGCTAAAAAATAAAAAAAACCTCTCCGATACCATTGTTTACCCCCAAAACGTGCATAAATTATAACTTTGACGGTAAATTTTTGGTAGTAAATTTGTCTGCGGAAAAATAAAAATAAAATAAGTAGACTCGATTTTTTATACACTTTCCAATTATAAAGAGCAATTTTCAAAAAATCTATATACAGGGTGTTGTTTTTAGGTAAGACGAGTTTTGAAATTTTTTGTTAAGCCGGACCTGCATTATCTTTTTGGAGATGCTTTTGATGGAGTATCTAGGTAATGGTTATTACGTGTACCAAATCTCAAAATAATATACAGGGTAACTCGGAAGTTATGAGGTTCGAAAGAAATAGGATAAATTTAGAAAACACCCTGTATCTCGGTTATAAAGTGCAGGTAAATATAGGTTTTTGGAACCACCAAAGTGATCCCCATCTACAGTTAAAGTTAGGCCCTTTACCGATGAAACACCCTGTATCAGTGATATACGGTCACGAATCTAAGCCCTGGGGGAACCGGTCGGAGCCCCATTGTAATTAGCCTTCCTCTGGTAATGCGTAATTATTACAATAACAATGCCATTAGTTTAAATTCGCGTTTCGCACATAAGAAGTGCGTTCATAATATATCGAAAACTGACAGTGTACAAACATATTTGGGCCCACAGTAAAATAGAGACTGCAAATGCAGGAAAACGCCATATAATTTAAATAATTTAAACACCCTTGGACAAATGTTGAACATTTGTTTGAAAATCTGAAAAAATACAGCCTTACTTTTTACATATTTCGAACCGATTTATAGGGGGCGGAAAGACCACCCTAATTTGATATTTACACATGTCACATATCGGTGGAGAGTATTAAATGTTCGTAAATTAAATAAGTCGTGTGTGACCTATTCTAAGTTCAATACTATTTATAACGCTTCACAAATAACAAAGACCGTTCACTAAGAAGCAAAAACTACTTCCCTAGCTAAGTATGCCACGAAGGACATTATTGAGTTATACTTCAAAATTAAACGGGGTTGATATATGTATCTGGAAGAACCAAATATTTTAGTTTGTAATTTGAAAGGTTGATACTATTTTTACTGCTAATTGTAAAAGTTCAAAATTCAGTTGAACATGTAATTAGGTTAAATGCACTTAAGTATACAAAACTTTAAATGCTAATATCACTGTTTAACCCTTGTTATTGATCTAAATGAAGACGAAAGTAATCTAGATTTATAATATCTATAAATAATATGTCGTAAAACTAATATTTCAAATCAATTTGCATATAATAATAATATATATGTATATATACTCGTAGCTATATTATTTTGATTGAATATAAACAGTAAACTTTTTATTATATACATACTCAACGTAACAAATGAAATTCAATTTAATTAAATTATCTTGATATAATCCCAAAATATATGTATTCACATAAAAAATATACTATATTAGGGAAGCAGGAAATTAACATGCGAAATGTATTAATAGTAATTACTTCCTGATATACATTAAATTGTATTCAATTTTATATCAATCTCTACTAAAAAGTAAATATCTAATAATTTTTTAATTAAAGAATTTCAGAACAACGGAAATCTCCTACTTCGATAAAATTAAAATTTCTATTCGATTAAGCTTGAAATGAAAATAAAAGAAATTAATTTTAATATGAAGCCCACTCTAAGCTTTATTTTTCGCACATATTAGTAGAAGTAGGTTTATTTATTATTGACCTAATAATATTGGCAGCATATGTGTTCCATACTTTTTATTTCTAGTACCCGAACCCGAGACGAAATTTCAAAGATCCAGCCTTTAAATGAAAATAAAAAATTATAATTGTCCCCACTTCCTTCTATCATCTTCAGTCCAGTCACAGAAATTCCATCGCAGATCGCAGCCCGCACGCAGTGCAGCACGTAGTAAAGCTTGGAAACGTGAGAAGAAATATAATGTTTACGTCAAAACTTGTTTGGTGATCGTGGTTTAGTGATCGTTGTGTATTTAATATTTATGTTGACATTTTTTACTACAAGCTAAACAACAAATATGTCGAATGACTATTACAATCAGACTGGTGTTATTAAGTATTCAAGAGAAGCGACTATTTTAGCGGCTTGTTGCGCGATTATTTTTTGTATAATCGGCGTTATCGGTAAGAAATAAACTTCTTTTATTTGTTTTTTTTATGTATTGAAAGTGAGGTGCAGGCATAAATAATTTTTTGTTTCAAACATCAAAATGCATTATTTTTAGTGAACTGTTTTATAACAATAAAAACTAGAGATATTTATGATTCATTCGAAAATTAAAAGGAATTTAATTAACTTTTTCTTACAAGATAAAATAATAATTAAAAGGTCGTTAATACTTAAATTGATTGATATTTCTATAGAAATTTCTCATTAGTGAGTAATCATTAAAAAGTTTGAATGAAGATGAAATTATTGTTATTAATACTATTGTATAAAATTCGGTTAAAGAGGGTGTTTAGATAGTACAAGTAAATTGTAAATGGTTACAATAATAGCTGCAATACAAAATCAATGTATTAATTCTAGAAGATTAGAGAACATTATGCCTACATTATAAATGAAAAAATAAGTACCTACCCAATAAAAATTTAAAAACGAAAACATTCTGTTCTACCGTTGAGTGAAAATATATTTATCACTCAACGGTTCTATGGGATTATTATTATAGTATAAATAAATTAGTCCAGGATTTGTCGATCAAAGTTAAAAATGTGTTAAAGCAAAGATTATACAGACAGTAGTTAGTTATTATAAAATATGGAACGAGATATGGAACCTCCTAAGTGGTTTAATATTTTCAAATTAAATTGCTCATACCCTTCTAAAAAAACCAAGAAATTAAAAATATTATTAACTTTCTTATTTTAAGTAGAACACCATTCATATTTTTATTGAATAATTCTTTACGAGAATTTTAAAACCATTTAGGGTATTATCAAATAGCAGAAGGGCGTAATTTTGAAGATTTATTAGAATTTCTTTTATTTTTTGTTAAAATAAATAAATTGTTATGCTAAGTTTTTAGGATGTTTCCATAAAATAAGTTTGCTTTACTCACCGTTTGACATTTCATCCATGGTTAACTAAATCAAAGTCGATAAATTATTGATTGACGCCTAAATTATTTAATAAACTGGAAATGGTACATTAAATTTGATAGTGTTTTTGAATTCCTTAAATCTTCTTAGACAGGGATGAGCAATTTCTTTTAAAAATATCAAACCGTTGAGGAGAGACCTCGGGAGATACTTAGGTGGTTCCATACTTTATAGTAACTCTTTATTTTTTAAAATCTTTGGCACAGATTACCCTAGGGTAGGGTAAAACAGTAAACATCCAAGAGAGGAAAATTTTTGTTTTTTGTTATTTCATAAAATGTCTCTTAGTGGGTAGTGATTTGTCTGTGAAAGTGGCTATATGTTTTTAACTCATCGGTATAGAATAGCAAAACCCTGATCTTTTTAAATCTGCCATTATATAGCCAAAGATACATTTGAAAAAAACAAAAATTAGTTCGGTACGCAAAACTGGAACACACTGTATATTTCAAAAATTTTTCAAAGTATAGTTTATGTTTAAGTGAAATTTATGGTATAAAATGATTTTTCTAGAATTTTATATTTTTTTCAATACCTGCTCGGCTCCGGACTCTATATTTCAATTGATATTTTAGAATTCCTTCCTTTTTCTTGTTATCAAGTAACAAAATATTTCGTTATAAAATATCTACCTATTTAATATGTTCATTATTATACCGATTTTTGTTAGGAATCGAATGTGCGGATCATATAAATACATATTTTATTTTTTGGGATATCAACCATAATCAAAATAAAGAAGTTTGGTTCCAGTGAAATTAAAAAAAAAACGTTCTGTGCCCCTTCAAGCTATATGCTACTATAATTTTGTAAAATGTTCTGTGTTTGGTATTATTATTAGTAGTGTAACAATGGTATTTAATTCACAGTTAATCGTTTATCACACCGAGACATTTTTGGCGATAAGCGATAAGCAATTTTATCACAAAGAAAATATTTCTTGTTTATTCGAATCTTTATATCGTGTGTGTATGCATTCGGTTATAGGTCATTTCCGTTATCTTATTTGAAATTGAGAGTCTTCTTTTTAGGTCGTTGGTCTTAGAATATGCTGTCGTACTCATAATGAGCACATTTTTATAGATCTTCGTTCGATAATTATCTGTTCACATCATTCCATTAACTTGTATAAAATTAATACTATTTGATAATTTATAAATGATTGACTATTTAGAAATATAAAAAAAATATAAGTAAGTTTAATTGCTAAACGTCTAAAAAGGGTTCATAAACTGTATCGGTACTGTCTTGTCTAATTATTATATACAACATAAAAGCTGTGGAGATCGCAAATAATAATAATTGAATATTTTTACATCTGATAATTATGCCATTAATATTAGTGTCAAATTTCATGTGATATCCTCATATTTGACTGTTTGATAAGAAGTTATTGATGACACATCTGACTTTATATTTTCTTTAATTGATCCTAGAAAGTGCGCAAGCTTGCTGCAGTACTTGTTATATCTGTACAGATAGCTGATACTTAGTTGTTATGGTATGGTGTAGTGTTTTGTGAATTTTTAGCCTTTTTGAGGAAAATATTCTGTAATAAAATGTAAGATTTTCATGAAAACATTTTAAAATTACCATTCTACAAAGACAAAGGACCCAAGATTTCTTTAGACTCAGCTTGAAATTTTTATTCTGTACAGGATGTTCTTGAATGAATTGTACATTACAAAAACTTAAATGGAAGTTATTTCAGTTTTTTTCAAATGGGACACCCTGTGTAAATGTTCATCAATGGATACTGAATTTGATCCCCTTCAACTTTACTATCCACTCTGAGTACCTAATTTCCGTCGTTTAAAAGTTATTTGAAAAAAAAATTTTTTTTGATTAAAATCTAAGTGGGCTGCTATCGCTTATTAATGAAATGTCAGAATATTTAATATTTCTTATAGCGACAGTTTAAATTAATTTTTGCTGATTTATTGTGTTTTTCAAGCTTTGTGCGTTAAGTAATAATGAATTTTACTTCAAATGAGTTCATTTACATAATTTTTGTTTTGGGAGAATCCGACAGAAACTGTGTTTTAGCAAAAAGAATGTGTAATCAACGATAAAAAGAGTTATGAAAAATTGCTTAACCGGTAAAACGAAACAGGAAATGTGGCGTATAAACATATAATTTGAAAAAACTGAAATAACTTCCATATAAGTTTTTGGAATGTAAAAATCATTCAAGACCATCCTGTACAAAACAAAAATTTCAAACTGAGTCTAAAAAAATCTTCAGTCCTTTGTCTTTCTTAATAATTTCAAAGCTTTATTTTTAAATCTTTGAAAAGGGATGTGAAAATTCAATTTTTTTTGAAAAAGGTGGTTTTCTCAAGATGGCTGGAAGTTCTTCAAAAAAAATTTGTGTACAGTACCTATTTCGATTCCTAAAATGTAAAAAAAAAAGTTTGGCATGATCACCCTGTATACATAAACATACAACACATTTTGGTATAAATTTCCAGGTAGATTTATATATATATATATATATATATATATATATACGAACTAGTAAATAGTGGGGAATGCAGCAAAGTAAAAGAGAACTCTTTAAAGGTTTTCCAAGCTTTCGGAATTATTTATTTCCATCATCAGGGAAACTACAAAATTATGGTATAAATCAACAAATTCATAAAACTTAGCGAAATTTCAACTTACAACTTTGATGAGAATGGTTACTAAGATGTACATAAAATATATTATGTATGTATTATGTACATCTTAGTAACCATTCTCATCAAAGTTGTAAGTTGAAATTTCGCTAAGTTTTATGAATTTGTTGATTTATACCATAATTTTGTAGTTTCCCTGATGATGGAAATAAATAATTCCGAAAGCTTGGAAAACCTTTAAAGAGTTCTCTTTTACTTTGCTGCATTCCCCACTATTTACTAGTTCGTTTCTAACTAGTCAGCAACGACTACTTTCTTCCTATATATATATATATATATATATTTATATACAGGGTGTCCCACGAGGTTTTGGCCAGTATATATCTCGAAAACTATTTGAACTTCAATATTTAAATTTGGCATTTATAGACCGTATATTATAGTATTACACATTTTAAGCAATCACCTACTTTGCTACAATGTCACGTTTCGGGCCACGTGGTAGCCTTTTTAGAAATGTTAATGAGACAACCTGTATATTCTTCCACTGCTCTAAAGTTCTCTCTTATAATAATTCGGCGATACCAATTTTTTTTGTGTTAGGTACTCAGAAACGATAAACTAATTCTTATAGTTTTCGATTTGAAAACAAAGAGAGCTTTAAAACAAAAAGAATTGGAATGCAATAACACTTTTACTACAGTTGATGCTCAAATTGATGTCCACCTTCATTAATGCAGCATTCAAATCTGCTGAGTAACTTTCTTGAACATGCTGCTTCAATTCTTTCTGGCGTAACAAATTGGCAACCTGTTCTAATTCTTTTTTTTAAATCATCTACATCAGTGGGAGCTGTAACATAAACTAATCCTTTCGAATATCCCCAGAGAAAAAATCTAACGGGGTTATATCTGGTGAACAAGCCTGCCAGCGTATTGTACCATTTCTCCCAATCCATCTGTCTTGGAAATACACATTCAGATATGACGTTACTCGGTGAGCAAAATGAGGAGTTTTTTTTCAATTAAAAAGCAGTTTGTCGTTTCTAATTACCTAACACACAAAAAATAGATATCGCCAAATTAGTATAAGAGAGACCATTAGAGCAGTGGAACAATATACAGGTTGTCCCATTAATATTCGTAAAAATGATACCACGTAACCCGAAACGTGACATTGTAGCTAAGTATCTGATTGCTTATATTGTTTATAACAGCTAAATTTCAATATTGTAGTTCAAATAGTTTTCGAGATATATATTGGCCAAAACCTCGTGGGACACCCTGTATATATCGATTGAACCTTCCCCATACTGGTCTGTATCATTCCATACAATTTACAGGTTATGTATATTGAAATACTTATTATAGTTATCCATATAATACGCATTTCTTATCTCCAATTATCTCAAAATTCTTATTGAATGTAACAATGTTTATTTTTGAATCTACTATTTCGTACACCTCAGTGAAAGTGACGAAACCGCTGGTTATTATCAACGAAATGACATTTTTACCTTCTTCAACAGAACACAATCAAACTTTTACTCGTCAATGTGTAATTCTAAATAAAAATACCTAACAGTACCTACATAATATGATTTTTCTACTCCTATACTAGAAGTTGTTAATTAAATGCCAATTTTGTTTCATAATGATAATCATTATAACACTGGTTTTCATTATAAAACTGATAGAAATCTAGATTTTCAAATACTCATGTAGGCAGACCCAATATTTTCTGTAGAATGTTTGACAGTTTGATAATGTTTTATGCAAGTTTAAATCTTTTGCGTTAGTATTCAAAAGAAGCACTAGGGTAAATACATATTTAAACTTATTAATTTTTGTTTACAATAATTTATTACTAATTTTGTATAACAGTAGCATACCTACATACGCTTTATCCTATTATCAGCAATGACATTGTGATCCCAGTGAAGACAGTGAGCAACTACAGTGAGGAAAGGCGACGCATAAGGTTATTTTCGATCTGTACAATGTACATGCCGGGTTCGAGTCCCGGTAAGAGCATTTTTTTATTTATTTTTTTCAAATCAAATTAGATGAAATAGTGTATGCAACTCTCATGTAATGGTTATTAATAGACTCGCATTAAACATACGAAACGAGCCAAAGGCGCTCGAAACGTATCTCGGTTAATGCTTGTGTATTAATAAACATCATTACATGATCGTTGTAAATGTAAAAACTTTTAAATCGTCTGCAAATCTTTTTCCCGGTCTTAGACACGGATCAGTAAATAGTAACACAAATGAGATCTGTTCCAACCGCAATCGGAAATTGTCAGAAACGATCATTGAAATACCTGGTCATAGCGAACGTGTTTATTTTCGCGTAATTCCTGTCACTGACTACAATTCTCTTATCATTTCTAATAGTCAAAATATTATATACTAGGGCGGCAAACAATTGAAAATATAAATTTAACTATATATACATATATTACAATTTCCAAAATGGACCTTATTTGTGGCTTTAGGTAATTCTGCTCATGAGAAGTTTTATACGCTATGTCAGGACCACAAATTACCTACAAGATCCCAAAATTTAAATCATTTTGACTGGGACCGCATTTATACTTGAAAAGTTCGGGTTCTTTTGACTTTTATTCATTAATTGGAATTGAACAAATTAAAGGGTTGAAACATACAGGGTGGTCCACCGTATAGGCTTGGATTTATTACATTTAATTGGCAGATGTTATATCAATATGTTTCAAATAAAAAATATGACTTAAACAATGACCACAAATATGTTGTACAATACTGGGTATCTGCAAAACAGTAAAAAAAGCTGGCAGTGAATAGAGAAAACAAAAAAATATATGAATATATACTTATATCATTTACGTCACACTAGGTACATAACTCTGGATTTTATCTTCTACCAAATGTGATCCACAAGGTTAAATATGCAATAAAATGGGGGAAGCCGTAATACTGTGTGGTGTGGCCTATATTCTTAGCGATATTAAACGCTGCTGAAACTTGTCACGTTTTTTGTACAATTCTTCAAAATAAAGGTAATTTTTTAACAAATACACTTGAGTTTCCCATTTACTGCTATTGTTATTTGGTACTTCATTCAACTGATGCCTATGATTAGTTATATTGTCACCACAATTATAGTTTTTTTCCGGTATATTCGGCAATCAACAATTTTCAAACCAGTTCTTGAAGAGTTTAACGGTTGTCCCTTGGCGATAATCTAAGCTTGAATCTCTATAATTTTCTTTGCTGGTAACAGCAAAGCCTTTGAAACCCAACGTGTTTCTGATCCAGCGTGTATTATTGTTATTCTTTGGAGTATCATAGGTAACATATATACAGGGTGTCTCAAAATTGACGCCCGTCTTCTCAGAATATGAATCGGGGGGCTAAAACGAATTAAAACGTTAGAATTAAAAAATTACGTTACATTCCATGTTTACAGAGTTATTGACAAAAAACAAAGATCTAACATTCAATTTTTAAACTTCATTAAAAACGAATATTTGTTACAAAACAAGAAATTAATTTATAAAAGGTGTTCAAACAAATCGCCTCTTACTTCAATGCAAATATTTGCACGATTTATCATTGAATCACGAACCCTCTGTAGCATGTTTTCGTCTATAAATGTCACAGCAGCGTGAATACGATCTACAACGTCTACCGCACTCTCAACAGGTTCAAAGTAGATATTTTCTTTCAAGAATCTCCAGAAAAAAAATCTTATGGATTTAGATCTGGAGATCTAGGAGGCCATAGTACGAATCCACCTCTTCCAATCCAACAGTCGGGGAATGTTTGATTTAGTAATGTTCTCACTTGTCTACCATAATGTCGGAACCAACAATTCAATCTAGTTGCTAATGGAACTTGATCGACGACTTGTCATTTGAAAAATGAAAATACGATGCTGAATTAAGTCGGTTAGGTAACATATTTGGGCCGATTACATTATTATTTAATAATCCAGCCCAAATGTGTCTTTGGTGACATCTTTTACGTATAAGGGTTTTGATCTCTCCACTCGTGCGAATTATGAGCATTTTTAATCCCTGTCTGGGTAAATGTACACTTATCAATAAACATTACGTATTTCTAGTAATCTTTGTTCAACCCGTGGTATAGTTTTTGCATCAGGGTGCCGTCGGTTTGGGAATTTTACGGTATATGCTCTAGCTGCAGCACTGGCATTATCATATTATGCGCACCTAATACTTTTAACATATCAACATATTCTCGATTGGAATAATAACGTTACATTTTTAAAACACAATAACCGTATGAAATTATACTTATACTTATTATGATAAAAGTTGACAGAACTAATAACTAACATTTAACATTACCATAGTGTAAACATTGAATGTTAGATCTTTGTTTTTTGTCAATAACTCTGTAAACATGGAATGTAACGTAATTTTTTAATTCTTACGTTTTCATTCGTTTTAGTCCCCCGATTCATATTCTGAAAGGACGGGCGTCAATTTTGAGACACCTTGTATATCTTGTAAGTAATAATGACGCCACATTCGTAAACAATATGACTCCATTATCAATATACAATCTAGGACTCGATCGGTAAAATATATATTCTTCGGATTATATCCTTTTGCATTTGGTTAACCCATTTGATTTTATTAGCGTCATTTCGCTTTTTTTGTTAAAGTATTGGCTTATGGATAATGCCCTTTAGAGTATGATTCAAAGAATAAGGGGCCATGACGGTTACACTAAACTAAGACAGAAATTGTGCTCTATCTCTTCACTCCACTGGAATATCGATTAATTCACCACTCCGGAACGATAACGTAGGCTATGACGCTTAGGGTCCTTCTTTTGAATCTACTGTAGATATTGGGGATGTACGTTTCTTTTGCTGTATCGGTTATACCAACTATAACCTCGACGTTTCAATGATTCAATCACATTTTTCACAATTCGCCTTGCATCTTGCGATAAATGCACTTTTTTGCCCTAAGACGCTACATACTTTGTTTTCAACACAATATTACTTATAGGCGAGCGGCATACCCCCAAAAAGTCGTTTAGAAAACGAAAAAGTGACCAGATCACTTCTAATCGCTAAAAACCATGTTACTTTATGTTTTCGAGGGTGCTGAATACGAATATGACGTTTATTTTTCTCTAAAATTGGGGGAACATTGTTAAAATCTAAAATTAAGTGAAAAATGAGAAAAACTTTTTTTCGCGAATATCGAACTTCAACTCGCTGCCATTCACGGAATAATCAATATTTTTCCATAAAAATTTTATCACACATTTTTGAACTCATTTGCAAGGCAGTAAAACATACCCGAAATTTCTAAAGCAATTTCCCACCGCTCGGGAAATTTTGGAAAATTTTTTACTACTCTTTCTTACTTTGTACATACTTTTGCAAAAGTTGAGTGACGAAGTTTTTAATTTTAAATTTCTACATATGTAGTCTCCAAGTGCAATAGACAAGAAAGTTTTTCAGAAAATTTCAAATTTTTATTTGCAAAAATAAAAATTATACAGCGTCTTAAACCTAGCGTTCTAGTCGGTCGACGCTCGCACTGGGCGCGTTTCTCTTGAATTTCATGCAGTGAGTGAATAATGAATCTAAAATTTTCTAATATTAATTTTTTTTTATAAACAATGATACAAAGAATAATAGTAGAAAACCATGTATAAATATAAAAATGTATTCACTATGTACATTCATCATCAACTACATTTACAATATTAGTACATGAATCTCGGCAACTACATAAATCACAGCATTCCAAACTAGATTTTTTACAAGGGCACACGTCGGTAGAACAAGAAGATTTTTGAGCACAAGAACAGAAGAAATTTTGTAAATATTCCATTGCTGATAATCCATTGTAAAATTCAGGTAACACATTCCCCTCGTCGATCAACCATCCATATTCTTCCAAGTTTTCTGTCAAAATCGCGGAAAATGTCGGCTGATTCCATTCATTGATTTCCAAATGCATCTGAATACGTGTTTTTCCAATGCAGGCTTAGAAGGTGGTAACTTATCAATACATGAATTTTTCATTAAAGCCAAATTATATCTCAATAAGTTAATATCTGTGCGAATAGCTTTAAACTTGTTACGTGAATCGTACAACACAGATAAAAAATTACTAACAATCTCGATGGCCTTTCCAACTGGAACGTTGCATAGATTGGCAAGATCACTCAATTCTTCATCTGACATCTTTTTTAACGCTACGTATGCAGTCTTCTTACCGATAAAAAATATTGATTATTCCGTGAAAGGCAGCAAGTTGAAGTTCGAATATTCGAAAAAAAAAAAATTTCTATTTTTCGACGTAATTGTAGATTTTAACAATGTTCCCCCAATTTTAGAGGAAAACAGATATTAACTTACTAAGATATAATTTGACTTTATTGAAAAATTCATGTATTGATAAGTTACCACCTTCTAAGCCTGCATTGGAAAAACACGTATTGAGATGCATTTGGCAAACCAATGAATGGAATCAGGCGACATTTTCCACGATTTTGACAAAAAACTTGGAAGAATATGGATGGTTGATCGACGAGGGGAATGTGTTACCTGATTTTTACAATGGATTATCGGCAATGGAATATTTACAAAATTTTTTCTGTTCTTGTGCTCAAAAATCTTCTTGTTCTACCGACGTGTGCCCTTGTAAAAAATCTAGTTTGGAATGCTGTGATTTATGTAGTTGCCGAGATTCATGTACTAATACTGTAAATGTAGTTGATGATGAATGTACATAGTGAATACATTTTTATATTTATACATGGTTTTTACTATTATTCTTTGTATCATTGATTATAAAAAAAATTATTATTAGAAAATTTTAGATTCATTATTCACTCACTGCATGAAATTCAAGAGAAACGCGCCCAGTGCAAGCGTCGAGCGACTAGAACGCTGAAGTTTAAGATGCTGTATAATTTTTATTTCTGCAAATAAAAATTTGAAATTTCCTGAAAAACTTCTTTGTCTATTGCACTTGGAGACTACATATGTAGAAATTTAAAATTAAAAACTTCGTCACTCAACTTTTGCAAAAGTATGTACAAAGTAAGAAAGAGTAGTAAAAAATTTTCCAAAATTTCCCGAGCGGTGGGAAATTGCTTTAGAAATTTCGGGTATGTTTTACTGCCTTGCAAATGAGTTCAAAAATGTGTGATGAAATTTTTATGGAAAAATATTGATTATTCCGTGAATGGCAGCGAGTTGAAGTTCGATATTCGCGAAAAAAAATTTTTCTCATTTTTCACTTAATTTTAGATTTTAACAATGTTCCCCCAATTTTAGAGAAAAACAAACGTCATATTCGTATTCAGCACCCTCGAAAACATAAAGTAACATGGTTTTTAGCGATTAGAAGTGATCTGGTCACTACCATGTCATTTTAGGGGTGGTTGCCGCTCGCCTATTACTTTCGGAGTGAAAATAAATTCTGAGACAATATTAAAGATTATTATTCCGAAATCCTCACTTTCTATTTTATCTATGAAGTTTTTATAAAATTTATATAATCTTATTATATCACTGTGTTATTTATAAGATGCGACATAGGGATTCCTGTACAAAACTATCAATCGCGATCTTTCTTTTTTTACCAAATAGCGTTCATAAAAAATAATAACAGATTTGGAAAGGTTATTGAAAAATAAGTTCAACCGCACTTTTAATTTTCTTAAATTCACTCAGGCTTAATGAATAAATGGAGAGTTATGTTTAAAAACATCGAACTCTATTTTCATATCACTTTCGAATAATCTTAAACGCTTAGGATATAGCCAGTAGATTAGGGACACGGGAAATTAAAAAGTTAAACATGAAGTATGGCGGTTCGACTCGCCGTTGCGGTGAAACTTTCTCCTTTTTGTCTTGAGTTCTTTTTTCACAATTTTTTCAGAATAACTTTGCTTTATTGTAAATTTAAGATTTTTTATACAAAAATTGCGAAAAACAATTAAAACAAAAAGAAAAAAATTTTACCACAGCGCCGAATCGAACCGCCTTACTTCAACTTTAACTTTTATATTTTCTGTTCACCTACCCGTGTAGCTATTTCCTTCACGGTTAAGAGTGTGCGAAAGTGATATCAAAATGGAGCTGGACTTCTTCCAACATAAATATATACATTTTTTTGTTAAACCATAACAAATTCAAGAAAAGCAAATGTGCATTTGAACTTATTTTTCAACCTTTCCAAATCTGTTATTATTTTTTATGAACGGTATTTGGCTCGCGTTTGACAGTTTTGTACAGGAATCCCCATGTAACACAGTGACACATAAATATAAAAAGGGCGTTGGAATGGGTAGGTGCAGCACTACATATCAGACAAAGCAAAACAAGCAATGGAATCTCTTTACATATTTACACAATCAGAATAAAATTTTTATAGCTAAGATGGCCAACCATTAGTCGTAAACAATACTTTCAACTTAGTAATGAAAATTTGCAAATATGTATGTCTTCCGAATGATAAATGAATAGTAGAAAAGTTGAATAAATTGAAAAATTAATCCCAAATATAATTTCGCCAGCTAAACATTTCAATTGTAGAATAATCATAATATTACGCATTATCTTTTCGCTTTTAGAAGCAACGATTAATATGATCGGATTAACGATCTTCAAAGTAATTCAATTCCCGTAACAGGTCGATTTTTCATTTCAATTTACTATTTTTTTAAATTATAAATCTAATATACAGTAAGAACAGTGACATCATCACCTTTTTTTATGGAACCCCCTTTTTTAATTTCCGGATTTCTCTTGCTGAGCTTACACAAATTTATAACTAGTTGCTTCAAATTGGTACAGAGTGGGCAAAAATACAACAAAAATTATGAAAATTATACGTTACTGAATGTAATAAACTAATGAAATGGAATTACGTAGTTATGCAATTACTGTGACACACTACCAAAAATAAATAAACAAAATTTTACACTAAATTTTCAAATTGTTCTTCATTGATCACTGAACCGTTACTCTAACGTCCTGTGTGGAATTTGTAAATTAGGTATATGCAGGCAGATGCACCACACTAATGGAAAGCGAAATCTAACTGAAAAATATCAAATTACGTAAATGTTTGGCTACTTTTTTATTTATTCACTTTTGTCCTTGTATATTGACAGTAAAAAACTTGGGTTACGGAAATAGAGAACTAACTGTCCGTCATCAACGAAACGTCGGATTGCTTGGCAACTGTTTACACATCCAGTAAACATAGTTTCTAGACGAGAGCTTATTTTTGTTTTGTTTGTTGTTGCGATGTCAATGAAGAGTTTTTATGTTAAACAATGTTGTGATAAGATAGTTATAGTTCGACCTTTAGCTGGATATTTCAGGAATTAAATGGTAAGTAGTATGTTATTTTAATAAGCTTAAATGGGTTACAATACGACACTGAAACGAGAAACGGTTAGAAACGAAAGATAATGACGTGCCTGAACACTGTTCTGTATTTGCACACTGACGTACTGAATGCCCGTTTAGTACGATTTTGTCAAAAAAATCGTTTTCCATGCTATCAAAAGAGACGGTTCACACCACGCGTCCAAAACGTTGCGAACGTCCCCCGCCCACGGGTTAGCACATGCGCAATGTACACTTTAGAACCACGTTCTGAACCTATCTTCAAACAGCTCCAGATCATGCATCAAGTGATGGTATTCTCCAATCTCTTCCATCTTTTATTTATGGGATGTATCCATTTGCTTCTTTCTGTTAACGAATATAATAATTATAAGTCGTCTCACTATCACTACTCGACTCTATCATCCAAGGAACAGAAAACCCGGTCTCACACCAAGTAACTGGCGGAAAAGACATCTTTGCATTGACAGATCCTCATGAGCAAACAAATGGACGTTTGGTACGTTGCTGAGCGATGTGAAATGGGCGCATGCCGGACGCATTTTTCCGTTCCCTGTACAGTCAGCGCGACAGGTCGCTCTTGCTGTATAGGAAACGGAATTGAAAATCAACTTCTCCGTTCCCTAGCTGATATGCGCGAAGCGCAGCCATGCCTCACGCAATTATGCATTTTCCGCATTTTATCTATGATGACAATAACAGAAGTCGGCTGGATGACTGGGTGACATGACTAATGAAGAAAATAGTTTTCCTATTGAAGCAAACGAGACTGACACTAATGCGCAAGAAATTCAAAACAAATTTATAAAAAATAAACATCTTCGTAGAAACTCATCCAGCACTGTTGCCTACTGTCAAGAAGTTTAATAGACAGATGGAGAATATTGATAACGAAGCTTGCTGTGGCTTCGTTTTATGCTCTGTGTTCCTCTTTTACTCAGCAAAAGAAGTCTCCCAGAATTAATATACAACCTACATCTATCACTAGAAGAGCATCTGGGTATAGGGTTGCCAAAGCAATGCAAGCAGGTCGGCCATCCAGCAGCGAAATAAGTTCAAGAAAGAGACCTTGCAAAAAGCGATCATTGATTGCAAACATCCAACGGAATGCCACAAACGCTATACGACCACGCCCAATTATTCTTTCTCTTTCAAGCTATTTCTTTCATATTTTCCTTGTCGCACTTGTGTAAATTGCATGTTTCGATAAGCTTTTTCGCAATCTGTATATGCTAGGAAACGGAGTGTTCTATTGTACATTCCGTTTCCTATACGGCGAGAGCGACCTGTCGCGCTGACTGTACAGGGAACGGAAAAATGCATACCGGACGCCCAAAACGTACCAAACGTCCAAGACGTTCAGTACGCCGGTGTGCAAAGGCCTTAAACTGTACGAACTAGTAACAAATTAAAACATGAAATAAATTAAGAACAAAGAGGGAGAAAAAAAGGTAGATACAAAATTGATATTCTAGTCACTAGTGGATACTATTGATTGGACCACTAACACGGAAACTGTTTCACATGGTATTACGATGAATTATTTAGAACAGATAATATAATCGACAGTCTTTAAGGAACTACACCAAGCTGGTTAGGAAGGGTGCACCTGAACTGCGCCAAATTTATTTTGAGGATATAATCCCTCACCCGAACTGCGCCATTTTTTTTTACCTGCTTACTTGGTTTAATTCTAGTCCGAACTGCGCCAAAATAAGGTTTATCTAATTACTTTGTTATTGAACGCCAATTTTTATTCGGTTAGGTTAGGTTAGGTTATACTTAATTGATTTTAAACTTCACCACCTTACTCAAACGCAAACGTAAAATTAAAAATAAAATTGATATAATTTGCTACCCTTCCTCCTGTTAGAAGACAATAAGGAGTTATCAAAATATTTTCAGAAATGTTTACTTTTAAATAAGATTTGTTAATTCCTAATAAAACGATAATCCCTATAACCGGCGCAATTCAGGCAAGAGATTAAGACCTTCCATAACTGCAATTCTACCTGAGGATTAGTTTGCCGCTATTCGTGTGCGTCCGTTAGGAAGTGCTAGAGCTAGGGTGTCTTTTAGAGGTTGGTAAGTGAGGTTGTGTTGGCAGTTGGGATTATAGGTCAGGAATGTTTTCTTATGACACATTTGTACTCTCTTTTCCTTGGTCGCAAATTGGTTTAACTATATAAGATTAAATTTTTGGCTGTAGTTTCTGAATTATGGAACCATTCACGCTAATTTGACTGTAAAATATTGTTACAACTTTATTTAATTCCACAATTCATTACTCCAAAGTGGTTATTTTTGGTAACGTCCACCGAATTGATTATCAACAAGAGACCTTTAATATTTTAGTATTCTATACTACACGTTAGGTCTAAAAGCGTTAATAAAAATTAACTGAATGAAAAATGCAAGCAATTTTTAGACGCTTAAATCTTTGTTCAATAACGGAGCCTTAAGGGAGACATATAAAAATATTATAAAAAAAATATGTTCGACGGAAACAAAAAAGTAAAAGGTACCCAATGTGTAAAAAATACGTACACAATAAGTTCCCTAAATTTACATTCAACACCTAGGGGACGTTATTGGATTTGGCGAAAAATGTCATTTACCATGCTATTCATAAACCTGAGGATTGAGTAAATTGCTTTTAATAAATATAAACAAATCATAACCGGTATACATATTATTTTAGTAGATTTTCTAAAACAACAACAGTGAATTATAAACAGACATGCATTTGTATTGAAACTAAGTAGGAGTTCGATTACAACACTACGCTTAACATAATTAAAAAACAAGTTTAGCTGCTATCTCAATAAAATAAATAAATTACCAATTTTGGTAGTAAATCAATTCTCCAATAAACACAAACTTCTAACACCAATAAAAGTTGTGCCATTGTATTATTTGAAAAATTTGCAAAGGGCTGATGAATGACGAATATCTTCAAATACATACTACCTACGAAAAGCAGATGTTTTGTTGGGACACCGGTTAGGTTTTGTTTGTTGCCAAGGATTAAGAATTTTATTGTTGAGCTTCAACTAGAATCTATTGATTGTGAATGTTCATACAGAATAGATCATACCTGATATTTCTTAAATTCAATTCATAGATATGGAAGTTTGTTGTCTACATCTGGGAACCGTTTTTTAAAATTATTTATTTAACTTTTGGATTCAAACCAAGTATGTTTTATATAACTAGATCCACTAGTTTCTAATTAGATTCGACCTAAACTAATTACAAGAATTAATTCAGTGCTCTCATACATACATACAATCAATATATCACATTATTATATTTATTTACTGATTATTTATTCGAATAATTATGTTAAGTGGGAATAAAAGGTCATTAATGATTAGTTTTTGGCTATTTACCTCCTTCCTTCTCAAGATCTGGAAAAGGGGCTGCTGAGTTTTCGAGTACATTTCTATCACTATTACATTCTTAGGCTTCCTGAGTTTGTACTGGATGAATTTGCCATAATACAATATTGATATTAAGCTAATTAATATCATTAAAATTGCTGCTCCGTATTATGGTGTTGAGAGTAGTTGCTTTATTTGCAATTGGGATGCTCTTGATCATGTGGTTCATCTGCTTTATTTGTAGTAAATGAGGGCAGGTTCTTTTAGTGCTTCCAATTGGAGAATATTTCTTCTCTCCTTTGATTGTTATTTTATGGATTAATTTCGATTGACAGTTTGTCTTGACATCGATTGGTTTGCAATTGTAAAATTTAGTATATTAATCAACAAGTATATAATGATGGCTATTATTCACAAAGGTGCGCGAGCCGCAGGCGAGTGAATAATAGCCATTATATGCGAGTAGAATACTATATTTTGTCCACGACTATGAATTACCTGTTTAGGTATACATTTTTTTGTCAAACTAAAACCTACTTTTTATTAAATTTATATAGCTTATTACTTTTTATGTTATTGAGCAAATTATATATTCAATAAGTATTCATTTCACTGTTTGATTCACTTTCCATATAAAATGTTCTTATAATATCAATCAAACACCAGTATAGTCAGTATAGTTAATGAAATTCCTGCAATTATTTAAAACGTCACTTCCGCTTTTGACATACATCATACACACTAGATAAAAAACTGCATATAAAAAATACTACTTCTATATATGTATACCGGAGTTGGTAATTTGGTCCCCAAATATAAACTCACAGATATTTAGGAGGTAAGTTGGTCCTCGTGACCGGCAGGTATAATATTCCGTAAAAGTAATAGTCCTTATAGAATAAACAATATAAACATATACCTATATAGTTGTGTAAGTACGCTAAGTACTTAAGGGGTACTTTGATAAGTATAACGCAAAGACTAATATCTAAATAATAGAGAGGAATAAAACCAAATTTTTATGTAGTTTTTATTTACTACTATTCAATAAAACGATGCAAATGTCAAAATTTGATACATTGAAAGTTCGATGAAAAGCTTCTCACGCATTTGTTGTCCGAGTTAGATCTGGTTAGGTTAGGATGGGTTAGGTTAGGTTAGGACAGTGGTAAGGTAATGAGGTAAGGCAGGTTTACCTCATTTAACTGTATTTGCATTACGGGGCGAAATTACTGGTCAGATTAATTAAGGGCCAGAATACCAGACCACGTAGGTAGCGGGGACCAGATTACCTGACCCTATGTATACAACATCTTAATACTATTATATCTTTATAGCCTATCATATATATTTATTATTTATATTTTTATATTTATATGATTCACGGCTAGGACTTGGTAAATCTGGGAATTTTAGATATGGATTCGAATCCCAATTACGGTAAAAATTTTTATTTAATATATTGTGTCGTTTGTATGAAAAAATCTTTAATATCATCATGTGTCATGTGAACTTTTCATTATCCACACCTATTAATCACTGGTGAATAATGTAGGTACGTCATTATACTTGAAGGAGCACACGTAAAATGTTGAAATTATCAAATAGTCGTGGACAAAAGTTGTTTAATCCTTAAAAAGTATCAAACATTCTAAACTGGCAGCTCTGCTTTCATATCAGATTGGTAGCTGGAACTGAGCACACGCCCAACGCACAAATATTCTTCTCTCTCTTTAAAGTAGTTTTTTTCATATTTTCCTTGTCTTACTTGTATAAATCGTAGGTCTCGAATAGACTTTTCGCAATCTGTATATATCAAGCAGATCAAGCTACAGAGTACGCGTGAAGGCTTACTAACCTGCAGCTGCCAAGAAGGGCGTAGGTAGTTTGTAACACTAGTTCTCTCCTTAAGAGACAGATCCCGGCTAGAGACTCTCTCAAGGGTGGATCGACTCCATGTTGATGCCACACTAGGTATGCCAGAGGGTTGACAGACTATAAGAACTTAGGGCGCCACTACCTTTTTAGACGTCGACGAAAAAAGATAATTTAATTTTAAGAAAAAAACTAAGGTGAAAAAGGTAGAAACACCTTGTAGAATTTAATTAAAGTTAAAAATAAAAAAAGTTACAAACTTACATAAACCCGGACACAGTCCCTACAGCTCTTACAGCCGGGTATAGAAGAAATTAAAAAAAAAAGAAGTTTAAATATTAAATTTATTCTGCCATTAAGGTAACATTAGGAAAAGGTAAAAAACCTGTACTTCTTTAAGGTACTTAGCTTATGTCCTGAAGTTGAAGTAAAGCTGTCGGAGTGGAAGTAGAGATGTCTGGGAGTTGAAGTATAGCGGTCAGAGTGGAAGTATAGATGTCTTGTGATGTAACGGAATCTAGTAGTAAGCGGTATTTTTGCAGGGGTAACCTGGCAGTAACAATATTTTTGCAGGGGTACCCTGGCAGTAACAATATTTTTGCAGGGGTAACCTGGCAGTAACGGTATTTTTGCAGTGGTAACCTGGCAGGGGTATCCTGGCAGTAACGGTATTTTTGCAGTGGTAACCTGGTAGGGGTATCCTGGCACTAGTAATCTGGCAGGGGTATCCTGGCAGTAACGGTATCCTGGCAGCTGTGCTTACCACAGCAATTTAAGGTAAAAAAATTAAATTTAAGAGACGGTAGAAAGATACGTCCTTGCTACTCAAGGGTCGGTAACGGAAAGAAGGAAAATCGTGAATGAGAATCGAGCGTTGACATCATATGTCAATTGTCGTAACGATCAACGATAAGAGAAATTTAGATCACAGAACTATATTGGAAGTGGTTACTATGACGGCAAGCGGTAAAATCAAAATTATTTCGTCAAATCGGAACAGGTCGATAGACATGTTACAAGTTGTTCTGGCTGAGAGTAGTAGCAATGCCAAGAGCTTTTTTTTATTGTCAACTGTTCCTTTGCTGATTTCATGAAACGCCGAGACACGGCAGTGAAAGGAGCTTGTCTTAAAATTGTGTATTTAACATTGCATAAACAATAAAAATTTTTATCGATAACTTTAGACCTAATTAATATTTTTTTACGTACAAAGACTAGTTTTGTAGGCCTTTTGAAGGCGAATAAGAAAGTATTCAACTTTTTTTTGTAAACCATGGGAGAAAAATATAAGAGAAAAACGTTAAAATGACAGCTACAAATTACTGTACAATAATATGCGGTTCAATTTGATATTTTGGAAACATCATATCTTCTTGTATGTATGTAATACTACCTATACAAACAAATTCAGCCTGCCGAAATGATAAAACACGAAATTGTCATTTTCGGTCTATATTGTAATATGTATACAAACATTTTCCGTCTTGGTCAATGAGTATACGTTATCCGTTGGTATTTGAAAGGTAGCTCTGACATATTTCAATCCCAATGGCATTTTAACCTGTTCATACTTGCCACTTGAGATGTGAATTGAGGTTTTACCCGCGTAATCCTATAGTTATTTTCAGAGTATTGTCCATAGGAATTGTAGTACATGTAGTTTGGTTTTAGTAGTGATCTTCCCTATGGATCGATGTTGTTTTTGACGATATATTCAGACTTCTTTTGAAAACCGGCAACCTAACAGGCAGGGAAAAATCACGAACCGCGAGATGGCGCTGCGAAATCCAAAATGTCGGATCGGAGTGTGAACAACAAATATTCTGTCATGAATCGTCTGTTGATATTAGCTTCGTTTTTGAAATTTTTGTGTTGTATTGCTGGATTTGTGTCATAAGATATCTATTTATAATGCCTGTGAAAGTAGAGACATCAATTTCGGATATTCTGGATTGTTGGTGAACGTGTTCGACCAATTAATGAAGGTGATGTTCCAATGAAAAAGTTATTAAAAGCTTATGTATGAGATCTCCAACAATATTACAATCCCCCATTATAAAACTCAGTGAGTCCTGGATTTGTCAATGTTCCTGTAAAGCAGGATTAGGGGGACACTGCAAGGATATTATTGCTACATTGATTAATATTAACAGGTAAATAAGTTTTCTCAATTACCTAAGAAAGCAAGTGGGTAGATGATTTCAAAACCACACCACACATCCCTGTTTGCCTCCTCTCTTTTTCATGTTTCAGATATGAGATGTTAGAACCAGTAAGATGTACCTACTGATCTCTGGCTCAAAAATAGTGAAAGGAAAAAGACATAGAGAGAATCAGTAGGCCAGAACCATTTCAGTCATTTTGTCACCCAGAAATTAAAAAAAAAAGAAAATACAATACAACAGCTGAACTGAACAAAAAAAACTTTAATCTTCTTGCCTACAGTAAGTTTTAGACAATGAAAACTAACAATAATTAAGTAAGTCATTTGAATTTGTTGAACATCAGCACTTTCTTAATACCAGCAGGTGTAGGGGATTCTGCTTTGGCAACATTTTTGGGAAGATATCGTCAAGTAAAAGAACAAATGGGTGCACCAGTGTATGATTCAAGTAATAAGGAGAGGTTGTATAATTTAATTTTAAAATGGCATATCGGCCATTTCGATTGGAGAGAAAAAAGCTTCATCTGTTTGACTTACCTGTTCTCTTTTATGTGCTGTTTGTTTTTATTTTCAGGCATCCAGATCATATTATGCAAATTGTATCACAATAAAAAATAAATAAATAATATAAAAAAGTTATTGTTTAATTATATAAGCAAAGGTATGTTTTGCACAATAATTAAATAGGTGGAAGACTTAATGCAATAAAAACAAATTTTGCTTTTCATATCATTTAATCTATTTTATGCAGAATACGAATAAAGAAACATTTATAATACTAATTGACTAAATGAAAAAATATAGAATAAAATATGGTATAGCAAGAATAATAAACCAGAAGTAATTGTTTTGAGTTCTCACTTACTGTCGGTCACTTCTATCTATATATTTTATATATTTTTGTACGTTGATAATTACTCACTGGAAGGTTCTGGCTAGGAAAGGATCTATTTTTCAAATGCTCCCTCTGTGTTGTCGAGGTAACTATATATTGAATAATAAAAAATATAAATTGAAGTGAAGATAGTAAAAATTATTGAACTTACCACAAAAAAAATTCTCTTTCAGAAAGTGCTTGCTGCAAACAAAAATATTATACTTTAAAGTAGGCTTCCCTATCTTCAAGATTCTCTGCTATTTCTTAACTGCCTTGGAATTCAAAGGAAATTTATGTAGGAAAATATCCAAAGTACCATATGGTGTGCATTTAGGAACAGAGCACATTGTGTGAGATTCTATCTTACCTCTTCTAATCCGCTGCATTTTTAGATTTGAAACAATTATTGTTCATAAAATAACGTCCAAATATATCACTTGACACTTTCAACCTTATAAATCACTTAAAATTATATAAAAATCTCACACTTCACCCATATAAACACATATGGGTTAGTTTGTTGTTCACACTCCGAGTAGTTCGAACGATTAATAGTAGATGTCGCCCACTCCGGGATTCTTATTATAGGCGAGAGTCAAATGTGACATATATAAAATTAAGAAGACTTGAACATATTTTTACTTGTTCATACAACTTATTCAGTTATATTTGTTGTTTTGTGGACACAAATAAAGTGGATATGTAAAGTTTTTCATCGAAGAAATACAAATAATAAAAGAAGGCAAATTCTCCAACATGTCCCAGACAAATCAATTATTGAAAAGTACAAAATAGTAGAACTCCGTTAATACCTGAAATTCATTAACATAAAGAGATTGATTGATGACACTTTTTCTTGGCATTAACCCAAAGTTTAAATACACACCATTGATGCGATAAATGAATTCAAGTCATCTGAAATAATATTATGTTGATTCATAGGTGATAAATACTTCGAAAATGTTTGATCGATTTTTGTATTGGAAAATAAGGAAATGTCATAATCATGTTTCGCATACTAATGGAATCTCGCGGAGGCAATGAAATTTGCACAATAAAACAGTCTATAGTGTATTACATAACAATATTTGTAATAAGCTTACAACACGAGTTGTGTACTATATTTTTTCTAATACCTATCTTAAAAAATAAAAAGTCTAAGTAATTTGTTTAAGAATATTCGGAAACAATTTAAATTAAACGTTTATTTATTTATTGTGCAACTATTTATAACTATACCCTTATCTTGCTGGGCAGTTGTACAATTATACGCGGTGAATGACTGGATGACGTAAGCTGCACGGTGTGTTCTTTTTGAACTGTTATTTTCAGTCATTATTTTTTACCCATCGACATATCCTTCGGCTGTTGATGAAGATTTCTATCCGCCATGGTACTTTAAATACTGGGCTATTTGTTTAGGAGCTTGGCCTATTTTGTTTAATCCTACTACTTGCCTTATACACATTTATCTCTTTGATAGTTAATGAAAAATTGATTATTTGCGGATCGCTAGTTTATTATTGAATCTCTTTGTGTTTTTTTTCAGAAAATCTAGATACTTTGGTTTTAGTATAAATTGTGAAATATTTGTAGATGTGTGATGTCATGGAGACGCCATTACTATTGTAACGTTTTAGTGCGAAATATCAATTGTATTTCTCCTTTAAAACCTTAATTTTTCCAAGAAATTTTCTTCTTTGGATAAAGCTTATGCGTATGAACATCGCTCTCAAAATCAGTCATCTGTTAATCAAGTGAACATAAATTTATAGTTAAATATAAATTTTATCCGGAAGTTGGGCCTTAGCTGCTTTATAAAACAAGCTGCCACAATTCCAAGTGAAAATATTACTCTGTTTATTTTAGAGTCCCAATTTCAAATTCGTTTTTTATTAAAGATATTCCAAAAATAAAAAATGTAATACTATATTTTTTTTTATTTAGGCACATCGTATTCTGTGATCATTGGCTCATCGTTTTCGATTAAAATAATTATACCTATTTTATTGAAGAGGTCAATTGACTTCTGTTTTTTTTTTGGCATTCGTAAAATTGTTAAAAATCTGCCGCATATTCCCATATTCTAGACACTCACATATGATATGTGAAAATGTGGTTAATTTCCCAGAATGGAGACATATCAAGGGGTCTTGTTCTCCTATGAGTAACGCATGCGCAAATGCTGTATACCCGAATATTAATCTGTGACTCTTCACTCTGCCAGCCCCGGGGCAGTGCTTATGGAAGTCGCCAAGGCTCACCAGAGGGTTTTATTGACTAGGCTATTGTTCACTCGATTCCATTCCTGATGCCACATTCTTTTCAATAGAGATTTATATTGGCCTCTTATATCATCTGCTCTCAAAACGTCAACTGTCTTTTTATGTATTCGCGTTTTCGTTGCCTATTATTCTTTCATGGCTTGGTGTCCAATTGAATTTAGCATATTTACCAACATTATGAAGGTGCTGTATAGGAAATAATATTATCTTGATCTGAAAATGGGTTTGAAATTGATTCAGGGACACTGAGAGAGTCACAGACGATAATCGTTTCTTTATTTAGCTTTGCCATACCACAAAACTGGAATACCTGCCAAAAAGCATAAAGTTCAGCTGTAAATATGGATGCGTGGTGACAGGTACCAAGAAAATGTTTGATTACCAACGGATAGAGCACTGAGTGTATCAGTTGATGTTTTAGATCCGACTGTGTATAAAATTGTTGAGTTAGGGAACTCGTGTGAGATTTAGATAAGAAACTAATGAATAATATAGTTTATAAAAATCTCATCGATAAAAATCCATACATTATTTCAAAAAGGCATAGAGTAATAAAAGCTCATTAGGTGTGCAAAGGAAGCACAGAGTGACCCAACGAATATTTAAGCCACTTCCATAGCTTGGCATTGATTTCATTGTAAAATTCTTTCTTTTTATTAAGTGCAGGTAGTACCACTCGGGCTGGGGTCAATATATGGGTTTAGCCTATTGTTATCCATTCACAACACTCATAGTTTGCCAAAGGCGTGCCGATGGGATACTCGTTAAAAGGAAAGAATTTTATTTTAACAGAATAAAAATTAGATATTAGGTACACTTATTTTTTATTGAATATTATACCAAAAATACATTATACAGAAATTAAATTATAAAAAATCATAATATTCTTCGTCATCTGAGGAGATGATACCTCTTGACGTTATAGGTAATTAACGGTTCGACGGTCCGAACGATCAAGTAGTCAAGATCCCACATTTTGTCCTCTTCTTTAATGACATGCTGGACTGCTTTTCGCCAGTTCTGTGGTGTCACCTCCTTAATGGCTTGTAGTAGCTTAACGTCTTTCATTTTGAATGTCGTGTTGTGTCTACAAATCCTTTCACTTGCGCCCATATAAGTTCTGTAGGATTTAATTCGCAATGATATGGCGGTGTGCGCAGCACAGTTACAGTATGTCTTCTGCTATATCTTCTACGGCGTATTTCATAAAACGATGTTTCTGTAAATTTATTATTTAGTTCTTTTTTTTATCAAATTATTTTCAAATTCAATACTTTTGGTTGCTAACTAGTCAATAATTTCTTGTTTTCTCCAAGATGGGGTTGGAGTCTTCTCTATGCGCCTAGAATGATAACTTGCGTTATCCATAACTACTACTGAATCGGCCGGAAAATATTTTATCATTACACCAAAATAGTCTTCAAAAACATCCGAATGCATGTCCTCGTGGTAATCTCCCGTATGGTACCACTAAAAGGTTAGCAAATCTTCTTTTAAAAATACATCTTCGCTTTCAACATGGATGATTATTATATTATTATTATTACTATATTATATTACAAACAATACTATTTCAAGACCTACGCCTATGGCCGACACCGAAATTGAGCCGAACTTGACGGAATTCCCCATATTATTACTCTTTACCTTTCTGAAATAGACTATAGGAATAAACGATTTCAATAAAAAAAGTTAGAACTTGTTTTCCGAATGATTAATATTGTTATCACAAAGATATGCAAGATTATCATCCGGGTGACTTTATTGTTTTTTCGTTGAAATCCATCCTAAAAAATAAACAACTCATTCAGTTACGAGCTTGCCACATATTCACATTAATTCGATGTGTAAAAATCCAACGGAAATGTATTGAATGAGTTTGATAGATAAATCTAATGATACAGTAGATGTTCTAAAAATGTGATGCACGATGAGCAGAACTAAAAGATTAATTATGACTTTGAAACAAAACGCGATTTCCAGTGCCATCAAGGACATACGAATCGTATATAATACTTCCTTCTTTTTTTTTTAGTCTGTCGACCATTACATGTGTTGAAACCGATTGTCTATAATAAATGTTATATCCGGTTGAAGGAAAACTTTGGGTAATTTCCACTTTGCAATAATTAATACTAAGAATCCTATTCCCATATGTCAACGTTCAGTGAAATTTCTGACAGCAAAAATTTATTAGTATATTCTTCAACGAGTGCAGAATGATGGCTATTATTCACGCGGATGAAGCTTCCAAAACGAGCGAGCGCAGCGAGTGAGTTTTGGAATCATCCAAGTGAATATTAGCCATTCTACATAAGTCAAAGACTATACTTTCTCCACGACTAAAAAAAGAAAGCTTCCAGTGAGGATCGAACCCCTATCGTCCGGGCCAGAGTAAACTATTTCTACCACTAGGCTATAGAGAATGTTTATTTTCAAAAAGGGATACGTAACATACAGTTTTAATCGAAACCCTTACATTTATAAATGATTGGGAGTTATAACTAAATATAACTACTGTTGTCCATTTTTTCCCTAAATAATACGTAAAATTATGATGCTATCATTATTTTGACGTTTCAAACGACGCGCTGTCAGAATCGATTTGCATTATTTGGTATTTGACGTTTTAAAAGAGAAGATTTGATTTATTCATTTTAATTCATTTAAGCGTGAATTCTGATAATGATAAAATGTGATTGGCTAACGAGAGTGAATTCTTTTTCATTATTCACTGGTGTGAAGAATATATATCATTATGTAGCTAAATATGTAAAAATAATTTGTGCGTTGTTATTTAGTCGTGGAGAAAATATTTTATATCTCAGCTTTAATAATCATAGAATATTTAAACGCTCTGTAAATGAATGGAATTACAGACAGAAAATTAATATTCAATGATCTAGTCGACCTTAGATTCTGTATTTGATGTTATGAAACTAATTGATCTTGCCACTTAAAATTATAAAGTGAATATATCCCATTTTTGTCAATTTACCCTAATGTGACTATTTCACAGATTTTTTATTATTACTCAACTCAGACAATTAAATGACTAATAATTATATATAGCTAATTATGAATGGGTATGTGTTTGTTTATCGTTTTAGTAAAATAATTATATTTCGAGTTTATATTTTATGGTGTTTTATGTATTCGTATTTATGTGAGTATATCGAGTATAAGCATCTTTAACGCTTCAGTGATTTTATGTATTCCTGTATTTTTAACAATCACTTTTTTTTAAACTATTTATTACATGAATTCATTTTTATTAATATTAATGTAAGGTGAATAGTCCATTGAAATCGTACATTGCGTTTTTTATAGGACGCAATTTTATTTTTTTTATCTGTAGGGTGGTCAGTGTAAAGCTAAAACCAAGTTTGTAGGGTCGCAATCCTTGTCCCACGGTCGCCATCTTACAATGGTTTTTACGATATATCTCCTGAACTATTTTTTGTTGCAAATTAAATTCTGTACAACTAAAAAAATTTGTCAACATTTTTTGTTGCAAATTAAATTCTGTACACCTTTGATCCAGTAACTTTTTATGGTAGAACTATAAATAAAAAAGTTATAAGCGAAAATGTTCAGAAATTCGAGAGAGAAATTTATATTTTTCATCATCTTACGAAAAAATGATATCAGACTATTTTTGTAGATCGTTTTTTGAGGAACAAATTTTTGTAAGCAGCATTTTTTCATTAAGTCAATAGCTAAGGTTTTACAGCACTCCGAAGTGACTACTATTTTTCAGTATTTTTAACTATACATATTATATTATACGTGTGTATTATAATTTTTTTAATTATTAATTTCTTGATAATGAGAAGAACAAATCTTACTTTGTTATTTGCAATTTCCAGCAAAAATTTTTAACAAATTTTTGTTATCAGATATATATAAGAGATATACCTATCGTGAAAACCATTTCAACCCCCATTTTCAAGATAGTGGCCGTGGGACAAACTTGGTTTTAGCTTTATACTGACCCCCCCTACCCTTAAAGAAAATAATAATAAAATTGCCTCCTCTAAAAAATACAACAACAAATGTAACTTTTCAATTGACTAAAACACCTTCGAAATAAGAAGAAACTGCCAAGCCAGTGGCACTAATTATAAGTATACTGTATATTTCTTGCTAGCTATAATTACTAAAATGTATTATAGTTCATTCATAAATCTAGTGGAGCAAATCAATCAATTTTCCAAATTTCATTATCTTACTCAATATGAGTTTAAGAATAAAGCTACTTGCCCGACACAGAAATGGAAAAACTGAATGTTCACGATAATATTTTAATATTACTTGGATGAATCATCCTTTATTGGTCTTGCAAGGGTCACAAAGATTTATTACTTTGCCACATTTATGGATAAACTTAAAATATTTGCGTAAAATTGCCTTAGACTATCCTGAGTATTGTAAACCATTTTTCTGGATCTCCTATAGGCTCATAGTGGTACATTTATACAGTGGCCAATTAGTTTATTTCTCGTCGAGAGAGATCACTATCGGTTCTATAGTTTGTTCTATGAGGTTATCTAAAACCCACATTTTCTCTTCCTCTGTAATTACATGATTCACAGCATCTCTCCAGCTCTCTTCAGTTATTGTTGTCAATGAGTACTTCATCAGTTCACGAACATCTTTCATTTTAAATGTTTTATTATGTCTAGCTACATATAACCTTTCATTTGGGCCCATATTAACTCTATCGCAATTAATTCACAGTGATATGGCGGCAAACGAAATTATCAAGTGGTTTTAACTAACCGAATTTAGATTCATATTATTATTATATTATATCAGATCGGGTATAAAATTAAATAGTGAATAAATTCCTTAGATGAACGGTGACGCTTATGGTTTACTACCTGACTAGCATCTGTGACCTTTTCGCGTGCTGTCAGACAATAAGAAACAGACTATATCTCGTAAATTGCTATAGTGTATTTTTATCATATTGATAACCGAAGAGCTAATTATAAATTCTAAACTTGCCTGAAACATTTCAGGCTGATTCAAAGAATTAAACAGAATTGAAAGCGCTTCTTCACGTAAATAAGTGTTCAGTAACCATAAATTGGAAAAAATACATTAGTAAAATAAGAAGTACGTTTATTTTTTTTTCTCTTATTTTTTTTTTGTAAATCAAACCACAATATTATGTTTTTATATTTTTTATTTCGAAGTTTCGATAGCGTTCTAGCTACCGTTGTCATGATGAATTTTTGTTCCCTATCTCATATCTGACACAACTAGAAAAAAGAATAAATGAAGAAGATACGTTTATTTTACTTGAAACAATTATAACAAATTACTGAAAAATATTTGCGTGTCCAGTATATACAAAAATTATTCTTCGTTATGTGTTTTATATAATGACACAATCAGTTTTCTATGTTTGGCAAACATATTTACCTTGGTCCATGCGTATCATTTACGTTCTAAAACTTTGTGTTCTGCTGGTTTTAGTTGTTTGTGACATTTTGTATCTTCCGAATCGTGAATAATATCTTGGTCACAAACAAAATTTCACAAAGTCTAATATATCACAATGAACTAAAATACAATGAAACCTGTGGAAGCGCACACAATGCAATGTATTGTTTGCTGCTTAATGGCATACCTTTGTTGGTTATGGCAGAGGATTGTGGCACCGAATTATTATTCGATGGTTGTGGTATGGTACCTTAATACTAAAAAAAAATTATCGTAGACACAACTACATTTTTGAACGTAATTTCATTAAATAATAATCATCTAGTTGACCACTAAACTGTGATTATCTCTAAAACTATTAAGATTTGGGGATACTAGCAGATATACCTTTTTTTGTTGTAATGATGTAATTTTTTACAAAAGTAGCGCTAATGTAAAAGGCAAAAAAATTTTGCGTACATTTATGCCGCATACGTGGTCTATGTGACGTCCTCTACAAAATACATCAAAATAGGTACAAAATTATGATTTCTCAAATCCAAAAACCTCTCAAACTCAAATTTTTGTACACATACCTACGTCAAAAAGCGTTGAATATATTGTGAAAAACGTGAAAAATTTCATGTTCATCGCGAAGTGCCCACTGCCCCTGTGTCCAATCGCATAATATGTATCTACGTTTAAATAATTTATTGAACATTTTTGATTCTTAGTCGAGAGGAGACACAACTTAATACAATCAAACCTAACTTTATTCATGCAGAACTACAAATACATACTGAAAATAAATAGGATTTCTTTGTAACTTGCTATAAAGAATAAATAATATTATAGCAATCCAAATTAATATTCAATGTGCAAAAGTCATGACTTATAGTGTTTGTGGCATTCCGTTGGATATTTGCAATCAATGATCGCTTTTTGCGAGGTTTCTTTCTTAAACTTATTTCGGTGCTGGATGGCCGACCTGCTTGCATTGCTTTGGCACCCCTATACCAGATGCTCTTCTAGTGATAGATGTAGGTTCTATATTAATTCTGCGAGACTTCTTTTGCTGAGTAAAAGAGGAGCACAGAGCATAGAACGAAGCTTCGTTATCAATATTCTTCATCTGCCTATTAAACTTCTGGACAGTAGGCAACAGTGCTGGATGATTTTCTACGAAGCTGTTTATTTTTCCTAATTTTTTTTTGAATTCCTTCAGCTCGTCTTGCGCATTAGTGTCATCCAGTCATCTAGCCGACTTCTGTTATTGTCATCATAGATAAAATGCGGAAAATGCATACTTGCGTGCGGCATGGTTGCGCTTCGCGTATATCAGCTAGGGAACGGAGTACTTGATTTTCAATTCCGTTTCCTATACAGCGAGAACGACCTGTCGCGCTGACTGTACAGGGAACGGAAAAATGCCTACCGTTGTCAAGATGAACTAAATATCAAATATTTTTTGGTCCTTACCTGACACAACGAAAAAAAATTTACAACTCAAAATTCTAACAATATGTTAATTTGGCACTTTATATTTTCTAACTTTAACTTATTCAAGACTGCATTCAAAATCCCTTAAAGGGAGATTAATTTCAAGACGAAATATACAGCTGTCTTTTTCAATAACTAATAAAAAAGTTAAATGACAGAAAAGTCTTTATATCATGAAGCCAGCTGTTTTTGGTTCAACGAACTAATAAAGTTATCATATGTATAATTCCTATTTATTTTATTTATTATAGAACCAAATTATTAAATGTGTTTGCAATTACCTCATTTGAAATTAACCGTACACATTTTTGAATCCCTACTATAAACAGTGCACTTCATATTTATTTAGATAGCAAAACTTAAAAAAGCACGGAATTGAAAATGTATTGATGAGGCAAGTTTTGGAAAATATACTTCATTAGTCATCACTAGCAGATTAAATGATCATTATTATCATTCAGGAAGCAACAGGGAGGGAGGCAACAAGAAGCGACGCAACGTGACGTATAAATAGCCCCTCGGGGGCTAAGGGTGGGGTCCCGATAATCTACACGACGGAAGAACATTCTCCTTTTCGAAACTACAAAATCAGAGAAAATCTCCTCGTGGTATTGTGACTCTAACTACTCATATGGTCTGGGGATATTTTGTATCTATTGCCTAGCAACATACGGGTATGCTCTGCGACTTATTCCAGATGATTTTTTGTACTGGAAATAGAATGAATATTCTGTTTCTCTATTTGACTCATTCTTTTAAATGGTGTTTATTCATGTTTAAGGAGTATTGTCTTAAACTGAGCATTCACCTTTTTTGCCTCGTCATAATATGGTATTGCTAATTAATAAACAAATAATACTACTGGACTGATTTCAAAAATTCTTTAGCAGTTAGAAAGCTCCAATACGACGAAACTTATTTTGTATCCCCTAAATTAATGAAAATGAGTGAGGTTCAAAATATAATGAGAAACCCCGTACTTACTATATCTTGTTTTTAAACTATAAGAGCATTTGAGAAAACTTCAAACACACTACTAAAGTGCCGTGTTCAAAATTTTTCAACTAATTCACGTTACCTTTTTTATTTTGACGGTCTTTATACAACATAAATTATCATGTCTCCATAGCCGAATGTTATAGAAATTACGAATTGTAGGCATAGGCTAGAATCTTGGACATGGTGATACATCCTTTTGGGGACAGAAGCTTTTTGCTGTATCAGCTTTATTACAATAAAAAAAGGACTAAAAGAACACTGTCGCCTGAATAGGTACCCGAAAAATTTCAAAATGGTGGAGAAAGAAGAATGTAGATTTTTGCATGGAAGAAACATTCACATACTTGCGGATTGTACAGCAATGTAGCATCCTAGTACACAGCACCTAGAGACACCTACTTAATTAAACTAAAGCCTGAAGATATCCTAAAACTTCTCTGGTCTAAAAGAGTTAATAGTCACTGAGACTTTCCTTAGGATCTAAGTTGAAGAAAGGTCTTAGTAAATAACACCTCAATGTACTCGTGCATACCTAAATATTATAACTGAGAAATTAAATTTAATATTGTAATTTTTTTTGTAGGTAACCTTGTGACAGTAATAGCCCTAATGAGATGTCCAAAACTAAGGATCCATGCCACGACAGCGTTCGTCTTGTCCCTTTGCATCTCCGATTTAATTTTCTGTTTAGTCAATCTACCATTAACTGCAGCGAGATACATATATCAGGCATGGGTTTTCGGGGACGCTTTGTGTAAACTGTTTCCGGTCTTGTTTTATGGAAATGTTGCTGTTTCCGTGCTCAATATGGTAGCGATTACGCTAAATAGGTGAGTGAATTACATAATCTAATTGTTTATTTGATCAGTGATGCATGGATGAATTTTTGTTTTCATTCGGTTCAAATAATTTGTTAAGTGACTACAACAAATATAATTAGCTATTGTTCTGTACTGTTTAATATTATGAGCTTATGATGATATGATAAATGATATCATAATTATAAAGGATGGCCCGAAAGTGATCATTTACTTAGTCCCTCCACCATTTCAAATATTTGTGGGCGACCCACTTCTTTATTTCCATTCTTGTTATGGTTTTTGCAACGCCGCAGAAGGGTTCCGGCCCAACGAATGGCATTGATGAGCCTTGTTTGGCCATTTCATCTTCTTTTTTGTTGCCCTTATGATCCTCGTGCCCCGGTACCCAAGCTACCGTAACATTGCTACGCTCACCCAGTGTGTTTAGAGCCCGCACACAATCAGCATAGAATTGACCTCTACGAAGTTGAGTGCCTTTAGCGCTGTCAGGCTATTTGTAAAGATGGCAATTGAACGATATGTTCTCTTCTGCCTTTTAATTTCTTCCACACAGTGAATCGCCGTCATTTATGCCTGGAAAATTGTGACATTTCTTGATAGGCTTACTGGGAAGGCTATCCTTTCCTTTGCCCTACTATACCGGCTCCTACGCCGTCTAACGTCTTTGACCCGTCAGTATACCAAAAAACATCCGCATGTATGGGTACACCTTTTCTTAGTCTTCCCTGTTTGGTATATTTACTTTGAACTTATCGAAGCTATATCTCGTAGCTATTGCATCAATGGGCTGCCTCATTACATAGTCCGCTTTTAGTTCTTCGATTAGCTTCCAGTTGTCAGCACCTTGCGTTTGGCTTGTGCTGCTGACTATGCATTAATCTGTGCATTACAGATCTCGCTTCACCTTGTATGAATACGTGTAGAGGTGGCAGATTCATTAGGACTTCCATTGCAGCTGTAGGAGTAGTTTTTATGGCCCCTGTGACACACAGGCAGGCCAGCCTTTGTGTGTTATTCTTCAGCTCCTACTTGCTGCGTCTTTGTCCACCACACCACGGACCCATGAGTTATCATTGGTCTGACAACCTTTGTGTATAACCACAGAGTCATTTTTTGTTTGAATCCCCAGTTCTTACCGCACAGTCTTCTACACCTGCCCAAAGAAATGATAGCTTTCTGTGTGGTTTTCACTATGTGAGCTCATAGGCGTGCCCAATTCCTCAAAATATCAATCTATTGAAAACATTAATTTTGTAATTTTTAAATTTTAACGTTCTTTCAATGATACGAGGAAGAAGTTTCTTATTCTTAAAATGAATTGCGAGAAATTGTTGGGTGGCAATATGCAAAAGCAATTTTTCGGCGGGCACGGCTCTTTGTATTTTCATCAAAAGATTCCGATTTGATATTTGCCCCCCCCCTAATAAAAAAGTCTGCGCATGCCTATGTGTGAGCCTATGATCAAAAAATACCCATAGGTATTTTATTTCTTTGGCAAAGGGAATCTCTGTTTTTCCTATCACTGGTGGTTTTAGGCTTTGCAATGCTGTTCTTTTTGTAAAGTTGACAATCTTGTTTTCTGAGCGTTGACCGTCAGTCTCTCTTGTTTACAACAGTTATTTAGAGCTATCTGCATTCTTTCAGATATTACTCCAGCAAACACACCTTTGACCACAATTACTATGTCGTCGGCATATCTTAGACAATAAAAATCTTCCTTTGACAAAGTAGTGGTGAGAGAACTCCTCCCTGTGGGATTCCTCCATCTGCTCTTGCTTTGATGGTAGCTTGACTCAGAGTGGATATTACTATACTGTTCTCCAGGGTGGCCTTTATCCATCTGCATATCACAGCAGGTGTGCCCCGTCTACTCATAGCGTTTATCAGTTCATTGACTTTGAAATAAGCCTATTCAGATCATCCAACGCAGAGTCCGTAGATTTTCCAGGTTGGTATACGTATTGATGATTGCTTGGAGGGTTATCTTTTAGCATATTTGATAGTGCTGGTTATGTGTTTGTGTGTGCTTGCGATTTAATATTCAAGTATCTTTTGACGCTAGTAGTAATCGTCGCTACATATTGAAACAATAAGCTTACGTTTTATGTTGTTCAAATTGAAAAATGAATAGATAAATTATTTTTAACAATTAATGTTTCGAGTTAAGATAATAATATGTTTAGATTACTTTTTGCCCCAACAGCTTCCAAAATAAAAATTAATTAGTGAATAAAACAAAATAAGATAGTGTAACGTTTATTTAAATTTATATTTACAATTACTTAATTTATATTTACAGATTTATATGTACTGTCCTTATTTAATAATTTATATCATACACTAAACACACTAACTATAATTTATATGAAAGTCACTCAATAAACACTTTATCGATGCGCGATTGCTTTCCAGTATAAACACTAATTGTCCATCTGTATGTCTATATGACTGATATCTGTGTGCAGCGATGCTCGTCCATTTATACGCGCGTTGGGTATGATTCTAGAAAGCTCTCTATCGAAGACGCTGGATAGACCAGAGATAATATAACACAGAGGATAGACTAGAACAAGTGGGAGGGCGAGGGGTAGGTAGTCTCTGGATTGTTCTCGGCTAGTGGCTAGAGGAGTCAAGGGCAGGTAGACTCGATCATTCTGGGGAGTCATAATCGTCTCATACGGGAATTTCACTGGGGCACTCGCGTAACAATACTTTAAATTAAAACAAATGAAAAATAAATTCCGAAAAACAACTTGAATTTCTAAAACTAAAAAATTAATGAATTAAAGATCCAAATAGTCCTCCTTGTTGGCAACGACAGAATGTGAATGTCTGAACGTGTTAATTTTCAATAAAAATTAATATCTTGACAAATATAAATTTTAGATAATAGCGTATCCGCTATTCTATACAAAGTGACATTAAAAGTCATTGTAGAATCCGAAAAGTTATTAATATACAGGGTGTCCCACGACGAGTGAAAACTATCTGTATATGGCAAAGTACTTATAGTAAAATCATGAAAATTTCTACGTTTGGGTTTTCGGATACGATCTTTTCAACTAAAATATTTTCAAAGATGGCCTGTAATGTAACTTTGTTATTTTAAATGGAACACCCTGTATATTAATACATTTTTAAAATCTACATAATATTTTAGTATACTTTTGCCTAAAAACTTTTTTCGAAAAATACACACTTTTTGATTTATTGATTTTTTTGTAGAAAATTTGACCGTTGAAGACCCTTATAAATTATTTTTTTACGTGGAGACCCTTGAAGATATGAAAATGGTTTCTGTTCGGTTACCTTAAGCAAGGTCAAACGTAATCGAATCTAAGTTGAAAAATTTTCCATTTTATACAGGGTTTGAATAAAAAGTGTTTAAAGTTTAACTTCATAAATATCAAATTTCTTCATTTTTTTAAATACAACCACCCTATTTTTTCTATTTTAATGCATTCAGGAGAAAAAAATAAGGCAAGTTCATATATACTTTCCTATACCTAAACCTTACCGTTATCCAGATATTAAATGTTTTCTGTAAATTTTTAGAGATGCAGGTGTGGTCTAAATTTTGATACAAGCACTAAGAAATAAAAAAGTCTTTTTCTTCATCTGTCTCTAAAAAAAATCAAAAATCAAATTGTTTTTATTAATCCTATTCCAACTTTTAGTCGTTTCAGAGATATTTGAGGTTTTAAATTATTATATTTTTCAACAAGTTTAAAATTTTCATGTATACTTTTAGTAGGCTTTGTAATAAATGACACTTATTTAACTGACATTAGTTAACATCTATAGAAGATTGTGAGCTAAGAGTTCGAAATTCCTTCAATTCCCTTTCTGAGATGATGATATAAGCCGTGCGACGAATGAAGGTACACTGAGAAGGGTTGAAAAATGCATTGAAGTTCAAGGGAGCAATTTTGAACATTTACTTTAAAACATCAGACTATTTTTCTTTGGCTTTTAATTTTCCATCAAATTTTGTAGCATATCTTATTATTCTCACAAATGGTTTAACTCGATTAACTTTTGCTTAAAATGAACCGAATAGCTTCAAATTGTTAAGTTTTTGTTGTTCTTTTAACAATGTGCGATTTCGATCGCGGTCAATCTGGATATCTTACTGCAAATAAGCACATGCTCTTGTAAAAACTTTGTCATATTTACCATGTATTAAAAGTGAATTCACATAATAATTTTTATTTCTTAGTGCTTTTATCAAAATTTAGACCACACTTGCATCTCTAAAAATTTACAGAAAACATTTAATATCTGGATTCTGGATAACGGTAAGGTTTAGGTATAGGAAAGTATACATGAACTTGCCTTATTTTTTCTCCTGAATGCATTAAAATAGAAAAAACAGGGTGGTTCTATTTAAAAAAATGAAGAAATTTGATATTTATGAAGTTAAACTTTGAACACTTTTTATACACACCCTGTATAAAATGAAAAAATTTTCAACATAGATTCGAATACGTTTGACCTTGCTTAAGGCAACCGAAGAGAAACCATTTTCATATCTTCAAGGGTCCCCTCGTAAAAAAATAATTTATAAGGTTCTTCAACGGTCAAATTTTCTACAAAAAAATCAATACCTCAAAAAGTGTGCATTTTTCGAAAAAAGTTTTCAGACAAAAGTATACTAAAATATTACGTAAATTTCAAAAATGTATTAATATACAGGGTGTTCCATTTAAAATGACAAAGTTACAGTAGGTAGGTAGAACCGGAAGTCGGCCATCTTTGAAAATATTTTAGTTGAAAAGATCGTATCCGAAAACCCAAACGTAGAAATTTTCATGATTTTACTATAAGTATTTTGCCATATACAGATAGTTTTCACTCGTCGTGGGACACCCTGTATAGAGCGTTACATTTAATATAACAAAGTAAACCCGAATTTGTCAAAATATTTTCCATAAATTCTCCATAACTTGTATTCCAATTTATGTAAAAATCGAGTAGTGTCCAATACATAAAGATGGTATAAACTTGTCGTGAAACGGCCTGTATAGACCTCGGCTCTTCATCTCCTATAATGAAGCTAATAGGCAAACGACCAGTCAACAATGATGCTTCATATGAAGAAACATTTAGTTACAATAACACAGCGATAACTAAAACATAAATTGATAGTAGAAAGACATTATTAAAAATTAGCTTTTATTTCAATTCTCTAAAAACAAGAGAATAAAAATCAATCTATTACATTACACAATTTATATACACTGTGTCCACTCAAGTTCGCACCATATGGATAATTTTCCAATTATCAATTTTAGGAAACAAATTTATTCCTCATAAAAAGTTCTGCATGTTCTAAAACCTGATGATATACAATTATCAGATATCAATTTTTTTAGTATTATACGGTACTTTACCCTATACGGTACTTTACTCAAGGGTAAAGTACCTTTGAATTTGACAATATCGAAAAATGTTATTAAAAAATTGATCAGGATTGAAAATTACGTTCAAATATATGATTATATCCATTTATAAAATGTATTTTTAGATACAATGACAATGCAAATTTTGCTGTAGTTTCGTGTAGTCTAGGATGCGCTTACAAAACTAATGAATGTTTGAGAGCTACAAATGTTTGACAGTAACTGTCAGAACGCGTTAGAATCTTACGCAAATACGGTAGCGTTATTAAGAAAATATGGACACTATTAAACAAGCACAAAACCCATTATTTATGTAAATGGATAGAATTGCATATTTGAACGAAGTTTCCAATTCTAATCAACTTTTTTCAATAACCTTTTTGGATATTGTCAAATTTAAAGGTACTTTACTCTTAAGTAGAATTAATATTTTGTTACGAAATCTCTTATAATACTAAAAAAATTGATATTTGATGAATTCATTTTAGGTTTTGGAACATGCAAAACATTTTATGAAGAATATGTTTTTTTCCTAAAATTGGTAATAAGAAAGTTTCCCATATGGTGCGAACACAGTGTATATTTTTTTAAGAGAATTTTCTTTCCATCTGTCGGCATTCAGCAACTGGTTATGCATTTTTATTGATATGATGTGCATAACATGTCCACTGAAACGTCCGATTTTCATAATCAATCATCTTCAAATATTAGGTTCATAATGATCCAAAAGCTTTACAGGAGATATACTTATTTTATAAAATACATACACTGTCATTCACTACTTTACTCCGTTTGTCATGTTTAAATTCATGTTACATTTATTTTGTTTATTCCACAATGTGTTTCATAAGTTTTATATTGATGTATTCTGCTTTCGATTATTTATTCAGTATACAAAATAAGGTTGTTTATTTGACTTACAAAATGGGCCCTTGTATTTATACAACTTAGTTAAATCGATTCAAGTATTTCTATTTCTCTGCTATTTTTAACAAATATTCAAATAATAAAATAACAGGAAGTTGTCTTGATTTTTCCCGTATTTAGTGATAGGGTAAATCTAGAATCTCAAAATGTTGAGAAAATATGAAATACCGGGTGTACCAAATTATCGTATACATACAATATCTCGCTTATATGACAAGATAATTTAAAAATTAAAAAACTGTTTTGAATGGTATTAAAGTCCCCTCATAATGACTTATGAAAAAAGTTGATTGAATTTGACAGGCTTGTGCACCCACCTATCACTTTTTATTTTAAAATGGTATCCACTGTATATTGTCATTAAAAATTGCGTGTTATTCTATCAGGAATAGAACGATACAACATACTTGTACTTATTTTTTAGTATTAACAACAAAAAATTATTTTTGAATAATCTTGTCAAATAAGCGAAATATTGAATGTATACGATAACTTGGGACACCCGGTATATGTACCAAGTGACAAAAATTATTTTACTTTAATTATATATTCACAAGATGACAGACTATGACTGACGTGCCATTGGAAAATCAAATGACACAAAACTACAAAATTATCACGGAATATTAAATATAAATTACAAAAGATACACTTGATGTGACGTTTAAGAAACAAAAGAACAACGAGATGTGAGTTTTCGCAGTTAAAACTAGTGACGTTCTGAGAATGTCAAACCCATATCAAAGATTACAGTGTAATCTTTGCCCATATTTAGATGCGGTTTCAGTGACTGAAGTAGAATAACACAGTTAAAGGTAATTGTTTTTCTTATAAATCATGAATTTCAAATATATGTAAGATATAATCTTCTATTTGTGTTTTTTCGACAACTTGTCCTAAAACAGATGAGTGTCGCTCATTGAAAATTGTACAGACAGTGGTAACACGTTCGTTATTTTTTAAATAAAATTGAACAATTTCTATTCATTCTTTTAAATGATTTGTTACACATAGTATCTTCCCTATGGAAGGATGGACGTACGGCAGCAGAGGATATGATCGAAAGATGCCCACTTGAAATAAAACTGTTTTTGCATTTTCTCAAAAAAAAATGATCTTGAATATGTTGAATCTGAATAAAAAAATATGGGGATATTTTTTCACCGAAGCAATAAAAAAATTTACTATTATTATTTTAGAGCGATGGTAATAAATGGTTAAATATGTCCGCCTGATAAGAAAGTATTTTTTTACGCCTATGGAACTCCAATCTTTAATTAAACTTATTACAATAATCTCAATCAATTTAATTTAAAAAATGCACCAATAATTACAGCTGTTGTTTCTGAACCCTGTTTCTGAACACAACTACTGTGAATTATAATTTATTTAGTTCATCAGTGTTTTTGTTATATTGTTTTTTCAGTGTCACAGCTCCAAATAAATCATATTCAATACACTTCTATAACTCGCCTAATTGTTCTCCTCCAAATGATTCCTACAAAATACTTGAGATATGTAACTAATGAAGAAGGCCACTGTAATTAACAAGTTCAGAAGTCAAGTGTCAGGTCAACGATGATATTATCAATGTAATGAAATACTGACTATTTATTATTAGTTAGTCATCACTTGTAGGCTGCTAATATTTTTGGCAGATATAAATTGTATGGAGGCGTTAATAATGAATATGATTTTTTATTTGCAGTCCATTTTGATATGTGCAAGAGTTGGGGACTTAATTGCATAAATTGTTTTCTTTCCAGTATGGTCCGAGTTCTTTTATTAATAGTTAGAGAGATCACTACATAAAAGAGTATGGATAAGGTACACGACATTTGGTAGGATCATTTGGTAGCTTAGTATAATAATAATAATAATAATAATAATATAATAATATTATTCACCATACAAGTTACATGAAACACGAGTGTGTGAATAATAGAACTGTTAGGCCAAGTAGCCAATTCTTCCACAGTTTCCTCGAAAACACAGAAAACACCTGTAAAGCGTAGAAAAAGTCGGCGTTATCGGTGAACGCGAAAGTAGTAATAAACAATGTTTAAAATTACTTAAGAACTGAAAATCCTGAAACTGAATCTGAAAAATTACAATTAGTACCTATCATAACATTGTATTATTTAGAATTCGATCCATATTTTAACGATCAACATTTCAAACCACACTTATTTAATAGGATTTCTACGTATTTTCATAATTAAAAACTTACGCAATACAACAAAAAATATTAAAATATATACCTACCAACCCCTAATATTGTTCCTAAACCTACGCCTATTATACCACTATATAGAAAGTAATAAGATATGATAAGACTCGGTCATTGTTATCTTTCTACAATATTCGTCGGCACAAACACCGAGTTGATTATTATTCGGTGGCATAAATAAAGTTCAGGTAGTGTAAAATTACATATTTTGTTTGGTCCACTTGTGCTGAGCAAGTCCCATAAAATTTTGATTTATTACTTAGCACCGATTGCGATAATCAAAATGAGTTGCATGCTCGTTCAATAATGTATTTTGTGAAGGCATTTTTAATGAATAAATAATTCATAACCTAAATAAGAACAAACTAGTCATGGTCACTTTTTTAAAAAGCAGCTGTAATTCAGAGGTTAAGCTTGAATGTTCCTGAGGTGCAGAAGGATTTTTATGGAAAATATCAATAGGTATAGTATTATTCTTTATATTTGAAATCTTCTGTTCTCTTTATTCTTGTTAAACTGGCACTGGACAGATTTTTTCAGTGGCATTTTACCCTAGAAGTGTTTTTAATTAAAATTTGCGTTCTTATTAATATAATTGTTTATAGTACTTACTTAGAACCGTTTTACACGAACGAGAATTATTGCGAAATTTACTCTGAACATTTTCATAAGAATAAGTTTCGCTGTTTTACACGTCAAAGAATTATTGCCAAAATTTTCGGAGTAAAAATAATAAAAATATTGACATGTTCTATATTTTTAGAAAGTGCGTGAGAATCGACGCAGAAGCCAAAAATAGAATAAAAACAATAATGGCGTCAATGTCTCATTATTTGTTGTCGTTTTCTTTATTAAGGAAAGCCAAAACCTTGGCATAAATGCAAATCTCAATTAATAAAATAAATAATCAATCAAATAAACGGTTCCAATACAGCTGATTATTCAGAAATTTCAATATGTAAATCGTAACCATGACAACTCATCCCAAAAACAATCTCACTGCGCAGTCGTATATGGCATAAATTCTTGTGCAATTTATAGTGGTAAAAATATTATGTGTAAAACAGTCAAGCAGTGAAATGTTTTCAAAATTCTTATGAAAATTACCAGAGTAATTTTCAGAGTAAATTTCGCAATAATTCTCGTACGTGTAAAACGGCTCTTAGTCAGTATTCCAGTATGTTTATTATTAACAAAATATTTCTTTTCGCAAAAGGAACACAATTTAACAATATTGCTGATTTTATAAATGAATAACTACAATGATCAACAAAAACTGAAGCGCCATGAGAAACCATTTTTACAAGTCTACTGTAAAGATAAAAATAAATGTACGGCCACATTTTTTATCTGTAACGTATGAAATAAAAAATTTTTTAAAAAAACCTCAAAGAGGTCAGTTTTTATTAGCATTTTCTTAGATTAAAAAGGGACAGTGACAGTCGGTCTTGATTGATTTAGAATAGAAAGCGAAAAGTAAAATGTAAATAAAGCCACGTGCAGCACTAAAATACTGCCCGTGGCGCCTCTTTCGCTACGCCCTCATTACGGTACCTACTGCCTGTAACCTGTAAGTACTGATTCCGCTGAAAAAAGTTTTTCCAACTAATTAAAAACTGTTTATGAAATACTATGGGTCTAGAAAGACTTTCAGCTTTGTCAGCTTTATCTTCTGAAGCAAATATAGATAAATTACGAACTAGTCATTAAGAAGTTCAGTAAAACCAAAAGTAAAAAATCTCCATTTTCCCATTATTTCTTTTTAATTTTTGTTTAATGTTCAAAAGTATACGTAAAAATTCAGGTTTGATTCTTAATGAATAAAAAACTGTGATTTTTTATTTCATAGTTCCTTCTTCTTGGACCATCATGGGCTGCAAAATGTACATACCCACATCACCTAATAATAAACTATTCGGTGCCTGCACGCTTAGGTCTCGCGCCGCCACATAGGAGGAATATGGCTGAATATTCATATTATATTATGTGTTAGTTTCTCTATTTACTATATAATTCTAAATGAAACAACTTGTATAACAGAAAAATATTGGTTTTATTCATAATGCATTTCCTTCTTACATATTTGAACTTTCGCCTTTCTTTCTGTTGACTATGACGTTTGCACGGGAATACTTTTCTACTTCACTACTTGTGTATAAATACGTACGTGAACGAGAATGTTTGTTTTCGGTTCATCAATAGGTTCCGGGAATATAAGGCATCTGTTGTTTTATCTATAACCTCGGCTTTTAATAAAGGTTTTTATGTGTTGTAAGAAAGAAAGGCAGAAGGCCGATGGCCTGAAATCAGGGGTGTCGCTGAAAATTTTCTTTGTACAGAGATATTATGAAAATGATCAGTTTTCTTGATTGAGTAAGTGCTTAAACTAGTAATGTGGAAATAATTGCATTGTTTATTTATCAAATATATGTGAATTTATTGTATCGGTTATACTCACAACAGGTTTAGTTTAAAAAAAATTAATACACAAAAAATATACGAACAAACTTCTGTATTTATTTGCATAATTTGTTAAATACAAAACAAGAATTTATATGCAAATTTTCTGTGTGACTAACACCAATATACCTCTACTTATTAAATAACAAGGAGACTATCAATAATATGAATTCAATTAAATATACCTATTTCCCCATTGCCACTGAAACCGTCATTTCAGCATCTCTCAACATTTTTTGACACGTCAAAACCTGGTGGTATGTCCGACTGATCGTGCCTTCGTTGTGTCAGAAAACTTATGCTTCTATTGCTACAGTTGTGTGAACATACAGAATATTTGAGACCGGTTAAATGGATGGCAATTGAAAAATCAATCGTAGGAACAAAATTTCAGAATACCCTGTACAATTATTGACGCCACTTTCACGATAAACCATAAACAAATTACAGCTAGAAGCCCTATATAATCAAAGACTAACTTTGTGCCTTCAACAAAAAGGAAGCAATTTCATCTCCTGTTTGTTTAGAATTTCATTTCCCGAAATGATGGCGGGCTCAAATAACTCTTTTGGTCTATGACAAAAAACAAGGAACATTTTTTATTGAATAATTTAAACGTTTAGTTTATGAGGTTATCTCTAAGTTGATAAAAAAATTGAAATTAAAGAAAAAACAAAAAATTTCTTAAATAGAACCCTACTAAGTGTATGGACAAGGTGATTTATTTTTTTCCAATTGCTGAAAATTCGTAGTCTACTTTTAACATTGGCTTGTTAATTAAGTGTTGGTTTCTAAAAAGAGCTGGTTTTTACACTGAACTATAAGTATCTTATTATTGTACATACTGTACATAATTATAATACTATAATTTTGGTGAGTATTTTTAATTACCTAACAAATAGGGATGACCCAAAAGCCGCCCGATAAAAATGTAAGTCAAAATCAGTCATCATACGATTTCGATAATACATAATTATAAAAATACTGACAAGGGGCCGTATATCTTTTATCCTAGCAGTGGTGGAATTTTAAGGTTCCCTAAGACCGAGATGATAAAACGCCTTGTTGAAAATACTTGTCCTATCCAGACATGTGATTTTATTAACAAAATAATTGAGCAGCCAACGAATTACAAGATATTTTCAAAATAAATTTCCATTCACATTTTGTTTGGACATATATTTTCAACAATTTTCTCCGAATGTTTTAGATGCATTGCTGTTTCATAAACTAGTTCCTGTTACATATTCTACCCATAAGTAGTTTGGTACAAAACTTTTTTTAATTAATTATTAAAAAGTGATCTTGCAGACTGCATGAAAACATTAAATGTTGTTTTAAATGGGACACCCTGTATATTTTGACGTTTTTCGTTTCCTGATATTTTCAATGGTTGGAGCTACAGTGCATATAAACCATTTATGGAAGATTATCAGGTGAAACACCAAAAAAAACTTGAACAATTGAAATTTAACATTTTATTATAAGGATACTGACGTGTTACTTTTTTAACTATCAAAATAGGGTACACGCATATTTCATATTTTGCTTAGATATTAATTTGTAATTGTAAAGTTGCCATGATATCAAAAATAACTAATAATAGGAAATAAACCAGTTTCCATTTCAAATTACTTCCAAATTTTGAAATAAAATTCAAATTTTAATGCACTTTCCGACCAACACCCGAGGATTTCCGAACGCTACCGATAATACGTGTGATGTCACACTTTTACTTTTGCCATGGCCGGTAATGCATAGGTTTGGGTAAATTATCCCTCAGTATATAGCTCAAAAAAAGGAAGAAGAAGAAGAATGCATAGGTTATGTGTAGTTTTGTGTTAATTATTGTATTTTAATTAAGTAACTATTCGACGTAAAAATATCATTTATATGTTTGTTTGAGACCATTAAGTGAATGTGTGTGCTTTTTTAATTTCTAAAAGTCAACGTAAAGTGGAAATTGTTCATAAATATTCGATATTTCCGATTAAGAATGTAAACGAGTACGAGTAAAAGACGTAAAACGCGTTTTGAAAGACTTTCAAATTTTATGATTTTTAAAGTCGTTTTAAAAATAAAGTTGATATTTTTTTGAAAAAATAAGCATGCAAGGTGTTAGGAGACCTGATAAAACGTCGATTCCCACCAATAGCAAAATTTATGCCTTTACCCTATTAATAAATTAATAAACAATGAAACCAGAATAAAAAAATAAAGACAATAAACTTATGAAACAACAAGAAACATTGTAATAACTAATCTACCTATAGGTAAAAATTAGAATGTAATAATTATATTAAATGTTCAAAACTCTCTCCGTTTTCATCGTTTAAAAAGTTTTTAATAATCTCCAACCAATTCAGCATTACCAAAAATAAAATCAGTCGACTAAAAACAAAGTAGGCAAAGTTAGCTGATTATTCGAGAGTAGGGAAGATTCATGACAAAATATTAATGCCGCATTTAGAAAAATAAAGCCAGTGCACATTCCCAATTGTGTAAGATCAGTAAGAAAAAGTTTTCAATTATTATTACAACAAAACGGAGGACATCTTTAACAATTAATGTAATTTTTACATTCTAATAAAATTGGTCATAGGTAAATTATTAGTTGTTACAATGTTTCTTGTTATTTCATAAGTTTGTTTTTATATTTTTTGAATCTGGTTTTATTTTTTATTAATTATAATCTCGATAAATAAAATTGTCACACATCAGTATCCTTATAATAAAATGTTTAATTTCGTTACTGAGTGTTCAATTTTTTAAGGGTGTTGCACTGTAGCTCCTACCATTGAAAACAGATATATAATATGTCATATCAGGTGAATGATAATTAAAAAATGAAACGAAAAACGTCAAAATATACAGGGTATACCATTTAAAACAACATAAGTTTGCATTATATTTTGTTAGTGAGACCGTAACCGTAACCGTAATTGATAATTGGTAATAATATTAAAATGAAACCATACAAAAATTACGTAATAAAACACATTTATTGTACGCCATTTAATAAATGTTAGATGGTGTACTCTGTGGTATTACCAACGCTTTATCAATCTGCTCCGTAGTTCGCTTTTTTAACATTTCCGAAAACTCTGTATTAATATGCGCGCCACCTACCACCACCTTGCGAAGTATTGCGAAATTTTGCAAGGACTTGGGCGTTAGAAATGCCCTGTCACCTTTGGTCACACACAAGTAAAGTTTAATTTTTGTGTAAGTGATCTCTGGTTTAATTTTTCTTGATTCTTATATTTCATTATATTATAATTATAAATATATGTACCACACGTACAAGCGCATTATTTTAAAACTTAGGTACTTACTCCGAATAAAATCATTTTATTTTTGCAGATACGTCCTTATATCCTGCCAACAATACTACAATAGATTGTATTCCAAGCTATCCATATGGATTCAACTACTGTTTATTTGGGGCATCGCTTTTCTTCTTATGGTAAGGAACATTATTTGTATTCTTATTTAAACACAACCGTTGCTCATCAACATCGTCAGATTCTCATATTTTTTATATTCCCATATTTTATTCCGTAGGGTGGAACAAATAGTTCACTTTGATAAATTAATCTCCTATTTATTAATATGATTTTCGTTTCCTCAAATTTTTTAGAAGTGTGCACTTTTACATAATCCACTTAATTTATAAACATAGTCTCGCCATATTGGAATAGTGGTGTAGAATAGTTGAAGATATTTAATTCCATAAATAATTGTAAAATGTAAAATCATTAACACATCACCAAATTAATATTTTGTCAGTTTACATGGCCGACTATGTAAGTGGCGGACAGTTTTATACCTCAAATAAACCTGCCTAAAAATCTATACTGTACCTTATCGATTTTTCGCCTTGTATATATCCGGAAACTAACAGAATCTTAGCCATTTGGTGATATGTTAATGCTTTTACCATCAATTATGAACTCAAGTGTCGTGATCACTGATGTCGTGTACCTTACAGTAAGTGAGCCAGCTGCATTTTTGGGTACTCATTTTTGTTGGTACAACCAGAGATTGGGTACAACCAGTACAGCTAGTTTTCGTCATAGATAACATAATACGTTTTCGTTTGTTGGGCTAGGTCTAGTAGTAAACGGATCTTCAGTCGGTGCAGGTGTTCAAGGCCGATCCACGTTGAATTTAATTTATTTACATCAATGTATACATTTGAAACTGACTTGTACAAAAGCTTATAATGTTGTTATATGTTCAAGAAATTGTTCAGCATATGTTTTGTAGATACTAATAGGTCTATTCTGTGCAGGTCTGTAAGATAATCTGTAACTATACCATAGAGAAATATAACTATACAGTACAGAACTTTCGTTATCTACAGATTCGTAAGCTCTTACGAAAAACACAGAATCGACCCATAAGTCTTTTTCTGGATTTGAATGTGAAAAATAGCTATCTGTGGATCAGGGAAAGTAGTACCATAGAGTAATATAAAATAATGAGAGTTGTCAATCCTGCAGTAACAGTTGGCATCATGTTGATCGAAGCGCACCCCGAAGGGGTGTTGGAACTAATTTTTGAAGGCGGGATATTTAAACTGGTTAGTTTGGATTGTGGGTTAGGTTAATTATTTCATTACAAAAAATAAAATTGTATTTCATTTTTTCTAATGAAATGATTATAATTAATAAACAATTTCAGGACACATAATTTAGATAAATGAGGAATCAACACAAATTTAAATTTTTTATTAAACTGCACATAATAACATGACAAATAATCTACATCTATATTATCAATTTATGAAACATCTATATATTATTAATCTCAAAAAACATACATTTACTACTTACCTACATTATATTTAGGAAAGTTAATCCAATATCACATCAAATTGCACATTATTTCAAAATTGATCACAAAAACTGCAAAAATTTCAATTAAAAAGAGTTAGAAAGTAGATTCTCTAGACAGGAACTTACAGGTCTGAAACAAAATAAATAAAATGCAGTATCTTAAGTTACAAATAAAAAAGAATTATTTTTGTTTACCAAGTTCTCTTGCAAAGGTAAAACAAATCTAATAAGTATTTTGCATAATGGACCTGTAAATGCATTATTATGAAAATGATCTCTACACAACCTTTGATCCTTGGATTTAGAAGGAAATCCTAAAAGTATGAACCACTGTTTACCTTGATTAATATCAGATGGAAGTTTGAAAAATGTTTTCTTTTTACTACGAAGTGGCCAAAAATATTCACTGTCACAATTTTTTGCAATACATTTATGACGAGCCATATCTGGTGATGATATTTTGAAGGTTCACTTACTTTTATTTCCTTTATTAGAACTAAAATCCTGAATAAATCTATAAGTAAAATAATCCTACTCACCATTTTGTTGACACTTTCACTTTGACTTTGACAAGCATAAGCTAGATTCACTCCAGCCAATGTATGATTGATTTTGTATACTTTCATTTTTAATCACTTAAAAGTTGATATACTAGGATATTTCATAATATTTATCGACATTGAAGGATAAATATTGCAGTATAATGCAATTTATAATATTTTAAACTATTTTATTCCATTTCCCTTATGTAAAAAGTCTTGTAGTTCCCGCGACCGTAGCGACTCGATGCGCGGGTGTGTTGCGCAGAAACGTTATGCCGTATACCACCTATGCCTCAATCTGTCTCTTTTTTATTTTGTCCATGACTATGAGTAGTACTTTGCCAGTCGAGACAGAAAGCAATCTGTCGAGACTACCAAAAGACTTTCTGCTCGAAATATACACAAAATAATAATATGTAATTTGTAAAATATGTAACATCGATGCTAAACAGATGCAGGTTGCATACTACAGCTATTTTCCTCAGTTACTTATCATTGCGCGTCCCTTCCAGCTGATATATAAAGTTCAAATGGTTCACAAAGAATCTTCAATATGAAGGCCTGCACACAGGTTTTGAATAAAAGAATTGATATCTCGATAAGTTTAAATTTCAGATATGGTATTCTACACAAAGTGATAGTAAAATTTAATGTAGAATCCGAATAGTTCATTATATGCAGGGTGTTTTCTTTTTCTAAAATAACAAAGCTTTTGTTCACTTCCAGTATTACTGGAAGTGACAAGTGTATGTCAGAATAATTTCCTTAAATATCGTGTGAGTAGTCTGCAATATATAGATAGTGTGAGCTCATTGTGAAACTGTGTGGAATTGACTTGAAAAATAACATTTCTTTTCACATTCAATGCAAGAACTAGATATACAGAAATTAGTGCTCAACAAGTGCAGCTGGCTACTATTATCGATACTGTTTTGCCAGTTATTGAACACGCCAGCTTACAATGGTTTAAGCGAATGGGATATTTTCTATCATTTACTATGTACGTGATACAAAATTACCATTTCATAACCCTTTTTGATTAAGCATTTAGACACATTTTGTTAAACGAAAATAACTTTGATATTTTATAAATACGTTAATCCTTTATTTTTCGAAATTTAAATTCTAATGACTGAATAACAGTAATGAAATGGTGACATGCCAAAAGTTCCTAGAATTAACTGTCACTCTTGTCAGAAAAAAACACTTTTTTTTTGCCACACTGACCTTAGGCTGAACTCCTCTATTATTAACCATTGAATTTTTTCCATTGCAGATGCCTCCACTGGTAGGAATTTGGGGACAGTTGGGCTTAAATCCTTCCACGTTTTCCTGTACCATATTGAGTAAAGATGGAAACTCTCCAAAAAAAGCTATATTCTTGGTTGGTTTCATTCTACCTTGTGTTGTAATAATTCTTGCTTATTCATGTATATACTATAGCGTTAGGAAATCGAGAAAAAAACTGAAATCGCATCGGTGAGTATAGTATATTATATATAAGTAAGTATGTAACAGTAAGCCGAATAAACCCTGGAATTAGAACGGTTGTTTCTTTACATTAGCGGAAGTGTGGTAGTAGGCCCTTGCAGGGAAGTATTAATTTTTATATGTGACACGCGCACTAGTGGGTATGCGATAAGCCTGATCACCGAATAATGATCATTATTCGGTGGTCTGGTGCAGGAAAATGTAAGGGCTGACTACGAGCTTTTCTGAATTTATCGCTAAGATAAGATATAGTTAAGATATTTTGAAACCGCATAGATTTTGAAGAAATTTAATTTAAGAATAGTGAATGGTTTACATAAATGGTATACACAATAATTCTTATCTCTGAGTCTTTTTATAGTAATTCATGACATAGGGATCAACTAATCTGTCTATGTTTTCGGATAAGGTGCGTCCAGACCGGGCGTGCCGAATTGCGCAAAACGTTTTGCAATAAGAGCTTTCCTTTAATCCAGAATAATTAGAGATGGGTCTTTGATATAGTCCAAGAATATATATCCTTAGATAAGTAACTAAAAATTAATTCTGAATAATATTTCAACAGGATTACAACACAAGCTACTCCACATTTTGCTGTAGCGATTAGTCTTGAAACGAAAGATTAACTAGAATTTCATGCCCCGGAGCAGCTCCGTGCGACTCCAGTGCAAGTTGCACGTGTTCCATTCAATGAAGGCTTGATGCTCCTAAGCTGCATCGGACTGCCTTTCCCTTTCCCCTTATGCGCTACCTACCGAGGTAGGGTTTCGAGCTCTTTTTTCCTTTTAGGTTATGCTAAAGAAAAAAAAACAACATGTCTGAGAATGTTAATTGCAAACGCAATAGTAGTAGTAATAATAATAACATTTGCGAATTATCACTACAGGACTACCTAGTATTTACTGTAAATATTTTACAACTATTTAAACTTTCACTTTACCTATATGAAAATAAAAGTTGGGTTATATGTTGTGAGCAATGAAATGTCAAAATTACTGACATAATGCATTCCCTACTCTTATTTCATGTTCCATTCAAGTTCTAATTTCTTCCATTTTTACCATATTGTAGGTATAATATAAAATTATGTTATGGCTCGTTAGCCATATACAGCCCGGAATTTGGTTGTTTTTTGTACTGAATCCAAATACTACTTTTTGTACCATTCTTCTTTCATATTTTGTCTATCACATATCACCAGATCAATTACTTCGCCACCAATAAAAATCAGTAGGTACGCGATATCCATCAAGGAAGAAACTGTCCGGCGACAGTAAAGGATAAAATGTTTTTTTTGATAATTTTTTTCCTAAATCTTTAGTTAGTCGCGTGAAATAAAATTACGTAGCTGGTCGCGTGAAGTCTTTATGACCCTGGATTTTTTTAGGTATTAACAAGTCTAATTATTTTTTTTTATAAAACAGTACGGCTAAGTAAAAACAAATGAAACACATCTATAGAATACAAAATTATCATATTTATCACAAGTTAATCACAGTCAGTACATAAAATTGACATGATGTGAGTTTTGCAAATAAAATTAGAGCAGTTATTGTATTATATAATAGCTAACACGACACTGGACACTGGTATGTCCGTAAGACGTGGAGCTAGGAAAGTATAATGGAGGAGAGCGCCAAAAAATGCTTAGTTTTGAAATTATCGACTTTTGAACGAAGCGAATTACTAAAGGTTAATTATCATGTCACAATATTTTTTATCAGATTATTTGAAACTTCTTTTTGGCAAGGCCATGCTGGATCCTTATAAGTAGCAAAGCAAAATAATTGATCTGATGATGTGTGGTAGACAACGTGGAAGAAAAATGGTATCTACAAAAAGTGGTATTTAGTTTAATTTCTTATGTGACAAACTTATAAATTTAGATGCTGAATGGGAGACGACCCAGCACTGTGGTGGAACGCATTTGATGCGATAATTACAGTCAAGCTGTGTCGGACATGGTTAGTACTCGGATGGGTGACCGTGCCAGGGAAAACCATCGTATAGGGCCCGGCAGCGAAGTAGCATATCACAGCTCGCAGGCATTATATCAATGAGCACGAGGTATAAATGTAGATATGCCATCTTTCAGAGGAGACGTAAAACCGAGATCCCGAGTCCATGGATGTTGGGCTCGTTAAAAAACGCTACCACTTATGGGTTCGACAAAATTTCCGGTTAGGGGTAGAGTGCTCCTGGCGTCGGTGATTAGCCTAAGTCGCAGAAATAGGCTGACGTTAAATAACCGAATAAAAAAAGATGATGAATATCGCAAGATCCACGGTTTTTGTTGTTAAGAATGTGGCAAACAGTTTTTTTTTGCTTACTTACTCACTAATTGAAGGAAAAAAATTCTACAGCTCATTCTTTTTTTCAGGCCAATCACAGAAAAAAGAAGCTCCCGCCGAGAACGAGATGACAGCCGCCTAACAAAACTCATGGCTATTATATTCCTCTGCTTCCTGATATGTTTCTTGCCACTGATGTTAGTGAACGTTCTGGATGATGTAGACATAATGTTTCCAACAATCCACGTTTTGGCGTCTATAGCCACTTGGGCTTCTAGTGTAATAAATCCTTTCATTTACGCGGCTAGCAACAGACAATATCGTTCCGCTTATTCGAAATTATTTAGAATAGTCAAATCTAGTGTAGTTTTTTCTGATTCCAAACATAATTCTAATTTAAAACCTGATAAAAATTCGGTTACCTATAAACCTAGTGGTAGCGTCACACATTCCTGAACTGCAGAAATTGTAAATATTTAAGACTGACGAAAAATGCATCCCTTTTAGTTTCAATAATAAGATGCCAATAATAGACTGGTATTATGCCTTTTCAAATTCATAGAAATGTGAAATTATTGTGTAGGAATTAGAATTCCTTTCATAAAAAAGTCTCTTGATTAGATTTTTCCTTTGTACTTGTGAGAGCCATAATCATTATAATTACCTTATAACGTATCAGTGAAATCATGTATTTTTAACTTATCTCAAATGTGGTTTTTATTTTAATGTTATACTGATGCCAAAATGTGATACAATTAACAAATAACCACAGAAATAGCATAGTTAGCAATATTCGCGATTATACTTTCCTTAATATGAATAAAAATAAAGGCAATTATAATTGTACTTCCTGAAATAATAATATGAAGTTGTCATTGAACTAACACCGAAATAAAAAGTTTCTCAGAGGATAAGATCATTTATACAATTTTATTGATATTTTTTAAAATAACTGAAGTTTTTGACTATCGGGAATATATAAAATGAGAAACTGATTGTTTTATATTCAACCGACTGGCTTTCGAGCTTCCTAATACTTTTAAAACATAAATTTAGCTGCCTGTAACATTGAAGATCAATCAACTTATAAGTACTCAATATTATTATTGTCATAGTCTCAACTATAATGATTCCGAAAGTATTAATCTCTTTTTTATTTTTAATAATTTGAAGCATAATTTGTGAAAATCAGTTATGATCAACATATTTGAATCTCACTGTAGGTACATAGTAGATTTTCGTTATAGTTTTATTTATTGAGCCTAAAATTTTAACTGAACCAAACTACCACATTTATTTGAAACATTAGACATGAGAATACCAAAGATATATTAGATAGTATTACTAATAGCCATAATTTTGTACGTTTACAATCAATTACTAGTATAAGATAGGCAAGCTATTATTTTGTAGAAGTAGATTAGTTTTTTTGTACATATAAGTAGTTAAAACAAATTACCAAAAACATTTTTCAATGAAATCCAGGAAAAAAGCCATTTTTCTTTGAAGTCAACCTCGCAAAACAGGTAACAATACTGTGACGCCATAGTTTGTGGAAACTAAGAAACAAACACCTAACCTGGTTAACGGTTAACTGGTTAACGGTAAAAAATTTGAAATGTTTGTCACCTTGGTAGTTTGTACATCCATATAGGCTACATTTTGAATTTATTTTGAAATATACAGGATGTCCCAATAAAGTGTGGCGGATCAAAGTTATATTTTTTCTTATGGAACACCCTATATTTGATTACATTTTCTGATTGCACCCAAAAAATGAAGTACTGTTTCATGATGGTTCCCTATACCTAAATACAGAGGGTTCCGAGTAATGCTGACTTTTTTAAAAATGTGAACATTTCGAAAAAAATTAATATCTCATTGATATAATAAATTTTAGCAAATTTTCTCTCACAGCTCAAGAGTCGGACATTTGTTGAATGTATTCCACGATTGAGTACCAAACATCTCTTTACAGGGTGTTCAGAATTATCAGTTGAATTATTAGATCATTAAATGTTTTATAACGGGCTTATTTCGAATGGAACACCCTGTATTTCAATAATTCATCATATTCAAAAAAATGTCCTCTTTCGAATGATATAAGGGTGTCCTATACCTAGGTACTATACTTTTCGCGCAATTTACAATTTTCTTAAATTGCTTATTAAATTGATTATAAAACATCTACAATTCTCTCTAAATTTCATACTAATTATCTTGACAGCTATTGTGAAGAAAAACAGTGAAGCTGCTAATAATTATGCACACTTATTGTTCCTCTTTTTTTACGGATAAGTATTTGAGTACATAATAAAACAAAAACACATTATTAATAAAGCAAATACATAAATACTAACGAACAAAAAATTATTAAAAGCAAAAATTGGAAAATAACTATAATGGATGCTCGAAATGCTTGTCATCTTATGCAATGCAACACTTGATTCTGGCTTCAAACTATGTACTTACATTATTCATACATACCGGGTGATATAGACGCGAAAGCGTCCGAAATTATTAATTTCATATTGTAGGATATTTTTATTATACACCATTCGAAGAAATTCATCTTGGTCAGTTCTGGTGACCTAGCTGGCCAATTACGAGGACTTCCCCTACCTATCCATTTATGTCTTAATTTTCTATTAAGGTAATTCCTAACAGCACGAGAAAGTGAGTGAGAAAAGTGATCTGAAGCTACGTCTAATTGTAACCACATTTTCTTTCTGATGCTAAGTGGTAGGTTTTCGAAAAGGATCTAGAAGATATTTTCCAAGAAAGTCAAAAATTTTCTTCTGTCCAGGTATCCGTCAAAAACATATAACGGGCCGATAACATATTAGCCCACAATCCCTCCCCAAACGTTTACACTCATCCGTGTTAGGGCTATCATAGTAATTTTTCATTTATTGCTTTTAATAATTTGTTGTTCGTTTCGTAGTATTTATGTATTCGCTTTATGAGTTTTTGTTTTATTATGTTCTCAAATACTTATCGGTAACAAAAGAGTTAGTGTACCACAGGAACTACAAGTGTGCATATTTATTAGAAGCTCCACTGTTTTTCTTCACAATAACTTATCCAAGATAATTAGTGTAAAATTAAGATAGAACTGTAGACGTTTTAAAATCGATTTAGCATACAATTTTAAGAAAATTGTAAATTGCGCGAAAAGGATAGTACCTAGGTATAGGACACCCTTATATCATTCGAAAGAGGAAATTTTTTTGAATATGATGGATTATTGAAATACAGGTTGTTCCATTTGGAATAAGCCCGTTATAACACATTTAATGATCTAATAATTCAACTGATAATTCTGAACACCCTGTAAAGAGATGTTTGGTACTCAATCGTGGAATACATTCAACAAATGTCCGACTCTTGAGCTGTGAGAGAAAATTTGCTAGAATTTATTATATCAATGAGATATTAATTTTTTTCGAAATGTTCACATTTTTAAAAAAGTCAACATAACTCGGGGCCCTCTGTATTTAGGTATAGGGAACCATCATGAAATAGTATTTTATTTTTTGGGTGCAATCAGAAAATGCAATCGAATATAGGGTATTCCAAAAGAAAAAATATAACTTTGATACGCCACACTTTATTGGAACATCCTGTATATTTCAAAATAATTTTAAAATGTAGCCTATATGGATGTACAAACTACCAAGGTGACAAACATTTCAAATTTTTTACCGTTTCGCCATAAACCTCCGTACCGTTAGTCGTGATTCACCCTGTATAATACAATATAAGCCCCCCTAAGTTGAAATCATATGGAAAACTTTTTTATTGCTTTTAGGAAAAAAAGTCATTCTTCGTAAAAAGTTCTGCATTATCTAAAACTTGGGATAGGTACATAGTTATATAATATCCAATTTTTCAATCGTATACGAGGTTAGGTAAAATAAGTTACACTATAAAGAAAAAGTATCTTTAAATGTTACTAAAAAAAGTTGATCAGGATTAAAAACTAGAAAATATACAAATACATCCATTTAAATTGAAACTCCAGATTATTTTATTTTTCACCAGTATTTCTATCTTGAATGAAGATTTATTTATTGTGATTACGAAGTACATTATTGCCGATGGTTTTAAATAATTTTGCATTTAAAACGCGGAATAAGTACATATTCATTATTATTTTGCTAATAATAAAATAAATTCAAATACTAAGTTATAAACCAACATGATATTAATATTAGGAATAAACAAATTTTACTACATATTCAATTGTAGTTTTTAATTCTGATCAACTTCTAGTAACATTCTTCGATATTGTCAAATTTAAAGGTACATTCTTTAGGAAAACTCTTATTTTTTGACAAACCTCGTACACGACAGAAAAATTTGATATTTGATGACTGTATTCTGGGTTTTTAGATAATGCAAAACTTTTTATGAAGAATAACTTTTTTTCTAAAGTTAATAATATAACAGTTTCCCATATGATTCCAGCTTAGGGGGACATATTGTATAATATTATTGTCGTACAGGATCTGTAACATTTTTGGCAAACATTTTAAATCAATAAAATATAATAAATTAGGGTTACAAACTGTATAGAAGTTTTTCAGCCTAAACTTATTTATTGATTTACATACCAAGTTTTTGTTTGATAAAGATTAATTAGGACATAAATTTGTGGATGACCTGTACAGTGTACCTGTCAGCTTTCAAATGTATGTTACCAATGTTACCATATTTACAGTGTTCAAGTTTAATTTGTACATGACAGTAAAAATGACTGTGGGATTCTCGTTCACAGAATCATTAATATACCTAATAGTGTGATATATTTGTAGTTACCAACCGTTTTTTCTATAAGTTGTGTTTATTATTCCACCATTGAAAATAATTTTTTTCAAATTATACATTATTATGAATATGTTGGTTTTATTGCTACTACCTTTTCTTAATTTTTCTGTCTCTTGCTTTGGTGAGCAAGTGTTAATTATGTCAGATCTGTGATTGTGCTCAGAGGAATATACAGAACACCTCAATGAAAACTATCTACATAATTCTGAAGGTGTCACTCCCCCCTATGGTCACCACAACAAAATTAATTGAAGAAACACTCTCTAAACATTATCGCATTTTTCAATTCTCCTCTACAAAAATTATGTGAAAAATCGAACAGTTGGGAGTTACGGATAATTCTAATTTACTAATAGGAACATTTTAATTCGTAGCACATAAGCAAAACAAAAGAAAATCATCCTATAAGGCGCTCAAATTGACTTCCACTTGCTCCTATATAATGATACAATCGGGCAAAAAATGAGTTTCGAACATTTATGTAACATTTCTGGGGTGATTTCTCGATATTCTTCAATAATTCGTTGTCGTAATAATACTATAGGTGGGCACTCCAGCATTGGGCCTCGTCGACATATCCTCCGCCACCAGCTTTTTAAACGAAACGAGAGCAATTAAAACCAAAAGGTGGAAAGCTGGAAACATCTGGTAAAAATTAACTTTAAGTTACTGAAATACATAAGTAAAGTGTATGTATTTACTGAATAATTATTGAATAATCAATAACTACAAAGAATTAAAATAATAATTATTTATTGAAGTATTTGATAGACAACATCAACTACTACTACTACTAAGTTTGCAGGCGAGCCTTGTCCTGGACAAACTCAAGCCAAGGTTCAGGCACTGAGGCCACTAGCGGGCCCATTGTGCCATTCCTGCTACCTAGACATCCATAAAGCCGAGCCCTTCTATAAAGGCCACAACCTTTTCCAATGGATGCCTGCTTGTGTCTCCAGGGACTCCGAAGATTCGCCTGCGTAGTACAGCCCAGTGTGGACACTCTAGGAGAACATGGACTGACGTTTCGTCAGTCATGCCGCAACCCCTGCATAGGGAACTTTCCTCTACTCCTAAGTTGTGGAGGTCTTTCATCATACAGCAGTGCCCCGTTAGGAGTCCTGCTATCTTCCTTAGCCTACTCGTTGGTAGTTCAGTAGCTGCTCTAGCGTGTCCATCAGTCCATCCCTTCAGTAAAAGTTTGGATTGCCTAGGACCCTGCAAAGCATTCCAATGAGCGAGGTGCTGATTCTTCAGCCACTTCTTCGTCTCCTTGCGTATTCTTTGTTTTGTTAGGCCCAAGGTCGGGCCCGGGCCGCAGAAGGGAGCTGCCGCCCCTTCCGCAGCCAGTGCATCCGCCATCTCGTTGCCTTCAAAACCAGAGTGGGCTGGAATACTTACGCAGGCATTCGTCAGGTGCTCGAGCCAGAACTGGAATATCTTCCAGAAGCCGGAGCTTCATGACGTGCCTGCACTCTTCCTCTCTTCGCACGTATCCCAGCTGTTTTAAGCGCAGAAAAGCTCTCCCCGCCTCAGCCTCGATCACATGGTGAAGAGGCCGAAAACCAAGGATCACTTCCATCGCAGCAGTTGGTGTAGTTCTCATGCAGCCAGTTGCCCTCAAACTTACCACCCTTTGGAGGCGTGTCAGTTGCCGTGACCAAGGTTACCCTCGGCCACCAGACCAGAGCCGCATATATGAGCATAGGCAGCATGATCACTCTATAGAACCATATGATCGTTTTGGGGGTCAGTCCCCACTTCGGACCAATGGCTCTCCTACAGGCCCAATACGTGTTTGTCACCTTGCTTAGGCGACTGTCAAGATGAGCCTTTCATGTCAGTGATCACTCCCAGACACTTCACCTGCTCAACCACAGGCAGTGATACTCCATCAAGATTTAGACCCTCAGGTCTTATACCTCTTTTTTTGGTGAAAGCAACTATCTCAGCCTTGGCAGGATTTACTGCAAGTCCGTGTTCGTTACACCACCCATGTACCCTATTCAGAGCCCTTTGCATGAGGTCCCTGAGAACGGTAATATGCCTTCCAACAACAAGGACAACGATATCATCGGCATACCCAATCGTTAGAAAGCCCTCACCGTTTAAAAGAGTTATTAGCTCGTCAATGACTAGGTTCCACAATGTGGGCGAGAGAACACCCCCTTGCGGACATCCTCTAGCGACGATCACTTTTGCCACATGGTCTTTCCATGTGGCCTCTACTGTACGATTGCACAACATGGCCCCAAGCCAGTGAGTGATCATTGGCTCTATTCCATGATTTGTCGCAGCCCTAAAAATAGATTCTACAGGGGTACTGTCAAACGCCCCCTGTATATCCAAAAAAGCTCCCAGGGCGATCATGCCATTTTCCAGCGCCTTCTCCACCTGGGTTACCAGTTGGTGTAAGGCACTTTCAGTTGACTTGCCACACCTGAACGCATGTTGGTTGTTGTGCAAGGGATACCTTAGCCCAACTTTTTCCTTTATGTACCGATCAGCCACCCTCTCCAATGTTTTCAACACAAAGAATGTTAGGCTAATGGGTCTAAAGGATTTAGCCACGACCCGGTTTGGGTATGAAGACGACTCTCACCTGCCTCCACTGTTCAGGGACATACCTGTGTGCCAGACAAGCCCGAAAGATATGCACTAAGATTGTGCCAATTGCATCCCAGCCCTGTTGAAGCAAAGCCGGGAAGATTTGGTCTTTTCCTGGAGACTTGTATGGTCTGAATGACCGTATCGCCCAAGTACACCGCTCGTATGTGACTATTTCTTTTGCTAGAAGATAGTCCTCTTTACATGGTCGCTGTATGTTCACATATCCCATGTCAGGACACTCCCGCTCGATTCCCTCACAACCGGGGAAGTGTGTCTCTAGTAGATGCCGCAAGGTATCCACCGGGGTTTCGGTGAAAACACCCGGTTCGACTTCCATGCAGCCTATAGCGCTGTCCGGTGATTTCGTTAAGATCCGGCGCAGCCTTGACATTTGAGGTATCGATACGATATCCTCGCAGAAGGCCCGCCAGGCATCTCTCCGAGCCAACCTAACAGCACTCTTGTACTCATTCCGTTTCTGGCGGTATTGCTCCCAATCCAGATCCGACTTCGTCTTCCTAGCCCTATTAAATAGGCGCCGGGTATGCTCCCATAGCGAGTCTAGAGACTTGTTCCACCATTTGTGGCCCTTACCTTCCTACCTCGTTTTTTCGGCGCATCAATAAAATATTTCAAAAGACAAACGAAGAGAATACCAAATAATAATAAGCACGCCAAATACATATCTTATACAAGATAAGACGAAGGAACTTATCTTTAGCTCTATTTTATTATGATCAAAACCACAAAGGAAGCTAGTAAAAAGGCAAAAGCTATATAACTCAATAAAAGATCGCAGTGAAAAAAGTAAGAAAATTGTACTTATTACCAAAATAAACCAAAATCAAAATGATCCAATGATCCCCCCGATTCATCACCACAAGAATCAGATGTATTGTATCTATACTGACTACCGCGATAAAAAAAAAGGTAAAGCTGGTAAATGATAAATGTGTCTTATTAGGAACAATTAAAGGTACCTTACATAAAAGTATTATTAGGAAACCTAGAGTTAATTTGAATAACGTTTTACAGGACACAGGACGACCCACTAATTACTATAATAACATTCCTGATGCGCCTGGTCCTTCAGCCAGTGGTTCGGTGCCAGACCAATAGAGGGCTAATAGAAAACATTACTCAAGATTTATATATTGAGTTGCCTATCTATCTTTTTCTGATTATCTATGGTCTTAAGTGTCAGTTCCGTAAATAAAGAGGTTATTTTTGTTTTTCTCTCCGTTTCTTTTTTTATTCTAAATATATTTTTAAAATGTACTGAAGTTAACCAAATTTACCTACAGGAATATGAAAATGTATTAACTGTAGAATGGAAAGTGACCACCTGGAAAAACCTTCTTTTTGGAAGAAGAATGTAAAACTGGTAGCTGGAAGGTATTAATCAACATTATGATTAATATGTTATTTAATTGCTAGTTTTTTAGACCCAGTCCTAATAGGGATGGAAAAGACATTAAAAGAACACCTGGCTCTACATCATTTCAAGATTTTCAAGCATCAGTTAGTGATGCCTGGGATCTAGACGACGACGATGTGATATCGGGACTAGAAAGTAAACCATTGTTTTTTAATTGAAATCCTACTAAATTTAATTTCTCTTTCCAGACACAAAGATATCAAAAAAAGTTGCACGCTCTGCAGCTTTAAATGTACTGAATAGTCATAGAAGTACCTACGAATTTGAAACGTCAAGTGAAAAGAAAAAAAGTAAAAAAGTCAATAAGTTGGAAACTGAACTAAATAAAATGAGTCGAATACCTGGAAGACCAAAACCAATTTGCAGATTACCGAATGAACAAGAAGGGGTTGAAAATAAATTGGAAAAATTTCAAAATCTTCTAGGTGAGCTAATTATTTCCATAATTTACATTCAGTTATAATTATGTTAATCTATAGTAAATAAAATGATTTATAATGAAATGTAGTAGCATGAGTTGGCTTATCAGAATAATGCTGATCCCCGATAAATCAAAAATACCTGGTAATACTGGCCATTATTATATTATCACAATGTTATATACATGTACCATCGACTTTTTTTATCCAACCATTTCAATAGGCTCCTGTGAGTAGCTAATTATACTGCACTTTTCATTTTATATTTAGAATTTATCCTCTAGTTGAATATAGCATGGATTATGTTACTTGTACATAAAATATTTTCTTAATTTGAAGGTTATTTCATGGATAGAAAAATAAAGGTCTTGAAACATTGTCATGGTGCTTGAAAATTTAATATTTTTTAGAGGTACACAAAAAAATTGAAATACAAACAAATTTAAAGAGATCAACTGTAGTTTTCAAATGATTATTCTCGAATTACACACAGTGTTGTAGAAACATGTTACAAAATAGCAACCTAATAATAGTCCCCAATGTGCTATTTTCGAAAATACATATACAGAGTGATACCCAGTATAAGGGCTCATATTTGATTTGATTAGTCACAATACTTGTTCTAGTATTTCACTTCAAATTTGATTTCTGCTTGACTTCACTATTGCAATTATTTATGGTTTTAATAGATAACACAGGATATTTAAAAAGATCTGACTACTGATGTGATGGTCATCTAGTAGCATTTACTAGACCTTCCATCATACCTATTAAACCATATACAGGGTGAGGCCATACTCGTACACATCTATTGAACATTTTTTTTCAATGGATCATCCTGTATTTTATGTCAGTAAGTAAATTACTACACTATAGGTACATGAAATTTGATTAAGTACTCCCTATACCCAAACTGAATAGTTTTTGTGATTTTTCAATTTTAGAGTTGAAAATTTTATTCTCAATACAAAATCAATGAAAAACAATTGATAGAAAAGTGAGTTATTTTAGTAAGAGGTTTTAAAAGATCAATTATATTACTACCACAAGCTTTTGAGAATAAATTTTCTTATGTACTTTTTCTAAATATTTAAGTTAGAATCACATCATCATTAGAGCCATTATAGTTCATTTAATAACCAGGAGGAGTAATTTGAAAAGCCTCACTAACATCACTAAAAGTTACCAAGTTAGTTACAAAGGGTGTGTTCAGAAAAAGTAATCAACAGTCTTGTTACAAATCTATTAAATATGCCTTGATTGATGAAGAAATCAGCCGATTTCAGTCGATTTCTAGTCTGTCTAGTAGATTATTTAGATGTTTATACCAATGCATTAAACAGACAGGTATTCTCTCACATGTAAAACTTTTTCTTGTTTCGTATTTAAAATTTCTTATTCAAACTAAAAGATTAGAACATACACATTACTCTAATAGGGCTGTTTTTAATTAGCAAATGAATGAAAGCAATAAAAAGTAGGTCGATAAGTGAATATTTGAAAATATTCCATTATTTTCACTATACTTTTGTGAGATACTCTCTTTGTGGGAATCTTCTTTTTTTGCATTCAAAAACTAATTGTCTAACAAAACCCATTATATTCTATATTGTTTTAAATCATTGATAGCTTATAACCTCCATAGACTTTTGATAATATCTTTCAAAATGTGTAAAAATACAATTCATATAATAAACAAATAGTACATTTAATTCTTCAAAGGACTACACAGTTGAATTTAATTTGTTTCAAGGCTTGCAACATCTTATCCAATACAGATAACTCATTTTTGTTTTTTGAACAGCATTTTTAAATTACAATTTTTCAAAAGTCCTAGAATTCCACCAATATTTTCTGCACTGTATTTTGTTCCTCTGCCTCGGTATTCCTTTAATAGTTAATGTTGACTTTACAACTCCTATAAGGAAAATGTTGAGCATTTAATTCCATGTTAATATGAAAGTAATAATCTTACCAATTGCTTGAGGAATGATTTAAGTTAAATGTATTTGATTTTTAAAGGTCCTAAATAATTACCTATAAGTTCACCATTCACATTGTTTTACCGCACTAAGGGAAGAGATGGTACTTTAAGTAGAAGGATTCATAATTATCAATATTCAATACAATTGTTTACTGAAGTTTTTAAAGGATCAGTTTCAACGAAACTTAGTGAAAATATTGACGATAACTCCGGACACTCGCATAAGACATGCCTGACAGTTTCATCTTCTAGTTCACACATCCTGCATAGAGGTGTGTCCACTAGCCCCATAATATGGAGGTGTTTCCTTAGTTGACGGTGGCCAGTCCGAAATCCCACTGTTATACGTAGGTATTAATTATATTCATCTGTCAGAACTATCAAAAATAGAAATTATTAGCTGATATCAATGCTAAAAAGTGTTGTGTGAAACTGGGCGGAATCCGACCAATCAGAGGAATACAGAATTGCCAACTTGAAAACAAATTAATCCTTCCGGTTTTTAAATGAGGTATAGTAATTAGGAGGTTTAAAATATCAACTAATTTGTTTGTTGACAAATGTAGTATGCACATGACAAAGTTCCTGCTCAATTCAATGCGATCATTCATTTCAATAGGGAACTTGCCAAAAAAATAAAATCATTTAAAAACAATTAAAATCGTAAGATATTATCATAAGGAACTTCGTAGAAAAAGAAAAATTCCTATAACGATTAAATTACCTGAGAAATAAAGGGTTAAAATTTTAATAATTTGAACTGCTCTTAAAACGCGCTGCCATTGGTTGTGACGTCAGACCGCACTTTTTGAGTCAGGCGATCGTGAACCGTCAATTCAAACCCGTAAATGAACGTGGTGTTTAGTTGTTCTCGGAGAAAGTTTTGTTTAATTTTGCTTGATTTGGTGTTTGTAGTTTTGTTTAAAGACTGAAAATGGTTGATGCAGGTTTTATAAAAGGACAGTCAGACAATTTACCCAGAGTTGATATGTTTATGACTGCATCATACATTCATACATTAAAAATTCGGAGGATTTTTCTCAAGCTCAAATTTAATTTGCATTGTACTGGTTTGCTTCTTAACTTTACAGGCCGCCGGTGGGCTTGTATGGCAACATCCTTTTTAAACGGAACACTTGTTTGTGGCAAATTAGCATCAACACTTTCCAGGTCCATGGCCATGTCAGTTATTGGTTGGGGGTCGCCTTGAGGACTGACACTAGTTTGTAGTATTCCTGGTAATGTTGTGGTAGAACAGGAAGCTACTGCTTCATCAACAAGTCTTCTCTTTATCCTTTTAACAGATGCTGCTCTTGTAGGAACGGAAAATGTTCTTTTTCTGTCTGGTTGGCAATCAAAAATGTGAGGCACTACATGAGATTTCATTATTTTTTTACCACCCATCAGTTTAAACTTTACATAATTATCCATATCTTCGGCAATCTGAAACAAAAAAATAACATACATAATCAAATATTTATTAGGTATAAAATTATGGGTCCCTAAGTAATATTTTTAACTAAATAGGTGGTACCTCGATATCTAAATTAAATTAGTAGATATTTCTTTATATTTAAGTACGTATGTGGTAATAGAAGATTGCAGGCTTTACTGGTAAAGTAACAAGTTTACCGAACCCTAATTATTTATATAAGGTATTTATACTTACATTGAAATGCTCTTCACAAACGTGAATGTCTTTGCTCTTCGTAGAAAAATCCCCTACACCTATTCTGCATGCTTTTAGCCATTTTATTTGTCGCTTTTTATCTTCAGGTACGCGAATGAAAATTTTATCTGGATTTTTCACAGTTGTACTCTTACACAAAGGAACGATACAGTATTTATACGGAGTTTTTTCCATAATAAATACAAAAAATGAACATTAAACACTTAAAAACTGAGAAACTGATGCTAACGATTCGAATTCGATAAAAAATTAATAAGAAATACTTCAAATGGCTGTTAAACTCGTGCCGGCCGGGTGCTTTCTGCGCTTACCGATGCGCGAGGTGCGGTGTGACGTCACAGCCGTGGCCGCGCATTTTGCTTCGTTTGTATATACCCAGTGGCGATTCCAACTTTAATTATTTATTGTGAAATAAGTATTGCGATTTAAGGACTGATATTTGGTATAATGTGTTTTCATATATAAACACACATTTTAGTAAAATAAAAAAAAAATTGGCAAGTTTCCTATTGATTGATATGATTTTGCGAGGGGGACACCGCTGACTCAAAATGTAAACAGCAATTTCCAGTTTGAGAATTACTCTTAATTTAAATTTACGCCTAATAATTCTTTAGTAATGCCCCTTAATTCCCAAGATACCTGCTAATTCGCTAGTAATTCCTAGTATTGCTAAAAAAAATTGGCGAAATGGTGCGCACTAAGCAGATAGGGATAAAAAATTAATTTTCATTTAGTTTATCTTGACAACGGTATCTGGAACGCTACCGAAACGTTAAAATAAATATTTTAAAAACATTGTGGTTTAATTCCCCAAAAAATAAAAGAAAAAATTCTTTATTGTCGGGAATATTTATATTTAAATTAACAAAAATTCACATTTATAGTCCTTGGGATTATCAGCCCTGGTGCAGTTGCTGTGGTTCCATGTTGAACACAAAACACACTGATACCATAACTCTCCACTCCTTCAAAATTTTTCACAAATTCCACACAATTCGTTAAGCTCTGTCGGTTTTAATAGTATCGATGAAAAAGTAAAATCATCATCATAGCATACATTTCCAGTCTTTGTTTCCCTTTGATTTTTTTTCTCTCTGTTGTGTCGTCACAAAAATAACTACGACTAAACTTGACATTTTTTCCTTTTCTCTTTACTTAGGTTTATCTTCTCTCAATTTCTGCTCCGCTTCGGTTGCTTCCATTTCCCCCAAGATTGATGTACTTGTGTTGTACAGTGTTGTTTTGGTCAGGGTTTACTTATCGATTTCTGTTATATTTTTTGTTTTGGAATTGGAGCCATATCCAAGAAAGAGTTAAAAGTGGACGGCTCATTATGGTGTATGGGTGTTGGTGTGAAATCAGACCCACATGCTCTTCTAGCTTCGGTTGTTGAATTAACTTCCTCTACTGTAAACTCTTACTTCAATTGCAGCAGTGGAAATATTCCGCATATTCGAAATCCTGAAGCTGCTTTTTTCATGGTCGCAACTTTCAACTACTTTTATGTCCGAATGTTCGAAAAAAATATCAATGTTAGTTCTTCATCATCCGTCCAGAAGCTCTCAACACTTCCTTAAATAAAGAATGTATTGATGTGATTTCATCATTGTCTCCAGGCTAGGATTATGCTCTCAGAGCTTTTGGACGGATGATACCTACCTTCTACTGATGAGGCGCAAATACACCGAAACCGGTCTTCAAGTGATTTGTCCCTTCTAATTACAAACCAGAATGTTTGGATATATCGTGAAGATATCCCAACCCGTTTAACATAGAAGTGTAATTTAATATATGTTGTAGTTGAGAAGTAGAGAGAAGTAGTTGTTGCTTTTTAATGGAGGATCTGGTCGTTGGAAAGTAATTTTCAAAAAGTTTGTAAGGTGTTATGATGGTATTTATCTATTATCTTTGACATCTGTTAAATGTCTTTCACAGTATCAATAATATTAATGTTTTAGAAAATTCAACAACTTTACAAGAATTATGCCGTCTCAGTTGGTCAGGAATACCAGGAAAAGTGAAAGGAATTACATGGAGACTACTTTCAGGCTATCTTCCAATGAATATAGAAAGGAGAAATGAAGTATTAGAACGAAAAAGGCAGGACTATTGGTCGTTAGTAGAAAAATATTATTACACCGAACATGATGAAACTAATCGTGATATTCAACACCAAATTAATATTGATGTGCCAAGAATGAACCCTTCTATACCGTTATTTCAACAAAAAACTGTTCAAATAATGTTTGAAAGAATATTGTTTATATGGTCAATACGCCATCCTGCCTCTGGATATGTGCAGGGTATCAATGACTTAGTAACTCCTTTTTATATAGTATTTTTACAAGAGTTTCTGAAGGAAGACGAGCCATTTGAAAAGTGTTTTGTAGATCAATTAACTGAAGATCAAAAAAGAATAGTAGAAGCAGATTCATTTTGGTGTTTATCCAAATTTATGGATAGTATACAAGATAATTATGTATTTGCACAAATAGGTATTCAGAAAAAGGTGCTACAACTTGAAGAATTGATTAAAAGAGTTGATGAATGTTTACATAAACATTTGAAAGAACATAATGTCAGCTACCTTCAATTTTCTTTTAGGTGGCTGAATAATTTATTGACCAGGGAACTGCCATTACGTTGCACTCTCAGGTTATGGGATACCTACCTAGCTGAAAATGATTGCTTTGCAACATTTCAGCTGTATGTTTGCGCTGCCTTCCTCCTTTACTGGAAAGATCGTTTATTGCAACAACACGACTTTCAGGGGCTACTTTTGTTGTTGCAAAATTTACCAACTCAGTCCTGGACTAGTTCTCAAATAAGTTTATTGGTGGCCGAGGCCTACAAACTTAAAGTTATGTTTGCAGATGCCCCAAATCATCTTTTAAGTAATAACTCCGGTGATAGTTGAATCAGTTAGATTTTTATTGATATTATAATGTGTCCAATGTTATATTTTTTCTATCAAGTTCTTTAATTACATTGTTAAAGTACTATTGGTCTTTTTTCTAAACAATGGTCTATATAATTGTAATTTATAAACTAAAAGAAGAGGATGTAATGTTGAACATACAGAGCATTTTGTAAGTAGATTGAGACATGTGGAGGTCATTTTGGAAACGTTAATTATAAGAAATTAAAATTATTCTAGTCTAATTTGTTCAGTTTAAAAAACTTTCACTTCGGAAGTTGGAAATAATCTTATATGGTTTTAAGAAAAAATTACTTGCTATCGAAAGAATTGATTGGGATACCGGTGGTTGGTCTGAGTATAAATTTATATTAAAATTTGTTACTTTACTCATATAATTTTTATTGTAAAACTTTTCAGGAAGTCAAGTTTTCGTTGGGGGTGATGATTATTAAATCTGCTGTGGAAATGAATGAGTGGTGAAAAATGTAACGCAATCAATTTCAGTGACCACAATTGAATATCGAAATAAACAAAATTAAATACTAACTAAAAAACAAAATGTCCAAAGTAATTCTACAAATGGTGACAAAAAAACTAACAGCACTGTATACAATTTTAAAACTTGAATCATGAGTGAAATCAAATAATTTAAAAACCGTTTCTAGGGTAAAAAGAATGAACTGAAATGACATGAGAGAGAACCTTATCACAACCCCCCTTATCATGGGGTGTTATACCTTATACCCCATCTAAAAACATTTAAATGGCAATCCCCTACTTGCGATACACCATTGGAAAGCCAGTAGAAAATGCTTTCCAATCGTCATAATTATACAGGGTGTAATTACTTTATTTAATCATAAAAATAACAATTAATTATGGAACAATAGTTCGCTTTGGAAGCCTCCAAACAAGGTGCAAATACAATCCCTATTTAAGTGTAATAATTGTATAAAAAAAATTGTTTGCTTTGCAGTTTTTAAACAGCACATTTTGCATTTGGTTTGTTTTGTACGTAAATTTACCACGATGGTTTACAGTATACCTGAACGTGTGGAGATACTTTTAATGCTTGGCTTCCAGAACGAAGACAGCTAACGTGTTAATGAAAAACATTCTAAAAACATGTAAGTTACGTGTATATCCGTGATTTGGTACAAAATTTAGAGCCAGATTGAGTGGTAGATAAAAGGAGGAAAGCCGCAAGAGTGCCTACTCGATAAAGCTACTGAAATTGAAGTCCTTGGACGATTTGGAATAGATCCTTTATCAACTTGTCACGTCTCTGCAATGACAGTACTATCACATGAGTCGGCACGAGAAGATTCATAAACTTCACCCCTATAAAATGCAATGTCTTCAAAAATTGTCAAAACAATAAAGCGTTCACTACACGTGGTACTTAATAGTGAGGTTATGCTGATTTATAATGATGGATGTGTTTGAGTTTGGTTGGTTTTGCTTCAGTGTACCTACTTTTAAAGTTATTTTAATTGTTGAGCTTGCATATTTAATACTATATAATATAGGTTAATAGTTGTTTGTTGTTTGATAATTCTTCATCGTGTCTATTGTTTATTGTTTTACCACTAGAGTATATTGACAATACTCTAGTGGTAAAACAATAAACAATAGACAACTAGTCGTGGACATGCCCTATTGTCCATAAAAAGATAGACAATGGTTCAAGGTTCCCGTGCCATGGTCGAAAAATAGAATAATATTAATGATTCTTAAATACGAAGATTATCATATCTTCTGTATGACGTGGTGTATTCATTATTTCTCGTTAATTTGTTGGGGAATTGAACCACAAAATATTTATTGTATTTTTATTTCAACGTTTCGATAGCGTTTCAGCTACCGTTATCAAGAATTATTAAGTTTTCCAAAAATTTTTGGAAACCTCACTATTAACTACCACGTGTTCTGAACGCTTTGTTTATTGTTTTACCACCCGCTTTTTGTCAAAATAGTTTGTGACGTCACGTGGACATGCCCTATAGTTTATTACATATTTATATAGCTTATTACTTCTTACGTTATTGAACAAATTATATATTGAATAAGTATTCAATTCACTGTCTCATTCACTTTAAATATTTAATTTTTCTAGTAATATCGCTCAATCCAGTAGTAATCGAAAGTCTTGCAATTAGCAATAAATTATTTAAGACGTCTGCTTTTGACATACATCATACAAAGTAGATAAAATAATACGATCTACTCCTATGTATACAAAACCTTATATTATCGTATAGTGACTTTTCCGCGCGCAATTGCTAGCCAAACTCCGCTAAAGCGTCGCTCGGCCATTTGCAATAGCGTGCGGAAAAGTATCATTTTCCGCACTAGTATAATCAAAACTAATATAATCATGAAGAAATAAATATATTATTTCTTTGTAACAAAGACGCACTGCTTAAGCAGTAGTTGATTAACTACTATTAATAGTTGTAGACATTGTTATTCTTGTATTTTTATTTTGGACCCATTTTAATGTGGCAATTGCTCCAAATATTACTGACAGGATCGTCAAATTTACTCTACGGGGAGTCTCGATTGAGGCTGAATCGCAAGAATAGGTTCATGGAGCTACCCCGAGAGAGGCAGAATTGCGATAATTTGATCGTTTCTATGAAGCCGGAAAATCGGTACCCAGGCAGATTGAGTTACTTGGCCCTCAACTAGGTAGCCGGCCGAATTGAAACATTGCTAGACATCAAAGAGTCCGCTTTGGGAGGATTCATAGACATAGAAGGTGTGTTCGACAAAAGCATCTTCCCAAAAACATTCACCTCATTCACCACGAGAAGCGATTCTCAGGTGATAAGTAGGTGGATTCAGAATATACTCTCAAAAATAGCTATTCAAATCAAGCTCGAATTTGTTACTCTACGATGTCTAGTCTAGCATACTAGGAGATTAACCACAGTGATAGGTGCAATCACCATCTTTGCCACCCTTAAATATGCGTTCGACCATGGGGCAGATTTGGGTACTATACCCTAATTAAGATCATCACCTGGAGCCTAGCGGAGCCGTGGTTCGGGGTTCAAAAGTACAACAAACCACAGCTATCCTAAAATTAGATCAAATTTAAAGAGTAACCTGTCACGTTGCCATGAGAACAACACCCACACCAGTGTTACTATAAATCATCTATCTAAGGAATTACTACTTATAACTTTATTGATAGTGTACACTAATGTAGAGTTTAACATTATAAGGTAGGTATGAAATCTAAGAATTTATATACTGAAGTTATTGTTGAAATTTCATTGCCAGTCTGTACTTTTTTGCTTGTAGAAAAGTGTATGAAACAACCTGTTGGAAAATATAACTTTTAATAAACACAACCAGATCTAAAAATGTACAATAATACATCATAACAAGCAAGAAATATACGTATACTTAAATCGGTGAGAGGCTTTTTCTTTCAGTAGGTGTTAGTTCTGGATGCCATATATCTACTATTAATATCAATCGAAAGTCTGTTCCATTATGCCATACTTCGTGTTCAAAGCTATCGTCAAAAATAAGTAGTTCGCCTTCTTTCCAACCTCTAAAAGTTATTTCAATAATCACAAACACAAAGAATACCATAATTTAAAATATAGAGCAAAAAGTTCATTTAATTTAAAGTTAATAGGTAGTATTGTATTATCTCTTTGAATCATGTCTTGACAGTTTAATGAAGAAAATATCAAGTTTATATAAAAATCTGATTGAAATATTAGAAACCAACCATGTGTAGGTACGTTACAAAAAACTTGCAGATTTGCAGTGGCTTATTTAGAAAAAACGTATCAAAGTACAAGAATGTATTATAAAATACAGGTAGGTACACAAAAATCTTTAGATTTAGAACCGACGCTCACAATTTAGGGCCATTGGCACCGATAACACATGAGCCAACCTTTGGTAAGCTGTTTTAAATATTTATTATATTATTATATATATTATAGTTCCTCATCTCTTGTGCCAATTGTGCAAACCTGTGCTATGCATTTTAATTCCTGAACTAGTTTGTCAATTTACACGTTTATTTGTTGTGTCTTTGAATTGCTGTTCATATCGTCAGTGTCCCGAGATTATTTTCAATACTCTGTCAATAATTAGTGTTAGTCGAAGAAAGCCGGAAAAAGCAATCTTCCAATTTGGAAAAGTTACGTTATTGAACATTATCAAAAATATAATGCAAGCCACATCTGTCCTACCTCAATTGCAAGATCGGTTTATTTTGCAATTTTCTCGTTGTATTTGTCTAAAATATCGTTGTTATTAGGTACACATCCACTAGAAGAACCGATATACTACTTTTTTATCCACAACCACAAGATCAAGATGGTTATTCGCCACTTGTCTTTCGTTTATTATTTTTATTAATATAAATTTTTTTTTGATTCATTATTATGAACAGAGAAGACTCAAAGGAATTAATCTACAAAATACACTTACTTTGTATCATCTGCTACTCTTATGAATGTATTCGTAGGGATTTTAAGACCTAGATGGACTCGTAATCGACAATTTGTAGGACCGCAATGAGGCCATATATGCGTTCTAGGATGCATAACACTAAACTTAGTTTGTCCTCTTTTACAACTATTTGCTTCTGGAATTTGATTGATGATATTACATGTAATTGGACATATCTTGCAATTTTTGATGTTTTTCTGTCCTCTGGCGAATAATTCGAATTGCTTCCATTCACCAGTATGTCTAAGATTTTCGGATTCATCTTGGAAATATCCCCTTTCATTTAAAATATTTAAGCCTTCGTCTCTTATTTGCTTCCACGAAGCAGCTAACAAACTAAGAGATTTTGAGTAAGATGAAAGGTCCTTGAAACTCCACCATGGTTTGGCAGATAAACGTGGAACATTATATAAAGATCTTTGGTATTTTGATAAAAATACTTTATTTCTCCTACCTTCTTCATAAATCTAAGAAAGACAAAATAGCAATTAAAAAATAAATCAGTGAAAATAATGATAGTTTAAGAAGAGAGTTTATTCACTGTTAACAATTTGCCCCCATAGAAATTTAGAAATCATATTAGGTTTCAACAAAGATGTTTGCATAAAAGATATTTCGCATGAAAGCAGCGACTGCAATTTAAAATATATGTGAGCGAGTAGAAGGAAATTATTTATTATACCTTATCAGCCTCGACGCGTCTTCCCAAACGAACTAAAGCGTCTCCAAGATGGAAATAAAATCTACCATCAATAACACCCTCATCTTTAGTGCTTATTCCTTTTTTTATATAGCGTACAGATTCTTCTAATTTGTTATCTGTAGTTTTTAAAATAAAACCGTAATGAACTAAAGCAAAACCATCCTCTGGCCATTTTGTTAGTATTTCTTTCAAAACAGTTCGTGCATCTTCTATCCTGTAAAATCCATTGAACTTAACATATAGGTACATTAATAATTCACCCTATTTTAATAATAATTTTTGACAATTTTATACATATAATGTTTATTTTATTCACGAATAGACCGGTAGACTATCTATAATTGGTCTAGAAGTCAGAAGAACCTTCTCAAACGTGTCCACCGAAATGCATATAAGGGTTCAATAATTGATCAGATGCTAGTGTAACCAGAATTATGAAATGGCAAGCTAGAGGTAATTGGTATAATATTGAAATGGCAATCTATTGGTCAATTAAAGTTTTTTTTTGCTTTACATATTAGGGCATTTCAGTTCATGTATACTTTATATACAAAAAGGTGTTAAAATTTACTTAGTTGAAACTTTCTACAGTATACCCATTACCTATTGACCTTGTAAGCTGGTCTGCTAGAAGAGTTCTTTAATAACTTTCAGTACTTTGAATAATTGAATTAACATTTTATATATATCTATTTTTGTTTATAAGTACATAAATTTATTGGTAGCATGATTTATGCTATATCCTACTCACCTGTTAACAGTTAAATAAGTTACTACCAAACTATTTAAATGTTGTGGGTCGTCGGGAAATCTTTTAATAATTAGTTTATGTACGGCAATAGCGTTCTTATATTGACCTGAAATTGTTGAAAGATTAAACAAATCTACAAACACGTGTTTTTGGACAAAGGTTTTAGATATCTAAATACCTATTTTCAATTAGCAATTCCATAAATTGAGCATCCTGGTACTTTAGTGACTTTTTTTACATGAGCATCAATTTTTTGGCTACTTGAGGTTTGTTAATTTTTTAAACTTTCAATTTACTTACCTATAAATCTCATTCTATTTATACACCTGTCAGCAACTAGTTTATATAAAGCAGTTGGTACATTCTCTGTTTGTAGTACCTGTACATAAATTTGTAGAGATTTTTCCAACAATTGATTGCTTCTTTTTTGATCTGCCAGAATATCTAATGCCATTGCCTTTCCATAGAGATATCGAGGTGAGGATGGGAATTTTTGTAGGAGTTTATCAAAAAGTACAATTGCATGCGTTGAATTCTGGTTAGGTATATATAAAACAAATAAAAAACACGCATTAATAAAAACAAAATAGTGTTAGTATACAAAATAATGTGGTAATTATTATCAAAATTTGTGCGGGTAATTTTGATAAAAATTAGCATTAGCTAAGTAACAGAAAGATCACAACACGATAAAAAAATTAAATCATTGTACCAAATTATTTATAAAAATACTGCAAGTTAATATACTAAACATTCCCAAAATGTTGCAAATAAAAAAGCAAAATTCAATGAAAACCATGTTAAAACTAAAATGGAGTTTAAAGGATTCCAATGTTCTTCTTACTTATTCCTATGAAACAAACAACGATTTTATCCACCTTCTTTAAATAAAAACTTTGAAAATCTTACATTCTTAACAGAGCTTTCAGCCTCATCAATTTGTTTTCTAATTCTATAATCATCTTCAGCTGCTATATTGGTATTTTCATAGTCATTATCTTCTGTATGTTTATCAAAGTCATTGTCTCTGTTTTCTGTTGGTTTACTATCTGAAACATTAAAAAAATGTAAAACACTTCAACATACCTATCTTCGTTCAGCCAGCGTTCTGCAGCTTCAGTTTAATATTACGATTGTTCCTTTTCATATAGATTTGGATTCAATGTATGTCTAAAGTTAAGTTATGTTTTATATCAGATCATGTACGCTAAATTCACCTCTTAACTGGATGAATGATTTTTTATTAATAAACTATTTGAGTATAAGCAACATACACTCATATCGATTTTTTTAGGTCATGAAGTGTAGTAGAAAGTATTTAATCTTCGATTAAAAATAATCAGTTTCTATTGAAATGTACCGACCATCAAAATAAAAGGAATAAATGATTCGTATTTTCTTAACTGCATATACCTTCTGAGAACTATTTTTACTAAATACTACAAAAACAAATAAATAGGTCCATTACATTAATATATTACCTACCACTTATTTTAGATCGACAACTAAATAAAAATATTCAAATACCAAATAATGAACATGTTATTGACTTTAAGGCGGGTACTGACTAGAGCATTTTCACTCGCACGAATTGCGTGTACACACAAAAGCGAATATATTGTCCGCGAAAATTATTTTTAGCATAAAATTAGTGCGCGTTAAATTGTCGTTCCAGTGATATTGTTCCATGCCATTTTCATATAGTTCACGATACAAACAACCAAACATAACGACAACTACGTCCACACTGAGCATGTTATGCGCACGAAAACCTTTTGATCTTTTCAAAAAACCGACAGCCGCCGGATCGTGTTTGTGCGCGTAGAATTGCTACGCGTACGTATGTGCGTGGCGTCCTCATCTGATCATTTTTACGCGTAAGTCGTTCGTGCGAGTAAAAATGCTCTAGTCAGTACCAGAGATGTCATTACCCGCCTTAATAAATTGTTTTGTATTGATGTTTACACAGGTTGTACCAAATTTCTTAACTCATGCGCATTGTTGAATGCTTAATATACAGCTTTGCTGAAAATTCTAAAATTCTAGGACGATAAATGAACGTTATTATGCATATACAAGAACAGATGTCAAATGTTTTTGACGTCAGCATTTAGCATACGGTCATCATCTTGAATTTTATGAAATAGCAACCTAGGTTGTCTGACGTACCATTTTTTTTATTCCAAAAATAATAACAATGTATCACTTTAATACAAAATGTCTTATAAAAGATCAGTTTTATTTACTTAAATAAAATTGTGCTGTTATAATGACATGACCTAGTAGTTTTTGAAATTAGACAAAAAACAATATAATGAATTATGAACACGTCTACTACATAATTATAATTTCAAATTAGAACGAATTTTATAAGTAAATTAAGAACATTTATCGAAAAAAACAAATTATGCTGACGGTGATTGCAAACATTTCAATCACGAAGCAACTCATATTATGTTTAACGATTTAAATCCTGAATACTCTCCTATAAGTAGATCTACATTGATGAGATTAACAAACAAGTGTATTGGAAACAAATCATACTATTTATAGACTGAGTCTATACAAACTTTGCTGCATAAAAATAACTTTTATTTGTATAAAATTCAAATCTCCACGATTTTGTGAAACAGTTACAGAGAAAATTGGGATGCAAAACAATTTCTTAGATTTTTTGGTGAGCGGCTCTAATTGCCGGTGCTGGTCAAATTGTATAGTTCGCACTGGTATGAAGTTTTGTACACAGCGTCCTCATAAATTTAATTTTTTAGGTTGATTTGGTAAAAAACCATTTGATCGGCTTTTTTTTATTGAAGCTCACTGGTACAAAATATCTTGATCTACTTCAAAATGAAATAAATCGATTATTTCTTAATATGAACGTATATTTTTACCAAGATGGCGCACCTCTACATTATCACAAAGACCCGTTAAGCAATATTTAAATGCAATTTTCCCTCAGAGATGCATTGGTCGAAGAGGGGTGCAATTGAGTGGCCGACAAGATCTACCGACTTGACAACAATTGATTTTTTTCTCTAGGGCTACCTGAAACACAACTAACTTAAACGATTTAAACGATCTCATACATCTCAAATTGCACGAAATTATATCACAGATGATCAACAGTTTTTATTCGTAGCCTCGAGGAGAGAGTATCATTGTCAATAAACAATTTATTGTGATGAAGGATTTGATACATAAATGAATGTTTTGTTGTAAAATTATAATTTCAATATATTTGTTAAATTTCTATCATACATTGCTATTATTTTTGGAAAGAAAAAAACCTTGTGATACGTCACTGGACCTAAGTTGCTATTTCAAAAATTTCATGATGGTGGCCATACGCTAAACGCTCACGTCAAAAACATTTGCACTAAAATATGCGGAAACTTTTCCTTCATTTGCTTCAAGGATAATCCCTTGTGAGACTTTAGCAACGCTCTATTTATTTATACAATTTATTGCATTTCCACTAAACCAATGTTAATAATCTGATAATGAAACTGAAAAGTCTGCACAGTGCACACCCTGTTATTTAAATAATGGAATACATTGAACGAATGTCCAACTATTCAGGTGTAAAGAAAATTTGCTAGAATTTGTTATATCAATTATTAATTTTTTTCGAAATGTTCACATTTTTAAAAAAGTCGGCATAACTCGGAACCCTCTTGACTTTAGCTTTAGCAACGCTGTATTTATTTATACAATTTATTGCATCTCCACCAAACCAATGTTAATAGGCTTGTGGTCTTAATTTTGGAATCGGAGGGTTGAAAATTATATGTGAAATTAATTCTACGTATAAAACATATGCAGTTTTGCTGCGGAATTATGGAACATCCTGTGTTTTAAGAAAATATATAGTTTGTTAACACCCCTAAATTTGTGTCTAGCCTACGCCTACCATTTACCATTATCCTTTTGCAGTTTTCCATAACGAGCCTCTAATCGTTTAAGTAATTCGTCATCTTCGTCATCCACATCTTCAACTTCTTCATCGTCATATTCTTCCCCCTCTCCTTCTTCATCTTCGGATTCTTCTTCTTCTTCTTCATCTTCTTCTTCTTCATCTTCGACTTCTTCTTGGTATTGTTCTTCTTCTTCGTCTTCGTACTCGTAGTCACTTTGTGCAAGTTCTGTATTATAATTTGATTCTAAGACTGGTCGAGTATAAGCAGTAGCAAGCTCTTGATATTTAGCTTTAGCAGAATTACTTTCTGATTTTTCTCCGGCATTCTCTTCACCCTCATTCTCTTCGTCCTCGTCATCGAAATCTAGTTGTAAGTTTTATATGTATTTAGAGTTATATTTGTAATTGGTTATTGAAAAATTGAAATTACTGAATGTAGTATTCAAACAACTCAACACACTATAACTGCAATACTCTAATGTTATGATCACTAAAGTGTTCGTAAAATATTTACTGAGTTTTTAAAGTACCTATCCAACTGCAACTATTCTAATTTCAATACTGTTTTAAAGATATTTGTTTGGATAGTATATCCACTTGTTGTTACTCATAAAAGCTTGTTTTATTCAAAATAAAAAAAAATTATTAATATTCCAAACCGAACTTATACCTAAAATAAATCGATGATTTTTTAATATGAGCATATACTTTCAACAATATGGCGCATCTCCACATTATCAAAGAGGCGATAGGCAATATTTAAATATAATTTTTCCTCAGGCTTCGTTTTATTTAAAATGAAAAATTATTTATTAATGAATAAGAAAAGATGCAAATTATGTAAATTTATTAATATCAACTAATACTGCTGTAATATTTTTGATAATATGTTTCTTTCATAAGTGCTTTGGTATGTGGAAATTTCCATATTGGAGAAACAGAGCGAGAAGAACAGGAAAGTGAGAAGAATATTATACTGCTCTGACTGTATACAATAGATAAATCAGAAAAGCGAAAAGGGACAATTGAAGGGTTTCTGCAGAGAGAAACAAACTCAGAAAAAACTCCAAATTTCCAAATTAAATATCAATGCCATAGGCAATATATTTTAAACCCAATGTGTCATACATGGATTCTGGTAGCAAAACCATGGAGATTCTGCTACTGGCTTTCCTACTGAATGACTGACCGTGTTTGATCATACCTTATTTCATTCTGTGATAGCTAGTAAGGGATACCAAATGTTGGAGAATGAAAAACATGCTTCTCATCAGGACAGCAGCCTCAAATTTATTTGGGTATGGATGAAATTTTGAAAAAAAACTAAGTAAGGACTACACCCAGACAGAAAAATATGCAGATAATCAGACAATAATTGTAATGAGGAAACACCATAATGTTATATCCGAACTAATGCAATAATCTCTGAAAATAGTGGAGACATTGTGTAGGAAGGCCTAAGGGTAAATCCTGCAAAAACTGCGCTAGTTTCCTTCGTTACAAAGAGAAAGCTTGATGGGACAATTAAAGTGCCAAGTCTTTTCATCACGCAGTTGTATCTAAGCCAGGAGATCTAAGTCCGGAAGCAAAACTAACCTGGAAGTTACTCCTATCTCTGGTTACTCCTGCTCGAAAAAAAACATACAAAGGAGAAATGGCACTAATAACTCTCAAACAGGCGACAAGTAACACATGGGAAATGAATCCACGGAATATACGTTGGGTCTGTACAACTATGGTGAGATCAGAGAAAAAACAGAAGATCACATTATCCCAAGTAGCACGAAACAGTTTTATTCAGTATTACAAGTATACTTTGAAACTATAAAATAAAACTGAGTGAAACCAATTGGTTTTAAAAGAATTCCTAAGATTGTCACAAACCACCGTCAGCATTAAAGAGACCACTCTGAAATTTATCTTTACAACCAAAAATAAAAACCCTTATATAAATCACTATTGCCTTGAGTAATTGGTTTTGAGGCTTCCGCCAAGATACTTTTAAAACCACTTTAAATACGTTTTAAAACCATGCACTTTCAAAGTACTCCCAAAAGTGTTCAATATACTTATATATGCTTGAATACAATCGGCTTTGTTGCTGACAATCTTTAAATGGAAAATTTTCCAAACTATCTACTGATTATTTAGCAATTTACAAGGAGTACAAACAAACGCTATAGCTGTTCAAGGATTTATGTGTATTAAAAATAATAAAAATGAATGCTAGTAAGTTATTACCTGCCGATTGAGGCATGTCAAGATGGAAAAATACTTGACGTTAATGAAATAGTCTTAAAAATCTCGACCGCCTTCAAATTTATAGAAATTTATAATTCGAAAAATAATACCAAAAATATAGAAGAAAAATTATTTTACATATATATATATATATAAAATAATTTTTTATTGAAATATATACAAATTACCCTCTTACTTAATTGATTTGTCTTTTTACGGAAGTCTAAATATGCATTTCTATTGTGCATGAATCACTGTTTATAGAAATATAATGGCCGGAAATTAAATAACTATTTAGTCGATCATAAAGCAACGATGTAATGTACGCTAGCCAGCAATAGGTCTATATAATTATTTATCCACCATCTCTTCTTTCTATAGTTTTCGTTCTTTTATTTCTCAACATACAATTTTTTATAATTTCGGCGAATATTATTCCGCAGCACAAATGAAGCCATTTGCATGACTGAACAGAAAACTCCAGTGGCCAGTGTAAACACTACACGATGCCTTCACGAAACGAACGCAAGCAAGCGTATTTCACGAATTATTATAAACGTGAGCCACGTTCGTGGTTCACTACCATTGTGAACCCGCCTTTAGGCAAATACTAGTTTAAGACGTTTAAGACTAAGTAATCTCTTTATACAGGGTGAATCACGACCAACAGAATGAAGGTTTATAGCGAAATAATAAAAACTTAAAATTATTTGTCACTTCAGTAGTTTGTACATTCATATCAGCTACATTTTAAAATCATTTTGAAATGTACATGAAGATCCAATAAAGTATGGCGTATCAGTTATATTTTTACTCATAAGACACCCTATTGCATTTTGTGATTGCTCATGAAAAATAAAGTACTCCTTCATAATATCTATACCTAAATAAAAAGGGTTCCGAGTTAGACAGACAGTTCTTACCGTTCTTATACTTAATATACTATTTTGTTTTATGTACTCAAATACTTATCGGCAAAAAAAAGTGTATCACAGCAACTACAATTGTGCATATTTATTAGCAAATTCACTGTTTATTTCTACAACTATGTCAAGATAATTAGTATAAATTTAGATACAATTGCAGATGTTTTAAAATCAATGTATCAAAAAATTTAAGAAATTGTGAATTGCACGAAAACTATAATACCTAGCCACCTAGGACACCTTTATAGACTTTGTTTATACCATTCGAAAGAGGAAATTTTTTTAACATGGTGAATTATTAAAATACAGGGTGCTACATTTAAAATAAGCCCGATATTACATATTGAATAATCTGATAATGAAACTGAAAAGTCTGCACACACCCTGTTATTTAAATACATTGAACGAATGTCCAATTACTCAGGTGTAAAAGAAAATTTGCTAGAATTTGTTATATCAATGAGTTATTAATTTTTTTCGAAATGTTCACATTTTTAAAAAAGTCAGCATAACTCGGAACCCTCTAGGTATAGGGGACCATAATGAAGGAGTATTTTATTTTTTAGGGGCAATCAGAAAGTGCAATAAAATATAGGGTGTCCCATAAGAAAAAATATAACTTTGTTACGCCACTCTTTATTGGAATATCCTGTATATTTCAAAATAATTTTTAAAAGTAACCGATGTGAATGTGCAAACCACTAAAGTGACTAACTTTTTAAAACTTCAACCGCTTCGCTATAAGCCCCCATCTCGTTGGTCGTGATTCACCCTGTACCTACATACTTAAGACACATAAAACCCAGTACTAAATACAGTTTTTAAGTGCAGGTAGCAAGTGCAAGGTAACCTTAAAACCAGTATATATTTCTATTAACCATAATGAAACTATTTTAAAATTGAATTAAATCCAAAAAAATTTCATTGTGCTACTTGGGTATCTTTGAATGTGACGCACTGACTCATTGGAGATAATATAACCTTTTGGGACTAGTTTATTGCAAACTGAAAAATTACAAATAGGTATTTTGAATGCGAACGCCGAATACATATTAACGAGAAAAGATATACATGTAGTAGAAAGAAGGCAGTTTAGGACTAAAATGGCATGGGATGACTAAATGAACTAGGCGATAACATCGTCACCCTACCATGAATTCCAAAACACACTGAAATAGGAGGAAATTATCTACAGAAGAAAAAACAAGTCTGAAAAAAAGGAAAAATAATACCGATTTAGAGGAATAAATTTCACATAAATTGAAATATTGAATGACTATACTGAACTGTATTGAAATTATTTACTAAAATACCTTCGACAAATTGCTCCATATCTGATTCTACTTCTTTAAAAGTTGGAGGGACGATGATTGTGTTTCTTCGGTCCTGTAATGTTGGAGGAGGATTTTCAGCTGATGGTAGCGTTTCATCGTCAGCTATTTAAAAATTTTTCCGACGATTTAACATTTTTATCCAATATCTATCCTCTAGAAGCAATAGCTTTACTAACTTTAAGTATCAAAAAGTTTTCCTAAGCACTAAGTGTGGAATATTCTATATCTAAAGGGTATATATTTTTTTAAATATTATTTTTTTACTAAGTGACAGGTGCAGACTGATCTATTGCTTTTATTGGATACATTAAAGATGGCGTTAAATTACACAAAACATTTTAAAAGCAAAGTACTTACCAGGAAATGCAATGGTATGTTAGTGGCAATAGAAAGTAACAAGCTTGAGGTGGATAATAAAAAAATATCTAACCTTAAAAGATGCAGAATAAGACAAAAAACTTAAATCTTAATAGAACGTTACATTTACGAAATTGATGTGATCCGATTATATAACTACAAATTCATATTGTTTCATTCCTAATTCTTTGAGACCAGACCTTGATAAATATAAATTAATATATCATGAGCAATCTATTGAAAAAACGTTACCATCAAACCAGAATTAATCTTCTCTGTAAAATAGAGGACTTAGTAATAAAGATCACGCGCTCTTTAACATTTTTAACTATACAGCACAAGCAACATTGGATCCTAGTATAAAAAGATTCCTTATCTGTGTAGTGAATAAAATACCTACTCCTAAATACACATAGATTCTAAAGTTGTTTTTGCACTAGCCAAGTAGTTTCTTTGCCAAGAACGAACTGTATACTAATAAATTCAATATTTTTCAAGTGAAAAATATCAAGGGTTTTTATACAAATTTTGTTTTTGCAAGATATTCATGTTTAAAATTCCCCTACTATCTCCTGCCCACAGACTTGGTCGTCTAAATGGGCCCAAGAACACAAGAATTTTGGAATTTAGTGCTTTTTTAGATGAGACAATTATTTGTTAGCCAACGAATACGTTTTTGGAGTGATCCAATGAGAGCAGCCCAGCTCGTCCATGTCCGATCTGTGCTGCCCTTTACCAGAGTGCAACCAAGATTTAGCAGATAACAATATTATCCTGAGGTGGGTTAAAGGGCACCACAGGAGTAAATATAATCGAAATGCCGATTGTTTAGCCAGGAAAGCGGCTGGACTAAAAATTTTAGGACCCAGTGCCACCTACGACCAGGATAACGCTGGGCGACCCTGAAAAGCTGGCGCCGAAGAAACCGGACAAGGACCAGGAAAAACCTACGTTTAACAGCAGGATTTCTAGCTGGCCACTGTCAACTGAGGAATCACCTCCATACTATGGGGCTATTGGACACACCTCTATGCAGGATGTGTAAAGAGGAAGATGAAAATGTTAGGCATGTCTTTTGCGATTGTCCGGAGTTATTGTCAATAAGAGAGTGTTCGGTGAGTCTTGGCCTACACCTGCCGATATAAATATATCTCCTAGTGACCTGTTCACCTTTTTGGGAAGGTCAGGATGGACGATGACCTAGGAGGACAACTCCTCGGAAGGATGTACAAAGGGTCACATGTGGCCTAAATGCTGTGACTCACCCTCCCTACTCTACAGATACAGATACCGCCAGACATGAGTCCAATAGAACATGCTTGGGACATGTTTTCCAGGGCGGTGGCAGCACGCAGAAATCCAGTCAGGAGTGTGCATCCCACTCAGAAGTAATGGCGGAATAGCCCGCAATAGCATATCAGAAGCCTGGTTAAGAGTATGAGTAGGCGTCTCCAAGCTGACATAAATACTAGAGGAGGAAATACTCATTATTAAATAAGATCTAATTCATTATTTATCCAAAAAATTTATAGTTTTGTAAAAATAATGCTCTCCCAAAAAAACTCACATATTCAAAACCACTTAATTAGTGAATAATAAAATTTTAACAAAATCCAATATAATATAGGAACTACACAAGTAAAATTAAATTAATACTATTTTGAATTACTCTAGTACTTTTAAGGTTTGAAGTTTGAATATAAACATCGACATGCATTTTACTAACCGTTTCTCCATTTTTTTACCAACACAAGATGCGCGACCACGAGAAGAGCTACCCCAACACCAAGTTTTACAGCCACTATAAAATAAATGATATGTAGTGAAAATTGCATTTCCTGATTTACAGATTAAAAATATTTAAAACTAAATTATATATTAAGTAATTGTATGTTCACTATGTTCTCAGAATGTATAGATTTCAACCACTGATATAAATGATCGCGAATACTAAGTACGCAGTAAGCTCGAAAAAAGCATTATTGAAAAACTCAAATCAAATAGAATATCCATTCAATCTTCACCTTCATGGAGTTTATTATTGATGATCTAAAGCAGACAAAGAACAAGATTTTAATCTAAAATTAATCAATTTATTACATAGAATAGAGAGAGGAGAAATTTTATTCATATTTGTGGTGAATACATAGTTACGAAAAATTAACTAAATGTATTATTTGTCCTAAAAATATCAAGACAGGAAAAAGATGCAGTTATAGATGTGTAGGATAGTCTCTTATTTTACTAGAGGATAAAGTATTGCGAGCTCGTTTTAGAAAACAAATTTTTATAGTTGGAGCTAGTGGAACTCTCACTTGCATAAGGTTATTTGCTGGGAATCTATCTGGACCATAATCAATCGAAATTGCGCATTCCTAATGAATCAGGTGTTAATATCTCTCATAGTGACAGCGTACCTGGATTGACAACGTCAATCAAAGATTTCAAGTTTGTGTAGTGTTTGTATAGTTTGCAGTATTTTCTTTTAGCTTTGGAGCGTTTCACTTTCGAATATATTTGACATTCTTCAACATGAAAGTGTAAACTATTGACACTGTTCTTGGAGCCATAACTACTAATTTCATTATGAAGTATTCAAAAAGTATGACTTAATCTAACTTTAAGATATAAAAATGCAATACAAAGGTCATTGTGTCACTATGGTCAGGTCCTGTCATACTCAAACTTAAAATTTACCTGTAAATTCGAAGGATTGTGCAAAAAATTGGAATTATGTTTGTAGTAAATAATTAATTTGAATGCGTTTTATTCTCGTGAAAATTTGAAGCAAAATGGTTACTTATATACTTACTACCGGAACTTCCTGGATCGTCATCTTCTACCTTTTCCGTATCTTTTGTGATTTTTGATTCGAGCTGTATTTTTTCCTAAAAATGTTTACATTTAATTATATGTGTTGTAAATTGCTTCCCGTTTTTAATTATTTATCGTTCCTATAAATTATTTCCAAATGAATTAAAAAAAAAAGAAAATCAAGCGATAACCTTACAAAATTATAAAAAATCTAAGAACCTCTTTTATTGCTTCTTTATTATTAGACAGTGTATCATGTGCATCGTCATCTTTTTGATCACCAACTTCTTTCATGGTAGTTATATCTCCATCCTGTTTTTTTTCCTGGTCGTCGCCACCAATATCTTGATCATATGCTTCATCGTCATCGTTGCTGTTATCATCTTCATCATTCAATTGTTCATCCGAATTATCTCTTTTCTCATCACCAACTTCCGCTTCAGCTTCCTCATCTTTGTCATCTCGTTCTTCTATGTCTTGATCTCCGTCTACTTCCTCTACTTCCTGATCGTTATCGTCGTCATAATCTTCAGTATCTTTTTGATTTTCATCTTGATCGTTTTCATCATCCTCCTCCCTATCTTGTTCAATATCATCTTCATCAGAAGCAGCAACTTCTCCAGATTCTTTACTTTCTTCTATGGTATCATTATCTTCATCATTGTCATCTTCCTCTTCATCATCTATTTCATTTAAATTATTCTCGTCTGCATCTTCATCTTCCGGTTCTTCATCTGTACCTTCATTATCATCCTGTATAGGCTCTAATTCCTCATCATCCTCATCATCCTCATCATCATCTTGTTCCTCGCTATATTCAGCCTCAAACGATTTTTCATCATTATCATCGAGATCCTCATTATCATTTTCGTCTAAATGATCATCATGATCATCTTCGTCTGCATGGTCGCTATCATATTCGTGGTGATCATCATCAAGATCATCAATAGCATTTAAATCATGTTCATCGTGTTCATCATGGCTATTGGAGTCAACCCAACCCTCAAAAAGTTGAGAAAACTTAGAATTTGGATCTATTGTTTCAACTAAAAAATAAGTATTAAAGATAGAGTCCGCTGAGTGTTACAGGAATAAATTCTATTCAGTATACAACATAATAGATGTACCTATATGAGTTTATATGGAAATAATAATAAATACTAGACATTTATTTTTGCACATGATTCAATTATGTTAAATTTGTGTAAAATGAATTTTATAACTTACGATCAGTCAGTCCTCTATGTTCAGTAATAATAAGACCAATCAGCACAGCTAATGCAGAAAACAAAATAAAAAACACTAGCTTCGCACATATTCCACCCCCTGTCCCTTCATCCTTGTGAACATGAATGTTAACATCTTCATTATTTAAAGTATTATTAGAAAAAACAGAAAGGTGGGGCTTCTCAGGAATTTGGTCTACATCGTCTACAATTTATAAAAATTGCTTTACATAATTTAATAAGAGAATAAAAATAGAATTACATCGCTCTGTTCGTGACTAAAAATAAATGAAAACTATTAATACTGTACCTTTTCTTTTTTTCTTGTCCTTTCTCTTCCTAGGCTGTACGTCTCCCGACATTTTGCAGATGGGGTTAGGGTGAATGTATCACCACCATATACAATCTCCTTTTTTTATTTCGAAAATATATTTCAATCGATTTTGACAGATCGCGCAACGCTATCTTAAACTTAGTCAGAGTGCTCACTTCTAGTCGATTATTGTCGAGGTAAGACGATCATACTTGAATTATGCGTTGGTATGGTTGGTAGTCTGAAAAACGAAATTGTATTAATTTTGGCTGCAGTATTAGAAATTAGAATTTAACTTAATATGTGTGGTGGAATAAATAGCTAAGGCAAATTAGAGCATTGAGTATTTATATTCATCGACAAAAAAGTTTTACAGCAAAGGCAAATAAAACAATTGTAAAATTGATTGAGATACCGTAAAAAATCTGAAATATTTAGATCTGCTTTTGCAGTGAATTTAATACTTCCTTCAGTTTACATTATCTGAATTTGGATGGGAAGTTGTACTCGCCTTCTTGACCAAAAGTGTCCATAAGACCAATTCAATTGTTTCCGATATACAGGATGTTAAAGTTGAAAAATTCTTATTTTTTGTAACCACGTTGCTAACGTACATTTGTTTTCAAAGCACGCTTTAAAAATGGTTTAAAAACGCAATAGCAAAATTAGTTTATACTACTCATCTAAAAAATGCCAGCATTTTATTTATTTCATTGATATACATACAGTAGTACATGCCTACAGAATTATAATTTATTTCTCTTTTCACGTCAATGACTTATATTTTTCAAGAGAACTATAAATATTTAAAGAATAGTGCTATCGTGTACATTGTACCTACATATAGTGGTGCGTTTAGTACATACAGTTGGTTCGTTGGATCTTTTCCCATGCGTCATCATTAATATACAAACGCAATAAATCAATACATTAAATAACACGTAGGTCGTAGTTGTAAACAAGTCTTTGGTCTGCCAACGACGGCAACGTACAGATTCGCGTTTAACCTATCGCCGACATTCATCATATGGCTATCTCTGTTTGTTATATTACGCTGTAATGGAACAAACGGTTTGATTTCGGGGGTTAAGATTCTGTGAGTAGGAAAGAGACGTAATACAAAAAGAAGTATGTGAATCATTTCATACATGGGAAAAGATTCAGCGAACAGACTGTATATTACACTATAGTGCATTGGTGGAAAAAAGTTTATTTTAAAAAGACTAACTTGTCAAAGATCGCTGATGGAGTAGAACCGGAATTATGGAATTATGGATCTTCATAACAAAGTTTCCACTCCCCCACGCCTATTATCAGTATACGGGCCACGGGGTGTCCCACGACGAGTTAAAAATATCTATATGGAAAAATACTTATAGTAAAATCATGAAAATTTCTATGTTTGGGTTTTGGGACACGATCTTTTCAACAAAAATATTTTCAGAGGTGGCCGACTTCCGTTAGAACCGGAAGTCGACTGTAACTTTGTTATTTTGAATGGAACACCCTGTTTATTAATATATTTTTAAAATCTGCGTAAAATTTTAGTATGCTTTTATTTTAATTTTTTTTTTTAAAATGCATCCTTTTTCATTTATTAACTTTTTTGTAAAAAAATGGACCGTTGCAGACCCTTATAAATTATTTTTTTACGAGGAGACCCTTGAAGATATGAAAATGGTTTCTGTTCGGTTGCTTTAAGCAAGGTCAGACGTATTTGAATCAATGTTGAAAATTTTTTCATTTTATAAAGGGGGTGTATAAAAAGTGTTCAGAATTTAACTTCATAAATATCAAAGATTTTTATTCTTTTAATTAGAATCACCCGGTATTTTTCTATTTTAATGCAATCAGGGGTGAAAAATAATGCAAATTCATGTAAACTTTCCTATGCCTAAACCTTACCATTATCCAGATAGTAAATGTGTTCTGTAAATTTTTAGAGATGCAGGTGTGGTATAAATTTTATTTTGACTCGTTGATACAAGCACTATAGAAATAAAAAAAATTATGTAAATTTGCTTTTAATACATGGTTGATATTGAAAAGTTGTTACAAGAACATATATGCTTTATTTGCAGTAAAATATATCCTCGTCCCAGTTACGGTTCTACTGGAAGTCGGCCATCTTTAAAAATATATTAGTTAAATAGATCGTATCCCAAACAAAGAAATTTTAATTATTTCACTATAAGTAGTTTGCCCTATACAGATAGTTTTAATTCGTCGTGGGAGACCCTGTATAAAGTAAAACTTGTAATATGCGTAGATTGTTTAGAAGCATACGATGATTGTTTTAATCACTCTTCTTAATTTTGGGGAGTTTGGCAAAATTTGGTTTTTTAGATTTTTTAAATTCAATTACGCCCTCTAGCAGTGGACCTTCAAGTTTAACAATAATTTTTAGTTTTTTTCTAAATACCGCTTTTGTTACAAAAAATGTCTCCCAATGTTGTACTACAATTTCATGCTAATGATCTCGCCGTTTTCTGATATTTTATTAATAGGTGGAATCAAAAATGTATTAAATGGGTTATATTTTTTTATTTTATTGAAATGTAGTGAATGGTCACTCGTTTGAAGAATGATTTTTAGGGTTTCGTAGCCAGAGGGTAAAAAACGAACCCTGTCTGTCTATCACCAAGATGTATCTCTACCTAACCGTTAGAGTTGGAATGTTGAAATTTCACAGATAAAGTATTTCGGTTGCCACTATAACAACAAATACTAAATACAGAATAAAAAATAAAAAAAAAAATTCTGGTACTTTTTGGTGAAAGCGCCTCTAGTACACGGGAAATTGTCAGTTCAAATAGGTATATTGAAACAAAATGTAGGGCAGTCTGGATATTTTAGTTGAAATATTAATTGAGTTAACTGTATAAACCCTCACTTCGTGGAATCTACTCATCATATGGTTTTAAATGAAACTAACTGTTTCTAAATGACTCCACAATATATTTGAAAAAAAATGTGTAAATTGCAAGTAAATTGACAATTGTTTCGATAAATATATCATCATCAGAATGACAGAAGTTACTTTTGACATGATGTATACTTGATATATATTTGGCTAGTCCAAATAGTGCCTATCTAGTGATTGACTTAATATATATGAATAGAAAAAAGAAAAGAAGAATTTTCAAATAGTAGGTAGCTTTGATATTATTAGCCCTATGGGGATATTCTGGATATCTTTGTCCCATTTAAGATCAGTATAACTGTGCAATGATATAGGAAACCAGGAAAACTATATCTGCTGATCTTTACAATTATTACTTAAGAAGACAGTTTAATAATGGAGAACTTCCTAGATTCAGCTGTTCATTGAGGACTTCATATTGTGGGTCTGTTAAGTGTCTTCTAATTTCTAATTCTTCAAGGAAGTCCAGTTCTTGCTTCTTATCACAAACATGTAGTATTTCTGGTTCTGTGTTAGGTGTTACTGAATGTTTAGTGTCAAGTAGGTGTTTTGCATAATGTGATTTATCTGGTTGTTTTAATCTGTATGCTCGTAAGTGTTCACTGTACCTAATTTCAAAATTACGACTGGTTTGACCAAGATAAACAGCATTACAATCCGGACATTTAAGTTTGTATATCCCAGATTTTCTTAATGGGGTTATTTTTGTTTTTACATTTAGCAAATTTCTACCTACATTGTTTTCTGTTTTAAAAGAAATTGTTGTATTTGTTGCTGAAGATATTATCTTTGAAATATTATTGGAAATATTACCAGCATAAGTGATGGTTTTGTAATTTGTTACTTCTTTAGTTTGTTTAGGAAATATTAGTTGTAACGCCATCTTTTTCTCTTTTTTATTAAGTAATTTATTTATTAAATGTAAAGGATAACCATTGGATGTGGCTATTTGTTTAATTGTATTAATTTCTCTATCAAAATTAAATTTGTCGAGAAATTTGTTCATAGGAACCGAAAATGCTCTATGAATCATCGAATTGTATGCTGCTAGTTTATGTGACATGGGGTGGTTGGAATCATATGGTATAGTCACATCAGTATGTGTTGGTTTTCTGTAAATTGAAAAGTCCAGTACATTATTGACTTTTTGAATTTTTAAATCAAGAAAATTAATTGAGTTATTTTCTTCAACTTCTAGTGTGAATTTAATTTTTGGGTGTAAATTATTAATATAATTGAAAAACATATTTAATTGTCGTTCACTACCTACAAAACACGTTAATATGTCATCTACATACCTATACCAAAATAAAATATTTTTTGAAAGATTACATTCAAAGATCTTTCTTTCCAAACTGTCCATAAAAATGTTTGCCAAAATTGGTGATATAGGGCTTCCCATTGGTAAACCTTCATTTTGAATATATACCTTACTATCAAAAGTGAAATAGTTCTGATTAATACAAACGTCAAATAAATTAAGTATGTCTGATATTATTCCCGGATGGATGTTTTTATCCTCTAGCAACTTTCTTACAAGTGTTATGCACTCTTTTGGCGGAATTTTAGAGAACATATTGGTAACATCAAATGAAATTAGTTTAGAGTTTTCTTGTAAGTTGTATGTTTTCAATTTTTTGATTAGTTCTATGGAATTTTGAATTGAGTATTTAGAAATATATCCATAGTCATTGAGTATATTATTTAGTCTTTCAGCTAACTTATTATTAGGTGTATTAATGTAAGAAACTACAGGTCTAATTGGTTTCGAATCTTTGTGTAACTTAATTGTTCCATATAATTGTGGAGATTGTGGATTCTTATTTATTAAGTATATCTTTTCATAGTCATTGAAAACATAATTAGAATTATTAACAATCTCTCTTACTGTATTAGAAAACTTTTTTGTTGGGTCTGCCCTAAGAATTTTGGCATCACAAGATTCAAGAAAATTATTAACTTTTGACTTGTACGCGCAAGTCTCTAAAATGACAGTCGCGTTTCCCTTGTCGGACTTTGTTATTGTAAGGTTATTATCTACTATTTTCTTAATTGAATTTAATGCTGAAATGTCATTTTTAGTTTGACGTTTAATTTTTGACAGGCCTTTTCATCAGGTGATTGCGCAAGCGCTGCAGCCATTTTGAAATGGCGGTAATTTAAAAGTTTCGTACTGTTTTTGTTAGCAATGGCTGGGAATGCAATAATATCTCTACCAAATAATAAATTACTGGAAGAATTAATTGATGGTGCTTCACTTATTTATAATTCTGTGGAAGCTCATAGCTGTGAGCAATTAAAAAGATGGTTGAAATGTCACGGACGCTCACAGCAAGGAAAAAAAAGTGTGCTAGTTGAGAGGTTAGGTGTCAATACTTGTATTTACTCTTGTAAAAAACCAGAAATAATAAATAAAAATCATGATTTCATTTAAATTTGCATATGGAAGCACCTTAATTAATATAAGAATTGACTAATATACTCAACTAATGTAATAATTAAATATTTATAAAATCAACATAACATTTAAAAAGGAGTTGAAAATTCAAAGACTAAAATTATGTTCATACATGCTACTTAAATTCAATAATTATTAATAGTTATATCTTATAATTAATTAAATCAAAGATGTATTCAATAAAAAATTAGTATGTTCAATAATAAATATTAATTCCAGGGTAAAAATTGGTATAAAAAATAATATACCTGTCGATCCAAATGTTGACAAAGGAAAATGGCTTGATATTCTAAAGAAACGTGATGCGAATCAACCCGTAACTCAAAATCAAAATGTTCCTAATTATCCTCAAATTTGGCAACCGTTTCCCTCTAATGATGTACCAATGAATTTGTTTTAAAAGTTTTATAACGTGTATCACTTTTGCACACTCCATAACAACAACGTTTTTTGTACCTTTTCGTACAGACAACATAATTATAGTCTATAGAAAAACTGCTCTATTGAATCCTGACACTTACTACTTTACTTTCTTTACTTTTTTAAATCACAAATACATTTATAATAGTATTTATTAATTTTAGTTTTAGTACGCGGGCTCTTTAACACGCTTGTTTACAAATAACAGTACGAAAAAAATGGCTGATGCGAACGCATGCGCACTGAAAATTACATGACCTTGAAAAAGCCTCGGCAATTTTAAATTTCTCATAAAGAAAATTATTAGACTAAGATTTTAAAGCTATTTCTGAATCTGTAGCTAAAATTTGTTTTATATGATTTGTGAATTTTGGAGATATGCTGTATTTTAAGTCTTTATTTAAAAATTTAATTTCATCATTTGTGAAGTTAGTGTCTGAAAGGTTTTCAAATCGTGGTGCAAAGTGTGTAGGTATGTAAGTACTTACAGTTTCATGATGTTTCGAGGATTGAATGTTATGTTGTTTGTATTCAAGTTTTTTCAGTTTTTGTTCTTGTTTGTGATTTTTGATATATTTCATATTGCTGATACTTTCTCTGATCTTGTCATCTAAGCAATCGAATTCTACTTGATGCATTTGGAATGTGAGTTCAGACTGTACAATTTTCAAGTAGAAGTCTAAGGAATCTCTTATTTTGAACCATTTTCGACTTTCTTCTTTAAGCCAGACTCGTTGAGCACATTTTATTGCTTTTTGAGTTTGAGGTGTTTTCATATGGCATTTTATATTTACATAATTTGGTACTAGCAATCTTTTAAGGCATTGTTGATTGAACCAGATGTTTTGGGATGCCTTACAACGTTTTTCTTCTTATATAGTCGGGTTAAGTCTTCTCTCGAAGATTTTTTAATTGAGTTGAGTTAACTGTATAAACGACAGTGAACGACAATTAAATATGTTTTTCAATTATATTAATAATTTACACCCAAAAATTAAATTCACACTAGAAGTTGAAGAAAATAACTCAATTAATTTTCTTGATTTAAAAATTCAAAAAGTCAATAATGTACTGGACTTTTCAATTTACAGAAAACCAACACATACTGATGTGACTATACCATATGATTCCAACCACCCCATGTCACATAAACTAGCAGCATACAATTCGATGATTCATAGAGCATTTTCGGTTCCTATGAACAAATTTCTCGACAAATTTAATTTTGATAGAGAAATTAATACAATTAAACAAATAGCCACATCCAATGGTTATCCTTTACATTTAATAAATAAATTACTTAATAAAAAAGAGAAAAAGATGGCGTTACAACTAATATTTCCTAAACAAACTAAAGAAGTAACAAATTACAAAACCATCACTTATGCTGGTAATATTTCCAATAATATTTCAAAGATAATATCTTCAGCAACAAATACAACAATTTCTTTTAAAACAGAAAACAATGTAGGTAGAAATTTGCTAAATGTAAAAACAAAAATAACCCTATTAAGAAAATCTGGGATATACAAACTTAAATGTCCGGATTGTAATGCTGTTTATCTTGGTCAAACCAGTCGTAATTTTGAAATTAGGTACAGTGAACACTTACGAGCATACAAATTAAAACAACCAGATAAATCACATTATGCAAAACACCTACTTGACACTAAACATTCAGTAACACCTAACACAGAACCAGAAATACTACATGTTTGTGATAAGAAGCAAGAACTGGACTTCCTTGAAGAATTAGAAATTAGAAGACACAGACACTTAACAGACCCACAATATGAAGTCCTCAATGAACAGCTGAATCTAGGAAGTTCTCCATTATTAAACTGTCTTCTTAAGTAATAATTGTAAAGATCAGCAGATATAGTTTTCCTGGTTTCCTATATCATTGCACAGTTATACTGATCTTAAATGGGACAAAGATATCCAGAATATCCCCATAGGGCTAATAATATCAAAGCTACTATTTGAAAATTCTTCTTTTCTTTTTTCTATTCATATATATTAAGTCAATCACTAGATAGGCACTATTTGGACTAGCCAAATATATATCAAGTATACATCATGTCAAAAGTAACTTCTGTCATTCTGATGATGATATATTTATCCAAAAAATTGTCAATTTACTTGCAATTTACACATTTTTTTTTCAAATATATTGTGGAGTCATTTAGAAACAGTTAGTTTCATTTAAAACCATATGAAATATTAATATTTGAAGATATTTCGAACGGAATTACCTAAACCTTATTATTTCTAAAATTTATCTACTAAAAATATATAAACAGTCAGGAGGTAGGCAATACATTATACACCTAGATGCAATGGTGATTGCATATTATTTAAGTGCCTATCCACTATTTTGTGCAAGTAGAGTGGACTGTGAAATTATTTCGTTTTTGGCTTATGAAAAAGTTGTATGTTTATAAATAGCTATTTGAAAAATAAATAGTGGCAGTGAATTTTCAAGCACATCCCAAATATAGCAACTAAATCTTGAGGTAAATACGAAAAACTTATTTTGGCGAGAAATCCAAGTGTATTTTTCATGTTTTTTTTTTATTATTTGTCTAAAAATAATGTGACCGTAGGAAAAATCTTAATAGTGTCAATGTTGCTACGTTTCAATTATAAACTAGATACGTTATTGTTCCTGTGAAAGACCACGGCAGATCATACATATTGCGAACCCTCGTCGTACACAAGTGCGAAAGGGAAAATATAAGAATAAAGCTTGAAAGAGAGATAAAGAATAATTGTGCGCGGTCATCAAGGCGTGTACTTAATTCCAGATGCCCCCTATTTTAGGTAACCGCTGTTGCCAGAAGCGCATATTAATTTGTACAAATGATATTTTTGACTCGTTGTTGTTGTTTTTTTTTCGAAGTCATGCATAATAGGTAAAACTATGATATAAATCTATCTTATTTATTAAGGAACAGACGGGTCCTAAATCCATTATAAAATAATAAAAATAGAATACAGGTTATAATATTTGATATAAGCTAAGAAATTAAGGATTGAATATTTTTAGAGGAACCAGGATATATCCAGTTTATAATTGAAATGTGGAAAAATTGATATTATTCAGACTAGATTAATTATAAAATATAGGTACTGAAAATATTGTTGAAAATACGGGAAATAAAATACTGTAAATGTTTGAGCTTTTTATGTTTAAAGTAAGAGGAGCCGCATAATTATTTTCCATTTAAATAACAAGGAATCAAAATTGTCTTATGCTTATGAATCTGCCATTATTGCGCCCAGCGTATGCTTAAAATATAAATTAACACCAGAATCAACAGTTCTGACAAGAGAGTTTTATGCAATATATAGAGCACCGACTTCCATCAAAACGTAGTCTAGAAGAAATTTTTTGGTAATTATCGATTCCTTGATCTCATTACACATAATATCTAAACTATACAGTCATCATACTTTTGTCAATAAGATCAAAACAGAATTATATGAATTGAAGAATAAAAATATCGTATTCCTATGTGTTCCTTCACATATAGGATTGGCGGGTAACGAAGAGGCCGATAAATTGGCAAGAGAAACAACAAATGATAATAGATTAATTCCATTTTTTAATCCATTACCAATAGACCTGAAAAGAACCCGGACTTCCACTAATTCATCAAGACCTAGCATACAATACGAAACAAAATTCGGCTCAAAAGTGAAGCGCTTTTTGTAAACGAGTCTTGTCTAATAAACATAATACGCATAAATAAAATATAAAGCTTCAATACAGCTATATTTAAAAAATCGTAACTAGTTTGATCTTTTCTTTGTGAGGACTGAATGACCATTGTTTTTTTAAGACAATGTCTGAACCCTAATATATTCTCAGACAATGACTGAGCTGCCTCAGTTCAGTCATTGTCTGAGTCATTTTTAGTAAATGTTTTAATATAAATTACAGGTGCTTATGGATCTAATCTAATAATAGATACTATTTATTTTATTCACATAAAGTTTGTTTACAACTTTGTTCGAAATCTATCAAGCACGTCATGTTTATATTCCACCCTAAAGGTGGGTCCACACGATACAGACTATTGTTTGTACCAATATCTGTACAATCTTAAAGTCTGCGCAAACTTTTTACCAGTTTTGACTTCGATGATACTAAATCTACCGTTTTTCAAAATTGTCACCAGAATTGTAGTGACTCTCCGTGCGTACAGTTATCACTAATCATGGACAAATTTCTACATTAAAGAAATTTCTAATAATGCACAGATATACATGTATACTTCCAACTTTCGTGCTCAGACATTTTTAATTCATACTTTTTTATCACACCGACTTTTGTTTGCACTGATTTGTTACGAAGACAAAATTCTATACCAGTTCGTGTGAACTTTGTATCGTGTGGACCTACCTTAAAATAAGAGCACTTAAAGCCGTAAATCTTAACATTTCACTCTTATTACAGTAACAGTAGCAAGTATTTTCAAGATATATTATTTTTCCACACAAACCAATAAATGATAAAAGGAAAAAAATATTTCATTATATATTATGTGCAATTATACATTTTATGTATGTAAACAGATTATATCTTCCCCTTTCAATGCGTACCACTGCCTGAACAGCATCGAAGGCGATAGGCGCGTGTCGGTTGTGTGACGACCAGAAAAGTGTGTTTCCCACGATACCAAGCCAAAGTCCTTTCGATCCCTTTCCCTTCCTATTCTAGTCCTTTCTCTTCGGACCACCCTACTATGATTATTATCGCTTTTCTCTTCAAAGATAATTTGCTTTTATACGAGATCGTACATTATAATAATAGAATTAGTTTCTATTTATTTTATTAGAGATACATTTACATTTGTGGGCACTTATAAGATTGATTTTCGCCAGTCTTTCAAATCCAGATATTTAGTAACGAAAAAAATAACTTATGTTACAAAACTAACAAAAAAGTCGATTTGTTGAACAAATTCAGTAAGACAATTGAATAAATCGCCAGATAATTTGAGTAAGATATTTCTGTCAAGTTTGCACTGATGATGATATAAAATTGTAAAGCAATAATAATTTTCTATAACTCTTGCAATAGTTGAAAATATTTTTCGCCATGTTTTTCGGGAATTTCACAAATAAACATAGAGTTCATACTATAGAACTTAAATTAAAAAAATCTGTTGGAAATAGTAAAAAAATCTGCCAAGAAAAGTAAAATTTGAATGTATACTTTATATAAAAAAATGAGCATGTATTTTGAAATTGAAATACATGGAACTTTTAAAAATGTTAAAAAACATTGTTGTTATGGAGTATGCCGTGGTCTTAAACGAAGTAAATCTTTTTTAGAAATCAATATTTTTTTAGGAGAAAACATATCTTCTACACGGCTACCACTATCAACATACAGGGTTGGGATAAAGTATGGAGCCAAGAAAATATCTTTTAAACGAAAAGAACGATATTTATGAAAATTTACAGGTAAGTGCAATGGAACAAAATGCATCTGATGTATATTTTTTTGTTAATAATATACTTCTTCAATGTAAATGGGAAACCCTTTATATTTTTACAGATTTTGGAAATGCTTGTTATTTTAAATTCATACATACTGGGTTTGGTGTAAAAACTAGGAATAACTTTTGTTAGTTGTACAATAGGTGTACACTCCATGATTTTAGAATAATGAGAAACAAAATTACTTCAAATGTTCAAAATGCTCGCCGTTTACTTGCTGACAATATGCCATCCTATTAACAAATTCTTCAGTCACTCTTTTCCATGACTTCTCCACTTATCAGTTCACAATAATTATTTGTCTCAATTCCTTTAAGTTTGTTGGTCGTCTTACGTGAATACGTGATTTTGGATAATCCCAAAGAGAAATATCTAACGGGCTAAGATCCGGAGAACGAGCAGGCCCGTCTATCATAGTGGGGAGGTGCTCCATCTTGTTGAAACTAAACATTTTGTAGTAATTGCCCATTCTGTTGAAGTGCAGGAATAATTTCGTTATTTAGTAGATTCAAATACTTGTCACAATTCCAATTTCCGTCGACAATTCCCATCCAAACATTTAACTTGTGTGGATGCTGGGTACCTATGTGCTTCATGTATCCAATGAGGATTCTCATTTTACCAATATGTATGGCTATTAACTGTTCCATTTAAACAAAAAGTTGTCTCATCGAAAAAAACTATGTTAGAAGCAAAATTTTAGATGTCTATTTGCCGTTCGCAAAATTCCAGCCGTCGGTCAAAATCATCGTCTGACAATTCTTGAACCAACTGTATCTTATACGGATGATACTTTTAAATATCTTTCCTAGAGAACGTCGACTGATACCATGGTCTAGTGCCAAATTTGTGGTGAATTTTTAAATCGATTGTAATATTTTGTTCAACAGTTTCGTTCGTTGCAGTCCGCGGTCTTCCAGGTTTTACCAAATTTTTCACCATCCCAGTTGTATTAAAACGTTGTAATGTTGAGAGCGATATAGGATTTTTTTTCGGATGGAATTTATTAAAATATGACACACTTCTTTCTGAGTTCTCTGGCACGATCACCATAACCGATCATTAAAATTTCAATACGCTCTTTTTCACTTAATTGAAACATTCTAAATTGTAAAATTTATTTCCGTCAATTATAATTTGACACTTGGAGAAGAAAAGATGTACTAAACAGTACTCGTTTATTTATTACATTGCATACAAACAACATCAATTATTTTATCTAAATAGTTTTTTGGTCTAATGCAAAAAGCTCAAAGGAGGTTGATTAAAGTGATTTCTCGTTTTTATATTTTTTTACACTGAACTCAGTATGTATAAATTCAAAATAACAAGTTTTTTCAAATCTGTAAGAATATATAGGGTGCCCCATTTAAATTAAAAAAGTTGATGGCATTTCCGGTTAAACCGGAGGTATATTATTAACAAAAAATGTACATCAGATGCATTTTGTTCCATTGCACTTACCTGCAAATTTTCATAAATATTGATCTTTTCGATTAAAAGATATTTACTTGGTTCCATACTTTATCCCAGCCCTGTATAGCTTCTCTCTTTTAAGGGCTTAGCTGTACTGTAATAAATAATGTTCGACTCATTTCCTACATCGTTACCAAAAAATTACAATCTCTCTTCTCTTCTATGCAAGGCGAGATCAATTAGTCATAAATAAACGCTTTATAAGATTATCTTGGTAAGCTGAGCCAATGGAAATTTTTGCCACAAAATTGGAAAACTCAACGGAAGAATATTATTTACTGCATGACGGTTTCGTTGCTTGTCTTGCTCTAGCTTCAACCACTCTCCTTTATCTACACTTGGAGTTGCTGGGACACCGTTGCGAATCGTATTCTTGACCATAACAGAATTATTGACCATAACAAAATTACAATTATTTTTGTTTTTTGTATTAATTAATTAATATTAATTCTGTTTTATTTCCACTTTGACATTGCAACCACCGTACAAATACCATTATGTCGCCTTTTACACATGGCAGACGGCAGAGAAAACTATTAAGAGTACTATTCCATTAGGGCACTATACCAGATAGTAGATTTTTTGTGTATAAGCAAAATTTTAAAGATTGTAAATATGTTTCACTTATAATAAACTTTTTTTGTCGCGTTGTGGAATTTGTAACTACCTCTTAGATACTTTATTCCATTCTCTTCTCTCAAATTTTACACACGATATCATGGGCGCAGCTAGCGAAATTAAATCTAAAATATTTTTTGGTCTGCATATTTTTTCATGATTTATTTAAAAAATTACTTGATATCGCAGAGAAAGTAGGGGTTAAGTTGTCAGTACCACGAGTCACTAAAAAGCAAGTACACAGAAGTAATTCACCATCTGAGTCTGCAGTTGAATACTGGAAGCGGTCAATAATCATCCGCAATCTTGATTATTTAACTTCGTCTTTGGATGCTTGATTCTCCAACGAAAATACACCTGCTTTTGCTTTAAATTATTTTCATCTTTCAAGCGATTAAAATGGCTTCAAAAGATTTCAAAAATGATGCAGAACCTTTCATGGAATTTTATAAGTTGGGTGATGTCTCTGCAGAATTAGATTTGTGGTAAAGTATAACCAATGTTAATTTGATGACCCATATTTTTAATCCCATTGAAGAAAGAAGCCGCCCAATGGCGTGCATAAATTTTTTTTAGAAATTCGAATATTGTAAAATAATGTTTTTCAAATGTAATTCAAATGAATATATCAATCAATTCTTTTGTCACCGGAATTTTTTCAGGAATATTAATGTTTTTACTTCGCATGAATTTTAAAATTTCGTCTTTTTTCGTGGTGATATTGGGAATTTTATTTAATATTCGCGAATGATAAGACGCGTTGTCCATTACAATTGCCGAGCTCGGCAGAATATTATGCAAAAGCTGTAAGTCAAACCATTTTTCAAATAAATCGGCTGTCATATCTTCGTGATAATCAGCGGAAGACTTTGTGATATTTTTAGCCGACCATAGCAATGCATTAGGTACAAAACCATCTTTACTTCCGGCATGAAGAATAATAACGCGTTTTCCTCTCGAACACGGAGTATCTAAAGAACAATTTTTTGTGTCGTCAACCCAACCATACTTGACAACATCATGAGTATCAAACCAAGTTTCATCTAAATAAATTATAGTTCTATTTAAATCACGGTACCCTTTTATTTTGCGCAAATACTCCTCTCTAAGTTCAACGATACGTCGTCATTCCATTATAGCCATTCTATTATCCAACTTCTTATATTTAAATCCACAATTTAATAAAACCGCGCGCAGTGTTTCTAAACTTTGATAATTATATTCAGGAATATCCCGCAATTTATCACGAATCAGTTCTAAAGCTGGTACTATTTTGTCCTTATAAAACCCGTAGGCAATCCGTTTATAATAACATGTTTTGTAGCATTGTCAACCTTACTCAGTTTTTGATCTGTTCGTTTTCGCTTTAAAGAATGATCCGTAACAGTGCCTAGTTTAATTACATTATAAATCGTTGTAAGCCCGATTTTCGTCAATTCGTGAATTCTCGCGATAATCGCATTATCAGAAATTACAGAATTTTCTTTTTTCAAACACGCGTAAATATTTAAAACAACCCGTTGACACTGAACATGTAAATCTTTGTTTTTAAATTCGGCCCTATCATCATTTATTGCTAAGTCATTTGCTTGTGGCGCCAAATTATTAGATTCCCGCGCTTCATCTTGGACTGTCGTTTCAAATGGTCTCCAAAATGCCATTCTAATTCATTACAAATGAATTATATTCTCAAAACTTACCCTAACGTCTAAGAACAAATAAATATTATATTGATATCAATTCACTCAACTCCACGAACAAATAAATATTATTGTATATTGATATCAATTCACTCAACTTCACGAACAAATAAATATTATATTGATATCAATTCACTCAATATAGGTATTATTATTTCATTAAACTCGCTCAACCAAGAAATAGATACTACTATATTATTTTAAATAGGTCTACATATAAATATACAATTAGAATTGCACACGCCTATGAGACTAATGAATGTATAACAAAAGGCCTGCACCCTAAGCCCAATCTTGATAAAGGATACAGAGGACAAAGGATTATCATAATGACAGATAGTCAAGCAGCCATCAAAGCACTGAGCTCTTGCGTAATCAGTTCTAAAATGGTTTGGGAATGCCTTGACAAACTAAATGAATTAGGCGAGAGCAATATAGTTACCCTACTATGGATTCCAGGACACACTGGAATAGAAGGAAATGAAATAGCAGATGAACTAGCAAAGAGGGGGTCGGAAATACCCTTCTGGGGGCCTGAACCTTTTTGCGGAATCAGCCCCAATGTAATATTGGAAGAAATAGGCGAAGCCGAAAGAAAGAGAAGATCTGACCATTGGAAAGATCTAGTAGGGCTTAGACAATCAAAGATTCTCCTGGGTGACTACAACCTAAGGAGATCAAATGAATCCATAAGTCAAAGCAAGACTGCACTAAGAGTTTTAACAGGGATCCTAACGGGACATTGTCGCCTGAATGGGCACCTGAAAAAGCTCAAATTAGTGGAGGAAGAAGAATGCAGATACTGTGGCATGGAAGAAGAAACCTCCATCCACCTACTTTCCAACTGCACAGCACTCCAGAATCCTAGAGCACAGTACCTGGGAGATTACTGGATAGAAGAGGAACATTTACCTAAGCTGAAGCCTGCAGATATCCTAAAATTCCTCCGGGAAATAGGACTAAAGGAGCTACTAGTTTCAGAGACTCTCATCAGAAACTAAGTAGAAGTAAGGGGGCACAATAGATCTTTTAGGTCTCAGTGAATGTTACCCCAAACACACACACATACATACACATACCCTAAGCCCATTAAATTTTTTATGTTATAGTGAACCACCTTAGTAGCTACCCGAATTTTTCGATATTATGAGCAATATTTCACTCGGTAACTGGCAGGTGCACCTGCGGTGCCAGATTTTCATAATATATCGGGCATACATGAAGTTCTTCTTATTAATTTCTCTTCTTATAACAGTTTCGAGCGACTTTTTTTAATTCTTACAAATAAATTTATATTATGTATTTTTTATTAAATATTTCCAAACAAGTTTTCTAAGAAAATCATGAGCTAATGAGACTAGGAAAGCCTGAATTGACCGAGATTGTTATATGAAGTAGATTCGATATATTTTATTATGCCAATAAAATATTGTATTGAGTACCAAGTGTCAAAAGCGTTACTTTAGTCACGAGTTTTCTGAAGTTTTAAAACGAGTGACTAAAGATGTTTTTAATTCTAGGTGCTTACTATACTTTTTCTTGGCTCGCAGCTGAATTGACCGAGATTGTTATATGAAGTAGATTCGATATATTTTATTATGCCAATAAAATATTGTATTGAGTACCAAGTGTCAAAAGCGTTACTTTAGTCACGAGTTTTCTGAAGTTTTAAAACGAGTGACTAAAGATGTTTTTAATTCTAGGTGCTTACTATACTTTTTCTTGGCTCGCAGCTGAAAAGGAAACATATTTATATTATATTTATAATATGACAGACAATGACTGACGTTTCATTGAAAAATAAAATGACACAGAGCTACAAAATTATCACGGTATATTAAATATAAATTACGTAAGATACACTTGACGTTTAAGAAATAAAAGATAAACGAGATGTGACTACTCTAGTGTTTAAAGTGAAGTTTTGCGAATGTCAATTTCGGAAGTAGAAACAGAAATTTTTGCGTTAATCTTCATCCATGTATTTAATTATTAATTTGACAACTCAAATGGATAATTTGATACCACTATAATAGATCTAACAACAAAGATCCAACAAAAGCTGTTATGTAACCCTAAGGGGTTGCCGATGATTTGTTTTACCTGATGTTGGGATTATTGTGATATTAAAAATGATAAATCTATTGAAAAATGTTTCACGAAAGATGGTGTACCGTTTTATTTTCAGTAATAACTGTAATAAGAACCTCTTTTTTTATTATTTTTGGGGAGGAATAAAAACGCGGAAGTGTCGGTAGTCTTAACGGTGCTTCTTAGTGAAAGAATAAGTACAGCTTGGTTACGGTAAAACTCGATTTCTACTAGGTTTAGTTACTTCCTGGGGTAATATTGGTTTGAAGTTTATAAAATGGCTATTTAATATATATATACAGGGTGGGGCAAACTTCTGACATCGGAGGATTACATCGTTGTGGTACGAGATAAAACTTTAAGGTTTTGTGTGAGCTGATACAGTTACTGAGGGCACATTTTCAAAATACTTTCGTTTCTACAGGGTGTTCCAAAACCACGTAGCAGCACAAACTTACATTTTTTTAAATGGAACGTACTATATTTTGTTCAAGAATCGAAAAGATCTCACCGAGAGCGTTACAAAAATATAGCATTCTAATATATTATATGGGTGTTTTAAAAAGATATGGCCAATTATTGATAAAAAAGACCTCCTCTTTATCACTCTGTTAAACAGTAAATCAAAATAAATCAACAGGTCTTTGTATTCAATTGTCATTCACATATCATTGGCTGTGCTCAGTATCAATTACTTTTGTTATCTGTGGCTTCTTTAATACAGGGTGAAACAAAACGCAAATCAAGCAATATCTCAAAAATTTTAAATGAATCACCCTATAAGTCTTTTCACAATTTGTTAGTACAATTAATAATCTTTCAAACCATATAGCACATTTAGGGTATAAGTTGATGGAAAACCGTAAATATTTTATGATAATGATCAAAAACAAGTATTTTACGTACACAAATTAAATGGTTTCAAATTTTTACATGCAACGTGTGAGGCATAAATTTTAATTGTAATTTTGGATGCATCTACAATATTTAATCACTGGACTACTGTCAAAATAGTATCTACTAATAAATGTCAAAGAAATATTGCTGTATTCTTCGTTTATGTTCATAGGTTTAAATAATAAATAACTATAATGAATTTTTTGCTGGAAGACATGATCAATATGATTTATGTGTTAGGAGAATGTTCAAAAAAATTGTTTACTTGCTCCAAGAGTATATCGTGAAAGATATCCCAATCGAAGACATCCAAATGAAAGAGCTTTCTTAAGGCTTAAGGAAAGAATCGACACATCAGGTAATGTTTCCTATCAACCTCATGCTCTTCCAAAACGTAAAACGTGTTTTTAATGGAGACAACAACTTTTTAGTAATGACAAATTTTTGAACATTCCCCTAACACGTAAATCATATTGATCATGTCTTCCTGCGGAAAATTCATTATAGTTACTTATCATTTAAACCTAAGAACACAAACGAAGAATACAGCAATATTTCTTTGACATTTATTAGTAGATACTATTTTGACAGTAGCCCAGTGATTGAATATTGTAGATGCATCCAAAATTACAATTAAAATTCATGCCTTACACGTTGCATGTAAAAATTTGAAACCATTTAATTTGTGTACGTAAAATACTTGTTTTTGATCATTATCATAAAATATTTACGGTTTTCCATCAACTTATACCCTAAATGTGCTATATCGTTTGAAAGATTATTAATTGTACTAACAAATTGTGAAAAGACTTATAGGGTGATTCATTTAAAATTTTTGAGATATTGCTTGATTTGCGTTTTGTTTCACCCTTTATTAAAGAAGCCACAGATAAAAAAAGTAATTGATACTGAGCACAGCCAATGATATGTGAATGACAATTGAATACAAAGACCTGTTGATTTATTTTGATTTACTGTTTAACAGAGTGTTAAAGAGGAGGTCTTTTTTATCAATAATTGGCCATATCTTTTTAAAACACCCATATAATATATTAGAATGCTATATTTTTGTAACGCTCTCGGTGAGATCTTTTCGATTCTTGAACAAAATATAGTACGTTCCATTTAAAAAAATGTAAGTTTGTGCTGCTACGTGGTTTTGGAACACCCTGTAGAAACGAAAGTATTTTGAAAATGTGCCCTCAGTAACTGTATCAGCTCACACAAAACCTTAAAGTTTTATCTCGTACCACAACGATGTAATCCTCCGATGTCAGAAGTTTGCCCCACCCTGTATATATATATAAAATGGAAAATAAACTTTGTAACAGAATAAATAACAGAAAAGAAATAGTATGTACTCATGTAGCAAAATGTCACTATATACTTATCTCGCTTCAAATATCCAAATCTGACTAACTATGAAAGAACAATATACCAACATTAAATATCTTGAAAACTACAAACTTTTTGATAGGTATATAAAGTTTATGAGTTTTTCACGAGAAAACCATCGAGTGATACAAAATAAAATAAAAATAGCTTCAAATGCCAATGGAGTAAAAAATGGAAGAGGAAAGGTGACATATTCTTTTAACAGTACACCCCTGGATCAAAAGTTGAATTTGAATTTTCCAACAAAATATGCCCTTTTGTATCTAAAAATTACCTGCCAAATGTCAAAACAATTTATCAATCCATTATAAAGTTATCAAATTAAAATATTTTCATAACTTGAACACCTCGTTTTTCGAAAAGTAAATAGGCTGGACCCCTCAATCCTTATATCATCTTGTCTGTCCAGTTTAACGAGAGGTATCTACATGCAAACGTTGTAATTGTTATTTGAAAACACCCTGTATAAAGGTTTCCGATGTATTAAGATTGAAATTTGATTAATTTTTAATATAATTCAGTGTATTTTGTAAAGACTATCAAACGCAAAAAACCCAATTATTATGACGAGGGTTTACTTACTTAACAATTACCACCCTCGCACCCTTTTGACTAATATTTGATAAAATCGTTGATGTGGGAAACGTTGGTTATGGGTAGTGACACGCGACTCGTAGTAAAAAATCTTTAGATCAAAGAGATGAACAAAGGCTAAGTAGTACGCAGGACCGATTTAGGAGAGCGGTGACTCGCACAATGCTCTCACTATGATTTCTTGCAAACCTGAGCTTTTCCATTTCTATATTAAAAGTAACTGGAAGGATCAATTTTTTTAAGTAAAAATTCCAAGTAACGATGGATGTCGTTTTGAAAATTATGTTTTTGTAGGGTTGTAAAAAATCTTGCTTAAATGGCATTTCTGATCACTTGCCCATGTTTTGTTGCAATCTTAACTTTCTAGTTCGATACCTCAAGAAAATATAAATACAGATATTGTGTAGGATTTTACTTAGACTAGAGGATAAAAATGAGAGAATTCTTATTTTCGTGTGAATGACCTAAATGTATTTTTCTTCAAGCGTATAATAATAACTATATTACTTTTTGCAACACAGACCGTAGAAATATCCCATTATTTTACTAGTACAAAAATTAATTTTCATTATTGTACTAATAAAATAATGGGGCGTTGTAATCAAGTAGGTAGGAACTGTCATTTTTAAACTTATTTAATTTGACGTTTGTCTGTTTTGAAAATTTTGTGAAAAATGTCTCAAGAATTGCAATGTACGCCTCCGGAATTAGTTGAAATAGCTAATTCCAGTATTGAAACTCTAATTCCAACGAAGTCGCGTAAACTGTATGATTTAGCATACGAAAAATTTCTAAAATGGTGCAATGAATATAATGTACAGCAATACACGGAAAACGTTATGCTTGCATACTTCACGAATTTGTCCAGAAAGTTATATTATTATTACGCTTGAAGAAAAAATAGTATATGTTACTCGGAGCAGAAGGCCCATTATATGTTTCGCCCAGTTTGCACAGCCTCGGCTAGCGCCTCGGCAGTGCAAGAATCTGGGCTCAACAATAATGTTGGCCTTCTACTCCTAGTAACATAATATACTATTTTTAATTGGGCCTTGAGAACTTAATTTTATGAGCATTCTAAAGGTTTTTTGAGGTTTCTATCAGAATGTTCCCAACTATACTGATATAAATGATTAACAGCCAGCTGTGGTCGTTGCAAATATCTATGTTCATATTTTGGTTTTCAGTTTGGGAAGAATTTAATATAACATCAGATGAAGATTTATACAGACTGGAATTTAACTGGTCGCGCGGTTTAACATTTTCAAGGCGTCTTAAGACTGTATTCTAACTAACAGTAAATTGAAGTATCGTATATTTGATAGTATCTGTATCTGTTAAGAATTTGAAGGATGGATGACCCCACAGCATTTAGGCCACAATTGGCTCATTGTGCATCCTTCTGAGGTTCAGACTTCCTTCTAGCCCGTCATCCAGTCTACTTGTTTGAAGTAGGCGATAACGTCGCCGGAAGTAAGCTCCCTCATGCTGGTTTGTGTTAGCCTGTACTCGCCGAATACAGAAAACCTGAAATGAGAGAGTGTCGGACATTCACAAAGAATGTGTTCGACAATCTCATCTTCCTGTTCACATCCTCTACAAAATGAAGTGTCAGACCCAGTCTGTAGAGGTGTTTTCGTATGTGGCAGTGACCAGTCAGAATACCCGTGGCTGTTTTCTCTGTTCATAGTTTTGTATTTTTGGCTACTTTGCTGTCCGGATACTGCAGCAGTTCCTTGACAAGCCTGCAACCTTCTGCATCGTCCCATCTACCCTTAAACTATTTTTCCTTTAGTATGAGTTTTCCTTTATTAGGTCAATCATAGCTGACGCCGACAGACCAATGAAAGTCCCAGGTCCCAAGGTCCTTGATAGTATTTCAAGAGTTACTATTTATTAAAATTCAGATCTAATGAGCCCAATACAAAAAATACAATAGTGTAATTATTTTTGAGCTCCCCATCTATTTATTTTTAGTTTCTAGACCATATTACGAAAATGTTTTCTAATTGCATTTTAACCCTTGACGGCGAAGAAATATTTTGAAAAAAAAGTGGTACTTAAGATGGTTGTATTATCAACCACATTTAAAGAATAAAAATAATGTTTTAAAAGTTAATGTTGAAAATTAAAAATATATTTATACTTATATTTTTCCTTCTTATTTCTATTTCATATAATCATGTATGTACTTCACTTGGATATTTAAACAAAGATTAAATAATGGTCGATAGCCGGTCGGCCGCCTTAATTTTTTTTGTCCCGTGCATCACGTGTGAGTACACGCTTACAAACACCACCCAGAATCGGTCCTGCACCACCACAAAAAAAGGAAAAAGGATACAATATAAAATATCGGGGTGAGTGGCGCAAACTACAAGGCACAAGTCGCGTGGATAGGCCTACTAGTGGGGGTAAAGTGGGGGTAAAAACGTGGCTGAACGTTGGTTGATCAACAGGGCTGTACATTCCGCATTTGCGAACGACAGTAACACACGCGCGTAAACTGACTGACGGCCGTTTTGACACGCGACTTATTTCCGATCTTCATCTTTGGACACAAGTGTCAGTGATAGTGACCTATTTTTCGACATGGATCATTCTTTGTCTCAACACACTCCGTTGCAATGGGGATATTCCGGGAATAATAGTGCTACATCGTCTTGGCAGCCAGTCTCAAGAGTCAACAAAAGACCTCTTTCTGAAAGTGATTGTGATGATGTTTACTCCGAGGAATCATCTAAGGAGCAGTAAGTACCAATTTAACTAGAATTTAATCTTATACAACACTCTTTAAACCCATTGTCACGTTTCTAAATTGATACCTAAGACAAGCAAATTATTTAAATTTTAATTTTAAGACTATTAAAATTTTAATTTTAAAAATATTAAAATTTTAATTTTAAATTTTTTTTAAATTATAGGTCACCGTTGAATACCACAATTATAAAAATTTTGGTTCATGAGCCTAAATAGTACCAAATTAAAAAAAGACGTGTTCAAATTTTATTTTTTATATATAACTTCAAAGTGCATAATTAAGTATTTCAGTGTGAATTATTTTTTTCAGATGTACCAGTCCTGGTGATGCTGATAGTTGTCAAATGTTATCAAGGAAAAAACGAAGAGGAGTTATAGAGAAAAAAAGAAGAGACCGAATAAATATGTCACTTAGTGAATTGAAACGACTGGTTCCCAGTGCCTTTGAGAAGCAAGGATCTGCAAAACTTGAGAAAGCTGAAATTCTACAAATGACCGTGGATCATTTGAAGATGCTCCATGCTAAAGGTAATTGAAAAACCTATTGATAGATTTATTGCATACAACGTAGATACTTATATGGGTACGTTGTTTTAATTGTAGTTTCAAGTAAATATAGCGTACATTTTTATTTATGAAAAATTGGGAAACTTATAATGAATTCGAACAAAACTTTCAATAGGAAATTGTCAATTAACCAATAAATTTAATGGATTTTCTACTTCTAAAGTACAATTTATAGTGTCACTGGATTTGTAGATTGTAGAATTATTCATGAGTGGAACAACGAGAATAATAATATCATAAAGGGAGTAAACCTGTCAAAAATACAATCTTAAATTTCTGTATCTTATATGGAAGTAACATACCTTTCGATCATTAAACGATCTAATGCTCTGTTTGAAGTCAGCCTTTCAACTAAAATACCCCCAGTCACATTTCTGTGCTATTTCTGGATTTTTTATCAAAAAAATGATATTGATTTTGATCATTTGGTTTTTTCTTCTATTTTACAAATGGAAAATATAAATGTATTCATCACCGCCTTTCATAACAACTTATAATTCATTTGATGAATTACAAAATCTTTATTTGATCTTCATAATAGATATGACACTGGAATTTGGCTTCATATCAGCCGATTTATACAGGGTGTTTTCAAATGACACTTACAACGTTTGCATGTAGATACCTCTCGTAAAATTGGACAAAAATGATATAGACATTGAGAGGTCCAGCTCATTTACTTTTCGAAATACGGGGTGTTGAAGTTATACAAATTTAAATGTTCTTATTTGATAGCTTTAAAATGTATAAATGAATTGATTTGATATTTTAGAGGCTGTTTTTAAATGTAAAAAGGCATATTTCGATAAAAAAACCTTTGTCAATTTTTGATCCAATGTTTTTCATGTAAAAAACACATAACCTTCACATATCAAAAAATTTGTAGTTTTCAAGATATTCAAAGTTTCCATGGAGTCTGCAACCTAATTTTTTAATAATAAAATAAAAAAAATATTTTTATTGTATTTTTTTAATAACCTTCAAACTACTAATTTTTAAAATATGTATCAAAAACTAATTTGTGAAGCAGCAATGCATCTTAAACATTGTGAGAAGACTCTCAAAAATATTTGCCCAAACTTGTACTATTGAAAATGATGTTGCAAACTTCACGAATACATTAAATATCTTGAAAACTACCAATTTTTTGATATGTAAAGGTTATGTGTTTTTTACGTGAAAAACATTGAGGAATACAAAATTAATTGGAAATAGCCACAAATGCCAGTGGCGTGGAAAATGGGAGGAGACAAGTGACATATTTTTCCAAATGTGCATCACTGGAACAAGAATTGACAAATGTTTTTTTTATCAAAATATGCTTTTTTACATTTAAAAACAACCTGCCAAAAATCAAATCAATTTATTAATACATTTTAAAGTTATCAATTAAAAACATTCAAATTTTTATAACTTCAACACCCCGTATTTCGAAAAGTAAATGAGCTGGATCCCTCAATCCCTATATCATTTTGTCCAACTTTACGAGAGGTATCTACATGCAAACGTTGTAAGTGTCATTTGAAAACACCCTGTATATTTACTTTTTTACTGGTTTGATTGTTCGGAGAATATAACGAATAATTTCCAGTTTATTTTGCAACTAAAGTAAAATTCTGAATTCGGTAATAAAAATTTTGTAACACGTATTCCTGGTTAAAATCGATAAGTAAAATAAACTGCGAATGACAATAAGTTAAAAGTAACATTCTACACCGTTTTTCGACCACTATTCATCTAGGTAGCAGGTGAATATAAAATTAAAAGGGTTAATCTACATTACACGCGTGGGAATATGCGATGAACCAGCTGTGACAAACATAAACCCATAGACCGTAGTCAGTAGTAGTGGGGCATACCCGTGGGAACTCTCGTAAAGAAGCACCGATTCGCCGAACAGCTAATATACACTTGCAACAGGTTTCAATCCCTCTCCCCGCTTAACTCCCTTATTGTGAATTTACATCGTTTATCGGTGTTTTATTTACTCGACGCTGCATTTTATAATAAATACTTACCCCTATATCGAATTTTACAATGAACGATAAAACAAAAAGTAGTTACATCAACTTCTATAAAAATGTTTGTAGAGAACTAAAAAACCTATAACGTATCGGCGTATTATTTTTTTGTTTCTATTCAACCCTTATGAGGAACCAATAATTGGTCATGATGTCCAATCTACAGTCATCAACTTTTGAGTATGTTAATTTTTGGAATTACATAATACATAATTTTTGGAATTACATAATACATAATTTTTGGAATTACATAATATTTAATATTTTGATTGCCTGGTCGTACAATATTCTCTTGGTCAATAACACGGATTCGTCGTTCTTCTCCTAAAAATTTGACCAATGGTAGAACCAACTTATGATTGGTACCTACATTGACCCCAATATATTTTATATCTTTCATTCTTTTTCAAGACAATTTCCATTTTTGGATATTTCTACAGTTAAAAAGTTCATATTTAAATCCTTCTATATTTGCTGAAAGGGACGTGATTGGTTGCTCCTGAACTCAGCCGATTTTTTCTATCCCACCCTAAATCTCAGAATAGTGTCTTCTATTTTTTATGAATATGTACTTAGTAAGGGGGAAATTACTTCTCCCAGGTGAAGATATTCATTTCCTATAATATGTTTTTTGTTTAACCAATAATAACCTCAAAACGATAACACAACGTATAAACTTGAAACAATAAACAGTCTACAAATGCATTACACACTATTGATAATATTTTTTTAATTACTAGGTTCAGTCATAATTTCACAAAACTGAATTCTTTAGCCTGGACCGTTATCGGAAAATTTCTGAATGCATTTTATTGGGGTGAAATTAATGAAGCTTCTAAACTTTCCGTACCATCGTCCGTCACGTGTGATAGTCCTCTTATTGCAGAGACGAGTTGTGTTGATAAAGTGGGATCTATTCCAAATTTTCCAAGGATATCAAGTTGAGTTGCTTCAAGTACACTTCGAGTATTCTTGCGTAATTCCTTCTCTTATTTGCCATTGCACCCGTTTTGCGACTAAATCACGGATATACACGTGACTTTGTTTTTCAGAATATGTTTTATTAAACACGTTAGTTGTCTGCAAGTAACGTTCGTTCTGGAGTCAAATATTAAAATTATCTCTCGCTTTCCAACGACATATCAAAAATAGGGGGATGCTATTTAAATTTTTGTAGGTGGAGTCATAGGGGGTTGATGGGGGTGCGTTCTCTCTCATCTCTCATGTCATTCTAGTTCCCCCTCTCTACCCTAGAAACGGTTTTTTGAATATTTTTTTCGTTCACGATCACGAGGTACAGCACAGTTTTAAAATTGATACTCTGTTAATTAGCGACGAGTACCTCAAAATAGATGTAAAGAAATTTTGTTAAATGTTGAATAAACATATATATGCAAGTTGCCTTGGAAATACTGATATACAATATTATCATAATTTCTATATGGTTTTGTGTATTAAATTTTTAAATAAATTATGACTATTATTTTCATTGCAGGTTTGGATTCCTTCGCATACGACCCGCATAAATATGCTATGGACTACCATGGAATGGGTTTCAGAGAATGTGTAGCAGAAGTAGCTCGATACCTCGAACGAATTGAAGGCTTAGATGTCCAAAACCCTTTACGACTTAGATTAACTTCACATCTTCAATGTTGTGCTGCTCAAAGAGAACTTGCTTCAAAACAAGCTACCTCCGCTCCTTGGGGATACCCAGGCTCCCAGCCTCCTTATCCCTCGATAAATGCCTTACCTCCTTCTCCTGCTTCTAACCATGGTCCCTTGTCCAATCTAAACCACCATCAAGTAGTTCCACCTTCGCAGAATATACATCATGATTTGGGACATTTTGACGTTTCTACATCTTGTGGCCAAACTACAGTACCGGTAGCAACTTCGGATAGTAATAGGATACAAACTTCCTCTTCAGTTTTAACTCCTTTAACAACGACTACCCCTTCTGTTTTAGCCTACAGTTCCCATCAATATCCTCCTAACGCATTTAGTATTCCTCCATCCAGTCACCATCAGAATTACAGCCAAAGTATTCCTACTTCACAAGGGATGAAACCATATCGACCATGGGGCGCAGAAGTTGCATATTGAACTAGTCTTTTGAATAAATCAACTTCAGAAAAAAGTCCTGACTAGTTGTTGAAAATTGTGATTAAAAACTCAGTGCCAGTTTATTTATCAGACAATGATGAAAATATGTGTCTTATGCCGATGTGCCAGATTATCTAATCGCAATTCAAACTAACTAGTTCTTTTTCTATAGGAAAATTCACCAAACATTCCGTTTTTGGACAGAATAAATTGGCCTGGACTTATATGTGGCTGTATAATTGCCTTAAGCAGACCAACCGGAAACTTAGTCAGATGTACCTTATTTGAATTTTTTATTTATTTATTTTTAGTGTAATATATTTAGAATTTTTATGAACTTTTAATAGTTTTTGCCGTATATACAAAATATTTTTATAAATATAATATATGATCTCACTGAGCGTGAAAATTTTATTGTAAAGAAAAGTTTTTCAGTAATAAATGTTATTATCGTAAAAACGGGTTTTTATCTCTCCTCAAGACAATTTATCCCCCTTAACATTCAAAATTTGATATATGTATTAAATTGTGTTTTTTGTATGAATGTATTAAGGTCGAGATAACCGCGCCGTGCCCTATCCTAATTGAATGTTTTTATGTTATTTCCAGTCCAACATAGGTATTCCAAGTAAAGGTGGGATTATACAGCAAATAAAATAAAATAAGGAATAAAATAAATTAAAATAATGAAGATGAACATAAGCATCTCTATGAAAGCGTTTATACAAGAAATAAGGTAAAATAGTAAATAAGAAGAAGGGTACAAAAGATGGCCAACTTTTATCTTTTTATTTAATTTTATTTTAATTTGTTTGGAAACCGATAATGCACATGGCCCAGATATTTCTGTTTTAAAAGTTCTGAGGTTCCAATTATTCTTATCTAACATGTAACCTAAAAATATAATATTTATTTGTTTGCTTTTATTGAAATTTTCTTGCGATAGAGATGGATGAGAGAAATATTAAGCAAAATATTAAACAAAAAGTGGAATTCACTAAGCTTGCACAAAACACAAACAAAGTCATTGTCAAAAAAGCTGCAATTTAATTGGCTTACTCTTACTTCTTATTTTATTTTATTCACCTGTATAACCAATGTTTTTTTTTGCCTTATTTCTTAACTTATTTTAATTAGTTACTTATTTTATTTTATTTGCTGTATAATCACACCTTTAAAGGACTTGAAATTAATTCATTGATGAATTTAGATGAATAAAAGTATACAGGGGGGTGACCAAGTACCAAAAACGGCAGAAAATTCAACCGTCCAATTTGCAATAACTGTATCAGACTTGAAGTTTCTATCTGTTTCCAACTGAACTTTCTAGCCTTAAATCATTCTTATATTTTATTTTGGTTTTTATTTCTCAATGTCTCCTAAAATGAAAGATTCCCATTGGGAGCTCAAGGTTTCCTTCATGGAAGAGCATTCTTCCCAGGCAAAAGAGCGCTTCAATGGACCTATAATTGAAGAGTTTCATTGAAAATGTTATGGGGCGAGCCTACAACCAACAAATTGAGTGATTTGAGGTATGGTGAACGTTCACCAGAAAAAGTGGCAAATGGTAAGTGTATTAATCACTATCCCAAAACTCATGCTGGAAGAACTTTATTATGATCTGAATAAGAAGGAACGCGACTATTCCTACCAGCTATCTGAAAAAAATTAAAAATAAAAGAAATATTGAAGACAAGTTCCAAGATGCAATAAAAGTTGTGAAGGAAATAACAAATACTATAACTGATGGGTATGAAAAGGATGCTGCCAGAGTATTAATAATTTGGTAGAAGTCTTAGAAAACAATGGAAACTGAAGAATTCGAAAATAAATTTTTTCAGCCTGTAGCCTGCATCTATTGGTTTTAGGGAAATAAACATATTTCAAATAATATTTCATTCCACCTCAATTTCGAAAAAATATACGTAGTAAGAGTTGATAATTTCACTCACATGAATGTTGGAAATATCTATCTTTACTTAAATTTGAGAAAATACATAAAAACTCATTTCATAGGGATGACCCATCATAATTTTATACTGGTAGTCTCCCCCTGAATTTAGAAACAATTTGTATACATTGAGCTCATTACAAGACAATTTTTTATGTCCACGTTAAACGACAGTTCCTTCCACATTTTGATAAACATTAGCTCTTAATCAGGGAATTTTTAAATTTGTTATCGCGAATTATATAATCCTTTTGGCTCATCTTTAACTATATTTTAGCTATATTACATCTTATCTTTCATTTTTAGTATACCTGTCACTGTTGTAAAGAAGATGCCATCTATGCATCTTCCAAAGAGCCTTTTTTTTGTACATTTTTATGCAGTGTTATTCTAGTACTTACAATTGTTTTCCTACAACCACTGTGCAAAACACGCTTTTATACACAAATTTTTATACGCAAAGCAGGCCTTTTCTCAATTCTTTTGATAACCGTTGTAAAAGTAATGCTATGGCACTTTTCCGCACCGAAATGTCAAACAAAGCTACCTATGACCTGTCAACTTTCAACTTAATTGAATTTCTTTTGGTGTACAATTTTTAAATTAAAACTAAAAGTAAGTGAACTATCTATTTCATTATTTATTTTAATTTATTAATTATTAAAACATTAACCTATTAAGTATTATTTTATGAATCATGAAGCAACATGAAAATAATTTATCTTTTGAGTTGTCCAATTCGGGCATTGAAAATACTCAAGTTACTGTATTTCTTTCATTAAGAAATGTGGTTGTAGAAAAAATATTGTGTACAACTTGTACGCAAAACACTTTTCCCACTCGCTAGATTTGCGGCACTCGCTTTACGGCTCGTGTCACAAACTTCTCCGCTCGTGGGAAAAGTGACGCTTTGCGCACTAGTTGTACAAACTACTATTCCTATTTATTTCCATATTCTGTTCAAAGTTTAAATGAAATAACCATATAAATTACTGTATTTCTTTTATTAATAAATGTGGTTGTAGAAAAAATATTGTGTACATCGCTAGATTTGCGACTTCTGCGCTCGTGGGAAAAGTGACGCTTTGCGCACTAGTTGTACAAACTACTATTGTTGTTCGACTAATAAAAATAACGTTTTAGAACAAACTTATAGTATTCGCGGTAACTAATATACTAACAGAGGTAAATTTTCACTGTGTATAGGTGGTTTGTGGTTATGCTGTACATCATATCAAATGATCTTTTATAAATTATTTTGACGAATGTTAATATGAACAGCATAGTAAACTTAAATAAAACAACTATTTCTATTGAATAAACAAATTATTAGGTAATGACAATAACTAATAATCGGTTTGCCAGTTCGGTCAGTTTAGAACATAAAAAAACGGCCTAACAACCATGAACCTAACGACTTCCTGTATAGGAACACACGTGCAACTTGCTTTAAATATTCATATGGGTAAAAACTGTTGTGAAACTTTTCAATAATAATGTAAAACTAAAATCCTATGACTGTTTGACCGTGCAAATTTGAATTGTCACGAAAATCTTTTGAATGGACAATTTTTTACGGATGATGCGCTGCAATAGCTCTAAAACAGGTTTCCTCAATCTGCTAATGAGGGTTGATTTTTTTTCTCGTCCACTATTGGTAAAGTTCGCTTATTATTATCATCGTAAAACCAGTTGAGAAACGTACAGGAGCTGATCGAGCAATTTCGTTATTGCAGAAATGGTCGAAATAGGAAAAAAGCGATTATGTTAGGGAAAAATCCTGAATCCTATCTTCTGTATGATGGAGACTATATAAGGAGAACGAACTCATACAGGAAAATTGACAAAATCTGTCCTCAAAATCGTCTATCTATGCAGTTTGTTTTTTACTGCTGCGTCGTGTACTGCAGTACTGCTGCGCAGTTTATTTTGCAGCCTCATCCCAGCATTGTTTCTCTCATTACCACAAAGTGTAATCTTAAAGACTATCTCATGCACCATGCAAATCTTTGCACCTTGCCTAGTCTCATATTTGCATTATTTTATGTTGTCTTTATCGTGATCACTTTGTGAGAGGTGTTGTCAAAGGCACTCTCTATATCAAAGACTGCCAATAATACTTCCTTACTTTCGAGAGCATACTCCCCTTGTACTAAGTGATGGACTAGTCTGCGGATACTTCCGGTCTGTATGCATATGAATCCAGGTCGATAGTTCTTTCTATCAACTACTCTTCTCTAATGTGAATGTCTTCCGTTTAAATGACAAACGGAAAACTGCACTGTGAAATGTAGCTTCAACTAAAAAAGACCTTTTTATAGATGTCGAGTGACTGTTATTTTGTCCATTAGAATTTGACAAAATTCTACTCATCTATGACAATCTTCTTTCATCAGCTCTAGCACTACATTTAATCTATAAATGTGTCACCTCTCTTTTTTCAGCGTTCCAAGAATTGTTTGATGGCAAACCTCATTGCTTAACGCTTTTCAGATATTGCTTTTCTGCTACCTTTAGGGTGATCTTTTACATGACACGTTTCTCTAAATTTTGCTCACTGAGGACGGTGTATTCGGTTGGAATATTTATTATTAAATATCGATATTTCTTTCCGCGCTTGTTGTATCACCAGAACCAATCAATATTAGAATATCAATTCCTCCTATTTCAGTCAGCTTCATGTTTTTGATTTCGTCTAGTACAATGTCGTTCAGTATAATTGCATTGTCTATACTTTTTATAGACAATGCAATTATACTGAACTTCAATAAAAGAATTTTTGATAAGGCGACTATTTTTTTAAAGTTACCATATTTATTGTTGGTATCAATAAATACGGTACTTAATTTGTACTTAATAAATCAAGAAATCTGTTCTAATATCATTAATATTACATTTGACAGTATAAACAAATCGAAAACTTAGACATATTATTATGGTTGAATAGCTACTTAAAAGATCTTTCAATTGTTGTATAACAAGTCCACTTTTCGATTTAAAAATTGTATTGATTAACATCGTTTTTAGAAAAAACAAACGATGAAGTGGTGTTATACTTTGAATTGCATTACTATCTTTAATACTTTCATTGGTTGACTTAACCGTATACCTATGTCGTTAAAAGCTGGATCAGGTTCTGTTTTTCATTCTTTTCATTTAGCCAACACAGCTGAGGAGGAAATATTCGATTCAAAAGATGTTCTGGTAAAGAACGTTTCACAATATTTCGTTGACTCGGCTCGGCATCTGTCCTTTTTTCACTCATTTATTTATACGATTGGGTTGGGTTCAACAGCCAAGGCACTTGAACTGAATCTTTGTACCATTTGTAACGTGTTTCCTTCCTGGTCTTCTACCACACTAACACGTCACTATGGACACCCTTAACTGAAAATCTTTCGACGGAATACTCGGGCGCCAGATTTTTAACGTGGTTTGCTCCACGGCCTCTTGACCCTTAGCGTCAAGAGTTCCAGATAGCCTCAGATGCAGGTTACGGAAAATTCCAGGGGTCTTGTTGAATTTATTTCAACCAATTCTTTATCGAATTATTAACACGACTCAATTAAATATCTGTTTTTAAATTGAAATAAGTTACGGTAAACAGCGGAGAAATCAGGAACTTTGTTTATTACTACCTTGTGGTCTTTTATGAATACTCTTACAGGAGCAAGTAGAAAAAAAACGAGAAAAAGAACGTACGGCAGAGCCGGTAAGGTTATCACAACCACGGAAAACTACTCTCGTCACACGAGACGAAAACGCATTTAATCTGCAGGGTAATCAAATAAATTATGGCTAGGCCACTTCCAGATTTGATTATCCCTTGAATCTAAATTTAACCAGCAAAATATTTTTCCGACAAACAAACAAAATGTGTAAAAGATTTGTACCTGGGAGCAGTGGGAGCTAAAAAAAACGTTTAAATCTGCCGGGTAATCAAATAATGTATGGCCAGACCACTTCCAGATCTGATTATCCCTTGAATCTAAAGTAAACCGGCAAACTATTGTTAAGAAAAAATTATATCAGAAAGGTACCACGGAACTGGAAAACGACGATTTAAATCTGCCGGGTAATCAAATAAATTATGGCTAGGCCACTTCCAGATCTGATTATCCCTTAAATCTAAAGTAAACCGACAAACTATTGTTGAGAAAAAATTATATCAGAAAGGTACTGTGGAACTGGAAAACAACGATTTAAATCTGCCGAGTAATCAAATAAATTATGGCTAGGCCACTTCCAGATCTGATTATTCCTTGAATCTAAAGTAAACCGGCAAACAAAAAAAATTATAAAGGTTACCACTAGTTTTTACACACAGTGTAGAAACAAAAGATCCTGAATATAATTAAAATGCACCAAATCTTAATTGTATATTAATGACTTGTGAAGAAAATAAAATGTAAGCTCAATATAAACCCGGCGAATAATCAAATACCAATTAATCGGAGACGTCTAGTTCCTCGCACATTAACAGGTAGGTACAAAATTTGTGTTCAGTTCCTCGCAGCATACGAAGGGTAAGGGATTAGGTATCAGGTAGCAAGGTCCACAATGACAGTGCGAGGGATTTTGATTAGGTAATATTTACATATTGCTAGTAAATGTTTCAATATGAAATTATATTTTTGTCAAATAATAACAATAAAATACAAAATAAAAAAGAAACAAACAGAACAAATACATATGAAATAAACAAACAGAAACACACCGCAGCAGAAGAAATACCGCTAGTAAATATTAAATATGAACAAATATAAGTAAAATAAAAAACAGAAACACAACATTAAATCAATGATTTTCGTTAGGTTAGGTTAGGTTAGGTTAGGTTAGGTTAGGTTAGGTTAGCAATTGAAACTGAAGAAATTGAAACTGAAGACAAATTATTATAAACAGGTGCATTATTGTGCTACCCTACAAACAATAGTGTGAGGAACTGCAGACCTGTCTTAATCCTACCCTCCGTTCGAAAAGGGATTAACGCAGGTAGATGCGAGGAACTGCATCACGTCCCAATTAATTTAGCAATGAAATCAAAAACACCTTTTCTAAAATAAAGTTACATTTATTTATCAAAATCTCAAACAAAACAATTTTTCTAACAACAAAAAAAACAACCGGTACGGAAATTTCCATGAAAATATCAAACTATTTTCAAATAAATGGTGATAAAAATATGTTTACCTTCTTGAGTAGGTTTCTGTATCGGAGTTCACTTTTGTCACCACTTTAAAAAGAATTACTGTCTTTAATAAAAAAAATATTCCGGTTACCGGATCGGAAAAGCACAAACTCGGCACACACACGTTATACTAGTCTTACATTACAGCCTTTTTAAAGAAATTGCTAGCAATTTAATTGCTGGCCTTTTTTTTAATAATAATTGCGCATGCGTTCCGGCCATTTCACTACAACTTTCAGGCTTGAAAAATATAAAAATGTTTCTAATTTGCAAGGTTATTCACGCGCAACTTTACGTATTTTTAGTGATTTTAGATTTTGACAACATAATTATTGTGTTGGTTATGAAAAATAGAAGAAGAATCATAACCATACTTTAATATTTTGTTTGGTTGTAAACTACCTAGGTACATAATTTCTAAAATTATCTCTCTGAGATTTGTGTAGTGTTGGAAATGGCGAAAAAATTTCTAGGTAACGTATTCACTAATATGGGATTTTTACGATAAAAAGACGATGACGTCACATTTAGTTACTTTCCTGCTTATCAGAATAAATAATAATTTACCAACCGTAAATACAATTTATCCTTAACAGCCAGTGCAATTTACAGCTTACGGGTTGGCAAAACTTCAAGACGTTGTCAGATAAACTGGTGAAATTCCCCAGTTTGTTTTGACGTTTATTGACATTCGATCATCGTCTAATATTTAAAAGTTTTTTTGGTGCTTTTAAATTCATTGTTTCTTTGAGATTAAAAAAACAGTTATTTTCACAACTAATTATTTACGCAAATCTGCAGTGTGCAGTTAATAAAATGCCGAAGCAGCTGAACAGTGAATGTCAAGAGATGGTAACATCTTTGTTAAGGTATTTTGAACCAGATTGCCGAAATGATGGCCCGCTTTCCCCGCTTACTATTGAGAGACGTAAGTAATAGTATTCGATGTTTGTATTCATTATTATTAATATTATTGTTACATAAATGTAAATGTCAATCTAACATATCAGATCGACTTTACTAGTTTTCGTTAAGTGAAGAAAAAAACTACAGCTTGGCAACATCACAATATTTTGTTTTGCAACGTCATCGTCTTTTTATTGTAAAAATCCCATATATTATGTTTTCTTGGAAAATCCAATAAGAACTTTTTGATTTGTATTATAGTAAGAAACAACAGCGGAATGCGGAGGAGAGCTACTAGTTTGATTTTGTTATATGAAAATCATCCATGTCTGTACAAAGTAAAATCGAAGGAGTATCATAACAGAAATTCGAGAAACAAAGCATATTCTGATATAACAAACAATTTAAATAATTACTATCCAGACATAGCATTAAATGAAGCCATGGTTAAAAATAAAATTCATACATTGAGAACCCAATACACCAACGAAATGAACAAAATAAAAAAATCAGAAGCTATTGGTGTGTCTCCTGATGATGTATACAAACCCACATTATGGTGTTTTGACTTACTAAGGTTTTTGGAGGATTCAGAAGTCATAATACAAGGAGAATCTAATTTGGAAATTGAAACATATGACAGTTACAGTAAGTGAATATTTCCAGTGTGTATTTTGGAAAGTATAATCTACAGCCAATACATTCCTGGTTAATTAAGTTCAATTATTAACAATTGTTGTTTCAGGAGAATTTGAATCTGAAATTATTTTTGATGGGACAATAGAGGACATTTCAAACTCATTTTCTCCTCCAGAATCTCACGATGAAGAGCAAAGTGAAAAGAGGCTATCATCTGTACCATCTTCAGTTACAAAAACTCCAAAAAGGTCATGCTCAAGTAATCCAGTAGAGCCTCCACTATACAGAAAAAGAGATACTCCTGTCTTGAAGAAACGAAATCAAGAAGACTCGGAACTGTCAAAGTTATTAGACAATGCAACAAAGGCCATCTCTTCAATTAATTAGAAATCAGAAACAAATAGTCAAGATGCAGATATAGACCTTTTCTCAAGGTAGGTATCTATATTTGATCAAAAATATATGTGAGGTATTAATCACTTTGTATGTTCCACTCTGCAAAAAACATCTGATCTTTAATGACCTAATACTTTTATTTCCAGGTATTTGGCAAAAGAAATGCAAAAAATGAAAAATGATGAAATATTAGACAATTTCAAAGAGATTGTGATACAACAATTAATGGCTGCAAGAAGAGCAGACAGAGAAAATAATTGTACTGATGACTAGTGTTTATTGAAAATGTAAAAATTTAATAAAGTTTCCAGAAATTATCAGTATAGTGCATTTCAATATAAGGGGTATCTTTGCATTTCCAATCATACTTCTAACATATTATCCTCTGTATATTGAAATTGTTTTTTTGCAAACATATATCAATTTTTTTTTAATTGATATTTTGCTCTTCAAGAACTGTTCATTAAAATTTATGTTTGTAGGATATTAGTTCTAGGTAAAAAATTAAACAAATTTTTGAAAGAATTACTATTCTTTGTTTAAATGTTCTTAAATCATCTTGCCATGCTACCCGTCCAACTCCATTGAAAAATATATTGTATTCCTCTCTTGTCTGAATTGCTGCAACTTTTGGTCTGTTTCCAGCTTGACTACTCAATCCATAAACAAATGTAAATTGTCTGTTGATTTTTCTTCAGGATCTATATACCAGTATATTTTGTCTTCATTTCAGAAATGAGAAAATTATGTAAAGCACAACATGCTTGTGTAACAATCTTCACTTTTTCAGGAATTACAGGATTTATATTCAAAGAAACTCTAAAACGATTCGCAAGAATTCCAAAATCATTCTCTACCACACGGCGAGCTCTACTCAACCTATAGTTGAAAATTCTTTGTTGCTTGCTCATTCTGTGGAATGGGTAGGGCTTTAAAATATGAGTGCTCAGTGGGAATGCTGCATCTGCTGCAATTACAAATGGGACAGGTTGAGTTCTCAGTGGAAGTGGTCTATCCTCAGGAAAGTTCAAGGAATTATTTAATATTGATTTATTCAAATCACTCTCCCTGTAAACTCCTCCATCTGAAACTCTTCCATTCATTCCAACATTTATGTATGTGAATTTATATTGTGCATCAACTAAAGCTGATAACATAATACTATGTTCCTTTTTGTAGTTAAAGAAAGCAGATCCCTCTTTTCTTTGAGCATGGATTTCTATGTGCTTTCCATCTAGTGACCCCAAGCAGTTTGGCATATTCCATAGCTCATCATATTGTTTGGCAATTTGCAGCCATTCTGCTGCACTAGAAGGCTTCGGAGCGGCGAGAACGCAGGCGATTGTGCAATACGAAACGTCAACATGAGTGTTGAAAAATGGAGCCGGGATGACGGGATGCTATTAATCGAATTAATATTCTTTCACAAATGCCTGTATGATGCCTAAAGTGAAAAATATAAAGATCTAATTATCAAAAATAATGTCTGGAAACAGATAGCGGGAAAATGGATAGAAAAAGTGGGCATTTCTATGCTAGTATATGTTATGATGGGGTTTTCTTTGAATTAACAACGAAATGATCGCTTCATCATCTTCTTCTTCAAATAGAAGGGCTAACACACTCCATGATGATTTCACGAACTGAACTTCGAAGTTCTGACTGTCACTTCTAGACGCACAAGCAAAACCACTCAAACGCATGCGATGAACGCATGCAGCGGCTGCAAGCGTCGGACGCATGCATCCATCGCACGTGCGAAACAAGGCCTTAAATCAGCGGTCTCTTTAGCGGTCAGCGGTCGGCGGTTAGCGGTCTCTCTCGAAGAATCAATTCTTCTGCTATTTATATCGACCTCATTATCGATAGTAAAATTTAGATAGCACAAAAAATTTGTCATATACCAGACGTCTTTCGGAATTAAATAAATGGTATATATACCAAATGTCCTTGTCGATTGGAAAATTTCAACTTTGGAAACTACTAAATTTTATGGTAGAATTAATTTGCGTACCTCCGGCCTTATACTAAAAATACAAAAAAAAAAAACAATATACCTGAAAGTGAATAAAAAAGATCAATTTAATAATAGAAAGCTAGAATGTAAGTAACGAGTTATATAACATCGAGAGTAGTGAAAATGAACTAAATCTGTGACAAAAAAAATAACTCGTTACACATTACCCATCTTATTCACCTACTTTCATTCCAGAAGCTTCGTGTCTTCAATATAGGCCACCAGTTTATTTGGAGGGATCTTCAGTAGTTTTGATAGTAGTATTATTTCTACACAAGAGTGCTTCCGTATGAGTCCTTGTAAGTTCTCAGAGAAGTGGATTATGTTTAGTAGGCATCTGGCCTTATTGATAGTACCATATTTAAATCTCAATTGGGAAGAATCACGGAGTGGGCGACATCTACAATTAATCGTTGGAAATACTCGGAGGGTGAACAACAAACTAACCCATATGTGTTTATATGGGTGAAGTGTGAGATTTTTATACAATTTTAAGTGATTTAGGTCGAAAGTGATATATTTTTACGTTATTTTATGAACAATAGATCTTTCAAATAAACATCAAATCTTAAAATGCAGCGGATTGGAAGAGATAATGAGGTAATATCACGCAAAATGTGCTCAGTTCCTCAATGTGCATCAGACAGTACTTCGGATATTTCTGTACATAAATTATCTTTGAATCCCACGGCAGTAAAGAATTGGCAAAAAATCTTGAAGGTAGGGAAGCCTATCTCAAAATACATGCTTGTTTGCAGCAAGCACTTTCTGAAAGAGGATTGTTTTTGTGGTAAGTTCAAAAATTTTTACTATCAGATTCTCTTCACTTCAATTTATATTTTTTAGTATTCAATATCCACAACACAGTGGGAGCATTTGAAAAATAGATCCTTTCCTATCGCCAGAACCTTCCAGTGACTAATTATCAACATACAAAAAAATATATATTATATAGGTATATAGTGACGGATAGTAGGTGAGAACTCAAAACAATTACTTCTGGTTTATTATTTTTGCTATACCATGTATTTTATTCTATATTTTTTCATTTAGTTAATTAGTATTATACATGTTTCTTTATTAGTATTCTGCATAAAATAGATTAAATGATATCATGAAAAGCAAAATTTGTTATTATTATTGCATAAAGTCTTCCACCTATTTATAATTATTGTGCAAAACCATACATATATAGGTACCTTTGCTTATATAATGAAACAATAACTTTTTTATATTATTTATTTATTATTGTGGTACAATACATATTGCATAATATGATCTGGATGCCTGAAAATAAAAACAAACAGGTAAGTCGAACAGATAAAGCTTTTTTCTCTCTAATCGAAATGGCCGATATGCCATTTTAAAACTAAATTATACAACATCTGCTTATTACTTGAATCATACACTGGTGCACCCATTTGTTCTTTTACTTGATGATATCTTGCCAAAGCAGAATCCCTACACCTGCAGGTATTAAAAAAGTGCTGATGTTCAACATATTCAAATGACTTAATTATTGTTCGTTTTCATTGTCTAAAACTTACTGTAGGCTAGAAGATTGAAGTTTTTTTTGTTCAGTTCAGCTGTTGTATTGTATTTTCTTTTTTTTTAATTCCTGGGTGACTAAATGACTGAAATGGTTCTGGCCTACTTATTCTCTCTGTCTTTTTTCCTTTCCCTAATTTTGAGCCAGAGATCAGTACAGCTTACTGGTTCTAACATCTCATATCTGAAACATGAAAAAGAGAGGAGGCAAACAGGGATGTGTGGTGTGGTTTTGAAATCATCTACCTACTTGGTAATTGAGAAAACTTATTTACCTGTTAATATAAATCAATGTAGCAATAATATCCTTGCAGTATCTCCCTAATCCTACTTTACAGGAACATTGACAAATCCAGGACTCACTGAAATTTATAATAGGGGATTGTAATATTGTTGGAGATCTCATAGGTACATAAGCTGCTAACTTTTTCATTGGAACCTCACCTTCATAATTGGCCAAACACGTTCACCAACAATCCAGAATATCCGAAATTGATATCTCTACTTTCACAGGCATTATTAATAGATATCTTATGACACAAATCCAGCAATACAACACAAAAATTTCTAAAACGAAGCTAATATCATATGAGAGAATATTTGTTGTTCACCCTCCGATCCGACATTTTGGATTTTTCAGCGCCATCTCGCGGTTCGTGATTTTTCCCTATTGAGAAATACGATCTATACTTGTTCGGCTTGTTCTAGGGTTGGTATTATTTGTTCTTGGTATAGTACCTACATATATCGTCATTTTTTTTATTCTGTTATTCAAGGTCGGCCTATTTCTGCGTCGGGGGCTAATCATCGACGCAGGAAGCACTCTACCCCTAACCGGAAATTTTGGCGAGCCCACCAGTGTTCCAACCAGTGGTAGCGTTCTTTAACGAGCCAAACATCCATGGACTCGTGACGTTGGTTTTACGTCTCTTACGACGTCTCTTAAGACGGCATATCTACATTATACCTCGTGCTCATGGGTGTAATGCCTGCGAGCTGTGATATGCTACTTCGCTGCCGGCTGTACGGGCCCTATACGATGGTTTTCCCATCCAAGTACTAACCATGTTCGATACAGCTTGACTGAGATAATCGCATCACTACAGTGCTAGGTCGTCGCCCCATATCGTTATTTGGATTATATTCTTTTGTGACTACCTGTTGTGGTCCTAAATCAATTATGTTGGCATAAGTCAAAACGAACTATCGTGGAACGAAGTATACTCATCACTTTAAAAGGGTCATAACCACATTATCCTTTTATTCGTCTTGAAGTTACGTGGTAAGATTTCGATTAGTATCAAACTTGTTTGTAGCGACCTCGTGAGTATTATATACATTTCTACCCTAAGGAATATATTAAACTCGGCTGTTCCTGCTAAACATCACAAGAATAAACAATTCTTTATTAACATTAAAGAGGGTTGAACATTGATAACAGTGATTTGAAAAATTCCCCACTACAAAATTCGGTATAGATATTAACATAAATTATTTCAAAATTCTATTTTTTGGCAGATATACAAACAGATAGTGGACAAAATAATGAATCGTGTAAATCCCACAAAATTGATTTCTCTGAGTTCTCGAGGCGTTGAGTTTTTCCTCTCTCGAATAAAGGCGAAATTCTTAAGAATTTGGAGCAGAAACAGAAACCCTAGAAACAAATTAACACATACTAAGTAAAAAGGACATTTAAGACTGTTGACAGGCATTTTAATTTCTATTGTACAAAGAAGGTTGACTTTTTAAATTAAACACTGTAAATACTATCTCAAGTACCACTAATAATAAATTGTATTTAGGCGCAAATTAACCTTACCATAACTTAACTCCTATCCTAACCCAGTCCGTATATTTGTAGAGTAGTTATAAATTAGTTATAAATTATATTATAAGTACCTAGGTATAAAATAAATGTAAATTTGTATATTTCAAAATAAAACTGTAACACTATACCCGAACGTCTATTTATTTTATATTAAGTATATCAAATTTATATAAAATTGTTAAGGTAATTAATGATTAGACTCGGCGATCCCGAAGAAAATTTTACAAATTTAAATAAACGACATCACTCAATAATTATCAAAGAGATTAATGCATCGTCAAATAAAAGCAAAAATAGTGAAATGTAAATAAAGTGTGTATATAAATAAAAGTATACCGTGTTCACGTGGGGTAGAAATGACATGACTTGCTTGGGTTTTAAGGGTGCCTCGAAACGTGGGAAATAGTTAGAAAGCCGACTCTCATGCGTACGCCGAACAGTTGAACATTGTCCGGCTGCACACGTCACCTCGATGCTCTTCGATGCGAAATTTTTAGGGGGCGATAGGGGGAAAACTTTGAACCTGAAGACTGTGGATTGTGGACTGATTACGCACCTTACCTTCCATGCTTTTATAATACACAACTGTTTATTAGTTAACTCATTTAAGCCGATTTATTATTTAATTTTTTATTGGTAGACTTGTCGTAAATGGATTTTGTGCTTTTTATTTTAAAACTACTGAACTTCTTAAATACCTTCAAGTCAACTTCATTAAATGTCGTAGAATTGTCTCCAAAGCTACAAATTTTACATCCTTCTAAATCTGAGTCATTGCCAACTCTGAGCTTCAACTTCACCAGCCACAATCAAAGAAATTTTTCCTTCATGGCCTAAACCACTGATGCGAAATATCCAACACAAACCCACTTCTTCCCGTTCTGAAGTGCAAAATTAAGCCACTTCGTCACCGATTGTAAAGCTAAGCTTTGATGGTAACGAAAACAGATATGATAAATGCGAACAGAACAAAAAAGCCTTTTTCCATGGACTGTGGTGGCGACAACCCAGCATACAACCCAAAAGGCCCAAAAAGTCAAACTACTGCCTCAAAACTCGAGGAAACGGCTCCCATAATACTTCAAAAACCACCCATGCGTTATGACTTCCAAAATATTTTCAAGAAAACCTGTAGGACAGAGTTTAAAATACTTTGGTATATTTCAACTTCACGCCAATTTCTTCAGACAAACCTCCACCTTCACAACACCCAACTACGCGTTTTCGTTTCGATATTAAAAAAATTATTTCAACCTCAGGAAACGGAAAGCCAGGTTGAGAGACAAAAAATGTACATACTGATTTTTTTTATAAATCTCAATCCGGCTTCTCGTTTCATTTGAGTTTCATTTTTTTTTATACTTATTGAGTGTAGCCTTTCTACTCTTTGACCGCACCGAAGCGATTTCCATTCTGTAAGGTAAGTAAGGAAGTATTTTATTCTCGCTCCTCATTCCGAAATAGGTTCACTACAGTGCCTTCTCGTTGAGTGTAGTTTGAGTCTTTCCAAAAAATAGAATTTATGTGACAAGAAATGAGTGGTCAAAAGTGTCATAAGTTTATCGAAAGTTTCATATTTTGGCAATTTTGGCACACGCAAACACAGATCTCTTTTCAAAATGTAACTCTCATCGGAAAGAGTATGGTATTTTTTTATTTCTTCTTTAAAATGCCATTCTCAATGAAAAACATTGGAACTAGTAGGTCAGTTTGTGCACGAATCAAGGGAAAATTAAGATTCGAATGGAATAGATAGGGAAGTGTTAAATAAGGTACTAACAAATATGAAGAAGGCGGTTAAATTTTTGTGGAAATTCCAGATAGCAGAAAAAAATACCACAAATACGTTTGTGTAATACAAACTTTATTACCAGGAAATGATACTGTTGTTGTTGGAAGTATATAAAATAAATTAAAAAGATATTCACATTATCGGATATAAACAAACTTAAGAATAGTTGGACTTCTCTAAACTTATTAATTCTGGGGATAGACTCAGCTACGAATTTAATTAATATTTATAGATGTAGATGGTTAATAAACTAATGTATTCTCAATCTTTTAGGTTTATTTCATAACTTTTTCAAATAATATCTTGTTTTGAGAGTGAAATGTTGGCATGGCATTTCGTTTACAATTAACAAGTAGCAATTTAACGTTGCGGAAACGGGATTTGAAAAGTTGCGTATAGCTAAACATAAGTTGCGTGGAGGACTTTGAGAAAACATTGTCACAGCCCTGTTTTAATCCAATTTGGTCAATAATTATTGGGTTTATCAAAACTTCTAGGAAGCAGTCGGTATATTCCTAAACGATGCTTAATTTACTTAAAAACGGCTGTCATCTGCTCCCTCTTGTGCAGCGATGTCAGTTTACTTTCCATGGTGTTTATGAAATAGAAAAATATTCTACCAAATAATCACTGATTGCAATGAGCACTTGGGCATTTGAGCACGAGTTGCATTTGGGAATATTATTTTTTTCAACAATCACTTTTGCTTTATTTTTTCATTTTATTATTTCTATTGGGTGATAGCAATGAATCGATTTGTGTTCATTTTTCAATAAGCTTCTAGGCACAATAATGACAAATACAAAGTTAAAATTTGACATTTCAATGTAAACAAGGTATTATCGACGAGGAAGCAGTTTTATCAGTAGCTATACTATAAGTACTTCCAAATAATCAGTTTATACATCGATAACTTGTTGCATAGTTACAAAGAGTGTCAGTTTGACAGTTTAAATAATCCGACTGCAAATTGGGAGGATTATCCGACTGCAAATTGGGAGGATTATTCTGGCAAACTGACACGGCGCTTAAAATGTACGATTACTCCGTGCTTGTATATCTACATAGTATGCCTCTACTAATCCCCGCTGCCCCTCTACTCCGTTACTTTCCGGCGCTCATTTTTATATTTTTCTAAAACCCTATTTAAGGCAACTTTGTTCCGTGTCATAATTGTGGTTACCTACAACCAGGGCCGGCCTTAAATTATAGACGCCCCGGGCGAGTTTTGCATTTGGCGTATGAAAATTTGTGAGGATATATGGATGGATGTTACTCTCCAACGCAATAACTAATTAACCGATTTTTATGCAATATAATGTATCCATATGGTGTAAATTATGCTGGTCGCTAGTTTGATTATCAGTTTCCCAGGGTCCCCAGGGTGATCCTGGCAAGATTGCATCATTTGATTCCATCCCGTTTCTTAAGGTATCGAGCATGGATGTAACGTTTGGCTAGTTCCACAATTGTCGAAGTCGTCAGGTCGTAGGTGTCACTGAGTCCTAAAATTTTTAGTCCAGCCGCTTCCCTGGTTAAAGAATCGGCTATGCGATTACCTTTACTCCTGTCGAGTCCTTTAGCCCACATCAGGATAATATTGTTATCTGCCGAGGCGTTAGCTAAATCTTGGTGGCACTCTAGTACTAGCCCCGATATAAAGTTTCTGTTCAGGATCGTAGTAAATGGAATATGTTTTTATTATCAAATTTACGAAATAAGTTATTTTTCATAAAAAGTTCTCCACGTTCTAAAATATGAATTACAATCATCAGGCACGAAAATGTCTTAGTCATGTACAAGGTATATTAAAAATTCTAAACTTTACCAAATAGTGGAATATTTTTATGTTTGACCAAATAAATTTTATCGCCTATAGTAGTGCTCTAATAAATATACATTACAACACAAGCTTTTCAGTAATTTTAAAACAGTAGTACTTAAAAGCTTTCAGAGCAATTATGATAAAAATTTTGAGAATTTATTTTCTTGATAAAAATATGAAAAGATATTGTGGTCTTATTTCTGAAATAAAAATAATATATAGAAGTTTTCAACTATTGGGTTAAGTTTATATTTTCTTATAATATACCCCTTATATGACTTGGAAATTTCGATATTTGATGATTACATTTTGGTATTCACACAATGCACATTTTTTTATGAAGAATAACTTTTTCCCGCAAAATTAATTTTTAAAATTTTCCCATGTACTATGGTGTAACACCATGTATATGAAGTCGTTCGTAATAATCATTCAAAGATATGTTGGTCAAGGACCATTAAAAGACAGCAGACAAACATTTTTAACAATAATCAATAAATATTGAATACATATAGGTATACAGTTAAACAAATATATAGAAGGTTTGGTTTGGACAAAAATCTAGGTTACGATTATTATTAAAAATACATATATTATAACTGATTAATCTTTAGTTCAAAGATAGAATATGGTTATTTATGATAGAAGTGCGCTAAAGTATTTCACGTACAAGTGTCTTACAAAACTTTATCTACGACCACATGAAGAAAAAATAAGAAAATGTGATCTGAAGAGGTGACCAAACAAAAAAATAAAATTTCTATAAACAAATATTACACAACGAATTATAATTTTAGGTGGTGTGTAATCCGAAGAAATGCATTCTTCTCGAGGTTCTTATTTAAAATAGGGGTAATTAAAATTTAAAATATAACAGAAAATATTTTTCACTGTCTAACACTTCTGTCAAATTTACTGACAGCACAAAACTTCATACAACAAACGACCAAATTCGAGGCAACTAGATAATTACGTAACTAAAAGGTGCTAAAATGAAAATCCCATTTAAAAAGCATTGGTCATTTACGTACGCTTTTTAACGTATGTATAATGTATGAATTCACAAATTGTTGGAACGAGAGTGGGTTATTATATTAAACACAATACAGCGGACACACTCTGTATATACAGATCTGACAACTTTTTTCAATCATAGTAGCAATTTTGTAAGCAAATGATAAATTTCAACACATGGTTTAAAACTAGAGAATCTGCTAATTCCATTTTAATATTCTCTTTGCGCAATAAGCTTTGAAATATTAACGGAAAACTCTTATTGGACATCACCTGTTAAACGGAAAGACACAAATGATAGTATGCCGATTGAGTTACATTATTCTTCATCTTCTTACACACCGCCGTACATAGTGGTATTTACTTAAGTACTATTAGAGAAGGGAACTGGTGGGATTGGGACCACTATCCCTTCAAGGTACGGAGATTCCAATGGTTATGGATGTTAAATATCTCGGGGTGATTATTGACTTGAGATTAACATGGACCAAACAAATGGAAAAAGTAGCAACAGGATCGGAAACCACATTAATGATGGCAAGACAAACAATTTTAATTATACCTCCATTCGTTTGACAAAACTATTGCGTCACAACTATTTAGCCTTTCTCCATTACACCTCGTGATAATAGGGGTAGCAAGAATAGGCAGCAAAGTAATCTCAGCAGCAAAATATTTAGATCAAGACACATATCCGCTAAAAACATTAAGTGGAGCCATTTTAGATATGAAAACAGCCTACATGCACACTAAATTTCTCCCAAGTCTTAAATATGAGGTAGAAATACCTCACAGAAAGGCAAGACCCAAGCAGACTAGTAGAAGAATGCCAGAAAGAACTAAATGAACTAGCAGGCCACATTAAAGTAAGATTAGTGTGGGTGCCGGAACATAACGGTACTTCTGGAAATGAACAAGCTGATGAACTCGCGAGAGGTTCAGCAACAGCATATACTGGACCAGAGCCAGCTCTTGGGACCACAAAGAAGGTAGTCAGGGGACAAATACAAAAATGGGTACAAAGCCAACATAGACTTCATTGGAGGAACACCACTTCAAAGCAGGTACACAATAAAACCTTCATAGGTGACACATGTGTAAAGCGGGCCCACGAACTACTAAATATCAGTAGGAATAAGCTAAGAATTATTACAGGTTATTTGACGGGTCATACCCCGGTAAAAGATCACCTGCATAAAATAGGGTTATATAACGAGAAACTCAGCTTTACAATTTGCGGAATGGAGACCGAGACAGTAACCCATGTCTTATCTGACTTTAAGGCACTGGACTCGAGGAGACAAACAATCTTCGGAGAAGCCAATGTGCCACCTGAAGAGCATACATTAAAATGCATATGTGCCCAGCCAATGAGATTGCTTCGGCATCTGCCGAGGCGTGGCCTATGTACCGCCAAATTCAAAATACCAGTTTATGTAGATATTTGTTGGAAGTTATTGCCGTAAAGCAGTGACTAGGTACATTGCTAGGTATAAAGCAATATTTTTAAGTAGTTTTTGTATACAAGCTGCCTGACATACACCAAGTGAATTAAATGATGAATTGTAATTATTAGAATTATTAATCAATCTAACAATATTTGCATATGGGAAACTTTTTAACTATTTATATGAAGGAAAAAATAAACTTCTGCATGGTCTAATCTTTAAACACAACCATCAATTATCGAAATTTTCCAGTCAATACAAGGTAAATCGAGATATAAATATTGATTCAATGGTAAATTACTTCTATATTTGACCAAATCGAAAATTGTTATCAAGAAAATTTATTTAAATGTTAACTCTTTTGTGAAAAAAATTTGATAATTGATTTCTCAATTTGTGTGTTAAAAAAAACACTTACACACACAATATAAACATTGTCTAATTAGACAATGATATAAGTAATATGTTGCTTGCAGTATACTCATTACTGTTTGTTACTTTTGATATGTATATTTTTGAATAAATAAAACCAAGAAGTGGGTAAATGAAATAACAAATACCATATATACAATATGGTTTATCAGTGACTTGGGACGTCTGAACAAAAACCAAAATGAGTTGCTCTGAAAAGAGTACATTTTATTAACTTCAGAACGGAATTACATTTTATGTTTTACGCTACAAAACTTTACTACAAATCTTACCTGAAAAGAGAAACAACATTTAAAGCTATTGTTTCACACTATTTCTGCCTTTATTCTATTATTACTAATTAAGCAATCTTATTTTATGTGCACACCATGAAATGACACATAACCTCTATTTTCTCAGTCTTCACCACAGATTCGATTTATCCGATCTGTCAAAGTTAACGCGCGCCCAAATTATTGTTATTTTCATTTATTTTGCATCTAATTTTATTAATTAATGTTTGGTTTAATCTCTCGTTTAACCAGTTCGAAAATGGTGCATTTACAGCAGTGAAGATAATAGGTATATTTTCTTGCAATAGAAATGTTTTTAACTCCTTAGAATTTATTCCTGGATATTGGTCTCATAAAATCATACCAATTTTATTATCCTGTGTCACTAATTTAACCAGCTTTATAAAGTCATTCGAATTTTGAGTTTTGGACGTCAAAATAAAAGCGTATCTGGTGAAATGATCTACCAGAAGGTGTAGGTAGGTTTTTGTAGAGCGTGAGCCCCCAAATCCACCGATGGTATCAATGGATAAGTTGCGGGTCCTAAGTGGGATAACAAACGGAATTTGTATTTCGCTCTGGATTTATTTTTCATACAAATGTCACAATTTTCACAGAAGTTTTTTATATTAAGTGATAAGTTTTTTGCTGTAAAGAATGGTTTAATTTTTTTGCTCATTTGTTGAATTCCAATATGACAGAAGTGATACTGTATATTTTTTATTATTTTTTTACTGAATTCCTCAGTTAATAGAATCTTTTCCTTGTTTCCAACCTTTTTATAGTATATTGTATCTTTTAATTTTATCTTATTGTGATTTCGTTTTATGTCTTCATTGGTATATTGATCGTTTTTTATGTCTTCTAATTTTATCAAGTTTACAATTTTAAAGTTTTCGTTTTCATTTTCGTACGGTTCTAACACGGGGTTTCTGTTCAAGCTATCTGCTTCTACGTTATATTTTCCTGGGGAATATTTAATTTCTAAATTGAACTGTGATAAATAATATGTTAGGTCTCCTCAGGTTTGTGATCAGAGTAAACCGTAATTTTTTTTCCTATGACCCAATGTTGCCAATATTTTACTGCATTGTTTATTGCTAAAAATTCCAGATATATAGGTTTTTTTTTCTTTTAAGTGTCGTTTAATTTTATTGAAAAATACGCGCATGGTTTCTCCTCTCCGTCATGTTGTGGTTGTTTTAAGACTGCGCCTATACCTTGTATATATGTCTGTGTATTGGCAGATGCGGATCAAAGATGGCCAAAATGGGTTTAGAACAAAGTAGTTTCTTTATTATTTCAAAGGACTCCTGACATTTTTCCGACCAAACAAATGCTTGTCCTTTTCGTAACAAATTATGTAAAGGATCTAAAATGATTGACAAGTTTTGCACATACTTTCCATAGAAGTTAATCTTACCTAAAAACTGACGAATATTTTTTTGTGTTTTTGGGACTGGAAAATCTTTGATAGCGGTTAAATTGTCCTTCAATGGAGTAATTGTGTTGTTTTTTATTATATGGCCTAAATATTTCACCGAGTCCTGAGCAAAGTGGCATTTAGAGAACTTCAATCGAAAGCCTTCTTGTAGTATCGCTTCTAATAATAGTGACAAATGATTTATATGTTTTTTTTTAATTTCTTGGGAAATTAAACCACAATATTTTTAAATTATTAAAAAAACCGTTCCTGGAACGTGCACTTCACTGGATTCCATTTCTAGTAGACTATCATATCGTTGGAATGTCATAAAATGATATATTTCATTTAACATTTTACCGGAGATATGATCTACTATGAATGAACCTTAATAAAAATTTGATAACAAAATTTTGAAGTCTTAAACTTCAAAATTTTTTTGATTGTCTAGTTGTCAAATTTTTTCCGTTGTGTCAGTTAGGAATAAAAATCAATTTTTACTTATTTTTCTTGACAACGGTAGCTGGAACGCTACTGAAACGTTGAAATAAAGAATTTAAAAATATTGTGGTTTAATTTCCCAAGAAATTAAAAAAAGAATGAATAATATACCACAAGGAACATACAGAAGATGATTTACATGTTCTTCAAACGTTTCAGAAAATATTAATGTATCGTCTATGTAGTTTACAGTGAACTCCGACAGTTTATGTTTTCTTATTATATTACTTAATATTCTTTGGAAAATGGCCGGTGATGTTTTTAGTCCAAACGGAAGGCAGGTCCATTGAAAATGTCCTTCTGAGTGACAAATGCCGTTTTTTGTCTGTCTTCGACTTTTAATGGAATGGACCAGAAAGCTGAGTTAATGTCTAGTGTTGAGAAGAACTTACAGTTTCTTGTTTTTGCCATCAAGTCTTCTATTAGTGGAAAAGGTTGTGACTGTGGAATAATAATTATTATGTGGAAAAATAATTATTTAATTCTCGAAAATCTACACATAATCTAGATTTTGTGCCCTCTTCTTTTTTGTAGGCTAACGTTACTGGGACTATAGGACTCTTCAATTATATTTTTTTGTAATAACTAAGATACCTGTTGTTCTATCTCTTTTTTATCCTCGATGGTGCATCTGTATGGTCTTTTTCAACAATATTTGTCTATTATTTAATCAATGTATGCTTCGTAGCCTTTTACGGTGCCTATGGCATATTACATGAACTGATCATACAAACGCCAGTTTATAAGAAAGTAAAAAATTCACTTCAGCGGAGACACGATAAAAGAAAAGTATGGATTTCGGTGACCTGAGATAAAGAAAATTTACATGGATGAAGAGGGAAACATGCAGTTCCTAGATTACTTGCTACAGGAGATGGAACCGGAAACACGTCAAGAGGCTTCCAATGCTGGAATTTCAGAAGAAGCTTTGACAACAATCCTGGAGAATATGCAGAAAGAAGCACCGAGTACTCACAGCATAAAAAATGTGTTAGAAAAATTTGTGATACAAAAATTCAGTACAAAAAATTCAAGTGCGTCCCAGTGGTTGAATTCTTTTGAAGCAGAATGTGCTCGTATGGGTATAGTAGAAGATACTAAGAAAATAGAAGCTCTGAGGATATTTCTGGAAGATTTATGTATTGACTGGTACCGCTCTATGCTTTTAAAACATACAGTAGATTCAAAATGGTCAATTTGGACAGATAGCTTTTGTGATACGCTGACAAGGGGTGGTCTCCTATCAGGTATGCAATGTTATACAAATATAGGCAAGGTTCACTATTAGAATATGCTTTAAAGAAGGAAAGATTGCTGTTGGAGGTCAATAAATCAATGGATACGACCACACTAATCGACCTGATTGCGACTGGTCTACCAAGTTTCATTACAGATAAAATTGATAGGAATAACTTAAAGCAAACAGAGAATTTATTCAATAATATCCGAGGCTTGGAACATTTAGCAATAAAAAAGAGCTTTGAAAAAAATTTAGTTTTTGTGAACAAAAGTAAAGAAAAAAATCCAAAAGAATACAAACCATGCCGTATTTGTGAAAAAGAAAACAAAGGAAACCGATATCATCCGGAATCCATATGCTGGTTTAATAATAAAAATAATGACAGACCTAAAAGAGACGGTTAATAATTCACAATTAGAAACCGAATTGAACGAAATAGATCCAAAAAACTAATAATCCCGCCATTAATCAAAATAAATTTGTTGTTGAATGACACTTTGGAAGTAATGGCAATTTATGATTTATGATCTAATGTGTAATAAATTCAAAATTGTTATGCTTAAACAACCCGTGTAAAAATGCTCATAATGCAAACTTAAAAACAATTAATGGCGTGAAAAAAACCATTGGAATGGTAACTGTAAAAGTAGAAATCTTTAATATTGAACAAAATATTAATGTTTTTGTCATAGACCAAGAAAATTTTGATTACGACTTTCTTATCGGATTAGACTGCATAGAAAAATTTTGTCTCATTCAAAATGAGAAATTGGAAATAACACAAAATAGCCTAGCAACACAAAACAAACAACTGACACAGACAGAAAAATTTAAAACCACACAAAATATTCCCAATGGCTTGGAGGAAGACAAATTTATAGGCGAAAAGAATAATGATGATAAATACAAAGTAAATTTCAATGGACACATGGAAACCGTCAATTTTGATATTTCTATTAATCATCTGGACTTAAACCAACAATCGGAAATAGACAATTTAGTATGCAAATACACGTCAATTTTTGCAAAAGATAATGACACACTAACAAAAACTAAGCAAATAACAAAAATAAAATTCTGGAAACGTTAAATTGAAGATTTAATTTAATTATCCTAAATAATTAACAAAAAAAAACTTTTACGTGTGGATTTGGGAAACACCTATTTTTGAAAGGATGGAGTATGGTAAGCCGCCCTCACCCAATTGCTAATATGATTATCAATTTTATAGAATTTGGAACTGGTCATCTTGTAATAATATTCTGAAAATCTAAAATTTCATACATTCATACGTCCAGCTTTTAATATCTGAGAATAGGGGAGGCAAAACGAACTTGTGGCGCGCCATGGAACACCGCACCACTTTCACAATATGTGAATGAAATATATTTTTTTTATTTATTTATTTTTTTTTTGTTTCTCGCATCAACAAAATTGGTTATTTGCGATGGCTTTACAAGCATAAACAAAGCAGGTCCGTGCGTCACTATTATTCGGCCGCGTTTGTCGAGTCGCACGTGTCGATACAGCTAAGGGCCCCCGCAGACTGCAGACTTTTTATCGGCCGATAGTTTGGTCGTGATTTCATGAAGTCTGCTAGATCACGTTTTAATAATAAATTAAAAAAAATTTCCTTGTATTTTTTCCAATAACTACCTAGTACTTATGGATGAAATATGTAACAGGAAATAATTTATGAAACATCAATGCACCTAAAACAGTCGGAGAAGATTGTTGAAAGTTTTGTGTTTTTGTTAATAGAAAAATTAAGCAGCCAACAAATTACAAGAAATGTTCGTTTCCTCATCGAAAATCGCATACCTGGAAAGACTGGCGAGCCGGAAATTATTGATGTAGCTGCATGGATTATTTAATTTTTTTTAAATCATTTTGTCCAATTTTATGAGAGGAATCTACATGCGAACGTTGTAAGTGTCATTTGAAAACACCCTGTATAAATGGCCATTAATTCAATTCTTCTAAAACATAATAAACACAATATAAATCAATAGCATACTTTGGCATTTCATATATTATAACACATAATTCAAAGGATAATAACTAATGCTGAAGATAAGTTAAGTTTTTACCATAAATCAGGTGTATATGTATATAAAATTTTCTGTCTATATATAGAAAGTTTTATTTAATACATGGAAACAACAGTTAAAAGTTGGCTGATTTTTTTTTGAAATTTTTTAAATTTTGTTTTAATGAATAAAAGGCGACCTTTATTTTTTTTCTTATTAATGTGATATTTCCTTATCCCACTTTCATCATCATCTTCAAATTTGAATTCAGTATCGCAAGCGCCCCCACTATAATGCGCAACGCTGTCTGTCACATTTTTGTTTTTGAAAAAGTCATCATATTCTTTAACATTGCAACTAAATAATTTTTTGACACTAAGCAGTGTATATTTTAATAAGGCGGCAAAACTAAAAAATAGCGCCTGTTATAGTCTTTGTGAAATTTTGCGAGAATCAATGTATTCATAATACAATTACTTAACATCCCCGAAAATTTAGACGTTAATCAAAACAACTATCCCACGCAACCAAACCCTTCCAAAAAATTTCCAATTCGAAAAGAACCGTGTGAAACAACTCGAATCATTCAAGTGTGGGAAACATTAATTCCTTTTTCTAAACTGGTAGTGGTAATTAGAGGGTGGAAATCAAAATGGGACATTGTATTGGGGTGAAGATTGTGGAGATGATATGGAGGGGATCGTATATATAAAGTTTCAACTACGCGCGCGCGAGGTCTACATTATATCACTCGAATTCGCGTAGTAGAACAGAACTGTGAAAACAAAAGTCAATAACAGACATAGTCGGAGAAAACTACGATGTCTGTCAGGAAATTTTTCCAGTGGACGAGCCATAACTGCCTCAAGGTAAGCCTATTATTAATACTTACTGTTTATTTTATACACAAATAATGCTTGATACAAACAGTGTTATTATTAAAAAAATAAACAGAACATCGGGAATAGGTATTCTTTAATAATTTTCGAAACTTCAAAAAGGTATTTTGAATGATTATTTTTGAGGTTAATTTTTTTGAACAATCAAATGACTTTTTCATCACTTCATCACTTTTTCCGGGGTATGTTTCATTGTTCTCTAAATTTATAAATATTTGTATTACGTACCCCTATCTTATATTAATAATGCGTGTGTTATACCATTTGTAGTACAACTTCATAAATGCTTCGAGTTACAACAACTAATATGAACTTTGTTATTAACCCTTCAAATATGATACATTGATATTATACATTTTTAATTTAGTTCTTCATTTAGAAGTGAAAAATAACCATTAGTGGCTCATGTAGGACACCAAAACGGAATGTAGGACATCAAGTAGTGTGTGTTTAATTATTAAATTAAATCAACAAATAACAAATTCCACTGAAGTGAAATAACGACCGATTTCTCATATAACATTTGCATCGTCAGAGGTAAATTATAGATGCAAATGTTATATTTCTGTAGTGGAATTTGTTTTTTGTTGATATTATTTGATAAGTATGTTCAGATATGTTATGAGGATTGATACAATTGATTTTGTTCTGGTACCTATCTGTGTTTTGATGAGAGTCTTTGAATCTGTTTAGTTTGTTATATTGTTTCTGTCGTAAAAAGACATATGACACCTTTTAAAAATTGGGATTTTCACTTGTTAATAATAATTCTCTTTTGTATATTAATTTGATGATTCAAAATATGCAAATAATCTTCCAGTTCCCAATAATAAATAAACCAGTTTATTAAAAATAACGAGTTAAGGTTAACTTCCGTTATATACAGTAGTGGTAGTGGCGAGTTGCAGTGGTGGGCATAATAGCCTAAGCCTAATTAAGTTTTAGGTATTCATCTTGCACATAACCATTATCCATTATTAGCTTTGAAAGATGGAAATGTAATGCACGTAACAAAAAATATCTAGATATTAATAGATTTTTGAAGGCAATACCGGTAATTTGTTTTGCTATCAGGTTGTATGGCCTTTGTTTTATCTTTCTAAACATAATCACAATTGTTTAGTGAATCTTAATTATATATTATTATCATTATCACTTTATTATGATCTTAACTGAAATAAATCTTACTAGGTTTTTGTATAATTTGAAAATTATAATAAAATTATTCAATTTTTTTACTTTTTAATTTTTTGTGGATTGTTTTCTATTCTGTGACAGTGTGTTGACAGTTTATACTGAGAAAGTAAAATCTTTGTCAAACACTCTCTCCTTGTCGACATAACAATGGAATATTTAACTGAGACTCACCGAATTGAGATTCTAATGATGATCGGGTACAGGGATAACTGCAGATGTCAAGTTGAAGTGGCAATCTTATTTAATCACAGGTATTCCGAATTGCCTAATATTTCATGAAGTACTGTGTCTAAAATTCATGCACAATGTAGAGAACTTAGTGGATATTTTGTTAAGTGTCGAAGAGAATCCACGTGAAAATGCCCGTGAAAATAATGTTGGTCATACTAAGATGTCTTCATGAAGAAAAACTTCATCCCTACAAATTAACTTTTGTGCAGGAGTTAACAGAAAACGATTCAGATCGTAGAATAGATATCTGCGAAAGATTGATGAATAAGCTTAACAGAAATGAGATAGCTCTTGGTACCATTCTTTTCTCTGACGAATCAACATTTACATTGAATGGAGAGGTAAACCGACAGAACTATATATATTGGTCAGCAGAGAATCCTAATTGGATGCGTGAGACACATATACTTAGTACCCTGAAAAGGTTAACGTTTGGGCCAGTATCATAGGCGACCATATTATTGATCCTATATTATTTTATAGGTGGAAATTTGACAGCTGAAAAATATTTAAATATGCTTAGAAATGAAGTTATTCCTGCGTTGCAAACTTATATCCCAACGCAATAGATCCTAGCTTACCGAATGAGAATGTTTGGTTCCATCAAGACGGGGCAACACCCCATTATGCTTTAATGGTAAGAACTTTAGATGAAATCTTCCCCAATGAATGGATTTGACGAAGAGGTACTATTGAGTGGGTAGCTTGATCGCCAGGCCTTTCACCGTTAGATTTTTTTCTGTGTGGTTAATTTTAGTGGGTTATCTCAAGAACAAAGTATATGCAACACAACCAACTAGCATTGTAGACCTCAAAGACAAGATAACTACAGAAATACGAAATATTTCACCTCAAACTTCAAACTGAGTTAAGGAGGAGTTCTATAGGAGACTGTGCTATTGCCAACAACTAGGTGAAGAACAATCGATGACGCACACCAAAAAGGCTATTGAATGAACCATACACGCATATCTCATATTTTGCTTAGATATTAATTTGTAATAGTAAAGTTGATATCAAAAATAACTATTTATAATAATAGGAAATAAACCAGTTTTCATTGGAAATTACTGTTACATTTTAAAATAAAATTCAAATTTCAATGTAGTTTCCGACTACCACCCGAGGATTTCCGAACACTACCGATGATACGTGTGATGTCATACTATTTGTTTACTTTTTGTCAATATAACCGGTATTGCATTAGGTTCTGTGTAGTTTTGTGTTTATATTGTATTTTTAATTGCTTCATTGACATAAAAATATCATTTATATATTTGTTCGAGACTATTACGTGTTTGTGTGTGCTTTTTTGTATTTCTAAAAGTCAACGTGAAGTGTAGATAAATATTCGATATTTTCGAAGAAAATATTTTATTTACCATTTATTTTCAGTGAAGATTCTTTCATATTTTGTGAGTAAAGATATGGCTAGCGAAGGTTTTGTAAAAGCACAAACACAAAGTATTACTCATTTATGCTGCTCTGCTTTAATGCAGAGGAAATAAAAGGAGTTGAAGCATTTCCGTGGGTACGATTTAAACTATGTATTATTATATAATATATACCAACCATATTTCGATGCAGTGTAAGAAAATCACTGTCTCACGAACCGTTTCCACTATTTTGCTTACGAATATACTCAAAAATGACATAAACGTGCTCTTTGGGTACCCACTGGAAAATCACTAAATTTCACTCCTTTTGAATAATATTTCTGCACATTTTCAGTAGAAACTTGATGTGTGGTCGTAAGAAAATAATGTTTTTATGGTTGATTCCTAGACATATAGGTACATAACCATCAACTAGATATTAAAGAAGAAAAATTACCAACATAGAAGTAGGTACTTATATTAAAATGGCCTTCGCAAACAAAAGCAGTTGTATTTGTCGAAATATCGTTTATTTCGACGCATAACTTGCAACCACAATGCAATTCTCCTAAACGCATTTCTGCTTGCGCCACCAGGTAAAGTAACACATATATTGTCTGGAGTTTTAATAGACGTTTAATACACTCTGGAACAATGCAATACTTGGAATACAAATTTTCTTTTGGCTTTATCCATTTTTAAAGCTTTCAGAAACAAATTAGGTCACAAAAACTCAGAGCGTGATACACGAATAAGAATGTAAACAAAGGGAGTGACGTCAATGGATGGGGCAGCCATCTTTATTACGTAAAACGCGTTTTGACGGACTTCAAATTTTATGATTTTTAAAGTCGTTCTAAAAGTAAAGTTTTTATTTTTTTGAAAAAATAGGCATGCAAGGTGTTAGGAGATCTGATACTGCGTCAATTCTCACCAATAGCAAAATTTATGTCTGTATCCTATTATATTGCTTCTTCTAGGCAACTGAGAAGTTAAATTTCTCTATTAGTGATTAATAATTTTTCTATTATTAACCTATGTTAACAATGAACAAATTCAAATATTTTGAAAATTCATAATAATTGTGTATACTCAGAAGATTGTCTTTTAACATATGTCCTGCTTGAAATTACCTATCAAGATACAATTATTTGAATAAAAATGACTCAACCAAAAATGACTGATGACAGTGTACTTGTCAGTCAGACGACGGACTAACGCTTTTTGGGATTATTTTTCAATTTTAAACTCAAATTTGGTTAGTAGTGGAAAAAATTGTATATATATATATACACCATGGTGGTATAGACATTTTATAAGCCTCGCACCTTTTGGTCCTCGGTCAATAATAAAAGTCTTTAAAACCGTGGTGTACAATATACTAATATAGGATATGCAATTGATAACAAAACAAATTCAAGTACTCCATAACATTGTTACATTGTATGAAATCAAACTTTAAGTAATCACTAATCTGAATTTCAATCTGATGCTGGCAATGGTATATTGAACATTTATGGCTGCATTATCATCTTTCTTTGCGTGATTCAGTTCAAAAGTGAATAATAATTTATTGTTATTAATTTTATCAAGATCTTTGCCATGATCAACATTGTGTTTATTTTCATTACTATTTAGTGTGTGTGTATAAAAGTTTGTATAAAAAATTATATCATTATTATAAAAGCACGTAGCTGATTTCAATTCGAAAATAAAAATTTAAATAATTGATTCACACGTTTAATTTCCTCATCTTACAAAAAATATCTTATGCGATCTGATAGAATGTTTAGATTATAAATTATTATAGAATGACAGTTAGTGACGTCCTTTGAGAGGGCGCCCTTGGCCACGAAAACTTTCTCTATCTTTATCCGTCCAAAGAAAAATATATAACTCGGTGTAGTACCTTTTGGTTTTCAATTGTAACTAGCGACAGTATAATTTACACTAATTATCGTAAATTACAGCCTATATTTTAATAAAAATCGGTTCAGCATTTTTTGCGTGGGAGTAACAAACATCAATCCACACATCCTCACCAATTCATGACTCGCCGGGGCGCCTAGGTGTAAGGCCGGCCCAGATGAGAGTCGAATCAACTTTAATCGTTGATTATTATTCGGTGTTTTAATGGAACATTTTCTTATGTCAGTTGTGAAATATTATGAATTTTAATTGAGCTGATAGAAACACGTTTTCCTTCTTGGCATGGAAAAGAAAACTATTACACAATTGGTTACAATTAGTACAACGAATCATCATCATTCAAACATTTTTGGTCTACCATCAGTGTTCCGTGTGTCTTAAAGTCGAGGTGTATTATTTGGATTAACAGAAAGAGAAACGGTTAAATTGTGGTAAAATTTTGCATTGAAGAAAACAATAGTTAGACGCGAACATGTTTCAAATATTATACAGTTATGGGCAAATGTGTGGAACCAAGTAAATATCTCTGGAATTATTAGAGATATCAAAATGAAATTTGGAAGGTGGATACTACAGTAGATTGGCTATCTTTTTTCATATTTGTTAACAATTTTGAATTTCCGGTTTCACCGGAAGTAATGTCGATAATAAAATTTGCAATGGAACACCCTATATATTATTTTAGTTTCTGATGAAACATTTTATTACGAGTACAAAAATATCGGGTTCGATATTTTTTATTTTAATACCTACCGAGATATTAACAGAAAAGTAACTGAGGAAAGGAAAATTTTGATGGTAGCTAGTAGTTCACAAGGTTCGTTGTGAAGTGACAGTACTGTCCAAATGAGTTATTAGTGTTTGTATTTGAACGTGAAAAGATTACATTGTTAATTTGATAGTGAAATGGCCGAATTAAGTGAAAGAGAAAGAATAGAAATTCACAAACCGACTTGCCTATTGTCAAGAAGTAGACGGTGCTCAGTTTGGACATTAATTTTAGCTTAGTTAAGTTCCAGTGTTTTGAAAATCAATTAGTTTCAGTCAAGGTTTCAGTTAATATTTATGATGATTTCTTAAATTCATATTAGATTTTTCTTTCCCTTAGTTACTTTTCTGTTAATATCTCAGTAGGTATTGAAATAAAAAATCTCGACCCTATATTTTTGTATTCGTAATAAAATGTTTGAAACTGGAATAATATACAGGGTGTTCCATTCCAAATTTTGAAAACGACATTACTTCCGGTTAAACCGGAAGTTCAAAATTGTTAAAAAAAATGAAAACAAATAGGCATTCTACTGTAGTATCCACCTTCCAAATTTCATTTTGATATCTCTGATAATTCCAGAGATATTTACTTGGTTCCACACATTTGCCCATCACTGTATAAGTTATAGATCCATTTTAAAAATATATCGAAAAACAGTTGATATATTGAGTTGATATTTATGTTCATTGTCATTTTTCACGAAAATATAAATTCTTAATTTCAAATTTCAATTTGTATTGTTATACTACTTTAAAATAGCACACATAATAAATTAAGTCGGTACGTACTAGAATGGTACTAAGAAATAAGGTGTCAAACAATAGAATAAAATATATTCGTATGACAGCAGCTGTTACGACCACTGCGATCATACTAAAAAGATGGATATGTGTCTTAATTCATTCAATGGAAGCTTTTATAATCAGTTCTAAATAATCTGCAAATCTTATAGGTACTTACTAACTACAAACTTATTTCAGAGATACGAACTTATATCATTATCATTATACAGGGTGGTCCATAAGTAATTGTACATAGGAGTACAGTACAATATTCACTTTAACATATTGCAATTTGAATCAACTAGCCTTAATAAAATTTTAATATCAAGAGAGATACAGGGTGTTGAACATGAAATTTAAATATTCGTTCTTTACAACTTTAACGGTTTTTGACATATATGGGGGTTGGGGGTTTTTGGATATGAGAAATCATAATTTTGGTCACGTATGCGGCATAAATGTACGCAAAACTTTTTTGTTTTTTACATTAGGGCATTAAAGCATTAAAAATAATAATTATCGTACACACAACTATATTTTTCGAACGTAATTTCATTAAGAATAATCATGTAGTTAATCACTAAAATGATATTATCTCTAAAACCGTTTGGGGATTTGGGGATACTAACAGATGTACACCACACCAAGTTGCAACTACCTGTGAAGTAAATATAAATAAAGTATGCATGATTCTGCAAAAAACAAATCAGCAATTCTCAGACGACAGCAGTGACTGGAATCTTGTGAAAATATGGACACTAAAAGTACCCAATACCGAAACTATGTCAAAACAATTTATTTAATGACGGAAGCGCCTTCTATCTAAATGGAAATATAAATACAAAGAATGTAAGGTATTGGAGTGACGTAAATCCTCACATGTTTTTTGAATCACATGCCCAGTTTCCTCAGAAGGCGAATGTTTGGGTAGGCTTCCACGTTGGACCTGTGTTTTCAAATACTTATCCAAGGTGAGGCTTATCTGGACATGTTGCAAAATTCAATAAAACTGTTAGTCCTTGAAATTTTGGAGGACAATCCGTATTGGTGCAGAATGTAGGGCTATTTTTGCAGACATTTTTAAAAAGTTTAAGTGTTTCAAAATAGTATACTTTACTGTCAGGAAGTGAATTAAGCTCACTTAGATCAATTATTAAAGTGGATTCACAAGCTGTGATTGATGGAATTTAAATTTTAATGATCACTAATAAGCCATTAAAACTACCATAAACACTAAAAAAGATTTGTATCAATTAATAGTTTTTTTCGATACCTATGGAAAGCAATGTCACTTGCCAAAGGGTACCGTTTAAAATTTTTGGGCAAAACTATATATATATATATATTTATATATATAATCATAAACCCTAATATACCCGAAGGTGTTAAGGTGTTTTGTTCAAACAAGGTTTGCACTTAGGTATTTTAGTTGTTTTTATATACAAATTTCGCCCAGTTTCTTTTATTTTGTGCTATTTCTTTTCCTTCTTTCCAGCTCTTGTTATTTTTTTTAGGATACCAGCTATTACATCATTCCATTTCCTTCTAGGCCTGCCTCTAGATCTTTTATTTTTTGGTTTGGATTGCCATATTAACTTGACTTGTCTCGAGTTGTCCTTTCTTACCATATGTCCAAACCACTTCAGTTGCTGACGTTCTATACTATTTATGATCGGCTCGACCTCCAATTCCTTTCTAATCACCTCATTTCTCACTTTGTCTTTTTTCTTGATGCCCTTTATGTCTCTTAGAAATTTCATTTCTATGGCTTGTATTTTGCTCTTCTGATGTTCCGTGAGTACTCAGCTTTAACAACCATAGATTAGGATCGGTTTGAATATGGTTTTGTAGACGATCAGTTTTGTGCTCGTTGACACTTCTTTCTTCCTTATTAGCGTCTTACTTAATGAATAGTACAACTTGGTTGCGCTTTCTATCCTGTTGTTAATTTCCGCTTCGTTCTTCCTGTCTCTGTTTATCAAGACACCTAGATACTTGAAGTTATCTGTTTGCTCTACATCTTTATCGCTTAAACTAGCAACAGTTTGAACTTCGTTTCTACCTATCACCATTATTTATGTTTTATTCACATTAATTTTCAGGTTGTATTTCTTCAGTGCTTCATAACATAGGTTTAAATTGTTTTGTTTTGTAGTTTATTCTTTGCACATATCATTAGATCGTCTGCGATTCCCTTATATAGGTTTGTTCCAGATTTCTGTAGCCCACCAGAAGTTTCTTTGCTTTTGTTTTGACTTCCTCCATTGCATCGTCCAGTATAAGGTTGATTAAGGTGGTGCTTAGTACTCTTCCCTGTCTTAAACCTTCCCTAGTGGTAAACTGTTCGGACTCGGCGTTATTTGTTCTTATGTAGTTTCTGGTGTATTGGTATAAGCTGGCTATGCAGATCCTTAGTTCTTCGTTGACCCCTCTGTTTCTTAAACTGTTCCATACTGTCTTTCTTGAAATACTGTCAAAAGCTTTTTCCAAATCTATGAATGCTACATACATATTGCTACTATGATACTTTTCAATCATTTGTTTTATGGTGAATATGTGGTCTTGTACTCCTCTTCCTCTTCTAAATCCGCTCTGTGAGTCTTCCAGCTGATGTTTAGTTATGGTTTTTAATTTACAGTCTAACAATTTTTCGTATACTTTTGACACGATGCTTAATAATGTAATAGCTCTATAATTGTTACAGTCTCTATTGTTACCTTTTTTGTGTAGAGGCAGTATTATTCCTATCTCCCAATCTTTGGGAATTCGATGTTCCTTTGCAGCTTTATTGAATAGTATTGTTAGCACTTCAAACCCAGTGGGTCCCAAGTTGTTCAGCATTTCTGATATTATCTGGTCATGACCTGCGGCTTTACCTCTTTTCAGTATTTTTATTGCTACTTTCACTGGGCAAAACTAGTTTAAGTATATTCGTTTCAAAGATGAGAGGACGGAGAGGACTTTTGAATAGCATTGTATACAATAGGATAATGGCTTTTAAAAACGATGATTTCCTCATCGCTATACTAGATCACAATAATGGTTTGATTCCACAAGTGATAGCAGAGCGTTCGTATCCGCTTGGAATAATTTGAATTTTTCCGCATTCTAAATTCGTCTATAGGGGGAGCTAGTTACACGGTTCGTACCAAATAGTAATGAACATAAGTTTTTTTTAGGTTGAATTTAGGTATTTATTAAAATTTCAAGTGAAAAACATCATTCAATTTTACACAAGAAAGGTACTTTTGGTAGAACTCGAAACTGTGAAGTGTGAACCGTTTAGGGAATATTTTGGTTTTAAAATTATAAAAGTGATAACCGTTGATACAGTTATTATTTATTATTATTATCAATTAGCAGGCATTATGTAAATTGAAAATTTTTTGTCGCGTAACTGAGACCTCATCGATAAAACGGATACATATAAAAAAAATTGGGATTTGGGGTTTTCCTTTCTTGTAACGTTTGAAATCCCTTCTAATCGGTATACCTTGATTTCCTCCAAGTTGTCATAGAAAACTGTTATTTGATGATAGTTGTATGTATTATGTATGTCATTTGGGGTGACATTCACTGAGATCTAAAAAATCTATTGTGCCCCCTAACTTCTACATAGTGTGCTGTGCCCTAGGATTCTGAAAGCTCTAAAATTCAGAAGTATGTGGATGAAGGTTTCTTCTTCCATGTCACAATATTTTTGGGGGGATATTCACTGAGACCTAAAAGGTCTCTTGTGTTCCCTTACTTCTACTTAGTTTCTGAGGAGAGTCTCAGAAACTAGTAGCTCCTCTAGTCCTATTTCCCGGAGGAACTTTAGGATATCTGCAGGCTTCAATTTAGGTAAATGTTCCTCTTCTAACCTGTAATCCCCCAGGTACTGTGCTCTAGGATTCTGGAGTGCTGTGCAGTTGGAAAGTATGTGGATGAAGGTTTCTTCTTCCATGCCACAATATCTACATTCTTCTTCCTCCACTATTTTGAGCTTTTTCAGGTGCCCATTCAGGCGACAATGTCCCGTTAGGATCCCTGTTCAAGCCCTTAGCGCAGTTTTACTTCAACTTATGCATTCATTTGATCTCAACAGGTTGTCGTAGCCCAGAAGAATATTTGATTGTATAAGCCCTACTAAATATTTTCAATGGTCAGACCTTCTCTTTCTCTCGGCTTCACCTATTTCTTCCAATATTACATTGGGGCTGATTTCGCAAAACTGTTCAGGCCTCTAGAAATGTATGTTGGTCTCTCTCTTTGCTAGTTCGTCTGCTATTTCATTTCCTTCTATTCCAGTTTGTCCTGGAATCCATAGTAAGGTAACTATATTGTTTTCGCCTAGTTCATTGAGTTTGTCTAGTCATTCCCACACCATTTTGGAACTTATTACTCAGTGCTTTAATGGCTGCTTGACTATCCGACATTATGATAATCCTTTGTCTTCTGTATCCTTTACTGGATTTGGACTACACAGGTACTTTCACGTCAAGTCTCGGAAGACAGAATACAACGTAACTTCAACGACCTCATAACTAATCCCAACCATTAGGAAGATTAATGGATTCTTTAGAAAAAGTATAGACTTGTGTGTGAGAACATTTTAAACACTTACTCTAATTAAATTTCTTGTCCTTAGCCTTTGTTACAATTTTCTTCTGGTGATTATTGGTTTGATTAATAACTTTATCATTACTTTATACCACCATCGTCATTACTTCATAATTTTCAAACCAAAAAATATTCCGGAAACGATACACTGTATTGTACCAAGATAAAAAAGATATAAAAACAAATACATGGGATGTATCAGCTTCCAAGACATTATTGTATAAAATTTCATTTAAATGTTATCGGTAGTTGCGGCAAAATCTTGAAATATATGTTGACATTTTTTTTTCTTCAACGCATTTTATCTTGAATAAAGATGGCTTTACGAAAATTTTTAACTAAGCAAACGCCAATTTTTTTCAGTTTATTACCTATCCTAGAGACGGAAGCACCTTTGTTGGAACATCATGTTTACTTAGTTTTTCTGTAGCGGTCCCGAAAATAGAACTTTCGGTATGATTGATTAAATTGAAAATGAAACTTTACACGAATCGTACTGAATCGTAGGTATTTCCAGAATGCTTTGTTTTACTTTCGGGACGATTTTCAATATCTATGTAGGCGCCCTTAGCAATGAGATTTACTGAAATTTTATTATGACATCGCTTGTCAAAATAAATTTGTTGATAGTTCCACTGTATTTTCAATTTTCCGGTCCAGAAATGGAAATCGACAACAAAAGTGACGAGGAAATATTTATTCCACATGGAATCAGTGCAAGCTGCTAATTGTACATTTGATGTACATAAGTAATATTTATAGTATCTATCTCTATTGTTATTTAATATTTTATCTAATAAATGGTTGCATTGTACGTAATGTACGTAATGCTACCCTAAAGTGATTTTACGGTACTCGCAGGCTTCCAGGACTCGCTTACGACTCGCCCTGGAAGCACTCGTAAAATGTCACTTTCGGAACTTGTAAATAACTATTATAAAATTTTTGGTATTTAAAAATTTTGTCAACTTCCCTCTTGTTCCAGGTTTTTAAAAATTGGTCCACATCGATGCAGAACAGAAGGCAGCGAAAAAAATACACCAATTACGGGTCAGCGCTATCATTATCGAATTACGGGTATAGAGGAAGCATTTCTACTGAGGTAACAATTTTGGATGACATTCATCACTGCTCATGTCAGACTAGCCACAATGAAGTTAATGAAAACAGACTAAACGAATGCATAGAGAAGAGAGAATTAAGCTATTAGTTCGTTTCAATTTAAATATAGAATATCCCAAGAAGTGTAAAAATTTCACATTGTATGTGTCACAGTGAAAATTGCAAATTCAATTTCTCATTTTTAGATCTAATTTGCAGAGTTTATAAAATACTACTCGTAACAAGTAACGTATAGAGGCGAGGATGATTGTACAGGTTTAAAAGTGAGAAATTGAGTAATGAGTAGGCTATTTATTTATTCTTTATTTCCCAGTCGTTTCCATTGCCTGCATGGTTTAGTTTTATAGGTACACGTAATTTTTCGGGACATGTCATAGATTCGTATTCAAATTTTATTTATAGTTTTATACATTTTATGATGTTTTGACTGTGATAATAGTGGTTAAGTAATAAACGTTTTTTTCGTGCAATTATATTGTTTTTATTCATTTTATTTGTTAAAACTGTTGCAAAATTGCTGATATCTTTCTGATGTATCAATGATTCATTATTTCTGGTAAACAGATACTGGATTAGAAAACACCACATGAAGTACTGACATTAATGACAAAGCTGGTGCTGAAAAAATAAATTTCAAGAGAACAGATAGTACAATATTTAATTAAATCTGAATTATTTACATTCAAAAACGTCAAAAATAAGAAAGTGGTGTCAATTGCAAGTAAGGTTAAAACAGTTCATTTAACAGTGATAAGAATCCTCAAATTAATAGACAAAGAAATTGCAATAAAATATCGAAACGAGGTAAATCTACAGGTCATGATCGAATAACAACAGAAATGCTTTACAAATTGGGGCCTAAGGACCTTGAAGCAGCAAAGAAACACCGAATTTCCAAATATTGGTAACTTAAAATAATACTGTCACTGCACAAAAAACGTAACAACCATAGACGTATTAAGCTGCGTCCATACCGAGTCGACACTGTCGATCGACTCTGTCTATCGACGGTTGTTGATCGACAAGCTTCAAAACTGCATCTGTCCACACCGAGTTGACAGAAATGTTTGTCGATCAGTCGAAATCAACATGTCTGATGAAGATTTGAATATTTATTACAAAAAATCGGGCCCAAAATTTGTAAGGAAGATACCAATTATAGACCTGCCATTCCCATAACGGAGCGTCTTGCTTTTCGAAGCTAAATTCTTTAGCAATTTCCATGAGGGCATCGTGCCTCAAGTTTCTGTTCTTGTAGTTTTGGGTTTTTGAATCCCACAGACTTGTTTTTAATTTGTATGCCTTAATAAAGGCTATGACTTTGTCTTGTTCCCATTCCATTTCTACAACACACGGCAATGATGTCAACAATGCAAGACGTCACTGAGTACTCAGTTTGTCGAATGTCGAACGTCGACAACACGTCCACACACTAAAGTCGATCGACTGCTCTTTGATGTTTACCGACAAGCGACGGAAAACAAATCGACATGTCGATCGATTAATTTTGTCGATCGCCACGTACACACTAAATCGACAGTGTCGACTCGGTGTGGACGCAGCTTTCGACATAATGTGGACGCGGCTGGACGCGGCTAGAGTTTCAACTTGTGCACATTGTCAGCTAGTATATTATGTGGACCGACATACATCGCAGCGCCATTATCAAAACTGGAAATATTTTGAATTGGTTTATGCTTCATTAAAATTTTTAATTATACTTCAATAGGCCGTCCTTCGAAAAGATCACATTGGTAAAGTTTCGTTCGGTATGGCGTGCCGTTTTGGTATTAACATCGTATTAAAAACAAAAATAAAAATATCTCTATTCTTTCAAAAATTTATATTCCGTAATTATTTTGTTCTAGAATTAAAATTATGTTTTTCATAATAATAATACAGGAATTTCCATTATGAAAAACAGAATAGAAATTGCCGATTTAAAATTATTAAATACATAATAGAAATTCATGAATTAAAATTATGAAAAACATAATAGAAATTCAATTTTCATTATGTATTGAGGTTGCCTATCCTGCAGTAATACAAGTACCTAAAATCGGATACTAAATGTTTTACCGGCAACACTGCTTCTGGAGACAAATAAGAATAATAAAACATCATTTTTCTGTGGTTGTTTGTTTACCTTATTATATACACAGATACAGCCCTGTAAACTATTAAAAAATCATTATTGAAGTGAGCATGAATAAAATTGTGTTACGGTATAAAAGTATGGGTTCAAAAGAAGTCGCTACTACTCTGCTCAGAATTCGGCGTATTATTGTAGAATCTTGTAGAGTTTTTCAGTCAAGCAATCATATTGCTTCTGATATTCTATCATCTTGCTTAACTAATCTCGATAGAATTGAGAATTCAATTCCTTTTGATACTTTCAATCCGTTAAAACATACTTAGGTATACCAAAACACTTTTAACAGTTAGCAGTGTTGCCGGCTCAACACCAAGTTTCGCACTTTCGGATGCATGCATTACTGCAGGTTAGGCAACCTCAATACATAATAGAAATAGAATTTCTATTATGTTTTTAATAATTTTAATTCTTGAATTTCTATTATGTTTTTCATAATTTTAAATCGGTAATTTCTATTATGTTTTTCATAATGGAAATTCGTGTATTATTATTATGAAAAACATAATGGAAATTCAACTATTTAAATTATTGAAAACATAATAGAAATTCGAGAATTAATATTATGAAAAACATTATACAAATCCAAGAATTAAAATTATTGAATGAATAAAACAAAACGGATTTGTATTATGTTTTTCATAATATTAATTCTCGAATTTCTATTATGTTTTCAATAATTTAAATAGTTGAATTTCCATTAAGTTTTTCATAATAATAATACAAGTATTTCCATTATGAAAAACATAATAGAAACTGCCGATTTAAAATTATGAAAAACATAATAGAAATGAAAGAATTAAAATTATGAAAAACATAATAGAAATTCAATTTCCATTATGAATTGATTATTACCTACAATTTTGCATTGAAATACCAATAGACAAAGTCTCAATACATAATAAGAATTCGAATTCGAATTTTTATTATGTATTTCATAATTTTAATTCTTGCATTTCTATTATGTTTTTCATAATGGCAATGTGTATATTAAAATTATGAAAATACATAATTTTAATTCATTAACAGAATAATTACGGAATAAACATTTTTGAAACGAGAGATATTTTTATTTTTGTTTTTAAAACTATGTTATTAAATACCAAAACGGCACGCCATAGTTCGGAACGATCTAACGGCGTAGTGTTTACATTGATAAGAAATTTCGTCCCGTCCCCCTACATTTGTTAGTCATTCTTTACGGTCGAAGGGTGAACGTGTATGTACATCAAATAAAAATGCCAAAACGAAAAGCAGACCGCTTAAGTAAAATAAAAAAGAAAATGAGAAAACTAGAAGAAATGTTAAGAGACGTATCAAGTAAGTACCTAATTTTTGATATCTAGGAACATTAACTAAAGAAGAAAAAATCCAGTGGGATTTTTAGGTTCTTGTTTTTTACTGGGTAATACCGTAAAAACATACCTGATAAAAAGAACGTAATATAAGCTACATATTTTGAATACTGAAAAAGCGAAACCACCGAGATTCAAACCCGGGACCCCTCAGTTACAATCCCTTACGCTAACCACTGCGCTACGGAGGTTCCTACTTAACAATGTTCTGTTCGGTAATTTTACTATTTATTTAATCGCCTACATTCGGCCATCCTGCTCCGTTCCTCGTCCTCGAGGACTACTCTAGAGAGCTGGACCAGACGTACATCTATCTCACCTTCTCGTTCGTGAGCCTGATGCCTTGCCTGCCTACTTACGCGCCTATCTCGCTCTCCGGGCGAGACTGACGCCTGCCGTCCCTGCCGTCCATCCACTCTCTACCACATCACATTTTGACCTCATGTGGACATCTCGTAGATCTAATCCCACTTCTGATATATAAGCTACATATTTGTGGATGTGTGTGGATTTGTGGATGAAACTATTTAAATTTTATTGTTCATGAGTTCGGTGTAAAAGTCCTTCAGGCACATCTTTTGAAGTGTTTTACCGGGTAATACCGTAAAAAAACTCACATGCTGGAAAAAAGACCATACAATGGATAAAACCATTTAAAATCTTATTGCTCTTGGAATTCAGTGTACAGAGGGATGTAAAAGTCCCCTATGTATAATCAATAATTTTTTGAACAAAAAGCGCATTTTTTCTGTTTTTCAACGGGTAATACCATCGTAAAAACATACATGCGTTATCAAAAGAACAAAAAATGGGTAAAACCATTTATATTGTTCTGTGAGTTCTTCAAGCAGGAGGATATAAAAGTCCTTCTACGCACTTCTTTATTCTCTATTGAACAGCAGAAAGAGTTGTTACATCCTTTGTCTAGGGTTAACAAAAATTGTTTTGTCGACAGGTAGCTCTGACTCAGAAAGCGATACCTCGTCCACTACCTCAACATCTTTCATAGAAGAGGGGGAGGAAACAAATGACGCAACTACAGGGGTAAACGACATTTTGGGGGAAAACCCAGAAATTACTCCAAAATACGGAAAAGATCTATCTGAAGATCTAGTTGCGAGGTGGAACATCTATCTAACTAAAGGTCTTTCAAAAGAAACCAGACAAAAACTATTGTCAAAATGGAATACCCCAAAAAATTGTCCTTATTTAAATGCACCAGCACTGAACAAGGAAATCGAACCGGCCATACCACCTGCAGACTTAAAAAAGGACCATTATTTGAGAAATTTACAGGATATAATGGGGAAAGGGTGTTAGTCTGGGACAGGTCGGTTTCCCCTCTTGATTTAATGGACTGTATTTTTAACACAACTCAACATAACTTTATTGAATACATTACAAAAAATGGTACTTTTTACATTAAATGAACATGTAGATGATATTAAATGGTTGTCGTCGGGTCGTCGGGAAGCGAGTCCTCGTGGTGCCTTCTTCCCTCGTCAATCTACCCCGCTTGCGCAACCGAACTTGCACGATCAAAAAAATGTTTTGCGCCGTTGTCACGTCTGTCTTTAAATCTTAACAAAGGGTTAACAGCCTTGGGACAAGCAATCTCTACAGTACTCGCAGGAAAAGAAAAATTGGACCAATCTTTGACCGCAGCACTTGTTAGTAGCGGCCAACTGCTAACAGATATGTTTCATACCATATCCACGCATAGAAGACACGAACCAGTACAACATCTAAATCCAAAAGTACAAAAAGTAATCCCCGACCAACCAATAGACGAACATTTATTTGGCACGGATTTCTTTAGTAGATGTATGTCTGCCAAAGCCTTGGCGGAATCAGCTAAAGAAATAATGAAGCCAACCAAATCCCAGTCTTTAAACTGGTCGCGCCCGAACTACAAAAAGAGGCAGAAAATAGTGACAAAGAAAGAAGGAGGGAAGCGACCGATAGAGTACAGCCAGCACAGGAAATACCAAAACTGGAGACCACGGGAAGAACCACAAGGCAGGAAGGGAAAACACTAGAGGTAGGCTACGCAGGACGAATAAAGCCTTTTTACGCTAACTGGAAAAAAATAACAGATGACCAAAAACTTTTAAGCTGGGTTCAAGGGTTTAAAATACGGTTTAATAAAAAACCAAAACAAAATTTCTTGAAACCCCAATCTGTATCTCCCGAGATACGGTGTATTGCTGAATTATTGGAAAAATGTGCAAAACTAAAGTAAAACATTGCAGAAATGAATTTTCATCTCCCTACTTCATTAGAAAAAAGCCAAATGGAAAAAATAGATTCATTCTCAATCTTAAAAAATTGAACAAATTCTCAGAATGTCCCCACTTTAAACTGGAGGACTATAGAACAGTTAAGAATTTAATAACGAGAAACTGTTTTATGGCAAAACTAGATCTGAAAGATGCTTATTTTTTAATCTCTATAGCAAAAGAACCTATAAAATACCTAAGATTTATTGTTAAAAACACGTTATTAGAATTTTCTTGCTTACCTTTCGGTCTCTCACTGAAGGAGAATATCATACTTTTCTGTTATTGTCACTATACTTATTATGTGACATGTCATACAGTTCCGGATATTCACGAACAAATTCAATTAATTTTTCAGTATCCATTTTGTTATATTGATACAAATCCTCTAAATTCACTGAAGTATCGCAAAAATTCAAATAAACTGTTCACACTATCCAGCAAGTACCCGTCACGTACAGGCACAGACACGAAAAACATTCTTGCCAAGAATGTCGGTCCGCTCCGTCGTTGCCTTTACGTGTCGTTGTCGGTTAGTGTGTACATCCGTATTTATTTATCTAAAAAGAATGGTTTGTCGTGTCTTTGTCGGTCCTTGTCGTGTCGTTACATGTCTGATAATGTGAATCATCCTTTAACCTTGATTCACATTATCAGACATGCAACGACACGACAGTTTCGGCAGAAATTCACATTATACGACAGGTATTCGACATCTCGACGGGTTGTTTGTAATAAATTAGTTTTTGCTAAACAGAATTAGTTTCGTAGTGCTACAAAGTGTATGTCATGTTTGGAAATTTCACTAATAAAGATCTAGCTATAATGGCTGTATTGCTTGATGAAGATGACGAAGTCGCAAAAAAGAAACAAAAACTATTATGGGAGCATAAAATGTTACAAAAACGTAAAACTGAAGGAGAATATCATACTTTAAATAAAGAACTGATGGACTACGAAAGAAAATATTAATACAAATCCTCAAAATTCACTGAAGTATCGCAAAAATCCAAATAAACTGTTCACACTATCCAGCAAGTGCCCGTCACGTATGGGCACAGACACGAAAAACATTCTTGCCAAAAATGTCGGTCCGCTCCGTCGTTGCCTTTACGTGTCGTTGCCGCGTCGTTGTCGGTTAGTGTGTATATCAATATTTATTTATCTGAAAAGAATGGTTTGTCGTGTCGTTGTCGGTCCTTGTCGTGTCGTTGCATGTCTGATAATGTGAATCAAGCTATTCGTACCGACTTTGGTTTGGGTTTGCATTCGATTTGACCCGACATGGATCGACAATGTCGGGTGATCATCCACACTGGATCGGCATTGTCGATCGACACCATTAGGGTAAAATAGACGGAGCGGTTTGTGCCGCGTCGGCGTCTGCGGCGGTACCTCTTTCGTGAAATGTGTATGCACAAAACAGACAGTGACTGATCGAGCAGGTACCGGCAACCGCCGTCGCGCGGACCCTGTCACGAATCATGTACCGCGGCGGTTTTAAAACTATGGGCGGCACATCAGTACTGCACACGATACGCAGCTGACAACAATGGAGAATTTTATTTTATTCTATGCCAAGCGGCGGCAGCACTGGCCGTCGAGTGTGAATTCATTAGCCGTACTGTCGTCGCGGCAGCCGACGCGGCACAAACCCCTCCGTCTGTTTTTACCCTAACATGATATAATAATAAGATTTGTCCACCACTATTTGATAATTTTAACATTTTACGTGTGCTTCTTCAAGTATAATGACGTACATAATTCACCCGTGGATAATAGGTGTGGATAAAAGGTGTGTATAATGAAAAGGTCACATGACGTATAATTATGTCAAAAGCAGAAGTGACGTTTTAAATAATTTATTGCTAATTGCAAAAATTCAAATAACTATACTAGTGTTTGATTGATATTACTAAAAAATATAATATGAAAAGTGAATTAGACAATGAATTGAATACTTATTCAATATATAATTTGTTCAATAAGGTAAGAAGTTATAAGCTATATAAATGTAGAGACTATATTGTTTTAGTTTGACAAAAATGCATACCTAAACAGGTAATTTATAGTCGTGGACAAAGTATAGTATTCTACTCGCATATAATGACTATTATTCACTTAGGTGTTAATGTCACTCGCCTGCGGCTCGCGACATAAACGCACCTTCGTGAATAATAGCCATCATTATATGCTTGTTGATAAATACATAAAATAACCTAAAACATCTACAATAAAATGAGTAAAGCTTCAAGTAATTTAATTCTTGAATAGGTTGAAAATATATAGGGTAATAAATATAAATACTACACATAATTAATTTAAAATGAAAAGTACATAACAGTTATAAAGAATTAATGGTAATTATAAAAAATGAGAGGTGAAAGAGCATGGTAATAGCACAAGTTTATTAAAATATAACTATCACTTATACATAGTAAGAAATATACACACAAAAACACACAAAACAATACAGGGCTTTTCACGATGAGCGTTAATTAGACGTTTCTGGCAAACCAGACAACGGATAGACCTGAAAATTTTACAGTATGCATAAATGAACATGATCTACACGCCTAAAATATTTTAGACGATGCGGCGTTGCTGCTTCTACTGTAAAGTAGCGGTTACTTTGATTTTTCAAATGGAACACCCTGTATATAATATCATATTATGATTTCTTATTACTTCGTCAACAATTTCATATAGTATCTCCCTATACCTTAATAATATTAATATTAATATTTTTTTCTCACCAAACATGTACTTTTATAAACGCTGATAATATTGAACCCTCTGGTACTAAAACGATCAAATTCGGAATGGAGTGAAGTGATACCATAAGGATCCTCACTTCGGAGCCATATTTTTTTTGCCACATACAGGGTCGTTAGAAAATGCGGATACTTTGTTCACATGAAAAAATGAGTGGAAGTCAATTTTTTCAAATGGAACACCCTGTATATTTTCACATTTTTGAGCTCTTCATCCAATTTTAGATTGACTTTGTTCAGATAATCCTATTCCGATTTCGAACCGTTTTCGAGATAAACTGTTTCAAACAGAAACTGACGTGGTTCCCTTGCATTCATCACTTATTTTTGAGATTTAACATCTATTTTATGCTATGTAATATTTCTTTTAGATTTAGTTTTTCAACAGTAACCAATCAGTCAATTCGAAAGTGATATGCTCCTTAGAAAAAGTTACAATTTGTATGCATTGAGGTATTGAGTCTCTCTACCGTACAACATTGCAAATTAGTATTTTCATAGTGTGCTTTGGAAATATAAATGATCCAATTTTAAAACTTCAAACGTTAGTTGGTGGTTTTGACTGAATGTGATAACAATTATAACCAAAAAATGTCAAGATTAGGTTACAGTAAAATGAAGATTTTTTGAATTTATAAATAATTCATGGTGAGTTCAATAGAATTGCAAGTAGAACATGCCGAGTATTTCATGAAAGATATCCTCAACTTCCGAAGCCAAATAATAATGTGATAAACCGACTTCTAAGAAACTGTAGGTTGAATGGAACCTTTCATCCAAAACTTATTCGTAGAAAGCCTGAAGTGGATGATGATTACAATAACATAACAGTTTTGGGATTTTTTCATGCATTTCCAAATGATTCTCTACACGAAGCTGAAAGGGAGATAGGTATACCCTACGTGACAATTTATCGCATTCTTAATAAGCGCAAATGGCATCCCTATAAATTTTACTGTGTCCAACATCTGAAAGAGACAGATTTGCCTCGTAGAGTGGAATTCTTTGAATGGTTACTTGTCAAGACTCAAGAGGATGAACATTTCCTAGACAATATCATATGGACAGATGAGGCCAAGTTTACAAAAAATGGAATTTTCAATAGACACAACAGTCATTATTGGTCGCCAGAAAATCCCCATGTCGCCAAAGGGGTTTTCAAGAAATATGGCAATTTAATGTATTTTGTGCCATAAAGAATGACTTAATTTTTTATATTGAGTCTTATGATGATAACTTAAATGCTAGAAAATATGAAGATTTACTGAGAAACGTGTATGGTACCAAATGGATGGTGCTCCACCCCATAATTCTCGTTCAGTAAGTGAAGCTTTAACTGAAATTTTCGAAGACAGATGGATTGGTAATAATGGACCATTTTGTTGGCCTCCTAGAACACCAGATAGCAATCCACTAGATTATTTTGTATGGGGTTTCATTAAAAATATGGTTTACTCCGACCCAATAACAACAATGGAAGATATGAAATCAAGAGTTAGAACTGCTTTCAATAGTTTAACTCCAGAATCAATCAGAAGCGCTACACATGAAAATCTTCTGAAGAGATTACATGTTTGTTTAAGTAGAGGAGGAGATGTGTTCGAACATATTCTGAAATACAATGATAATTGAATTGACTTACTAATTCATGAATTTATTTTCAGTTCGTGTGCGTTAATAAAACTATTTTTTGAAAAGAAGTTTCATTTGATGGTTGAAGAGTATTTTAATGATTTGCATTATCGGTGACTTTGTGTTCATGAAAGAGCATCGAATGGATTCTGTTAAATTTCAAAAATAATTGATGAATTCAAGAGAACCACGTCAGTTTCTGTTTGAAACAGTTTATCTTGAAAACGGTTCGAAATCGGAATAGAATTATCTGAACAAAGTCAATCTAAAATTGGATGAAGAGCTCAAAAATGTGAAAATATACAGGGTGTTCCATTTAAAAAAATTGACTTCCACTCATTTTTTCATGTGAACAAAGTATCCGCATTTTCTAACGACCCTGTATAAGGCAAAAAAAATATGGCTCCGAAGTGAGGATCCTTATGGTATCACTTCACTCCATTCCGAATTTGATCGTTTTAGTACCAGAGGGTTCAAGATTATCAGCGTTTATAAAAGTACATGTTTGGTGAGAAAAAAATCAAAATTCATTCATATCTCTTAAACGATAAGAGATAGGTATAGGGAGATACTATATGAAATTGTTGACGAAGTAATAAGAAATCATAATATGATATTATATACAGGGTGTTCCATTTGAAAAATCAAAGTAACCGCTACTTTACAGTAGAAGCGGCAACGCCGCATCGTCTAAAATATTTTAGGCGTGTAGATTATGTTCATTCATGCATACTGTCAAATTTTCAGGTTGATCCGTTGTCTGGTTTGCCAGAAACGTCCAATTAACGCTCATCGTGAAAAGCCCTGTATACCTCATTCATTCAATAAAATAACATTTTTCTCCAACTGAAGTAGTTACTAAATCAAGAAGGAGCATTCTATTTGTTCATGTATGTTCATTCGCGAAGTCAATTCTGAGATGTGTTGGGGAAGACGGCCGTAAAGTTTCGGGCCTAAAAATTTAAAATTCTTCTGCCCAATAGGTTTCGAAGCTGGTGGAGGTAAGTAAGTGGTATGTTTCAGTCTTGTATCATATTGTTGTTCATTTATTATCAAAGTGGATTTAGTTTTATGCTGTTCGACATTCAGGTTCAGGAAAAATAACTGTCTTGGGTCGAAGATCCCAGTTTCAGAGTAAAGAAGATCTGAAGAGAATCGGCTTGATTTACAAAATAGGATTTTGATGAGTTTTTTCTGAAATATCATTAAACTATGTAGTATGGTTTTTCCGACTGGACGCGGCTTTATATTCGCACCATAAACCAAATGATTCAAAAGTATCATAAAAGCAAGATGTATGTAACATTTATAGATATAGAAAAAGTTTTAGGCTATTCCGAGGAAGGAACAGTTTAAGGAACAGATGGATCATCGAAGAACTGACTAACATAGCCAGCTTATCCAGAAACTACATTAGAACAAATAATGCAGAGTCTGAATAGTTTGTAACTAGAGAAGGTTTAAGACAAGTAGGGGTAGCAAGCACTACTTACAAAACAAAGGCTGGGAAACTTCTGATGGGTTACTGAAATCTAGAATCAACCTACATAACTGAATATGCCTTCGCTCACTATTTAATGATATATGCAAAAAATCAAAAGGACCTGCAAAACAATTCAGAACTATGGCATGAAACTTAATATCAATGTGTCTTGAAATACAAAGACGAGAAAAACTATTATTTATTGAGTAGTACACTTGTGCGGAAGAAAGAAACAATATTCAAACCGGACCGGTCTGAATATATCTTTGAAAAAGGGGTTCAAAGAATAACAAAAGAGCGGAATACAAGCCATATAAAGGAAATTCTTACATATTCTAAGCGACCTCACAAAAAAGATGATAGAGTCATAAATGACTTGGATAAAGAGGAATTAGAGGTCGAGCCGATTATAGTCAGTATAGAACGTCGACAATTGAAATGGTTTTGAGATATGGTGACAATGGAAAACTCGAGTAGATAAGACAAGCAAAATTAATACATAGAGGAAATAGAGGCAGGCCTAGAAGAAAATGGGATGACGTAATAGCGGATATCTTGGACAAGAATTTGGAGGGAGAAAGGGAAAAATCTCACACAATGTAGTAGAAGATGGGCAAACCATATCAAGGTAACAACAAAAAACCTTCTGGTTTATTAATGGTTATGATTAGTGTCCAGGAACCTTATGTCGAAAATTCAGGAATTACCTTCATCCGCGCAAAATGCTTCCTAAGGGAGTCCTCATTTGAGTTTTCTTCAAATTATTCAAAAATACTGTTACTTAAAATATTCAAACTTGGTATAATCAATAAACAGTTACAAACCAGTCGTTCGCTGTAAATAAATTTTTTTCAGATCCATCACAAGCGTGTCAGTGGAAAGAACCAACAGGTATTTTTATTAAAAAAATTTTACTTTCAAGTTTTTCATATATCCGACACCGAATTTTGAAAATTCAAGATGATTTTCATATAAAATGATTTTTTTTCAAATCGATTTCACGAACCGTTTTCGAGAAAAATGAATTTAAACTTTTTGTTTTTTTTTAATGTTGCTTGTTGTTATATACCCTGACTAAATAAAATTAACTTAAAATTTCCAAAACAATATAAGCAACTTAATACTTACGACTTTTGTTACTAGTATCTGTACAATTTGTTGATTTCTCAAAGCCAACTTGATATTACAGATATAATTTTATATTCCATTATTTTATGTTTTCGAGAAAAATAAATTTACTTTTTGTGTTTCTTCAGTACATAAAATCATGGTTGATAACTGTTTATTGACTATTAAGTAACGGTATTTTTGAATAATTTGAAGAAAACTCATATGAGGACGTCTTCTTCAAAGGGTTGCAGCTCACTTAAGAAGCATTGTTTTTTCTTTCTTTTCTATAGCGTAAAACATACTGAAGTAATCTCAAGGGTACAGATTGTAGATAATTAATATGAAAAAATGAGGAGTCGAGCGAGTCAAACGGATAATTATAGGTAGGAACCCAGAAAATCAGGAAAAACCGGAAAATTAGTAATTTTTTGGAAAATTCATATGTTGGTCATTTTTCAATTGCAAGAGCTGAAACTCGGTATAAGAGAAGTTCTTCTTATGCCCTTCTTACGCGCGAAGAGTAGAAGCCAAGAGACGGTTGGTTTTATCTTTATCGCAATTAAAATCTTAATTTTTTCATACGATAATTTTCAACGTGTCTGAAGCGTGGTCGATTGTCTGATTTTGAATTTTGAAACGGATTTGACAAGTTTAAATGTAGAGCAGCAAAACGTGTGTGAATGTGTGACAATAATGATGCACTAAACTTGAAACTTCTCTAACTATGCTGTAGTAAAAGTGGGAGTTCGGTATTTTAATTTTTCAATCACTAATTAAAATTCAGCATATATTTATGCAACGTATTTTGAGAAATATATAAAAATGTTTGCTTCAATGATGAAATTAAATGCGGCCTGGGACCGCTTATTGTTTTGGCCGCCTACGTGCGGTGCATGCGCTACACAGCTGTTTCAAATTTATTAGTTTTATTAATGTTTACCCTTGAATTACAGGTTAAATGACTTCTTGTAATTGTCATTTCTTCATATATTTCAAGGTATCAGTTATATATAGCTAAAATTTATGGATATATCCCTATAATATAGATAAAACAATACAGGGTGATTCATTAGTAAGATAAAGTACAATATCTAGTAAATGGTGTATGATATTTATATGAAATTTTAATCGATTCTAGCTAGCCCAAAGGCACATAATATGTTGAAATTAGTCCCAATTGTACAAGGTGTCCCAAATTGATGTGTTTTGCAGGGTATCAAGTAAACTAAAAGAGATAGAAGCAGTTAAAGTAAGACTTCTTTTTTTGTTAAAGTAACGATAGCCCAATTAAATCTTCACTAGCTCCCTGCAGCTGGAAGATACAGAGGGATTATTGAAAACTGTCGAAAACTACATGATAACATCCATAAATGGTTTAGATGCAACCATAGAAAAAAAAATATATATATTATATGTCATATCAGGTGAATGAGAATTAAAAAGGAAACAAAAAACGTCAAAATATACAGGGTGTCTCATTTAAAACAACATAAGTTTGCATTACATTTCCTTAGTGAGCCCCCTAACAAAAAATTCTGTGCGCCACTGAACTCTTTAATATTATACCAAAGGTTTTCATAAACTTTTTTTTCTGAATTAAGAAGTTATAGTACCTTGTAGTTTTCGACAGTTCTCAATAATCGCCAGGTATCTTCCAACTGCAGGGAATTACTAAAGATTTAATTAGGCCATCGTTACTTTGACAAAAAAGAAGTCATAACATTTTAACTGCTTTTCTTTTATCTCTCTTAGTTTACCTGATACCCTGCAAAACACACCAATTTGGGACACCCTGTACAGTGTGTTCTACAACGCCGTGTCATATCAAAGCTACATTTTTTTTGTATTTGAATATCGTATTGAGTCCAACGCCCCGTTTACTTTACACTACACAATTTAAAATTAATATTTCATACACCTGTAATGATCGAAATTCCAAGTATCCCTATCCAGAGAGAGGCAGGCCTCTTGAATACATCTGTATTTCATATCGGTAATTGAAAGTTATTTTCAATTTTAGGGTGGATCATTTCAAATAAAATGGGGAAGACCATTAATTTTCAAAAACTGTATGCCTAAAAACGACTATATGATGTAATACTATATTTTTATTTCTTTTATAATATAAATAATGTATCATATTAAATAATTTCCATTTCAAACATAAAATTTTATGCATCTTTTGTTAATGGTGTAATGTAGTATGACATACTAGTCCCTTCACGCCTATCGACCTCAAGCCGACCAACCCCAAAGTACCTGTGCTTACACTGCTATGTATTTGCAGTGGTATTCAATGAATGGGCACTTAGGCACTTTTGGTTTTATACTTTATTGAATATTTCTCACACAGAAACGTGGATCGCCTTCAGATCCCATATACCGCCAAAGTCCTTGACAAGTTACATGAAGTGCGACAGATTGGACAGATTTTGGCATTGCATAAATATACAACATACACTATACCTTGATTTTAAACTAATAGGAGCATTTCAAGAAACCTGAAATACGCCACTAAAAGTTACAAGATTGGGAGACTGTTCCGAAAGGGTCGTGTTCCGACTTATGGAACTAATTGACACTAATGTGAAATATGTATTGTACTGCTCGCATTTGTCGAGGCCAATGAGAGATCAAGGTATGTCTAAATACCTAATCGTAATTGGACATGAGGCCAAACAATGGCGAACACAGCTATCAAATGTCACATTATTGTGAAAACATTGTGGTTATATTATGTAAAATATTATGAATGACCATTTGATAATTTGAGTATAAATTAGTATATTATAAATGCAATTAGTTTATATGTAGAATTATCCTTTATTTACATTGGAAGTTTAGGTTTAAAGCACAAAATAAAGCTAAACAGGTTATAATTTAAAAAAATACGATAATATTATAGGTACCGTAATGTATGGCGTGCAGTTTTGGTATTTAATAACATAGTTTTAAAAACAAAAATAAAAATATCTCTCCTCTCAAAAATGTTTATTCCGTAATTATTTTGTTAATGAATTAAAATTATGTATTTTCATAATTTTAATATACACATTGCCATTATGAAAAACATAATAGAAACTGCCGATTTAAAATTATGAAAAACATAATAGAAATGCAAGAATTAAAATAATGAAATACATAATAAAAATTCGAATTCGAATTCTTATTATGTATTGAGACTTTGTCCATTAGCATTTCAATGCAAAATTGTAGGTAATAATCAATTCATAATGGAAATTGAATTTCTATTATGTTTTTCATAATTTTAATTCTTTCATTTCTATTATGTTTTTCATAATTTTAAATCGGCAGTTTCTATTATGTTTTTCATAATGGAAATACTTGTATTATTATTATGAAAAACATAATGGAAATTCAACTATTTAAATTATAGAAAACATAATAGAAATTCGGGAATTAATATTATGAAAAACATTATACAAATCCAAGAATTAAAATTATTGAATGAATAAAACAAATCGGATTTGTATTATGTTTTTCATAATATTAATTCTCGTATTTCCATTATGTTTTCAATAATTTAAATAGTTGAATTTCCATTATGTTTTTTTTCATAATAATAATACACGAATTTCCATTATGAAAAACATAATAGAAATGACCGATTTAAAATTATGAAAAACATAATAGAAATTCAAGAATTAAAATTATTAAAAACATAATAGAAATTCTATTTCTATTATGTATTGAGGTTGCCTAACCTGCAGTAATGCATGCATCCGAAAGTGCGAAACATGGTGTTCAGCCGGCAACACTGCTAACTGTTAAAAGTGTTTTAGTATACCTAAGTATGTTTTAACGGATTGAAAGTATCAGAAGGAATTGAATTCTCAATTCTATCGAGATTGGTTAAGCAAGATGATAGAATATCAGAAGCAATATGATTGCTTGACTAAAAAACTCAAGATTCTACAATAATACGCCGAATTCTGAGCAGAGTTGTAGCGACTTCTTTTGAACCCATACTTTTATACCGTAACACAATTTTATTCATGATCACTTCAATAATGATTTTTTAATAGTTTACAGGGCTGTATCTGTTTACAGTTTATATAGTAAGGTAAACAAACTATCACAGAAAAATGATGTTTTATTATTCTTCTTATTTGTCTCCAGAAGCAGTGTTGCAGCCTGCAGGTAAAACATTTAGTATCCGATTTTAGGTAGGGACTTGTATTACTGCAGGATAGGCAACCTCAATACATAATGAAAATTGAATTTCTATTATGTTTTTCATAATTTTAATTCATGAATTTCTATTATGTATTTAATAATGTAAATTCCGGTATTATTATTATGAAAAACATAATTTTAATTCCAGAACAAAATAATTACGAAATATAAATTTTTGAAAGAATAGAGATATTTTTATTTTTAATGCGATGTTAACAAATATCAAAACGGCACGACATAGTAATGTGTGTAAAACTATTATTAAAAATAAGATTTAACTTGTTAACTTATAAACTTTGCTTCTCTGTCAGCGATAAATGACCCAAACTCAAAAATTTCCTTCGTTCCGGGGGCGAAAAAAGTGCACTGATAATTGGAGTACAATCTTGGTCCATATTCAAATACATAGTAACAAAGCAATACAACACAAAATAAGAAGTGAAAAACACAAATATGAGGTAATAAATCCAAACACAATATGAAATAGCAAACGCAGACAGAATTATAAACAGCAAACGCGCAAAAGTGGTAATAAAGATTGGAATATTTTTATGTAAATAAACACAAATGTCAAAACTGACAAATAGCGTTGTCAGTTCTATCAAAAGAGCTGTGTGAAACGGGCGGCTATATGACCAATGATTAACCTGCAGAAATGCCGACTTAAACTCAAATCGCTCCTCTTAGTTTGAAAACAAGGTATAGAGGTAATAAGAGATAAAGTAAAGCAGGCTTTGCATAATAATAATAATGAACTAACGTTTACAGTCGAACTTTCGAAGTCCGTCCTCAAGCCTGCATCGATGTAAATAAAAGGTAATCACTTTGGGCACTTTATTGTTGATTTTTGAACTGCAAACTTCTTTAGACGCGTTGAGCACTTTTTTGGCAGAGAAAAGAAAATTGGTCAGGCTTTTCATGTTATGCAACATACAATATGGGTTTATGATCATTTGCATTCACCATGGGAGTACCATACAATTTGTAAAAGGTATACAATCATTTGAAAAATATATATTTTCCATAGAATTACGACAAAATTTGTATAAGGGAATAATTGTTTTTTAAAAATTCTCGTTTTTCATTGGCGTATGATGAAATTTTTGGGAATGGGTTCATTTTTGTGGGAAAATTCACTATATGGAAATATACAATTTTTAAAAGGGAAACTTCTATCTACCAAGGACGCAAAGAAAAGTTGTGTGAGGGAATCATTAATTTGTGGAAATTTCCATTTACCATGGGCGAACGATAACATTTTTTGAGGGGGTTAATAAATTTGGACAAATGTCCTCCCATCAAAGGTAAACGATAATTTTTTTGAAAAGGGCCGGTTTTATTTTTGTTTCAAAATTTCCGTTTACCATGGAATTAGGATAAAATTAATATAAGTGGTTAATTTATTTGGACAAATTCATCCAATTATGAGCGTACGATCAAATTATTAAAGGGATTAATTTGTGTGTTAAAATTACATTTTTCGAACAGGTTGATTTGTTTGATGAAATTTCCATTTGCTATGGAAGTAAGAGAAGAAATTTTAAAAGAAGTCAATTTGTTTTTGTTTTCACTTTTGTCGGCTGTCCTCAAGAATTTACATTCTTTTTAATAAATTTTAGGTATCTATAGGTATCTAGTTAGGTAATTGATGCGGATAAATTAAATTTTTTATCTATAGTCAAGTAACTTCCATTTACTGAAATAAAACACAGGATAATATTTTTACATCGGTTTCTGAGATATGGAAGCAGGTTCGGTTAATTATGATACTAGACGACCATTACAGACGAATGGTTATTACCTACATATTTATTTGAATTTGAGCAATTCACAGTAAACGGACATTTAATTTATTATGGAACAAGTGGTCAGAGATTTTCATTTAAAAAATCGAACCATTGAACTGGCATGGCGCTCTGGAACACATTTGGGACTAATATGGGCTCGGTGTAAATTTATTCAAATATCGTTAAGGATTAAATATATTGTATTTTATGGCACTAATGAACCACGCTGTATGATAATAACAGCACGTAGGTACAAATAAAGTAAATTAAATAATAATTAAGTTGTAGGAATTTTATTATTTATTTGACTAGATTTTACGCTAACTTTTATAACACTAATTGTCATCTATGAGTTTGCTAATTTTTACATTAACATTTAAAATAAATAACAAGAATAAAATGACTGAATCTGACAACAGCGTCGCTCCAAACTTTGACGTGGTAGAATTTCAATTGAAGGATAAGGTCGATAAGAAAATTTATAGCGTCATTCGTTTATTAAAAACCTCTTTAGATACGTCAGCAGGAATGCCGATGACAACACGTTTTTTTGTCAAATAGTAAGTTTTGTGAAATAGTTAGGCCTGGAATGAAGTAAAAATAAATTCCCGTTAGGTTGAGTTTAGTACTGTTATTTCATAACAATGTATCGGCTTCTGTGATAATGGAGCCAAGAGAAAACAGTACCGAAAATTAATGTGATTAATAATAAGTAAATGAAAATATATATGTTATAAAGTAAACTCAATATGTATTATAAAAGAGATGAATGAAATCCACAAATCATTTATTATTGGTCGCCTTTTTAATTGCCAGATATCCGTCAACTTTTAAGCATCCTGGCACGGATGTGACAGTATGTATGTCGGCTAGAATTATAAAAAACATCACTTGAAAATAACAACTGAAAACGCGGAATAGAATTCAATGAGACCTCTGGCGGAAAAAATTGGAATTGTCGCAACGAGTAAAATAATTCGTTTTGCATTGTTTTTGTATTATATGCAAGTACTTAATTTTTTTAATTTTGTGTCAGTGGCAAGCTTGAAACTGTGTTTTTCTATTCAACTCAACTGTCATCATTTCTGAAGTTATATTCTTATATAATCAGAGATATTATGGAAGAGGTTATGTTATTCTATTTTAGTTTTCACTGCACTAAAAATGTCACTGAATGGCCAGCATTTAAAACTGCCTGCCCATGCACCTAGAACAGGGGTTCCCAACCTTTTTTTGTCTACTGCCCACTTTAAGAATAAATTATTTTTTAACGCCCCCCTTTTTAAACATACTTAAAAACCGCTAAGTACTTATAACTGATTATTGACACGCAACTTTATAGTATCTATCAAACATAATCAATTCTTATATAAAAACTAATGTGAAGGTTGAATCTGATGCTGTCCAATAAGTTTGTTGATATCAGGTTCCAATTTACTCAAAAACAGCCGCAAGTCGCCACGTTCGGTAACACCCAAACGATTCCTCTTTTTAGTAAGCAGCGTTGCCACGGCACTAAATCCACGTTCACACAAATATGACGATGGAAATGCTATCAAAAATCGTTGAACAATTGACCACAATCCAGGGTACAATTGCGGGATTGGTTTTTGTAGCCAAAATTCTTGATTTCCATTTTTGAACGTGATTTTTATTTCTTCGTTTGTTGTCAATTCTATAAGTTCTTCTTCCAGCTGAGGTGACATTGCTGTGTTGACATTTGAAAACGGATCCAACACCCAGTCTGGTATTTCCAAGTTTAAAATATCCTGATATCGTTCGGTGAAGTAAATGTGGAGGTTTTCCAAATGTTGGCAGTAGGCAAACAAGTCGTCGTTACTGCAGGATACTGATAAATTCGGAAAATTGTGAAACTCACGTCTGCCCATATTCTTTTTGTGCAGAAGCAGTTTGGCTGCGAAATCAGCAAAGACATTTTTTGTTTTAATTCAATTCAGTTCATCGCCTTGCAGTTGGAGGTTCATGTCGTTGAACAATTTATACAGGTCTGTCATGTAAGCTATATCATTCTTTGATGTTATGAGCTTGTTGCGCAGTTCTGTATCTTTAGTTTCCAAGAACTCTATCACAGAGTCAAACAGGTTGTAAAATCGTATCAGACAATTGCCTCTTGACAGCCAACGCACTTCAGCAACAAACGGTTGAAATCTTCGTCATTAGTAACACAAAGCTGATGAAATAATCTATTATTCAAAGAGCTGCTAAGGATATTATTGACTGCTTTGATGACATATTGCAGTGATTGAAATAGTCGTTCACTTAAGTTTCTAGCAACCAAATGTTGTCTATGAATAACGCAATGTATAGCAAGGACATCTGGAATTTTATTTTTTAAGTACGCTATGAAGCCTTTATGGCGCCCTGTAATAGCCGGAGCGCCATCCGTAGCAACTGATATAATATTTTTCAAAGGAATCTCTTTCTCTTCACAAAACTTTTCCAATGTATTGAATATGGTCTCGCCTTTTGTATCTGTCTCCAAATTTTTGGCAAACAATAGTTTTTCACGTATTTTTTCATCTTTAATAAACCTCACGTAAGATAGCAACAACGCTTCATTAGTTGGTAAAGTGGACTCATCGAGCTGAATTGAGAATTGACTAGTTCTCAGATGATTGCACAATGATTCTTCAATATTTTCAGCCATTTCATCAATTCGTCTTTGCACAGAATTATTACTCAAAGGAATATTTCGGATAATATCTGCGGCCGGTTTATGAAGCACAGTAGTTATTACTTTCTTTATTGCTGGCAAAATTAACTCTTCTCCGATGTTGTGTGGTTTGCCTTTTTGAGCAATTAACAAAGAGATATTGTACGAAGCTCGAAGCCCGTCGTCATCTTGCTTAGCAGCCGCCGAAAATAGTTTTGATACACTTGGCTGAGTATTATGCTTCTTCTCTAGGTCTTGAAAATATGCTACATTCTTGTCTTTCTTATCTGAATGCATTTTATTCAAATAATCTTGCAGTCTTGAAGGCTTCATTGCTTCGTTCGAAAATGTTTTTAGACATAAAAGACACAAAGGAGACGACGGGTTTGTGGGATTTTCAATAAATCCGAATTTAATATTTATATTCCGCAGAGTGTTGCCGTCTCTTCTTTTTTACTTCCGACATTGTTTTGTTTTGAGAAATATGTAAGTATTGAAATCAAGTACTGCTTATCTATTACGCGCGAAACCGCAAATGAAAATAAAATGAATTTACGTCGTTTATATAGGATTGCATAAGCAGCAGTCAGCAGGCACCAACAGGAATAAGACAAACGTGCATAAACTCGTTTATCTCATTCGACGCCCAATCGTACTCGACAAGCAAGAACAAGTATTATAGAACCAGCCGATTGATACAGGAATGTACAAATCGGATTATTTAACAAAAACTTGTTAAAACATGATTGCTCGCGGTCTATTATATCAAACCGAGTTTGAGCTATATCTTAATTAATATTAGTTGATGTTCACAAGATGTAGTCGAGAGTCGAGAGCTCAGTCGGTGTCTAAGAGTCTTCCTAGCTAGGTAGTGAAATTATAAATCGACCCCAAAGCCCTACTCAACGCCCCCTTTTTTTCTGGGTCTCTTACCGCCCCTCTTTAGTCCTGCAGCGCCCACGTTGGGAAAGACTGACCTAGAAGAAGGCTCAGCATTTACAAATTCAAAAAAACTTTGAATAGTCAGTGTACCTATAATCCATAGATACAAAAACGAAGAGAAAATAGGTTAATATAAGTCTCCAAATCACCTTACATAGACAATGAATAGTAGGTTCCATTTAAGTTCCTCCCAAAAGAAAGAGAAGATCTGACCAAAAAAGATCCAGTAGGGCTTATAGAAAGATTCTTCTGGGTGACTACAACCTGTTGAGATCAAATGAATGCATAAGTCAAAGTTTTAACAGGGATCCTAACGGAACATTGCAGCCTTAATGGGCACCTGAAAAAGCTCAAAATAAAGGAGGAAGAATAATGTAGATTTTGTGGCATGGAAGAAGAAAACTCCATCCACATACTTTTCAACTGCACAGCACTCCAGAATCCTAGAGCCCAGTACCTGGGAGATTACAGGATAGAAGAGGAACATTTACCTAAATTGAAGCCTGCTGATATCCTAAATTTCCTCCGGGGAATAGGACTAAGGGAGCTACTAGTTTCTGAGACTCTCCTCCTAAGTAGAAGTAAGGGAACACAATAGACCTCTTAGGTCTTGGTGAATGTTACCCCAAAAATACATACATATGGTCTCTGATGCTACTCTTTTTCAAAATATTGGAGTTCCATTCGAGCGATAAACAGATCGTGCTCAAAATAGTGGTGGAAGAAGAATGTAGATTCTGTGGAAGAAAAAGCATCCATCCACATCCTATGACACAACCCTTAGGAGGTTATTGGAAAGAAGAGGTATATTTACCTTCCAGGTCTCAGTGAATGTCATCCCAATTTATATACATGCACAAAAGTTCTTCATTTGTTGCACTTTTCGGTCCATCCGCAACGTTCTTTAAATATATTTATTAATCTCGTCACTAAAGATCTACTTACAGAAGGGGATTCAAGATTTAAATCGTTGGAATGATGAACTTTCTTTAGCGGACTCCTACGTCATACAAAGACCAACCACACCCTCAGGTCTCTACGATCAGTGGTTTAAGTTGACCGTTGATCCGTCATTCAGGAATAAAGCTTTTTATATGTATATAAATGATCTACCTTAGAAATTGGACAACAATTGTTTGCAGTTTTAATCTTAAAAATATTTTTTATTGTAAAGTTTAGATGTTCTTATCAATAAATCATCCACAAAGGTATGAAGCAAGTGTTTACCGTAAATAAACACACACTAATAGGTATTTGAATTTTGAGTCCAACATACAGTGTGTACATCAAGTAACGTAACTTGCTAATATTTCAATTTCCGTCGGCTTTACAACAAAAATGTTGAATAAAAGTATTTTCAAATAATCTTGACCATTTTCATAAGTATAGAGGGTGCACCGTTGCTCCAAAATACATAATAACATATTTTTTTAAATAGTAGGTACACCATGTACATATTTTCAGTTTTTCATAATCTATTAAATTATAAATACAACCGTCAAGACCGCATAATTCTAATCTCGTTTGTTCAATAGTTATTGAGAAAAATACCTAATTTACGGAAACGTTTTTATTACCAAATAAATTAACAGGAACAAATAACAAATCTTATTTAATGAGTCACCCTGTGTATTTTTAAATCCTCTTGAAAAACTCCAAAAGGGTATATAAATATAAAAAAGTATAATCCTTATGTTGGACTCGTTACGGTACTGTATTCTTTTCAGAAAATTATAGAACATTTCATGAATCATGCTAATGCTAATACCTTTTCGGCATGTCAAAATACTGAACTCTAAAAGCAATAGTTGAAGGTTTTGAGTTCTATGACGTCAGTGACGCGTGCCATACACACGTTCATCTTCTCTCTATTGTTTCCGATTTGCAGACCAGCACGTGTCTAACATGGCCGACTTATATTTATAATGTGTTTCCAGTTTCGGATCCCACATACACATATCCAGTATCCACCTATCAACAATTTTTACTGAAACATTGATTAGGTATCAATAAAAATTTCCACTACATATTTTTAAAACGTCTAGCTAACTAAATAGGAAGACACACGACAACAGCGAGGTAGATATTATTATTCAACTTATTTTAAACTTAATAGGTACGTTTTGCTCAATACATAATATGCAAAATAGAATAAATAGATATATACAAGGTGGTCCTTTAGTAATTGTACATAGAAGTACAGTACAATCTTCACTTCAAAGTATTGTGATTTAAACCAACTAAGCCTTAGTAAAATGTTGATATTAAGAAAGTTACAGAATGTTGAACATGAAATTTTACTTTTTGTTTTTTACAATAACTTTAACGGTTTTTGAAGTACATGCACAAAAATTTGAGGTTGAGGGGTTTTTGGATATGAGAAATCATAATTTTGTACCTATTTCAATATATTTTGTAGAGAGCGCCACATAGGCCACTTATGCGGCATAAATGTACGCAAAACTTTTTTGCCTTTTACATTAGCGCTACTTTTGTGAAAAATAATTAAAGCCACATTATTTCAACAAAAAATGGTATATCTGTTAGTATCCCCAAATCTTAAGGGTTTTAGAGATAATATTCAATATCTCTCTTATCAATATTTTATTAAGGCTAGTTAGTTTAAATCGCAATATTTTGAAATTAAGACTGTACTTTCTTAAGACTGTACTTCTATGTAAAATACCTAAGGACCACCCTGTATACAATTTCCTAGGATTTGCCAATTGGCTTTCGGATTTTATAGTAGAGCGACTGATAGAAATTAACTGTATTCGTTTGTCCAAATCAACTCCTGGAACAATAAAACGACTGGACAATAAAAATATCACTGACTGTCCGAAGCTAATGGTTTCAATCAACCGCTCTTAAACAAGAAGATTAATTACCCCGAAAACCTTATTTACCCCATTGAAACACTTTTTTTAAAACGCTTAAAAATGTTTACACGCATTAAAATTGTAATTATAATATATTGTCGTGTGTACTGAATACAATAAAATCTACAACTGTCACGAGCATGTCACGAGAAATGAAAACTGAGTGAAAAGTGACCCTCTTTAGGTATGAATCGTTTTTAATTGTTTCATTGTGTTTAATGTAGATAAGGGTTTATAATCATTCAAATTTCATTATTGTGTAAGTGAATTTAAAGGGTGACGGGATATTCAAATCAAGCTTTAATAACCGCTAGTTCCTAAATGTATATTATTGTTATAATAGATATGCAAAAAGTTTCTACAATAATTATTATTTAATGCAATGGAGAAAGGCAGGTTTTGAACCCGAAACCAAATTTTTACTGTAGGAACGGTTAATTTGAAAATACTTGGAATATCCTTGATATAAAGCAAACAAAGCACTAATGAAAAGAAGGAAAGAAGAAAATATGCAGAAAAACAAGAGAAGGAGAGACAGATATAGAGATGATGGCACAACACAACAAATTGTGGAAAGCGAGGAGCCCGTGAATTATGGCAGATAGTGGAAAAGGTCCCCAAACAAGAAGCCAGGGAAAATGGCACATTATATTTCCGGAGAGCTCTGTGAAAGACTTGCAATTGATATTTTCGGTCCAATTCCTTTTACAGAAAGAGGAAATGAATGATTGTCATGAATTATTTTTCAAAATGAGCCATAATAGCACCAATAAACGGATTATAGCGAGACACGAAGTACATCCGGTGTTGCATTCTGATCAAGGAAAAATTTTTCAATACGAATTATGGCAGCAATGGATGAAAGCATTGGTCATTAAGAAGAAGCATTACGCCTCTCCACCCACAGTCCGATGGAATGGTAGCAACACATCATAGAACTATTTGCCAATTTCTCAGTTGACTAGAAGAAGTAATAATTGTCAACTTCACAGCTAGTACATGAAAACCTAATTATGTATATGCAAATTACAGCAGCGGTGACCAGAGAAAATCAGTATATTTGCAATTTTTACCATAAAGCACTCACATTTTTTTTAAATCTAGCGGTGCCGACCAGTATATAATACCTGATATAACAATAGACGACCCTTATGTAATAGTCGAGAAACTGGTCAATAATCGTTGACTAAGCATGGTTTTGGGCCACCGAATAATAATAAACTTGTTATTCGGTGTTCTGGGCTTAATAAAAGGGATAAAATAAAACTATATTTTAAGTAGTTATATGTATATTGTAACAGTACTTTATTTGGCATTACAAAAACAGATTTTAGTAGCTAAAAAGGTTATTAATAGTGACATCAAATTAACCTGAACATTTCAGAAAGTTTTGAATTTTTTTCAACAAAAAAAAATATGGCATATAATTTCTGACCTAGAGTGATAAGTTTTTAACAAATTTCAAGTAAAAATAGTAGTTTTTGTCAAAATGAAAAATAATTTACTACAACCTCTTGAATTTATTTATCTGATTTTTAAATTTTGAAACAGTTACTCTCACAAACTTTCATATCTGTCGGAACTACTATTGTTAATAACAAATGTGTCACGTCTGTGAATAGGGGTTAAACGTCTAATGTCAGTTGTAAGATATTGTCTATTTTCCACACATTCATTTCTTCTTCTACTACATGCCTAATACATTTTTCCCAATTGTCAGCACTAACTAACCAAATATTAGTTTATTTTCTCAAGCTACATCTTCTTCAATTTGCGCCCAAATGAGCTCATAGTGATAGGGAGAAAGGAGCAGCACATTATTAATCCGGTACCTATTTATTTTTCATTATCCAATCGAATGAACTCCAATTAATCAAATGGAAACATAAACAAGGAAATAATTCGAGATTAGCTATAGTCTTATGTTCACATTCCGTTATCTGACAGAACACGGTTACACATTGGAAGTTATGACGAATGATTGAGTATAATGTAATAATAGATATCGCAGAATAATGATTATTCCAACGCTTTGAAATTTTTAGAAAATATTTTTCAACTATGAAGAAACAACTACTTCCTGGGTTATAAGCACCGACGGATATTGGATTATACTTTGAAGTCAAATGGGGTTGGCATATGTACAAGATATTTAATTATATATATATATATATATATATATATATATATATATATATATATATATAGCCGGGAAGTAGTTGTTTCTTGTTAGTTGAACGGTCACTGTACTCAAAAGTATTTTTCATGACTTATAAAGCGTTGGAATAATCATTATTCTGCGATATCTATTGGTAGCGCGCTTTATTAAATACGAAAATATTACAGGAAACTGTAATAATACTTGATAATATTATAAACCTTATTAATTTCATTAATTCATGTTGCATGTATAGGTACTTGGATATCCAAATACAAATTTTATTTTAATCTTAAATCAATTTTAGTTTAGTTGATGTTACACGCTTCCCGATAACACACACATAACAAAAAATAAAAAGCATTTGCCTCTTGTATTAATTAATAAAACTGCTTCACCAGCGTAACCGGAATATTTGCTGGATGTATGTACGAACATTGGCTAAGGGGAAGCGGTGTCTCCCCTGAGACCGTTTTGACCACTATTCAAACACTGAAATCATTTCTTGTAATGTTTACTTTTGTTAATGTTTCTGCTGTATATCCGGGAATAATTTAATGGCGTTAAGTTTTAATTTGGAAAAGATTCGGGAAAGTGTAAATTGGAAGGGTTGTAAATAAACGTAGTAAGATTATTTTGAAATAAAAATATAGAGCAGAAAAAAAAGAAATTTGAAAAAAACGGGACTTTTTATCTAAGTTACTAAAATTGATGAGAAACAAGATAAACGTGAAAATCCTGAATAACGAAAAACGTTAATACTCAATTTTGGTTATTAATCGGTATGTTAGGACACATTTTAATGAATTAACAAGTGATTATTGTTTTAAAGAAAATGGACAAGACCTTTTTTGTGTGAATGTATTTCATTTCATAAAAAATATGCTGTAGCTATAAATTAAACTTGCTTTCATGGAGCCGGAATAATAATCAATACTACCTACAGAAAATGGAATTTTCTAATCGAAGAAGAATTGCAGAAAAAGTGTCAAAAACATCTTATTCCAGAGTGTCTTTTACAAACGATAATGACATCTAGGCTCAATGATAAAATTTTAACTATAAAAGAATTTCCCGAAGTGTTTTGTTGTTGTTGAGATGAAAATAATAAAGAAAGATATACGTATTCCGATTGGAAAATATATTTTGATTGTCATTATTGATAACTGAGGCAAATATTGACGAAGAAATGGAAATTTAAGACGTAAAAGAGTGTTTACGTACAGGAGGAACGATTTCTCTATGTACACCAATTTTTGATGTTATATTAGGAGTTTATTTGTGACAGCCTCATATCATTTTATCACTAAATCCCTTTTCGAGTATACTATAATTCTATCAAAATTATTTTTCATTCTTAAAATCATCTTTATCAAAAGTATAACCTACTGTAAAAGGACCTTGAAAAATTTGAACGGCTATTTTTTGCACTTTTGAGCTTAACAAAATATTTTTGTTTGTAAAGTTGTCGAATTTTTTTGTGAGGTACGGCCAGCTGGAACGCTAACAAAACGTTGAAAGCAAAGATATGAAAAATGATCGGTTTTATTTTCCAAGAAAAACGCGAGAAGTAGGTATGTATAGATAGTATGTAGAAGCATATTTGATTTCGCGCCATGATGGTTTCAATGACATATTAAACACCCTATAGTATTGATAGTTATATTACAATATAGCAAATTTAACTTCCTGTTTCTAACCTCTTTCATACAACAATAGTGGCAATTTATTGACAGTTGACAATTTATTGGATTAGAATTTTGAAACATTGAAAATCGATCAATCATACTCTCAAATCAGGGGATGTAGTTCATATAATCTAATAGAAAATTTCCAGGGCATCAATGGGTATGTCTATCTATTGATAAATTAGACGAGAATGATTGGTTAAGTTTAAACGACAGAATTTTGAGTGTCTGGAAGTAAGTAATTCAATATAACTATAACAAATGAAAGACCAAGGGGTAAATGGATAAAAAACTAATTTAAAATTTAGTTTTTTTGTAACTGTCCCGAAAATAGAACTTTCGGTATGATTTATTAAATCGAAAATGAAAATTTACATAAATCGTACCGAAAGTAGCTATGTTCGGAATGTTTTGTTTTACTTTTGGGACGAATTTTTAACTTTCGGAATGATTTTCAGTATCTATGTAGGCGGTCTTAGCAATGACATTTACGGAATTTTTATCATGACATCGCTTGTCAAAATAAATGTTTTGATAGTTCCACTGTATTTTCAATTCTTCGATCCCGAAATGAAATCGACAACGAAAGTGACGAGGAAATAATGAAGCTGCCAATTGTTATAATTGTACAATTAATGTACATAAGTAATATTTATAGTATCTATCTCTATTATTTTTTAATATTTTATCTAATAAACGGCTGCAGAAAAAAGTGATTTTAAGGAACTCGCAGGCTTCCAGAACTCGCCTACGACTATAGTATGTACAAAAAGTACGAGGAGTAATAAACCCTAATTAAGTAAGCAAAACCTTTACAGGGAGCACCATGAAATTTTTGATAAATCTCTTACTTTAAATTACATTTCTTCCGTAAATCTAAAAACCAGGTAGATCGACCCCGTATTTGTTTCAGTTGTAGCAAAGTTTAGGGTTTCTTCATTGTTAAAGGATTAGCAGATAAGCAATAACGCAATGCAGTGGTGTGTATTTTGGGAAAAAAATACGTTTTAAATTATAATATAATAAAAAATGAAAAGAAATAATTATTGGAATACATTTATAACTTACATTTTATTCTATATCCGACTCGGAAGAGGAAGAATCGTTGTTGACATTAATAATAATAGGGTCGATTAAATCATCAGAAATATTGTCAATTTTCCACATATTTGCCTCTACTTTGATAACATGCTCGATACAGTTTGTCCAATTTTCCTTACTAACATGACTTACAGCACTCTCAAACAATTTCACAACATCGTTTATTTTAAAAGTAGTATTTTTTTCCAACTTCCCCCTTTACCTGAGCCCATATTAATTCTATGGGATTAAGTTCACAATGTTTTTGGTCGTTTAGATGGTCCTTGGCTTATCGACATTGTTTGGTACTTGCACAATTAACATTCAACAAATGTTTTAAATATATTCCAACTGTTTACAATATTATGAAAACCATACAACTTCATACAACTTTACTCAAAGAACTAATACTAAGTACTGATTTAATGTACCCACTTTCTTTTGAAATAATATTCCCGATAATGTTTCTAAGAAAACTTTACTCAAAGAACTAATACTAAGTACTGATTTAATGTACCTACTTTCTTTTAAAATAATATTCCCGATAATGATTCTAAGAAAACTGGGTTGTTTGGAAAATCCCTCTCAATAATCGAATAATCTTGACTTTAATTAATTTAAAAAAAATATATTTCATTGTAATTTATTTGTGACAATATTCAAAGTTCGAATTAATCTTAGAACAAGAACAAAAATATATAAAATAATTATTGTTACAGATTGGTTTGTTTTCTATTATGAATAAACTGTGTTGCCTTTCTTTATCAAACTTACTAAAATGTATGTACCTCTATCACTTTTTTTTATTAAAATTAGTACATCCCGTTACCTCTGACCTAAATCGTATATTCTTTAGCATAGCTGCAACTCATTCGTTCAATACAAAATGTACCTTACGGTATACCCTCTTAAAATATATTTTGGTACGTCTATGAAATCTACTTAAATGAATGATTTATTACTCCTTGTCCTTTCTATATAGACTATAGCCCTGGAAACTGCCTTCTCATCCCGTAAAATATCACTTTCGGAACTTGCTACGTAAATAACTATTATTGTACCATGTAAAACATCGACTCAAAACAATGAAACAATGTGTATTCTTGGTTATGTCATTCTGTATATCCTTTTTGATAAAAGATGCAATGTTTCACAAGTAGTGTTTTGTCAATAAACTGCTCCCTCCACAACAGTGATTACACAGCTAAGAATTATGCTGAGAATTATTCTGAAATTTACCACGAAAATATTGCCGGGAATTTCTCCCAAAATGTAATGACATTTTTTTTTAATATATCTTCCAAAACTTTTCGGAGTAATGCATGATACGATATGGGTTATTTTGTTACAGCTGATGTATGCCAGTTTAAAACTTGTAGCAAACAGTGCACAAACACACCTTCATTAACCTAATATTATTTTTCCTACTACCGCGTGTAAAGTACGTACTTTAAAGACACTTAATTTACGCACTAGTGCGTAAAGAAAAAGTTACAATATGTATGTAGTTATACAGTGTGACCCATTTAAAATGGAAGCACCTCTGTAACATACGCATTTCTCAATCAATCTCAAGCATTTTTTCTTAAATATTAAGGATTAAAAACTGTATCTTCACACAAATGCGTATTTTACAAAGTTCGTTCCATTTTAAATGGGTCACACTAGGTATCTAGTCTTACAAAAAAGGTTGGTATAATAAATCAGAGATTGAAACCTATAGAATTCCGTAAAGGAACCTAATAATTACTGGTAAATAATTGTTGAGTACTGAAAATAATACGGTGCATAGGTATACCAAAAACACAAACAAAGCCAAACAAATATGTGTTGACAGCTGTCATTAGTTTTTCGTCAACTGTAAGATGTAAAGGGCTATTTGGCTCACTTCTGTTGAAGGTATTCAGCAAGACGGCCCGAGTAAACCCATAGTAAAAGTGATAAGTAGTATGTGTGGTTGCTTTTTGAAATAATATTTAACAATTTTTTTTGTTTTAACTGGTGGTCGGAGCTAATGAAAGTAGTAGAAAATACATCACAAATAGAGCTACATTTCAAAATCTAAGCCAGATAAAAGAAATCTAATGCCTACTTTGAATTCTGCACTTAAAAATTACCTATTTTTGTATGAATAACAGTTTTATTGTTAAGTTACAATGATGATTTATGTTTTATTACTGTAAAATCACGCTTTTATAAATATCCTGAATTATTCAGATTCGCAGCAAATAGGGATCGAACTTCAATCTCTCGAAAGTAGCATGCCACACGTTCTACAGTTTGTTAGGAAAACAAAGTAAAGTAGCGAAGTGCCCAAACGGCCAATCGAGCGTGTTGTTGCATGTGATCAAAATGGGTATCAATGGACAGTGGTCAATTTTACGCAACTGCCCTAACAAACTAATCTAAACAGAATTTCGGACGATATCGACATCTGGCCTCTTCACGGCTCATAAAGTCGAGCTTAGTCAATTGTTGTATATATTAAATCAAGTTGTCTATTGAGAAATGACGTTTTCATATTAGTTTGATTGGCATTTTTACTCTAATGCAGTCAGTGTGTGCGTTATAGATATAATATCTTGTTTATGATGCGACTAAGTTCGTTTTAATAGATAAACAGACCATTGGAATTATTTGGATAATAAAAAATATATTATGTATGTCGATTTCTATAACCGGTCCCAGGTGAACAGCTAATTTACACTTATGTTATAAAAAGGAAAGTTGTATACACCATGTATACACTTTGTCCGTAAAGTAAGGAACAAATTAAGTCCAAACAGGCCATTTTAAGAAATAATCCGTCGTTTTTCATTTTAATTTACCGTATTTAAAAATAATAATCTAATATACAGGGTGAATTACTTTCGAGTAATGACGTCACCATCATTTTTTTTAAAAGGAACACCCCTATTTTGTCTCAATTTTTGGATTACTCTAGCTGAGCTGATGGAAGTGTGCAATTTGTTTAATGATAAATATCCTGTAAGACCTATAACGCGTTCATTAGTCAGTAGGATTGAAAAGAAATTTCTAGAAACTGGAACGGTTCAAAATGCACGCAAATCAGGTTGTCCCTCTGCAAAAGCGGATAGAGCATTAACTTTTGGACAGGAATTAAACGAAGATGATCTTGATAGAAGAATCCAATTTGGCGAAAAAATGATGGAAAAATGTCATCCAGACCCTCTCTTGATAAAAAACATATTTTTTTCTGTTGAGGCCACTTTCACGTTAAATGGTGAGGTTAACCGTCAAAATTGAAGATACTCGGCAAAAGAAAACCCCCACTGGATGCGTGAGCGTCATACACAATACCTGCAAAAGGTAAATGTATGGGCTGGAATTGTAAGAAATCTTAAACTCTTCTCATATTAAAATAATTCTAAAACACGGAGATAAAAACGATTATTTAAAACCGTTTAGTGAAAATCTATATACTCAGGTACTTCAATTTTTCATGAAAGTTAAGACTGTTACATATAATAAGTATATAACATGTTTTTAAAAATAATCAATGAAAGCATATTATATAAACGAGGGTGATTTTACGGAAAAGTGATTATATATAAGAGATTATATTGTTAGTTTCCGCCATAAATCTGGAAGATAGATTATTTGTAATACTCATTTGAAGAAAACTTTTTTCGTTGTTGGATAAATATGGAGAAAAAAGAAGAATTCTGAGTGGATATATCCGTCTCTGTCTGGAAAATGATAGAGCAGCAGAGCATATAATTTGTGCGTGCCCTGCCGTGGCTCGAATCAGGTATGATATACCTGATGTCTCTCTCGCCCTCGGACCCGAAAATATCATTCGCCAAATAAACTAATCGAAGCTTAATTTGTTTGTTGAAATCTGAGTAGGTATAAGCTAGAGCTAGAATAATATACTCTTGTGACTCGCATTGGAGGACCTTATAGGCCCACTCACCACAAACCTAACTTAACATAACCCTTCGCAAATAACTCACCACAAACCTAACTTAACATAACCCTTCGCAAATAACTTGCGATAATGCAAGAAATTTCACAAGCGAAACTTTTAAATACACAATGTCACTTTTTTAAATAAAAATCCATTATACAACCCCTTAATCACGTACTGGAAACTCTCCAATAGTAAGAGCTCATTACATCTGAATAGAAAAATCAAGAATTTGAAGACAAAAATTAAAAGATTCAGTTACAACTGATATTCTGATCTATAACTAATTACTACATCGAATGACAAACTTTTTCCTTAAGAAAACTTAAAAATTCCCTTTCTATTCTGCTACAGAGTTCACGTGCTTAAATCTCAATCAAAAAGAATAATGTCGTTAGCTTCTTTCTTGCATATTTTACGGGTCGTCGTCCGTCGGAAATTGTTATTTTGGAATTGTTTATTATTCCCGGTGTTATTTTGTTTTTATATTGTATATTATTAAATTATGAAATTAAACAATTTTAATTTGTTAAAAGTACATTCACATAGCCGACGAGTGCACACGCATATTGTTCTATCTGAATAATTATCGTTATCTTCGTGCTAATTTCATATTGATCGTTTTTATTCGTTTGTGAATTTGTTAAAAACCAAATACCAACATGTGATCATTAATTTCCAATTTGCGAACGTTTATTTTATTACTGTGAAATTATCAGCAAGTAAATCAAGAAATCATCCAGTGCCGTAGAAATACAAAAGGTAACTGTTATTTTCCTACTATCCTATCACAGGGTCCTTCTCTGGAATCCTGTTCCTTTATGAACCAGAAGCTTGTGGCTTTGGCATCCAGGGCTACTCGCAAAAATGTCCACAATGAATAATCAAACTCAATCATCCCCATCTAATCAAAACTCACCTCATGGCACAAAATCATATGATGATGCAACTTCAACAAGACCCCCTCCTCTCACTTTCTCCAAACTCGAGGAAGCAATTATCTTGCACTCTATCCCAAACATCGTTTTATTCGAGTACATAAAAGCTATAGGAGATATTGTTTCCCCCAAAAATATCACATTTGCATCCAGAATTTCCAATAATCGTATTTGCATATATCTAGCTTCAACTGCAATTCTAGATGATCTTTTTAAAACACACCAGAACATTTGCATCAACTCCACAATAATACCTATACGAAGACTTATTTCGCCAGCTAAGCGCATTCTAATTTCAAATGTATCCCCTACTATCCCTCACTCCGTTATCGAAAAAGCTCTCAAGGACATCGGCCTGCAAACAGCCTCACCTGTTTCATTTCTTAAATGCGGCGCGCAAGGAGATGAATACTCTCATATAATGAGTTTCCGTAGAATTATTTACGTTATCCCTGATAATGATAACTTAAGCATAGAAACCTCGATTGTAATTACTCACGAAGATACCCCATATCGTATATTTATCTCTACTGACAAATTGGTATGTTTCCTCTGTAAGCAGCAGAGTGGACATACTGCCGACTCCTGTACCAATCCTACACTGTTAGAAACACAAAATGAAGTAACCTCCGAGGTAACCTCCCACCCACCTCAATGATCACAATTCCCTGCATCTACTTCCCTTAGTGGTACCTCGTCCTCTGAACCCCTGTCGAATCTATCAACAGATGACCAAACTGATGCTGAACCACCAACCAACCAACCTTACTCCTCCCCCATTATTCCATGGCCAAAAAAGAGGTATTTCCTCTGACAGTAATGCTGATACCCCCAGTCAACTATCTCCCACAGAATCCCCATTACCAACAGACAATCAAATGCCTCATCCGTCATTTAAACCATCCCACAACACATCTAAGCCCTGTAAGCTGTAAGAAAAAACCCAAAACTCTAGACACTGAAAACCCTAAACTAACCCCCAATTCTCAAATCTCTATACAGAATCTCTATAAGAACAACCCATCCAAACTCACGCTCTCTGAAATCCAGTTTACGGCATTCTTAGAAAATACACAAGGTAGTTCTGGTCCTGATGCCTTAGAATTCACTCCTAATATCCAGGGACTGTTAAATGATTTGTCACTTCTTCACACAGAATCAAAAGAACGATCTCTTAAAAACCGCATCACTCGATTACAGAAAAAACTCAGAAGACAACTAAATCCTGAGGACTTTTTGAATAACAAAAGCATTTCTTCTGATAATCAAACCGATGATGAACATAATCCTCACTCAGAATGCTCTTAACTACACCTTAAATCTGCATTCAAAATAATTCAATGGAATTGTGATGGATTCTTCCTTCGTCTGGAGAGAATCCAACAATTATTATCAGACGAATGCCCTGATATCTTGCATGTGTTTACAAGAAACCAATTCTAAAATTGACAGACTCCCTTATCTAAAAAATTATGAAGGATATCATTATGTTCGCACCAACTGTGCAAGGGCTAGCGGGGCACCTCAATTTTCATTTCTAGTGAACTATTTTCCTCCCCTCTCCAAATCACTACAGATCTTGAGGCTATTGCAGTTTCCACATGGTGCCCAAATAATCTCAATATCTGCAGCTTATATATTGATCATGTATTGATCTTAGTTTTAGTGATCCCAAGCTTGCCACTTCACTGAATTGGCATACTACTAATGACCTTTATGATAGTAACCACTTTCCTATTATCATATCCTCCAGTATCCCTAATCATAATGAGACTTCTCCCAGATTATATTGGCGCTTGAACACTGCCGACTGGACTAGTTATACGTCTGAAACAGAGACTAACTTTTCGTCATTATCTTTCTCAGACGATATGAACAATAACATACAGATGATAACAAATACTATACTTTCAGCTGCCAATCAGCACATTGGTAAAAATAATATCTCTCACAAACAAAAAACTGTCCCTTGGTGGAACTCCAGCTGTTCAAACGCTGTAAACCAACAAAAAATAGCACTAAAATTGTATCGTAGTAATAAAACACAAGAAAATCTGATTAACCTTAAAAGAACCAGAGCCAAGGCTAGATATGTGATAAAGCAAAGTAAAAAATGTTCCTGTGTCATCTATAAATGTGAATACAAGTCCCACCCAATTCTGGAATAAAATTAGACAAATCCAAGGAAACAATTCGAATTTAAAAATTCCCTCTCTCTACTACAACAATACATTAGTTAGTGATAATGATGAAATCAGTAATATTCTGGCAAAAACCTTCGAATCAAAATTTAAATGTAAAGTTAATTTCACACCTCTGCCTTTCGATAAATCTCCCTCTCCATGCTCTATGACTAAATCGCAAGATATTACTTCTCTTAACTGCTCATTCTCCTTCTTAGAACTTACTTATGGAGTTTTTTCATCAACCTACAGTCAGATAGATGGAGTTCCCCAAGGGTCGGTTATAAGCCCCACTCTATTCAACCTTGCTATTGAACGATATTTGCACTAATCTTCCTCCTCCCATCAAGTTTTCTTTATATGCTGATGATTTGGTTATTTACTGTCATGGCACGACTATTACCACTACAACTAATCTAATTCAGTCAGCAATAAACACCCTGAGTAAAAATATAAGCCACTTAGGATTAACTTTCTCAGAAACAAAATCCAAGATCATTAAGTTTAGTAGACGACCACCTACAGTACCCCCTACTATCCTCATTAACAATGACCGCCTTCCCGTCGTTGATAAATGTAAAATACTTGGTCTAACATTCGATTCTCGGCTCACCTGGAAACAACATATTCGAGAAATCAAAGGCGACTGCTACAAAAGACTGAACATTATTAAAATCCTCTCGCATTACCACTGGGGAGCAGACGAAAACTCTCCCATTAAAATATACAGGTCCATTATTCCAACAAACTAGTCCCCTTCCTATTCCCTCTTCCCCCCCATGGACTACCAACCTTCCTAAATTTAACACATCCCTTATGAGATATGACAAGCACACAACTCCCAAACAATTAATTAAAAATGTATTTAACGACATAATAAATCGTAACTAATATGACTAAGTATTAGACACTGATGCATCCAAAAATGAAACAGGCGTAGGCTGCGCTGTAACAACGTCGCAAATTGCCATAAAATCTTCCCATATCCCATCAACTTGTAACGTTCACACAGGTGAATTATTCAGCATTCTACAGGGCATTATTTCAATCTCTCCACCTCATAAACACGTAGCCATATGTACAGACTCACTTGCTTCAATTTTATCCATCCAAAATATATTTACCGATCATCCCATTGTCCAATCTATACATGACTCCTATCAACTTATCTCATCCCAAGGAATAGCAGTTACTTTAATCTGGTTACCATCCCACATTGGCATCGAGGGCAACGAACTTGCTGACCAACACGCAAAAATCGCAGCCACATCTACTGTCACCGACAATATAATTATTGGAAATGATTTAAAATCGTAATTCAAAAGAAAATCCAAGGTAACCTGGCAGCAGCATTGGGACACTGCTGACACAGCCCTTCGTCAAGTACAGCGTTCAATTGGTCACCCCCCAACCTAGCTGCTTTGCAAGTTTCTCAAGGCAAGAGTTAGCTGTGATAAGAAGAGTGAGAATTGGCCATTCAAGACTTACCCATGGATACCTGATGTCTACTACCCCCAGACCCATATGCTCCAGCTGTAACTGTAATCTAACCATGAAGCATATTTTGACTGAGTGTCACAAATACACCGTTCAAAGACAACTGAGCCAAAACTATACAGAGAAATCCTCAACAACTCAGAACAAACAGCCTCCCTAATCCAATTCTTAAAAAACGTACAGCTTTACCAAAAACTATAAACCATTTGTGTTACTTACTGTGTGTGTATTATTGTATTTTATAAATGATATATTGTAACTGTATTGTAACCGCTCCCGTGCAAGTGGCCATAGTAGCCGAGCACGTTAATTTAAATAAAAAAAAAATTTGTTAAAATCTACATTATATTTAAACTTGAAGTTGTGACGTTTCCCTAACACAATAGCTTTTTCAAACGAATGGAGGTATAATGAGAAATTTTCAATTCATACATACATATAAGATTATAATTTTATTGTTAATATAATTTAGTATTAAGGCACTGTATAAATTGAAAATTTCTCATTATACCTCCATTCGTTTGAAAAAATTACTGTGTTAGCGAAACGCGTCACAACTTTAAGTTTAAATATAATGTAGATTTTAACAAATTAAAATTGTTTTATTTCATAATGTAGTATGGATCTACATTAAGTAAAAGCTTCATCTATTCAATGTATATTATTATTAAATAGAAATGTTATTGCAACGGAAAAAGAAATCAACTAAAAATTTTATTATATCGATAACCAAAGAGAAATCCTTTGATCATTCATGCAATCAATTTCCTTTTAAGGACAAAGATAAATAATAGTAGTTTGTACAACTAGTGTGCAAAGCGCGTACAAGTTGTAAACAATATTTTTCCTACAACCACATTTATTAATGAAAGAAATAAAAAATCATTTTAATATATAATTGATTGTAAAATTTGAATAATTTTGTATTGTTATGCCTGGTGTATCTTTTTTGGGTACGTTTTCATGAATTCTGGAGGAGTATTTTCAATGTCCGAACTGGACAACTCAAAAGATAAATTATTTTCATCTTGGTTCATGATTCCTAAAATAATGCTTAATAGGTTAATGTTTTAATAATTAATAAATTAAAATAAATAATGAAATAGATAGTTTACTTACTTTTATTTTAAATTTAAAAATTGTACACCAATAAGAAATTCAATTAAGTTTAATTGTCAAAAAAGTTGACAGGTCATAGTTAGCTTTGTTTGACATTTCGGAGCGGAAGAGTGCCATAGCGTGTACTTTTCGCATTACTTTTACAACGCTTATCAAAAGAATTGCGTATTAAAATTTGTGTAGAAAAGCGTGTTTTGCATAATGGTTGTAGGAAAAAATATAGAAATACTACAACCGACATCACAAACATAAAACTAAAAAAAAACTAAGAGTATACGAAATGATAAAAAATTACCATTTGATGAAGGTGATACTGAAATATTTATTTAACAGAAGCAATATTTTCATTAAAAAATTATAATGCCTTCCTAACCAAGGTTCTTAAAAAATATAGAAGCTTGAGGAAATTTGTATATTTATGAAAATATTTAATGATTGAGGACATACTGTTGAAAAACAAATGGTATAAATGTAGTAGATACTTGAGCCGATTATAATAAATTATTTTATTTACTCCATTTACTTCATTATAAATTGAATTTGCAATACTGACTATAGTGCCATCTACATATTTTAATTCAGGCTATGCTATATATTTATCGTAGCCATTTTTATTCCAGTTATTTATTTTGGTCACTATTGTCACCTACTGATTTCTTAACAAACTGGAGCGTACTGGAAGTGAATAAATAAATAAACATAAAAACAAGGTTAACTTAGGTTAAGTAGGCGTGTATTAATAAAAATGTTGGGTAAATATTTAATTCATTAAATTACTAATTTAATACACAACTATCAGTTGTCCATTTTAAAATATATTCGATATTCTTGAATTCAAGTAATCAACAAGTGGCAGCATTTGAACCGTTGGAAAGACATGCATTAAATGATTTAGCTCACCTGTTTCTATGGAGAGTCTTTAAAGATAATATCCAAAATTTTTAAATCGATTCGTAGGTCCAATAAAACAATTATCTAGCACCAGCACTTTGTATTATCAATTGGATTAACTTTTTTATTATGGAACTTCACGGTCTTTATTTCTAACCTTATTGTCAAGAAGTTTTACTTTTCTTTTTATTATGTTACATATAGTACATCACCAGGCTTAGTGCAAAACTATATTCGAAAATGAGATAGACTTCTTTAAATGGTAGCTGTTTAGTATAGCTACTTCGCTGTAGATGGCGCGGCGGCACAAATTTAAATAATAGAATTCGATTATTATTGTGATATCATAATCAATGAGTATACTATTATCTTCCTTGGAAACTAATTGTATGAACTAGAACTTGGGAGACATATTCAATTCTGGGAAATAAATACGTATTTTAATAATTCAGGCTTTGCATAATAATAGACAGTAGTACACCACAACCACATGGACAGTACTACCATTGTCTAATTATTGGACAATGGTAGTACAGTTTGGACTTTAGAGATGATCTACTCATGGTGTAAGGATAGACTTACACCATAGATCTACTAATATTTTATTATTATTTTTATTAACGTCTTACAACGATTTCCGTTATTTCTTTCCGTTATTACTTTGTGAAGTCTGAAGACAAAAATATAGGTGTGAATTGAAAATAACATTTCATGAACGTATTTACGTTATTTACCTAGTCACAGTCACAGCTAGGCTAAACGTCATTGCTACCTAAGTACATCAAGAATAGTTATCTATGGTTGATACTTTATCCGATTTTATGAATTTTAGGAAGAAAATATTGCATGTTTTGCATCAAGAAAACATGATTTCTGTACCCGTATTGGATATGGAAGTTTATAAATATTTTTGTGCCAGCTGTTACAAAAATAACTATCCCAGTTCAGACTACCAGATTGATTTTCGATTTAAATTGTAGCATTTGGATGTGAATACAATGGTTACAATTACTGTTTCCAGTAGCCAAACAATTTGATGCGTAATCGTTGGTATTTGGCGAAATTGGATAGAGATTACAGAAGCATGGATAGGCCACATGCATTCTTTTACCGTTAACTACGCTTTACTCAGACGTAATTATGAGATAGGAGACATAATGATGGAATACAAGTCGTATTTTTATTTAATTTTGACTTGGGCATGATAGGGAACTTCTTAATTTTTTAAATAAATTCTATTATCAAGTGGCTTCTAAAATGACTCATCAGTGGTGCCAATTCAAGGAAGTTTTGGGGTTTCTTAGGGACTTAGGGATTTTTTGAGAAGCATTATACAATTATTATGGGTATTTTTATCTAATCCCAATGTGAGTTATTTGTGAAAATTTACATGAAAATAATAAACCAGATCTCAATTTTTCTGTGCCACAAAACCTTATAAAATTAAACACATATTATAAACTATGTATATTTATGGGAAGTTTCTTTAAATATTCTCTCCTTCTCTTACTACGGCGTAATATTGATTTAAGAACACTCCATCCAGAATTAAGTACATTAAATAAAATATAAATGAAACAAAATATTAGGTAGGTGTCCAATAAACAATCTAAAAGTGGAGAATAAATTATATCTAGCTGTTCATTCATCTAGTTATCGTTAGGATCAAGGATGTGCTTCTTAATTTCTAATGCCCCTAGACAATTTGATTATAAATAATTTCGACAGTTATGTAAAAGTTCGATGAGATTATTTAATGTTGGAATATGATTTTCTGTGCAAATGTTTTGCATAGTTTGACTTGTTTGGATATTTGTTCCTATAGCAAATGACATGTTCACTATATCTTATTTCTAAATTTCTTTGAGTCTAACCTATGCAAATGGCATAACAGTGAGAGCAGTTAAGCTCCTAGACACCAGACTTTTGTAGAAATAAGTTTGTTTTATCTTTTTTTAATGTGAAAGCGAAAATACGATAATATAATACTTATCCTATGAATAAGTTAATAGATTTTAAATAGTCTATGATTCGTAGATACTGGCAGTCTTTTCCGAAGAGGACTTCCAGCTTATTTGGAAAATTATTTGTTTCTCGTTCGACAGTGTATTTTGGACATACGATTAGAATATGTTTTATGCTATCTATAACATTACACGTTGTACACCTCTTTTGTACAAATCGGAGGTTCTCTATTTGCGAATAAATAGGAATGAGTATTGAGTGTCCCAGTCGAAGGTCGAAGCCGCGATAATGTTACTGGCCACTGAGACGTTGCCAGGTCGGCGCACACCAGGATCAGGATCCAGGCTGTATTGTTTAGTTCTAGAAGCGTAATTGCGTACCATTGTCCGGAAAACTTTCAATAGCCTTCAGAATTGCTTTTTTTTATGTGCATTCATCTGTTGGATTAGGATTAGGTCGACGATTCCCTTTTTATTTATAAATTTTTTATTTATAGAATAATATATAGCTTACTCGTTTTTTGAACTCTTCTGTTTATTTCGGCTTCCTGAGCTTTACTTTTCTCCAAGATACTGAAATGATTCCAATTGTTCTCTACTTTAATCATCAATACATATTTTTATATTTTCTGTTTTATCGCCAATCACCATAGTTATAGTCTTTTATAGGTGTTTATCATACCATTTTCCTTTAACGTTCCACTCCATATGTTTAAGTTTTGTTGTAGTACTCTTTCAGTTGGTGCAAATACAGGGTTGGGATAAAGTATGGAACCAAGTCAATATCTTTTAAACGAAACGAACGATACTTATGAAAATTTGCAGATAAGTGCAATGGAACAAAACGCATCTGATGTACATTTTTTTGTTAATAATATACTTCCGGTTGAACCGGAAATGTTACCAACTTCTTCAATTTAAATGGGACATCCTACATTTTTTTAAAGATTTTGAAAGAGCTTGTTATTTTGTATTGTTTTAGATTCATACATACCGAGTTTAGTGTAAAAATTTTTGTAAAAACGAGAAATATAGCACTTTGATCAACCTCCTTTGAGTTTTTTGCATTAGAGCAAAAACTATTTAGATAAACTAATTGATGTTGTTTGTATGCATAGTATTGAATAAACGAGTACTGCTTAGTACGTCTTTTGTTCTCCAAGTGTAAAATTTCATTTGACGGAAATAAATTTTGCAATTTAGAATGGTTCAATTGAGTGAAAAAGAGCATATTGAAATTTTAATGACGATCGGTTATGGTGATCGTGTTAGAACTCTTGAAGAAGTGTGTCATATCTTAATAATTTGCATCCGAAGAGAAATCCTATATCTCGCTAAACAGTAACTAAAACATTACAACGTTTTAATACAACTGGAATGGTAAAAAAATTGCTAAAACCTGAAAGACCACGGACTGCAACGAACGAAACCTCAAACTTCCACCACAAATTTGGCACTAAACCATGGTATCAGTCGATGTAATGTAGGAAAGATATTAAAAAGTAGTGAAAACTATCATCCCTATGAAGAACAGTTGGTTCAAGAATTTTCACACGATAATTTTGACCGACGGCTGGAATTTTACGAACGGCTAATGGACATCTGTAATGTCGACGAAAATTTTGCTTCTAACATAGTTTTTTACGATAAGGCAACTTTTTGTTTGAATGGAATATAGTTAATCGACATAACTCAATGTATTGGTCGAATGAGAATCCTCATTGGATTCATGAAGCACATACCCAGCATCCACAGAAGTTAATTGTTTGGAAGGGAATTGTCGAAAATAGGCTTATAGGACCATTTTTTATCGACAGAAACTTGAATGGTGTCAAGTATTTGGGCAATTACCACAAAAAGTTTGGTTTCAACAAGATGGAATACCTCCCCACTTATATGATAGACAGGCTAGGGATTTTCTTTCCTGATAGACATAATATTGAAGAGTTCAGTGGCGCACAGAATTTTTTTGTTAGGAGGCTCACTGAGGAAATATAATGTAAACTTATGTTGTTTTAAATGTATATTTGGACGTTTTTCGTTTCCTTTTTTAATTACCATTCACCTGATACGACATATTATATACGATCCGGACTGGGCCCATAATTTGTTACTATTTTGTTGCGCAAAAAGTAATTTTGTTGCTAGTGCCGTTACCGAGAAAACGAGTGGCACCGTAGCGTAATATTAAGCTGCCACAGCCACTCTGGATATTTCGGCAACCAAAATAGCTAGAAATACAGGCTCGACGGCATATTTTGTTGCTAAATTGTTGCTTGAAGATGGCCTGATCCAAAAAATTTTAAAAGCTGACTCGCCAAACTCACCCCTCGCTTTTGCGTCATTGAACTGCTGCAGCAATTTTCCATATTTCGGCAACCAAAATATAATAGCTAGAAATGTAGGCCAGACGGCATATTTTGTTGCTAATTTGATGCTTGAAGATCGCCTGATCCAAAATTTTTTAAATGCAGCCCCCACTCGCCAAACTCACCGCTCGGCTTCATGTTATCGAGCTACGGCAGCCATTCTCCATTTTTCAGCAACTAAAATAGCTAAAAATATAGGCCTGACGGCATATTTTGTTGCTAATTTGTTGCTTCGAGATGGCCTGATCCAGAATTTTTCAGAGCAGCACCTACTTGCTAAACTCACCCATCGCTTTTGCGTCATTGAGCTGCGGCAGCCATTTTCCATATTTCGGCAACCAAAATAGCTAGAAATGACGACGGCATATTTTGTTGCTTGAAATTCTGCAGGCTCGATATTATAAGCATTTTAGTAAATTAACCGCCATTGACACATCCACTGTTCGTTTTTCACCTTCATACCTTCTGCGTGATTTATCAAAAAACTAAACATTTCCATTACGTAAAAATACCGAGGCAAAGGTTCAATTAGGCCATCGTACTTTAACAAAAAAAGAAGTCATAACATCTCAACTGCTTTTCTTCTATCTCTTCAAGTTTACGAGATACCCTGCAAAACACACCAATTTGGGACACCCTGTACACTTTGAGCTGTGAACGTTTCTGATCTACGATTAGGGCTTATAACAGTATTATTATTTTTTTATTTTTTCATAATATTTTCCCTTGATACACATCAAATGCCTTTGCTAAATCTATGAATACGCAATATATATTTCTCCTCTCTTGTATACATTTCTTTGTCATATGTTTTATTTGTATCATTATTTCTTATCTTTCGTCCTGTATTATTTTCACCGATTTTTGTTCTATCAATCTACTTTAATTCTTCATAACTTCTCTCTTTTGATTCTGGTCTTCTTTTCAATTCACATTTCATAAAGTTTTCAATAACTTGTTTCAGTTTTAACTTGTCGTTGTGATCTCTTCTTAAAATTCTTGCAATACAATATTATCTCTAATTCTTCCATTTCCAATTTTTACCATCCTTTCATCTATATTTGCTACTGTTTCTTGAAATTAATTTTTTTGTTCAGTAATTTTCTAATTTTAATTTTATTATAATAATTGAACACCTTGTGGGTATCTAGTTAACTCGATAATAATTGAAAAAGATGAAAACGTGTATTATAAGAAGATCCTTGGATGTTAGAGATAACGGTCGTCGGATATTCTTGAACCACGTTTTTTCCTTCATCACTTACGTTCTACGAGCTGAAAACGACCTCATTTCAACTCGACCCGAGTCGACAAACTTTAAATTTAATACTTGATCTGAGCTACTACAATGTTTCAGGCCACTTCGTAATTTTCCGCCCAAGTTACATTAATCGAATTTTTTAGGGAGTCTTTTCAAGGGTTAAGGAGCACAATGTCGTTATCAAATGATGGAAACCTTAACCCAATTAATGGTTAAGAAACTAATTGGACGAATTAAACAGATGTTTTAGCGTGATATATGAGATTAATAACTCGAGCAATTTTATTATTGTTTTGGGTTTTGATCATGAAAGCTCCGGAATAGAGCACTATACCTCAGAGAGTGGAATTCGGCACCAAATAAACGATTTTGTCCACTATTACTGGGACAAGGTGTGTTATTATTATGTGAAATAGTGCTTCATCCATGAAATATGTTTGTCAATAGGATGTCTAAAACCCGTGGACTGGGATATCTATCGGGCGCGTCCCCAGGTGGCGGATAGGGGAACGGCCAAGGGAGTGTCGCTGGTCCCTTGGTCAGTAGCAGTAGCCGACTGCTGAATGGCCGCAGAGTGATATGCGGTCACGAACGATCCCCTTGGGGAACCGGGCGGAACCCCATTGTAATTAGCCTTCCTCTGGTAATGCGGGGCTCTGCCAGAGGTGACCAACCTTTCCCTTGCTACTCGTGGGAACACACATGTACACCAACACAAAAACAAATCCCGGGGCTGGACAGAAGTGCTCACCTCAATCAAAAGCAGTAGCTTGGGATGAACAGAAATGTCCATCCCAAAATACTGCACAGCACGATGCTGGACACGGAAGATCACCTCGGGATAAAACACAAAGGCGAAAGCGCATTTGCGGCGGCGCCAAAGCCAAAAGGAAGAAGAGAGCGAAGGAATCAGGGGTGGCAGCAGCACAAGTGCACCAAGAGCTCCGCCTTGAATAAAGGCAAGGAACCGGCGCCCTCACCTGAGCACCTCCAAGGAGGGGACTCCTCGAAGGCTGAAGAAGCCGTTCATCGACAAAAATGTCGCCGCTCCTTCTAAACCCTTTGCGGATACCGCCTTGAGACACCTCAAGATTGCTATCATAGATGAGACTAACCCGTACGATAAGATTACCGCAGAACGGGAAAGAATCATCAAAAACCAACTGCTAGAGGAACTGGATAAGATCATCTCCTCCGCCTCCAGCAGCAACAGCAAAACGCCCACGTTTAAGTCGTGGACATACTCTGGTGAAATCATCAGAGTGGTCTGCGATGATGACGAGACGTTAGAGTGGCTGAAAAAAGCCACAAAAAATCTCAAGCCGTGGGAGGAAGCATCACTCCCTAGGCTGACCAAGGCCTCGCTCTGGATCCCGGAAGACGTCCACAAGAAAAAGAGAAGGTGCTTGGTCGGCTTAGGGCGCAGAACTCTGATCTGACGGTGGCAAGATGGTGCACTCTCCACCATGAGGTTAAGGTGAACCCAGGAGGACAACTCTTCGTCTTCGGGATCGGAGACAAAGATATGGCGGTCCTCAAGAAGAGGTCGATGAGGATGAGCTATGCGTTCACCTCATTGACCATCAGGGTTTCAAGGAAGGAAACAGGGGGTACCTCCGTCCTTGGTAGACGAGCCACCTAAAGTGGATATTGACTCCAAGGCCACCATGGGTTCCGGAAAGGACGTCGCAGCAGTCGATGACCTGACGAAGGAGGTACCCGAAAATAGCGAGGTCGCCTCTCCCCTAGCGGAGGAGCGGATGGACCTCTAAAGAAAATTCAACTCCATTCAACCTACTAATGGGCAAGGACGTTGGAAAAAAGGTAAATATAATACAATGCAACCTCCAACACAAAAAGGCAGCAACGGCAACACTATGTCGGCACCTTGATGTATTGGAGGAAGCAATAGCTTTGATCCACGAGCCCTGGATAATAAAGACCAAAATCACTGGTTTTAGTAGCCCAAAGGGTCAAAGTTTTAGCCTACCAAGCAATCAGCAACCTAGGACAGCTGCTTACGTCCCAAGGAAATACAGAGCCTCTCCGATGGCACAATTCTGCACCTCAGACCTTACTGCGGCTAAAGTGGAATGTCCAGATGGAAGAGGCAAATATACGGCGTTGGTACTTGCATCGGGGTACCTACCTTCAAATGCGGACACCCTACCACCGACTAAAGAGATGGAGGTACTAGTGGATCACTGCCTCAACCAGAGAGTGGAGCTGATATTGGGCTGCGACTCAAACTCCCACCACTTGAGCTGGGGCAGCAAGGATATCAACGCACGAGGTAAGTCTCTTTATGAATATATAATTAAGAAAGATCAAACAATCTTACACAGAGGCACGGAGCCGACATTTATTAACGCCCGTAGCCAAACATTAATAGATATTACGCTGGCGACAGCCAAAATATCAAACAAAATTAAGGACTGGCAGGTGTCGGATCATATTTCTATGTCAGACGACCGCTGGCTGACCTACACGGTAAGCCAGGATCTGAGGACCACTGTAAAATCTCGCGACCCGAAGAGGACGGATGTAGCTCTCTACAATCGACTCTTAAAACTGCTCTGCGGGAAACAGAGGTCCTGACTCCTAGCAATAATGAGGAACTGCGAAGGTACACAGTATCTGTCCAAAACAAAATGGACATTGCCTATAAGGAATCCTGTCCGATGAGGGTGGTTCAGACGGGTGGCACGACCAATAGATGGTGGTGCCCTGAACACCTCAGAAAGTCAGCGAGAACGACCTTTAACAAGGCAGCATTCAAAGAGGACTGGGGAATATATAAAGCCAACCTCAAAAAGTTCAAAAAAGTCTGCAGACAAAAGCAAAGAGAAGCCTGGAGAGCCTATTGTGGCAGTCGAAGACTTCCCACAAGTTTCTAGGCTACAGAAGGCGCTCTCAAACGACCAACATAAGAGTATCGGCATCCTTTCAAGGGAAAATGGCGACTAGGCCGCCAACCTCCAAGAGAGCGCTGAGATTCTTATGGAAACTCACTTCCCAGGTTCTGTCTTGCCTGGAACGTCGAACTGGACGGAAGTACCAACAACACCCTCACAATACGACAGGCAATCTGCTAGTGCAGTAATTGATGAGGACAAGATAAGGTGGGCCATATCGGGCTTTTCCCCCTCCAAGTCACCAGGACCTGATGGAATAAGACCAGTCCTACTTCAATGGGGAATGGATATTCTTATGCCGCACCTGGTTGGAATTTTCAGAGCCTCTTTGACTCTGAGGTATATTTCCAGTAAGTGGAGAGAAGTACGAGTGGTATTTATACCCAAACCAGGTAGGATGGATTACACCTTACCAAAAGCATAGTCTCACATCGTTCTTTTTAAAAACAATGGAGAGGTTATGCGAGCGGTACATTAGAGATGAAGTGCTCGTTTACCACCCACTTCATCCAAATCAGCATGCATATACTCCGGGAAGGTCCACTAATTCGGCCCTTCACCAAGTGGCTGGCAGAATCGAAAGATTATTGGACAACAAAGAATCCACCCTGGGTATATTCATAGATATCGTGGAAACGTTTGATACAACAACCTTTCCAACAATTACCCAGGTACTCAACTCCAGGAATGTACCTCTGGTAGTAGGAGAATGGATACTCAAGATGCTCTCCAGTAGAGCAATAAGTATCAATGTAGAAGACATCACAGTAAGAGGAATGGCCATGAGGGGATGTCCCCAAGGAGGAGTCTTATCACCCCTTCTGTGGAACATAGTCCTGGACACCCTGATTAATCACCTCAACAACAATGGAATCTGGGCTTGTTATCAATGAAATATTTTCTCGGTTTTTTTTTCACGGTTTTTTTGTAAAACTAAATCATCAAAATAACGTCTTAGATATTGAAGGTTGAAAATGAACCTCCCTTAAAAAGCGGCAGAGCGCACTGTGACGTCACATTGCATGACTGGGTATACTATTCGGCATTACACCGCTGCGTTTTACATAAGAAAATTGGTTCCAGCTGCAATATCTTCAAATTTCAAAAAAAATAGTGGTTTTTGCTATTAAAGATGTATTCAGTAGATACCGGATTTATTAAGGCACATTTTGGAAATTTACCTGAAATCGATATCTTTAAGGTGATAGACTACTTTAATAGAAACAAACAATTTATACTGGGTTTTTGAATTGAAATTTCAAAACAATCTATAATACCTTGTACATTTTCACATCTCCCTCTGAAGGGAATATGAAGGTCTCAACTCCATCCAATGCACGAATGGAACCTATAGGCATTTTGGGAAATAAGAGTTCAGGCTTGCATTAAGGCTTATGCACCTTCCAAGGGGATTCAATGCGGATGCGAAAAATGGCTAAAAAGAGAAAAGCTCAAAAGAGAAAATAAAGAAATCGCGTTTGAAAAAAGACGAAAACCATCAACGAAGAATTTTCAATATCCACTAGAGGTTCTTCTTTTACAATTACTTCGTCAGATTTAAGTTTGTGTATATGCCTTGCTTTTGGATGAAGTAGCATTATAGGCACATATTGATGTAAATAAGAAAAATTGGGGAACAACATAATATATCATTCCATTTTATATTATATAAGCTTTATACAGGGTGTGATATCTATTTGATTTCCTCCTCTACTTGATTTTCTTCAGGGGTTCTATTTTCTGTTCTTAATGAAAAATTGCTGTGCTTTAGTTTGTAAAAACTGTGACATGACTTTTAAATATCCATTTTTTTAACAGTCAAAAAATCTAGCTACTACTCCAGGCTCTAGTTTAACTTTTCCACTGTTCATTATTTTAATGTACATATATTTTTCTGGTGAATACTTGGATGTGCTAGGACAGTCGGAAACCCAACAGAACTTATTTGCCACTTTTTTCTCACTCATTATATAATAAAATAAAGACCAGTTCAATCAACAGTCCAGCGTTTTGTTTCTTACACAATATACAATGCAATACACAGTACACTTCCACATAGCTCTCGACTCGCGGCGTTTCAAACGTTAGGTATAGCACATGCAATATGACAGCACAGGTAACCACGCCCCGTTTTCGTTCAATCCAATTTCTTCAATTAATTTGAGGGCTTAAGCGTTCGCGGAAAAATCTAAAATTTTGGGATTCCATTTAAAATGAGTTCTAGTTTCTATTTCTAAAATAAATTTTTTTCTTGAACAAGCCCATTGCATACGCAGATGACATAGTTATCTTGCAGAAAGGTGAATTTGTGAACACACTGTGCGATAGACCGCAGGATGGGCTCAAAAAAATTGAAACATGTAAGGAACACTCACTGTCGATCAATCCCAGGAAGACTGAGATGGTCCTTTTCACCAGGAAGAGAAGTTTATCGGGATTAAAACCTCCCAAAATCTTCAAAAGCAAACTAAACTTTTCGGAAGAGGTGAAATACCTTGCTATTACCCTCGACAGGAAACTAACATGGAACTCTCATCTACGAAGCAGAGTAAAAAGAGCATATGTGGCTTATGAGCAGTGTTGGAGAACAGTGGGACGCACATGCGGTCTGTCACCCCGTGTGGTCACCTGGATCTACACTGTGAATTTGTGAACACACTGTGCGATAGAGCGCAGGATGGGCTCAAATTAATTGAAACATGGTGTAAGGAACACTCACTGTCGATCAATCCCAGGAAGACTGAGATGGTCCTTTTCACCAGGAAAAGAAGTTTATCGGGTTTAAAACCTCCCGAAATCTTCAAAAGCAAACTAAACTTTTCGGAAGAGGTGAAATACCTTGCTATTACCCTCGACAGGAAACTAACATGGAACTCTCATCTACGAAGCAGAGTAAAAAGAGCATATGTGGCTTATGAGCAGTGTTGGAGAACAGTGGGACGCACATGGAGTCTGTCACCCCGTGTGGTCACCTGGATCTACACTGCAATAATAAGACCCATGTTAACGTATGGAGCAATTGCATGGGGACCGAAGGTTCTACAAGCAGCGGCCATTCAAAAATTATATCACATACAGTGAATGGCTTATTTAAACATCACAGGAGCCATGAGAACAACACCAACCGCAGCAATGGAACTAATTACTGGTCTGACCCCTCTGGACCTGTACGTCAAGGAGGTTGCGTTAATGTCCATGGTACGATTGCGCACAGCTGGTGTAAACCCTGAAGTAGGAGTGGGACAATTGCGGTTAAGCCTATGGCAGGCAGCCAATGATGCAATTAAACCCAGGTTTTTGTTTAATAAACCCTACAGAATACAAATGAAACAGAGCACGGAGCCAGATGCTGCAGATGCAATACGCATTTATACAGATGGTTCAAAAATGAATGAAGGCTCAGGATGTGAAGTTTACTCGAGAGCACTAAGCCTAAGGATTAAGTGGAAAATGGGAAACAATACCAGCGTGGTTCAAACAGAGCTGGCTGGTATCTCACTTGCCACAAAAGAACTAACCAAAAAAGGAATTTCTGACAAAAACATGATAATCTGCACTGATAGTAGACAAGCCCTATTAGCCTTGAACAGACAACGTGTTATATCGAGGCTAGTACTAGAGTGCCACCAAGATTTTGCTAAGGACTCGGCAGATAACAATATTATCCTGGGGTGGATTTAAGGGGCACGACAGAAGTAAAGGAAATCGCATTGCCGATTCTTTAGCCAGGGAAGCTGGACTAAAAATTCTTGGACCCAGTGACACCTACGGCCTGACGACTTCGACAATTGCGGAACTAGCCAAACGTTACACCCATGCTCAATCCCTTGAGAGATGGGAGGGAATCAAAGGATGCACTTTTGCCAGGATCACCCTGGGCGACCCTGGGAAGATGGCACCGAAGAAATACTTGGCGATGACCAGGAAAAACCTACGTATAACAGTGGGATTTCTGACTGGCCACTGTCAACTAAGGAAACACCTCCATACTATGGGGCTAGTGGACACATCTCTATACAGGATGTGTGAACACGAAGATGATACTGTCAGACGTGTCCTATGCGAGTGTCCGGAGTTATCGTCAATAAGAGAGTGTGTTCGGTGAGTCTTGGCCTACACCTGCCGATATAAAGGAGATGTCTCCTAGTGACCTGTCCACCTTCCTGAGAAGGATAGGATGGACGATGACCTAGGAGGACAACTCCTCGGGAGGATGTACAATGTGGCCTAAGTGCTGTGAGCTTACACTCGCCCTCCCTACTCTTCAGATACAGATACAGATGCTGTATAAAAAATAGAGTTTTTTCAAGTTTTAGTTTGTGAAAGCTCAGTTAGACATGGGTCAGTCCTGATTATCCGCGGGGGCCATTATACAGGGTGAATTACGACTAACGGGACGGAGGTTTATAGCGAAACGGTAAAAGTTTTGAAATGTTTGTTCCTTTAGTAGTTTGAACATTCATATAGGCTACATTTTAAAATTATTTTGGACTATACAGGATGTTCCAATAAAGTTTGGAGTATCAAATTTATATTTTTTCTTATGAAACACCCTATATTTTATCGCATTTTCCGATTGCCCCTGAAAAATGAAATACTGTTTCATAATGGTTCCCTATATCTAAATAGAGGTTTCTAGCTTATGCTGACATTTTTAAAAATGCGAACGTTTCGAAAAAAATTGATAACTCATTGATGTAACAAATTCTAGCGAATTTTCTCTTACATGTCAATAGTCGAACATTCGTTGAATGTATTCCACGATTGAGTACTAAATATCTCTTTCAGCTTCATTATTAGATCATTCAATGTGTAATATCTGGCTTATTTTGACTGGAACACCCTTTATTTCAATAACTCATTATATTCAGAATGAAATAAGGGTGTCCTATACCTAGGTATTATACTTTTCGTGCAATTCACAATTTTCTCAAATTGAATGCTTAATCGATTTTTAAGCATCTGTAGTTCTATGTTGTGTTTTTAATTTTTACCATTGCCCGGTCTAAACAGTTGTCTAGCTCTGCAGTGTATGCTTTCCAGTTCGTTTTTCGCGGGTTACGGTAGTTCGATACCCGAAATTTGGAAATATATGTGTCTGTGGTCAGAAAAACTTTCACGAAGTTACGTACGTTCTATTAGACTTAACAAAAGTTGGTTTATTTCCTTATTTAGTACGTTCACATTATTAGCCGCAATAAATTCTAGTAATGTCTCACCTCTTTCATTGTTGTTGGTGCTACTCCATTTTAGATTATGTGAGTTGGCATCGCACTCAATGATCAACTGCACACCTTTCTTCCTTGAGTAGTAGTAGTTTATTCACAAACATTCATTTTCAATGATACAGTCAAGTCAAGACATTTAGAGTAAAGTAGATACAATAATACAATAATATAATGATAATTTGATTACAAGTAGGTAGGATCCACTGTAATAATGTAACAATAGGGTACACGCATATTTCATATTTTGCTTAGATATTAATTTGTAATTGTATAGTTGATATCAAAAATAACTAATAATAGAAAATAAACCAGTTTCCATTTCAAATTACTTCCAAATTTTAAAATAAAATTCAAATTTTAATGCACTTCCCGAGGATCTCCGAACGCTACCGATAATACGTGTGATGTCACACTTTTACTTTTGCCATGGCCGGTAATGCATAGGTTTGGGTAAATTATCCCTCAGGATATAGCCAAAAAAAGAAAGGGGAAGAAGAAGAATGCATAGGTTATGTGTAGTTTTGTGTTTATTATTGCATTTTAATTAACTATGGGGTCACAAATCACATCTACCTACTTGTAGATGTGATTTCAGCGCCTGTTAAATTTTTAACGGCCTCTAAATTTTAAAGGACTGGTTACAGAATAGACCCCTATTCGACGTAAAAATATCATTTATATGTTTGTTTGAGACCAGTAAGTGAATGTGTGTGCTTTTTTTCTAAAAGTCAACTTAAAGTGGAAAGTGTTCATAAATATTCGATATTTCTGAATAAGAATGTAAACGAGTACAAGTAAAAGAGTGACGTAAAACGCGTTTTGGCGGACTTTAAAATTTTATGATTTTTAAAGTCGTTTTAAAAGTAAAATTTATATTTTTTTGAAAAAATAAGCATGCAAGGTGTTAGGAAACCTGATAAAACGTCGATTCACGCCAATAGCAAAATTTATGCCTGTACCCTATTGTGATAAAGAATGGACAGGACAATGAACATGTAGGATTATCTTAAAGTCGAGTATATAAGTATTTACGGAAGGAAGGGAGGAATGGGAATTTATTCGTTTTCAAGAAGGTTATTGAAAAGTAGATTTGAGATGACGTAACATTTCGATTTTTTTAAGTATAACATTATAGAGCTTTGGGGCAACGAAATTATAAGACTTGTGTTCGAATGTTTTTGTCATGAACGGGACTACATAGTTGCCTTTTTGTCTTGGTTCGTATCTGTGTGAGACAATTTGGTTTTTTGTTTTGTTTTGATGATAATGACAAATAATATTTTGTGCAAAAAGTTGGCAGACGTCTAGAACACCTGATTCTTCATAAAGGAGATCTGAAGGGTCATTTCGTCTTCAGAAATCTTTTTTGTAGAACTTCAAGTGAGTGGATGCATGCCTTAGACGAGCAACCCCAGGCAGATATACCGTATCGGATATGGCTTTCTACAAGTGAGTAGTACAATATTTTCAGTTGTCTAATGGGTAAGATCCTCTTCAGTAACCTAAATCTGAATAATATACAATTGATTTTTTTTATTGTAAAATTGACTGTCAATAAATACACCTAGGTATTTTACTTCATTTTCAGCTGAGATTGAACAAGCTTTGTTTGATGTACCTAATGAAGTCTAGGCTTTGAAATATTGGTGTTCTTGTTTTATTAATACTAAAGGGAAGATAAGTGGTTTTCTCAAAGTTCGGGGTGAGTAGCTTGTGATCAAACCAATTCTTCATGTGAATGTTGCTACCACTACTGAGTTTTTCAGCATCGTAGGCCATACTCCATTTTGTAGATTTCTATTGATTATGTGTACCAAGGGGTCAATGATTTCTTGGATTATAGCGTTGAGAATTTCTGTCGTAATTCCATCTAGTCCTGGTGATTTCTTAGGCTTGAGGGTTTTGATCAATGATTTTAACTCGTCGCGGTCGGTTGGAATAATAAAAAAGCTATTGGGCATACGACGTCTATTGTGGTGATAATTAGGGACAGGTAATATTTTTTCTGCTAGATTCTTCCCGATGTTTGTAAAGGTGTTGTTGAACTCATTAGCAATGTGTTTTGTATCTATTAATAGGTCTCCTTGTTTATTCTTAATGGAATCGATGCATTTGGAGCTTTCATTAGTTTTGTTGATTTCTTTCACGACTTTCCAAAGATTTTTTGAATCGTTAGGGTTCTGTTCTATCAGCGATTTGTAGTAGTTATATTTAGTTATTTTGATCAGAGCAGTAAGTTTATTCCTATAATTTTTAAATTGATTCCTCAATAGCTTGTTATTTTGTTTTTTGTAAATTATTGAATAGTTTTTGTTTGGAATTAATCGATTTTATTGGTGCGGGAGTGATCCAGGGAGTTTTCTTTGTAGTGTAGTTTTTGTACTCAACGTGATAGATAAATTTTTTATCAGTATTCTTTTCTATTTTAGCCTCGTCAGTGATTATTTGTAGAGCTATTGATGAATGCTCTGTAATACAGGTATTGATAATAAATAACATGCTTTGATCGTAGAGATTGGCTTTTGATTTCAAAAATTTATGGTCCAGATATGCACTCAGCCTTGTACAACCATTAATGGTAGAAATAAACCCATGTTCTTTTAGTGTACTCTTGTACTCGAGTGTACATTCATTATTTTTCAATAGGTCGATATTTATATCCGATAAAAATGTGTATATCATCTCTATTCGATTCATGATCGTCTAGATACTCTTGCAATAAGTTTGGAAAATCTGAAGGGTCAAGCGAAGGTGATCTATACATTCCTGAAATTATTATGTTCTTCCCATCAAGTTTGATTATAATTTGAAGCATACTGATATAACCAAGCTTATGTAATGAGGAAGTGAATATTAAGTTTTATTTCGCAAAGGAAACAACACCATCGTTCTGATAGAAAGTTCCTTGGTTGTAGACAGTATTGTATCCTTGCAAATTGAAAGAGTCACTATCAGCATTGTCTAATAAAAAGGTATCAGTTATTTGCCAGGTTTCTGAAAGTACCACAACATTTATGTCAGAGCTTATTTCGCTGAAAAATACTTTAAACTTATCCAAATTTTTGTTTATACTACATTATGTTGTTGTGGAGTATTGAAAATGTTCTATTTTTAGAACTGTTGACTTTCAGGACCTCATCAAACTCTTGTGAATTCTGCAAGGTGAAAGTTTCCATTTCATTCACTCCAAAATCCCTAATATATGTATCCATTTCTCGTATGGTGACTAAGTTAATGGTAAAAAGAATAGGAAAAAAAAGTTTAATTTTTGATAGAGAGAACTGCACACACTATGACGAAATTCTACAATTCAACAGTTAAAGACTGGTTTATCATCACTAGATTGGAAATTAAAGGAAAAGGAAAAAAGTTATTTTGTGAATTTTTTCTTGATCTTGTGTTTCTCAAGAGCTGGATTGACTGGCTTCAATGGTTTTTTTGAGGTTCCAATATACTTGGGAGGCTGTTCCACTTGATTGATTGACTGATTCTGTGGGGCGTTTTTTTGGGCTTGTGACTGAGTTGGGGTCGAAGGATTCTGGATTACTAGTAGCTTTCTTGTCTACCTGGTTGTCTATTTCGTATCGATTTTCTAGAGAAATTTCTTTATTTTCTACAACAAGTTTATTACCTTTGATGTAAGAGTGTTTATTTTGCTGCCTCTCTCGTAGTAGAAGTTTCCGTAGGCTTTGGTATTCGCAGCGTTGCTGGCCCGTTAGGTCGTGAGTTATTATTATACTGCTTCTTTCAAATTTTTTACAGTTTTTCAAGATTTCCTTTTTTTCAGATGTGGTATGAACTCTATCTTAAATTCACTGGTTGATTTATAGTTTTTCCAAGGCAGTTAAAATTATTTATATCTGTTTCGCTTACAAATACATTCAACATGCTATTGAGCTCGGTACAGATAAATTCTGAAGTTATGTTTTCATTTGGAGCAGACCATCCAAAAACAATAATATTGTTCTGTTTTTCGTTCCTTTCTAGTTTCTCAATTTTTTCCTTCAGTGAAATATTTTCTTTCTCAAGGCAGTTTATCTTGAACTTTAGGACCTCGAATTTCAATGAAATATTAGCTTCGCTAGCTTCGATGCTATTTTTCAATTCAATTTTACTATTCCTGATTTCATCCAATATTGGTTCGAATATCGTATTATCCATTATATTCACTGCTCAATTCAATTCACCGCTGCCGTAGTAGTACTCCAACCGTGCTCTGTGTGTATGGTAACCTTTATTTCTCGAATAAACTGGTTTTGATTAATTTCTAGTCCTTATCTACTGATATCGAATATTCAAGAACGAAATTGTTTTGTATTGATATTCATTTGTGTATGTATTACGCTTGAAACCTCTACTAAGAGTTTGGATTTTTATCAGGATGTATGCTTAAAAGCTCCATTCATCTAGCCATATACAGGTAAGTAGTTTTTTACGTCCGTGAAACAAGAGCACAAGATTTTTCCTACAACCACTATGCAAAACACGCTTTTCTACACAAATTTTTATACGCAAAGCAGGCCTTTTCTCAATTCTTTTGATAACCGTTATAAAAGTAATGCGAAAAGTACACTCTATGGCACTTTTCCGCACCGAAATTTCAAACAAAGCTACCTATGACCTGTCAACTTTTTTTGACAATTCAACTTAATTGATTTTCTTATTGGTGTACAATTTTTAAATTTAAACTAAAAGTAAGTGAACTATCTATTTCATTATTTATTTTAATTTATTAATTATTAAAACAATAACCTATTAAGCATTATTTTAGGAATCATGAACCAAGATGAAAATAATTTATCTTTTGATTTGTCCAATTCGGACATTGAAAATACTCGAGTTACTGTATTTGTTTCATTAAGAAATGTGGTTGTAGAAAAAATATTGTGTACAACTTGTACGCAAATCACTCGCTAGATTTGCGACAAACTTCTGCGCTTGTGGGAAAAGTGACGCTTTGCGCACTGGTTGTACAAACTACTATTCCAGTTATACATTAAAGCAGCACATACACTAGATGTAGACTAGAGTATTTGACCAGTTCTTCGACTACCCTGGTTGGTGGTGGTCTGGGGTCATCGTAAGGAAAGTATGCGAGAATTGCTTCTCTAGTCTCATTTCCTTGCCCCAGTGTGATGAGGACCGCCGCCAAGTCCCTGCAACAGAAATATTTAAGCGATAGGGCTTTTATGCCATGTTAAGGTTGTAATAAGCCTTTAACCGGTTATTCATCAAGGAATAGGCCAGGATTTCGCATTTCTCCTCGACCTTTCGACTCAGGAGGGGCTATCCGTGCACCCTTAGGTTGGCATTCTGCTTCCCTAAGCGCTCCCGCACTTTTTTCTCCTGATCCGCTGCTCGCGAGATAAATACAATGACCTTGGGTCGTTTAGGAAGGTCCTTGGCTTCAACTGGTGTTAAAGCCGCCCCCACCCACAAACCCTCCACGCACTCTGCACCACTCTTAAGCCAGTCAGTCGTCTTCTGGTTTGCGCAGGTCAGCCATAGGACGCCTCCACTAAACGTAGTCCTGATGAACTGCAAGTTCGTGTCGCTTCCTGAGAGAGCTGCATCGATCGCGTCCACCAGTTTTTTCAACCAAGTCTGCCTGTTCCTGGCTCAATGATATTTCTGGATGGTGTTTGTCAATAATTGCCATCAGTGTTCCCTTGATGACCTCGCTGTATGAACCGGTCTGTGGGGTCCACTCCTAGGTTTTTTGCTCGGTCGGGGTTTTGAAGGGGTCTATGATTCCGAGCGGTTTCTCTTTTCCGTTGTGGCTTTGGGCTCATGGTCCTTAGGAGTCTACTTTTTAGGCTTCGTCCATTTTCCCTCCGCCATTCTCCTCACCTTGGTCTGCCTATTTTGAAGGCTACCGAGGGATTTTTTTCTTGCTGGACTTCTCCAAGCCCAGTGATATTTTTTGTGATCGTATCAGTGGTTCCGGCTGTTCCCACTGATGCGTCACTTTCGTTTCCCACGATGGTCTGTCTTCCTCTGAGAGCGTGCTCTCTGATTCAGACTTCCCGCCGTGGTCTACTGTTTTTTATTTTCTGTTGGTTCCATTTTAGTCCCACGAGTAAGGGGGAAGGTATGTCCAACCCTGCGGTGCCCCCTGCACAGGTTTAAGGCTTAATTACTACTAAGGTTTTGTTCGGTGCCTTAGAGGAACCGTTCGTGACACTATTTAACCCTAGTACCATTCATCCCTCAGCACGGTATCTCACGTCTTGGATTTGGGTTGGTTCGATCCGCTGTGTTCTGTGAAAAACAGGGCCACTACGTGTAGGTACACGTCTTGTGAAACGCATCCTCGAAGGTTTGCGAGTCCTTCTCTGCTAGTCCCTGAGTCGGTGGCTAGAAGCCGACATCTTGGCCCCTCCGGAAAGGGACTTCTGTTCATCTTTTTTTAAAGTTGAATAGAGCGTTGTAAGCACACATTGGAGAAATTTTGTTTCACAAATTGGATTGTTCTGTTTTTCCTGGTTTTCCCCGATCAATCGCTTAAGGCACAAAGCGGCAACCACGCGTTGCTCCGTACGCTTCAAATGCATTTTTAAAATTGTATCATACGTAGCTTGTGAAAGGCATCAGTTTTGTATCGTGTAATAACACAACTGATCATTAGAACTGACCATCAGTTCCATAAGTAGCGGCTCTTAATGCAATCGTCGCATAAGAATATCAAGCTTCGGTGTGAATATTGGCAAGTACCGATACCTAATATTTACACAATTTCACTATTCAGACCTATTTGTGCGGGATGTGAGCTTTTTCACTCTCCTGAACTTAATGATTTTCCTTCGATAGATCGCTGGTATTTTTGAATAATAAAATGAAGTTTAACACAGTCACAAAATAGAATATTTATTCAACACATAATTTAGATATTATCAACTTGGTACACAGAGATTTTGACTTTATGAATACACTAGGTATACATTGATACAGTAATTTTATGATGTTGCCACCAATTGTAGCGTAAATAATGTACATGCTTGTTGCACGGAGTCTAAATTAGTACTGAGGGTGAGAATGCGAGAAGCCGGTACCGCGAAAATGGGCACCAAGCTCGCCCCCAGCGAGCATGCGTGTACAATTGCTCACGGGGTGGTAAAAATAAAATTCGCAATAGGCGGGTATACAAATAGTTACATTACATAGAAGCAAACAGTTTAGAGGTCTAAACACTGTGACTCAATTTCTGGTATTTTGCATCGGTTTTTATTTTTAAATACCTATAGCAGAAGACTTATTCCATCAGTGGTTTGGAAGTTATAATTTTTTTTGGCAATTTTTTTGAATTCCTGTTTCAAATGACAGACTCGAATGGTAATAATAACAATGATTTATCTTGTACAAGGTGTAATAAAATTGTATCTACCGGTAATACGGGTAAACATTGGGGTAGACTTCATCACAAATGTTGCTTGGCTTATCTGAAGATTGAGCTGTTGAATACACACATACTATTTGTTTCAGCAATGTTTCTGCAGATAAAGACATGCCAATTCAATCATATCAGATGCTGAAAACAACAACACCAATAATAATATAATAATAATTATAGTAGATATCACAGAATATTTATTATTCTATAGCTGTTGAATACACACATACTATTTGTTTCAGCAATGTTGCTGCAGATAAAGACATGCCAATTCAATCATATCAGATGCTGAAAACAACAACACCAATAATAATATAATAATAATTATAGTAGATATCACAGAATATTTATTATTCTATAGCTTTATAAGTTTTTGAAAAACATTTTTTAAGACATTGACCGTTCAACTAAGAAGAAACAACTACATCCCGGGCTATAGGCATATAGTTATATAGTTTCCAGGCCAAGGTCTCGTTGTCGGATTCGAATTTTGGTTTGTGGTTGGAGGTGAGGATGTCACTACTATCACATCTTTTACACTTCCGTTTGAATTTGAAGTGTAATCCAATATCCGTCGGGGCCTATAGCACGGGAAGTAGTTGTTTCTTCTTAGTTGAACGGTCAATGTCTTTAAAAAATATTTTTCAAAAACTTATGAAGCGATAAAATAATTAATATTCTTTGATATTTATTGGTAACTCGCTTTATTAAATATGACAATATTACAGTTTTCTGTAATAATACTTTAAATAATTATAGTCTTGAAGTTGGTATTCTTGATAAAATTATTATAGATGAAGATTTGATCATTGCACTAGCAGAGAAGATTGCTTTATTGAAGCAAGTAAACCAGTCAAATCATTCATCAATCCACACAGCAATATCGACCATTCTTGTAATAAACAATGAACATGATAGACTATAGGCTCATGGGGAAAAATTGTCGCGATTTGAAACAGCAGCAAACCCTTTCAGAACGATAGTTTTTCATGCCATCATCAGTTTCAGCACAATTAAGTTCATTTTCTCTTGTACAGAAAAGCGCAGTGGAAAACTGAATCATCTGCGAGAGAGCAGTCTACCCTCAACAGCACTCTGCTGGAGTAAATATTTCTAGACATAACGAAAATCTGTCAACGGCGTTTTAAAGAGGATGCTTTAATTTGTAGAATAAGTGGATTCGTTCACTTCTTTGGACTTGAAAATCAATTTTAAATGATGAAAATTGACCATATAAAATATTAACGTAGATAAATTTGGGAAATATGTTTTTTTCGTGCTTTCCACACTATAATTTATGTACGGTATTATAGTATTTCATTCCAAAAGGAACCTATTGCACAGTTTCAGATGACCTTTTTTGAGTAGGAAAATCTCGAAATATAAAAAAGTCTCCCACGGCTTTTCACATAACTTTTTTTGTGTGGCACTACTGTCAGATCTTTATTTATCTGTTGTAAAATGTCGTACAGTTTCAACTTTTTGTGGGGTAGAAAATAGGAGTTTCCAAAAATATTCCTAGATTTTCCGATTATTTTTGAACGTCATAGTCTGAATTTTTTTCTCTTTGGCTTATTGATGGCAAAACAGATAACATTAAAAATCCTCGACTTAAGTTACAAGCTGAATCTTTAGCACAAGATATAATTTATGGAGTGGAGAAATACAATAATAAAAACATACTACTTTAGGAATTACTAGATGCCTCACAGTTCCAGATCACCTTTTTTCAGTAGGAAAATCTCGGAATTTAAAAAATTTCCCATGGCTTTTCACACAACTTTTTTGTACGGCACATATGTTGTATAATCTGAAGAAACAAATGCCTTACAGTTTTAAATCACCTTTTTAGAGGGTAGAAAATAAGAGTCTAAAAAAAACTTCCTAGATTTTCTAAAGGATTATTTTTGAACTTCATAGAGCTTGGACCGATCTCCTATGATTCTATTATCAAATGTAACAAACGGCGTACAGTTTCATATCACATTTTTGGGTGATTAAAAATGAAGTGTTCAGTTTTCCACTGCGCTTTTCTGTACAAGAGAACATGTTTTATTAATTCGCCGCAAATGTCACGCCTGCTGAAACCATATCGTCTTCTCTGGAACTTGAGGATTTCCTGGATTAGGATTTCAATTTGCCAAACTTCTAGTTACATCATTTTCAAGTGATGCCAAATAATCATCACCATTCAAATTTTCACTCAACGAACGCATGGTACTTCCAAATTATCGGTTAAAATTTCAATTTAGATATTTGGGTAGTTTCAACAGGATATTCGGCTAATATCCGAAAATCAAATCTAAAATTCAATTTACATGTGCACTCAATTAAGAATCAAAATGAAAAACAATGGAAAGCCGAAAATAGCTTTTTGTCTATTTGAAAAAATCACTCAATATGAAACGATACTGAATTTCAACCATCAGAATACTGGGACGGAAATTTTTATTTTTGAACTGGAAAGGAATATTATTTGGTTGTACAAAAAAAAAATTACAGTACTTCTGCCTTACACGTTGTTTTAATATCATAATTTTATAACTTGAACAAAAAAAATTCAAAAGTTCGGACACTATTAATTCATTTCAAAAATTATTAAACTTAAAGAAGTCACTGCTACTTTATCGGAACTGTCTTTTCGGAAGAAGAGTTTTCAGAGGTAGGCAGAGAGAATGTTAACAGGTTTTCTAATTTGCATTTACATTCCTACCTAAAAATTCGGCCTAAGTTGTGGTAAAGGAATTATACGCAAAATTTATTCACTATCAAAAATAGTTATTTACGTAACAAGTCTCAAAAATGATATTTTACCGGATGAGTCGGCAGTTTCCAAGGCGAATCGTAGGCGAGTCCCGTAAAATCACTTTCGGGTAGCGCTACGTACTATATTTTTTCTGCAGGCGTTGATTAGATAAAATATTTAATAATAATAGGGATAGATACTATAAATATTACTTATGTACATTATTAATTGTACAATTATAACAGCTTCACTGATTTCATGTGGAATAATTCTGTTCTCGTCACTTTCGGAGAACATCATTGTGTGATATACTTTGTTTAAAAATGTTCAAAGTATATCTTCAGGTTCTGTTGATTCTAATTACATACTTCCAATGAATAAAGCAACTTATTCGTTCAGCATAACTTTATTTAATAATCATTAAAATTGATGTCTACAAATCTATAACCTAACCAAAAATGCTTACACTACAATAAATAAATAAACACCTGGCAACAGTAGGGACGTGTACTAAATTCCTGTAGTTCATTCAACTACATAATTCGCGCATTTCTAAGTATTGACCAATTATCAATTAAAACAATATATTTTACGAAATATATTTTTGTCTATTCACTACACCTCCCTCGCTGACCAAAAAAAAAATTTATAGTATATATATATATATATATTTTTTTTTTTTTTTTTTTTTATAATTACACAAAGACATATCAGGTTTTGTAAATTATCTAATTCATTTTCATATCCTATACATAGTACAACAAAATTATATTACATGATTTACTTAACATTAAAACAGAATTATGAATTATAAAGCTTAATATTGTTTTTATGAACTTCTACATCTTTATTTCCAATTTTCACAACTACGTTACTATTTTTATTTTCTATGACCTCATAAGGACCTTTGAACAGAGGATCATATTTTGTGGAACTACCCATGTTTTTAATTAGTACCTTATCTCCTACTTTAACATTAACAATATTTATTTTTGTATCGTATTTCGCTTTACGATGTATTTTTGATGCCAACAAATTATTTCTCGCGTCATTCCAAGCGACTTGCAATCGATATTTTAATTCTTTCGGATAATCATCGAAGTTATAGATCGGGTCTATATCATTTAACACGTTTGAAGGCAATCTACTAGCTTTTCCGAAAACTAACTCGTAAGGGGTATAACGCGTTTCTGTGTGAACCGTGTTATTATATGCAAAACACCAAAAAGAAACCCAAGAACTCCAATCACTAACATGATTTGACGCGTATATGCGTAAGTAGGCGCCGAGATTTTTATGTGAATTTTCCAAAGCTCCTACAGTTTCATGATGATAGGCTGTAGAGTTAAGTTTTTGAATTTTTAAGAATTTACAAGCTTCCTCGAGAGTGGAAGAAATAAATTCGGAACCCTTATCCGTCAAGATCTGTTCGGGTATGCCAAAACGAAGTATAAAATTTTCAACAAATGCTTTAGCAACTGTTACAGTTTCTTTATTCTGTATCGGATATGCCTCGACAAATTTAGTTAAATCACACTGTAACGTCAGGATGTATCGATTATTTTCTTTGTCTTGATCTAAGGGACCAACCAAGTCAAGGAAAACTTTCTGAAAAGCTGAGGTAGCAGTAGTTGTAATTTGTAATGGATGTTTTGTATTTTTAGAATACTTATGTCTTTGACAAGCATCGCAACGCTTAACAAAGTCTTCAATATCTTTTCGAAGTCCCGGCCAAAAATACAATTTCTTAATATTTTTGTACATCCGATTAACACCGGTATGACCTCCTGTTGGGAGCATGTGATAGTCGTTGATAATTAACTGTTGTGTTTCTTTATTATTAATATTTTGAGAACTATTAATTACAGTTATTTTTATACCTGCATTTCTTATATCATTGGGAACTTTTAAAAACTCATTTATTATTGATGCGCATCTTTTATTTTTTATTATAACTAATTCCGGAATTTTTTCAGTTTCGCAAATTTCTTTCAAGGCTCTCAAAGATGTGCCTAGGCTGTCCGTCTTTGATAGAGTTGCTTGATTTATATAAATAATATTTGCTTTTTTATCAAATAAGGTATTAACCTTTTTGCAATCATTATTTTTTCTTTTACATGTTCCCTTGATAAGTTTCTCATTAAAATCATTAGCACACACAAATCTTAATTCGACACATTCTATCGGTGATTTCAATAATTCTACAACTCCAGGGTGATCAAGCCTTTCATTTAAAGAATTGTTAAAATCAATCTCAGAATTATCGGTTTTTTCCATTTCCTTTTTTCGGGATCTTGTTATTACTTTCATATTTTCATCTTTGGCTGACAAAAGCGTTTTCAAATCATCCGAACTAATTGTTACCCGTGATAATGCGTCCGCTACGACGTTTTCGCGGCCTTTAACATATTCAATAACAAAATCGTACTCTTCTAAAGTTAATCTAAATTTTGTAAGTCTACTAGACGGGTTTACCATTCCAAAAAGATACACTAAAGGCCTGTGGTCTGTCTGAATCAAAAAGGTTCTAGAAAAAAGGTAAGGCCTGAATTTTTTCACTGCCCAACAGATGGCTAACAGCTCCTTTTCTATTGTACAGTAATTTATTTCGGCTTTATTCAATTTCCGACTCGCAAAAGCTATAGGTTTATCATCACCATTTGATAAAACGGCGCCTAGAGCCAAATTTGAAGCATCCGTTTTTAAAATAAATTGATTTCTTTCGGAAAAATCTGGGTAGGCTAAAACAGGGGGTTGGATTAATGCTTGTCTTAACGTTTGAAATGCTTTTTCGCATTCCGGAGTCCACTGAAAAACTACTCCTTTTTTACTTAAATGGTTTAAAGGTGCTGCAATTTCAGCAAACTGCTTAATAAATTTTCTATAGTAATTAGCGAATGCTACAAAACGTTTAGTTTCGCTTGAATCTTTTGGTGTTGGATATAATTGCATCGCACTAATCTTCTGTGGATCTGGTGAAATTCCCTCAGAAGATATTACATGTCCTAAATATAATATTTCCTTTTTTAGAAATTCACACTTCAGTGGATTTAATTTTAAGTTAACTTTTCGTAAGCGGTGCAACACTTTTATTAAATTTTGATTATGAATTGTTAAATTGTTTCCAAAAACTACAAGGTCATCTAAGTATACAAAACATCTTTCGTAATTCAAACCCGCCATTGCTATCGTCATAGCTCTCGAAAAAGCACTAGGACTAATTTTTAGACCCATAGGTAACCTAGTCATTTGAAATTGTCCTCTGTCTGTCGTAAAAGCTGTGCAAGGTCGCGAAGCTTGCTCCAACTCTACTTGATAGTAACCCTGAGACAAATCCAAGTGAGAAAAGTATACTGCTCCTGATAAAGAATCTAAAATTTCGTCTATACATGGTAAAGGAAATTTATCATCGGTAATTTGTCTATTTAGTTGTCTGTAATCGATAACTACTCTATAGCGTTTTTGACCATTTATAGCTCGCTTTTCCACTAGTAATAATGGACTAGAAAATGGTGACTTTGCCGGTTCAATTATACCATCATTTAATAATTTATCTACTTGCTTATGAATTTCCGATTTTTGTGCATGAGGTAATCTATACGGTTTAATATAAACTGGATTTGAATCGTTGTTTAGATGTATTGTTTGTTTATAAACGTTAGTCACTGTAAATGGATCGTTCTCTAAATGAAAAACATCTGCATATTTTGCACATATTTTGTGAATAGATATCTTTTCTTCTTCACTTAATCCATTAACATTTATTATACCTAATAATTTATCTAAACGGTCAACTGAAAAGGGAATATCTCCAAATTCATGAATGTTAAAATTCGAAACATCTTCTAATTTAGGTTTAAAATTTTTAAGTGTAATTTCTCTATCATTAATATTTAAGATTTTAACCGGTACTTTGTTATTGCAAGCTCTAGTAATAATACCTGCTATAAAAACACCTTGTGAAATTTCTTCTGGAACTACTAAGCTATCATTTTTATGTTTGACTTCAAAATATTTAATTATTTCGCAACGAGGTGGAATTATTGTAAAATTATTGTGTTCGGATTCTAAAGGAATAGCTATTTTCTTATCGTTCACGTGAAAATAGAACATGAATGTTTCGTAATCTAATACTGCATAGTGTTTAACAAAGAAGTCCGATCCAATTACACCATTTATATTACCTTCAAAGTCTTTTACTACATGGAACTTATGACCTATCTTAATATTATCATACTGTAATAAAATATTTGCTGACCCCATTGTAACTGTTGACCCAGATATACCTTTTATTTTAATCCGGTTTGATGTGTCAACAAACTGATTCTCGCTAATACTAGATGGAAAAATAACACTAATAGAAGCGCCAGAATCCAGCAAAAAAACTAAATCTCTATTTTGATATCTCATTCGAATGTAATTTAAACCGTTTACATTCAGTACTACATGACTATCTTGATCATTACCTTTAGGGACGAAAAAAAACGTTTTCACTGTTATTTTCGCTCCTCTGGTCTTCATTATGCAAGAAAAAATTGCGTGGAGCACGATAAGGATTTCCACGAGATCTCATCCCGCGATTATTACCTCGATTTTGATGTCTAGGAAAATTTTGATATCTGGACGAATTTTGGTATCTCGAAGCATTTTGATTTCTGAAATAATTTTGGTTTTGGGAAAAATTTCTATTTTGAGAGTAATTATTAACTCCTCGGCCAAATCCTCTATCTCTATTATTAATTGCCCTAGATTTGGATCGACCGCGCATACTAAAAATGTGGGAATTTGAATTATTCGTTATTTCTTCGTCTTTAGCTCCTCTTATCGCCTCGTTTAACGAATTATAATTTCGTGCTTTAACTATTGTTTTTAAATCGTGGTTACGTAAACCATTTGCAAAAGCATTAATAGCCAATTTTTCATTCGTAATTTTCAAAATTTTTGTCGCGCTTGCATCCCCATCAGCTTGCGCTAGTGTTAAATTTACCATTAACTCTCCGATAGATTTACCGAAGTCGTCGATTGATTTGTCTTTTTGTTTCATATTATGTAAACCTAACGATAAAGAAGCTGCTGATTGCCTTGTTAGCAAATTACTTTTAATATCTGTAATTAAATCTGCATTAGAGTTGTAAGTTGAATTCAATTTTAATTTTGCACATTGTGTCAACCTAGTTTTTAACACATATTTAATCAAAAACTTTTTACCATCATTATCTAAAATGCTATCGTATAATTCTATGGCATCAATTAGTTGTTTTACCGATTCCTCCGTATCGTCAATTACAGGGACTAAACTAGAAGCTGTTTTTAAATCAAATTTCTCTCCCATATTGATTAAGTTCTCCTTTGAATTTATGATAATCGCCAATCTCTCCTCTAAACTTTTACTTACTTCGTCAATTGTTTTCTCAATTGACTCCACAATTGATTAAACAGTATCAGTAGTTTCTGTACTATGAGATTTTAAATTAAATGCCCTTTTTAAAGCTACAAATTCTCTTTGAAACTGACTTAATTCACTACTTTGCTGCTTATTAACTCCTAAATTAAAACGCCTTTGTTGATTATCTTTACCTAAGGTCCGTTTAAATCCCTTAATACTTTCATTTAAATCATTAAATAAGTCTATACTACTCATTTGTACAAATAAAAGAATACAATATAATTAAAAATTAGAGTTAAAAATACCTTCTTCCATTAATGTTTCACTCACTAGCACTGTTTTACTATACTAGCTCTTGACTCATCCTTATTTCTCTTCTTATCTTATTTTCCAAATGCCTTTTGAATGTCTTCATCACGAAGTAGATCACTGTCACCAACGACCCAGCAAATGCAATAATTCCCAGAATCTCCGCTGTCGAAAAAGAGTTCCCTCCGTTTAATTTGGGAGTATTCGTAAGACCACCACTATTACCAGCCTGGGCTATGATAATTTCTTCCTTAGAATGCTCTTGTCCCATATTATTGATAATATTTCACAATCCAAACTGTCACTTACACATAACTACAAACTATTATACAATTTGTAGAACTGGCAGGATCGCCATGTGATATACTTTGTTTAAAAATGTTCAAAGTATATCTTCAGGTTCTGTTGATTCTAATTACATACTTCCAATGAATAAAGCAACTTATTCGTTCAGCATAACTTTATTTAATAATCATTAAAATTGATGTCTACAAATCTATAACCTAACCAAAAATGCTTACACTACAATAAATAAATAAACACCTGGCAACAGTAGGGACGTGTACTAAATTCCTGTAGTTCATTCAACTACATAATTCGCGCATTTCTAAGTATTGACCAATTATCAATTAAAACAATATATTTTACGAAATATATTTTTGTCTATTCACTACAATTGGATGTTCTTCTTGGGATATTCTAGCCATTTCAATAAAAAGTCTTTTTGTATAGTTTTTACATTTGTCAAGTACTTCAGTGTTCTCAAAGTCTATACTATGTCCGGTCTTATGGGCATGTTGGGCTAATGCACATCGATTCACGTATCGTTTGCAATCACTTTTATGTGAAGTTATACGGTCTTTTAGGTGTCTTGCAGTATGTCCTATGTAATTTTATTCACAATGTTTACAAGGAATTTTGTATATAATATTAGAATGTTGGTCTTTTTTAATTTTATCTTTCAATTTTGAAAAGATATTTACTACCTTCTTAATTGGTTTATTCGCGATTTTAACGTTATTAATATCTTTAAAAATAGAGGAGATTTTCGATGTTAAATTTCTTACATATGGTAAAGGCTTATAAGTAATTAATTGCGGTTCTTCTTGTAATGGGTTTTCAGGACATCATTATTATGTTTTTGTTTATTAATGGTTTGATGAATCGGCAAATGGTATAGTAATTTAGTAAACTTAGAGGATAACTGTTATCCTTTAGAATATTCTCAATCAACCGTATATTTTTATGGTATAAACTGGAATCAGATATTTTATGCATTCTGTTTTTAAGAGCCATTACTAGGTTAATTTTCATTGTATACGGATGATATGAGTGAAAATTTAGAAATCTACCTGAAGAAGTTGGTTTGATATACCAGTCTAGAATAATTTCTTGTGTTGTTTTTCTTATTAAGAGTGTATCGAGGAAAGGTACTGTTCGATTAGTTTCTTCCTCTAAGGTAAATTGGATGTTTTCATGAAAATTGTTAATTCTTTTTAAACAATCTTCTTGTTTTCCTTCAGGTACTGCACAGATGATATCATCAACGTATTTCTTAATGAAAGGTATTGGGTAAGGGATTTTGGATAAAATGTTGTCTAAAATAAAATCCATAATGTATTGGGCAATGATAGGAGAAATAGTGATACCCATAGGAGTACCAAAAATTTGTTTGTAGAATTTATTATTGGAACTAAAATAAGTATTATTGAAGATGAACCTCAATGTGATAATAAAATCATTAAAAGTTAATTTACAATGGTTTGAAATAGAGCTCCAGTTTTGAGTCATACAAAGCTCTACTAATTCAAATGGAATATTATTGAAAAGGGAAACTACATCTAAACTTATTATCACATATTAAGCTTAAAAATTATGAACCAATTTGGAATTAACATCGCCATTGCGTTCACCAAATTAAAATGTAAGGGTTGATAAAAATTTTTATTAAACTGACCAATGAAAATACCTTTCATCAAGAATAAACTATGAATACTTGTGACCATTATATATCTGTGATGCACATTCACAGTAATAAAATTTTGAAACGAATGATGATATTAATAATTGATAAGTTAACATAAAGATTACGACACTGTATGTCTTATTTTGACAGATAGATGAATACAGAAAAAGAATTGGTAGGTCATTGGGTACAAATACACAATAGTTATGGTTAAAATGATGAAGGATTTTAGTTCAGCTGTTGCTTGAGACTAAAATAAATATCGAGAAATAGTTGGGTACGTTAATGCGCATGAACGAACTAAATCATATTATTATATAAATAATTAAAAATACTGATATTGTGATATGGAAAGGAGTTTCCTACTTTCTTACCTACTAATAATAATAAAACAACAAGAGAAAGTAAAATAAGACTGATCTAAATGTGAAATCAACAAAAGTAGGTACTGATAATACCTATTTTAGTTGAAAAGCAGAAATTGACATAACAGTATTTGGTAAATGAAATAAACTAGTAAATGTATAGTTACGATAGGGCTGTGATTCTATAGAGGTTCTATAAAACAAATTTTTTAAAGAAAAATGAAAGATGACTAAGTTGTGATTTATTATGTGTATGTTTAATTGAGTTTAATCTCGATCATATGGGAGAGGCGATATTTTAACGATGGGTCGAGTATAGATACCATCTTTGGTTTTTACTTCTACTGATCTGACATTTCCATCTTTTCCGACAAATATTTGTATTACTCGAGCTATTGGCTAGCTTAGTGGTGGAGTTTCTTGGTCAATAACTAGGACAAGATCACCGTCCCTGATATTAGATTTTGTTTTCAACCATTTAGGACGATTTTGAAGACGATGTAGGTAAGATGTTTTCCATTGCTTCCAGAAACTTTGCTGAACCTTAGTACATTGTTGCCAAAATGATAATCTGTTTGTGGAAATTTCTGATACATCTGGCTCCGGATGAGCAGTTAAAGGAGCACCGATTAGAAAATGACTAGGTGTCAGAGGATTAAGATCAGTTGGGTTATTAGACAAGGGATACAAAGGACGTGAATTCAAGATTGCTTCGATTTGAGCGAAGATAGTTGACAATTGCTCGAAAGTTAAAGTAGAATTGCCTACAAGGCGAACTAAATGGTACTTGGCACTTTTAATGGCTGCTTCCCAAATGCCACCCCAGTGAGGAGCACTGGTGGGATATTTTGCCTCTGAGATTCGGTAGCTGAAAGATAATCTCTGATGGAGTTAAGTTCTTTAAGCTCATTTTTGGCTCCTAGGAAATTTGTTGCGTTATCGCTGTATATGACTGAGGGACATCCTCGACGAGCTATAAAACGTTTTAGGGTTGCTAAAAATGCTTCTGTGGATAGATCTGACACTAATTCGAGATGTACTGCTTTAGTTACCATGCATACAAACAAAGATAGATAACATTTTGTGATACGTGCTTTTCGAAGAGTTGAAGATTTTATGAGAAATGGACCTCCAAAATCAATACCGACTTTTTGGAAAGGCCTGGCAATGGAAGTTCGATATGAAGGTAAATCTGCCATAATTTGCTCATCTGATTGAGCATTGAACCGATAACATTTAGAAATAATGCGTTTTACTTCACGCAAACCATTCAATGGCCAATAACGTAGTCTAAAATTTGATAATGTGGTTTGTGGCCCACAATGGCCCAATCGATTGTGCTCTAACTTTAACAGAAGGTTGACAATATGACATTTAGATGGTAGAAGTAATGGATGTTTTTGAGAATAAGGTATGGGTGCATGAGACAACCGACCACCCACTCTTAAAAGTCCATCTTGATCTAAGAATGGCTTTAAAGAGAGTAACTAATTACATTTCAAACTTTTTTGACTTTTCATCAGCTGAATTTCATTTGAAAAGTATTGGGATTGTATGTTTTATATGATTAAATTGTGAGTGCAGCTCAATTCTTGAGAAGATAGACTTTCTGAGGGTTTACTAAGACTTTTTTCTGAGTGTAGGTTGTTTTTACGAGTTACTTTCAATTTGACATTGTTCACGAATCTTAAAATATAAGCTACTACTCGTTCTAGCTTAAGAAAAGATGAAAACTTATTGAAGATGGTTGACCAGAAATTTTCTTCTTGAAGAACGACAGACAAAGATGTTTTCTTTGATTCAGGTGACGAATTAACAAACGAAAAGGTGTCAAGCTGATCGAAATTTATAGAGTGGCATTAAAAAATATTTTTGGGCCATGAAACCAAAAATCCTGATTTTTTTCATTTAAATTTCCTCGTGATAAGATATCTGCGGTGTTATGTGCAGATCTAATGTGACGCCACTGGAAATGTTTTGTTTTTTCTTGTATTTGGGATACTCGATTTGAAACAAACACTGACCACTTGGAAGGATGGCATTTAATCCATGATAAAGCGATTTGTGAGTCAGACCAAAGATTAATTTGATTTTGTTTTTAAATATTTGAATTATTCGGGTAACTAAATTTGATAATAAAACCATGGCACATAACTCCAATTTTGAGAATTGCTAGAATCCGACGGATGGGAGCTACTCGAGATTTGGAGCTACTAGAGAACAATGTACTGAATTGTCGTCTGTATAGATCGATCTAAAATAGACATTTGCACCATAAGCTACTGAACTTGAATCAGCAAAGGCATGAAGCTCTATAATTTTTATTTCTTTGTTTAAAAATAGATATCTAGGAATTTTTAGATTTTTTAATTGTTGGTTATTGTGACAGAATTGATTCCATTCTTGTAAGACAGGCACATGGTCAATTTCCATGTCCCAAGATTTCTTTTTGTGATTTTTGGCAAATTTAAATCTGATGGGGCTGTGATTTGAAAATGATTTGCAATAGGATTCCAATTGAGTCCTGAAATTTTGCAAGGAATATAATCGAAATTCATATCTTTGATTTGAGATTGGGATGGAAAATTTGAATGAAGAGTATTTGAACAAAATTTATGCAAATTGAACCCTGAAGATTTTAATATTGAAGTGAGCTGTCTGTAGAGGAGATCTAGATCAGAAATAGAATTTACACCTGCCAACACATCATCTACATAAGTTTGATTAAGCGATGCATCTGATGCCAGGCTTTGATTACTGTTACGCTGTGCTATGTCTTTCAATACACGACAAGCTAGGAAGGGAGCATTTTTCAATCCAAAAGAAACACAAGTTAATTCGATGCATGACAAAGATTCAGAAGGAGAATTTCTCCACAAGATATTTTGCAAGAAATTGTGATTTGGGTTCATTTGAATTTGACGATACATTTTCTCAATATCAGCTGTGAGAACATATTTAAAAGATCTGAAACGACACAAAATGTCAAATAATTCTTGCTGCACTCTGCCACCAGTAATAAGAATGTCATTTAACGACACAGATGTAGTAGTTTTACATAAAAAATCAAAAACAACTCTCAATTTGGTAGATATGCTGCTTTCACGAATAACAGCTAGACGAGGTACAAAATATTTATTTTGATTATTTTCATTGGTAAGAGACGGTATGATACGGCCATGATTTAGAGACAAGTATTCATCTATGTCACCTACGCCTATGTCCTAGGTGTAGAACCTTATTTAGCATAGTCATCATTATTTTTAGTTGTAGTTGTATAATAATAAATTGCTGAGTTGTTCCTTTACTTAATTCTTCATTAAATTAATTCTCATGTAAACTTATCAGTTTAGAACTTGTATCCGATTAGATAAGTTGTCTTAGTTAATAAATTAATTTTTAAAAAGGCATTTACAGGGTGTTTTTATATAATTGGCGCAGTCAGTAGGATAGAGTTGACAATATTTTGAGAATGAGTCTACTATGGTAAGAAATTTAACATTTTCTAATGTTATCGTCCTAAAAAGAAATCTTATAAATTTATTTCAGATTCGTCGCAGTCGGAAATACCGCAGTCGAAATAAAGGACATAACACAAAATTTAGGAATTCTTCCTATCAATCTTGGACCTGCCAAATTGCAAAAATCCAGTCATACCTTTGTACATTTTTATGATTTAAGCCCACTACTAGTAGAATATGATAATCTTAACTTACATTATATTAACGTTAAACGTAATATTTCTGGTAAGCCTTTTTTTCTGAATCTAACAGAAAATATAGTAAATATTATAGAGTACACGAAGTCTAGTATAGAAGATAAATTTGATAATATTAATATTCATTCGACATTAGATAGACAAAAAAGAGGTTTAATTAATGGCCTTGGATCAATAGTAAAAACTATTACAGGAAATTTAGATTATGAGGATGGTAAAAGAATTAATTCTATTTTAAATCATTTGAAAGAAAATCAAGAAAATTTACAAAATCAAATAAGTATGCAATATTCCGTTAGTCACCAAGTTATAGAAAATTTTAATAAAACAGTTAGAGACATCCAGTACAATGAAAAGTTATTAAAGACAAAAATACTCGAATTATGGGATGTTTTAAATTACCAAGGGAACGCAGAAAATCTAATATACTTGATAGATGTGTTCAATGAACTTTTAATCACATTCAACGTAATACTAGATACTATGACAACAGTAGAAAATTCGTTAACCTTTTGTAAACTTAGAACTCTACATCCTAGCATTATAAAATCCCACGACTTATTTGATGAATTGCAAAAAGTGCATTTTCATTACAAAACAGAATTACCTTTCGAAATAAAATATGAGAATATACTAGATTTTGAAGCAATCATAGACGTAGTTTGTAAGTTAGATAATAATAGAATAGAATATTTTTTATCAATACCTATAGACTATAACATTTTATTTAATCTTTTTTATATGTTACCAATCCCTACGAGGGTTGAATCAGAATATTTAATATTAATACCAAACACAAAATTTTTATTAAAATCAGAAAATATGATTAAGCCTTTACACGACATTTGCATACATAGTAATATTTTTCAATGTCCTAATCACTTGCAAGATAACAATAATTATTATTGCGAGGAAAACATATTAATCTCAGGAAACTCTACAAATTGTCAATATACAAAAATTAATATTAAGGAAAACCATATTGAAATAATCCCGGAAATTAATCAATTTTTGGCAATATTTCCAATTGAAGAGAAGATAATTATCAAATGAAATCAAGAAAGAAGCCACCAGCATCCACAGCAACAGAAGAAAATATTCAGCTTCCTGGGGAAGCTTCATTCTGAAGGGGGAGGTGTCACCTACGCCTATGTCCTAGGTGTAGAACCTTATTTAGCATAGTCATCATTATTTTTAGTTGTAGTTGTATAATAATAAATTGCTGAGTTGTTCCTTTACTTAATTCTTCATTAAATTAATTCTCATGTAAACTTATCAGTTTAGAACTTGTATCCGATTAGATAAGTTGTCTTAGTTAATAAATTAATTTTTAAAAAGGCATTTACAGGGTGTTTTTATATAATTTCTATGAATTTTTTATAATTTTCAAATAATGCTGGATCTCGTTGAAATTTTTTTTCTAGAGAGAAAAATCTATTTTTTGCTTTAAAAAATGAGTCATCTAACTTTTTATTAGGCTTCAGGTTCGATTAAAGAGAGATCTACTTGATATCTACCCGATGGTAGGATTTTTGTGGTCGAAACGAATGTTTCTTCGGATAGCATTTCATCTTCAGATGCAATAGGATATGTATGGAGCTCTTCCTGAGTCCAGACTCGTTCTAATAGATTATCTAGAGATATTGTTTGACATAATGATGATAATTGATGAAAGTTTGATTCATTAAATTCTTTTATTTTTGAGATAGACTTAGATTGAGATATATGATTTATATTCGATGAAATTTGGCAAGAATCTCTTTCGGTTGACTCACCCCATTTATATGGATATTTTTCATTTTCAATAGATGAGATTAGATTTGATAAGATTTGGTGTGAATCTTTTTCGTTTGATTCACCCAATTTAGATAGATTGTTTTGATTGAGACCAGATAAAGTGAGATTACTAGATTCATATCCTTTTAAGTGATTAGATAGATTAAGACTTGATAATTTTTGATCTGAACCAACTTTTCTAGGTTCACCCATGATGGATTTATTAGATGTATTACTTTGAGTAAGATTCGATGAGGTGTGATATGAGTCCGAGATTTCAAATTCTTTTTGTTGGGATAGAGTTTGATAAATTGGATTAATTGCTTTTTGAGGAATTGCACCAGAAACGATCCAACCCAGAGATGTATTGACCAGAACAGGGAGAACATGTCCTAATTTTTTGATTCCCAGTTGCAATATATTATCATAATAAAGATCTGCACCCACTAGCATATCGATAGATGCTGTTAAATTAAATGTTTTGTCAGCTAAATATTGTTTATAAAATTCAGGGATGTTTAATGAGTCATTATTTATTTTTATTTGAGGTAATTTGTGTGTTATGGATTCTACTACTGCACAAGAAACTTGGAATTCTGTGGATTTGTCATATTGAGAGGTGAAAGTGATGTCTGCCATTTTATTAATGACATTGGGAGTGTTTAAGATACCCGATACTTGTACATTATGATTGTAAGATTGATATTTTAATTTTTTTAACAAGGACAATGAAATGAAAGACATTTGAGAGCCACTGTCTAACAAAACTTTTATTAAAATTAAATTGCCTTCTTTATTTTTTACTATGACTTGGGCTGCTGCTAGTAAAATAAAAGATTGTTTATTTGCAATTGTTGACAGTGACGCCTTTGATTGTCAAAATGAACATGATGGGTCATTATCAGGTCGATAATTGAAAGAGTTAACATTTTCAGACGCTTGAAGTGATGAAGTTTCACTCGAAGTGTTTTTTTCCCGATGGTTTTGATTTGAATTGAGTGAAGATAAAGTGTGATTATCGATAAATTCATTTGACTGTGAGGCTTGAGATTGGTAACAAAACGTTACATTTTTTCTAGGGAGTTATTTATTTTGTACTTGCGATGGAATATCGGGAGTTGAAACTAATAATGATTGATTACCTCTATTAGGTGGAACTGACTGGAATCTGGTGTAGAGTTTTTGTTGACCTGAGCAGTTGAGGTTTTGACAACTGTTTGCAGGTTCGGAATTTAAAGAATTCACATTGTTCGTAATATGATTTACATGCAACAAGGTGTTGTGTTTTTTGTTACATACGGAACATTTATTATTTGATTGACATTCATTGACAGAATGATTGGGATTTAAACAATTCCAACACAAATTATATATTTTTAGCATAAGTGTGGCGTTGTTAGATAAACAGATAAACTAGAAAATTCTTTACATGAGTAAATTTTGTGACTGTTTTCATTACAGTAAATACAATTTTGGTAATATTTCTTAGGTTTTGACGGATAATTACTTGTATTGAGTTGTTGTGCAGCGAGAAATAAGACTTGCTGAGTTTTTTAATATTTATTCGGTGCATTTAATTTAGTTGTATGAGGATCAAAAGTAGATTTTTTCACATTTGACTCATTGTGTTTTGATATTGATATATTTTGTAAAACCGTGCATTTTCGACTTAAAAATTCTAATAGGTTTTTTACGGTGGGCAATTCTTCCGTATCGCATTTTTCTTCAAACGATCGGCGAGTGATAAAATCAAGTTTTTGTTCTATGAGTTTTGCGAGCAATGAATCTAATAGTTTTTCTTTTGTTACATTTACATTTTCTAGATTTTGTGTTATAGAAACAATTTCCGCAATTAATGGTTTTAAATTTTGTAAAAAACAATTATATAATTCTGGTATTTCTAAGAGGCGATTGAAGAGATTAATAACATTTTGCCTTTTATTTAAATATTTTTGTTCAATAAGTTTTAAAGCAATCTTAAGACTATCTTCAGATACATTCAAAGATTTGACAAGATGAAATGGTTCGCCCCGTACATATGACAGTAAATAATAAAACTTTTCAGAATTCGATTTTAATTTTTCATTATTCACAATTAATGAAGTAAAAAGGTCAATGAAAGTTGGATAGTTTTCTGGCTTACCATCGAATGGAGGAATTTGAATTAAAGGTAAAATTATATTTGAAGTTGTTATAGGTGTTGCGGAAGGTGAATTATTTGATTCAGTTAACTTTTCAAGCATATGATTTAGAAGAGACATGGCATCTAGATAATTATTTTCAATAACTTCACGGGGTTCGCGTAGACCTTCCGTTTCATCCAATAATTCAATTTCATCTTGAGCATCGCTATATTTTGTATAGTAACTTTCTAAGGATTTTAATCTATCTTGTAATTTGAATTTGTCTTTGGATTCCTTATTAGCATCTATCCATTTCAATATTTTTGTGATCTGAGCTTTACTTGTAGTTCTAATTTTAATAAGATTTTCCATTATTCTTTTTTTTTCAACCAAGATAGATGAATGATAAAAATTACGAGATCTATTCGCGATAAAATGGAAATTCTGACAAGCTTGTTTTTCAAGATAAAATATGACAAAAATGGAAATGTTAATAAGTGATTTATATTATTATTATTATTTTTTAACTAGATTGAATCCAAAGTAATGTTTCTGTGAACTTTTAACAATGCTTTCATAAACTATTTGAAATTTGAAAAGTCTTTTGACAATCAAGATATTTTTTTTATATATTTATTTTCTTTATTACTTAAACACAATTAGACTATTTATCTGACCTTATTTGATGTGGAAATTGGGCTTCTATCTACTTCTTAGATACAACAGGAACCTTTTCGACTTGGTGTCTATTTCCTTAGATACAACAGTTGAGATTCTGCTAATCCCTTTTTATGGCTAGTTTTTCCTATGAACTTTGCACAAATTTTTCACGAGAAAATTACGCACACTCATTATATACTGAAACTTTAAGTTTGGTAATTGGATGTATTAGATTTTCAGAAAAATTCACATCCGGTTCGAAGTTTGACCATGGGCAAGGATTCGATGGCTTGGGAAGGAATTATTGTATTTTTAGTGGACTTTAATTTTTGATTTATTTTTTCCCTCCTTTGCTCTCAGGCTCCTCGCAGAAAACCTTTGTTGATTGTAAGCTTTATTCTTGAAGTACGATGGATAATTATACGCTTTTCTAGAAATTAGAAATTATATTGACAATTCGTCGAAAATCATTACAATGACAATTGATACATAACAACGGTTACTAAGTACATTCTTTCTTTTTTTCACATAGATATATAGAGAAACTTTCAGATGTTTTCTCATCAGAGATAATTCATTCCGAAATAAATAATGTTATTGAAGAAGAAAATGCACAAAATATTTAACAAAACAATCTGTTGAGAATTCTATTGAATTCTTAACACAAATATACAGGGTGTTTCATTAAAAAAAAAACACCGACTATGGCATACTTGCGTGAATCACCCTGTACATTTAAATTTATGTTTACATAACGCACAACTCGATTCAAAAGTTGACGTGTCCCGGCATTTTTTATAATTTTCTAAAATGATGAAAAAGAATTTTATTCCATATGTGGTTTCCACATTGTATGATTTTTTCATAAAGAATATGTGACCTCAAAATGGCATTTTGCATGTGGTTAAGTTAAAAATGAGGGTGCGAATAGTTAAAGGTTAAGTCTCACATTACAAAAAAAAATTCCAAAATGAATGCGTTGATAAAGACATATTATTCTGTAATTTATGTTACAAATAATTATACTGTCATTGACACATAGATGCAGCGACTATCGTTATTGGATATTTGCGATGATCCTTCTCTTAGTTCGAATATTTCCGGGGCTCTTGTATGCTTCTGTTGACTCTATATACATGCCGTATTTCGGATGTGACGTAAAACCGAAGTTCCGAGTCCATTAATGTTGGGCTCCATATAGATCCCCCTACCCCCTAATTTCGCCAAATTTCCGGTTCGAGGTATTATAATAACAAACAATCTTGAAATGTTAACATAGACTGGGGGCATGTGTACCTACGTACATAAAAAAATTGAACGTTGATTATATGTAACCCGCAATTTTAAAAAATTACCTTTTCTACAGAGTGGTTTTGGATCAAAATTCTTTGTATTTAGAAACTTGAAGGTAGGTGAGAAATCAGCATGTAGATGTGTATAAGAGAAAATTAAGTTTTTTGCACCTGAACTGTTACAAAAATGCATTTTAAGTCTCCTTAAGCAAATAGCTCCTAGGTATACAGTGAAAATTTAAACTTAAGTTGATATACAGCAATTTTTTGAAATTATTTATTTCATATCCGTCATATCTAACTGGTTTTTCCACTACTTGTTTTAAATATGAAATCAAGAGAGATGAGATATAGTTTCCTTAAGCCGTAATCCGCTTTCCTTTCTATATTATGTTGAAAAACTTCAATACTTATACTTTAAGAATATATTTCCATTTGTGAATCAATTTAAAAAATCTACTATGGTCGGTTGCAGAGGCAATAAGGATTAGTGTCTGATGGGGTCTTTTGAATTTTTTAATAAACTATTTTCTAAAAAAAATTTAATTGAAAGTAAAAAAACTTGTTAAAAATAAGTAAGTACAGTTGAAAGTTGAATATAGAAAAATGTTGGGTATAAACCCAGACTGCATAGTTGAGAAAAAAAAACACCAAAACAAGCTTATAATAAAGTAAAAATAGAGATTCACCTTTCCATGAATTCCCGACAAGCTGAAAAATTGCATAAACATTAGGGATACCATTCTAATGTAATTGTGAAAAGTTTCCATCGATCTTGGATTTTAAAACGTTATGCGAGGTCAAAGTTCGCAAAAATGGGATTTTTTTATATTTCAGTCAGATTTATATACAAGAATTTTCCAAACACTTTCTTTCATAAAATTCAGCATTTCTGAAAAGCACAAGTGTGCATGTTCTTGAAACCGAATACCTATACTCCACTAATTTTTATTCACGGTATTTAGAAAATATTTGCACCTTGAGAGTAGAAAAATATTGTTTTAGCCCAGTTACATCTATTGTTGTTTGAGTCAAATTGAAAAAAGAAATTTATTATAGACCCGATGATTTCACTATTATAGAATTATAAACTTCCATTCTTGCCTCTGCCTTTGGAACTGGACATTGAGTCATAACAGCTTCAAAGGAATGTTTTTTATTGATACTTGATTATGTATCCATTTACCGAAACAATTACAAAATAATTTGACTACTGTAAGTGTCTTATTCACTACCTCAACTATTTTATTGTTAAATACGATTTCAAGATATTTGGAAGTCGAAAACCGCCCTTTGGAATTCTAATTTTTTAATTTCTATTTAACGATGAACAATCACTATGGAAATATTAATGTGATATTTAAAGTTTTCAGGGCGACGACCCAGCACTGTAATGGAACGACCAGCACTGTGATTATGTTATAATTACAGTCAAGCAGTGTCGAACGTAGTTTGTACTTGGATGGGTTACCATACCAAAGAAGTGGTTTTTCTGCATATGGTTGTGCCCGGCAATCCGATGCTTTTCATAAGTCTACAATGCCCCGTCAGGACCCAACCAGAATCCTGATTGCTTTCCTGGACGGGTTCCTCTGTGAACTTTTTGGTCTGCCTCATTTTTGGCACCTTGCTCTAGCATTCTCGGGACAACTTTTTTGTACAAGTACAGCAATTTGTTTTTTTTGCAGCGCCTGTGCTATGTCACAGAAAGGCTCTGGGACAATTTCTGCGTTAATTGGAGGTCCTTCCTCCCATGCCTCTCTGTCAGTTATGACTATCTTGAAGTTTTTCCCTAAGCTATACTTCACAATCTTCTCGTCCGATGGAATTCCTGGCATTCTAACTCTTTGTATAGCTCGTTATGGACTTTACCGTGTAGCCTAATAATGGGTGCTTGTCCTCTGCTCAATGTATTGGAGATTGACCTTGCTTCCCCTTGTATGTAATGGCAGCAGGTTCAGCAAAACTTTCAGCGCAGCTTTAGGATCGCTCCAGCCTGCCGTGTATTTGGCCACCATATGCTACCATGGCATTGGTGTTATGACTCTGGTATATAGCTATATGATCATTTTTAGTTGTAGCCCCCAAGTGCATATCATTCTTTTGCAAATACTGATGGCTATTGTACCTTTTTGTATTATTTTCTGTAGATGTTGATTCCATGTCAACTTGTATCCAAATATGATTTGCATAGGAGAACGGGCATCTAAAAATAAAGTCGAATCACAGATCCTTGACTTAAATATTATTTCCATTCCGGTATACTTTAATTTATGTCATTGAAGGATTTTAATGAATCGATAGTAATACAAAATGTTTTTTGATCTTTTTAGTTTTTTTAAAGAATATTATTTTTTGTACTGTCTTTTTATCTTAAATAATACTTCTGTCCTCCTCTGAACTTGTCCTATTGGAAATTTTCAGTTGATTATTCACAAAACGCTTTAGATATTTACATTCATGATCATATCAGGGTCTATTTGGAATACTGATACACTACATTTGAATGATTTAAGCATCCCGAGAGATTGAGCAGTTTCCATTATAGCTTATAGCGTCACGAGTATTGGTGTAGAAAGTAAACATATCGCGTTGTGGAATGACTCTTTGGGAGAAATTTGATAATTTTTTGTATAATCCGCAAATATTGCTATACCAGTTACGTATAACACAAGAAGTTATAGTTTCTTGGTTAGTATTTGTTTCATGTTTACTAGCAAAATTAAGGTTACTTTAATCGTGAAGTGATAAGAATTGGAAGCAGTTTTATTCAATACTTCAAATTTGTGAACAAGAGGTGAAGTGATGTGATTGTACCACATATAGTCAATGGTAGAACTGCCAGCAGTTCGGCTAGTCTGTCTGAAGATGTTCGACCAATTATTATTGCAAAACCATTGATATTAATAAATTTCAAAATCCTGTCACTTGCTAATCAAAACTCACAATTGTCAATAACGCATAACGACTATTCAACATGATATTTTACTAGCTCTTTATTAGTAATTTGGTTCCCGGAAAGTAATGACACCCCATTTGGTTTTTATAATTGCTTATTATAGACAAAGTATTTACAACATGAAGTTTCTACAAATAATAATAACTAAAAAACAGAAAGAAATATATGAATCGGCACATTCGGGACATGTCTTCTATGGGTTTTCGTGTCCTGTACAATTGCATTATGAAAATGTTCTTGTATATGCTTTTATTAACTGATCAACTTTCATAACATTCGCTCAAAGTAGTAACAAATGATTTTCACTCCAGTCCATCGCCGCTCGCCACTTTTTGAAAATTATATTTATAATCATTGTTACTCCTTTCACATTCTTAAACTTCCTTTATTTTAACAACCTTAACTTTCACAATTCGAACAAAATCCTTGACTGATTTACAGTAATATAAAGAAAGCCCAAAAAACTCCCTATTTCCTTGTTGTCCATTGGTTTAGGCCAGGTTTAGGCTGATAGCTATAATTTTCTCTGGATAGATTTTAGTCCTTTTGCGGAAACGATATGTCACAGATGATATGCCTACGTTTTGAACAGTGAAAACTTTACTTTGTGATTCAGTTCAGTTAAATTTGCATTCTTCGATGTGTCAAATACTTCATAAAATTTGTTATATGCCTATCAAAAGATTAGAGCATGATCATTATATCGTCAGAATTAACTAAGACAGGTTTTACAGATGAATCCTCTAACCATCTCCATCAGTCGTTCAATTGTGACCGGAGCATTACAGAGTCCGAACAGGAGGACCTGGAACTGATAGAGACGGCTTCCAGTAGAAAAATCTGTTTTGTCTCGATATAATTATTTCTTCGAAAAAAAATGCGCATTCAAATATAGAATTCGACATGTCCAAGCGTTCTCTCGTCGCCAATAGGCTAGTTCTACCAATCCACGCAATGAATCCATAAGTGATAATTGGTCTCTCTAGGGTAGTGTATATCCAGATTTTTTTGAGTAACAGTCCCAATTTTTCCCTGCCAGATTCCTGCACACCATTAAACCTATTTTTGCTTTGTACATAAGCTCCTCCTTCGTGTATGCTCTACAGGAACTCACTGTCTACAGTTAAATATAGAGACTTGACTTCTTGTCTTCATTCAACATTGCCTAATCAAGTTTAACGGTATTGATGTTGAGCTTTCTTTTTTGGATAGAGGCTAATAAAATAGCTTGGATGTTAAGTTTTACTTACCCACATAGCTATATTTGTATAGTTAGGTTAGATTCGAATTTTCCTTTGGTTAGTTGTTATGACAATATCGGCATATCATGGGCAGGATATTCCAAGGTCAGTCAAAGTACCACATAAATATTGGCCGAATATTGGTGAAATGTGGTGAAAAAATTGTAAAGATATGAATTATACTACATTGGACCAATTTAAAATGTGAACATTCTGCAATGTGGATTCAACATTGTATTTCAATATGCATACAATATTTATAAGTGATATTGGCTCAATATGAAATATCAGGTTCCCCGCCAATGTAAAAAATTGCATTACCAGCATTGTCTTTATATTGGATAGTTATTGTTATACCAAGCTGTCCAACATCGTTATTCTATATTGACGTAATATTGGAATATACATATAAGTCCTACATCAGCTATTAAAGGTTGTACCAAGTAGTCCAACATTGGCTGAAACTTGGTATTCCATATCGATGTGATATTGGAAAATACATATGGGCCCTACATTATTTAACAGATATTGTAACAAGTAGTACAGCATTGGCTGAATCTTGGTATTCCCATATTGCAGTGATATTGCAATACACAGGTAGGTCCTTTATAAGTTTTCAATTGTATACCAATATCAGCTGAAAGTTTGTAATCTTCGTTGGAGTAATACAACAAGTAAGTACATTCACGTATATCCATAATGGCTGGAAACATGAAGAAGTTCTGAAACACAAATAAATTCACTATGTTCTCCACCAGTTATTGCTCCGTTTTTGAAATGCATAGGAAAGATTGTAATAAAAGTCGGCATTTGAATTAAACATTCATTTTGAACATTTTGTTTGAAAATAAATAGAGTAAAATAGATTTTCTGGACAACTACATAGATCTATTACACTCGATGTTAAATTAGATTGAATTTATTTCTTGGAAATAAATAGACAACAAATAAAGGCAAATAAAGTGGAAACAATAATAAAATCTCGACTAATGAAACATCAAAATATTTATAATTAAAAAAGGAGGAAACCTTGTGCACGAAAAACTTAAGAATAATAAGTCCAAAAAACGTACAGTTTCGACTTAGAATGAAATCATATTTTTATCGAATAGGAACTCACAAAAAATGATTGACATAATTCAAATTGGGGAAAATATCAGCTTCTGACCTCTATAACTCTAATAAACTGAAACAATATTAACATGATGAAGCTGGAAATGAATCTAGGAATCGGAAATCTACGTACAAGATTCGCAACCAATTTAAAAAATTTGAGTTACGTAGAAATATTTTTTTTAATTGTGACATAAAGATGGCTGTGTTACCGGTTTATCCTCACTTATACCTTGAACAAAATATTATATTACTAATAAGTCATTATCTTAGTTTTTCTTCCGCCCTAGACGTTCACCTTCTCTATTTCCCGCTTGTACAAGTGCTGAGCTTATGTGAGTCCTTACTTCATCTTCTGAGCATGACGATATATTTTTTCTGGTTGCTTCTAAAAGAATAAAACATGATCCAGTTACCAATACTTACATTCCTGAGCAATACACTGTTTCTACTGTATAATAATACATAATTATCATTGTTTTCCACAAGGATAGGATTAAAGTACAGAGAAAGAACAAAAATAAACAAACGACGACGCAAGCCTACTCTAATCTTTGAAGTACCTGCCAAATGAACAAAATATAAGATGAGAATATAACTGTTTAATTTGATGAAACGTTCACCGGGTACGAGCAATTAACTAACCTTAATAAAGTTTACTCGTCAGTAAATTTACTATTTTATATAACTATGGAAAATAATAAGTTATTTATGTTGGTAGAATCAGTATTGTCAATATTAATTAAATTAATCTTACCTTCACCTTCTCAAATAATTGCAAATACACAAAAAACACTACCTAACTGTAAACGTAAGAATAACGACAACAGCGATTGTGCACACCACACCACACCACACCACACAACCACTCCTATACCGTTCTCACAGGCGCATGCGGGATGTGGTGACTCAGGAACTCAGGATGTTGTGGAAACAATATTTTATCAATGTTAAATATTGATTTAACAATGAATATTCTCTCCGAATGTATATTAGGTACTATTGATCCAATATAGTTTGTTCATAATATCGAATAAATCTTTCAAATTCAATATTGGTTGAACATTGTTAACTATATTTTTTAGTATTATTGGGGACAATTAATATGGGTAACCATGTACAGCTATGTATTGTATTATCGACATCTAATAATGTTGACCAAACAACACACTATTATTATTGAAAACAACCAGTATTCTTAATATTGGATAGTTGTTGGTGGGACAATATGTACCTAGGTATTGTTAAAAGTGTGAATTTTTTCATCAATTTCGTTTCTAAATTGAACATTGAATATTGTTTCAAAATGTATATAAATATTGATCTAATATATAGTTGGTTCATCATATCGATAAAATATATTTGATACAATATCAGCAAGACATTGCTGACTATATTGTACTATCGACATTTAATAATGTTGACCCAATCGCACGTTATTATTATCAAGATTAACCTGTATTTCCAATATTGTATAGTTGTTGATCGGGCAATATAGGTTAATGATAGAATAACAATTTTTTTATCAATGTTGTTTTTAAGTAGAACATTGAATATTGTTTACGATTATATTGTATAAATATTGATCCAATATAGTTTGTTCATCATGTCAATTGAATCTTTTATATAAAATATTGGCAAAATATTGTTTATTATACATATATTGTATAATCGACATCCATCGATGTTAATCCAAGCTCACACTCTTATTATTAATAATAAACTGTAGCTTTCTACTGTCTAATTCCCTTGACCCAGGACTCACTTGAGAGCTGTTCTATGATGGTTTGCCAGAAAAAGGAGTTTTTGTAGAGAGTCCCAGACCAGTCTAACTCTTATCTGGGTATATGATTAAGGACTAAAATTACAGTTCCTATGTCAGTTTTAGACCCCTCTACATACTACACCAACGTTACTTTCTGACTGATTGTACTTAATTTGGCCAAGATGTTATCACTTATAACAAGAAGCGAGTTTGTGATACCACCTGTGATTCTGGAATGACTATGGGTGATGGTTCTTTCGTGGATTTCCCATTGCACTCCAGCCTGTATGCAGTTATTCTCGCTATCGCCCGAAAGGTGGAAGATTGAGAATGGCCTCCATTAAGTTTTTTTTTCGTTTTTTATTTTTCATTCCCCATAACCGTTTCTCTGTAATATCAAAACAATAAATGTGGAGTGGAAATACTTTGATTCGTCTTGTTTTCACAACAACAATAAAATGCTGTAATTTATTGTTAGTTTGTGGATACCTGATGTGAAAAGTCTTGGAGTCTTCTTTGACTACTGATTTATTTCGTCATCCCACAATAAATTTACAAATGACAGGTGGCGGCTGTTAACAATATAATGGTTATATCACTGTACCAATCACAATCGTTTTGTTATTGATAATGGATAGACAGTCTTTTTTCATAACAACTGCAGCACCAAAATTAATAATTTCGCATATAAAGACATTAACTGTCTTGTTCTTATATTATTTATTAGTGAAACTACTTTTAATTTTAATATTTAATATTTATACATCTACATCGCTTCAAAGCGTGGTTCTGTCTAAAAGGGAAGGACCCTGCCAGCTGTCAATGTCATGTCAAAGGTTGTTGTTAACATATCGAGCACCTGCTAATTAATTGAGCGTTTCGATAAAATATTAAATTGCAAGAAGCTCAATATATTACATCTTTCCCTTCTACACTTGATACAGAGCTTTAGAATATACTTATGGCTAAAAGCTGTAAACGAAAATAAGATTGTGTTTTGTCTCTAAATTTAACAGGTTTAACCACAATTCGACCCGATCTAGTTTTAAAATTATTATCACTAACAGCAGTGTGATCAAAGGATTCTGGTGGTAACGTTGGACTATCATTATCAGGGTTACACTTGGGTTTAACGATATTGGGATTTTCAATAGAATCCTTTTGATTGAAGGAGCTGGGTCCAACCGATAATGCTAAATCCAAATCACCTGGTGGGACATGACTAATAAATGTATTAGGTAAAGGTCTGAGAAAAGACGAGTTGCTTCTTAAAACCTTGGAAACATGATCTTTCACCAGATATGAACGAGGATTGTTAGTTTTCCCGACAATATTACCAGGATCTCACTATTTTTATTCATCCTTCCTTATAATTACATTTTGACCGACTTTAAAATCAGAACGACTATGAGCATTTTTGTCATAGTATTGTTTATTTACAGGTGTTTTATTATGAAGTTGTTCATTATTAATTTTGGGCAGGTTACTTAAAATTGCCCTAGATACAGGCACTATACTACGGAGCAGTTTATTTTGTAGGGGCTCCGTTGGTGATTCATGCCAGATAGAGGTGTATTTTTGTACTCTAGCAATGAAAGATAGATTACGAAGTTAGTTTCTTGACATTTTTTTTTAATAAAGTCTTACAAATACCCACTGCTCTCTCTGCTAATCTATTTGATTTCGGATATCTTGGACTTGATGTTACCAAGGTAATAGCCCAATCCTTTGCAAATTTTTTAAAAAGGATTATTATCTGAAACAAAATGTTTCAGGGATTCCCAATGTAGCAAACAAAGGTTTCAGTTTATCGATTATCTCTGCTGCATTCTTAGATTCAATAGGTAACAGTTCAATCCAGTGACTATAGTAGTCCACAATCACTAGATAATCATGTCCGCCATAGCTTAATATATCTGCACCTACCTTAAAGAAAGGTACAACAGGTCTTTCGTGTTGAATTAGAGGCTCTTTCATTGGAGTTCTAGAATACTTAAAGCAAACATTACATTTCAAAATAAAACTTTCAACATCTCTAGTCATTACCGGCCAAAAGAAAGTTTTTCGAGCCCTTGATTTAGTTTTTTCAATACCTAAGTGTGAAGTATGTAATTTTTTGAGCATACACTGTTTTAATGCTTGTGGAACAACTAATTTTTTATCAATAAAACTTAAATCACTTACAACGAATAACTGAGATTGTAACTTAAAATATGTTGAAAGTTCTGAATTTACAAATTCTTTGATATTATTTGGCCAGCCATATTCACAGAATAATTTTACTTGTGATAAAATTGGGTCATTTTTAGTACACCTTTTAATTTCTTCCCTCAAAGATCTAGTTCTAAAGAATGAACTCTTTATTAATTTGAGGATAGCGACTTTCAGTTTCAGTTAGGATACGTTAACAAAAGGCAACTGGTTGTCCCTTTTGAAGGAGATAGTCACCCATTCCAAACTGACTCGCATCAGTTTTTATTTCAATTGGTGAGCAAAAATTTTTAAATTTGGAATCTTAGTAGCTAACATTTCGACCTTGCTGAATGCCTTACTATGTAAGAGTCTTTCCTGAAGTAACAGATTTGTGATTCCACTTACAATCCTGTCTTTTATTAAAGAGTCTACCAAATCTTTAAAGTTACATACTGAAGCAAGAACTTCAACGTCTGTGATAAAATTGTAGACGCTTTCACCTTCCTGTTGGATTCTCGTGAAGAATTTATAACAGTCATACGTCTCATTCCTGATCGGCTTGCATTATTTTGTGAAAGATTCGATCACACTTTCAATTTTTTTCCTATCCTCATTTGTTAAATTAAATGTTAAGAATTTTCTTTGATCCTCTTCCCCGGCCAAATTTAATAGAATTGCCACTTTGAATTCATCATCTTTTTTATCCCGTAGTCTTTAAATATATTTTTAGACTGCTCAAAAAATTATTGAGATTTGTGTGAATATCTTGATCAAACACCAAACATTTTGGCGTCTTAAATGCGCCCTAGATTTTTACCACAATACAAAACCGTTTTGTTCTTTATAACATATATTATGTACACACAGCATTAAGCTGACACCATGTCTTGTTCTTATATTATTTATTAGTAAAACTACTTTTAATTGTAATATTTATTCCGGTCAACATCTACATCGCTTCAAAGCGTGGTTCTGTCTAAAAGTTCTGCCTGCAGTCAATGTCATGTCAATGATTGTTGTTAACATATCGAGCACCGGCTAATTAATTGAGCGTTTCGATATAATATTAAATTGCAAGATGCTCAATATATTACAATAAGGACATTAGTAATTTTTGATTACCCCTCATGAGCAAATTATTCTTCAAGACTTTCAGTCGAAATACCACAAGGTGAAAAGTCAGTTTTCACAATTATTTATTGGATTTAAAAACTCTCTGAGGTAAAATAGATATCTTTCAGTTATACGAATGAATTCATTAAATTAACTTCAAAATGATATGAAAATTAATTTTTTTTTGTATTTTAGTCTTACATTGGTTTTAGTTGATAATTTTACTCACAAGTAAGTTGATAGTTTTTACCTGACCTTAATTTTTGTCATATTTGCTTCTTTTGCAATATTTCAGCCTTGAAAATGGAAGCAGAGTTTTTAAAACTTGGTATGGTATAAAAAAGCTCAGTCAAGAAAACAGTTTTTTGTATTTTGTGTGAACATTTTTAATTTAAAAAAATTGCAAAACGCTTTTGGCTGTTACGCCATCATTAGTGCATCTCCTGCCAGTGAGTAATAGTAGTTATAATTTAGGAGATTGTGAAGAATTACTTACTCGTCAGGTATCTACAAAAAACCAAATGCAACAAGAAATCGACAACACATTGATAAAACAATAAAAGTTTTCAAATTAAAATCACATGAGATTTTCAAAAAGTTCCTCCTATTTTGGGGTACTAAATTGAAAATTTCCTGTTATTGAATGAGATGCAGTAGGGGGTTCTCATTAGACCTTTATTCTTTTTCAGCTTATTGATTTTTGAAAATTGGGTTCTCATTAGACCTTAATATCAAATCTATCTCACAATTTTATTTGAGAAATTTACATATTACTTTTGAGTTATCACTGGATCACATTATTTGGAATGATTTTTACAAATTGAAATAAATTCCTTAATATTTACATTTACACCTTACTGTTATGATGTTAGTTCTGTGCTCACTTTGGATAACTTTAACTCTGTGTTAATTTAGTCTGTCACTTGCCATAATTCAATTTAGGTTTCTTGGTAATTTCAAATTAATAATTAATGCAGTGTCACTTCAATTTCCGTTACACAAAACACGTGTACCTAGTTTGAAACTATGATATATAAAAATGCATAATAGTTATCGACAGTACCCCAAATTGGGAACATTTTTTGAAAATTTCATGTGATTTTAATTTAAAAAGTTTCAATTGTTTTATCAATGTGTTGTCGATTTTTTGTTGGATTTGGTTTTTTGTAGATACCTGACGAGTAAGTAATTCTTTACAATTTCCTAACTTATTGAATTATAACTACCATTACTCACTTGCAGGTAATGCACTGATGATAGCGTAACCACCGAAAGTGCTTTGCAAGTTTTTAAAATTGAAAACTCTCACACATAATACAAAAAACTGTTCTTGACTTTCTTAGTCATGTGTACTCAGCTAAAAGGATGTTCACCTAAAAAAGTTCATTTAGTGAGTAATAATAGTCTTTGTTAATAATAGTCTTTGTTTGTTTCTGCCTGCTTTCCCGGTGAATGGAAAAATAATTTTTTCTACAACCATTATGCAATACACGCTTTTCTTCACAAATTTTTGTACGCGAAGAAAAGAAATGCGAAAAGTACACGCTATGGCACTAAATGTCAAACAAAGCTACCCATGATCTGCCAACTTTATTTGACAATTCAATTTAAAATGTTTTAAATTTAAACCAAAAGTAAGTAAACTATTAGGGATTATGAACCAAGATCAAAATAATTATAATACAAAATTAAAATTTGACAATTAATTATACATTCAACTGATTTTTCTATTTATTTTCATATTGTAAGTTCTTTCTGTTCAAAGTTTAGGTAAAATAACTATATAAATTACTGTATTTCTTTCATCAATAAATGTGATTGAAGAAAAAATATTGTGTACAGATTGTACGCAAATCAGTTTTCCCACTTGCTGGATTTGCGGCAGTCAACAAACTCGTGGGAAAAGTGACGCTTGGCGCACTAGTTGTACAAACTACTATTTTAATGTTAAAAAATGTATGGCTCTTTTTTTTCAACTAGTCAGTCGTATATACATTATAACAATTTACTATGTTACTAGCGATTCCGTTACAATTTGGGCTTGTTAACTAATTAAACTATGTTTTACTACTTCCAAGATTTGGGAGACGACCCAGTATAATGGAGCGCTTTGGATGCGATAATTACAATCAAGAAGTGTCGAACTTGGATAGTACTTGGATAGGTGACTATGCCAGGGAAAACCATCGTATAGGGCCCGTACAGCCTACAGCGAAACACTTTATACTACTAGGGTGAGTAGCATATCACAGCTCGCAGGCATTCTACCAATGAGCGCGAGGTATAATGTAGATATGCTGTCTTTCGCAGGAGACGTAAAACCGATGTCCCGGGCTCGCTACCACTGGTTGGAACACTAGTGGGTTCGCCAAAATTCCCGGATAGGGGTAGAGTGCTCCCGACGTCGGTGATTAGCTTCAGTCGCAGAAATAGACCGACGTTAAATAAACGAATAAAAAAAATTACTTATTCAATTGAATTCTCTTTCAAGGCTAGAATATGAACAAGTTTTAATATTTAGAGGTAAAAATTATAACGAATTTGAAGTTACGTCCAAAGATGAGTTTGTACAAATCAAATTAACCAACTTTTAAATACATGTATACATTTTCCTCTGAACGTGGTAGTTGATAAATTACATTTGGAAAACTGAATTAAAATCTGAAGGAATTAGAACATGAAGACAAAATTTGTAATTAAAATTCTTGAGTTTCTCGTATGTACAGAGGCAATATTTCCCCTCACAGGTGACATGCGCACTTTTGATATTGAACCAATTTGAAACTACGATTCGTATTGAACCCTATTTACGATTTTTATCCTTTTAAGATATCTTCATTTAGTTTCAATTTTGTGGACCCTTGTGTATATATTATATATAATAAACTATATTAATTCGTTATAGCTAAGGCACAACTTTGTGTTTTATTTTTATTGTACTTTCATTTTTGAAAACATCAATGATTTTTGTTGAAATATCTTCAATGAATGGAATTGTGACATATTTAACTCTTTCCACTAGTATATTTTCATTTAGTTGTTGAGTATTTACTATTATAGATGTTCGTGACTCCTGTCTTTTAGTATTAAATATCAAGTTTTTTAATAGCTTTGCCGGATATGAATTCTCTAAGAAAATATTATATAATTTATTATGATTATTTTGTACCATTGATGGATGACAGATCTTATCTAACCTATTTTTCATAGCCAAAACTACATTTATTTTGATTTTTTTAGTATGGTATGAGTGGAAATTAATGAATCTTTCTGAATTCATTGGTTTTCTATACCAATCTAACCAGATTTCATTATTGTGTTGTCTGCATAATTTTGTATCTAAAAAGGGGATACTTTTGTCTATTTCTTCCTCAATAGTGAATTGAATATGATTATTGTAACCTAACCTAACCTTTTTATCTACCACGTATAGTGGAAAATTTATTCATGTTTTTTAATGATGTTTTACTTGATTTGTACAAACTCACTTTGCACTTAAGTTTAAATTTATTATAATTTTTACCTGTAATAAGAACTTGATCATATTTTAGCCTTGATGAAGGATTCAAATAAATCAGAAAGCTTGGAAGTAGTAAAAAAGAGTTTAATTTCTTAACCAGCCCAGATTGTGACGGAATCCCCAATAATTTAGTAGATTGATATATATTTATATATATATATATATATATATATATATATATATATATATATATATATAAGAAAGTAGTTCGTTGCCAAAACTAGATAGGTTTCAAATTTTGTGGGGAATGCGGCAATGTAAATGAAGTGTACTCTTTTTAGTTAATTCTGAGCTTTCGGTTTATTATTCTAACCATTTTCAAAGAAAACTAATTGAGATTACTATTATCTATAAATTGTATACATGGAGAATATATTCATTTGTAAAAAAATATTGGAAAAAATGTTATATATATATATGTATAGGTATAAATTGAAAATATAAAATTAAAAAATTTTCACAATTGTCATTTTAATTTTATATTTTCAATTTATACCTATACATATATATATAACATTTTTTCCAATATTTTTTTTTTTTACAAATGAATATATTCTCCATGTATACAATTTATAGATATTAGTAATCTCAATTAGTTTTCTTTGAAAATGATTAGAATAATAAACCGAAAGCTCAGAATTAACTAAAAAGAGTACACTTCATTTACATTGCCGCATTCCCCACAAAATTTGAAACCTATATATATATATATATATATATATATATATATATATATATATATATATTAAACAACTTTTGTAATACAATCTCAAATACTATCCTTGAAAATGGAAATAAAGATATTCCGAAAGCTTGGAAATTAGTGTAAAGAGTACTCTTTTTACAATTTTGCCGCTTCCCCAATATTCCTGTCCTTGTACATTATCATTCGGCAAATATCTACTATAACTATATATATATATATATATATATACATATATATATAAAAAGAAAAAAAAGTTATTCTTCATAAAAAGTTCTGCATTATCTAAAACCTAGAATGCAATCATTAGATATTTCTCATTTTGAGCCGTATACGAGGTTTGTCAAAAAATATTAATCTTACTCAAGAGTAAAGTACCTTTATTTTTCACAATACAAAAAAATTTTAGGAAGTGAAGTTGTTTAAAATTAAAAGTTATATTCAAATATGCAATTACAGCTATTTAGCATGAAAATTGAGATTTGGTGATTATTTACGATTACAAATATACTTTATAATGTAAAACATAAATAATCACCAAATTTTAATTTTCATGCTAAATAGCTGTAATTGCATATTTGGAAATAACTTTTAATTTTAAACAACTTTACTTTCTACAATTTTTCTGTATTGTGAAAAATAAAGGTAGGTACTTTACTCTTGAGTAAGATTAATATTTGTTGACAAACCTCGTATACGGCTCAAAATAAGAAATATCTAATGATTGCATTTTAGGTTTTAGATAATGCAGAGCTTTTTATGAAGAATAACTTTTTTTCCTAAAACCAATAATAAAAAAGTTTCCCATATGAGTCCAACTTAAGTAGACACACTGTATATATGTATAGGTATAAATTGAAAATATAAAATTAAAATGACAATTGTGAAAAAAAATTATCAATTATTATATTTCTTTCACAATTGTCATTTTAATTTTATATTTTCAATTTATACCTATACATTAGGGTGTGTCATTTTGAGGCGATAATTTTTTTTTACTGCTATACCAGAAAAAATAAAATTAAATTATTCATGTAAGAGTAGATAAATTGAAAATTAAATGGAATTTAATGTGTATTTTTTTAAATGTTACCGTTTAACGGGCTATAACTTCGAAACTAGTGGTTCTACAGTCTTCGACCACAGAGACATTTTTGTAGAGAATTTAATTACCTACAAAAGCCATAAGAAGGTTTTTCGAAAAAAAAATTTTTTAATAACGAAAAGTCCACTTGAAAAAAAAATTTTTTCCTGTGTTATTTAAATGGGAAATCGAATTTTTTGATGAGCTAAGCCGCTATTGGACTTAAAACCTTTAGCCCAGCGGCATAATTTTTTATTTTCTATAAACTACAAGATTTTCTGGTATAGCAGTAAAAAAAAAATTATCGCCTCAAAATGACACAACCTACTATACATATATATATAACAATTTTTCCAATATTTTTTTACAAATGAATATATTCTCCATGTATACAATTTATAGATATTAGTAATCTCAATTAGTTTTCTTTGAAAATGGTTAGAATAATAAGCCGAAAGCTCAGAATTAACTAAAAAGAGTACACTTCATTTACATTGCCGCATTCCCCACAAAATTTGAAATATATATAACTTAACTATTAATCAACTGAGAAAGTGTTTTTAAAAACTAACTTTATTAATAACAACTTAACAATTTGGATTCCAGTTCTAAACTGATTTATACAATACAAAAATGAGTTAACTAATAAAAATACGACTAAGCATAAATGGAATGGAAGTGGTAACTACAAATAATAAAAGTGATTAATAAGCTAATTAAATTATGCAATCTAGGGTTAACAAGTACGGTAACACCTCCCCCTTCAGAATGAAGCTCCTTCTGGCAGCTGAACTCCTTCTGTTGGTCCGTTGTTCTTCTTCTTTCCATATTTTGAAATAAACTTCCTATATACTATGCAACTTAATATTATAACTAAACCAATATAGATAAAAACAGTCCATACACTTGGGATATGAAAGTAATATCTTTCATTTGGTATTGATTCCATTAGCGGAGGTGAAATATCTTTCAATTTAAGAGTTTTAAAATTAATTTTCATCGAAGAAACATTTAATTGATGAAAATCTAAATTAAGTTTGTTGATTATAAATGGTTGTCCAAATGTTTTATCTTGAAATGTTAACTCTTGATTTTGGAAAATTATCTTACATGGTGAATTTTCTATTAGAAAAATTCCTTTTAAATTTCTGGTTTCGGTTTCCCGAGCACATTTTATCATCAATTTTTCTTCAAATGGAAATATGGCTAAAAATTGATTGATTTCTGGTATAATTTTTATGTGATTATTTTCAATATTTATTTTTATGTACTGACACTTTGAAGAATTTCCATTTAATAGGATTTGTTCTTCGCAGAGATGATTATTATTGTTCTGGAGATGATTGGGACAATGGAAAATATTACTGTGCGTGCATATGTCGTATAGAGGTCTGATTAATTTATCAGATTTTAAAAAATATTTAGTATTCGGTATCAGAGTTACAAATTCTGATTCTATTTGGGTAGGTATGGGTAACATATAAAACATATCAAACGGAATATTATAATCTATGGGAATTGATAAGAAATAATTAATTTTATATTTTTCTACTTTGCATGTTACGTCTATGACTGATTCGAAATTTAAAATATTCTCATAATTTATCTCAAATGGCAATTCAGCTTTATAATGAGAAGATATTTTTCGCAATTCTAGAAATAGTTCACTTGCTTTTATTATACTCGGATGTAGGATTCTCAGTTTACAAAAAGTTAGCGAGTTTTCTACTGTTCCCATGAAATCTAATATTACGTTAAACGTTATCAAAAGATCATTTAACACTTGTTTTAAATAAATAACATTCTCAGAGTTTGTTTGAGCTTGCAAAGTTTCGCTTATCTCAAAAATTTTTTCTTTTAATATAATTTCGTTATTTTGAATATCTTCAATTGTTTTGTTAAAGTTTTCTATAATTTGATGGCTGACAGAGTACTGCATCTTAATTTGATTTTGCAAGTTGCCTTGATTTTCCTTTAAATGTTCTAAAATTGAATTAATTTTTTCACCATCTTCAGAGTCTAAATTACCTGTTATGGTTTTTATAATTGATCCAAAACCGTTTATTAAACCTCTTTTATTTCTATGTGTCATAGAATGAATATTAAGATTACTGAACTTTTCTTTTATACTTTTTCTAGTTAATTGAATTATATTTACAATGTTATCTGTTTTACTCCTTAAAAATGTATTATTAGAAATATTGATTCTAATGCACATGTATTGCGAACTTGTCATAAAAATGGACAAAAGTGTGACTTGACTTCTGTAACTTGGCAGGTCCTAGATTAATAGGAAGAATGCCCAAGTTATGGGTGATGTCCTTTATTTCGACTGTTGCGTCTCCGACGGTGACGAACCTGAAATAAATTTATACGGAATCTTTTTAGGACGTTTTATATTCGACAAGTGAATATTCTCAGTAGTATTCTTATGTTTTGTCACAATTTTTGCAGTTTTGAGTTTAGTATTTCTACTTTTAATTTCTTCACTCTTATATTTATTTTTAGTTTTACCTTGCGCTTGTTTATTACGCACAAAAACTTTTGTAGGTATTACCTCTGGTAATTCTTCGCGATTTTTATTGAATTTAGTAATTACTTTTGACTTCTTTTCTTGTAATCTTTGATTTATTTTTGAATATAATAGTTTCATCTTATCTCTATGATTTTGAACATAATTATTTACTATTTGCTGATCTATTTCTATATCAAAAGGTGTATTGCTATTTAAATGACCCGTAATGATTTCGTTAGGCTTTAAATTTGTCGCCGAATGAATACTATTATTAAAAGCTAATAATGCATAAATAACTTTATTCTCGATAGGTTCATTTTTAAAATCAATTTGATTGTTCAATAGTCGGATGTGTTCAATAATAGTAGAGTGGAATCTCTCAGCAATTCCATTCGATTCTGGATGTTGTGAACTGATAAAATGTATTTTTACTTTATGCGTTTCTAATAGTTCTTTTACAATAGAGTTTTTTAATTCAGTACCATTATCTGAAATTACTTGTTCTGGTACACTGTGATGTGTGAAATATTTAATTAAATTATTGGCTACTTCGATTCCTTGATTAGATTTCAATTGATAAAGTTGGCCGTATTTAGAGAATGAATCTACTATTGTCAAAAATTCAGTATTTTCTAAAGTTATGGTATCTAAATGCAAAATTTGAAAAGGTTTCGTAGCTGTAGGAGTAACATTTAGATAGGGTTTTATAGGATTTCTGTCATATTTGGTTAACTGACATATTTCGCATTCGTTTATAAAAGTCTGTATTGATGCTCTTTGATTGGGCCAATAATACAGAGCTTTCAATCGATTTTCGGTTTCGTCTAATCCTCTATGATTAGTTTTACCTTCGTGGTAATTTTGAATGACTTCTTTAACCTCGTTTAAAGGAACATCGATTAGCTTTTTGTTACATTTAACAAAGTTAATTTGTGAATTTTTAAAGTAATTTTGAAGTACTACACTAAATTTTTCGTAAATAGGGTCCTCAAAATAAATAAAATATTTAGATTTTGGTACCACAAATTCTTTAACAAAGTTAATAACATCTTTCTCAAAATTATTTTTGGAAAATTGTACTAAAATTCTTTGCTTAGTATCATAAAGTTTGATAATAGTAGGTGCGGCTGGCTCGAAATTTACTTCTGAAAAAATTAACTGATTTTTTCCAATATTTACAGCTGAATCTGAAATTGGTATAAGTAATTATGCAGCACTGATTCTGGACCATTTTAGCGATTTTAACATGGTATTCTCCATAAGAAAATCTAAGGTCCGAAATCTCCGAAATTGACTCATTTTGGAGTGGGGGTAAAACTCAATATACGCATGCGTTACGTTGATGGATAGGTGACGTCATAGGGGTAACGAATAAAATAATGAAAAAATTCCAACTACCCCCGTTCATCCCCCACGCATCATCCCTCCCACTAAAAGTTGACCAATCATAGCAAACGACATCTCGTTGAAAAGGCCTTAACGTCTATTATATTTTAAAAATAATAGAAAAATTCAACGTCCCAAAAGGCCTTAACGGACGACTCCCCAAATACCCTTTGGACCCCATTGGACCACCCCTCATGACCCATTGGACCACCTCTCATGTTCCATTGGATCACCTCTCATGACCCCATAGGACCACCCAAATATTGACCCCCAAATTACTGTTTAGGACCCTCAAATTTTGATACCTCATCAGCGTGAATCATCAACTTTTTCATATGTCCACCTAAATATTGACCCCAAAATTACTGTTTAGGACCCTCAAATTTCAATACCTCATCAGCCGGGCGCGAACCATCAACCTCCGCGTTTGTAATAATTCGTCTAACGCATTTAGCTATTAGTACTAATAAGTGTTAGATGCAAGGAGAGGTTTAATCGATGCATTTGAAAGTCTTACGTATGCAATTATTATTGAGGTCATTAGATAGTTTATTATTTATCTAGTTTTTATCGACATATTAGTATCTCTCTCTTTGTCTTAAAGATTGTAAAACAAATATTTTCATGGAAAAAGTTGATGAATATACAGAATATTCAAAACGACGTATCGTTTGAAAAACCGTTCAGTATAACATTCTCTTATCGGAGCGCAAAAAACGTGTTATTATTGTAGACAAGCAGGTGTTTTATTAAAAACCAATTTCATAACATTTTTTTAATAAATCTTTATATGTTAAATAAAAAATATAATAATGCGTAGTGCCCTTCTTCAACACTCAGTGGTGAATCATTATATTTTGGTATAATAAAATGTATTTTATTTTCAAAATGTATAATATTTTGCTATAACCATCCTGTTAAAGTTGAAAGTCTTACGTATGCAATTATTATTGAGGTCATTAGATAGTTTCTCTTGAAGGTAATTATTAAAATTTTTAAAAAAAATCCAATTTGTATTTAAGCTTAGGATTTTCCTATGAAATTCATTCGTTTCTTGTTTTTTGATCTAATCATCAACCTTCAATAAACAACAGGTAAGACATTTATTTTAATTTCACTTGGAATTAAAATTAGTAATGTATTATTATTATACCGTTTTATCAAGAACAAACAGAATTTGAAATGATGTAATCTATTATTATTTTTTTAGTAAAAATGGATCTAAAAGCAATAAATTTTTCATCACTTTTAGAAAAAAACCCGAAACCAACCATAAAATTAATAGATTTTAAATTGGGGGAACCTAAGAAAATAATTTCAGGAAAATTGGTACAGAGTAGATTTGGGGAAACGGTGCTGCTGGAACTGGAAAAAGAAGTGACATTTCTTCCACAGAGGGTAACAGAAACGTATAAACCTTTTATAAAATATTTTGAAGAAGGGAAGTACTCATTAATATTTAAAGGAGCGGTGGACATTGGAAAACCGAATCCAGCGGCATCTTTTGAAATTGTTGAAATCTAATTGGTGAGTTATATTTTTATAAATAGTTATTATATCATGGGTAAATATCACAGTATTTAAGTTAATTAGAACGAACTCTGCTGAAAACAAATCATTAAAATTAATTAATGAACATAATTATATCAAACAGATTTTATTTACATCAAACATGTATTTGTTCAATAGTTAAGTTACATAAATGACATCTTGACTGTGATGTAGGTGGTCCATCGATGTGAGTTTGCCAGTCAGGACGATTGTAATGTATAAAACAAGGCAGTTGGATTTGTAAATCAAAATTGTCTCGATATGCTCTTGGTAATTTATACCATGCATATAATAACTCAAGTGGTTGCGCCTTTTGAATCAAATAATCCAATGGAAACTTCTCAAGTTCTTCTTCATTAAACTGATATAATCGTCGCTTGTATAACCAATGATCCTTCATTGGACAAATACAATCTTCTAGATGATAATGTTGTTGTTGTTGTTGTTGATTATACATGGTTTTATTTTATTCACTCTTGATGTTTATCAATATACTGATGGGATTCAACGATTTTCAAACGTTTATAATCTTTATTTTAGAGTGGGGTGATTTTTCTTTGAGAGCAGAATTTTTAGAATAAATGAGATTTTTTTTTTTCAGATAATTATTCAACCAGAAAATATCTTTAAATTATTCTAATAGCGATAGTAGTAGTAGTAGTAGTAGTAGAATCACTCACAAAGACTACATGAATCAATTGCAAGATAATGACATATTTTTTGGGAGAACGTCAATTATCTCTGAATACATATAAAACAAAATACGTAAAGGTCGGTTTATCACCTTATTTAAATTATGATCCATGTGTCGGGATATTTGGAACCAAAAATACTCATTTTATATTCAGTCCGCAAGAATGGAACATTTTTTTATCATGTAGAAATGATATTGATGACTTTTTATTTAGATCAACAAACAACAACCACAAGAATATGGAACCGTTAGATATGGGTGAATTTGATTTGATATTTAAACGATTATCATTCGGGAATGTGGTGAAGATTTATAGGGGTGATTCTTGTATTTATTTAAGAGCTGATACTACTTCAATGTTATGGAAAATGTTACCACTCATTGAAAATAGATTAACATACTTGAAAAATTTACAATTTGCTAGTTCATTGAAAATTTTACAAATGGGAATAAAAGATTCCACCAATCCAGTAACTACAGCTTTGAATATAATTGAACCCTTAAAACATTTAAATAACGAGACATACGCTATCGCATTAGAAATAATATATAGATATCCTCAGTTACTTAAAGAGGAAGATTTACAGCTATGAAGAATAATAGACAGCATACAATAGAAGCAAAGAAAACTATTCACTTTGATGAAACAAGAAACAAAATTCATTTATTAATAACTTGGAAATATGCATATCAACAAGCGAGACAAGGATCATCATGGATCATTGCAGCATGTGACCGACTACGGTTTATGCAACGAATTATTAAAATTTCCCAAATTATAGATCCAATATTAGATATAAAACATAGATGTAAGGTTTATGATAAAATGTGTAAATAAATTGTCAATCAGTTTATATAATTTTATTAAAACATTAAAAACAATTAAACAATGCTATTTTTATTTATCCATGATTTAGAATCCATCCCAAGCCATTTCACTAATAACCGATCACCTTTTCGTTTCAAGACCCTCTCTATTAAAAACACATCAGGATATTTAACTTTTTGCAATTCCTCCCTGTAAAATCCTCCTTGTATTTCTTCGTTCTTATCATCTTCTAATATGTAAGTTGTTGGATTGGTTAGTTTCACTTTCTTTATTTTGAAAACTTCGGCAGTCCAATTTGGAGTATATCCCTTCTTAAAGACATGTCGATACTTGCTAATTCGAACAAAATCTCCTTTTTTAAAATTTGATGATCTTGGATCAATAGTTTTTAGGTGATTATATGCAGTAATAGACTTTGCATTTTTATCATTTATTTCACTAGGAATGGCACCTGTAGTAGAATGTCTTGTATTATTATATTTCGCTACAATATTAGGTAGAATCGTCAACCATTTGTAGGATCCTTGCATGCTAAACTGTTTCCATAGCATAGTTTTTAGAGTACGAATTACTCGTTCTGCTATACTTGCTTTTAAATTGGAGAAGGTACTGTAATGGTTAATACCATACTTTTTCATGAGCTCTTGAAAATTCCTATTATAAAATTCAGTTCCGTTGTCGGTTTGAAGATTTTTAGGTGGAACGTTCATTTGGTCCAAGATATGCTTCATAGCTAATGTGATTTCTTTACCAGTTTTTTTCTTAATAGCCTCAGCCCACACATATTTACTGAAAGCATTAATTACAACGAGGATGTAATTGTATCCTCTATTAGTTTTTGAAAAAGGAGTAAGAATGGCTAGATCAGCCTGAATCAGATCATTAAGTCCTTTAATTACAACATGTCTTCTTCTATAATTGATTCTTGCCGGTTTATGAAGTTCATGCACAACTTGTGCTTTACTCATTTTTCACTACTGGACACTTCACTATGAATTCAATGCAAATAGAAGAAGGTGTACCTAATTTAAATAGGATTTTATCACCTTTCTTATAACTTTTACCACCAATTTCATTGAATTTCAACGATTTTTCGTTAACTAAAACCTCCCCGTCTGCAGTGTAATGTCGAACATGTTCAATTTTAGCATCGTAGGGGAAAAGAAAAGTTGTACCTGCATTGTCCAACACATAATAATTCTTGTTTAAGTTAGTTTTTTTTTCACCTTTCAATCTAATAATGTTTTCAACGTGATAATCAAATGAGTCACAAATATAAAATTGCGCATTTAGTTTTGGAACCGACTTGGACGACGATGATGATGATGATGATTGTAAATAGTGTTGATTGAATCTATTAAGAGGCATTGTTGGAATGGTGTATGTACTATGAAAAGTACTATATTTATAATAACGTAGAGCCAGAGCTCGACGTCACCTACCTTGAAGAGGACATTCTATTACAAATTCAATATATGGATATTTCTCATCTCCTATGAAAATAGAAATCTTTTCACCCTTCGTTATGGATTGCTGGTTGAGAACGCTTAAATTTTGAATCTTATTTTGATAAAGTATTTTTGCTTCAATTTTCGGTGGTGGTGGTGGTGGTGATATGTTGCTATTAATATCAACAACAACGTACTGCAGGTAAACATGGATATTTATTTGGTGGAGACTCTAAACGAGCATTAATCATCGGTCCCAGTGGTTGTGGTAAAACTAATGCTATGCTATCCTTAATAGATCATCCTAACGGCTTAAGATTTGAAAATTTATATATATATTCCAAGAGTTTACATCAACCAAAATATGCTTATTTACGTAATTTAATTCAACCCATGAAAGAGATTGGATATGAGGAATTTAAAAATTCTGATGATATAATTACTCCAGATGCCATAAAAACCAATTCAATTATTATATTTGATGATGTAGTGGCTTCCTGCGATCAAAAACCCATTCAAAGTTACTTTTGTTTCGGTCGACATAAATCTACAGATTGTTTTTACTTAAGTCAAACTTATTCGGCTATTCCAAAACAATTAATTCGAGATAATGCTAATCTCCTGATAATTTTTCAACAAGATTTCACCAATTTAAAACACATCTATGATGATCATGTTCATATTGACATGTCATTCCAAAAATTTAAAGACATTTGTTCATACTGTTGGGGGGAAAAGTATGGATTTCTTACTATCGATAAGGATTCTGAAATAACATCTGGTGGTCGTTATAGAAAAGGATTTGATGGATACATTCATATATAAGGAGAAAAGTTAATATAGTCTGCAATTTAAAACCCAACATGAATCGTAAACTAACTCAACGACTGGTTAAAGCTAGGCAGGCGCTTCGAAAAAAGTATAAAAGTTTGAAGCGATACACAAACCAATCTCAAACACGACTGGAACAAACCTATGAGCCCATTACCCAACCGCTAAAACAACTAATATCAACTATCGAGAAACAAGAATTGATTAAACAAGAACCATCATCATCATCATCACCAAAAGAAGAAGAAGAAGAATCCCACCTGAATCTATCAAGTTCGAAATATCAACCAAAGCCTTCCGATTATGCACTTGCTTTCAATTCCCCTCCCAAAGAGGATGTTTTCAGTTCTAATACAAATGATGATGATGATGCGTTTGAGCCAAATGAAACTTTAGGGTACAGTAGTGATGAAAATATTAGTAGATTTATGGATGAAAGTATCCGTGACCTCGGTCGAATGACCACCGACCAAGGTATTCAACAATATTACGAACAGTTTGAAAATCCCTTACCTAGAGTGTACATAAGGGAAGGTATTGCTGACACTGAAGGACAATTTGATAACACTCTTGGAGTCTATCATGATTTGCAGCTAGAAAAATTCTCTATTGGTGATTCTCCAATTGACTTTATCGGACCTGATTTAAAAATACAAGGTATTACCTACAAGGGTACTCCAGGTCTGTATGAACTGTTATTCAAAACAGACCCACACATTTTCACTCAAAATGATGCAAAGGAATATGTTGACATTTTACAGAGAACGAATGCCCTATACACAAAAAATAATAGGAAATTACCAAAACGGAGAATTCCTGCAAAATTAAGAAATAAATTTACTAACGCTATTCAACCTTTCCTAGGAATTCCTCTTGTTGCACCAAGAGAACGAGCCTTTTCAGTTCCCACTATGACTACAAGACAAATAGCAGCAAAACTGAGGGGTGGGAAAGGTTTAACAATGATGCAATATTCCCAAAATCCCATCGATTATAAATATTTTGACGATTTCAATGAATTGATCGATAGATTACGCTTACTTGTAGCTTCAAAACAAGCTGGTAATAATGCTAACCAAAATGAAATAGTGTCTATTGTTGAAGAACTAAGGGAAGGTGGTATAATAGCATAAAATAGATAACTTGAATTCATAATAGTAGTAGCTATAATGCCGTTAAACAAGTTTAACCAACATTATCTCACTCCTACACGTTCAAATAATAAGGATGATGATGAGGTACTACAACCAACACCATTTTATATTTGTCAACCTGCAGACATTCGAAGTTTAGTAATTATTAATATTAGCGGACATATAGACAAAAAAGTTAGTAAATTAAACTATGTATTAAATAATAATAATGTTGAATATACTTTTCCAGTAAGTGGAAAAGTTGTAAATATTAATAGCAACATATCACCACCACCACCACCACCGAAAATTGAAGCAAAAATACTTTATCAAAATAAGATTCAAAATTTAAGCGTTCTCAACCAGCAATCCATAACGAAGGGTGAAAAGATTTCTATTTTCATAGGAGATGAGAAATATCCATATATTGAATTTGTAATAGAATGTCCTCTTCAAGGTAGGTGACGTCGAGCTCTGGCTCTACGTTATTATAAATATAGTACTTTTCATAGTACATACACCATTCCAACAATGCCTCTTAATAGATTCAATCAACACTATTTACAATCATCATCATCATCATCGTCGTCCAAGTCGGTTCCAAAACTAAATGCGCAATTTTATATTTGTGACTCATTTGATTATCACGTTGAAAACATTATTAGATTGAAAGGTGAAAAAAAAACTAACTTAAACAAGAATTATTATGTGTTGGACAATGCAGGTACAACTTTTCTTTTCCCCTACGATGCTAAAATTGAACATGTTCGACATTACACTGCAGACGGGGAGGTTTTAGTTAACGAAAAATCGTTGAAATTCAATGAAATTGGTGGTAAAAGTTATAAGAAAGGTGATAAAATCCTATTTAAATTAGGTACACCTTCTTCTATTTGCATTGAATTCATAGTGAAGTGTCCAGTAGTGAAAAATGAGTAAAGCACAAGTTGTGCATGAACTTCATAAACCGGCAAGAATCAATTATAGAAGAAGACATGTTGTAATTAAAGGACTTAATGATCTGATTCAGGCTGATCTAGCCATTCTTACTCCTTTTTCAAAAACTAATAGAGGATACAATTACATCCTCGTTGTAATTAATGCTTTCAGTAAATATGTGTGGGCTGAGGCTATTAAGAAAAAAACTGGTAAAGAAATCACATTAGCTATGAAGCATATCTTGGACCAAATGAACGTTCCACCTAAAAATCTTCAAACCGACAACGGAACTGAATTTTATAATAGGAATTTTCAAGAGCTCATGAAAAAGTATGGTATTAACCATTACAGTACCTTCTCCAATTTAAAAGCAAGTATAGCAGAACGAGTAATTCGTACTCTAAAAACTATGCTATGGAAACAGTTTAGCATGCAAGGATCCTACAAATGGTTGACGATTCTACCTAATATTGTAGCGAAATATAATAATACAAGACATTCTACTACAGGTGCCATTCCTAGTGAAATAAATGATAAAAATGCAAAGTCTATTACTGCATATAATCACCTAAAAACTATTGATCCAAGATCATCAAATTTTAAAAAAGGAGATTTTGTTCGAATTAGCAAGTATCGACATGTCTTTAAGAAGGGATATACTCCAAATTGGACTGCCGAAGTTTTCAAAATAAAGAAAGTGAAACTAACCAATCCAACAACTTACATATTAGAAGATGATAAGAACGAAGAAATACAAGGAGGATTTTACAGGGAGGAATTGCAAAAAGTTAAATATCCTGATGTGTTTTTAATAGAGAGGGTCTTGAAACGAAAAGGTGATCGGTTATTAGTGAAATGGCTTGGGATGGATTCTAAATCATGGATAAATAAAAATAGCATTGTTTAATTGTTTTTAATGTTTTAATAAAATTATATAAACTGATTGACAATTTATTTACACATTTTATCATAAACCTTACATCTATGTTTTATATCTAATATTGGATCTATAATTTGGGAAATTTTAATAATTCGTTGCATAAACCGTAGTCGGTCACATGCTGCAATGATCCATGATGATCCTTGTCTCGCTTGTTGATATGCATATTTCCAAGTTATTAATAAATGAATTTTGTTTCTTGTTTCATCAAAGTGAATAGTTTTCTTTGCTTCTATTGTATGCTGTCTATTATTCTTCATAGCTGTAAATCTTCCTCTTTAAGTAACTGAGGATATCTATATATTATTTCTAATGCGATAGCGTATGTCTCGTTATTTAAATGTTTTAAGGGTTCAATTATATTCAAAGCTGTAGTTACTGGATTGGTGGAATCTTTTATTCCCATTTGTAAAATTTTCAATGAACTAGCAAATTGTAAATTTTTCAAGTATGTTAATCTATTTTCAATGAGTGGTAGCATTTTCCATAACATTGAAGTAGTATCAGCTCTTAAATAAATACAAGAATCACCCCTATAAATCTTCACCACATTCCCGAATGATAATCGTTTAAATATCAAATCAAATTCACCCATATCTAACGGTTCCATATTCTTGTGGTTGTTGTTTGTTGATCTAAATAAAAAGTCATCAATATCATTTCTACATGATAAAAAAATGTTCCATTCTTGCGGACTGAATATAAAATGAGTATTTTTGGTTCCAAATATCCCGACACATGGATCATAATTTAAATAAGGTGATAAACCGACCTTTACGTATTTTGTTTTATATGTATTCAGAGATAATTGACGTTCTCCCAAAAAATATGTCATTATCTTGCAATTGATTCATGTAGTCTTTGTGAGTGATTCTACTACTACTACTACTACTACTATCGCTATTAGAATAATTTAAAGATATTTTCTGGTTGAATAATTATCTGAAAAAAAAAAAATCTCATTTATTCTAAAAATTCTGCTCTCAAAGAAAAATCACCCCACTCTAAAATAAAGATTATAAACGTTTGAAAATCGTTGAATCCCATCAGTATATTGATAAACATCAAGAGTGAATAAAATAAAACCATGTATAATCAACAACAACAACAACAACATTATCATCTAGAAGATTGTATTTGTCCAATGAAGGATCATTGGTTATACAAGCGACGATTATATCAGTTTAATGAAGAAGAACTTGAGAAGTTTCCATTGGATTATTTGATTCAAAAGGCGCAACCACTTGAGTTATTATATGCATGGTATAAATTACCAAGAGCATATCGAGACAATTTTGATTTACAAATCCAACTGCCTTGTTTTATACATTACAATCGTCCTGACTGGCAAACTCACATCGATGGACCACCTACATCACAGTCAAGATGTCATTTATGTAACTTAACTATTGAACAAATACATGTTTGATGTAAATAAAATCTGTTTGATATAATTATGTTCATTAATTAACTTAAATACTGTGATATTTACCCATGATATAATAACTATTTATAAAAATATAACTCACCAATTAGATTTCAACAATTTCAAAAGATGCCGCTGGATTCGGTTTTCCAATGTCCACCGCTCCTTTAAATATTAATGAGTACTTCCCTTCTTCAAAATATTTTATAAAAGGTTTATACGTTTCTGTTACCCTCTGTGGAAGAAATGTCACTTCTTTTTCCAGTTCCAGCAGCACCGTTTCCCCAAATCTACTCTGTACCAATTTTCCTGAAATTATTTTCTTAGGTTCCCCCAATTTAAAATCTATTAATTTTATGGTTGGTTTCGGGTTTTTTTCTAAAAGTGATGAAAAATTTATTGCTTTTAGATCCATTTTTACTAAAAAAATAATAATAGATTACATCATTTCAAATTCTGTTTGTTCTTGATAAAACGGTATAATAATAATACATTACTAATTTTAATTCCAAGTGAAATTAAAATAAATGTCTTACCTGTTGTTTATTGAAGGTTGATGATTAGATCAAAAAACAAGAAACGAATGAATTTCATAGGAAAATCCTAAGCTTAAATACAAATTGGATTTTTTTTAAAAATTTTAATAATTACCTTCAAGAGAAACTATCTAATGACCTCAATAATAATTGCATACGTAAGACTTTCAAATGCATCGATTAAACCTCTCCTTGCATCTAACACTTATGAGTACTAATAGCTAAATGCGTTAGACGAATTATTACAAACGCGGAGGTTGATGGTTCGCGCCCGGCTGATGAGGTATTGAAATTTGAGGGTCCTAAACATTGGAACAATATTTGGGTGAACATTTAAAAAAAGTTGATGGTTCGCGCTGATGAGGTATTGAAATTTGAGGGTCCTAAACAGTAATTTGGGGGTCAATATTTGGGTGAACATATGAAGAAGTTGATGATTCACGCTGATGAGGTATCAAAATTTGAGGGTCCTAAACATTGGAACAATATTTGGGTGAACATATGAAGAAGTTGATGATTCACGCTGATGAGGTATCAAAATTTGAGGGTCCTAAACAGTAATTTGGGGGTCAATATTTGGGTGGTCCAATGGGGTCATTAGGGAATTTTGGGTGGTCCAATGGGACATAAACAGTAATTTGGGGGTCAATATTTGGGTGGTCCAATGGGGTCATTAGGGAATTTTGGGTGGTCCAATGGGACATGGTCCAATGGGTCATGAGGGGTGGTCCAATGGGGTCACATGGTCCAATGGGGTCCAAAGGGTATTTGGGGAGTTGTCCGTTAAGGCCTTTTGGGACGTTGAATTTTTCTATTATTTTTAAAATATAATAGACGTTAAGGCCTTTTCAACGAGATGTCGTTTGCTATGATTGGTCAACTTTTAGTGGGAGGGATGATGCGTGGGGGATGAACGGGGGTAGTTGGAATTTTTTCATTATTTTATTCGTTACCCCTATGACGTCACCTATCCATCAACGTAGCGCATGCGTTTTTACCCCCACTCCAAAATGAGTCAATTTCGGAGATTTCGGACCTTAGATTTTCTTATGGAGAATACCATGTTAAAATCGCTAAAATGGTCCAGAATCAGTGCTGCATAATTACTGGTATACCTATTACAGGATTTTCTACATTTGTATGAACGGTAATATCATCATCATCTTCGTTATTATTAATATTATCATTACCTGTTTCAACTATTAGTGATTCATTGTCATTAATGTCCTCTGATAATGTCTTATTAAATTTGTTCATATAATCTAAAAAATATTTAGAACATTGTGGTTCTTGTACATCAGTTTCATTATTATTTAATTGTACTCGTGATAAACAATCACTATTGGTATTTAAGGCACCTTTTTTATAAACAATGTCATAATCATACTCTTCTAGTTTCAAACGCCACCGAACAAGTTTGGAACTAGGATCTTTTAGTGAAAATAACCATTGAAGTGGCTTATGATCTGTAACTATAGTGAATCTCCTACCAAAAAGATATGGGCGAAAATATTTGGCTGCCCAAACGATGGCTAGAAGTTCTTTTTCTATTACAGAATAGTTACATTCTGAATCATTTAAAGTTCTACTAGCGTAAGCTACCGGTAAGTCAGAACCTATTTTACCTTGACTCAAAACTGCGCCTAAAGCGTGAATGCTTGCATCTGTGGTGAGATTAAAAGGTTTCGTGAAATCAGGATATTGAAGTATTGGCTCGTTTATTAATAAATTTTTACAGGTTTCAAAACATATTCTATAATCCGAATCATTTATGTTAATAACCGCGTTTTTCTTTAATCTACTAGTTTACGGTTTGGTTAATTTTGAAAAATCTTTGATAAATTTTCGGTAATAGCCTAAAAGTCCGAGGAATCCTTTTAATTCCTTTGAATTTTTTGGTATGGGAAATTTCTTTATTGCTATTATTTTATCTGGGTTGGGTTTTACACCTTCTGGGGTGACAATGTGCCCCAAATATGCTACTTCTTTTCGTAAGAATTCGCATTTATCAATTTGTAATTTAAAATTGGAATCTCTTAATCTGTCAAATACTTCTTTCAGATTACTCAAGTGTTCTTGCAGACTTGTACTGAACACAATTATGTCATCGAGGTATACCAAACATTTTTCATTCTGTATACCTCTTAAAATATTATCCATGACTCTTTGGAAGGTAGCAGGAGCTCCCTTAAGACCCATGGGCATGCGCACATACTCGTAGTGCCCATTTTCTGTGTTGAAGGCTGTTTTAGGAATATCTTCCTCAGCCATCTCGATCTGGTGGAAGCCAGAGGCGAGATCTAAAGTTGTGAAATATTGACAACGTCCTAGCTTGTCTAGTAGCGTTGTAATATCTGGTAATGGGTATCGATCACCGATCGTAATAGCATTAAGTTTTCGATAATCGATAACGATTCGAAATTTAGGTTTTTGGGAAGCATCTAGCTTTTTTGGGACCACCCAAATATTGCTAGACCAAGGGGAACTAGAGGGCCTGATGATATTTTCATTTAACATTTTATTAATTTGATTTTGAACCTCAGTTCGGTAAATTTCCGGATATCTATAAGATTTTGAATAAATAGGAATTTCATTCGAAGTTTTTATATGATGTTTTATTTTGCTAGTGAAGGTTAGCTGATTTCCTTCAACATGAAAAATATCACTATACTCTTGTAATAAATTTAAAATTGCTTGACTCTCTTCGGAATTCATATGTTCCGTCCTAACTTTTGAAATATCGAATTTGACATTTTCTGTATAAATATTATTAAAATTAGGGTTGAGTGGTTGTTCGTATTCATCGAACTTCTCAACATTAATAGAAGGGCTAAGATCTACTCTAAAAGCAGATTCTGAAGCATTTAAAATTGTACATAAAGCTAAATTATTTTCAACATTTGCCAAACACTCTGGTATTTCTAGTTTTCCAATTCGAGTGTATGGTATAATTACATCACCATTTTTAACATTTTTAATATTTAATTTAATGACTTGTTCACAACGTGGAGGCACTACTATGCAATTCGTGGATCCACTTTTTATATTGAAGTAATTTATTTTAATTTGACTATAAGGAGTGATCAAAATATTATTATTTAAATCAATATTTGCCTTAATCTTTTTTAAGTTATCTAAGCCTAATAGACAATCAAAATGGTCATGAAATTTGAAAACACAATACTCTAGATTTATTGGTTCCCTATAATTAAATATTTTAGAAGTAGGAATAAAAGTGCAGTAATTTTGTTGACAGCTTCCAAGAGCTGAAGTTACATTGAACGGTTTTCGAACAAAAGATTTCTTAAAATATTTTTCTGCTACCACTGGTGTCACAAAAGATCTTGTGCTACCGGTATCAATTAATACTTTTAAATTTTGTTCTGGAAAAAAAATATAGGGTAGTATGCTTTCTGGGTTATTTAAGTTTAAAAGTTCTATTGTGTTTCGTTGGGTACCGAGGCTGGTATTCCTAAAAAATTATCGGAATCTTTGGGTGTGCCTTCAAAATCATCTAGATTATGAAGTTCTTCCGAGATAAAATTTCTTTGCTGATTTGAGGAATTATTTTGAAATCTATTTTGGAAATTTTGAGTGGGTCTAGATGTATCTCTAGTAGAAATGCTCATTGGAGTGGGATTTTGAAATCTTTGATTCTGGTTAGGTTTGAAAACATTCGAAACATTACCAGAAAAATTGGTTGAACTCCTATTAGGAGAATTGGAGGAAGTTGATGGATGATTTTGTGGATTAGAATTAAAATTTTTATTTGTATTTTGATAGTTCTGCATCGGCTTTGGCCTAGTAGGTGGCTGCGTATGTACCACATTATTTTGGAAGTTACTTTTATTTTTGTTTGAAAAATTCTGCGAATTTGTATTTGAAAAAAAAATTTTTGGATGGTTATTTTGACTCATATAATCCTGAAAATCGTTTGTTAGAATATTCAAAGCAATATTTAAATTTTCGGGAATTTTCGTGCGCATTAATGTACCTAAGGGTTCTTTCAAACCGCGTAGCAATACTCTGAGCGCCAAATTCTTAAAATAATTACCTAAAATATTATGTTCATGAACATTTGAATGCGTCATGAGATATGAAATTTGTAAGTTCAAAATTTGTTGAATTCTATTATAAAATTCGAAAGGTGTTTCATTACCTTGTTTCATTTCGGATAATTCAATATTTAAAGTGTAAATATCTCGCTTGTCTGCATATGTATTGATTAAAGCATCCTTGAGGTTCTCCCAAGTCTTAATATTACAAGAAGAAATATTTATAGCTGCTTCACCTTTTATTTTAGCTAAGATGCTGGACATCAAATATTCATTTTGAAAATCCCCTACATCTATAGTATTATAAAATTTGGTTACCAATTTTTCACAAATTTCTATGAACCTAGGAAGTAAAGCATTGTTGTCATTGAAGTCTGGAATCATGTCCAGGTATTCTTTTTTTAAAATAGGTAATTGTGGAGTGGCCATTTTATTTGTAAAATTTAAAGGTAAAAGTTATGGAGAATTTAAAATTATTTTTTCCTTAGTATTAAAATTTGAGATAGAACTGGAAATACTTGAATCAGAATTTGAGTCAGAATCGTCAGATGTATCAGTTAAGTTAAAATGTATATTTTCTCTATACGACATATAAAACACTTACAGTAATAGAAGAAAGATCCTTTCCATTGGCTCGAAGTTGACAGGAATACACAATCTGCTCTTGAGTTTTTTCTGTCTTCTTGCACCACCAAGATCTTCTAGTTGAGCTAGTCAATTCACCCAACTAAGAGTTCCAAAATTGAAATTTACACTTCACTTGGTTCAGATAGTCAATAAATCATAGAAATGAACCGACTGTTATCTACTTTAACGACCGTTTGACTATCCTACTGACTGCGCCACTTAACTATTAATTAACTGAGAAAGTGTTTTTAAAAACTAACTTTATTAATAACAACTTAACAATTTGGATTCCAGTTCTAAACTGATTTATACAATACAAAAATGAGTTAACTAATAAAAATACGACTAAGCATAAATGGAATGGAAGTGGTAACTACAAATAATAAAAGTTATTAATAAGCTAATTAAATTATGCAATCTAGGGTTAACAAGTACGGTAACATATATATATATATATATATATATATATATATATAATGAAATATTTCACGTTCTCACTAAATAATTGATACAAACATACTACTCTTATGAATATGTACATATTGATTCTGAAAATGGAGGAGAGTGAATAAGGGTGCTATAAGGAGAAGTGAAGTAGAAATAAAATAATTGTAATAAAATAATAATGTTTCATTGAAATATTCTCAAGATTTTAGTTCTGGAATTAAAAGTTTCTGGTACGCTTTGTTTTGAAGTTGTCTCACAGTTATTAGTTTCTCGTGAGTATTCTTTGGTTTGTTCACACCTGTATGCTCATTTAAATATTCAATTCTTCCACATAACGGTAGAAAGGTACAGTGGTCCAACTTGAAATTGAAATCCACGTGGTGTTAGAGTGCTGCATCGAGCGCAGCTTGGGCCGGGCAGGGTTTTCGGTTGTCAGGAGCGCAAGTCCTTAAAGTCCGAGACTGCGAGACGATAGACATATTTTTGTGCACATGTTACCACGAACCGGAGTTGTACTCTATACTCCTATCGCGCGCAACCCTCCAGGTGAGTGTACGTTCTACGTGTGTGTATATGTGTGTGTACTATCTCGTATTGTAGGTCAGTGACCGATTATACCAAACAAACCCTCACTCTCACATGCTAAATATCATTACAAACATGAAAATACCAAAAAAGTTCGATTCTAAAAAAAATATAAATTACCAACAATAAATAATCTACTTTTTTCATATTTTGAATAATTTATTATTGATAGTATTATTAAGTATATTCGATAAAATCATCTCATAATTATTCTCAGAATATTTTTTGTGGCAAATTGTTTTCATTTAATAAATTTTATAATACATAAAATTCACCAAGTAGTTGCATGCTAGAATAATATGCTTACAAAAAACATGCACCATAAACCAAGGGTAAAACTATGTTTGTGATTTTTTTTAAACATCTATAAATCTACAATGTGTTTTTGTGTTTAAAAAAACTTAAATTGGTTTGAGTATGAATTGAATTTCTTTTAATACATCATGTCACTAAAAATACTGATTTATTAGTTTTTTTTTCTGAAAACTGAATCAACTTTGTGCTGTAGTTATGTTTATTATTGTAGTACGTGAGTTTTAGTTTTTAAATATAAAAATAGTTCCCCAGTATATTGCCAAAATCTCTCACAGATAATAGATAAAGGAGCCTATTATCCAACAAATTTTTTTATTTTCATTACTCTCAAAATTATGTAGGTTAACTAGAGAGAAAAATTATTATTTTTTAATTGTGTTTGAATCTCCAAATAGCTCAAGCTCTCTCGCTCTTTCTGAAGAAAGTTGAATAATATTCAATCATCTTTCATTTGAAATTGCTTAGCAAATGATTCGGATTGCCAGAATCAACATAAAATTGACAGTGACAAGAAGTGACTAATCCTAATTAAGAGAGGTAAATCGCCTTAAATTATTTATCGTATCTACAGGCTAGAGAAAATTAATCTGTATCACAAACTCGCATACTAGAAACTGCTGGAAATTATGTTCAAATTTCTCACTCCACCTCTAGAGGGCGTGGTTCCGAATAATAACACAAAAACATTGTTTTGTCATAAGAAATTTATCGTTAGTACCACAAAATTTAATTTTCAATCATTAGATCAGTTTTCCTAGTACGTTTTCCCTTTCTTGTAAAATAACTGATGTGATAAATAAGGTGTGACTAGAAAAGCTAACTCACTAAAACTGTTCCGCTCAATGTATTTTGACAAACTTAGTAGCATTTGAAAGGCAATTCAATCCTAATGAAATACAATGTTTTTAACGGTCGCTAGTTGCCGGTGATGGAGCGATTGCTTTATTTTCAACCTTTTTTTGGCAATCTTTATAAAATTTTCCAATCATTTACTTGGAATAGGGTGAATTTTGAAAAAATTGTAAAAACCGCATCTCAATATATATTTCTTAAGGGAAGATACGAGATAAATAATAGTAGGTTAGATTAGGATAGGTTATACTAGGAGATCGAGTTATTTACTCAAGTTAATTGAAAATCTGTAGTAAATAGGCGTCAATATGTCATAAATTGTTGACAACATAAATATAGACTGTAGTCGTGTAGACTGTGGACATAGTCTGGTGAGCCTGTCTTGTAGAGTTTTGGGAATCAGTCCCGTACATTATGTGATTACCGGCACCACTTCCATTTTCTCTACTTGCCACATCTGTCCTACCTCAATAGCAAGATCGATGTATTTTGTATTTTTCTAGTTGTATTCTTCCAAAATATTGTTATTATTGGGCACAGCAACATCCACTTGAAGAACCAAGTTAGCGAAGTTTATGATGTTAAGCCTGCAATTTGAATGTTTTGAAAATATGGAGTATATTTATATATAGAGGGTGTTCCTTAAGTGATTGTACATAGAACTTCATAGTACTTCAAAATATTGTGATTTGAACCAACTAGTCTCAATAAAATGTTGATATTAAAAGAGATACAGGATGTTGAACATGAAATTTTAATTTTCGTTTTTTACAATAACTTTTACGCTTTTTGACGTATATGCACAAAAATTTGATGTTGGAGTTTGGATATAAGAAATCATGTATTGTGTAGAGGGTGCCACATAGGCCACGTATGCGGAATAAATGTACGCAAAACTTTTTTGCTTTTCACATTTTTCGAACGTAATTTCATCAAATAATAATCATGTAATTAATCACTAACATGTGATTATCTCTAAGACCGTTAGATTTGGAGATACTAACAGATATACCTTTTTTTTGTTGGGATAATTTTTTACCAAAATGGCGCTAATGTGAAAGGCAAAAAAGTTTTGCGTACATACCGCATACGTCGCCTATGTGGCGCTCTCTACAAAATACATCGTAATAGGTACAAAATTATGATATCTTATATCCAGAAGCCCCCATCCTCAAATTTTTTGTGCATATATATCAAAAAGAGTTAAAATTATTGGAAAAAACGAAAATTAAAAATTAATCTTCAACACTATGTATCTCCCTTTATATCAACATTTTATCAAGGCTAGTTGGTATAAATCGCAATATTTTGAAATGAAGATTGTTCTGTTTTTCTATATACAATTACTTAAGGACCACCCCGTAGAGGTATATATTTGTACTCTAATATGATTTCAAAGAAGTGTCAATCTGAATCGATATTGTATTGTATCCTATTTAAATGTGTCCTATTGTAGCTTTTTGAACTATAATCATCTGCTATTCAAGTTAGTATCAAAGAATTGGCTCAGGGTTATAAGTTTTCTCGACCTGGGATATAATCACAAGTTGGGGTAAGAAACCTGGCTTGTGAATTAGGAATTTCTAGGTATTGTGTATCGTGTATCTTTGCATCAAGGATTAAAAGTCGCAAGTCTCGATAAAAGTCTGGATCATTGTATTCGGTTTGAGGACATGCCGAATGAAAATCCAAATTTTTTTCAAATATAATAGAATTCGATAAAACCACATTTTCCTGTGATGGATCTGTAAATATTCTGTAACTATTGATCTGTTTACAATCCACCCTAGATGCAGCAAGATTTTAACCAGGGTCGCTAGTCAGTTAACGTACAAAGTGGGATATTGGATTGTAAAAATATAGCCCGTTATGTTTTTGATGAACAATTAAATGAAGAGCGTTTCTTATGATTTTCCTCAAGCAGTACGGGTCAGTATGGGGTCGAATTGAAGATTTAGTATCAATACAAGACCTGCAAAGAGATCATTCAACGAATACAAAACGCAATTGCCAGTATTTAAAGTGTTGAAATGAATGCTGTGGTCTTGTCTACCACGCAGAGATTAAATATCTGCATCGGAAAAGATAGAAAGCGTTTTGAGCAGTATCTCGAAGTTACTTCAATAGGTCAATGTAGTTTATTATTGTTGTTTTTGTTACATATTTAACTGTTGGTTATTTTTACAATGATATTTAGTTTGTCAAAATACTCTTTTCATTAATACCACATATTTATCACTCAACGTTAATACCTACCTATTTTTTCGAAAAGATATTGAAATACGGTTTCCACCATCCTCCTTCAAGTAGATGGAAAATATAGCATCGAATTTGAAGACTTTCAAAAAAAGTTGAAAGCAAAACAATTGCTTAATCATCGCCAACTAGGATTGTTAAATAATATTTAATAATAATTCAAAAGCATTGAATTTCCTTTTAAGTGATACTGTTTGTCAAAATCCATAAGGCGGAACAATAGTTCATTGATTCAGTAAGTGCACCACTTCTTTCGGTTCTGAGATTCAGCGGGTCACCTTTCTTCATCAGAAACCCGATCCATAACCCGAAATTCATTTTTTTGGAAAACGAAAAGGTTGTTTCGATGTACAAGGTGTTTGAAATGAATAGCTTGAATAAGGAAGAATGGAAAAAATTGTCTATTTTTCTTTCAAAATGTTGATTTTTGGATATGGTAAGCATTATCAAGTAGTGGAAAGTGGATGTGCTAACAATACTTATTTTTTGGAAATATTTATCTACTTTGATATTTTTATAAATTGGTCAAGGTATGTTTCCAAATCTGTTATATATCAACAAATTAAAATAAATGTTTCATAAAGTATTTACAAGTAGTCGTTTCAAATTTCAGCCGAGGCAAAAACAAATATTTTCAATAGTTCAACAGTGGTACAAATAGTGGTAAATGCTTGAAAAAGGCATCAAATCAACTAATTATATGCACCGTTAAATTTTATGCAAAGCATATTCTCTTTGTAATCCAATTTGCTTAGTATATTAGTTATGCATGATGTTTGTCTTTTTTTGATATTCCTATAGGAAACTTTAAATTACATTCTTTCTAATATTCTATGGTCAAACTGAAGGTTTGTTTTAGTGTAGTTTTAAGTCTAATATTGTAATAATCATTGTAGGACACCCATGGTTCGTTGAAAAAACAAAAAAAACCAATGTTTCTGGGAGAACTAGAAATTAAAAAGCATACGGAATATATGGACTTGAACAAATCTAGGGTATTATTCACTTTTTTACTAACGTTGTTTTCAGTGGTTCAAATATTCATTCAAAACCTGTTTTTTAGTTATAAATTAACTGGATTAGTGGTGAAATTTTTACATTTTAATAAACATCTTACTGGTGTTATCAATATCTATAAATGTATGTTAATATATTGAGGTGAAACCTGGAAGATCTATTCTCCACTGTTTGTCAAAATCCATAAGGCGGAACAATAGTTCATTGATTCAGTAAGTGCACCACTTCTTTCGGTTCTGAGATTCAGCGGGTCACCTTTCTTCATCAGAAACCCGATCCATAACCCGAAATTCATTTTTTTGGAAAACGAAAAGGTTGTTTCGATGTACAAGGTGTTTGAAATGAATGGCTTGAATAAGGAAGAATGGAAAAAATTGTCTATTTTTCTTTCAAAATGTTGATTTTTGGATATGGTAAGCATTATCAAGTAGTGAAAAGTGGATGTGCTAACAATACTTATTTTTTGGAAATATTTATCTACTTTGATATTTTTATAAATTGGTCAAGGTATGTTTCCAAATCTGTTATATATCAACAAATTAAAATAAATGTTTCATAAAGTATTTACAAGTAGTCGTTTCAAATTTCAGCCGAGGCAAAAACAAATATTTTCAATAGTTCAACAGTGGTACAAATAGTGGTAAATGCTTGAAAAAGGCATCAAATCAACTAATTATATGCACCGTTAAATTTTATGCAAAGCATATTCTCTTTGTAATCCAATTTGCTTAGTACATTAGTTATGCATGATGTTTGTCTTTTTTTGATATTCCTATAGGAAACTTTAAATTACATTCTTTCTAATATTCTATGGTCAATCTGAAGGTTTGTTTTAGTGTAGTTTTATGTCTAATATTGTAATAATCATTGTAGAACACCCATGGTTCGTTGAAAAAACAAAAAAAAACCAATGTTTCTGGGAGAACTAGAAATTAAAAAGCATACGGAATATATGGACTTGAACAAATCTAGGGTATTATTCACTTTTTTACTAACGTTGTTTTCAGTGGTTCAAATATTCATTTAAAACCTGTTTTTTAGTTATAAATTAACTGGATTAGTGGTGAAATTTTTACATTTTAATAAACATCTTACTGGTGTTATCAATATCTATAAATGTATGTTAATATATTGAGGTGAAACCTGGAAGATCTATTCTCCCCTCTTACTTTTACTTAGTTCCTAAAGAAAGTATCGAAGATTAGTAGCTCCTCTATTCCTATTTCCCGGAGGAATTTTAGGATATCTGGCCGCTTTAACGTAGGTAGGTAATGTCTTATTTAAAATAATCTCCTAGTTGTTATGCCATTGGATTCCGAATTGCTGTGAAATTATGGGGATGCAGGTGTCTTCTTCCATGCAACAGAACCTACATCCTTATTCCTTTATGATTTGAGCTTTTTCAGGTGCCCATTTGTCCCGTTAGGATACCTGTCACAATTCTTAGTGCATGCATTCATTTGATCTCAGCGTGTAATAGTCACCCAGCAGAATCTTTAAATAATCTCAGCACTACCAGATTTCTTATTGGTCAAATTTTCCCTTTTGTCGGTTTTTCCCATCTCTTCCAATATTGCATTGAAGCTGATACCGCAAAAGGGTTTTAGCCCCCTCTTTGCTAGTTCATCTGATATTTCATTTCGTTTTATTCCAGTGTGTCCTGGAATCCACAGTAAGTTTAGCCTAGTGCATTAAGTTTTCCTAGGCAATACCACACCATTTTGGAACTGATTACATGAGAGTATGGTGATTTAATGGCTGCTTGATGATCCGACAGTATGATAATCCTTTGACTCCCATGTCATTTGTTAATATTAAACTAGTCTTTCTTATGGCGTGGATTTCTGATTGAAATATCCTTCGTGCTTTTCCTAAGCTTTAAGAGTTCTTGGCAATCTGGGAATGCTATTTGGATCCCATCTTTTCATGTTGTTCAATTCCGTAACACATTTCTTTGAAAAGTTATACTTTTCCATCATACCATCTTATGGCATATCTCCGATTTCTGTGAAGCTCAGAATTTTCAGGTTACTTCCCCAATTTCTCCCTACCAGATTTCACAGGAATTTACTGTCTAGAGTTAAAACCCGACACTTAACTACTAGTTCTATTTAACCTCGCTTCTATTAAGTTTAATGGCTCAAGTTTTTCTTTTCTTTGTGAAGGCTATTAAGATGGTTTTGGTTGGGTGGATGTTAATTTCCACACCAGCTATTATAAACGTCAAGAAATGTTAAAATTAATTCATAATATTCAAATAATCAACCATTGCCAAGAAAATGAATCGAATGAGTATAAAATATTAAATTTTGATTTTGACGATCATTAAAAATTTATATTGTTCTCCAAATGCTGTTCTTGAAAATCTCTCACAAACTTATTCGAAATATCACTTCTCTGTAGCTAGGTATAAAACCGATCTTTATAAATTTTCCATATCAAATCAATAATTCCAAATGATATTAAATGTGCATCGAAAAGTTCCAAATTAATTGGAATTTCCAAATTAGAAACTTTGTCTGGGTTATTAAATTTCACTACCTTTTCTTTCTGTCAAAAATCTCAATCTCTCTCATCATAATATCTAATCAATACTAGCACTACCAACATTCAATTTCTATCTTCATCCCTGATAACTAATTTTACTTTTTTCAAATGAATAATCCATCTTCCAAACTGACATCAAATATAATTTATTACAAATATTGTATTCTTTTCTACGAATACAATTTCATAAATCTCTATTCATACTATATCTATACAATATATAGGGTGTTTTCAAATCACACTTACAACGTTTGCATGTAGATATCTAAAGTAAAATTGGACAAAATCATAAGGTTTGAGGGGTCCAGCCTATTCATTTTTCGAGAAATGGGGTGTTAAAGTTATGGAAATATAAATGATAAATGTTTTAATTTGATAACTTTAAAATGGATGGATTAATTGATTGAACATTCGGCACGTTGTTCTTAAATGTGAAGGGGTATATTTTGATGGAACAATATTTTCCCATTCTCAATCCAGTGCTGTATCTTTGGAAAAATGTGTCAACTTTTATTCAATTTTGTATTCCTCAATGGTTTTCACGTGAAAAACGCATAACCTCTACATATCAAAAATTTTCACATAACTGCTGCGTTTTTTGTTTCTGTTTTCGAAGCGTCAGTAAAAATGGAATAAGTATTTGGAAATTATTTGTTTGAAAGATTGCTGAATAATGGATGAGAAGTTGAGTGAAACTTTTTTGGTATTCTATTAGGGTCGTGTTTATATAAGAAAATTTAATTAACCACTTGTTCAATGCTTCCATGAAAAGGTTATTTCTTGGTCAACTTTTGTTTATAGGTAGGACTCTAATTTTTTATGAAGACGGTTGTGTATGATGGATTATGAGGATTTGCAGACATTCGAACGGCATAATTTAAGTTAACGACGTGGGTAGAATGCTAGGGCTATAGAAGTACTACTGGACTACGTCTAAAGGTCCCTAATAATGAACGTAATGCTGTAGATTGAATTTTATTTAGTTTTTATTTACAATTTATTTTAAGCAGATAACACCATTTTCTTCGATTTGTATAAATTAAGTATTGTTACAATATCCGCACCCCAAGTGATTTGTGATAAAACTTTGATTAGATTTATTCTTGGTGGACATGAATTCTGTATTGATATGTGATGTGGAGTTAAATTTTTGATAAAAAATGAGATCCAAGAAATTTTTTGCAACTGCATTGGATATAGCAATATTTTACAGTGCCTGTTATCTGTATTGAGTAGTTTTAAGTTCGGATTGGTCAATATATTTAGTATGTAAAACCGCCATTAGGTACCATTTTTATCAGTTCTTATAGTACCCCAAGCCAGGGGAAGGAATCTGTTTTATTCTACTAGTTCATTCGTTGGGATGAGGTAGGTAGGTGCTGAAACTTACTGCAACTGCCTCTAAGTTAGTATTTAGTTTAACTTTTTGGATTGAATATCGTTTCTGACAAATATTACTTCCTGTGATCGTACATTCAAAATGAATGTGAATGCGCCAATAGGTGCGCAGTGCAACATAAAATTGCCCGTATCTCTTAAACCGTTGATGTTATCGAGATGTCACAAGAGGACTTGGATATCTCTAAAAATGTTCACAAAAGCTAATTGCTGTATTTATAAGTGAAAAAAGTTTTACTTACCACTGAGCTCACAAGTATGTTGTAGACTTGTATATCACGCCAAAAAGTGTGCAATTATGATGTTTATCAAAATCGAACTTGTGTCAACATTCACAAAAACTCATATATTACGAAATTGCAAGAAACGAAAGGGTACAAACATATCTATATCAGCCGATTTGACAAAAAAACAACAACAAACAAATAAGACATTGAGAAATTACCTAAAGAAAATACGTGAAAGTGGTGAAGAAGGTAGATGATAAGAGGAGAAAAGCTCTATAGAAACAATATAGGATACACAGTAGAAGATACTAGGGTAGATATAAAAATACTTCACAACAATATACGGAGTATGAATAAAAACTTAGATCAAATGAATAACTATTTGGTGAAAAAATTACGTAGTGTAACATACCGGCTGAAATACATTACACCCTATCTGGATATAGCTCAAATGCGAATACTCTACTACACTTTGTTTGAAACCCATCTCTTCTATGGAATTGTTGCCTGGGGAGCAGCGAATACCTCTCATATAAAAAATCTAGAGCAAATACAAAAATTAACTTTAAAAATTATCACAAATAAAAAACGAACTTACCCTACTGATGCGCTATATAAAGAAACCTTGATTCTAGATATAAGACAACTTTATTTTCTGAAAACTGTTGTAAGGCAACATGAAAATAAACATGAACTTAAAAATATTGAACACCATTATGAAACTCGTCATATTCTACATATGTGCCAAAATCACAAAAAAACACTTTACAAAAGTGTTATACCTATTTGGCTCCTCGGTTGTACAATCTCATTCCAGCGGATACCAAAGCTATTATTAGTAATCATTTATTCAAAAATAAGCTTAAAGTTTGAATCTTAGGTTTGCCAAGATTACAGATACACCAATATGTCGATATGAAAAATACATATTACTACAGTGTATAAATATTAGTTGAAGATGTACTTTTATTTTATTTGGAATTTTGTAACTTGTAGTTCAGTTTGTCCATTGTTGGTATTGTTGATATTGATGTTTGAGGCAAATATCTATTACAAATTGTATCATTTTTAAAGTGGGGTGTTGTTTTTTGTTTTTTGTGTTGTTTATAAATGATTCTTAATGTGATATCTACATAAATTTTTAGTGTCTTTCTTCCCACACTGAAAACAACTGTATTTTCTAAATTTTATATACTATAATCCTATTGCTAATTGTTTCTAAAATGCTGTGTTCTTTTTTCTGTTTTATGTGTAAGTTATTTTTAATACGATATCTACATATGTCTCCTGGTACTCTGTTTCTTGATTTTATTTATTTTATTTATTATAATCATATGTAGTATACTAATATGGTACAACCCACTCACAGGTTCATCCTTCTGTGGGGATTCTATATTTATTTATCGTAAATTAAACTTGTTGTATATTTAAAATTGAATGGTAAATAAATATTATATATATACAGGGTGAATCACGACTAACGGGACGGAGGTTTATGGCGAAACGGTAAAAAATTTAAAATGTTTGTCACCTTGGTAGTTTGTACATCCATATAGGCTACATTTTAAAATTATTTTGAAATATACAGGATGTTCCAATAAAGTGTGGCGTATCAAAGTTATATTTCATATGGAATACCATCATTATATAGTATTTCTATCACCTCCCAAAGTTTTTGGTACGAACTCCTAGAAAACCCTGTATACATTATACCTCGCGCTCATTGGTGGAGTATACTTTGATATACCACTCCGCTGCCGGCTGTACGGGCCCTATACGACGGTGTTCCTTGGTATGACTACCCATCCAAGTACTAACCACGTTCGATACTGCTTCACTGTACTTATTGCATCAAATGCGTTCCATTACAGTGCTAGGTCATCTCCCTTCTAAATAACTTAATAAAGGTGATAGTTCATTTATAAGTAGTTTTATTGTTTTAAATGGCAAAAAAACATTTAAATTCCATTGAAGAATTAATCTATCTATCATTTTTTCTTGAATATATTACTTCTTCAGTTGTATTCAGCTATTTATTTATTGCTGCGAGATTGAATCAGTATATTCAGAAGGTATTACTGATGAATAATTTTTTCTCAAGTCTACTCATGCTGCTTTTTAAATATTTATTTTAAATGTTATCGTGAATAGAATTCAAAATATCAAGTAGCTCCTTGGAGTAATTTTTTGCAATGAGCTCGGGATTGTGTAACGCGTTTACCTGTACACGTAGTCTTCTGCCACTCGAACACGTCACTATGGACACCCTTAGCTGAAAATCTTATAACGGAATGCTCGGGCGCCAGATTTTTAACGTGGTTTGCTACACGGCCCCTTGACCCTTATCGTCAAGAGTTCCAGATAGCCTCAGATGGAGGTTACGGATAATTCCAGGGGTCTTGTTAAACTTATTTAGATTAGCTACTCTCAAATTTATAATAAAATATCGGTTTATTTTCAAATAACGATTAAATAACGGAATAAATAGAAATTTTTCCTTTGTTATAATTTCACTCTGTGGTCTATTGTAGTTATAAATTTACAGGTACTGACAAACTAAATGGAAGAACAACTGGGCGGCAGTAAAAGTCTGAACCGGTCAGATTATATAATACGGTGTAAATCTGCCAGGCAATCGAACAAGCGTAACTTAGCCACAAGACAAGTTCAATTCACCCTTCGGATTTGAAAGGAAAGTCAAGGGAATAAGAGAAAACAAATTTACCGGTCTAAAAAAAACGTTTGTAATCTGCCGGGTAAGCGAACAAGCGTAACAGAGCTACAAGACAGGTTCGAATATCCCTTTGGATTTGACAGGAAAATCACGGAAATATAAAGAAAACAAGTTTACCGGTTTAAAAAAAACGTTGGTTATCTGCCGGGTAAACGAACAAGCGTAACAGAGCCACAAGACAGGTTCGAATATCCCTTTGGATTTGAGTTCAAAACGGTACACCACTATTCCAGCACTAAGAAAATAAATTAATTCTGTAAGGTTAAATACTTCTATCTATCGACACACAGAGTAAGAATAACTCGGGAAAAAAATTAAATATTAGAGTCCTTGATAGTATCAAATGTATATAAATTAAACACATAAAATCGTACCCTCAATAGAGAGCCGGCGAATATTTAATAAATACCAGTTACTTGCTTAGCAATAAAATAAAAAACAATTTTTCTAGAACAAATTAACTTTTATTCAAAAAAAAACTAAAACGAGTCTTTATTCAACAGCGGTTAAATCAAATTTCGGAAAAATAAAGAAAATTAAATTTCTTCACCAGTAAAATCTAATTCCTATAATGGCAGCAAATTTCTTTAAGCAAATTACAATATTTTAATATAGCCGGTTTTATTCAAAAGAATCACCAAAGTAAAAGTTTTCACAAAAATACAAAATATCAACCGGTACGAAAAAAATCAAATTATTTCAAAAGTACGGAGTACAGAGGTACGGAAATTGTTGAATATAGGTACTGTGATTATTAAATAGTATATTACGTAACTTGTGCGGAAAGTGACATTTTTCACACGAGTGGGAAGTATTGTCTCACGAGCGCAGCCGAGTGAGACAATCCCACGAGTGTGAAAAATCACTTTCGCACAAGTTATGTACACTATTTTTCCTACGACCACGCGATATACTTTTACCGAATTAGGCATGTATAATCTTGCGTTTTTATGTAGATGTGAGAGGTTTTACATATGTGTATTTGTAAATACTTTATATGGTTTTGATTACTTACCTTTGAAAGTGGCCCAGAAAATTGTGATTTTTATGCAATGGAAAAAAGTACCTTTATAAAAAAGTTAGAATTAATATTGATACACAAAATATAAAATATTACGAACATTTATTTCAACAACTTACAACAAACAGAACATCGGAAATAGTTTTACATAAATATTGCGGTTCAAAATTAGTTATTTATTTGCTGTGAAAATTAAAAGTAAAATTATTATTAGCACCACACTTAACTTGTTGCCTACCTGTAGGAGATTGAAAGTATTAACTAGCTATTTTAAGGATTCATTGTTCAAATAATTGAAAACGGATATTTATTGTTTCAATAACATGAAAGTCCAATAAATGTCGATATAAACACTTTTTATTTTGTGTGTGTATATTTCCTCAGCGCTTATTAGTATCTTGGACAAGAACCATTAGCTACAACAGTGGGATGGCCGAGCGGTCCAGGCATCCGTAGACTCGATTTTTGACAAACAGTAGGGTGGTTCGAGTCCGGGCTCGGTATTTTTTTTTAATTTTTTTTTAATGAAATAAATAAATTATATTATATTATTATATGGACAAATCAACTTAGGAAATAAGCATTTTACATATACATATTAATTTGCGGAGTAAAAAGACTAGCATTTCAACATTCAATTTGACAGCTTTTTTATCCGCACACGTACGGATAAGATTTTTTTCCGTACGCGTATGAATAAAGGTCACTTTCCATAGAACTAGTCAGTGCGATATATGTCATTTTCCTATGTGGTCGTAGGAAAAATATTTTACCTTCCTGAAGCGGTTTCGGTATGCACAAACTTGACTAAAAGAATTGTCTTTCCAAAAATATGGATTCCGGGAACCGGATCGGTAATAAACTCAATACACAAAAAAAACGTTTAACGGTGAGGAACTAACTAAGAACCAGAGGAACGAACCGAGAAATCGAGAGCCTCGAATCCAACTCTTCTCTGCTTTTATATTCTCATTAGCAAAATTTTTATTTAAAAACCACAAAAAAGTTTGTCATATACTAGACGTCTTTCGGAATTAATTCAATTAAATTAAATGATATATATATACCCAATGTCCTTTTTAACTGAAAAATTTTAACTTCGGAAATGACTAAATTTTATTATTCAATATAAATTTGCATACCTCCGGACTAATACAAAAAATACTAAAACTAATATAACGGTAATAATAATAAAAGAAATTACCTACAATAAATCGGTCACAAAAGGGAATCGGAAATTAAGTAACGAGTTATTTAAAATCAAGTGGCAAAATAAAAATATGAAACGGAGAAAAAAAAAACTTAATTCAGTGTCAAAAAAATAACTCGTTACAATTGAAAGGATTCATTGTATTTTCTATAAAATCACAAATTTCGCTAATGTTTAAAAAAAAGGAGGAGAACGGATTCCAATCATTTTTTAAATATTATCGATGTGTGTTATTATAATATCATTGTTTATCTAGTGCTGTTAATAAAAGGTAGGTGCAAATTCGGTTATTTAAGCTCGGGATGCAAAAAGTACGTTTTTTGCTTGGACTATAGTTCCTACTCATATTATATAGTCGTTTATTTTGACTTCGTCTATTGATGAAAGACAAATTCCTTGCAACCTAGTGGGGTATTTGTTATAATTTTATATATTGGAAAAAGTTGGATGAATGGGTTCAGCTCCTAATGGTAGTGATGAGTAAGTCATTATTCATTAAGTACATAGATGCTTTGCCGAGTCGAGCTGTCGACTAATTATCGAAAAGAACGTAGATTCCAAATAATCGGACATATACCACAGTTCTTTGATATCTGAAAATAGTAAATAATTTTTTAACAGCTGGATCTGGTACTCACAAGTGATTTTCTGAGTTAAGAATATACTAGATTAGATTAGAATTGGAGTGGATCTTTGTCCTAGCCCAATGCTACCTGCAGATTTATTGTGGTCCTCTCTATATTAAGAGCTCGATATCTAGCTTTATTCTTTTCATTAGATTTAATAGCCTGGTTACCGCATCCCTTGCGTAGATCTTTTCCCTTGCTATGTATGTGTTCGTCTTCTTCCTGGCAAAACTTGCATAGGCTGTTATCTGCTAGGCCAATTGTGTGGATATTTTTCCCCAGCTTACAATGTCTGATCAACATTCCCAGCATCATCCTCGTTGTTAGCAATTCCACAGGGAGGCTCTTGCCTTATCATTACCAATGCTGCTCTCTGCTTGGCTTATTCATCGGCATTTTCATTACCTTTTATTTCTTGGTGACCTGGTACACTCCGCGTCATATAAAACTGGTACAACTATTATAATCAAAAATAGTGTTTTTGTAGTTGTGTAAATTGATCTTTTGAAAATTGTCAATGCTTAACTAGCTGTTATGGTATAATTTCTAGGGCAGTGATGCCAGCTTAACAAAAAGGTTAGTATATGTAATGATGAACTTGAATTTTGTAAAGCAACAAATTGGAAAAAATAAAAATCTATTATATCATTTATACACAAACTTTAACTAGCTTAAATTTAGAAATAGTGTGATATTGTAATAAATACAAAAGTATTACATTGTTACAGGTTCGAATATTTTTCTAAATAAAATCTGGTGGGTTAATTAGATGACTGATTTAAAAAAAAGTGAGACAAGGATCAAACTGTTGTAGGAAAAATTGGAAATGGAATACCAGTTTTAACTAGAATAGAGCTAGACAAAGCTTTATCTGATTGTTTATAAGAAAATCCCTTTAAGACAGCAAGACATGCAAAAGATGCAGAAAACTAATGCTTCAGTAACAACATAATTGAGAAAAATTAGAAAACCTGATTCAAAGAATTGTGCATTTGTAGCCATCAAATTTCAAAAATAACTACAAATTTTCAATAGAAAAGTTTACAGTTTCAGATTTGGACACGAGATCCACGTAATTCAGAATTAAAACATTTCAAATAAATGAACTAACAAATAGATCATAGACCATGGTAGCATGGAAGCCATGAAACTTTACATTCAATAATTAATAACGTGTCATACCCCCATTATTATGGATAAGTTCTTGTAATCTTGTAGGCATTGAGTCAGTTAAATTTAATGTTAAATGTTCATCTTCTCTCAAGCTTTTCCAGGTTTCTTGTATTAGTGTCCATAAGTGTTCTTTGTTTCGTGGAATTGTATTTAAATTTTTTTATTTCTTTACTATAAGCCCCCATACATTTTCTATTGGATTAGGGTCTGGACTTTTAGCGACCCATGGTAGCGTTTCAATGTTATTTTCAGCAATATAATTGCGTACGCTGCGAGAAGTGTGCACTGAGCAATTATCAGGCTGAAAAATAAAATTATCATTGGGGAAGATTTCCCTAACTGATGGTAACATCACTCCATCTAAAATATCCAAATAGCTCCTCGCATTTAATCTTCCTTCGATTCTCCAGCACATTCCTAAACCTCCTCTATACATCCAAGCCCAAACATTTACAGAAAATCGTCCAGACTTATCATTAGAAGAAATATATTTTTCATTAAACCTACTTCGAGGCGGTCTATAAACTCCAATATGGCCGTCATTATGTGATTGGAATACTTTTTCGTCGGAAAAAATTACTCTGTCCCAAAAATTTAATGTATTGTTTAAAACATAATTCAAGGCAAATATTATTCTACCTTGTTTATGTTCTTCATTTAGTTTGTATTTCCGGGCGGCTGCACAATTCTTTAAATTAGTTTTTATAATTCTTCTTAATGCGGTTTTCATTGAAGCATTTTAGTTTACTGCAACTTTTGCATGTCTTGCCGTATATGAAATAGATTTTCCCTTAAATAATCAGTTAAAGCTTCGTCTTGCTCCGCTGTAGTTATAAATGGTCTTCTAGTTCCTCTTTTTCTGCCAACAGTTTGATCGTTATCCCACCTTTTTCTAATGTTTTGAATCTGCTTCTATTAAACTCTTGGGCGTCTAAAGTACCAACTATCCTCTATTTTGGAAATGATTCGCATTTTATCCAATTCACTCAAATGTGCTGGCATCTTGGATGATGCGTTTTGTCAAATTTGACACATGTGACTGTTTGTCATTTTGATTAGTTGAGTTTGGTTTACATAGAGAAAGAAAAGTGTACCAGTTTTATATGACGCGAAGTGTACCTAGGATAGGTACTCTATTATTACTACCTTAGAGCCAATTTCACAATCGGCGGTAAACTATTAGGATTAAGTGACCTTAATCGAGACACTAACTATTAGAACTTGTTGCACAATCATCATCACAATCATAACTAATAGTCAGATAACTTATGAAATTGTAATAACCTTTGTTGCGTTGGTATGAAAATCAACGATAGTATGGTGTTCTATGCCAAATAAAAGGAAAAAGGAGACCTTTGTAGGTTATGTTTTACAGTTTTCATGCTAAAACTACCCCACGCTATGACTGTAGAATTGGAAATAGCATCTTCAATATCTTCCAACGGGCGACGACCCAGCACTGTAGTGGAACGCATCTCGATGCGATAATTACAGTCAAGCTATGTCGGCTTTGGTTAGTACTTGGATGGGTGACCGTCAGGGAAAACCATAGTATAGGGCCCGTACAGCCGGAAGCGTAGTAGCATATTACAGCTCGCAGGCATTATACCAATGAGCACGAGGTATAATGTAGATATGCCGTCTTTCGGAGGAGACGTAAAACCGAGGTCCCGAGTCCATGGATGTTGGGCTCGTTAAAGAACGCTACGGACTACCACTGGTTAGAACATCAGTGGGTTCGCCAAAATTTCCGGTTAGGGGTAGAGTGCTCCCGGCGTCGGTGATTAGCCTAGTCGCAGAAATAGGCCGACGTTAAAAAATATCTTCCAACAAACTTTCTACTGTCCACTTGGACAAATGAAATGTGAATAAGAAAATCGTCGAATTCTTCGAAATAATCACCTTTTGTACGAATAATTTTTGGCTTTCTGATTTCATCGTCACTGCTAGAGGCATTAACTTTGTAATTTTTCCTATTTCTAATTGTTTGTAATTGAAAATAACAATATACAGTTTTAAAATTTGACAGTTGGTGCAGTTAAAAACCATAAACTAGGTTAGATTTCCTTGGTTAGCACAGCTACCCGTAGTTAGGGTTGCAGTTAAATTTTTTAAAGGTTGACCTATATTTACACCCTTGACTACCTATTATGAAACGCAAATTTTGTCGGAACCGTTGGTTACTTCTTAACCATGAGGTAACCTATTATTGTGAAACTGGCTGTTAGTCTGTTGAGGGCGACACTTCTACACCAGATTTGATGTTATCCTATATGAGCGTATCGCCGTAAGTACTGCTTGGCCATCGGAGTAGATGACGATTCTTTGGTTATCCATCTCCTGTCTCATCAACTCTTTTGCGCAGCACTGCACCGCCATTATCTCTGCCTGAAAGACAATAGCATGTTTCCCTATGCATAAAGAGATCATGACCTTTTCTTGTACCCCATACACCACTTCAAAATTTGAGATATATGATAAACAAAATATTCTGTTTGGTATGAATGGGTATTCCAATCCATATAACCTGGACAATAATGAGCCTTGATAACCACTTAGTCAGAGCCAGCTCCGTCCAAAATTTACCACTTCTCACTACAATACCCGATAATCTCAAACTCGTATCAATCAGAAGCTCATATTGGTACTGGAAAAACTATTCAACATTTACAATATGTACATAATCTTCCAAAAATTGAATAAGCATATTCATCATTGCGTACTATGGCTCACTTCAAAATATGAAAAAACCCACTCGAAGTTCCCTTTTCTGGACTACTTATTTCCAAAAATCCTTTCAAAAATCTTTGTATCGACTCATTTCATATAGACAATACAATATTCGATACTTCTAAGCCTTTGAAATTCTTTTCTCTCACAATACTCAATACACTATGTTATAATTTCTTCCATCGCCACTAACCTTCAAAAATAAGATAATTCCAGTGCAAAACCTTCAGATCAGGTCACGTTTTAAAATAAAAACCCATTATAAGACCCCTCAATGACACTCGAATAAAAAAATCAAATTTCACTTCCATTGATTGCTTGATTAGTTCGGCACAAACAGTGAGAGGCTTCGACACCTTGATACCTAAGTCTTTTTGTGATTTTGGATGTATCGTTTAGTGAAGTGAAGATACCTTATTAGTTTCAATAGTTTTCTCACTAGGTTCTTCTTGGAGAAATCCTCTGTTGTGTGCTATAGGAGTCCATATCTCCTATAAGACATTGATTCACATTCGAAAATAGTGTGTGAGAGACTGATCTCTTCTCCTCCATGTACAACCGACAGATATGTGTGTGTGAGGTTGTGATATTGACTGCGGATCCAACCGACAGATAGGTTCATCCTTATATATGCTAATTTTATGCATGTGTTTCCCTATAAGGTGAATAATTTATAGCTGAGTACACATGACTCGAAAGTCAAGAAAACATATTCGTATACTGTGTAAATATTAATTTATTAAAATAGCAGAGCGCTTTCGGCTATTAAGCCATCTTCAGTGCTTACCTGCAAGTAAGTAAAAAAGTTGGAAAATATAAAAAATAAGTAGATAAAGAATTACTTACTCGTCAGGTAATTTATACAAGAAACTTAGACAACACATTGACGTCATGAATTAAAATTACATTAAAATTAAAATGATCCCCTGTTTAGGGTTTGTCGAATCTAGATATTAAACATTATTAAAAATTTTATTTGTTAAAATTATTTAAAACTGAAATCCGAACACGTGTTCATCTAACGGATGTTGAAGTGACACTTCAGATCCTAGCTTTCCTAGGGTGTCTGCAGTTCCATTTCTTACAATACCCTTGTGTCTCACAAAAAAACGTGTTGAGATTCTTTCATGTGGAAATCTCTCCATCATCGAAACTTCCATGGAATCTTTTGTTTAAAAGCAGGTATCGTCTGCATCACGCATTGCAGCAATCACAACAACAACATCATGGAGTCGTAACTCGTAGCAAGTATGATATACTCCAATTCTCAATTTCTTAGGATAGCCTCTATTTTCGACGACAGGGCTTCATTTGTTAGATATAATGTAGTGGTATTTTGATGATAAAGTTTTCTTTAGCATGCCTATTCATGAGTTTCTTTATAAATACAAAAATTAAAGGGGAATATTACTGGACAAACTTTATCTACATCAACTTCTTTAGGGACTATACAAAAACTTCTGAACTTCCTGTGAAACAAAGTAACCAAGAGATGACAAGATAATAGTATTATAGTATTACAAAGAGCAGACCGTTCACTAGGAAGCAACAACTATTATTATCTTGCCAACTATCAATAACATGCTTCACTTAAATATGACAATTCTTATAGGAAATTGTAATTAAGTAAATTGACCAAGATCAAAACTAACAGTGAAAATAATTTTTTGAAATATACAGGATGTTCCAATAAAGAGTGGCGTATCAAAGTTATATTTTCTCTTATGGCAAATCCTATATTTTATTGCATTTTTTGATTGCCCTTAAAAAATGGAATACCTTCATAATGGTTTCCCATACCTAAATACAGAGGTTTCCAAGTTAAGCTGACTTTTCTTAAAATGTGATTATTCCGAAAAAAATAGATAACTCATTGATACAGCGTGACCCATTTAAAATGGAGCCACCTCTGTAAAATACGCATTTTTCAATCAATACCGACAAAAAAATTTTTTTTTTTTAATATTTAGGATTGAAAATTGTATCTTCACACAAATTTTCGTAACTTCAGTTTAATTTCCAAGGCACTCTATGTTTTTATTCATTTGTGAAAACGGCAAAAGTTTATTAGGAAATTTTCGTTTTACATGTTGACTACATCACTAAATTTGTGGTCGTCAGAAATAAAAACTGTCAAAATTTCATTATAAAATATTTGTTAGCAACGAAGTTACAATAACGTTTATTTATGAAACAGAGTATTTTCTTATAATTTTTATTTAGATTATAGACTTATTTCAAATTCGGATTTGGATTTGTGAATGACTGTATGATTCAATTAATTACGGGTTACTTGGATCCTAAATTAAAATATCCAGTGGCGTATTCAGAGCTTTAATTCAAAATCCTCCCACAAATCGTTCATTTTACCATATTTTCAGTAGTTATAACAGTAGAACGGAAATAGCTATTGATTTCAGATTTTCCTTGTATGCATTCACGAGTGTTCTACTTTGTATCAACAGTGTTGCCGAATTTGAAATAAGTCTATAATCTAAATAAAAATTATGATCAAATACTTTGCTTCAAAAATAAAAGTTAACAAACTTCGTTGTTAACCAATATTTTATCATGAAATGTTGATAGTTGTCATTTTTGGCAACTACAAATTTATTAGTATAGTCAACTTTTAAAACAAAAATTGCCTAATAAACTTTTGCTATAGAAATTTGTGTGAAGATACAGTTTTTAATCCTTAATATTTCAGAAAATTTTTTTGAGGTTGATTGAAAAATGCGTATTTTACGGAGATTTTAAATGGGTCACACTGTATAACAAATTCTAGCAAATAACAACAGTGTTGCCGAATTTGAAATAAGTCTATAATCTAAATAAAAATTATGATCAAATACTTTGCTTCAAAAATAAAAGTTATCAAACTTCGTTGTTAACCAATATTTTATCATGATATGTTGATAGTTGTCAAATTTAGTAGTATAGTCAACTTTTAAAACAAAAATTGCCTAATGAACTTTTGCCGTTTTTCACAACTAAAAAAAACATAGAGTGCCTTGGAAATCAAACTAAAGTTATAGAAATTTGTGTGAAGATACAGTTTTTAATCCTTAATATTTCAAAAAAATTTTTTGAGGTTGATTGAAAAATGCGTATTTTACGGAGGTGGTTCCATTTTAAATGGGTCACACTGTATAACAAATTCTAGCAAATTTTTTCTTACATCTAAATAGCTGGACATTCGTTGAATGTATTCCATGATTAAGTATACTAAATATCTCCTTAGAGTTTTCAGCAATTTCAGTTTCCGTATTAGATCAATCAATGTGTTATATCGGACTTATTTTGAATGGAACACCCTGTATTTCAATAATTAACCATGGCGAAAAAAACATTGTCTTTCGAATGGTATGAGGGTGCCCTTTACCTAGCTATTATACTTTTCGAGCAATTTACAATTTTTTCAAATTGTATGCTAAATCGATTTTTAAACATCTGCAATTTTTTCTAAATTTTATACTATTTATCTTGACATGGCTATTGTGGAAAAAAAACAGTGAAATTGCTAATAAATATGCACACTTGTAGTTGCTGAGGTGCACTAACTCTTTTTTTACCGATAAGTATTTGAGTATATTGTTGAGTATATTAAGAGTATAATAAAACAAAAACACATTTTTAATAAAGCTAATACATAAATACTACGAAACGAACAACAAATTATTGAAAAAACAAACACTATAATGGAAACTCAAAATGCTTCCCATCTTGTGCAATGCAATGCAACACGTGATTCTGGCTTCCAACGATTCACTTACATTATTCAACATTCTTAATTTCATATCGTATGGAGTAGTAGGGGGTGTAGCATACAGAATATTTTTAATATAACGCCATTCGAAGAAATCCATCTTGGTCAATTCTGGTGACCTAGCTGGCCAATTATAAGGATCGCCTCTACCCATCCATTTATTTTTTATTTTTCTATTGAGGTAGTTCCTAGCAGCACCTGAAAAGTTAGCAGACGCTCCGTCTACTTGTTTTGGGATGCTAAGTTATAGCTTTTCGAGAACGATCTAGGAGTGTTTTTTCAAAAAACTCTTTTCTTCCATCCAGGTGTCCGTCAAAAACATACATAATACATACATAATATACTCGCCCACAATCCCTACCCAAACGCTTACACTACATCGGTGTTGGGGTTATTATAGTAATTTTCCATTTATTTATTTCAATAATTTGATATTCGTTTCGTGTATTTACGTATTTGCTCTATTAAAAATGTGTTTTTGTTTTATCATTTACTCAAATACTTATCAGTAAAAAAAGAGTTAGTGTACCTCAGCACCTACAAGTGTACATATTTATTGGAATATTCACTGTTTTTTTACTAAGGCTATGTCGAGATAATTAGGATAAAATCAAGATAGAACTACAGATGCTTAAAAATCGATTAAGCATTCAATTTGAGAAAATTGTAAATTGCATGAAAAGTGTAATACTTATGTATAGGACACCCTCATACCATTCGAGAGACAACGTTTTTTTGACCAAGGAAAATTATTGAATTACAAGGTGTTCCATTTAAAATAAGCCCGATATTACACATTGAATGATCTAATAATGAAACTGAAAAGTCTGAACACCCCGTGAAGAGATGTTTGGTACTTAATCGTGGAATACATTCAACGAATGTCCAACTACTTAGATTTAACAGAAAATTTGCTAGAATTTGTTATATCAATTAGTTATTGATTTTTTTTCGAAATGTTCAAATTTTTTAAGAAGTCAGTAAAACTAGGAACTCTCTGTAGGTATTTAGGTATGGGAAACGATTATAAAGAAGTATTTCATTTTTAAGGGGCAACCCTAAATTTCAGTAGATTATAGGTTGTCGCATAAGAAAAACTATAACTTTCATACTCCACACTTTATTGGAACTTTTTGTATATTTCAAAATAATTTTAAAATGTATCCTATATGAATGTACAAACTACTAAAGTGACAAAAAAAACTTTTACCATTTAACTCTAAGAGTCCACCAAATCCTCAAATATGGTTAGAATCCAAATAAAGGGTTCAATGAAACTCAAAGTCAAACCACAATATATTTAATGTCCAGTAGGAATCAAAATTTGCAGCTTCGGTAACAATTATCATCGTGAGGCTATATGAAATTTCACAACTGGAAGGGTAAGAACATCATCATCATCCGTCCATCAAGAAATGTACAAGTAGTCTTCATTAACGAAAAGAAAGTATTGAATAGTGGAATGAAAAAATCAATTGAGAGTAAGAAGAGAAGTATGTGAGGAAAATGCTTAAAACTAAATATGTCTTTTATGAGAAAATAGTAACATATGAAAACATTGACTTGTGATGTAAATTTTAAAGTATAGAAGAGAAAAAAATTATGTTCAAATTAATGAGAATTTGCTCTCTTGAAATTATACCAAAAGGATAGTTCTACTATGGAATGAAAATTATAAAACCTATTCAGCATTCACTTACAAAAGAATGGAAAACCCATCATGAACCATCATCATGAACTCTATTTGATTTTTTCGTTCCACAATACTTGATGGACGGATGATGATAATGTTCTTACCCTTCCAGTTGTAAAATTTCATATAGCCTGATGATGATAATTGTAACCGAAAGTAGTTGCAAATTTGAGTCCTACTGAACATTAAATATGACTCTGAGTTTCATTTAACCCTTTACTTTTACTGTTTCGCTATAAATCTCCCGTGGGTCGTGATTCACCCTGTTTAAGCAAGTTCTCGGAAGCATTGAATAGGTATCAGTGGACTGAAAAAGGGGCAAAAAGGTTTCAATTTTTTTTGAAGGTACAGCCACATATTATTGTCTTTACAAAATGATAGAGTAGGTCGCTGGCCATCTGAAATCGACAATTACAACATTTTTTAATTAGGATAACACTTTTTATTGGGAAATTTGTCAAAAATCGGTCAAAATTATGTTTTATTACTTTTTCACACATTCCTCGCGATATCTCCGGAACTAATCAAGAAATCTCAACTTTTTTTAATCGGCAGAAGAAACAGAAGCGAAGATTACTGCGTTAGTTTCATTAGTATAGAAAACCTAATTTTTTGTGGAATTAGAAAAAACTGTAATCTTTACTTTTTTTGCAGTACTATTTTCAGTAATGGAGATACTTTTTTATTTTTCAAAATTTTACTGAGCCTTCTGCGTAACAAATAAAGCTAAAGCAAGGAAGTTTTTGAAACAAGAATCACTATTTTAAGTATCATAGTTTTCAAGCAGTAGTTACTTGAAGTTAAAAGGTTTCGCACCTCCATGGGCCACCGCTCTGGCTGCGGTCGTGCAGCTAGCTGAAAATACTATTAGCGGTATTGTGGTGGCACAGACTTAATTATACCTGTAACCTGTGAATGAAAAGTTCCTGAACATTGAAAAAAGTTTTGGTTTAGTTATTATTTCTTCCTTGTTTACACTCTCATCATCTATTATTCATGATACAAATTTTAGCAGCTGACTAGGTCATCTTTGCCTGATGATTCATCCGGTTCTAGAAAATTGCTTGTGGAATATCAAATTGTTTAATTTTTTTCCAAAATACCCGCCGTGTTGTCCCTATTAAAATTTTTTGTAATTGTCGATATCAGATGGCCAATGACTTACTCTATCTATTTTGTAAAGACCACGTCATGTGGTTGTACCTAAAAAAATCGAGAGAGAAGCGACTTTTTCTCCGGTTTTCAGTCGACTTTATGTATTATTATTCCTTCAAATCTCGATCAAAACGACTCAACTGAAATTCAAAAGCTATTTTGAATGGAAATTAATTAATTATTAAAATTTCAAAAGTGTACACGATTGTTGGACAAATTAGTCAACGTTAACAAACATATTAACATAAGCTACAAATATATCCAGAAAACGTTTTGTGAATTGAATTTTGAATGATAGATTGAATCATCATTTAAATTTAATTATAACAACTATTATACACTTGAAAAACTATGGGTATGAAAATTTTCTCAGAACAATATCATTTAGTCCCTAATAATAAGTTTGAATGTAGAACTACTTAAACAAAAGAATTAGAAGAAATTCATGATTATTCACATACTATTCGTTCTGGTAATAGAATATATGGCGTGCGGTTTTGGTATTTAATGACATTATTTTAAAAGCGAAATTAAAAAAATAATAATTCCGTGATCATTCTGTTTTAATGAATTAAAATTATAAATATCTCAGAATAATAGTGGTTCGCATGAGACCAACGAGACAAGATTTTCACAAAGTCTTGTGTCTCGCCGATGGAATGATAGGTCTCGTCTCGCAGCCTCCAGTCTCGTTTCGTTTCTCGTACGAGAGTCTCGCGAAAGTATCGAATTATTCATAATCTTATTGTTTCAGTGCAACAAAGAATACTTAAATACTTGCTATAATATGAGAGTCGAAAGAGAAAGTTACAATTTTTAAAAAATAACATTTATTTGAAAATAATACAACTGAAGCAAATAAAGACATAACATTATTCTATAAATGAAATAACTGGAATAATATTGAAGGTAAGAAACAGCCCTTAGCCCTCTCGGTTGCGAATGTTTGGTTTTTTATCCAGTCGTTTATATAACAAACATCGAGCAGACGTGCGCGACGAAGAGCGACTGGTATTTAACGAACACGACAATTAACTTTCAGTCACATTATCAATCAAACTAAAATTGTCTGTTATGTAAATATCATAAGTTGCACTAGAAAAATCACCTTTTCCCCATTGAATCGGCTCATTTTGAATTAACTTGGCACAATTCCGCAAGCTCAAAAATTCGAACAGCTACCACTATCCACAACGAACAACGAATAACCGAACTAGGAAGAAATTTAAACTTTCTTTGTGTTATGCTTATAAATTTTTATCAAAATAAATTAATGTTCATTAAGAAATATTCACCTGCGAGACGCGATTCATGCACGAGATTCGAGTCGAGACCAACAAAAGTCTCGTCTCATCTGGTCCGAGTATCATCTCGTCTCGAAAAAGAGACAAGACCAAGCAGGACTCTCGAAAACGAGAGTTTCGTGCGAATCACTGCAAAAAAATAATTATTCTAGCACTTACATTTTCGAAAATATTTCTCAAGGACAGTGAACGTTCGACTAAGAAGCAACAACTACTTCCCGGGTTATATAGGCACCGACGGATATTGAATTACACTTCAAAGTTAAACGGGGTTGGTATGTCTACAAGACATTCAACACCAACCATTCTGGTTCGCAATTGGAAGAGACAATATAACTCCGTAGACCGGCTTCGGCGTATTAGCGCCTTATCAGTACAAGGTATATGTTCTCCGTTCACAAAGTAAAAGCCTAATGACGGACTGAAGACGAAGGAGTCCAGAGTGAACCTTTGGAACCACCCAAATCCCTGTTGAAACCGAAACCACGACGACGTACCTTGAACTAAGAAGGAAGGAGTCATTCGGTCTGATAATTACATTACTTCCCACTAGACATTTCTCTCCAGGTTTCTGGAAGTTATTCTCATAACAGTTTGTGAAAATCAGCAGAAGCAATGGAAAACGCGTGTAATTACTTATATAAAACATTTTTAAAACCATTATCTTATAATAATTGTATTTATCTTGTATTATTCACCGGTCACTGCTGCAGTCTCTCACATTATCTTGAAGAATGTGAAGCATTGTCTCATTGGAGATATCTACGACTAAAGTATCCAAGGATGGATTTCTCCATGATGGACCTGATGAAAAGACTGTTGAGCCAAATAAGGGCTACTAGTCTTTTAACATAAACGGTAAAACCAAGAGAACAAAAATCCTGATGATGAGGATGAGTTGCCAATGTCTCTAACCCTTTGACGAACTAATCAATCAACCAATCTCCCATTCAGTTTATATTGTCGTCCAAGTTGAAATGAATATTTTTTAGAGTATATTAAAAGTAAATTCAAAAGTATGATGAAGTTTGCTCAAGATCAATTGCATAGTTAATCGAAGTGTTCTTCCTTATATATGCTGATCAAAAGAAAAATTCGACAAGGGAAACAAACACGTGGTGTAACTTTTGCAATTGATTTTGGATAACCTTCATGTGCCATGAGTTTTTTATTTTTGTTTCTTTCTGCTTCTCGAATTTTCCATTTGATTGTTTTGAAATTCGATATGTTGTAGTCGACGTTTTTGCTTACTATTTACCGTTATGGCAATACAAGGTGTTAGTTGATTTTCCACTAATACATTTTATGTCTCAAATACTGCAACAGCCTTCTCTTAAATATGTCATAGTTATTTGTTTCAGATTGGATTAGATCAAAGATTATGAGATAAATATATAAAGTAAAAATTGAGAATAAAAAAAAATAAATACGATACATCAAATGTATCTAATGTGATAAAAATAAAAATAAATATTAAAACACAACTAGGACAAAAAACTTCACCTTCATCTTATTAAACAGAAACCGTGAGAGTAGGAAAAACTGAACTATGCTTTTTGAGAGTTATTGCAAAAAGTAATGAAATAATTCACACTTTAAAAACAATGTTACAACAGAAAACGTTTTGCTAGTTTGCTGAAAGCACCCCTATTTAACTCGCCAACGGCTTTTTGTCTACAATACTTTTTAAATACATTATATAAATTACAGTCTACTCGATTGTTTTGCGATAAGCGGATTCTTGATCTCGGTGGTACAAGAGAGGTCGCATTTCTAGTATGCCCATCTGCGTGGCTACCAACAAATCAATATTGAGATGAATACTCATCAGAGATTCATAAATGTATATACAATGAAGCGGAAGTATTTGGAGCTTCTTGAACAGTTTCTGGCATGGATCGCCATATTGAACATTTGCGACGATACGAACAGCCTTTTTTTTGCAATGTTAAAACTTTTGAAGCATTTGTTGTTCCGCCCCACAGTATAACACCATAGTTGAGATGACTATGAACGAGTGCAAAATAAATCATTCGTAGAATATTTTGACTCAAACAATTTCTAATCTGCTTCAAAGTGAATATTTGAGATGAGATCTTTGAGCATAAGCAATCTATATGAGACGCCCAAGATAACCGCGAATCTAAAGTTATTCCAAACAGCGTCACTGGTTTAGAAGTTGGATTGGAATGGACTTGTGAATGGGAAGGGAATAAAACTTCGATTAATTCTGCTCTGGTTCAGTGGTATGAGAAGGAATCCAACATCTTCTTTTCCGTTCCTACATATCCTTGAGCGATGCGTAAACTAAATTTATTTTCTTCTCGAAGGACCACTCTAAATTGACCGTTAGAGACGGTATAAAATCAAAACGGAAGTAATTGGGAACTAATTGAAGCTAGACAAGATATAAATATACCTTATATTACGATGTATTCGTCTATTGCTCGGATATAGGAAAAGGTATACAAAAACCAGAAGTGACCGGATGTTAAGATCACTTCACAATAAACTATTTGCTGAGATTTTCTCTCCGAATCTATCAATAATTAACTATAGTTATTACAAAATGCAAAAACAAATAAGTAACACTGATGGAAAAGAGCCGACAACTATGCAGAATGAAATAAATTGTTATAAAATATTGTAGAATGTTCAATTGCAATAAATATTGTGGGAATGAAATAATTGCGGAGAATCTAATCTTACTCGCTTGGTTCCTCAAATCACTAAAACACTACTTTAAATAATTATGGTGGCGAACTAGGTATAATACATGTTTACTGTTAGACGGTTGAGTGAAGACTAGTATCAGCGTTGTTCCTAGGAAAAATTTCATGGTAATAGAATACCACAGAAAAACGTAATAGATTGTAAAAAAAGGTAATAGATTGTTCTTCTTCTTTTTATTTGCAAATATATAGAGGATAAAGGGTATTATTTATAGGGTTCAAAATTTTGACACTTCGACTTACAGATTGTTCTTACGTTCAAGGTTCAATACTTTATTGAACTATATTTAGTACAAAAAGTGGTTCTTTATTGCACTTATCTGCCAAATCATAATATCACTTCATGTATCATTCATGAAAAGGTAATAGATTGCTATCAAAACATAATAAGGTAATAGATATGGTTAAAAGGTAATAGATCTATTACGAACGTAATGACAGGAACAACACTGCTAGTACTAGTATAGACATCGTTAGCCGGCTAAGGGTAGGCAAAAGCTCGCGCCTTTTTTTTATTAGTTTCGGGATCGTTTGTAGCGGCCGACTTTCAAAATATATTAATTGGTACAGTTGTAGAAAGGGAATCACTAAGTTTAAAAAGGAATTTTAAACATACTGGGAGGGGCAAGGTTTAAACTGTAGTTTAAACAATTAAAAGTGCAATAGTTAATTCGTTAAAGGAAGTTGTGCTAATTTTACAATCGGCCTGGTGTTAGTTCTTCAACAGACAACAGAGTTCCACCTTCTGTTGAAAGTCGCCGAGCCTTCGCGACAAATCGAAGTAGATGGGCAATTATATGTTGTAGTCTCCTGAATGTAGAATATTTATTCAAAATAGAAATCCAAAAACTTTCCTGGGATAATAAACCAACTAAATTTACCTTTCTTGTTTCCGGTAAACTTTCGACCATACGAAAAGTGTCTAATGAATCAAATTCATCAGTTTCTATAAGAAAATTGAGGGCCATTAAACCAAAGCATTCTGGTTTTTTCTGAGAAACAACCTCTAGATAAGCTATCGGCAGGGTTAAGATGCGTATTAATGTCTCTCCAAATGAAATTAGAACTAGTTTCTTGAATTATGAGAACTCGTCGGGATACAACAGGTGAAAATTCACTTGCTGTGTGCTTTATCCAGCTAAGAGAAACAAGGGAATCACTCCAAAGATTAAAACTATCAAATTGAACTAAACCAGAAAAAATTTGAACTATTCGATTAGCTAGTTTGGAGACCAACTCCATAGCACACAGTTCTAGCTTAGGAACTGAGTAGGGAGGGGATAAAACTTCGATTAATTCTGCTCTGGTTCAGTGATATGAGAAGGAATCCAACTTCATCTTTTCCGTTCCTACATATCCTTGAGCGATGCGTAAACTAATTTTATTTTCTTCTCGGAGGATCACTCTAAATTGACCGTTAGAGACGGTATAAAATCAAAACGGAAGTAATTGGGAACTAATTAAAGCTAGACAAGATATAAATATACCTTATATTACGATGTATTCGTCTATTGCTAGGATATAGGAAAAGGTATACAAAAACCAGAAGTGACCGGATGTTAAGATCACTTCACAATAAACTATTTGCTGAGATTTTCTCTCCGAATCTATCAATAATTAACTATAGTTATTACAAAATGCACAAGCGAATAACACTGATGGAAAAGAGCCGACAACTATGCAGAATGAAATAAATTGTTATAAAATATTGTAGAATGTTCAATTGCAATAAATATTGTGGGAATGAAATAATTGCGGAAAATCTAATCTTACTCGCTTGGTTCCTCAAATCACTAAAACACTACTTTAAATAATTATGGTGGCGAACTAGGTATAATACATGTTTACTGTTAGACGGTTGAGTGAAGACTAGTAAAGACATCGTTAGCCGGCTAAGGGTAGGCAAAAGCTCGCGCCTTTTTTTTATTAGTTTCGGGATCGTTTGTAGCGGCCGACTTTGAAAATATATTAATTGGTACAGTTGCAGAAAGGGTATCACTAAGTTTAAAAAGGAATTTTAAACAACTTGCTTGATGTAAACCAAATGTTCTGGGTTTTTGTGTCATTAAGCTTAAGTTGATTACTGTTGCACCACGATTTTCATTCAACATGCAAGCATTGGCCAAGTTCTCTTCATCTCTAACCAAGGTTGTGGTATCATCAGCAAACAGAGCACAGCGAGCTTTCCCCAAGGAACTTAGCAAATCGTTCACATAATATAATAAATAATATTGGTCCTAATACAGATCCTTGAGGAACTCCTCTTGAAACATTATCGAAACTCACGTCTGTCTGTTAGATACGAACTAGATAATCTTAACACATTACCCCTTACACCGTAATATTCTAATTTATCTCAAGGATATTCAATGTTAACACAGTCAAAAGCCTTGGTGAGATCATACATCGTTGCAGATATATCATATCTGTCATCAAAGCCTTCAACCACGCTTTGAACAATATCGAATACTGCCTTAATTGTGGACAATAATTTTTTCTGTTCCAAAAAAAACCAGTTTATCTTTAAGTATAACTTCAAAAATTTTACCCACTACTGGTACAATTGGCCTGAAGTTGTCAGGGATATTCAAATCTCCCTTATTATGTATAGGTATAATTTTGGTCATTTTTAATGCATCAGACCAGCAGCCCTCCAATATACATTTATTAAAAAGTATCTCTAATGGTACAACAAGTGTCCTAAGCGAGGCTTTTATCATATGACTATTCAGTCCATAAAAATCTAAGCAAGTTGAATTTTTTAAACTAAATATTGCCAGTTCGATATCAGATTCCAAGATAGGACTAATAAAAAATGACCCGAAGGTTTCGAGACCTTATGTAGATATTCAAGAGGATGAATGGATTCCTCCGCAATACTCATAGTGCTAAATTAACAAAAAATGTATTAAGATCAGCTGCAGTCAATTTTGTAGCAACAGTACCATGTATTTCTCTCAGAATTTACTATATTCTATATAAACTATTATAAACTTTTATTGTCAGATTAATGTATTTCACCAGAATAAAAAGCACGAGGAATTCAAGGATATCTACAGGCATTAACTTAGGTAAATGTCCTTCTTCTATCCAGTAATCTCCTAGATGGTGTTCATAAGAATTCTGAATTGCTGTGGAATTCGCAAAAATACACAATGAATAAGTTGTCTCAATAAAATCATTAGATTGAAAATTCATAAAATATTCTAGGTCATATAGAAATGCGTTAAAAGTTTTGATCTAAGGGACAGTCAGTAATTTAAATGACGATTTCTGGACGTCTCACACTTCTTTTGGATTCCGGCTACCGACAGATTTTTTCAAATTTTAGTATGTTATCTTAGAAATTGAAATAAGGGTGATGTCAAAAACCTAGGTGGAAGATTCTTTTTCATTATTATTCCAAAATATTGTAATTTACCTTTTGCTGATAGAATCAGGAATTGTTTTAAAATAAAAACACAATATTTTTCATAAAAGTAATATTTTTTTCTATCATGTACATAGTAATTTGGACACTTGATATAATATTTGATACATTTATTGCAACACTAACATTTTCACTTGAAGAAAATCTTATTATTGATTTCAAAAACTCATCAGATAGTTTTATGTGAAAGGCAGTTTTTTCGTTGGTGTTCTCAATTTATCATACAACTCCACAGGCTGGCAGTAATTAAAAAGTCTAACTAATTGCTGATTCGATAGTGATGTCAAGCTACAAAAAAAAATTATCCCTAAAGTTTTCTCCAAATTTGAATGAGCAGCTGGATTTTTTTTGACCGTAGTAGGCGTTTTTCAAATAAGTGGTGTTGCTTTGACATTAGTTTGGATCGTTCAGTACGTTGAAGTGTTTTGATTTTAATATATTTAAAAAAATGTGTATCAGTGAAAAAAAATAGAAACTTGTAATTCGTAATTGGAATGAATTGAAGTCATCGCTCAGTACTATATTTGTAATTTTAATAATGCTAGGAATAAAATTCCTTTACTCAATGGTGAAAAGAGAAGAGTGTGATGTCTTATGGCATTGATTGAAAAAAAAAACAAGAATGAAATTCATTGAAATGATTTATTATTAAATAATTCAATGTAATTATTTTTATTTTGAAAACAATACAGTTATTTATTGTTTTATAGTTTTTTTTTATTTAGAAAAATTAGTCGCATCCACCAAAAGGTTATTAGCGACTGAACAATATCGGAACTATACAGTAATTGCAACTTAAAAATTAAGCAAGTACAAAGTTTTGAACAATATATCAATCATATTGAACTAAATTACTAAATACGATTTAAAACATCGATATCCTTAAGGAAGTTTATTAGCCTATCTATTGGAGAATGTTCACCAAGCAACTCTTTCAGATTAATAGGGATATCATGTGTTTTGCGTTGCAGATTGTATTTGCTGCAATCAGTTAATATGTGTTTCACAGATAATATTTCGTCACATGTATCGCATTTGTGACGTTCTGTTTTGGTCATTAGAAATGAATGAGTTGACCTAGTGTGTCCCAGTCGTAATCGTGAAAGAGTCACCTGATTAAATCGACTTAGATGGTTACCTCTCCAAGGCGTAACGACCGATTTCACACGTCTCAGGACTGAATCACTGCGATGCCACTCGTTTTGCCACATACCGATCACTTTGCTTTTATAAAAGACTTTAAAGTCACTGCTGGAACTTTTTATAACTGTACCCGAGCTATCACTATTCACTGCAAGACGCGCACATTTATCAGCTTTCTCGTTGTCACTTATGCCAATGTGTGATGGAATCCAGATGAGTTGAATGTTTCTTGAGTCATCTTGAATTTTTTTAAGCTCGCATTTTTTAAGCTTCTCAAAGGGATGAGTTGGATATGAATGATGGATTGAGGAAACAGAACTTAAAGAATCCGTGAGTATCAAATAGTTGTTAAGCTTCAGGCTGTTTATATGCTTAAGGGCTTGGTATAGTGCATAAAGTTCTGCAGAGAATATACTGTAGGGCATTGGAAGCTTAAACAAAAACTGATTTCTGGGTGTAATAAAAGCACATCCTACTCCGTCATTGGATTTAGAAGCGTCTGTATAAATATGAGAATAACCTTCAAATAACCGATCAGTAATCTCCAGAAATTTATTTTTGATTATGGAGTTATTCGTCCCATTTTTTTGTAGCGTAGGAGTTGAGTATTGCAAGGTAAAGGTTTTAGTGTCCAAGGTGGAGGGTAGGATATTGCATTAGAAAATGTATCGGGAACATTTAGATTCAGGCTTTTCAGCGTGAGTCGTAATCGTTCGTAATATGGTTTTCTGTTGGTAATTCGATCATTTTCGTCTGGAGGTTGATCCCGGAAGGTTTGATGATGATGATAGCTGCTGCATGTGTAAGAGTCAACTGCATCCGACGATAATGAAGAGATGGTTCTTCAGATTCTACATATTATATACTTTGTATTGGCGTAGTCCTGAAGGCTCCCAAAGAAATCCTTAAGGCGTTGTTATGAAGGATATCTAAGGGTTTCAAGACTGATCTGCTTGCAGAAGCGTAAGCTACCGAAGCGAAGTTAATTTTCGATCTGATTAAAGATCGGTACAAATTAAGTAGAGTAGTTTGATCCGATCCTCAGTATTTGTTAGATAGGGTTTTCTATATATTTAACTTTTTATTACATGATAATGTTAGTTGTTTTATATGTTGGTTCCATGTTAATTTTTCATCGAATATTGCACCTGGGAATTCCACATGTGGTTTAAATTGTAAGTGTGAGTCGTACAGTTTTAGTTTGGGCTTTTGAACAGTTCTTGAGGAGAAGATCATGCCAGATGTTTTTGAAACAGAAAATTCGAATCCAGACCAGGCTTCTAGTTTTTTTAATGTGTTCTGCAGGATTTGTGACATTAGATTCAAGTTTTTTCCTTTAATAAATATCACCAGGTTATCTGCATACAAACGTGCTTTAATTGGTTTATCGATGGCTTTGATGATGTTATTAATTGCTACTAAGAAGAGAGTCGGACTCAAATACAGAACCCTGAGGCACTCCATTTTGTTGAATAGTAGAATTTGAGAAACAATTATTAACCCTCACTAGAAAACTTCTGTTCTTCAGAAAGTTTTCTATGAAAGACAAACAATGTCCCTTAATGTTCCAGGTATGAAGTGTCCTCAATCTCCATGCGGTGTCAAACGCGTGTTTTAGATCGAAAAATATTGCCATACATTTTTTGTTTAGAAGCTAGAGCTTCCTGCACATTGCTTTCTAAATCTAAAATATTGTCCTCTGCCGAACGATGTTTCCTAAAACCATTTTGTTCTGGTACTATTAAGTTATTTTTTTTCAGGTACCATAATAAGCGATTGTTTACAATCTTTTCGAAAACCTTGCACATAGCACATGTTAAAGATATTGGTCTATATGACTCCGGCATTAGTCGAGATTTGCCACTTTTAAGCAATGGAATAATTATAGCTTTAGACCAAAGAGAAGGAAATTTATGTTCGAGCCATATTAAGTTGAAAACTGAAAGTAGTTTTTGTTTTGCAGAGTTCAACAGGTTTTTTAAAAATATAGGTGGTATATCATCTATTCCGGGACTACTCTCTTTCAGTTCATCAAGACAGCTGTTCAATTCGTCGAGTGTTATAGGGTCGTTCATGGAATTGTTGTTGTCAGTTTCTTCATATCGTACATCTTCTTCAACTACGAGCTTATTTCTGGTAAAGCTATCTGTGTAACTTTCATCAGAGGAGTGTTTTCTGTATATATTTGCTTGAGTACTAGCTATTTCCGGAGCAGATGTTATGATATTGGTATCTCTTCTTAATCTTTTAATGTTTGATGAAGTGGGTATTCCAGAAATTTTCCTAATTTTATTCCATACCTGGCTGGTTGGGGTGGAGCTAGTTATTCCGGACACAAAGTTCTGCCAACACTTCTTTTTTGCTGATTTTACTGCCTTCAATTTCTTAAACTCTATTTTATTTTCATACGTTTTATGTTTTTTGTATCGGTTCAGAGCTGATTTACTCTCGGCTATTGCTTTTTCACATTCGACATTCCACCAGGGGACCGGTTGGCGTGCTGAAACTAATTTGGTCTTTCCAATATGTTTTTCCGCGCTTGCGATTATTATTTGATTGAAGTCATAAAGCGTATTGTCAATGTCAGGAGAAATAACTAATTCTTTCATACTTTCTCCTATCGTATTGGAAAATAAGTTCCAATTTCCTGTCTGAACTTTCCATTTGCTTGAGTTATTGGAGTTATCCGGTAGAGTACAACTATTATTAATAATTATTGGATAATTATCACTCCCATACGTGAAGTCTAATGTATCCCATGATAGGGAAGGTGTTAAGTTTGGGTCACATAGAGTTAGGTCAATGCACGAAGATTCGGCTGTATTAATATTGAATCTTGTAGGTCTACCATCGTTTAGGTAATTTAGATGTAAATCGTCTATAGCTTTTTCTATCAGACCACCTCTTTCGTTCGTGCTTTGAGATCCCCATATAATATTATGTCCGTTAAAGTCACCTAAAATTATCCGTGGAGTTGAAACTTGCTTAATTAGATTTGTAAAACTTGAATAGTCGATAAGGGCTTTGGGAGGTATGTATATATTACAAATATATAACGGAGTATTGGAAATGACTTTCACAACAAGAGCTTCTAGGTTTGTGTTTACATGAAATGTTTCAGATTCAATTTATTAAAGTTATCACGCCACCACTTGCATGAGCTGCATCAGTTCTATCTTTTCTGAAACAATTAAAATGCTTAGAGCTGTATGTTTGCCATGCTTTAAGGTTCGATTCTTGTAGACAAATGATTTCAGGTGAATGCTCTGCAATGATAATCTGTAACATGGGTAAGCGATGTAGGAATCCATCAATGTTCCACTGTAGTATCGAGTTGAATGTTGCTATAAGATTGTTTACGACTTCTTGCTGTAGAGTGAGAACTACTTTGCGACGAATCGCTTTCTAGGTCCGAGGTCTCTTTACCTATATGAAAGAAAATTTTTTTCTTTAATTTTGTTATCTTTATTTTCGTAGACTTGTCAGTTACATGCGGATATACTCGATTTAATAAATTCATTAATCCCAACAAATCCACAGTATAATCATTAATCACACTTATTGGATCTTCAACTCCTTGAACATTGTCCAATAGAAGCATCAATTGATCGTAGCTTAAAACAAAAGGGGGAGAAGATTGTCGACGAAATTTTTGGTGGAGTCAACGCCAGAGGGTTTGATTTGTCTTCGATTTTTTAGTCTTTGCAGATGATTTGGATGAAGGTTTTGTGAATAAATTGCTTGGGTCTGCATTGGGATCTGAAGGAGGAGAGGCTATTTCTTTAAACTGACGTTTTATCGAAGGGTGGGGCCTTTCATTTTCACTTACAGATTCACCTGAGCTTCCTGTTCTATGATTGGTTTTGACGTTTTCACAGCTTGAGGTGAAGGTGTATCTAACGATATCGATGAAGATTGTTTATCTTTCGCTGATGAGGGTTGTGATGAAAGTTCTGCTTGTGAAGAGGGTTGTGTGAATGGTTCTTTGAAGGAATGATCAATAGTTTGTGGTGAGTATGAGGAGTCTGATAGCGTTTGTTCATGAATTTGTGGTACAGGTTCTGTGGGTGTTTGTGACAAAGGTTGTGCTGTACATTGTGATGCAATATGACCCGTTTGTTTACAAGTGTATCAGGTTATACCATCTTGAGAAAGAAATACTCTATAGTTAGTGTTATCGAAGGTTATAACAATAGAATCGGGAATTTTCAAATTATGAGGGCTAACGTGGACCTGCCGTCTAAAGTTCAAAATATGAGCGATTTGGGGTAGTGATGAGCTGATACGAAGAGATGTTAATGGAGACACTAAATTCAGACCAAGCTTTTTCAATTCGTCCATAAGAAGTTCGTTGGGTATCGAGGGACAAACTTTGGACAGTACAAGCCTTTCGGCACATAAAGTTTGGTTGAGAATTTTTATGGATCCATGATTGTTCATTAAGCCATCTACCAGTTGCGTACTTGAGAGATAAACACATACCCGATTTTGACTTAGTTTAAAAATATGGGTTATATTTTTAGGTTGTACGATTTGTCCTAGAGGAACTAAATAATCTTGAACGCTATTTCGGTTGAGCAACTATAGAAGAGTATGACATACTAGTTGACATTTTAGGAGAACTGATGAAGAAGGCCTAGGCGCTTCAGTACGCCCGCCAGTTAACAGTATACCTACCTACCGAAGGTGATTAGAGCTGACTTATTATTAGAATAGATACAGAAAGTGAAAAGGAATTCAACTGCACTCTACGATTTCCTAAAAAACAAGACGGCACAAAAAATTGTGGACTCAATTGTACGTAGATCTTCAAATACGAATTTTGAAAACATCGAAAATAATACCTCCACTACTTCAAATTATGATAACTTAAATCTGGAATCTTATCCTATTCCCCGTATAGATATTTCCAATTGCGCAAATTCCACCATCCATATTGTAAGCAATAAATCAGTTTTCATTATAGCTTTCAAAATGAAATTGTTCTACATAAACCATTTTTCTTCAATAAAATATTCTCTAAATATCTCGTTCGTTTGAATTGAATGGTGAACACTTAGTCATAGAAGAAGTATAGTATTCTACTTTCGTGTAATGGCTATTACTCACGTGAATGATTACAACGTTCGCCTGCAGCTCACGTCGCAATCTTCTTTGTCATGAGTAATAGTCATCATTACACGCTTGTTGAATAATATACTATAATATACTATTACTAAACGTGTCAGTATAATCGGTATAACCTATAAACATTTTATTTCGAACAAAATCCTATGGGTTTAATTATATAAAAAAATTATTACACATACATAATCAAATCTTCAAATTTCGAGTAAGTTTAAAAGCATATCGTTTATCTGTAAAGCTTAAGAATTAATCATCAGGTATGGAAAATAATATTTTTGTGTGTGAGAGAAGAGATGATTTCGGACGGTGTTCATTTACCACAGGAATTATAAGGGGACTAGATATTAATCAGAAGGAAAAGTCTATATTTCCAATTTAGAATCAGTAATAAACCTTTCAAGGACGTCAAAAATAGCCTTTTCATGTGTGAGCATAAATTAACAAGAATGAGAAAGTTGTAGGAAATGAGGGAATTATAAAGTACTGTTCTTCCTACCAGTCGAGGTCCGCTGTTGACATATTATCGAAAAGTGTGTTGAAAATATCCAATTACCTGATGTCTTTCGCTATAATCTAAATTTAGGTTATTTTTAATAGAAATGCTGATTGCTGTTTGTTTTTGCAATATCATGATAAAACTTTTTTCATATCTGCTATAAAAGTGACGTATTTCTCATACCTTGCTCAATTTCAAAACCAAATATTGCTCTTACTTTATATTTCTCACGATACTTTGCCCACGCCACATACATTTATATGTAGAATCAAGCAAAATCGACAAAAACTCAGTATGCTACTGTCAACTTCAAATACCTACTTAGTAGTCACAAAACTGTCAGATAATATTAAAAGTTTTCAAATTCTAAAAGGTAATTTCAATTTTGCTTTGATGAAAATCCCAATTTCCATTGAATAATAGTTCAACTAATGTTGCTTTCGTTTATTTGAGCTTCAAACATTTTTGCGTGACGCCAGTCATCACTACTTTTGAGCAAAACCAACACGATTTTTAGGATCCTCAAAACCACTTGTCATGTCATGTCATCATCCGAACTATCATTTGATATTTTTAATGAATTTCCTGTAAATTTAGAAGAACAGTTTTGGATTAAGATTTTATTGATAATATAATTTTGCATATTTATATGTTTTCAGTAAGATTTATATCGTAATCGGCACAATCTTAACCTTTAAATAAACCTCAAACCGGACAAACGTTAAACATTTAATGTCCGTGGCTTGAAGCTAATAGTTTTCGGTATATGCTCAAGGGGCAAGGGAGAAGTAAGACTAGGCGTCACACCCGGTAATAAACGAACGAAATTCAGTCACTACGAGCTGCTACTAGCAGCCAAAAGTAAATAAATCCAAAACATATATACATAATATACTATCCATTAAAAATAACATGAAAACTCACAATAGTGACGGTTTTAATAATACTCCGCCAGAGATATTGGAAAAAGCTGCAAAAGTAACTTTAGATTTGTTGCCGAAAACTTCAAGGAAAAAGTTGGCATACAAAAAACTCATGGAGTGGAGAAGAAATATAGGAATGAAATTTCTTTCGAAAAGTGTACTTTTGTTATATTTTGAATAGTGGTCCAAAAATTGAACATCAAGTTACTTTACTTGTTTTCTTTAAATTTGTGCAGTTGTAGAAAAATTATAGTGTGCATCATGTGATGAAAGTAGTTTTCTCATAAGTGTGGAGGTTTGTAGTACGACCCCGAAGGACGAGTGCCGCAAACACACAAACTTTCCCAACTTGTTGCACAATTTACTATTTCCAACGTGTGCGGGCTAATTGTTAGTGGCTATTTATCATGTCTGAAAATGATTGCGTTTTAGTTAACTCAGTTATTTCATGAACTGTTAATGGTTCGTCAACTATTATTATAGTCTAAGAGCCAGTGAAGATTTCGGGTTATAATTTTGGCATGGAAATTAGGTATTTAAACGCTCTTATTAACCCTCCGAGAATACTGAATGGAAATTCTTCTGCGCCGGCGCAAGTTTCCAGGGGGGTAAAACACCCCATCAAGCTGCAATTAAAATTCTTTTTTAAAACAAAGCTGAAATCTTGACAGTTAATTATGTATGTTTAGACTAGTTCTTAAATCATATTGACAGAACAATTTTTCAGTTTCTAACTAGTGACAGAACGCTTGACGATTTAAATTTTTTTAATCATTTTGGCAAGATTCATTTTTTCACCACATATTCTGCATGAAAAAAGAAGCAGTACTGTGTAATTGGCAGAACAATACTGCAGTTCCTAATACATGGCAGAAAACTTGGAAACTTAAAATTTAGGATTTTTTTTTCTTGAAAAGTCAGTTGAAGCAGGTATATAGTTAATCCTATTTATTTATCTGTAATTATTTTGTTTAATGGATACTTTTCCATACGTCTAAAAACGCAATGACACTTAATAAATTTTATGTAATGAAAAAAATTGTAGACAAAATGCACAAAAAATGAAAATGAAAAAATCATTCATTATCTCATTCATCATCTGAATTTTCTTCTTCAACTCTGGAATCACTCGATTAATCACTGCTCCAATTATCTTCTAATCCATTTATTAACAGTGTATTTTTAAAGGAGAAAAATTCTGAAGAAATAATTTTTCAAGTTTTCTGCCATTTAAGTATTGTTCTGCCAATTACTACTGCTTCTTTGTTTATGTAGAATATATATGTTAAAAATATGAATATTGCCAAAATGATTGAATAAAAAAATTAAAATTTCAACCGTTCTGTTCACTAGCTAGGAACTGGATAATTGTTCTTCAAATAGGATTAAGGAGCTATTCTAAACATACATAATTAACTGTCAAAATTTCAACTTTGCCAAAATTGTTTTGAAAAAGATTTTTTATTGCAACTTAATGGGGAACCCTAGGAACTCGCACAGTTGAGCAGAATATCCATTCAGTATTCTCGGGGGGTTAATAAGAGCCTTTAAATACCTAATTTCTATGCCAAAATTATAATCCGAAATCTTCACTGGCTTTCCGACTATTAGTAAATTGGAAAAATAAATTGGTTGTTAATGTGACTAATATCTGAGATAGTATTTAAAGATAATATAACCGACAATGGTGGGGAGTTTTTTATTCTCCAGTAAGGAAGGGAGAGGCCGCGATTTAGTTGAGTATACAAAGTGGCCCAAAAGCCTGGAAACGGCCAAGTATTTCGTAAACTGCTAGTCCCAATGGTACAAAACATGGGGTACACCTATTTTGGGATGCGTAGATTCCATATTTGATATTTGCAATGTTGGCTGTTTTTTATATTATTAGTAGCTTCGGTTTTTCAAATTCATCACTACGAATATTCAGTCATTATATGAACCTCCCATTCAATACGAGTTCCACCACATGTAACACTCATTATTTTATTTGGAATGGGAGTTCTTGAATACATAAAACAGTGCAAAATATGTAGATTTGAAAAATTTTGAATGTTATATGTAGAATGCTGTGATTTTGTTAATTGGGCCCATTTTCTATCGAAGGAAATTTAACGTCAGATAAATATAGGTTTCTAATTGGTAGTTGAATTGTTCCCACACTAAGCAGCTTGTTTAGAGCCAATTTCAAACAGATATGATTGCAGCAAGCGGAGCTCCAGCTCATTTTTGTGTTGGACGATGGATTGGCAGACGAGGTGGAATTGAATGGCCTCCACGTTCACCAGATTTCCATCCTGAAGATTATTTTTATCGGAGATACTTGGAAAACTCAGTTTACAAATAGGCGTTGTCAGTCCTATTTTTTTATGTATTTTAGATCTTCCAGACTACGTAAAAGCATGAGGGTAACAAATGGTTGAGCTCGTATTAAATAGGAGATTCCAATAATGACTGAAAATACAGGACGAAGAGTTCGGAAAACCAAAGTAACTAATAATATGATAAGAACAACAAATATGGCACCATTGCAAATATAAAATATGGAATCTCCGTATCCTAAAAAAGATGTACCCCAAATTTTGTACAATTGAGACTTTAGGACCACTCTGTATAATATACACAATTTCACCATACATTATTTTGTTTTCTGGATCTGAAATGGTCTAGACAGCGTTTTGGTTGATGCGAGCGTTCCTACACGGCTTATTTTTTCCAACACCTCCAACAAATATCATTATATTTTAGCCGAGGGCAGTTTGACGGAAGAGTGACTTTTCAGAAGTTGGCAACATTTCCGCTACCGTGATTATATTGTTAGTTTCCGCCACGTTTCTGATGTCACCTGTCTAAATTGTACATAAATCTGACAGGTAGATTAGGTTTAATACTCACTTAAAGAAAATTGTTTTCGTTGTTGGGTGAATATGGAGAGAATAACATTTCGAGTGTTGATTAATTTAATGTTGATTAATTTTTCACATGGAAAAACAATTGAAGAAACCGAGAAAAAGTTACGTTAATATTATCCCATGGAATTATTTGTGAGTGGTTCTCTTCTTTTAAAAGTGGCCATATGAACACGAATGATGCTGAACGTCCAGGACCGTTATTTACTTTAACTACTCCAGAAATGGTTGATAAAAGAGAGTTATTGTAAAACAGAAATAAAGGTTTCTTTTATTAAAGGAGCCTGTAATAAAGGATGAAAATGAGGGTATGTAAAATATAGTTATTGTAACTGATTTAACACTAAGATATTTTCTTCTCTTTTGGGTCAGAACGTGAGTTACGTTCTGAACCGAAAAAGAAGAAAATACATAACAGGTAGTTGAATCGCAACCTTTTAGGTTCTTCGCACATTTTTTTATATTAAATACCTGGAGAAACTGGGAACGAAATGAACTCAAATCAATAATGTAAGGTTAAATTTAATTGTCGCTGTCAATTTCGGAAAGTATTTCTTCTTTTCTCAATTTAATTGTCAAAAACGTCAAAATTAACGATCCTTGAATTAAAGTTAAGTTATCCTGTATTTTATTTAAATACAGGCTGCCTCTATTTTATTAAAGATCCTTTAATAAAAGACGTCTAATGCGCATGCGTAAATGTCAAAATGAAGGAATCCTTTATTAAAAGACGAAGAAAAGGTTAGATATAAAAAAGGTATCTGCAAGGTGGGAGCCGCGATTGCTTAAAACTGATCAAAACTCGCTCGCATTAAGTATTCATACGAATATTTGGATATCTTCAAATGTTATCCAAATGAATTTCAGCGTCGAAATGTCATTGTAGATGAGACTTGGGTACATCATTATTAGCCTAGTCAAAGTTCACATAAAACCTCACAAAAAATACAAAAAACTCTCGAAATTTTATCTAGAAAGTTTCTCGTATTTAATTAACACTGTAATTTATATGAAAGTCAGTGAATAAACACTTTATCGATGCGCGATTGCTTTCCAATATAAACACTAGCTGTCCATCTATATGACGACTGATAGGTATCTGTGCAGCGATGCTCAATCTATTTATATCACCCGTTGGGTATGATTCTAGAAAGCTCTCGTTCTATCGAAGACGCACAAAAGCAGGATCGGCTACTTCTTGGAGCTGTTTTATTTCCTCATCGTGGTCACCCTCGAATGGCGCTAATCGATTACGGTGTACCACCTTTGGCTTTTCGTTTGGGATTTTGGTGATGCGATAAATGACGTCGTTGATCCTTTTCTTCACGAGTTATGGACCGTCCCAAGCTTTCTGCAGCTTTGGAGAAAAACCCTTTTGTCTTCTTGGGTTATGCAGCCAGACTTTGTCTCCTTCGTGGAAACCTCCTTCTGTAGCTTGCGTATCGTACTTTCGGAACTCTCATCAGTACTGCTATTACCCTTGATCTTGGAATCACCAACTGTTTTCTACTTTCGGAACTCTCATCGTTCTCGATTACTCACTGTAGCAAACCGTTTTCCAGAACCAGCGAGTCCCACTGGGCCCAATACGATTTCATCGTTCATTTCGAAATCTCCTGCCAAGTAGGTCGACAGTTTTCCTTTTTCCAATATCGGTTTTTTTTTCAAGTCATCTCGCAAATTCTCTCCGCTTCCTCTCTTTTGGCCTGTGGTAGCCATCGAGCCGAGTTTAGCGTCGCCGGTGTCAATTTTGTGTTTGACAGCAGATGTTCTTCCTGTCTTCCCTCCTTTTGGTACAAAAAGAAATGTATATTGTAGCAAGAGTTCTCTGATTTTTTTCTTCTCTTGCAGGCTAAGGGATTGTCCAGCCACTGCTATCATTTGTTCAAATTTATTATTGGCAACATTAGAGGTTGTTTGATGAATTATTGACGCCACTGGTACGCAAGTTCCAATTTTGGTTTCATTTTTTATAGTTACGGGGACATTTATAATGCGTACAGGTATTTCTTCGGCAGCCATGATTAACCCTTTGCCAACCAGGATTCCTCGACCAACCTCTTCATCGTGATTCCATGGTTCCATCATAACCGGTGTTCCTTGTAGCCTTGCCACAGTGAAAAATTCACTCCTTGTGGGTACAACTGTATCCTCCTGTACGGCTACATGAACAGTCTTCTCCTCGTGTGGGTGAAGGAATACTTCCTCAGAACCTACTCTAATCACTCGGTTCTTGAAATCTAGCTGGAAGCCATGTAGGTTCATAACGTCCATTCCGAGTATTATGTCCTCTTCGATATCAGCGACAACGACAGTGTGGGTAAACTTCTTTGTGCCAATTCCCAACTGCACCGGTAGTTTTCCAGGGACGTTGGCGCTTTCACCTGCAGCAGTCTTGAGTCGCAGTCTGGTCGGTAAAATTTTTTTTCGTGTGTTGACAGTCTCGGGGCGAATAATAGTCCTCGCTGCTCCAGTGTCCACCAATAGTGTATACTTCCACTAACTTCACCATCCACGTATACACTATCATCGCGACATTTCAGAGGCTATTAGGATGAGAGGATCTTTGCAAGGTCTTCGGGTCGAAGCTGCCCTTTGATGGCCGACTCTTCCTAGTTTTCCTGCACGTCGTCCTTGTTTGTAGCAGTTCTTCGTCGCTTGCACGAACTGCGTACATGTCCCATTTCTCCACAATTCCAGCATCTCACAGCTTTCAGCTTTCCATTTGAGATGCTTTTCATCATGTTGACAATCTGGTCGAGCATGTTCTCCACTTCTTCGTCTGCTACAGCCCTCACCTTACCGTATACTCCGGAAGTTTGTGTAGCTGCTTCGTACTCCAAGGCTGCAGAGAGTACGTCGACCAGTGTCTTATGCCGAGCCAAGCGTAGAGTTCTCTGCATTTCGTGATCCCAAATCTGTCGATGAATGTCTGTAACCCTAACCATTCCATGACATTCTCCGGTGCCGATGGATAGGCAAACCGCACCAACCTCGCAATGTCCGCTTCGAATTCTTGCAGAGTTAAGTCGCGTTTTTGTTTGCGGTTCTTCAGCTGCGACTGGTACAGATGCTCCAGGTGTTCCAGGCCATATCTCATGTTTAGTCGCTTTTTGAGTTGTTCAAAATCTTCGGTCTCTTCCACTGGAATGGTCTGAAGGATATCCATGGCGTCTCCTCTCAGGGCAAGAGTTAAATTTAACGCTTTTTCCTTCACACTACAGTTGTTCGCCTTTGATGCCGCCTTGAATTGCTTAAGATAGTTCGGCCATGACGTTTTACCATCGAAAGTTGGCAGTTTCCCTCGACTGTTGATATCGTTTTCTATTACCGGTTTCAACTCCACTTTCTCTGCCAGTTCGCCGTTGTTAGGAGCGTGCCTAGTTGTAATATCCGAGCTATTACTAGTCTTCTTTTCGATTTCTTCGATTTTTTGTTCCATTTCTTGTTCCATTCTCTTCATCTTTTCTTCCATGTCCGACATTTTATTTTCTATATCCGCCGAAAGTTTACTTTCCATGGATGAAATTTCGTTTTTCATGTCCGTCATTTCGTTTTTTATATCTATCGAAATTTTGTTTTCCATATTCAAAATTGTGGTAATTTTGGAGAACTTTATAATGAACATATTTAGAAGTGATCGCGATACAAAAGAAAACACCTATGGTTGAGGTAAGAAAGAAGGCAGCACAAATAAAGATGAAAGAACAGATGAGAGAGCAGCTTATACGCGCAGCCGCGTAATAACAACAAACATTTCAACAAGCTGCATTAAGAATAGAGTCCGATATCGAAACAATAATGAAAATGAAGTTGGGTAAAAAAATGAAGGTTCACGTGGAAAATCGTATGTATCGTGGTGGAAAATACAGATATAAGAAAAAGTTTCAAATGAAATTTGAAAATTACGTCATAATCTTTGAAGTACGCTATGTTATATAATTCAATTTTCCAATTTATTGATGTTAATTAGAGGAATTTGGTAAAAAGTACGGCTTTTGATATTCAAAAATACTACTAGGGAAATTTCATATATTTTGAAAAATAACGCAGATACAAAAAAAATATCCAGACACATTTTGTAGATAAATGTATTAGCTACAATTTTTTATTTTAGCATTTCCCTGCAATTTTATGATTTGAACAATTAGAGTGAAAATAACAAAAATTTACTTAACGATTTTCCAGAAAATTACATTCCTAGTATCGTAAAGTTTTTCTCATGTTAATCACAATCCTTTCAAATACTCAATATTGAATTTTCGAGTTTTTTGTATTTTACGGATATTTTGTGTACTTTGACTTTGACTATATACCCTAGGAATAAAAATACAGTCGTACGTGCTTCCAAGAAAGCTAAAACCGTTCTTCCAGCCAATAAGGTCATGGCCACAGTGTTTTGGGGTTCGAAAGGTGTAATCTTTATTGATTAATTGGAAAAAAAAAACAATAACTGGCCAATATTTTGCTGATTTGCTGACAGGTTTTGATACAGAACTTAATATAAAATGACCGGATTTGTTGAGGAATGAAGTTTTGTTCTATCACGCCAATGCTCCTGTCCATTCGTCCACTATTGATGCAGAAAAATTAAAATTAAAATAAATTTTTCATTGATAAGCTGCTATTCCGTCATACCTTCCTCGTATATAGTGAAGCCTTTCTCGAGAACCACTGTATCCCATGGCAAAAAATTAAAATAAGTATAAGTTTCAGAGTTTATTCAGAGCAGGCAGATAGATACGACGAAGGACTTTATAATACGTTTAAGTATCAAATTTGGAATACTATAGAATATCTACCTTACAGCTCAGAACTGTCAAAATAATATATACCAGTATGAAAAACTAAACAATGTTTAGCTTAGTCTGAATTGAAACACGTCACTATGGAAATACACCTTATGGGTTTAGAATCTTCTCAATTAAAAGTCGCCCCAAAATACCATGTTATCTAGGCCGATTGTAAAACTGTTGCTGCCAAACATTTAAAAAAAAATGAAAAATAAATTTCATTTCAACAAGACAAAAAGATTTTCTAAGGGCAAGATAATTAATTAATTGTGACGTCAAAAACCATTAGATGCTAACAAATCAATACTTATTGGGGCAAGTGAAATTCTGGCAAGTAATCTTCATCAAACAAAGTGTCATGAAAACTTTCAATTTCCTGAAATTGAATCAGGTACATTTTGGCCAGCCGAGGAACACACACACACACACACACCTGATGAGCCCACCACACCCAGGATGTTCCTCTCTAAACGAGGTACATCTCCGGGGAGGACTTCAAGCACTCCCCCCATCTTATTCGATGGGTCTCATCGTCGTAGTTTGCGTTTCGGCGTACACCTCATCCCTGGCTTAAAAGGCTAGCAGCTGGGAGCAAGCCGTCTTGTTTTTGGCCGTGTAACTCCCGTGGTTTTTTCTTCGGCGGTCTTCTGTTGTGTGTGTGTGTCTTCCGTTGTGTGTGTTTGCGCTGCCTCTACAAAGTGTGACCTCAGCCGACAAACGGCGGGGCGCCCTTATAGAATGTGTCTTCTTTTCTTCCGATCTCTTACAGGCGACTTTAAGCCAATAGCTGAGCCAATAGCTTTGTCACCTGTTCGAGGATCTGTTGTTTTGTTGCTGTCGTCGTTGTTTTCTTGTTTGCTGCGGCTTGGGCGTAGCTAACTCCTGTCTTCGTTGTTGCCGTTACTGTTGTGCTTTTGTCGTCTGTTGTTGTCCTTCGGTTGTGGGCAGTTGTTGGATCGGTGTGGTCCTCCGCACTTGGTGCTTACGTTGCACGTCGTCTGTCCGTGGTGCAAGTCTTGGCAGTTGTAGCACTGCGTCGGCCCTTTTCCTCGTCTTTTTTCTTCCCACCCGATCCTCACGTTCTGGATGTGTTGGATTTTCCGGATTTTCTCTTTTTCTTCAAGCCCCAGCTCCACCAAGTAGATGGGTAGCGGTCTTCTCTCTCCGAATCTGGAATGTAATTGGGTTGGTCGTTTTATACATACCCCTTGTCTCTCGATTTCTTCCTTGATTTCCTTGGTGTCCTCGCAGTGCATTAGTCCTCGGATGACGATCCGTGCCATCCTGTCTTCTTGTGGCATATACGTATACCACTCCACTTCTTTTCTCTCTTCTCTCAGGTACCTTGTGAGGTTCCTTTAGTCCTCTGGTCTTTCGCAGGGTATTTTCACTCCAAGTCTTTCTCGGATTGTTATGTACCTCGTCTCAATGTTTCGTCGTTCAATTTCTCTTCTTACAGAGCTCCAGTGGTGGATGCTCCGCAGGATGACGGATGGCGGTCGGTGCGTCGTCTTCTTGTTTTCGCGGATGGCTTCGTTTATCGCTTCTTCGTTGGCTTTCCTTCGGACGGCGGCTTATTTCTTTTGTATTTCCTTTATGAATATCGCTTCCGTGAAATCCATCTCTTCTTCTTCACTGTCTTCGTCTTTTCTTGGGGATTCTGTCCTCTGCGTCTTTCTACAGACGCTTTCTGAGCGGCTTCTCTCCTCTTCTTGCATTGCTTCCATCGTCTTTGTCATGTTCTCCATGGCTTTTCTTAGGCCTGACATCTCCTCTTCCATGCGCTAGGTGGTTTTCTTCATCTCTTCTGCGGCTTTTTTCGCTTCTTCTGCTTCTTTTATGGCTTCTTCTGCTTCTTCTATTGCTTGGTCCTCTTCTTTTTGGTGTTTCGCCTTTATTTCCAAGTCCATGTCAGCATTTTCGTGACATCTTCCTGCTGCTTTCCGCGTTCTCGCAACACTATTTTCGCGTTCTCCTCGGCTCTTGTTGCCTCGTTGTCCTCGCTGTCCGAATCCGATGTTGTATCCATTGTCGTCCTTGTCCTGTTGCTAGCTTGGCTGCTAGCACGGCTGTCGTTCTTCTTTTTTGGTGGCATCTTCCTGTCCGTTACAGGTCCCAAAACATACAAAACATCTATTGAATCAGGTCTTAAGAAATACAAATATTATTCAAGACTTTCATAAAATAGAAAAGCCGAGACCATAGAAAACACAATACAGAGCCGAGACTGGCTCATTAGTGAGCATTACCTGATAATCGACCCTGTTCACAATCGCCGCTTGGTAGGTAGGTAATTATTAATAATAGTATTACGAGACGTTTTAATAATGAGTTAAAACGGCTCAATTGATCATAGTAATAAGGATAATTACAAGAAAATTAGATTTGACTTTGACGACCTAAATCACAAAGTCTTGGAACGATCCAATTAATTCAGAAATGTCTTGTACGATGTATTTAATAAAAATGGCTTTGTGGAGATAGTGAAATATTTTGGATTTTAAAACGTTACTTCCATCATTTGTGTAACTTGATGTTCGCTTAGGCGCTCGGTAGGGGACACTCAAGAATTATGTTACTGGTTCGACTCCCTGTTTGTGTCGAACTAGGCTGCTAGGTATATCCATTGTCTAATATAAAGGTATATCTGAGGGTTGTCAGACTATAAGAAGCCTAAGGGCGCCACTATCTTATAGACATAAACGAATGATAAAAATTAATTGGAATAAAAGGATACAACTAAGATGAGAAAGATTCAATCACCTTTGTGGAGTTTAATAATAATAAAGCTTACGTCTACATGTTCCCTTTTAACTTTTCAAGTCGGGTTGAGAGAAAAATGGGATAAGGAAAATGAAAAATTTAAGTTTATCTTAGTCAGACAAAAAACACAAGACAAATGAGCCAAAGTATATTTCACAGTATTTCGTTGATTCTGTATCTGGTCTTGAGGATTTGATAATAAGTTTACAATTTCCTCATTGTACAGTAAACAGTAACAGATCCGTATTTATAAAAATTTAGATGAAAAAAGTGAATGTTATTCAACTAGCAAAATATTCCAGTTATAAAATAATCATAGTTTCAGGCATTATCTTGTCGAAGAAACGGAAAGGCTCTGTATTTCCTTGGAACGTTAACAGCTGTCCTAGGCTGCTGATTGTTTGGTAAGCTAGAAATATGACCCGTTAGGCTACTGAAACCAAAAATGTTGGTCTTTATTACCCAGGGCTTCTGGATCAAACACAGCAAACAATGAGTCTCTGGCCGTCTTCTGGCCCAATGCATAATCGGTCGGCAATATGCTGGCAACGTCAAAGCTACATCGGCAAAATGTTGGCCCAATGTATGGCATATTATAATCGGATACCTACAATCCAGCCAGCAATGGCCAATACTATCAGAAATCTGTCTTTCGACCTACATCATAAGAATGGAGGCCCGTTGAAGTGTTATTGTACGAATAATTTGCCAGCGGACCAAAAACTATTTTAAATAAAATAAAAAGATAAAAATAAAATTACTTTGCTGCTTCCTCAAGTAAGGAGTATGCGATAATCGAAAGCGGTCATGTGACCCATAGAAAAAATAAAAGTTATATTATTTTTCTCTATGATGTGAACCAAGAACGTAACGTGAAATCGATTCTGTCGACACTCGACAGGTTTGACATTTGACAGTTTTCTCACATTCGTGGTTTATTGTTTATGTTCATTCTAATTTTATTAACCACTAATACTTTTGTGAACACCAAGAAAAGTAAAGAAAAATGATGACGACTTCTCTTGATGAATTGAGGTAAGTTAGTATTTATATCTTCAATCAATTGTAGCGTCAGTTATAAGAAACAACCTTCATTAGTTTGAGGTTAAGTAATCCAGCATGCTTCTTTTTATATCTAGTTTTTGATCCTAGACATGTGAACCATATAATTATTTTATTTTTTCCATCTAAGGTGAATTCTGCAATTGGGAAGTTTGATTTACTAGCGTATGACGTTACAAATAGTACCCACAGAGGAATGCAATTAGTGAAGATGTGGAATCTCCTGAAACTTTGAACTTACCAATGAATAAGGAGTGTGAATTGAAAAAATTTGATGTAAAAATTGAAAGATGATGATTTTTTTCGAAATATGGTATGTATTATATGATTCAATAACTGTTGACTAAATTTTATATAAGTGGAAAGAGGAAAAAATAATTTGTGAGTTTGAGGAATGATATTAGGTGCATTCATTACATGATATTTTCATGTTATCACTCATTAACAGACATAGTATTGAAAAATTTTTTTTGAATATTATAAAAATAGAAATACTAGAACTTCCAGGTTTTGTTGTTTGTGAGAAATGTCAATTGCATGAGCCCTTCATGTGCCAGTTACCTTTGCACTTGACCCGCAGTAAACTTTTTTTCCAGTTAGTCGAAAAAATCCGTTTTGCAGTAATGCCAAGTAAACTGAAATTGCCAATGTAATTAATATCTGGCTAAGAACTGCTTTTGACTACCAAAGAGGAAGAAACAGAAGGAAGACAAAGCCAGCAGAGCAATGAGACATACACTGACACATTCCAATAATTTCTTTTATATCAAAAAATTGTTTTATGTTTTTATCTAATATTTGTATATTTTTTACTTTCAAACCAAAGAATTCTTTTATGTTACATGTAAGTACAGTCTGTTCGCTGAATCTTTTCCCATGTATGAAATGATTCACATACTACTTTTGTATTACATCTCTTTCCTACTCACAGAATCTTAACCCCCGAAATGAAACCGTTTGTTCCATTACAGCGTAATATAACAAACAGAGATAGCCATATGATGATTATCGGCGATAGGTTGAACGCGAATCTGTACGTTGACGTCGTTGAAAGACCAAAGACTTTGTTTACAACTACGACCTACGTCTTATTTAATGTATTGATGTATTGCGTTTGTATATTAATGATGACGCATGGGAAAAGATCCAACGAACCAACTGTATTTCATTAAAGTATGTATGAACTTTGGATTTTTCTCTTATTTGATGTGTATAATTTTCAGTGGGCCAACCCACTGAGTAGGTAACTTCCATTGCAATATTTCCACTGGGCCATAAATGATTTCCACAGTTTTGCCTTCAGAGGCCCGTCATTCAAAAGACACTGTTGGCATGCATTGGCCCTGATGCCGGCCGGTGTCTCCTATTTGCACTGGCCCGCCATAGGTCATAGGTGCTTTGCCGTTCTGGCCTGATCTGGCCAGCATATTCTGGGCCGTAATAAGGCCGATCAAAATTGTTTGCTGGGAAGCTATTGCATCCTCCAATACATTAAGGCGACATAGTGTTGCTGTTGCCGCCTTTTTGTCTTGGAGGTTGCATTGCATAATGTTTACCTTTTTTTCAACGTTACTTGCCCATGACAAAGTTAATTGAAATTCAAATTCATTTAAGAGGTCCATCTGCTTCTTAGCTAGGGGAGCGACGACCTCGCTGTATTCGGGTGCCTCCTCCGTCAGGTCATCGACTGGACGTCCTTTTCGGGACCCTTGGTAGCCTTGGGATCAATATTCACTCTAAGTGGCTCGACTTCCAAGGACCTTGGGTCTTCAGATGTACCTCCTTTTTCGTTACCTGATAGTCAATGAGGTAAACGCATCCTCATTAACTTTTTCTTGAGAACAGCTATATCCTCGTATTCGATACCGAAGACGAAGAGGTGTCGTTGTGGGTTCACATTCACCTCATGGTGGAAAATGCATGATCTTGCCACCGTCAGATCCGGATTCTGCGCCCTAAGCCTACCAAGCACCCTCTCCTTTTCACCTTGTGGACGTCTTCCGGGATCGAGAGTGAGGTCTTGGTGAACAAGTGATGCCTCCTCCAACGGTTCGGGTTTTTTGTGGCTTTTTTTCAGCCACTTTATCGTCTCTTAGTCATTGCAGACGACTAGTTTTGAGGTATATTATATAAGGAGGATTCTTAAAGAATTTCAAATGTTCATTTGCAAAAAAAAATTATACAGCGTTTCAAACATCAGTGATCTAGTCGCTCTTGGATTTCATGGAATGAGCGAATAATGAGTTTTCTCGTGATCATTTTTTTTATAAATAATAGTACAAACCCATGTATAAAGATGAAAATTTATTAAATATATACATTTATTACATTTACGTTATTCGTAAATGAATCTCGGCAACTACATATATCACAGCACTCCAAACTAGATTTTTCATAAGGGCATACGTCGGTAGATTTTTGAGCACAAGAACAAAAGAAATTTCTTTATATATCAAAAACGAGAAATACTTTATCGGCTGTTCGTAGACAATCGATATTTTCCAAAATTATTTCTTCTAAGCAATTAAAATTAGCATATGATTTTGAAGTGAGAGGAATCAGTGTGGCCATACTATCAATAATTAAAATATATTTTTTCTGATAAAAGAGACTTTGCGGAAGAATGCAGAATCACTTAACAAACGTAGAAAATGAAGTTCAGCAATATATTTACAGTTATTTATTATCGTTCGACAAAAAACTAATAACAGGTCTAAACATTACAGAGAAGAATTCTTCTATTGACTTTTAAACTAATGGATTATCCCTATGAATATACTTTTGCACTAGATATGAATAGGTTACTATGACTAATATAAATTGACAAATTTCAAAAATATCATTTTAATTTTATATTTTTTTCATTTATACCTATACATATACTTAACATTTTTTTACAAATGAATTTTTTCTCCAGTTATAAAATTTATAATAATAATAGATTTATTGACCAAGATAAACAACAAATAATAATCTGATTGTTACAATAAGTATTGTATAATTTTGGTCAAAAGGACTACTGATCAGTAAAACTGTTCTTCCTCAGAAGCCTTTACAAAAAAAAAGAAGGAAAAAAAAAGGGAACATACTTACTATATAAATGGACAATACACATACAGTTTGGTTACTCTTTTTTTGAATAGTGAGATAGGCAATTCTTTTAATTCGTCCGGTAGAAGGTTATAATGTTTCGAGAGCTGATAAGTGAAAGAATTTTCAAATTGAGTTGTTCGATGTTTAGGAATATTAATTAAATGTTTCCGACGAATGTTCACATTGTGAACATCTGTCCGAAAAGAGATTTGGTTGTAGAGATATGGAGGGCTCTGTGCTGCTATAACTTTATGAAATAGGCTGTTGCGTGGTCGTGGATTGTGGATTAACTGATTCACTAGTTTAACTTACATAACTTTATTTCACTTAAATTAAGATAAACAAATAGTAAATAGTTAATAAATGGTTGATAGTGGACTGTAATACAAATTGTTACGTGATCCTCTTTTGAGGTTACAAATTTGAATCGTCGTCTCTCTGCTGGCGGCGGTGATTTTTCGGGTTCTCGCGGAGAATACGTTGTTGTCACGCGCTCACTAAATTCAAGGAAGTCCATAAAGTCTGAACATACCGCCCCTGTTGAAAAGTCCTACTTTTCAAAAGTTTCAACCGGTAACACACACAATTTTCGGGTTGAACGTTTCAACACGGTGCCGTTTGATAACTTTACCGAAACTACACGCACAATATTGTCGCTTCCGGGATGTAGTTCGATGATTCTTGCTACTGGCCAGCATAAAGGAGGCATGTTATCTTCTACTAGTATCACCAGCATGCCTACTTCAACCTGATTAACGCCATTCTTGATCCATTTATTGCGATTCTGAAGACTTGTCAAATATTCCTTGTGCCAGCGGTCCCAAAAGTGCTGGTACAATTGCTGAAGTCGCTGATATCTGGTCAGTCGATGAGTTTTAACGTCTCTGAGATCTGATTGGGGAATGCTTGCGAGTGAGCTCCCAATCAGGAAGTGTGCAGGTGTTAAGGGTAAAAAGTCATTGATGTCATTGGAGATGGGGGTAATAGGACGGGAATTAAGACAGGATTCGATTTGAGTGAGTAGAGTGTTCATTTCATCATAATTTATATTTGAATTTCCTAATACGCGCCTCAAATGATATTTGGTAGATTTAACTGCAGCCTCCCACAGACCGCCCATGTGAGGTGCATGTGCGGGAATAAAATGCCAATTTATTTGCATTTTTGATAGAAATGAAGAAATAACGGAATTACGATATTCATCGGTTAAGAGTTCGTGAAGTTCTGAAAACCTATTATTCGCTCCGATGAAATTTGATCCGTTGTCAGAGTAAATATCACTGGGTTTTCCTCGTCTGGAGCAAAACCTTTTGAGTACGTTTAAGAAACTGTCCGTTGTTAAATCAGGTGCTAACTCGATATGGGTCGCTTCTGTTGAAAAGCAGACAAAAATACATATGAAAGTTTTGATTAACCTACTTCTTCGTTGAGTACCCTCTTTAACGTATATTGGCCCTGCGTAATCTAAGCCGCTAACTGCGAAAGTTCTGTTAAATTTTAAGCGGTCACCCGGTAACGATCCCATCAAATATTGCATTGGTTTCGGGTTCGCGCGAAAACATCTTATACATGAATTTGTAATTCTCTTTACCGCGTTTTTACCATTGATTGGCCAAAATTTTAATCTTAATATACCTAACAAATTTTGAACGACATGAGCCTGTCGTATTATTGAATCTGTTAGTTTATGTCTATAAGGCAAGATTATTGGATGTTTTTGATCAAAGTCTAAATGTGAGTTTGTCAATCTACCTCCTACTCTTAGTATACCCTTTGTATCTAAGAATGGTTGAAGAGATAAAATTTTGCTGTCATTTAAACATTGCGATTTCTCAAGTTTCGATATCTCTGGTTGAAATTGCTCTCGTTGTGCTAGTCGAATTAATATTAATAGAGATTCATTCAATTCCTGTACTGTTAAGTTTGTAGATTTAATTGATACTAAATTTTTCAATCTGTTTTTAAATCGATGAATGTATGAAATGATTCGCTGTAATTTCGTTAAATCAGAATATTTTTCAAACCAGTTTATTTTACTAGTCGAATTAGTGGCGTATAGCGTTATAGTTTGTGGTTTTAACTCAGGCAATGTTTCTACGTTTACAACAATATCGTTGTTTATTTCGATACTAGAGTCGCGTTTTAAAAAACTAGGTCCGTGAAACCTCATTTCGCATTTTATCAATTCTTCCGGGTTTAAGCCTCGTGAGATTATGTCGGCGGGATTATCTTTGCTTTGTATATGTTTCCATTCCGAAACGTCAGTAAGGTCAATTATTTTTGATACTCTATTATTTACGAAGGGTTTTAATTGGGAAGGTTCAGTTCTAAGCCATGCCAACACTATCGTGGCATCAGTAAAATATGTTGTTTTGTAGCTAACCATATTAAGAATATTTTTTATTTTATATACTAGTTCAGCTAATAAAACAGCTGCTAATAATTCCAAGCGAGGAATAGTTACCTTTTTGAGTGGTGCTACCTTTGATTTCGCGGTCAAAAGTTTTAGCCTTCGTTCTCCGTTACGTTTAGTCGAACATAAATAAACGCATGCTCCATAAGCCTTTTCCGAGCTATCACTGAAACCATAAATTTCTACTTCGTGAGAATCTTTTTCCAAAACATGTCTTTCTATATTTATATTATTTAAAATGTGTATTTTTGACGTGAAGTTTAACCATGCTTCCTTTACATCATTTGGAACTTCTTCGTCCCAACTTAGTTTTAAACTCCATAATTTTTGTATAATTAATTTTGCCTTTATGACAACTGGTCCGATCAGGCCTAAAGGATCAAAAATTTGCGCTACCATCGATAATATTGTTCGTTTTGTGATATTAGTTTCGTTAAATTTTATATCAATAGAATATTTTAAAAGGTCTGAACTCGCGTCCCAAGCTACACCTAAAGCCTTGAATTCCTTGTCGTGATATAATACTAAATTATCGTCATCTTTATTGTTACTGTTTTTTAATATATAGTAGAGAATTGATGTGTCGTTTGACGACCACTTTCTTAATTCGAAACCCGCTTGAGTAAGAATATTCGTTATTTCGTGAAAGATGTTTTTTGCTTCGTGTATCGTATCCACGCTCAATAATAAGTCGTCCATATAAAAATTATTTTCAATTATTTCCGAAGTCCGAGGATATTTATGACGATTTTGTATAGCTAATTCTTTTAGGCACCTCGTAGCTTGATATGGCGCCGAAGATGTACCATAAGTTACGGTGTTAAGCTCATAAACTTTGATAGGTTCGACCATTGTGTCTCGCCACAAAATTTGTTGAAATTTTCTTTCACTCGGCTCAATTAAAATACACCTATACATCATTTTAATATCCGCAATTAAAACAAATTGTTTAAGCCGTAGTCGTAATAAAAGAGAAAAAAGGTCTGGTTGTATTGTCGGTCCGGTGCAGAGTAAATCGTTTAAAGATATGTTTGTGCTACTTTTTGCACTAGCGTCGAAAACTACCCTGCATTTAGTTGTTAAGGAATCCCTAAATACAGCTGAGTGCGGTAGAAAAAATGACTCATTATCTACAGAATCGTCTTCGTCTAAATTACATTTAAAAGTCATATGATTAAGAGTCTCGTATTCGTGCATAAAGTTAACATACTGTGATTTCATATCTACATTTTTATGTAGCCGTGATTCCAAGTTAAGAAATCGTTTTAATGCAGATGTTTTTGAATCGCGTAGCTTATTTTCGAAATTTTGTACAAAAGGATATGTAACGATAAACTTTCCAGTTTTGTCTTTACGAGTTGTAATTTTGAAATTACTTTCGCAATATTGATCTGTTTTCGATAACACTTTTTGTTGAGGCATTTCCTCTAACTCCCAAAACCTTGTGAGAGAATCGTGTTATTTTTGATTTTTTGTATTTGTCGATACGTTGCATACCAATTTATTGTTCGCGTAATTTTTCAAATATAAATTTCCGGTTATAATCCATCCGAAATGGGTTTCTTGAAAAACGGGTAAATCGACTCCTAATTTTATTGTTTGACCTTTAAGTAGTTCAAAGAAAATTCCTGCTCCGAGTAACGAGTCTATTTCTTTTGAAACGTTATACTCTTCGTCGGCCAAAATTATATTTTTTGGACATTTAATTTGCGATTTTTCAAATTCTATTGATGGCAATTTATCTGTGATTCGAGGTAATATTAAAAACGATAGTTCTCTTTCAAAATTTTCAATTCTCGATTTTATTTTAGCATTTGTTTTATAAGTTATATTTGTTTCGATTTGATTTACACCTCCTAACGGTATGTTTATTTTCTCACGCTCAACGATGCACTAATTAAATTTGGTTGACTTCCCGAGTCTAGCAAAGCCGTGCATTTTATCCATTTTTTGTTTTTATTTTGAATCAAAATTGTCGCAGTCGACAGTAAAACTTGATTTGATGCTAAGCACGTGAACGATAACGTTTTTTCTCCGTTTAACTCTGATTCATCATTATTATATTGTGTGTTCGTATGCTTATTTTCATTGAAGCTACAAAGCGTGTGTATTTTCGAAACTCGGCCGGTATCGTTTGTAACATGAGATGTGCTTGCTTGAATTTCGTTTGAATGCCTAGATTGTTTTTCTTTCGTTAGCAATGTTGTGGTGCCGTTATTATTATTACTGACTACATCCGCTGTTTGTTGATTTTGAGAATTTTGATTTTGATTTCTATAGTTGTCAGTATGTGAGGCTGTATTGTGCTTTAAATTACAATTTTTACAACCTCTTGACCTGCAATCTGATTTTACATGACCGGGTCTTAAACAGTTGCTGCATAGCTTATTTTTATTAATTTCGGAGTATTTTTCTGACAATGATAAATTCATGAATTTAGGACATTGATAAATGAAATGTTTTTCTTTACATATAACACAGTTGAAATAATTATTATTGTAATTAGTAGCGTGACAATTAATTTTTCTGATAGGCTCTCGATTCTGAAAATTTGTTCGCGAATTATCTTTATAATGTTGAAGATTATTAGGTTTAACATCATTCATTTGAACTGCTTCTAAGGTGAAACATTTTTTTGTTTAAATGTCGGTTAGTTCTTTTAGTGTTGGTAATGTTTTATCGTTTTGTTTAAGCTCCCACTCTCGCTTCGTTTTATCATCTAATTTTCTCAAAATAATCGGTATTAATAATGCATCCCAATGTTCGATTGGTAATTTCAATTTTTCAAATGTTGACTAAAAGTGTCAATAAGTTTCCTCAATCCTTGTGCGGATTCTTTATTTACGTCTGGAAGGTGGAATAGTAAGCAATTTATGTGAAAGTTTATAATTACGCGCTTGTTATCATATCTTTTTTCTAGTAATTCCCTCGCGATTTTATAATTATCTCCCGTGGACTCTAACGATTCTATGATTTTTTGGGTCTCACCCTTACAACATAATTTAAGATATAAAAACTTGTCAATGTCATTAAGATCGGTTCGTCGATCTACTACTGAATTGAATATATCTTTAAAACTTAACCAAGTATCATAAGATCCGTAAAATTTCGGTAGTTCGATATCTGGTAACTTGGCAACTGCGCCGCTTTGATTTATGTTTTGACCACTGTTACCGGGTGTTGGTTTCGTTTCGTGTTTTTCGGACTCGTTTTTTATATAGGTTTCCCCTTTACCGATAACATTATAAAATATTTCTTCTATGTGATCTCTATGATGAGTTTCCTCGTGATCTAAAAACTCCAATCGTGTCTGACAACGATCAAATTCCGCGTCGTCCGCGTCGTCTTCAATGTTTTTCAACCGAATTTCTAATTGAATAATTTTTACATCTGTTGTCTCCAAATACTGACTGAATCTTTCTAAACGTGCAGAAACTACCTCGCGAATATGAAGTAATTCCGATGATTCTTCATCAATAGCTTTTTCGCTATTCGATTTATTTTTTGATTTTGGCATTATTATTCGATATCTGATATAAAACAACAATGAAGTAATAAGTTTGTTAAAAGCGAGTACTTGATTATTTAAAATTAAATGTGTTTCAAAATGTTTTACGTTTTCGTGTTAAAATAAACAATAATTAAGTTTGTTATAGTCGAGTACTTAACTATTTAACAAGTTTCGATTTTTTGTTTTTTGTACGAGTAAATATTTTCGTGATAAATTTATTGACAATATATTAAGTTAATCGAGTACTACTTAATAATTTGAAATAAATTTTGAATATATGTGAATATTTCACAGTACATTCGTGAACATGCAATAGATCGAGTACATGTAATTAATTGTTAAATTTGTAATTTTCGAGTTACTCACTACAATTATTTGAAATGAAATGTGTTAACGTGTATGAATGTATGGGAATATGAATATTTAGGAAAATGGAACGAGCTCACCCTTCCTATACGTGTCGTGATTCGTGTATATCGTGATTTTCTGATTTTTTCATCCGGAACGATTGGACCAAAATGTTGCATGGTCGTGGATTGTGGATTAACTGATTCACTAGTTTAACTTACATAACTTTATTTCACTTAAATTAAGATAAACAAATAGTAAATAGTTAATAAATGGTTGATAGTGGACTGTAATACAAATTGTTACGTGATCCTCTTTTGAGGTTACAAATTTGAATCGTCGTCTCTCTGCTGGCGGCGGTGATTTTTCGGGTTCTCGCGGAGAATACGTTGTTGTCACGCACTCACTAAATTCAAGGAAGTCCATAAAGTCTGAATATAGGCATGGTGCATGAACCTTTCTTCGATTCTCCATATTCAGCCAGTTTGCCATTTTCAGGGTGTGTGATATTTTACCAAATTTTCTAATTCCATAGGTGAGTCTTAGACAAGAGTTTTGCAGTTTTTGTAATCTTCTGTGTTCGACACTATTAAGGCTGGGACCATAGACATAGTCACAGTAATTCGCTAGCGACAGAACTAATGTATCACACAGCTCTTTTTTCAGATGACTATTCAAAACCTGTCTATTTAAAAATAATAATTCGAGTTTGGCATATGACTTCTGAAGGATATGAGATATATGGTGATCGAATTTAAGTTTGTCATCTAAATAAAGCCCCAAGTTTTTTGCGTAAGTTATAGTCGTTATTACGCTATTGTTGATCTTGATATTAAAATCTACTGCAGACCTCCTTCCAAATTGCAGAACCACTGATTTCGACGGATTTATCATTAGATCGTGTTTTGAAAAAAGCTCCACCAACGCGTTAATGTCCTCATTAATATTTTTTTCTGATTCTGAAATTAATAAAGGGTCAAAAAAGTAGTATAATTGAGTATCATCGGCGTACATATGAAAAGTGCAGTTTTTCAGAACCGATGTAAAATTGCTTGTATATATTGTATACAACAATGGCCCTAGAATAGAGCCTTGAGCAACTCCACGATTTATATACCCAACGTCTGAGTGATTACCTGCTAGCATAACCTTTTGACTCCTCTCACTTAGATAATTTTTAAAAAACTCAACAGTTTTGGGACTAAAACCTATGTAGTTTAAAACAGCTAAAAGTAATTGATGGTTTATCATATCGAAAGCCTTACTATAGTCAAGTAATATCAAGGCTCCGATCTTACCTTTGTCACGTTCTCTGAATATGTCGTCTGTTATGTTTAATAGAGCAGTGCCGCAACTGTGACCTGCTCTGAAACCCGATTGATTTTGGGGGAGAATATTATAGGTATCTAGATGACAACGAATTTGCTGGTCTATAATTCTTTCTAGAATTTTGGATATTGTTGGCAAAATCGTAATAGGGCGTAGATCACTGAGGCATTCGGGAGAATTAACCTTTGGAATTTGTAAAACAAGGCCTTGTTTCCAGACATAAGGAAAAACTGGCATGCTTAAACAAAAATTGCAGATATGTGTTATGTATGGAATAATAAATAGACATGCTAGCTGAAGTAATGTGATGTTAACACCATAAGAACCACATGCTTGCGTTTTAATATCTAATAGGATTTTTGATATTTTTCCATCATCTACTTCCTCAAAGTCCAGCTTAGAATCTATTCCATCTTTTACATTATTTGTGTAAAATTGTGATATTTCTTCATCTGGGGGATTGAGAATACTGGTAATACTAAGGAAATGATTATTGATAAGATTTGCATGTGTTTGAAAATTGAAAGTCACATTATTATTTTTGTTGCCCAACAAGCTATGTATTATTTTCCATTTATTTTCCATCCATTTCCATTACTGTTATTGCATTATTTGTATAATTCCTTAGCTGTTTGTAATAGTTCCAATAAGCAAGAAGTTTAGTCGATCTGTATTTATGAAGAGCTTTATTAAGTAATGTTATCATTAGTTTAATGTTATCGGTAATCCAAGGTTTATGGGTACGAGTGAAAGTTGATGTCTTAAAGGGTGCGTGCTTATTAAATAAGTAAACTAAGAATCTGTTAAAGTGTTACCTTCTCATCAATTGTATTTTTATCCTAAATTTGTTCCCAATTTAGTGCTTTAAAATCTGTTTCAAAATTTTCGGGTTTGAAATTAGAGAAATCGCGAAAGGTTTTTGAAACCGGTGTTTTAACCGGAGTATCAAAAATTAATGTACTATCAGTTAACCAATGATCAGAACAACCCAAATCATGAACATTACATTTAGAGACATTCTAGGAATTATTTACAATAATAAGATCTAACAGTCGATCCTTACGTGCGGGCTCGTGTATGATTTGTTTCAAACCTATTCCATCTAATAAAGACAGTAAAATATTCGTAGAATTATCCATTGTGAGGAGATCAATATTAAAATCGCCCATACATACTATATTCTCATATTCTAAGGATAACAAAGAAATATTACTCTCAAAACTATCCAAAAAAGAGCCAATATTTGTGTGTGGAGGTCGGTAGATTGTACCTATGCAAAATTTTGTTCTATTTATGGTACAACTCACTCACAATTGCTCATAGGTATCGTCTACTTTAATATTCTGAATTCTTTTCACCATATACTGTTCTCTAATATAAACACAGACACCACCACCTCTACGACCTCTGTCTTCCCTAAAACATTTATAACCTTTGATGCAAATCATGTTGTTTGTGATATTTTTGGATAACCAAGTTTCCGAAACTCCAAATATATCATAATTTTTGTGAATAACCCCAATCGTTTATTTGATTAAATTTAGGTAATAATGAGCAAGAATTAATGTGACCAATGCACAAACTTTTCGAAGACATTCTAAAGCCCTCTCAAGCAAAAATAAAAGATAATAAACATAAATGTACCTACTTAGCATAAAAAGTGAATTCAAAAAATGGATGAATGAATATATAAAAATAACAAATAGTTAACAGATGTATGAAGATTTATTTGATTTGTTTTATTGAATTGCTTCTTGTAAGTCTTGAGTTTCCAGTACTAGTCGACTTTAGATCCAGCTCCGTTACTATGTTTTCCTTATTGGGATTCGCTGGTGATGTTATAATTCTTTTACCATACTCATTCTCTTCAAATACGTTATCATCCGGTGTGGAAGAACTAGGCACTCTGAATGACTGTGATTTTTTAACTAGATCATCGTAGGTGAATGGTTTGCTTTCAACGAACAATTTATTTTTAAAAATGTAATTTTTAAATTTTTGTCTCGAGCTTCCTTTAAATGTTCAACGAGTAGTTTCTTTTCACTCCGTTGTTCGGTAGTAAGATCTTCGGAGATGGAGAGTTTACTTCCTTTTAGTTTCTTAGTATTTTTAAGGATATATTATTCTTGATTAAATATCTAACAAAAGTTACAACAATGATTCTATTATTTGTGTTGCCAATTGGGTAGATATTATTAATTTCACCTTCGCCCAGATTGAACTCGAGTTTAGTGTTCAGAAGGTCCAGGATAAAGCATAAAATATCACCGCCACGAAAATCAGAGTTAAATATTAATATCGAATTTTCTTTGGCTTTTCTTTCTAAATGTTCATTACTGTTCTTCAGTCGCGCGTTTTCTTTTTCTAAATCTTCTATTCTTTTGCCATTGTCTCTCATAAGTTCTTTCAATTCTCCAATTTGTGACGTTACACCAATAATTTCTTATCGAATAAAATTTTTTAAGTCTTCAAAATCGCTCATTATGGTTATTTATTTTAAGCGAATTTAAAATATCAGCTACTGGTCTAATGAATTTGGACTACTTTTTATAGAGTTAATTATACCGGCCCATTAATAATGTATTTGCAGAATAAAATGCAAATAATCAAGAAACTAGTCATTAAGTACCAATTTTGATTAAGCCAAACTCACTGGGATATCTTGTTTTATATACAGATCAATTTTCAAAAACCTAGAGCCACTTTTCACTATATTTTTAGACACTTTTGCAAGAGCACACTTTCATACAACTTATCGTATCAATACTGTGCTTCCAAATAAAATGGGTCAGACTGTAGATAATTATAATATAATATTCACGGGATTAATACTAATGAATTACTTTTGCTCGCTTTACTTTTATTTCTTCTCCAGTTATAAAATTTATAGATATTATTAATCTCAATTAGTTGTAAGTATGATTTTCAATTATTTAATTATTTTTAATTATACCTGACTTTTAATATCTATGGATAATTTTTTTGTAGTTCTTTGAAAATGGTTAGAATAATAAACCAAAAGCTCGGAATTAATTTAGATTGCCACATTCCCCACAAAATTTGAAACCTATCTAGTTTTGGCAACGAACTACTTTCTTATATATATATATATATATATATATATATTAATATCTAGTTTTGTTTAATATTTGTTTTGGCAACGAACTACTTTCTTATATTAATATATATATATATATATAAGAAAGTAGTTCGTTGCCAAAACTAGATAGGTTTCAATATATATATATATATACATACATAGCCACAAATGCCAGTGGCGTTATCAAAATATGCCTTTTTACATTTGAAAACAACCTGCCAATTATCAAATCAATTTATTTATCTATTTTAAAGATATCAAATGAAAACATTTGAATTTTTACAACATTAGCACGCATTTCGAAAAGTAAATGAGCTGGACCCCTCAATCTCTATATCATTTTGTCCAATTTTACGAGAGGTATCTACATGCAAACATTGTAAGTGTCATTTGAAAACACCCTGTATAAAAATACAGAATACTTTCATGAAAACACGTTTAAATTTTTTTCATACCAAAAATTTTCAACAAAAATAAATTTGATGAAACAATTGAAAAATAGAGTACTTAAATCTCAGATTATACGTTACATGATGAAAATTTACATATACTATCTAACTTATTTATTAATAATGGTTATCCCAAAACATTAGTAAGGAAAATTTTGTTTAACATTCCTCCGCCCCAATCTCGGTAGGTATGCTTGTTTATTGGTTGTATTAGGAAAACGACATAATATTCTATTTACATGAAATTTTCAGAATCATATTTTTAACCTTGGTATTTTTTTCACGGAAGTTGAGTTATTTAAAAATTTTAGTAAATACCCATTAAGAGCTTCATGTTGCTAATTATCTATTGCCAAAACGGCTCCTGTGAATTTAGGTGGATTAGGTCTGATCGATGGCTTTTAATAGAATAAAATATCAGATGAAGCGTTAGAATTTTCGGCGTGTGCTCTTTTAAGACTTGTCTTTGGTAGTTGATCTACACATACCGATTCTCCGACCTGTTGATTTTAAAATATAACTCTCGCCATCGCATATTTATTTTTGCCATCGATCGTTTGAATGTTTATGTCGATATTGTCGTCACCTTCATGAATAAATCCGCCACCATTATGGCGTTGAATAATACCAGATGGAACATAAATTTCCGCTTTTTTTCTAGCACTTTTCAACAGTGATTGTAAGACAGCAACATAAATCGTTATAGGAACAGCAAATTTTGATATTTTGCATATAAAACCTAAATCCATCAAATTAAATCTTTTCGAAGCCCTTGAGACGAATAAATACAAATATTCAGATAATCTTCTTAACGACCAAATAGATATTAACAATTCTCCCCTATTTAACCTATTTACCTAGAAATGTTCCTGTACGATTGTTGTGAATGAATTTCTAGGTAAACTTGTTAAATACTCTAGTTAATACCATATTATTTTTTAATTTTTAATTTATTTTATTTCTATGTAAATAGATAATAATTCTATTGTTAGTATCCGTGAAATTTAGTATTAAGGCCCTGTATAAATTGAAAATTTCTCATTATACCTTCATTCGTTTGATAAAGCTACTGTGTTAGCGGAACGCGTTACAATAATTTCAAAGTTCAAATATTACGTAGATTTCAACAAATTAAATTGTTTCATTTCATCGTTCAAAAACTTATTTGTTTATCCTTTACTTTCATCAATTTCGATTTAATATGCATAGGCATAACTTTTGATACATACCTTCTTCAACAACAGCTTGAATGAAAGTTTCGCAAAGTTTTGGTACCTAATAGTACTATCTCGCCAGAGTCAAATTTATCTTTATAAGTAGGGATAACATTTTTAGCAATGCTCGTAAGCTTCTGTATTTACCAATCCTATTCCAACTTTCAGTCATTTCCGAGACATTTGCGGTTGTAAATAATTAAGTATTGTAGTAGTAATGACACTTATTCAACAACTGTCATCAATCAATTGTTGATACTTTCGAAAATCGTTAAAATGGCTCGTTCTCAATTTAATAACGAAGATTATGTAAATTTGGTTTTAATACATAGTGTCCATAGTGAATGTGACAAGTTGTTACAAGAACATGTACCTACTTTATTTGCTGCAAGGTAATTAAGTAACCAGATCTTGATATAGTGTTTAATTTGTTTGATTTGATTAATCATTTGAATACTTCTAGCATTATGAATCTCTATCAATCGCTTTGAAATATTCTAGAAATGTATCATTATCAGAAAATGTAGGAGAGGGTTTCTAGAATCGAATTGGTTGCACACTAAATCCCTTTATCTACTAGCTTACTTCCAGCTAAATCCTTTACGCTCTTGATCAAAACTTTTTTCAGTCGAAAACACTTCTGTGAATTTTGGCTCCATTTTGATGTATCGAGAAACTTTCCAAACCTTAACTTATGTTTCCATTTTCTCACTAAACTTTATATTAAAAAACAGGGAAATCTACTATATGTATATACGTAATACATTTATCCAACCATTTGAAAAAACCACTGGAGGCTTTAGTTTATGATTTAAAAAATATAAATGTTTCCATCAAGTTTGCCTCAGAGAAATATAAACATATATTTTCCTACGATCACATAGGAAAGTGACATATACAGTATGATGCAAAAGTATGGAATAAATTCATTATTTCAGAAACAGACGACTTTTAAAAAAAATCTTAAAACACGTCAATTTTAATTTTTGAATGGCCATCAACTGCTATAGATGTGTTGGACATTAAGTCATTAGTGATGGCGTAATGACGTCATCGACGATTTTTTTAAATACAAACCGAGGTCACGTGACAGCTCATTTGAAAGGTCTCCTTATCGCCTTTGCAACAATGTAATCATTTAAATATTTATTTCTACAGTGTTAACCAAAATTATGAACTTTGTTAAGTAACATGGAATTACAATAAATATTCATTCACTGAACTATAATACACTAAGGACCGCCACTGGGAATAAAACAAAATAGTGTTTATTGTTGGTTCCGAAAAAAAATACATTGATAAAAACAATGCTACATTATAATTTGAAATTAATTATTGTAGTAAGTGCTCGGAATTATTTTTACAAAAATATTTAAATCAATATTGTCATTGACTCGTCTTTATTCGTCAATGATCTGTGAATCTGTCAAATAATAGACGTCAAATTTTTACTCTTCGAATTTTTTGCGACATTAATAACAGCATTTACAAAAATGAAACTAACAGAAACAGAACGAATCGAGATTTTAACCATGATTGGTTATGGAGATAGAGTGAGGACTCAAGCAGAAGTTCGTAATTTATTTAATGCTAAATACCCCAATCGCGATCCAATTACTCAATCAGCAGTAAGTAAAATTGAAAAAAAATTTAGAGAAACGGGCCATGTTAAAGATCTTCCCAGAAGCGGTAGAACTTCAATATCCGAAGCCAAAAAACTGGACGTTGTACTGGCGTTTCAAGAAAATCCTCATACAAGTTCTAGGCAGGTCGCACTAGATATGAATGTCCACCAATCAACTGTTGTAAGAGTGCTAAAAAAGGAGAAGTGGCATCCATACAAAGTACATCTGGTCCAGGAGCTATTAGAAGATGACTTTGATAGAAGAATCGAATTCTGCGAAATCGTTATGGAACAATGTAACAGAGATCCGGGTTTCATACAAAAGGTACTTTTTTCAGATGAAGCGTCTTTTATGCTGAACGGTCACGTAAATCGCCAGACATGTCGATATTGGGCAAGTGAAAATTCACATTGGATGGAAGAGTATAGGACACAATATCCCGAGAAGGTGAATGTTTGGGCCGGCATTATAAACAATCAAATTGTAGGGCCATATTTTTTTGAGGAAAACCTAACTGCTGCTAGTTATCTGGAATTTCTTCAAAATTATCTGTTGCCACAGCTGAATCAGCTATTTCCAAATAGAAATGATTTATGGTACCAACAGGATGGGGCTCCCCCACACTATGGCGTTGAGGTACGAAATTACCTTAATAACGTTTTCCCAGGAAGGTGGATAGGAAGAAGGGGGCCTATCGAATGGCCACCAAGGTCTCCAGATTTGACTCCGTTAGACTTTTTTTTGTGGGGATATTTAAAGAGCAGAGTATATCAAAGTCGACCGAATAATGTAGAAGAGTTGAGGGAGCGAATCCGAACGGAAATTGCACAAATAACACCTGAAGTCCTCGAAAACGTTACGAAAGAATTTACTGCTCGCCTTTCTCATTGTATCATTGCTGAAGGTCGGCAATTTGAACATTTGTTGTAATTTAATTGTATGTAAGTAAACATTTATTCCAAGTTAATTGTATTAATAAACCAACAGTTTTGGTTAACCCTGTAGAAATAAATATTTAAATGATTACATTGTTGCAAAGGCGATAAGGAGACCTTTCAAATGAGCTGTCACGTGACCTCGGTTTGTATTTAAAAAAATCGTCGATGACGTCATTACGCCATCACTAATGACGTAATGTCCAACACATCTATAGCAGTTGATGGCCATTCAAAAATTAAAATTGACGTGTTTTAAGATTTTTTTTAAAAGTCGTCTGTTTCTGAAATAATGAATTTATTCCATACTTTTGCATCATACTGTATAGCACTGTCTAGTTCTTTGGAAAGTGGCCTTTATTCATACGCGTGCGGAAAAAAACTTATCCGTAAGCTGTCAAATTGAATGTTGAAATGCTAGTCTATTTACCCCGCAAATTTATGTATATGTTAAATGCGTATTTCCTAAGTTGATTTGACCATATAATATAATTTGTTACTTTTAATTTCCTCAATGATTCAAATAAATAATTAATTCTAAATCGCAGTATTTATGTTTGTATACCAATATTTATTCTTTCTTTCTTAACTTTTTCATAAAGGCACTCTTTTTCATCGCATAAAAATCATCTGGACCATTTTCCAAGGTCAGTAATCAAAATTATAATTATTGTAATTACAAATACATATATGTAAAACCTCTCACATCTACATAAAAACGCAAGATTGTCTTATTCGGTAAAAGTATATCGCGTGGTCGTAGGAAAAATAGTGTACATAACTTGTGCGAAAGTGATTTTTCACACTCGTGGGAAAAATGTCACTTTCCGCACTCGTTACGTGATATACTATTTCGTTAATTTTATGTGAAAAAATAAACTGATTTAGGTATATACTAAACTCGAAATAAACAAATTAAACAGGAGTAAAAAACAGAAAATTTTTTTTTTAGTGTATTTCGCTTAAATTACAATCCACATCATTATAGTAAGTAAATGAGATTTTGGAGGTGAAGCGGACATATCCGTATTTCATCTCTGATGAAACTGATCTTTAGGTCGTCATGCGGTGTTTGAACACATGCATACCATGCTGTATCCGCTATCGATCTTAGCAGCTTTGACTGAAATTTTCGTCTAGTGACGTTGGTTTTACCATTGTCTAATATAATTACACAATGGTTTTACTGACCTTCATAGATGCAGTCCATAAGTATCTACAGATAGGTTTGGTTTATATAACATTTATTGTGGGGAGAGAGTTTTGATCGTCGACCTAGTAGCCAGTATATCTGTCGGATCTTTATGTCAGACTGTGATCTTTTAATTTTAATATGTTTCTTCCATGCTAGATGTTGGTTCAGATGTATGATGCTAATCTTTTAAATTTTTAGCTAGTAATTATGTTAGAATTTGTTAGAAGACGAGCATGTTTCGAAGATTGAGGGAGTTATGGACAATATTTTAGACTAACGACTTTTAATAATGTGCGGTGATTTCAATGAAAATAAAGCATTCATGTGCTGTAAATTTTTCAATCTGAATAAATTTTATGATAAAATTTAATATCCTTATCCTACATCAAGTTAGTTTGAATTTCAATAGTTTTATGGAATATATGACTAAGTTATCTTCAATAACGTTCTATAATATTTATTTCCTCAAAAATTTCCTTTTTTTCTTCAATTTTTATGTGGATAACCACCAGCTTTCACACTTTAAAATAATCAATAGAGCGCGGCAACTGCCGTTTCGCCGATGTCCTGGCTTCGCTGGCTGTTCCCACATTTTCAACTTCCCTTGCAGTAACGGCTCCTTACCATTCAGCATTATCCGTGATTTTGTTGTGAATGATCTACAATCGATCCGTCCGAACTAAAAAAGCTTGCATTCCCAGTTTTTGTTGTTATATCTCTGAAAAGCTTGCGGAAAACAGAGTCACACAATAAAGGCTTCAAATGATGTTGAAATTTGTTGAAACGTTTCAGTTGTTATTAATATGTGATATGTACAATCCATTCATTCTTCTCTCATTCTTATCCACATTCCCAATCTCTACCTCATACATACCCTAAAGTTCTTCTAACTCGATTTAATATTCACAGTTTACGTTTTGTCAAACTGAATATTCCTGTGTTCCAAGTAATAATGACAGAAGATCTGCTGGTAGGTTGGCGTGCAACCGGTCATAACTATTATGGCTACTTGCGCGAGATTGTTTCATTTTGTTGTATACCTATGAAGATGAAGGGCTCTACATACAACGGTTCTACATACTTCCATAGACGACCATTAGCCAATCGCCAATTACTGAACTTCTTTGGAGATTTACACACCCTATCCATCATCAGCTGGTACCACTTGTCATCTTCCACTTTCCAGGTACTAACTACATTTTCGTCAGAACTAAGATCTACTAAAACATTTTTAACACTATCAACTATAGGAACGGCTCTAGATAACATATCAGGTACGACATTCAATTTACCCTTACGATGGACCACCTTAAAATCGTACTGTTGAAGGCGAACCGACCATCGACATAAACGTCCACTCAAATCCTTCAAATTCTGAAGCCACAATAAACTATAATGATCAGTTACGACTGTAAACTGTACTCCGTTGGGAAAGCACGGCGCCAATTCCGTAACCTGAAGCATCAGTTTGTACAACAAAAGGCAATGAGTAATCCGGACAACTAAGCACGGGTGCCACTACTAACCTTTCTTTGATAACCCTAAACGACTCTGCGCATACCTCTGTCCATTCAAATTTAGCCCCCTTACGAAGTAGACTAGTTTTCGGAGTGATGATAGACGAAAAGTCCGGAATAAAACGCCGCTACCACGAAAATGTACCTACCAAACGACAAACTTCTGTAACACATTTGGGTGTTGGTAAGTCAAGCATGGACTTCACCTTATCAATATCAACATGAATACCATTACGGTCAACAACGAAACCTAAGTACTTCATCTCTGGTCTGCAAAACTGACATTTCTCTGGACTGATGGTATTATTCGTCTCCCGAAGGCGGCGGAAAACTTCTCTAAAATCTGCAAATGCTGTTCAAAAGTTTGACTAACAATGACGACATCATCCAGATATACAAAAACATGGGGTTCTAGATCATGACCCAACACATTATCAATTAAGCGCTTCCACGTAGCAGGGGCGTTATGAAGACCAAACGGAAGTCGACGAAACTGGAATAACCCCCGATTAGGTACTGTAAAAGCCGTATATTGTTTCGACTCTTCTGCCATTGGCACCTGCCAATAAGCACTCTTAACATCTATACTAGATAAATACTTTGCATCTCTCAGCTTATCTAATGTATCTGAAACTAATGGTAGCGGATAGCTATCTCTGACGGTTACTGAATTCAACTTCCTAAAGTCTACACAAAATCTGAACCTACCATCTTTCTTTTTCACAAGTAAAATCGGTGATGCTCAGGGACTATTACTAGGTTCAACGATGCCCTGCCTCAGCATATCATCCAGTTCTTGGTCAATCTGCTTCTGAACCACCGGATTAACACGATAGTAGCGTTATTTAATTGGAGCACTATTGGTAACGATGACGTGTTCTGCTCGATTAGTACATCCTAAGGTTTCACCCATCAAAGTTCTATTCCTATCTACAACGGCTTGCAACCTAGATCTTTCCAAAGATGACAACTGTGTTTGACTATTAACATGAACCACTGAATTCAAAACCACAGGCTCGCTGGAAAATTTCCATTCGTCATGACGCAGATCTGGTACAATATCTATGATTTTCCAAAAATCTATCCCTAATATTAACAAATGAGGAATCTCCGGTACTACAATAGCTTCAATCACCCTGAACCGACCCTTGAGAGTAATCGGCAGCTCCACAACTCCAGCAACACAAGCTTTCTGACGACTCTTATCTATCTTTAAACCTAACTCGTGAACGAGAGCCAAACCCTTTCCACCTATCAAAGAACGAGATGCTCCGGAATCAAGCAATCCTAATAGTGACTTACCTAAAATATTTACAGTGATGCATGGCCTTTCATCTGCCGACGCATGCTCAAAAACATAATCCACCAAGACTTTGAATCTATCGACCGAGAAGGATTGATCGACATGCCTACCTCGATCACCTACGCATGTCGGTTGTCGTTTCCCTCTTTTTTATTACATCGTGGGCACGACTTAATTGTCACTCCTTCCAACTTACACTTATAACAAAACTTCTTAAGACATCCCCTAGCATAGTGACCTGGTTGCTTACAATGATAACAGATGACCTGTTTCACATCACTTCTCGGGACTGCTACTGAAGATGTACTAGCTATCGCAAGATTTTCTACTGCCTCCGTCACTTGAACATAAGCTAAGTCTGGTTCTAAAACATGCAATTTACGAGAAGGTGGAACGAAGTTCTCTACCGCCTCCTTTCTGGCCTCCAGTTTTCTACCTAATTCTCGTAACTGTGACACTGAGGTGACGTCCACTAACGCTAACTAGTTCTGGTAGAACGGAACTATATTTCTGAGCAATATTTTGAGCTTAACCTCCTCAGATACCGTACAAGTGAACCTATCAAAATACCCAGACATTACAGCTAAATAAAGTCCGATAGATTCATCCGGGCCTTGTGTCCGCCTTCGGATCTCCTCGAAAAGCTTCTCGTTATAAGATGGAGACAGATTCTCTTCTCGCAGTAAAACGACCAATTCATCCCATGATGAAACTTCACCCCTATAAGCCAGATAAAATTGATAGGCCCTACCAGTAAACAAATCTATTCCTGATCCTAACAACATTTCTTTCTCTACATGGCGAGCAGTACGCAATTCCTCCACGCGTTCTAAAAATATGCTTAACGATAAACCTTTCTTATTTCCAGAAAACTTACAATCCCATTTATTGAGTAACAACGGTGTAACATAAGTAGAGGCACGAGGTGCTACAGTATGTTCGTTACGAGCGGGACTCAAGGATGTACCCGATGACCTCCTGTGGGGAGCAATGTTCGCGTCGAAACTAGTTTGTTGAAGTAAGCTGAGTTGTGGTGGTACGTCTTCCGAAATCCTGGGATCTGCTGCCTTCTGGTATAGGTCGTTCAATAATGCCAAAGCTCTCGACCGTAGAATCGGACGCTCGTTCTTGTCTTCTGGAATATGTTCCATCATGTAGAGTGCATGATATAGTTTTGACTCATACTTCTTGAAGGTTCCACTCGATATTGTGTCATTAAAATCGGCGACCAGCGGTGTCAATTCATCCAATTTCGCTTGTACAGCCTGTATGTCCTCTTCAGGTTTGTAAGGATAAGTTGGATACGTGAAGCTCTCGCCAGTCTTCTCTAGCCGTCAAGCCATAGCTAAACTCTTCCTCATTTCATCGACAGTTCCCCTTATTTTCACCTCATAAATCAATTCATCTTGACTACGTCTATTTATATTTAAGTTATACGAAGCCATCTCGTAATAGTATATATCCGCCTTACAACTAAAATCAGTGCCTCAAGCTGTCAATGCCTATAAGTGTCAGTGGTGCAATGTATTTTAACAACCGTTCCCTGAGTATCCTCTATCTAGTCCACGAAATACAATAATATACAAGTATCCTTATTTTTATTAATTATTTACCACAATCTAATTAATTTAACGATTTGTCATGCAATAAGTTCCGGATATCTCAAACTATAAACAAATCTCAGAGCCTGTTCTGGTCAAATCCAACTAGCTGATAAAATTTATTTTTCAAAATTTAACTCTACTACGAGTCCGTAGGTTGTTTTAAAAAAAATTAACTAAGTTAGTCAAACCACCAACAAAAAAAATGCTATGTCCGAAAAACTTCGCAACGCAACGCCCCACGTTGGGCGCCAAAAATGTAACGTAAAATCAAGCTTCGTGCAACAACAGCACTCCCCAATATTACATTAGCGACCTATCAATGAAAAATAGATCGAACTTGTGGCTCGCAACAAATAAATTACTATAAAACACTAAAGTTACCAGCTGATCGATAGGCCGATCTATGCCACAAGGTATTTTACCCGCTAGACTCTAAGTCGAAGAAGGGAGGTTCGTATGCTATTATTATTATTATTATCATTCCAAGTATGCACTTGCTCAGCACTTGCTGGTAATGTTCACCTATCCCGAGCGTGTGTAAACGCAAATGGGATTAGGCTCGGAAGTCACATATTTAGAAATTTACGGACAGTGTGACAGGTATTTAGGATGGCAGCCTTCTGCAGATCGATGTAAGTATTTTTGTGAAGATCCAGTTTGGTAAGGCTATCTTGTAGAGTTTTGGGAATTAGTCCCGTAGATGAAACGATGATCGGTACCACCTCTATTTTCTCTGCATGCCACATCTGTCTTACCTCAATTGCAAGATCGGTGTATTTTGCAATTTTCTCGTTGTATTTGTCCAGAATATTGTTATTATTGGGTACTGCAACATCCACCAGATAAACCGAGTTAGCTTTTTTATCCACAACTACAATATCAGGCCGGTTATTCGTCACCCGTCTATCGGTGATAATTGACCTATCGTAGTATAGTCTAAAATCAGCATTCTCTAGCACCGAATTCGGATGGTACTTGTAATATGGGGTGTAGGTGTTCACTAATCCAAATTTGTTGGCCAACTTCTGATGAATGATGTTGCAAAGTTGATTGTGCCTGCGTAGGTAATCAATGTTAGCTAAGGCTGAACATCCCGACGTGATGTGTTGTATCGTCTCTGTTGTTTGTTGGCACCTTCTGCACTTGTCCGTAGCGATGTTTGGATCTTTCATGACAAATTTCTTGTAATTGTTGGTATTAATTACTTGGTCTTGAATTGCCGTCATAAATCCTTCTGTTTCTGGAAATAATGTTCCATCAGATAGCCACTTATTTGATGCTTCCTTGTCGATATGAGGTTGATTGAGGTCGTGATGATGTCGACCATGAAGCGCTTTCTGAGCCCACTCCACCTGTTTGTCAGAATCGGTAACGATTTCAAGTCTCATATCAGGGCTTACAAGATTTAAGGGGGAATAGTTTTTATCTGCTTTTGCGACCATCTCATGCAATTCAGATGTTTCAGCCTTGACAATAAAGAATTCTTGGAGTCTAGATATTTGTTTGTTATGTAAATTAACTATGTCCACTAGACCTCTCCCTCCCTCTCTTCTTGGTAGTGTTGTCCTGATAACTGATGATGTCGGATGGTGACATTTGTGTTTGGTCATCATGGTACGGGTTGTTCTTTGAATATCCTCCAGCTCTGTCTTTGTCCACTTCAGAATTCCAAATGAGTATGTCAGGATCGGTATGGCGTAGGTGTTAATTGCTTTTGCTAGATTTCCTGCGTTCAACTGGGATTTCAATAAAGTAGTTACCCTTTGAGTGAACTGGCTCCTAATTTTGATTTTTGCTTGCTTTTGGTCTAATAGCTTAGCTTGCTGAAATCCTAGATATTTGTAGGTCTCGCCATTTTGCATGGCAGTTATAATATCTCCATTGGGTAGTAACACATCTCCGTTAACGATTTTACCCTTCTCGATATTTAAGGTTTTGCACTTGTCTAATCCAAATCCCATTTGTATATCACTGGAGAATTTTTCAGTGATATTGAGTAAATGTTGAATTTGACGCTGGTTGGATGTGTATATTTTGATATCATCCATATATAGAAGGTGGGGAACAGTGCAGCTAGTGTTCCTGTTGGCTTTAAGTTTATAGCCGTAATCCGTATCGTTGAGTAGATTGGAGAGTGGGTTTATTGCCAAACAGAACCAAAGTGGACTAAGGGAGTCACCCTGGAAGATCCCCCTACGGATGGAAATTTCATCAGTTTGGAGGTATTGGCCATTTATTTGTAAATGAAGGTTCGTTCGCCAGTGCTTCATCGCTGATTCAAGAAAAATTACAACAGTGGGATGTACTTTGTAAATTTGCAGAACTTTCACAAGCCAGGAATGTGGAACGCTATCAAATGCTTTCCTGTAATCTACGAAAGCCGTGTGGATGTTGCGCTTTTCCTTTTGCGCCTGTTTCAGTATAACTGAATCAATGATAAGTTTTTCTTTGCAGCCTTGATGATCTCGTCTGCAACCTTTCTGTTCTTCTGACAGGATGTTGTTTTGGTCCACATGTCTGTAAATACGGTTAGTGATGCAAGCCGTTAATATTTTATATATAGTTGGTAGGCAGGTTATGGGCCTATACTGCGAAGGATCGTGAGTTTGATGTGTTTTGGGAAGCAAGTGGGTCGAGCCCAGTGTCAGAAATGGTGGTGTATCTTCTGGATGTTGCAAAATATGTGAGAATGATGTTGCCATTGCTTTATGTAGACTGTCAAACTTCTTATACCAAAAGTTTTGGACGTGGTCAACTCCTGGTGTCTTCCAATTACTGGTACTCTTTATAGCTTCGGTTACCTCGCTTGTTGTCAAGTCAACGAAAGACATCGGTTCAATATTGATTTTTCCCTCCTCAGCTCTTATCCAGTGAGCGTTGGATTTATGTTCGACAGGCTTCGACCATAATGAAGACCAGTATTCCGTCAGCTCATCTTTATTTGGAGGACCTTGGTTCTGATTGTTTTCTGTACCGCTCAGTTGCCTGTAAAATAACTTCTGATTGTTATTGAATAAGTAATTTTGTTGTTTCCTTTTCGTGCACTTGATATATCGAGATAAACGTTTGGATTTTGCCTTCAACTTTTGTCTGAGTGCATCCATATATTCGAATACATGTTGTTCATGTTGTGGGTGACCTGTATAAGTTTTGATTTTTTGATAGATCTTTCTCACTCTATTTGTTAATCGCCTCGACGGTTTCAAGCTGTTCTTGAACTCTGTCAACTGCCCCAATTCCCTCCTGATGTCATCAATGGAACTTTCGAGCCTGCGTTGCGACCAGGGCTTGAGCTGTTTGTAGTCCTTACTCTGATTGTTTCCAGGGAATTGGATTCGCTGATTATGAATTCGAAGCACTGCCACCGCTCCACAATAGATGAGAGTGTGAAGTTGTTCCAGTGCTTTGCAGTCTTTGGCATGGTTCTGCAATATTATTATTATCATTCCAAGTATGCACTTGCTCAGCACTTGCTGGTAATGTTCACCTATCCCGAGCGTGTGTAAACGCAAATGGGATTAGGCTCGGAAGTCACATATTTAGAAATTTACGGACAGTGTGACAGGTATTTAGGATGGCAGCCTTCTGCAGATCGATGTAAGTATTTTTGTGAAGACCCAGTTTGGTAAGGCTATCTTGTAGAGTTTTGGGAATTAGTCCCGTAGATGAAACGATGATCGGTACCACCTCTATTTTCTCTGCATGCCACATCTGTCTTACCTCAATTGCAAGATCGGTGTATTTTGCAATTTTCTCGTTGTATTTGTCCAGAATATTGTTATTATTGGGTACTGCAACATCCACCAGATAAACCGAGTTAGCTTTTTTATCCACAACTACAATATCAGGCCGGTTATTCGTCACCCGTCTATCGGTGATAATTGACCTATCGTAGTATAGTCTAAAATCAGCATTCTCTAGCACCGAATTCGGATGGTACTTGTAATATGGGGTGTAGGTGTTCACTAATCCAAATTTGTTGGCCAACTTCTGATGGATGATGTTGCAAAGTTGATTGTGCCTGCGTAGGTAATCAATGTTAGCTAAGGCTGAACATCCCGACGTGATGTGTTGTATCGTCTCTGTTGTTTGTTGGCACCTTCTGCACTTGTCCGTAGCGATGTTTGGATCTTTCATGACAAATTTCTTGTAATTGTTGGTATTAATTACTTGGTCTTGAATTGCCGTCATAAATCCTTCTGTTTCTGGAAATAATGTTCCATGAGATAGCCACTTATTTGATGCTTCCTTGTCGATATGAGGTTGATTGAGGTCGTGATGATGTCGACCATGAAGCGCTTTCTGAGCCCACTCCACCTGTTTGTCAGAATCGGTAACGATATCAAGTCTCATATCAGGGCTTACAAGATTTAAGGGGGAATAGTTTTTATCTGCTTTTGCGACCATCTCATGCAATTCAGATGTTTCAGCCTTGACAATGAAGAATTCTTGGAGTCTAGATATTTGTTTGTTATGTAAATTAACTATGTCCACTAGACCTCTCCCTCCCTCTCTTCTTGGTAGTGTTGTCCTGATAACTGATGATGTCGGATGGTGACATTTGTGTTTGGTCATCATGGTACGGGTTGTTCTTTGAATATCCTCCAGCTCTGTCTTTGTCCACTTCAGAATTCCAAATGAGTATGTCAGGATCGGTATGGCGTAGGTGTTAATTGCTTTTGCTAGATTTCCTGCGTTCAACTGGGATTTCAATAAAGTAGTTACCCTTTGAGTGAACTGGCTCCTAGTTTTGATTTTTGCTTGCTTTTGGTCTAATAGCTTAGCTTGCTGAAATCCTAGATATTTGTAGGTCTCGCCATTCTGCATGGCAGTTATAATATTCCCATTGGGTAGTAACACATCTCCGTTAACGATTTTACCCTTCTCGATATTTAAGGTTTTGCACTTGTCTAATCCAAATCCCATTTGTATATCACTGGAGAATTTTTCAGTGATATTGAGTGAATGTTGAATTTGACGCTGGTTGGATGCGTATATTTTGATATCATCCATATATAGAAGGTGGGAAACAGTGCAGCTAGTGTTCCTGTTGGCTTTAAGTTTATAGCCGTAATCCGTATCGTTGAGTAGATTGGAGAGTGGGTTCAATGCCAAACAGAACCAAAGTGGACTAAGGGAGTCACCCTGGAAGATCCCCCTACGGATGGAAATTTCATCAGTTTGGAGGTATTGGCCATTTATTTGTAAATGAAGGTTCGTTCGCCAGTGCTTCATCGCTGATTCAAGAAAAGTAACAACAGTGGGATGTACTTTGTAAATTTGCAGAACTTTCACAAGCCAGGAATGTGGAACGCTATCAAATGCTTTCCTGTAATCTACGAAAGCCGTGTGGATGTTGCGCTTTTCCTTTTGCGCCTGTTTCAGTATAACTGAATCAATGATAAGTTGTTCTTTGCAGCCTTGGTGATCTCGTCTGCAACCTTTCTGTTCTTCTGACAGGATGTTGTTTTGGTCCACATGTCTGTAAATACGGTTAGTGATGCAAGCTGTTAATATTTTATATATAGTTGGTAGGCAGGTTATGGGCCTATACTGCGAAGGATCGTGAGTTTGATGTGTTTTGGGAAGCAAGTGGGTCGAGCCCAGTGTCAGAAATGGTGGTGTATCTTCTGGATGTTGCAAAATATGTGAGAATGATGTTGCCATTGCTTTATGTAGACTGTCAAACTTCTTATACCAAAAGTTTTGGACGTGGTCAACTCCTGGTGTCTTCCAATTACTGGTACTCTTTATAGCTTCGGTTACCTCGCTTGTTGTCAAGTCAACGAAAGACATCGGTTCAATATTGATTTTTTCCTCCTCAGTTCTTATCCAGTGAGCGTTGGATTTATGTTCGACAGGCTTCGACCATAATGAAGACCAGTATTCCGTCAGCTCATCTTTATTTGGAGGACCTTGGTTATGATTGTTTTCTGTACCGCTCAGTTGCCTGTAAAATAACTTCTGATTGTTATTGAATAAGTAATTTTGTTGTTTCCTTTTCGTGCACTTGACATATCGAGATAAACGTTTGGATTTTGCCTTCAACTTTTGTCTGAGTGAATCCATATATTCAAATACATGTTGTTCATGTTGTGGGTGACCTGTATAAGTTTTGATTTTTCGATAGATCTTTCTCACTCTGTTTGTTAATCGCCTCGACGGTTTCAAGCTGTTCTTAAACTCTGTCAACTGCCCCAATTCCCTCCTGATGTCATCAATGGAACTTTCGAGCCTGCGTTGCCACCAGGGCTTGAGCTGTTTGTAGTCCTTACTCTGATTATTTCCAGGGAACTGGATTCGTTGATTATGAATTCGAAGCACTGCCACCGCTCCACAATAGATGAGAGTGTGAAGTTGTTCCAGTGCTTTGCAGTCTTTGGCATGGTTCTGCAATAGTAAGTTCACTGCTGCTATTATGCTGTTGGTACTCTTATTGGTTCGCAGCTTGAGTAGTTTGGGCCGGTGTATTGGGTTGGTGCCATTAAATTCCGCTAGTGCTTTACAAAGCTCTGTATTATAGTCATTATCAGGTGTTTTGTCGCAATCAATGTTTGTTTTCTCAACGCCATTGTTGTCTTCTTGTAGGTCAAATACAAATATATTCAAATACATGTTGTTCATGTTGTGGGTGACCTGTATAAGTTTTGATTTTTTGATAGATCTTTCTCACTCTGTTTGTTAATCGCCTCGACGGTTTCAAGCTGTTCTTGAACTCTGTCAACTGCCCCAATTCCCTCCTGATGTCATCAATGGAACTTTCGAGCCTGCGTTGCGACCAGGGCTTGAGCTGTTTGTAGTCCTCACTCTGATTGTTTCCAGGGAATTGGATTCGCTGATTATGAATTCGAAGCACTGCCACCGCTCCACAATAGATGAGAGTGTGAAGTTGTTCCAGTGCTTTGCAGTCTTTGGCATGGTTCTGCAATATTATTATTATCATTCCAAGTATGCACTTGCTCAGCACTTGCGGTAATGTTCACCTATCCCGAGCGTGTGTAAACGCAAATGGGATTAGGCTCGGAAGTCACATATTTAGAAATTTACGGACAGTGTGACAGGTATTTAGGATGGCAGCCTTCTGCAGATCGATGTAAGTATTTTTGTGAAGACCCAGTTTGGTAAGGCTATCTTGTAGAGTTTTGGGAATTAGTCCCGTAGATGAAACGATGATCGGTACCACCTCTATTTTCTCTGCATGCCACATCTGTCTTACCTCAATTGCAAGATCGGTGTATTTTGCAATTTTCTCGTTGTATTTGTCCAGAATATTGTTATTATTGGGTACTGCAACATCCACCAGATAAACCGAGTTAGCTTTTTTATCCACAACTACAATATCAGGCCGGTTATTCGTCACCCGTCTATCGGTGATAATTGACCTATCGTAGTATAGTCTAAAATCAGCATTCTCTAGCACCGAATTCGGATGGTACTTGTAATATGGGGTGTAGGTGTTCACTAATCCAAATTTGTTGGCCAACTTCTGATGGATGATGTTGCAAAGTTGATTGTGCCTGCGTAGGTAATCAATGTTAGCTAAGACTGAACATCCCGACGTGATGTGTTGTATCGTCTCTGTTGTTTGTTGGCACCTTCTGCACTTGTCCGTAGATATGTTTGGATCTTTCATGACAAATTTCTTGTAATTGTTGGTATTAATTACTTGGTCTTGAATTGCCGTCATAAATCCTTCTGTTTCTGGAAATAATGTTCCATCAGATAGCCACTTATTTGATGCTTCCTTGTCGATATGAGGTTGATTGAGGTCGTGATGATGTCGACCATGAAGCGCTTTCTGAGCCCACTCCACCTGTTTGTCAGAATCGGTAACGATTTCAAGTCTCATATCAGGGCTTACAAGATTTAAGGGGGAATAGTTTTTATCTGCTTTTGCGACCATCTCATGCAATTCAGATGTTTCAGCCTTGACAATAAAGAATTCTTGGAGTCTAGATATTTGTTTGTTATGTAAATTAACTATGTCCACTAGACCTCTCCCTCCCTCTCTTCTTGGTAGTGTTGTCCTGATAACTGATGATGTCGGATGGTGACATTTGTGTTTGGTCATCATGGTACGGGTTGTTCTTTGAATATCCTCCAGCTCTGTCTTTGTCCACTTCAGAATTCCAAATGAGTATGTCAGGATCGGTATGGCGTAGGTGTTAATTGCTTTTGCTAGATTTCCTGCGTTCAACTGGGATTTCAATAAAGTAGTTACCCTTTGAGTGAACTGGCTCCTAATTTTGATTTTTGCTTGCTTTTGGTCTAATAGCTTAGCTTGCTGAAATCCTAGATATTTGTAGGTCTCGCCATTTTGCATGGCAGTTATAATATTCCCATTGGGTAGTAACACATCTCCGTTAACGATTTCACCCTTCTCGATATTTAAGGTTTTGCACTTGTCTAATCCAAATCCCATTTGTATATCACTGGAGAATTTTTCAGTGATATTGAGTAAATGTTGAATTTGACGCTGGTTGGATGCGTATATTTTGATATCATCCATATATAGAAGGTGGGAAACAGTGCAGCTAGTGTTCCTGTTGGCTTTAAGTTTATAGCCGTAATCCGTATCGTTGAGTAGATTGGAGAGTGGGTTCATTGCCAAACAGAACCAAAGTGGACTAAGGGAGTCACCCTGGAAGATCCCCCTACGGATGGAAATTTCATCAGTTTGGAGGTATTGGCCATTTATTTGTAAATGAAGGTTCGTTCGCCAGTGCTTCATCGCTGATTCAAGAAAAGTAACAACAGTGGGATGTACTTTGTAAATTTGCAGAACTTTCACAAGCCAAGAATGTGGAACGCTATCAAATGCTTTCCTGTAATCTACGAAAGCCGTGTGGATGTTGCGCTTTTCCTTTTGCGCCTGTTTCAGTATAACTGAATCAATGATAAGTTGTTCTTTGCAGCCTTGGTGATCTCGTCTGCAACCTTTCTGTTCTTCTGACAGGATGTTGTTTTGGTCCACATGTCTGTAAATACGGTTAGTGATGCAAGCCGTTAATATTTTATATATAGTTGGTAGGCAGGTTATGGGCCTATACTGCGAAGGATCGTGAGTTTGATGTGTTTTGGGAAGCAAGTGGGTCGAGCCCAGTGTCAGAAATGGTGGTGTATCTTCTGGATGTTGCAAAATATGTGAAATGATGTTGCCATTGCTTTATGTAGACTGTCAAACTTCTTATACCAAAAGTTTTGGACGTGGTCAACTCCTGGTGTCTTCCAATTACTGGTACTCTTTATAGCTTCGGTTACCTCGCTTGTTGTCAAGTCAACGAAAGACATCGGTTCAATATTGATTTTTTCCTCCTCAGTTCTTATCCAGTGAGCGTTGGATTTATGTTCGACAGGCTTCGACCATAATGAAGACCAGTATTCCGTCAGCTCATCTTTATTTGGAGGACCTTGGTTCTGATTGTTTTCTGTACCGCTCAGTTGCCTGTAAAATAACTTCTGATTGTTATTGAATAAGTAATTTTGTTGTTTCCTTTTCGTGCACTTGACATATCGAGATAAACGTTTGGATTTTGCCTTCAACTTTTGTCTGAGTGAATCCATATATTCAAATACATGTTGTTCATGTTGTGGGTGACCTGTATAAGTTTTGATTTTTCGATAGATCTTTCTCACTCTGTTTGTTAATCGCCTCGACGGTTTCAAGCTGTTCTTAAACTCTGTCAACTGCCCCAATTCCCTCCTGATGTCATCAATGGAACTTTCGAGCCTGCGTTGCCACCAGGGCTTGAGCTGTTTGTAGTCCTTACTCTGATTGTTTCCAGGGAATTGGATTCGTTGATTATGAATTCGAAGCACTGCCACCGCTCCACAATAGATGAGAGTGTGAAGTTGTTCCAGTGCTTTGCAGTCTTTGGCATGGTTCTGCAATAGTAAGTTCACTGCTGCTATTATGCTGTTGGTACTCTTATTGGTTCGCAGCTTGGGTAGTTTGGGCCGGTGTATTGGGTTGGTGCCATTAAATTCCGCTAGTGCTTCACAAAGCTCTGTATTATAGTCATTATCATGTGTTTTGTCGCAATCAATGTTTGTTTTCTCAACGCCATTGTTGTCTTCTTGTGCATTCTCCGGTTCATGTGTATCATGATCGGTAATTATGTCATTCTCCTCATTTTGTAGGTCAAGAAGGACTTCTTCTCGAATTTGTTGCAACGTCGGATCGGGTAGTAGATTGTTTTTCACAATACTTCGACGCTGGTCAGCAATACGTTGTTCCGTGAGATGCTGGAATTCTGGGAAATGTTCAATGAATGCACGGTGGAGGGCGTATCTGTACGTTGTCATATCAGTTTCCATCTTGGTGATTTTGAAATAGGAGCGCATAATAAAAGAGTTCAGCTCAATAGTCCACTTCATGCGCTTCCTGGGCTTTCCGGCTTTTGTGGTCGTGGATATTATTATTATTATTATTATTATTATTATTATCTAAACTATGGGTAAACCGTACCCGAGAAAATACCAATGGTTACGTCCTTAACCGTAGCTAGGAATATACTAAATAAATCAAACACAATAACTCAAGTGTCAAAAAAAATATAATGATCTACTAGTTGGTGGTTTGGTTTGACAGAAATTGAAATGGAGACTACAGAAGACTGCGATAAAGTATACTATGGTCAGACATCGAGAGTACTTAAAAGTCGTGTCACTCAACATCAAAGTGATATAAGGTTAGAAAAACAAAGTTGTGCCTTGGCTGAACATAACATTTTATTAAATCATAAAGCTAACTTTAAAGACATTTCAATTGTATATAGTGAATCACACAACTTTAAAAGAAATTGCTTAGAAATGTTCCAAACAGTGTTGGATATTAACTCCTTAAATAAAAAGAGAGACACACATCATCTAATACATACTTATTCCTTTTTACTTAAAATGAATGAAGATAGTAATAATTTCAATAATACATCATCAGAGTCAATATAATAAAGTGAATTTAATAGTCTTGTTTATTTAGAATTTAGCATAATCACATCATCAATAGTTTCCGGTTATTAAAACCTTCTTTTTAACAAGACCAAAATTTTTTCCTTGTTGGTATCACATGTTGCATTGTCTTTATTGGTGGCAAAGTAATCGATTGTGTGATGTGTGGTAGGCAGTAAGATAAAATAATGGTAATAAGAGTGATATTTGAGTTCTATCTTTATGAGAGTGACAAACTGATGAATTTAGATGCTGAATTTCACATGAGCCATGGTTTTTTGTTGATAAGATTGTTGCGAATAGCTAATTTGGTTATGTATTGTCCTGGGATATAATAAAAATCTCGAATTTTAAAGTGCATTTTTACAATTTATTGACCTTGGTAACAATTTAGATTAACACTACTTACAATAGTTATTGCTCATTTTGGCTTTGTCTTTGACATGGCCATTTTCTTTCAGATTGGATATCGCATATCTTTGGATCCTTATTGGTGGCAAAATAATTGATCTCGAGATGTGCGATAGATAATGTTTAAGAACAATGGTAAATAGGTGGTGTTTGGTTATTATGTTCATAAGAATGACAAACTTGTGGATGTAATGATTAGACATTGCATGGGCCATGGTTTTGTCATTGATAGAGTTAAATGGGTAATAAAGTTGGGCTTTTCTATATATTTTTTCTTAAAATTTTATAATAATAAAAAAAATAAAAAAATTTTATACATTTGTAAATATCTTCATACTAAAAATTTCACAAACCCTCGTAAATAACTTTCATAGTCCAATACAACTAATGATTTCAAATTGTTTATTAAATATTAATGGTACGCAGGTCAATAAAGAAAAGAAATATTATTTTATAGATATAAGAAACTAAGAATTTTAATTACAAAAATTTTGTCTTCATGTTCGACTTCAATCAGATTTATAATTTACTTTTCAAAATGTAACCTTTTTATCTACCACTTATAGTGGAAAATCTATTCATGTTTTTTAATTATGTTTTACTTGATTTGTACAAACTCACTTTGCACGTAAGTTTAAATTTATTATAATTTTTACCTGTAATAAGAACTTGTTCATATTTTAGCCTTGATAAAGGATTCAAATAAATCCGAAAGCTTGGAAGTAGTAAAAAAGAGCTTAATTTCATAACCAGCCCAGATTGTGACGGAATCCCCAATAATTTAATAGATTGTTATATATATACATGTAATAAGTATGTTGGAAATCCTACCAAATATTGAGACTTTACCAAATAGCGTTAAGGACACGATCCGTATGAGCTCAGACGCAACGTTCTACCTTCGCCGAGAATAATTAACAATCGCGATCTTAATAAAAAGAAATTACAAGCCACTTGTACGTTCACAAATGGTCTAGCGAAAAATTCAGATATAAACTGGTAAATAATCTATAATACAACAAAAAAACCTGGAAAAGAATCAACTTAAACTACAACTTGTGTGTCTTCACCCGCTGGTGATAATACTTGACCATCCACAAGTAATTATTTCAATGTCCGGTCTGGTAGTCACTCTTGGTTGACCCTCATTGACTCTACGCAACCATCAATAGACGAAATTCCAGCATAGCCAGAACCTCAATAATCAATATAACCGGATAAAACTGGAACTGGAGACTCCCAAAACCAAATTAATCCATTAGGAAGCCAGTATCCAAGTACCGAAACCAAGCGAAGTTAAACGACGGCAAAACTGCTGAGCCAATAACAAAAAACTAAGCCAAACCCCATTGGACCAAAATAGGGTGTCTTCCTTGTGCTGCTACTGGTGATTTAGATGATGATCTTCAACAAAATGGCGTGTGCCTGGGATTAATACTCCATCTGCCTCTCACAGATGAGGTTTGGGAAGCGCATACTATTCCACCAACTTCCTGCACTCTATTCCCATCTCCCTCAAACCAAACTACCCTCTAAAACTATATTCCCCTACGGGATGAATGTGGATAATTCATATTCTCGTTTATTTACTCAAAGGGGCTCCGGCACACTTCTCGCCACTCCTCACACACCAAACGAAAAAGGCCACGTCTACAGTTTTCGACAACCGTCAGAACAAAAAACTTTGTTCGAGGGTCACCCTCATTCGAGCTGTCCGGAGCAGACATGTTCCGTGATCTTGGGTATGAATTACTCTACCTGATCATTGCGTACCAAAATCCCGTATTTACATCTATTGTCCAATCACAAATTAAACCCTATCCTACACTATCCCCAAGTTTCCTGTAAATAATATTGACGAAATGTTACACTATCTTATTCACCCACGAATACCACCACCATAGATAACTTTACGTGTCGGACCACAGTCCCCTGAAAGTTCGTAAAAGAAGAACCATTATGCGATTGACAGAAGTAGGATCAGCTGTTCGGAACTTTTGTTTACTAAATGTCTAATGAAAGTAATTCTATTGAGAGTCGTTATTTTCTATTTATATTGATAAAATTGGAGAGGAATGAGTTGACTACTATGGAATTGAATCGATTGGTTACAAATAAAACTAAAAATTGTGGACTTACAAGCTACTTTAATTTAACTTTAAGGTAGGAATGTTCACTTAATTATGACCAAAACTACATGAACGTTGTCTATTATGCTAAAGGCTTAGACCAACAAAAAAACGTAACACTACGATTAACTATGAAACAATAAGATTGAATCAAAAGAAAAACAAACAGCACGTGGACGTTAATTCGATGTACAGGGTGTTTTCAAAAGACTTACAAACGTATACATGTAGAAACCTCTCGTAAAATTGGACAAAATGATATGAGGATTAGTTCATTCACTTTTCGTAATACGGGGTGTTGAAGTTATAAAAATTCAAATGTTTTCATTCGATAACTTTAGAATGAATGAATAAATTGATTTGACATTTGGCAGGTTTTTAAATGTAAAAAGGCATTTTTTGATAAAAAAACATTTATCAATTCTTGATCCAGTGGTGTACATTTGGAAAAATATGTCACTTTTCTCCTCCTTTTTTTCACGCCACTGATATTTGTGGCTATTTTCAATCAATTTTATATTCCCTACTTTTTTCACGTAAAAAACATAACCTTCACATATAAAAAAATTGGTAGTTATCAAGATATTTAATGTTTTCATGAAGTTTGCAACATCATTTTCAATAATAAAAGCACAATTTTGGACAAATATTTTCGAGTCTTCTCACAATGTTTATATAATGCATTAATTGCGGCTTCACAAATTAGTTTCTGATACATATTTTAACCATTAGTAGTTTGAAGTTTATTAAAAGTATCTTGAAAACTACACATTTTTTGATGGGCAAAGGTTATGTTTTTTACGTGAAAAAAATTAGGGAATACAAAATAAATTTTTGATTTTTGATAACATTTGCCATTTAGATTTGTTCTTGTGAAAATCAGTAATTTTTTTATAAAAAAAAATTTAATTTATTATTTGATCTAAATTTTATCTAATACGGATCTGTTACTTTTATTATAAATCCGACCAGAAACTGAGTCCAGAAATTATTTTGAAATATACTTATCTATACTCGTAAAATTTTGTTTGGTTGGATTAGTTACCTAGGTAGAAATTTTTATTCAACTTTGATAAGTAGAAAGTATTTTGTCATGTTTATTTAGAGGGTTATTAATATTTTATCATAGAGCTACCTATTGGTCAATAGCATCTCGTATACACAAGTTTCTGGAAGTTTCATATTTCACCGTAATTTAACTTACTACTACTACTACTAAGTTTGCAGGCGAACCTTGTCCTGGACAAACTCAAGCCAAGGTTCCGGCACTGAGGCCACCGGCGGGCCCATTGTGCCATTCCTGCTACCTAGACATCCATGAAGCCGAGCCCTTCTACAAAGGCCACAACCTTTTTCAGTGGATGCCTGCTTGTGTCTCCAGGGGCCAAAACAGGGACTCCGAAGATTCGCCTGCGTAGTACAGCCCAGTGTGGACACTCTAGGAGAACATGGACTGACGTTTCGTCAGTCATGCCGCAACCCCTGCATAGGGAACTTTCCTCTACCCCTAAGTTGTGGAGGTGCTTCATCATACAGCAGTGCCCCGTTAGGAGTCCTGCTATATTCCTTAGCCTACTCCTTGGTAGTTCAGTAGCTGCTCTAGCGTGTCCATCAGTCCATCCCTTCAGTAAAAGTTTGGATTGCCTAGGACCCTGCAGAGCATTCCAATGAGCGAGGTGTTGGTTCTTCATCCACTTCTTCGACTCCTTGCGTATTCTTTGTTTTGTTAGGCCCAAGGTCGGGCCCGGGCCGCAGAAGGGAGCTGCCGCCCCCTCCGCAGCCAGTGCATCCGCCATCTCGTTGCCTTCAAAACCAGAGTGGGCTGGAATCCATTCTAGCCGCACCACATTGCGCCTTGCAAGATTAGCAAGTCGTTCTCGACATTCATTAGCGAGTCCTGAGTTGCTGGTGCACCCACTCAGGGCTTTAATTGCTGCCTGACTGTCGGAGTATATGGTTATGCGTCGATCCACATAACCTCTGTCTAGGTTTATCTGCGCACATTCCAAGATAGCATATATCTCGGCCTGATATGCAGATACACCATCACCCAATGGTACACAAACTTGTGTTCTTGGGTTCTTAGAGTAAATTCCAGCCCCTGCTCTATCACCGGAGCATGAGCCATCTGTGTACCAGACAGTCCCATTAGGCTGTGTATTCCTCTCTTTTTCCCAGGATTCTCTATCCCGGATCATGGTCCTGTACGGAGTTGCAAAGTAGTACTTTCGCAGGCATTCGTCAGGTGCTCGAGCCAGAACTGGAATATCTTCCAGGAGCCGGAGCTTCTTGACGTGCCTGCACTCTTCCCCTCTTCGCACGTATCCCAGCTGTTTCAAGCGCAGAAAAGCCCTCCCCGCCTCAGCCTCGATCACATGGTGAAGAGGCCGAAGACCAAGGATCACTTCCATCGCAGCAGTTGGTGTAGTTCTCATGCAGCCAGTTGCCCCCAAACTGACCACCCTTTGGAGGCGTGTCAGTTGCGATCTAGCCGTCACCAAGGTTACCCTCGGCCACCAGACCAGAGCCGCATATGTGAGCATAGGCAGCATGATCACTCTATAGAACCATATGATCGTTTTGGGGGTCAGCCCCCACTTCGGACCAATGGCTCTCCTACAGGCCCAATACGTGTTTGTCACCTTGCTTAGGCGACTGTCAAGATGAGCCTTCCATGTCAGTGATTTATCAAGGATCACTCCCAGATACTTCACCTGCTCAACCACAGGCAGTGGTACTCCATCAAGATTTAGACCCTCAGGTCTTATACCTCTTTTTTTGGTGAAAGCAACTATCTCAGCCTTGGCAGGATTTACTGCAAGTCCGTGTTCGTTACACCACCCATGTACCCTATTCAGAGCCCTTTGCATGAGGTCCCTGAGAACGGTAATATGCCTTCCAACAACAAGGACAACGATATCATCGGCATACCCAATCGTTAGAAAGCCCTCACCGTTTAAAAGAGTTATTAGCTCGTCAATAACTAGGTTCCACAATGTGGGCGATAGAACACCCCCTTGCGGACATCCTCTAGCGACGGTCACTTTTGTCACATGGTCTTTCCATGTGGCCTCTACTGTACGATTGCCCAACATGGCCCCAAGCCAGTGAGTGATCATTGGCTCTATTCCATGATTTGTCGCCGCCCTACAAATAGATTCTACAGGGGTACTGTCAAACGCCCCCTGTATATCCAAAAAAGCTCCCAGGGCGATCATGCCATTTTCCAGCGCCTTCTCCACCTGGGTTACCAGTTGGTGTAAGGCACTTTCAGTTGACTTGCCACACCTGAACGCATGTTGATTGTTGTGCAAGGGATACCTTAGCCCAACTTTTTCCTTTATGTACCGATCAGCCACCCTCTCCAATGTTTTCAACACAAAGGATGTTAGGCTAATGGGTCTAAAGGATTTAGCCACCGTATATGTGGTACGACCCGGCTTGGGTATGAAGACGACTCTCACCTGCCTCCACTGTTCTGGGACATACCTGCGTGCCAGACAGGCCCGAAAGATATGCACCAAGATTGTGCCAATTGCATCCCAGCCCTGTTGAAGCAGAGCCGGGAAGATTTGGTCTTTTCCTGGAGACTTGTACGGTCTGAATGACCGTATCGCCCAAGTACACCGCTCGTATGTGACTATTTCTTTTGCTAGAAGATAGTCCTCTTTACATGGTCGCTGTATGTTCACATATTCCATGTCAGGACACTCCCGCTCGATTCCCTCACAACCGGGGAAGTGTGTCTTTAGTAGATGCCGCAAGGTATCCACCGGGGTTTCGGTGAAAACACCCGGTTCGACTTCCATGCTGCCTATAGCGCTGTCCGGTGATTTCGTTAAGATCCGGCGCAGCCTTGACATTTGAGGTACCGATACGATATCCTCGCAGAAGGCCCGCCAGGCATCTCTCCGAGCCAACCTGACAGCACTCTTGTACTCATTCCGTTTCCGGCGGTATTGCTCCCAATCCAGATCCGACTTCGTCTTCCTAGCCCTATTAAATAGGCGCCGGGTATGTTCCCGTAGCGAGTCTAGAGATTTGTTCCACCATTTGTGGCCCTTACTTTCCTTCCTCGTTTTTTCGGCGCAATTTTCTTCATAAGACGAGACAATAATCGAGCCCAGCTCCGCTATGGCCCAATCGATCTCATCATTATTGCTCAAGTTCCTAGGGAAACCACCAAGTCTCCTTCCGAGATCCAGTTTATACCGTTCCCAGTTGGTAGTCTTGGGGTCCCTATACTTGATTGAATGTTCCTCAACAGCAACCCTGTAACTGAAACAAATGTAACTGTGATCCGACAATGACGGATCATCATTAACATGCCAGTCCCTTACCATACTTACAACGGTACTTGACGCAAGCGTCACATCTAGGACTTCAGCCCTAATCCTATTTCGGAATGTTGGTTTCGTCCCTCGGTTGAGTAGTTGCAGGTCAGTGGTACCTAGATAGTCAAGCAAAGCCTCTCCCCTGCTATTGACGCCTGTGCTGCCCCACATAGTGTGGTGCGCATTGGCATCACAGCCAATAAGAAGAGGCAGATTCCTGACCATGCAGTATTCCACCGCCTTGCGGAACTCCTCAGTAGGTGGTAGTTCTGGCGAGTCATAAGGCAGGTATGCAGAGCATACCACTAAGCTATGCCTAGTACCATTCCTGCCCTGGACGTCCACTCTCACCGCTACTATATCCCTGAAACAAAGTTCGTTTATTAGTATTGCACTTACACTGGAGTGCGTAGAAATGCAAACTCTTGGATTAGGTTCACCCACTGCATAGAATAAGCTACGCCCGGGTGTGCCTAAGCCTCGCACATGACCTTTATACACCCATGGTTCTTGTATGAGGCATATGCCTGTCTGCAGCTTTGCCATCCTCTGCGCGAACACTCCTGCAGCGGCACGGCAATGCTGCAAGTTAATCTGGGTAAATTTCAAGGCCCCTTCAACAGACATCGAAAATCTCTAAAGGTACCTCCTTACCCATCAATTATTCACTCCGGGGTAGTCTCCGTAGTTCCCGAGAAGATAATTTTAACCTTCCCGAGCCCATACCGGATTTCCCCCTTCGTAAGGTTGAGTGCCCCCACCGATCGAGGATCGAGCCCCAAAACGATGTTCTGCCTCAAAGAGGCAGCATCCCATCGGGAGGCCCGAATCACCCACCCTTCAGTCCTCAGGGTCGGATTACCAATCCGGATCCTTCTGAGGACCTCTTGGGGAGGAGACTCGATCGGCGCTGGCACCCATACCATTGCCTTCTTGAGCTGCTCGAGGGCCGACTGCTCAATGATTTTGAGCGCCAGTCCCTCCTTCTTGATTGTGCTAGCAGCCACTTTGAGCCAAGCCAGAGAGCCCCCATCCGCACAGGTCACCATAACGGCTCCCCGGGCAAACGAGTGTCCCTCAAAACTTGGCACAAATGAGGCGCCAGTTTTGTACATATCCTCGTGCAATTGCGCTAGGATATGCGCATACTGCTCCCTGGTGAGCAGATTGTCTGGGTAGCCATCGCGGATGATGGCCACCTTGAGGTCGCTGCTTGCAGCTTCCCCGTACGACTTCCGCTCACCGGGGACCGTGCGTACCTTCTTGGAAGCCTGCCTGGCCTCTGGGGGCGTGTTATGCACCCGAGGCCTCTTGGCTCCCCCTTTGGTGACGTCAAGCTTGACCCCGCTGGGACCAGCATTGTCATGCGTGTCCCGGCTTGGTGGTGCTATTGTCACCTCTTCACTAGAGCCAGTTGGGCCACCTTTCGGTATCCCTTCTGTCGCCCTTGCCGCCCTCCTTCTTCTTTTCTCGGCACCGCAAATAGACTTGCGGTGCCTTTTCGGTCTTTCAGGTGATGGGGCAGTTGTTCCCGGCATAGCCTGAGCCCTCACCGCTCCCATCATCTGTACTTCTTCATTATGTTCGGGGGACCCGGTTTCAGGGCACCTCCCAGGAGTCTCCTTCGTAAGGGCCCTATATAGGTCGCCCATATCCAGAGTCTCCTCAGAGGTCCCTTCTTCCTGAGCCCTCCCCTCTTCTCTATGTTTTTGTGAGTCCATATAGATCCCACGAGTAGCAAGGGAAATCTTGGTCCACCTCCGCAGAGCCCCGCATGCGGAGGTAAGGCTACCTACAATGGGGTTTCGCCCAGTTCCCCAAGGTGATGACCAGTAGATGCCGATCTTCTGTTCGGCCACGCATCCTTTAGGCCCGGTCATCCCACCGAAGGATTCAGGATTTTTGACAAGGTTGTCTCCTCTTGGTCCGGACAGTCAAGTCTAGACCCCCCCCATCCCTCCGGTCCGCGAGACATGACCACAGACCGGGGAACGTTGGTATAACAGGTGATTTCGAGGTAACCTCGAACATTCACCTGGCATCGTAAACCCTATGTGCAGTCCCTTAGCCACGATACTACAGCTGGGATAGGTGAAGTTGGTCCGCGGCAGGGTTGAGGGCTGCCAGTTGAGGTTTTATGCTCAACGAGCCCCCACTTCCCCGCAACCTCTTCCTCACATAGATCATCGTCAGAGGCCCTCCTATCCGCCACCTGGAGACGCGCCGGGTTGGTTCTTCACCCCCTCCGCATCAATAAACACCCGAGAACAGTAACGAACATCGTCTATGCCTACTGATGCGGACCCCGGGTAATTTAACTTAAGCCGCCATCTCTCTTTTTAGGGTCTCTGTTATACTCATGAGGTTGACAGACTATTTCTTTATATTAGACAATGCTAAAAGCCACGTCCTAAATTTTTGACATCCGTCAAAAAAAACTCTTTTCGAGGGTCACCCTCAATCGAGCTGTACGGAGCACACATGTTCCGTGATCTCGGGTATGAATTACTCTACCTGATCATAGCGTACCAAAATCCCATACTTACATCTATTGTCCAATCACTAATTAAATCCTATCTTACACCATACCCAAGTTTCCTATAAATATTCACGAAATGTTACACTCTTTCATTCACCCACGATGCCACCACCATAGAAAACTTTGCGTACCGGACCACAGTCCCCTGAAAGTTCGTAAAAGAAGAATCATTATGCGATTGACAGAAGTCGGATCAACTGTTCGGAACTTTTGTTTACTAAATGTCTAATGGAAGTAATTCTATTGAGAGCCGTTATTTTCTATCTATATTGATAAAATTGGAGAGGATAGAGGTGACTACTATGAAATTAAATCGTTAAGTTACCAATGAAACTAGAAATTGTGGACTTAAAAGCTACTTTAACTTGACTTTAAAGTAGGAATGTTTACTTAATTATGACCAAAACTACATGAACGTTGTCTATTATGCTAAAGGCTTAGACCTACAAAAAAACGTAACACACCACGTATTTGAAAAAGTAATTGATGCAAGCAGTCATCAAGCAGTTTTATCATTCAATGAATCCTTCCGTTACACACAAGACCGCGACTGAATCAAACGTTTCCGATATAAGTGTGGATTTATGTAGACACAATTAAAAATTATCAATTAGCAATTAACAATTAGTAAAACTGCCATCGTTTATGCAGACACAATTATAAATTGGGAGAAAATAGTAAGCACGCGCACAAGCCCGAGATTCTGGTTATTTACATTCACAATAACCCTACATTTTCATGTCTATTGGAACAGTTTTGAAGATGTATAGTAGAATTGAAAAAGCTGAGACTTTTTTTTTTATAATTATGCTGACATACAACATAACCCCAAACCAACCACTTTTTTTATGAAAAAAGTGAGATAAATTCCATGATCTGCGTACTAGTTGCGCACTGGATGAAAATTCGGTACAATTAATTTAAGAAGTTAAAAGTTGGTCGACTTCGCAATTGTTAATTGATAAATAATAATTGTTAATTGTGTGCATAAATGGAGTCATAGTGAAATGAGTAGATCAACTTATAATTGATAATTGTTAATTGTTAAATGCTAATTGATAATTGTTAATTGTGTCTGCATAAATCCACACTAAGCTAACTGCCACTATTGGGTGAAAGTCTAGTTCAGTGGTACAACGCGGATTTTGATGAAATATTTTTTTAGATTAATTCGAGGTCGCTGAACACGAAAATGAAGAAAAAAATGTGCGCACTCTTACCAAAAACGAGTTATGAATTTTTGAAAAATTTTTCAGGTGAGTACTGCACTGGTTTTATTGACACATTACAACTCTTATAATGATTCGTTATAACTGATACACGATATTAGTGATACACTATACCCTGTTTTTAAATTAAGAGGAGTGATTTGAATTTAAGTTGGCATTTCTGCAGGCTAATTATTGGTCAGATATCCGCCCGTTTCACACAGATCTTTTGATATAACTGACAACACTATTTGTCAGTTTTGACATTTATGTTTATTTACATAAAAATATTCCATTCTTCACTACCACTTTTGCGCGTTTGCTGTTTATCATTCTGTTTGCGTTTGCTATTTCATATTGTGTTTGGACTTATTACCTCGATCATATTATTGTATTTGTGTTGTTTTGATGTATTGGTTTGTTACTTTTTGAATATGGACAAATATTCTACTCCAGTGGACTTTCTTCGCCCCCGAAACGAAGGAAATTATTAAGTTTGGATTATTTATCGCTGACAGAGAAGCAAAGTTTATAAGTTTACAAGTAAAATCTTATTTTTAATGTTTTACACAAATCGTAATTTGTGTAAAACTATCATTATCGGTACCTACAATATCTTCGTATTTTTTCAAATCAAAACCTGTTTATTTTGTGCTATACCTAAACTTCCAATGTAAATAAAGGATAATTTAACATATAAACTAATTGTATATTTCATACATATTATACTAATTTATACTCAAATTATCAAATGGTCATTCATAAATTTCACATAATATAACCACAATGTTTTCACAATAATGTGACATTTGGTAGCTGTGTTCGCCATTGTCTGGCCTCATGACCTGAGTCCAATTACGATTAGGTATTTACACATACTCTGATCTCTCATTGGTCACGACAAATGCGAGCAGTACAATAGATATATCACGAAAGTGTCAATTGGTTCTATAAGTCGGAACACGACCTTTTCGGAACATTCTCCCAATCTAGTAACTTTTAGTGGTGTGTTTCAGGTTTCCTTAAATACTCCTCCTAGTTTAAAAATAAGGTATATATTTGATTTTTAAGATATTAATCTTACATGCACATTAAAAAACCACAATAATATTGATATTTATTATATTCCTTGTAATTTTTTTTTTATTCAACAATTATATATTTTGACGTTTCTGTCTAATATGACTGACACATGAGTTTCGTCTGTTCCCCTTTAGTCGTAAAACTTGTACCTACTTGTACCCAAGGATATTAGATGAGAATAGGATGGATTAATCAAATAAGAGCAACGCTAGCCATTTGGGGAACCAGTGACGTCACAGCAACGTTCTTTTGTCGACATTTGTGTTCCATCAATTATATGTTTATCTTCTCTTTCTATGTGTATTAAACAAAGACAGATTTCGAACTGTATTGTAATAAGTGCAACTATTGACAATTGCAACAGCTGTTTCTAAGACGAAACTCGTCTTGGAAACTCGTAGCCGTTATTGTACTTTTTGCACGTTGTTGTCCTGTTATAATTGCAGATTAATAAAAATGAGTATAAAATTGAATCATCCATTTCAAAAACCTCATAAATCACACAATAAGAGTTTTTTTGGGAATCAATAAAAGTTATTCCATAAACTAACAAAGAACTTTTTTACTTTTAATTTAGTACATATTTGAGTTGCAAAAAAATAAAAATATTGAATAACCTACACAGTTTATAAATAATAATAATGAAAGAAACCTGAAAAACGGATCATTACATGTTGTTTTAGCAAGAAATAGGGTAAGTGGAACATAATTTAACATAGTAATCAATGTTCGCAACGCTGGTTTAAGGCCTTTGGGGTTGTTGGCTTTGCAGGTGTCCAGTGATTTTAGTTTTACTGGGAAACACCCACTTTATTCAAGTAAAGCACACTTATTACTGTTATGGTCTTAATTAACATTTATTAAATGAATTGAACAATGTAACATACAAATATTTTATTATTTTTTAACAATACATGTTAGCGAGTCTACGTTTCTAATTCGACTGCCTTTAGTGCCTTTGGCCGTTATTGCTCCCTTTCGGTACAGGGGCAGGGGTCGGTCGAGCCTTTCGGCAGGCCCTTTGACTCGTGATTTATGACGGCGGCACAAGTGACGGCAAGTACTTTATATTGGAACAAACATACCGCCCCCCTTGAAAAAACTAAGTTTCTTTCAAAAATATAAAATTAATTAGGGACTGAGACGTGGTCTCAAATAGAAAACAAAGATTTTTGGTTATAAAAAAAACATAAACAAAGTTTTTAGTGTCTCAAACAAACTATCGATATAAAAGTACATCAATCAGAAGAGTATTTTATTGGCAAGGGACACACTTTGACAATGCTACGCTTCAACACAGTATTTGGCGTGGTAACACTCACAACGCGCACTTGTCCATCTGGGCCGGGGTGCACTGCGGAGACCCGACCTTGAATCCACTTACAGGGCGGAGTGTTGTCCTCTTTTAATAAAACTATGGCACCGAGGAGATGCGAGGTGTCTGTAGAGAAGCGCCACTTGGCGCGCTGTTGTAGGTTGTGAAGATATTCATTTTTCCATCTCGACCAGAAACCTTGAAGCATGTGCTGTAGCAGCTGGTATCTTGATAATCGGTTTATAGTTTCATTTTGAAGATTGAGGTCAGGGAGTAAATTGATGGGACGACCAATTAGAAATCTGGAGTTAACATTTCTAGGTCATTGGGATCATTGCTTAGGGGCATCAGTGGACGGGAGTTAAGAACACCCTCAATCTGTACGAGAAATGTGTACAACTCCTCGTAAGCTAAAGGATTTTTATCGTTAATTATTCGGCGTAAGTGACTTTTGACTGATTTCACAGCGCTTTCCCAGATCCCACCAAAATGGGGAGATCGGGCTGGACTAAAGTGCCATTGAATTTTATTGGCTTGATAAAAGTTTGTTAATTTTTCATTTTGAAGGATTTCTAAAATACCTTTCAGCTCAGCATAAGCTCCAGTGAAGTTAGTTCCATTGTCGGAATAAAAATTACTACAAAATCCGCGTCTAGAGGTAAATCTACGCAATAAACTAATGAAACATTCCGAGGTCAATTCGCTGGCTAATTCTATGTGAATCGCCTTGGTAGCTAAGCACACAAAAATACAGATGTACGCTTTAGTAAAACGACGATTTCTGAATTTGGACTCTTTTAATTGGAACGGACCAGCATAATCCACTCCAGTATGAGCAAATGGATGAGATACAGTAACTCGAGGGTTGGGCAGATCTCCCATAATATTAGTTAATGACTGCGGATTAGCACGATAGCAGGGTATACACTCTCTTAGAATTTTTCTAACAGCATTTCTTCCGTTTAGAGGCCAAAATTTTTGGCGTACAAAGGCTAAAGTAGCATGAGCGCCCGCATGAAGATTGCTTTGGTGTATATTGGAGATTATGAGGTTGGTTAAAATGTGTTTATAAGGTAAAACTATGGGGTGTTTATTTTCGAATTGAAGAGTGGAATATTTTAATCTTCCTCCTACTCGGAGGATTCCTTGTTCGTCTAAGAATACGTTCAAAGAAATGAGCTTACTGGAAGCCTTTACTCTCTTGTTCATTTTCAAAGCTTGCAACTCTTCAGAAAAGCATTGCCTTTGAACAAATTTTACCAGCTGAATTTGGCTATTATCAATGTCAAGTGCAGTGAGGAGATTGGTCTGTTTACGTTCGGGATTTTTACAATTGCCAATAAACCTCAAGCAATAAGCTACAATACGAAGTAATTTAGGCAGATTGGAAAGATCTTTAATAAAAGGAAAGTTTGAATTTTCTCCTTGAATTTGGGAGACTAGTACGATTGACTTGGGATTATATTCAGGAATGTTGGTATCGGAAGGGGTCCTTGCAAAGTGAGATATATGATTATCAGTCGGCCAAAACTCAGTGCGTAGAGATAAGAAGTTTGGACCATTCCACCAAAGATTGCAGTTACGAAGCTCGTCAGGGTTGGCCCCCCGGGAAATTAAATCAGCAGGGTTTTCGGAAGATATTATATGATACCATTCTGAAGTATTGGATAAGTGTTGGATTTCTGATACTCTGTTGCTGACAAATGTCTTTAGAGATCTTGATTCCAAGCACAACCAACATAACACTATAGTGGAATCAGTATAATAAAATGTCTTGTCTAACTTTATATCAAGACACTCTTTCAGTTTGCTCATTAAACGAGCTAACAGTACTGCACCGCACAGCTCAGACCTAGGTAGGGATATTGCTTTTAATGGAGTGACACGGGATTTGGCACAGAGTAAGCGACTCAGAATATTTCCTTGCGTATCTATGGAGCGCACATAGACGCATGCACCGTAAGCATTTATGGAGCTATCACAGAAACCATGCAATTCAATGTAGATGGGGCTAGGTAACGTGACTTGACGGGGTATTTGGAAAGTATGAACAGAGTTTAGGTTTATTACGAAGGTTTTCCATTTATTGCATAAGTGCGAGGGAATAGGATCATCCCAGTTTTTCTTCAACAGCCATAGTTGTTGTAGCAGGATTTTAAGAGGAATAATCATGGGTCCTAAAAGCCCCGTTGGGTCAAAAATGGTAGAGATCAAAGCCAAGATTGTTCTTTTAGTGACTGGGGTGGATTTAACATTTAGACTAGAATTGTAAATGAACACATCAGCCTGTGAATTCCAATTTATTCCCAAAGTTTTAGCATTCGAATCATCTGTTATAATGTATTCAATGTTAGAGTTACTTGGGTCTAAGTCTGTAAGTACGGAAGGACTGTTTGAAGCGAATTTTCTTTAATCGAAACCGTACGATTGTAAGATGTGGGTTAAGTTAAGACGTATTTGAGTAAGGGATTCCTTGGAGATCGACATATGTGTCTCTATTTAGAATATGGCTTTCTGTAGGAAATGATGGTTCCGCTTGAATAGCTATTTCCTTGAGGCATCTCGTAGCTAGGTAGCTAGAGCTAGCCATTCCGTAGGTTACGGTTTGCAGCTGATACGTTTCAAGTTTATCAATGGAATTGTTTCGCCAAATTATATGTTGGAGAGTACATTGAGCAGGTTCAAGGCGAATTTGGCGGTACATTTTCGCAATGTCGCCAGTAAGAACATAATTATGTTGTCGGAATCGGATTAAGATAGAGAACAAATCGTTTTGAACCGTTGGTCCTACTTTTAGAACGTTATTAAGAGATAGACCAGAAGTGGTGGCTGCAGATGCGTCAAAGACTACTCTGACTTTCGTAGTGAGGCTGTCGTTTTTCTCCACAGCATGATGGGGAAGGTAGTAAGTGGGATACTTGGTCTGTGTTTCATTTGATGGATCGATCCGCTTCATATGCCCTAAAGCGATATAATCGGATATAAAGTCTGTATAGGATTGTTTTAATGCAGGGTTTTTATGGATTTTTCGCTCAACAGCAAGAAATCTTTTCAGGGCGGTTTGATATGAATCACCAAGTTGAGTATATTGGGGCTTAAGTGGTAAGTTTACTATGAAACGACCAGTTTCGTCTCTTGTAGTGGAAGACTGAAAATGGGCTTCACATTCTTCTTCCTCGAGAGTATGAGGAGACAAGTTAGTTTGAAGATTCTTTTCAATTTGCCAGAATCGCTCTAATGAATTTTGAATACGATCTGAAGAGCTTGTTGAGAAAGAGCATTGTGAATGCAATGCCTGGGTAGAGGATAAGGGAATTGGACCGCTAACGATCCATCCTAATTTGGTTTCCTGCAAAATTGGAAGGTTTTTGCCTAGTTTGATTTGGCCCGAGTTTAGCATGTCAAAGAATAGGCCGGAGCCGATCAACATTTCAATTTCAGCGGGTTTGTTGAATAGGTTGTCTGCAAGCGGAAGGTGCTTGGGAATATTAATATTTTGAGTATTGATGAAATGTTGAGGGGTAAGATTAGATATGTTGTGGACAACCAAAGCTGGCATTTTATACTTATGGTTGCTGTGTAGGGAATTTACTTCAACCTTTACTCTTTTTGAAGCAGAAAATGTTGATTGGTTTATGCAGGATATAGGCATATTAATCTTCTCGTAGGGAAGGTTCAGTTTTTCGAAAAGTGATTGTGTGATGAAATTAGATTGGCTTCCGTTATCTAGTATTGCTCTACAAGTTATAGGTCTTTGATGTTTGTCGAGTATATTTACTATTGCGGTTGATAGTAACACGAATGAGTTAGTGCTCTGAGTAGAGGAGTGAAGGTTCAATGAGGTTTCCAAATTGGTTTGAGAGTCAGCGAGAGGGTTAGATATAGCAGCAGTGCTTGATGAAGTTGCTCTGGCGTTGGATTGGTCAGTGCGTTGGTTTTCAACGTTCTCTGAGCTCTGATTGTTAGAAGAATTACGAGTAATGGTGTTTAGATTTACACGTTTTGCAAGTAAAACTTGATTTACAATCAGTGGTTTTGTGGCCAGGACGTAAGCAGTTGGTACAAAGTAAGTGGCGTTTGGCCTCTGAGAATCTAAGGTTTATGGGCAGGTCGGAAAATTGTTTACATGAATAAATAAAATGATTTAGTTTGCATAAAGGACAACTATTCGTCTGCGTCATGAAAGAACTACTAGGCTTATTACTGTTGAATCTTGCTTGGTTGAGTAATTTGGACTCAGGCTTGATATCAGTTCTCTTTTGGTTGATTTTGTAGTTGAGAGATTCTAAAAAATTGCATCTTTCTATGAGGCACTTTAACAGCTGATCGATAGTTGGTGTTGAAGTGTCTCGGGAGGTTTGCTACCATTCTTTTCGAGAGGCTAAATCTAGTTTTGAGGTTAAAAGGAATATGAGTATGGTGTCCCATTCGACAACTTTTTCGCCCAAGTTTTTAAGAGAGATGTAATGGGTTTTGAAATGATCTAGAAAAGAAGAGTTTGATGACATTCATCTTTCAAGATTGGTAGTTCGAAAATGGCTTTAACATGAGCATGGATTATGACCTTTTTATTTTCGAACCTCTCTTTTATTAATTTCCAGGCTGATGGGTAGTTGCTATCAGAAGCCGATAGTGATTTTATAATATTGGCGGCTTCACCTGTGAGGCTGGACTGTAAGTAATGAAACTTTTCAATGTTTGAAATATGTGGATTACTGTGAATAAGTGATTCGAAGGTTTCCTTGAAATTAGTGTAAGAATCATAGGAACCATTGAATTTGGGTAATGGAATTGATGGCAGCCGGGGAATATAATTTAATGGACCTGTTGGCTGCGTGAAAGAAGGTGCTGACGAAATTGGTGAAACTTCAGAAGATTGAAGTAATGCTTTGGCTTGAGCTACTAAGGCATGGTAACGAATTTCGAATGATTCACGCTCGTCTCCTTGTTTCAAGAATTCTGCATCATCAGCCTCTAGATAAATTTGTTCGAGTTCGCATTGAACATTTTCAAATTCAATGGGAATCGTTTGTAGCATTTCTACACGAGTTTGTAATTCAATTTGAGTTTCGCAGCTTAAAGGTGCTGTGCATTTCTTTAAAAACTTATCAAATCTTGTTAAAGATGATTTAATTACTCCGCGGCGAGCTACAAGGTATTTTGTACTTTCCATGTTATTGGTCTCAGGAATGGTTATGAGAAAAACTCAATACGCTGTGAATCTAGATTGTATGTTTTATGGTTTATCAGAAAAATTGCAGATATAATTTATTTTGTATGTGAATAGGTTGAACTAGTTTTGAATTGACGAGTTGCTAGGTTTGATTTTTATTTATATAAGTTGAAGTAGGTAACGTTAAGTTTGCTAGTTGCAGGATAAGATTTTATGAATTGCAATTATAAAATATAATTTATAATTATTTATATAGGTTGAAGTAAGGTTAAATTTGTAAGATCAGATTTCATAGATTGCAATTATTAACGATTTATGTATAGATATATATGGTATAGTTTGGTTTGCGAAAGGCATATTAATATTAATTTGTAAAAAGTATAGGTTAATTTTGACAGTAACAAAGTGTGATTTCAGAAAATAAATATTTATATTTATCAGTTTTCTAACGTTTTTCAAATTCAAGTATCAAATATATACTGTTTATACAACATAATTAAATTTGAATATTTTGTAGGTAGCAAGTTAGAAATGATGCGACAATTTATATTGAATAACTAACGAGAATTGCACACATGTATCCCATACTACTTTTTGTTGTTGTTTTCAATTTAGGGAAAAAATTAAGGAATATAATTAGGAAACTGACCTTTTTTGATGATTGTGGACTGTATTTTGTGTTTTCTTTCTTGTATCCGGTAGAAGGACCAATGTTCGCAACGCTGGTTTAAGGCCTTTGGGGTTGTTGCCTTTGCAGGTGTCCAGTGATTTTAGTTTTACTGGGAAACACCCACTTTATTCAAGTAAAGCACACTTATTACTGTTATGGTCTTAATTAACATTTATTAAATGAATTGAACAATGTAACATACAAATATTTTATTATTTTTTAACAATACATGTTAGCGAGTCTACGTTTCTAATTCGACTGCCTTTAGTGCCTTTGGCCGTTATTGCTCCCTTTCGGTACAGGGGCAGGGGTCGGTCGAGCCTTTCGGCAGGCCCTTTGACTCGTGATTTATGACGGCGGCACAAGTGACGGCAAGTACTTTATATTGGAACAAACAATCAATTTTTTTTATTGCTCATTGAAAATTACACTTATTTTAGTTATTAAAATTTCACATGTATTAATTTGTCATGTTATAATTATCTCTAAGGTGCGTAAACATATTCTCAATCATTCTTATCCGGATTATCTTAAACATTTGCAGTTGGCCAACTAAAAATGCTATTACATAATCCCTTATGCTTTTCCAGAATACTATCCCCTGAACTTTCTTTTAAATCGCCCAATTAATTATTATTATTTAAAGTAAAAGGAATGTCTTTTGACTTACATGAATTATACCCAGAGTACATCTACGTTAAAGAAATGATTTTATCATAAAAAAACTTAAGAGGTTTTGCTTGTATTTTTTGTTATCAAAATTTAAAAAATAAATAAATAACACCACGAATTTCACAGTTTCATAATTCGCGCACACGTCGCACACGTCTACAAACCGTGACGCGCGCATGGGTAACCAGTGACGTCACCAAACTCGGCTGACACTTTTCAGTTTTTAATCAATCCTATTCTCATCTAATATCCTTGACTTGTACCTACTGCGAAACATCGACCATGCGCGCTCGCTTCGCTCGCGATATCAATCAATAGATCTAGATCTCTGAATAAGAAAACTCAATGATTATAAATTTCTTCCTATATACATACATGTTTATTCCCTTCCCTTTCTCGAAAAAGTGTCTAATAATTTGTATTCCACATGAATGCGCTCAAGGTCGACATTTCGCAATTCGCTCAATTCTGTGTTAAAATGTCTTCAGCTGGCTGAATATGCTAGTAGGTACAAGTATTACGACTATAAGGAAACAGACGAAGCTTATGTGTCAGTCATGATTTTAGACAGAAACGTCAAAATATATAATTGTGGAATTGAAAAAAGAATTTACAAGAGATAGGTATCAATATCACAGTGTTTTTTGATGTGCGTGTAAAATTAATATCGTGAAAAGCAAATATAGTGTATCACATTGTATATCAGTTATTACAGATCATTTTAAAAGTTATAATGTGTCAATAAAACCAGTGAAGTACTCATTTTAACAAATTTTCAAAAATCCATAACTCGTTTTTGGTATTTATTATTATTATTATCATTCCAAGTATGCACTTGCTCAGCACTTGCTGGTAATGTTCACCTATCCCGAGCGTGTGTAAACGCAAATGGGATCAGGCTCGGAAGTCACATATTTAGAAATTTACGGACAGTGTGACAGGTATTTAGGATGGCAGCCTTCTGCAGATCGATGTAAGTATTTTTGTGAAGACCCAGTTTGGTAAGGCTATCTTGTAGAGTTTTGGGAATTAGTCCCGTAGATGAAACGATGATCGGTACCACCTCTATTTTCTCTGTATGCCACATCTGTCTTACCTCAATTGCAAGATCGGTGTATTTTGCAATTTTCTCGTTGTATTTGTCCAGAATATTGTTATTATTGGGTACTGCAACATACACCAGATAAACCGAGTTAGCTTTTTTATCCACAACTACAATATCAGGCCGGTTATTCGTCACCCGTCTATCGGTGATAATTGACCTATCGTAGTATAGTCTAAAATCAGCATTCTCTAGCACCGAATTCGGATGGTACTTGTAATATGGGGTGTAGGTGTTCACTAATCCAAATTTGTTGGCCAACTTCTGATGGATAATGTTGCAAAGTTGATTGTGCCTGCGTAGGTAATCAATGTTAGCTAAGGCTGAACATCCCGACGTGATGTGTTGTATCGTCTCTGTTGTTTGTTGGCACCTTCTGCACTTGTCCGTAGCGATGTTTGGATCTTTCATGACAAATTTCTTGTAATTGTTGGTATTAATTACTTGGTCTTGAATTGCCGTCATAAATCCTTCTGTTTCTGGAAATAATGTTCCATCAGATAGCCACTTATTTGATGCTTCCTTGTCGATATGAGGTTGATTGAGGTCGTGATGATGTCGACCATGAAGCGCTTTCTGAGCCCACTCCACCTGTTTGTCAGAATCGGTAACGATTTCAAGTCTCATATCAGTCTCCCATACAAGATTTAAGGGGAATAGTTTTTATCTGCTTTTGCGACCATCTCATGCAATTCAGATGTTTCAGCCTTGACAATGAAGAATTCTTGGAGTCTAGATATTTGTTTGTTATGTAAATTAACTATGTCCACTAGACCTCTCCCTCCCTCTCTTCTTGGTAGTGTTGTCCTGATAACTGATGATGTCGGATGGTGACATTTGTGTTTGGTCATCATGGTACGGGCTGTTCTTTGAATATCCTCCAGCTCTGTCTTTGTCCACTTCAGAATTCCAAATGAGTATGTCAGGATCGGTATGGCGTAGGTGTTAATTGCTTTTGCTAGATTTCCTGCGTTCAACTGGGATTTCAATAAAGTATTCACCCTTTGAGTGAACTGGCTCCTAATTTTGATTTTTGCTTGCTTTTGGTCTAATAGCTTAGCTTGCTGAAATCCTAGATATTTGTAGGTCTCGCCATTTTGCATGGCAGTTGTAATATTCCCATTGGGTAGTAACACATCTCCGTTAACGATTTTACCCTTCTCGATATTATTATTATTATTATTAAATGTGATTCGGGGTGCAATGCTCAGGGACACTTAGCTTTCGCAATTGTATCCCTTTCCCCCCGATTCGTACTATGCTTAGGCTGCTTCAGAGAGATGTGCACTAAAGCCAACACTCTTGCAAAATGCAAGTATGTTATCAATGCTAGTCTCTTTGAATAACTCTGAGTTATTTTGGTAAGAGAGCGCACATTTCTTTCTTCATTTTCGTGTTCAGCGACCTCGAATTAATCTAAGAAAAAATAATTCATCAAAATCTGCGTTGTACCACTAAACTAGACTTGTTCCCACTATTGCACTGCTCTTGGTTAAGGTCTAAACAATGCTTGGAATAAATTTAATTACATATCTGGCCCATACAAACGGGCAGACTAGCCATTTACAATCTTTTATGAGCTCAAAATGTCGTGGACCTTATCGATACTATGTGATGTATCTAGCTCTTCAAATGTTTAAATTTGTTGTTTGGTGACACATTGTTATTCTAATTAGTGAAATTCATAATATTTACTACGGTGTAATATAAAGAGTGTTACTTAATTATAAGTTTTGAAAAATATTTTTCTAGGACAGTCACCGTTCGACTAAGAAGCAACAACTACTTCCTGGGCTATGGGCACCGACGGATATTGGATTACACTTCAAAATCAAACGGGGCTGGCATACCTAATATTACAGAAAACTGTAATAGTACTTTATTGTTTCGAGTCCACGAGTCTTTTTGTCAGATTTTTCGAATCTTAGTTTGTGGTTGGACGTCGCTATTGTGACAACTTTTACACTGGAAGACATGTATTGATTGTGATTTTCGTGTCTTCTTCGGTCTGTGATTAGGCTCTTTGAGCTCGCGGGCCAAGAACATATATCTTGTATACGGGGTTGTGATAAAGTATGGAAACAAGTAAATATCTTTTAGACGAAAAAAAAAAACGATATTTGCAGGTAAGTGCAATGGAATAAAATGCTTCAGATATACATTTTCTTGATAATAATATACTTCCGGAAGTGCCATCAACTTCTTCCATTTAAATGAGATACCTTATATATTTTTACAGATTTTGAAAGAGCTTGTTACTTTGAATTCATACATACTGGGTTTGGTGTAAAAAAAGTTTGTGAAAACGAGGAATAACTCATTGTTAGTTGTACAATAGGTGTACATTTCATTATTTCAGAATAATGGGAAACAAAATTACTTCAAATGTTCAAAATGCTCGCCGTTTGCTTGCTGACAATATGCCATCCCATTAAAAAATTCTTGAGCTACTCTTTCCAAGACTTTTCCACATATTAGTTCACATTCATCAATAATTCTTTGTCTCAACTTCTGTGAGTTTGCTGGTCTTCGTCAACACGTTATTTTAGAAAACCCCGAAGAAAAAAATCTAACTAAGCTAAGATCCGAAGAATAAGCAGATCACTTTATGAATCCTCTACGTCCAATCCACGATTTGGGAAATTCGCATCCAGAAAATTTATCATAGTGGGGAAATCTTGTTGAAACCAAACATTTTGTAGTAATTGCTCATTCTGTTGAAGTGCAGAAATATTTTCGTTATTTAGTAGATCCAAATACTTGTTACCATTCAATTTTCCGTCGATAACAAATGGGCCTATAAGCCTATTTTCGACAATTCCCATCCAAACATTTCACTTCTGTGGATGCGGTCTTTCAGGATTTAGCAAATTTTTTACCATCCAAATTGTATTAAAACGTTGTAATTTTTTAGTTACTGTTGAGCGTGATATAGGATTTCTCTCCGGATGCAAATTATTAAAAATATGACACACTTCTTCATGAGTTCTAGCACGATCACTATAACCGATCATCATTAAAATTTCAAAATGTTCTTTTTCACTCAATTGAACCATTCTAAATTGTAAAATTTATATTCGTCAATTAGAGTTTGGCACTTGGAAAACAAAAGACGTACTGAACAGTAATCGTTTATTCATTACTATGCATACAAACATCAATAAAAGTTTATCGAAATATAAAGTTTTTTACTCTAATGGAAAAAACTCAAAGGAGGTTGATTAAATTGCTATATTCCTCGTTTTTACAATCTTTTTTACACTAAACTCTGTATGTATGAATTCAATATAACAAGCTCTTCTAAGATCTGTAAAAATATATAGGCTGTCCCATTCAAATTAAAGAAGTTGATGGCAAATCCGGTTAAACCGGAAGTGTTTTATTAACAAACATTTGTATGCATTTTGTTCCATTGCACTCATCTGCAAATTTTCATATATCTCGTTCTTTCCGTTTAAAAGACATTTACTTGGTTCCATACTTTATCCGAACCCTGCATATAATTATTATACTGCGATATCTATTGGTAACGCGCTTTATTGGATACGACAATATTACATGAAACTAATTATAGTTTAAATCTATGTACTTGCGTTGGATCTTTCCTATAATAAAAATGGCTCAGCTCACCCCTTCCTAGATATCTTCCCTGGTTCATTATGAGTGACTGAAATTATCAACCCTTACGTTTTTTGATATTAAATATCTTTTTCGGCACTGACATTTTTGAAATTAAAATACTCGTATTATCAAAATTTATATTGTCTTGTAAAACTCTTCCTACTCTCCCTAGAACCAATATATATTCTTGTTTTCTGCTGAATAATAAACTTCGCCTTGGAAATAGAAACAGATATAAGATGCAAGAGCAGATTACGATTTATAATAAATGTTGGAAATGATCTCCTGTCAAAATACATGAACGTAGTGTTCGCTTCATCGATTGTCGAGCACGTTCAAATATTTGAGGCGTATTACTCATAGTATCACATGCTATAAGTATACGTTTCTTTAAAATGTTGATATAAAGTATTGGTGTGTTGTAAACTGACGACTTATTATAACCAGACGTCACATGGAAATAGAGAAGGCCAGTGTTTCTGACCTCGACGGCCAACAGTTGGGATCAGTTGTGTCTAGTCCCTGACTAGAAATCTGATTGAAATGTACTGAAACAACGAGATTAAATAAGTTTTTGATATTTCACACAAATACGAATATTTTACGGTATTCCAAAAATAACAATATCATCTATAAAATGAATCGTTCCCTCGCACCGCGATAGAATTCGAGTATTTTTTGGAACATTTCTGGTACACAAGTTATACCGAAGTTCAATCTTTTATACCTAAAAAGGCCTTTGTTTGAAATAAAGGTGGTTATGTATCTTGAATTTTCACTTATTTCAATTTGATGAAAGGCGTTTTTGATATCCAATCGAGAGAACATTTTAGCTTTTCTCAACTTGGGAAGTAATTGATCCATTGTTGGCAATGGTTGATTCTCTCTTAAAATCGCTACATTTGCCCTTCGCATGTCGATGCAAAGTCGTACTTCTCCATTAGGTTTCAATATAGGTATTATTGGAGATACCCATTCTGAAGGTTCATCAACTTCTTCGATTATATCTAATTCTAGCAGCTCTTGAATTTTATCATTGACTTTACTTTCCAAAGGTATTGGAATTCTACGATATGGTTGAATGACTGGTTTTACTGTATCGTCAATAGGTATTGTTACAATAATATTTTTAAATTTTAGAAAAGTACCAATTGCATTGACCTGCGATTGTGCCTCAATACCTATTCTAAGAACCCTTAAAGATTTCGCCGTATCTCTTCCTAGAAGATTTTAAAGGCCATGCTTTACAACATAAAAAGTTGCCATATTTGAAACATTATTAATTTCCATATTGGCTTTGATACAACCCAAAACTTCTAAAGGTTTACTACTAGCATATGCTATAAAAATTTTATCTGGCTTCCGTATTTGATTGAACACTACAACTTTCGAAATCTTTAGATAGTTCCAAGTATTTTCGTTCAAAATATTGCACTTACTTCCCGAGTCTATGACAAGCTTTACTAAAACTCCACCAATTTTACATTGTATTTCCCAATCATTATCAATATGAAAAACATAATTAACATCATTATCATTTTCTTTAATGGGTTCATCGTATCTTGTTTTTTTAGATGGTTTCATCTTAGTTGTAGGAAATCTAGACTTGTTTTTTTCTGTTCCTACAGTGCTGGCTAATATGACCCCTTCCGCTGCAATTTTGGCAAAATGATCTTCTGCTGGACAGGTATTGGCTAAATGATCCGTTGACTCACATCGATAACAACGTTGCACACTTCCGAATTTAAGATTCTGTGAATTTCCTGCCGTCTTAAGATTTCGTGAGTTATCCGGTTTGTTCCTCTTGACCGACTTGTTTACCTCCACTGAATACTTATTTCCTTCAAACTCTTCCATTTGTCTATTAACAGATTCCATAGCATTAGCTTCTAATATAATTGTATTCAATTCAATAGAATCTCCTAGCGACAAAACTTTTTTTCTAAGATCGGATGAGTGGCACTTTTCCACTATTTGGTCTATAATGTTTTCCTCGGAATTTGTGAATGAACATTTTACGGCTTGTGTTCGCAAGCAAACTAAAAATTTTTCAAATTTTTCATTTGGTCCTTGTTTGATTAGCAGAAATATATGCCTTTCGTATAGTTTGCTTTGTTTCGGAGCAAAATACAGTCGACAGAAGCAAACATGAGCCCCGGAAAATATGCGATCTAAAAGAATTTCATCGCAACCAACCAATCAGGTGCTAATGTTAACGAACGAACATTAGTAATTTGTTAAAATAATACAACTACAGCGACATGGATACGTCCACCAGGGCTCATGTTTGCTTCTGTCGACTGTATGCATCAAGCTTCTCCATAGCTAACTAATACACATCTGTATCGTCTTGAGCTCCATCTCCTTGTGCTCCAGGGAGACTGTAATAAATTTCCTGAATGCCCAAGCCACCAACATGTAACAATGTTGCTCGTTTTTTAACTGGACTTTCGATGTTTGCTGCCTCCAAATATATTCCTAACGCTCTTTTCCATTTCTTCCATTTCATCCCCATTGATCCAATATCACCTTCGCCATCAAATGGCTCTAGTGGTACGAGGTTTGACATTCTTAATTAGTCTGTAACGAAATACGTGATGTTATTCACTTATGAGTGATCAATTATAATAACATATTTATGTGTATAACACTTTAATAAAAGCCTCAACCGAATGTTTATGACACACTCTACATTTCCAGAATTACCTAGTGCTAAAATGCTTGTAACGCATTATAATGTGAGAATGCTTATGGCGCACTCCTATTCATTCACTTTTCAATGAAATGCTTATAACGCATTATGTTTATTAATGTCAGAGTGTTTGTGACACACTTCTATCCATTTACTTTTTGGTATAATGCTTATAACGCATTAAAATACCACAGTTATTATTGTCAGAGTGTTTGTGACACACCTATATCTATTTACTTGTTGATATAATGCTTATAACGCATTAAAATACTATAGTTATTAACGTCAGAGTGTTTGTGACACACTTCTATCCATTTACTTTTTGGTATAATGCTTATAACGCATTAAAATACCACAGTTATTATTGTCAGAGTGTTTGTGAAACACTTATATCTATTTACTTGTTGATATAATGCTTATAACGCATTAAAATACTATAGCTATTAACGTCAGAGTGTTTGTAACACACTACTATAACTAATTTGGAAATGTCTCAAAGACCACTCCCTATATTCCATATATGTATTAGTAATCATCCATTAGTGACTCACCGATATCAAATCATCTAAGTAATTTTAATTGTACGTTATTATTATATTTGGACATATTTTCTTCACCTACCTTATATCCTCGTCGCCACTATGTAGTGTCCTTTTGTATAGTTTTACTTATTATGTACTATTGTTCTTATTATAATATCACAATTCACCATGATAGAATAAATAAGACAGATATGATATCGCGCACCAGTGGGCGTGTCTAATTCCTTCAGGTGACGTCACCTTGTGAGTTCGGCAGCATGTTTACTCACGTCTGTGGCCGGACAAAAATCGTTGTTTACAAATATTTTTATAGTTTTTTTTCGTTTTTTAATTTTCCAAGGTATTTTCCAGTGAATGAATTCAATAATATGAGGTGTGCTCTCTTTGGATGTGGTGTCGACAATCAGACGAAAGGATTTTAGCCTGATACGAAGTTCTTCAGCTTCCCAAAAGACAAAGAATTGGAAGCTGAATGGAAACATATTTGCAAACGAGATGACAAATTTAACCTGAAAACAGCTCGGATTTGCTCCAAACATTTTTGTGAAACACATTTAATGGAAAAAGTGGTTCTTTTTTGCACTAGTGCAACAACATTTTTGGTACACTCAACTGTCATTCTTGTGTCAGTTTTGTGATGATTTATGACAAACGTAAATATTTAAATAAAATAAAAATCCAGAGCAAGTGTCTGATCCTGATTCAATACAACAATAATACATGAATATCTTATTACTTAGTGTCAACGAGTTACAATTATTGCAAAAATATCTTATTACTTAGTGTCAACGAGTTACAATTATTGCAAAAATCTTTAATTATTTAAAATGTAAGTGGTCATAACGGAAACCAGCTATGATTGAGTACTGACAAGGTGGAGGCCATGAAAAGACAAAAAAAAGAAGAACGGTTTGAGTTTGAGCTCCCAACATATTATATTCTAATTTTCCAGTTTTTGCATGAATGTAGAAAAAATATTGTATGCAACTCTTGCAAAACGTGTTTTTTGCACTCGACGTGTTGTGACAATTTCACGTCGCGTGCAAAAAACACTCACTTTTTGCACTTGTTGCATAAATAACTATTGTAATGAGAATTATGAGCGGAACCTGCAAAACACGAGTTGCTTGGATACAAGCCAAAAAAATACAGATCCTTATAAAAAAGGAGGCTGTACCATCAAAAAACTTACTGCTACAACGAAAATATAAAAAAATTATAAAATAAATATACGTACTGTATCTAGGGAGATTCTCAATATTGATTGGTGGAAAACATGTCACGTGACATATGAATTATATTCTCAGTAAGATTTATCAAAGGGTTGGTCCAAGTCTTGTCTAGTTGCTAGGTAACGATTGTTTTAAGCCTTGTTACGATTGTTGTCGCCTTAGTTACTAGACTTAAACTTGGATCTTGATAAATACTGAACTTATAAATTTTTATTGTACATATGAAAACACAGTAGGAGGAGGCTTTTGTAGTACCTTTAAAACCTTCCAAACAACCAATATTTCAAATTTCGTATCATATCTGTCATCTTCATTCTATCGTGACTTCTATCGTGACTATTCACTATGATTATTGCAAGTATACACCGGTTCTCTGGTTACACGCCGAATGAATCAACATTCCCTCGCCTACCAGCCAAACGGTGAGTGACGTGATCGTCATACCTACAGGGCGATACACTACAAGGACTAATCATTCGATTGTTCTAGTATAGTTGACGTTTCAATCAGTATTTATTTTTGTCATTTACTGAACGATCGAAGATAAGTAATGATTGAGGCATCATATTTCAAACAATCTAAACAATGAAAGTACAAAATTAACTGTATTTATTCTCTAAATTCATACAGGGTGGACCTTAAGTAGCCCAATATTTTGAAGATTGTACTGCCTACCTACTTTTTGGGAATCAAACCACTACACTATCTTATGTTTTTTCATCTTTTTTTATTACTAAAATATAACAAAGCATAATTTTTTTTATATTTAAAAATTTATAATAGAAATGTTATTATCAGTGCTATTCAAAAGTCCCCTCCCCCCCTCGTATCTTTTGAACGGCTACACGTACATCAATGAAATTTGGAGGGTGAAAATAAAGTGTTGTAAACTTCTCTTCGAATGGTAATTGGTGACGTAATAGTTATAGATGACGTCACAGTGCCACTCTGCCCAATAATTTTAAATAGGACCTTATGGCAAGTGATATCTCGTTTGAAAGGCATTTCCATTGGCTACATAGCCATATGAATTTTTTTCGGTTTGAGAGATATCTCAATCGTGGATTACATTCAACGAATGTCTGACTATTGAGATGTAAGAGGAAATTCACTAGAATTCGTTATAACAATAAGTTATGAATTTTTTTCGTAATGTTTATATTTTTAAAAAAGTCAGCATAACTCGAAACCCTCTGTATTTATGTATAGGGAACCATTAAGGAACAGTATTTAATTTTTTGAGAACAATTAGAAAATTCAATAAAATATAGGGTGTTCCATGAGAAAAAATATAACTTTGATACGCCACACTTTAATGGAAGATACTGTATAATTCAAAATAATTTTGAAATGTAGCCTATATAGATATACAAACTACTGAAGTGACAAACATTTCAAAATTTTTACCGCTTCGCAATAAACCTCCGCCCGGTTAGTCGTGATTCACCCTGTATAACTTGTTCAATAAGCTAAGAAGTAATAAACTATAGTGTTTTAGTTTGACAAAAAATGTAGATACACCTAAACAGGTAATTCATAGTCGTGGACAAAGTTTAGTATTCTACTCGCATATAATGGTATCATTATAGGCTTGTTGAATAATATACTATACTAGGTCGTATACATTATGTTTGATTGTGTTTGATATGTTCACCGGCGATCCACATGGCTTTAGAAGTTATATCTATCAATAGTTCACAAAAAAATTATAAATAATACATTCACAATTTATTCTATAGTTATCTTGTTAAGTGAATTTTCCAATTTATTCACCTTTTCTATTATCTTTTTTCCAGTATTTGTAAATGTGTCGAGCTGGGAAACAAATGTTCTTCAATGTTTAAACTTCTCTTCTTAAGAGAATGGCCTTAATCTAAATATAGATATTTGTTCGCGTTTCACACTCTCGATTTCTCTGCTCCTGCTCTGCGAAAAACCAGCGGTGTGTATTTACGCTTGTACAACATGATGTACCATCGAGTGATAAGAAGAGACGCAACCTCAAAATCGATTTCGTGTCGCAAAATGAAGTAGGCGGAGAGATGTCGCAGCTTGCATGTTCTCCAGGAATTTGGTAGTCTTATACTGACCATATAAAGTTAACAACTGCGAAAAGAAATTCTAGCTCTGTATGTAATTAATTAATTAATTTTGTTGTTTGTGACGTAGGAACACATTTTTTCAAATATGAGCCCCAAAAGTCATAGGTGCTGTTGAGGTTTCTGAGGTTTCCGTACCATTATCTATAAAAAGATACATTAATATAAGTGGAACGTTAGAACAAATACATCATCTGTGAAAATTTCAACTGTCTATCTATAACGGCACATAAGATAAAGCCTGGTGACAGACGGTTGGACATACATACGGACGGACGGACGGACGGACGGACAGCGAAGTTTCAGTGATAGGGTCCGTTCTTCACCCTCTGGGTACGCATCCCTAAAAAGATAAACATTTATATTTTCTTCTGAATTCCCTACTAAAAATGCAAATATCTTAAATTAGTTGAAAAACAATTGTGATAATTTAACTATTTGGAATTAAGGAAAGAATTGAGAGAATTAAGCAAATGAAGTTTTGGGCGAAAAACATTTTAGTTCTGACTTTAAAACACAACAAAAACGAGAGACTAATTCTGTACTAAAAAGTTATTGTAAAGGTGTGTTTCTTTATAGTTTTGAGTGTTTCATATACCTATAAAGTATATTCCGTATCACTGATATTAATGTTTATGGTATAGCATTTCGCTGTCTTTCATCAATTAATTGCATAGAGTTCTCCAAAGTATGTGTCGCAATTGGAACCATAGAAATGAAAGACGTCCTTTCAAAGAATTAAATTAAACCCTTAATGTTGACTAGACACGAAAAGGAGCAAAATAGGAAAGTATTTTGAATATAACACATCGAGGTCTTGGAAATGTACAGAGAAGTAACTGTAAACGAGTATCTCGAAGCTTTTTTTCATCAAATCGCTTGTTGCAAAATCGAGATTTGCATGCAAAAAGGACTGCGAAGGACTCCACTCCATCGTGTTAAAGTGTTTCCACTAGAGTTCATACCGTGCCGTTACTTTGTTTGTCTGTGAAAATAAATCTTCGAATATAAGAAAAATATATAAATGATTCTGATTATCTAACAGCATTATCTAAAATAAGATTGAATGTAACGAGCCATCAATTTTCGATTAAATTCTGATCAAGTCATGTTTATCAACTAAATTGATTGCCTGCACTAATTAAATTTATAAAAACTTTTTTTCGTTCGAGCATGATCTGATTTTCAAATTTAATTTATCCTTTATTGGATTTGTAAAAAAAATTATTTTCGCCCAGTCTTCCTCATGGTTTGGTTTGATATAGCATTTACTAGATATTTATGGAGAAATACAGAGAGAGATTTTTAAGAGCTCTTCTTGAAATTTATTCGGGGTCAGGAGTGATATTTTTAGCTCATAGGCATCTGCTATCGAGGAAAGTTTAGTAACCTGATAAGTGGGGTGGTTTTTTTTGCTAGAGTGTGAGTACGCCTTGTTTTTTTGTCCTTGGACAAACAATTATGATTTTAAGAAAATGGAGTGAGGTGTTTGAGGGGCTTTAATCGACTTATTACGGTATGTAGGAATAGCATTCTCAATAGTAACCTCCACCACTTCAAGACTCTTCTGTAATCCAGTCAAGAAATCGAAGGGTATTAAGGGTTTAGGAAAAGTGATGAAACACTTGGAAACTAGTGGAAAAGAATTGGCGTTGGTTGGTTCGCTTTTGTGGTTGATGCCGTAAATGACAATTCCTTAGGGAAAAGCCCAGTGGGTGACAAAGTTGGCCGCTACTCTGATTTGGTGGGTTGGGGAGTTGGTGGCCTTGGAGATTAGTTTCCAGCACTTTTTGGAATTGAAGTTAAGTGACTGAAGAAGTTTTTGTTATATCAGGGTCGGAGATGCATTTGTTAACATGAAAGATGACAAACAGGACAAGAGCCAGTGACAAGTTATTTCTTAAGGTCCTCCACCTAGATAGATTTGGAAATCTTTAAAAAATTGCAGTACAGTTAGGATTGGCCTTTGAGTATTGAATTCGTCATCTGAGAATTTCATTGGTGTTTAGAGTAAAGAGCTTCTTTTGGTAGCAAAATTTTGCTGGTAGGATTGATTTATTGGTTTGACACCATCAGTGAGAGTCCTAGAGTCCTTACACCCGGCCATTAGGCATTCTGAGCTCTTGGTTGTGCCGTTTATGTGAGCAGACCAGATGGCCCTCATCAGGTTCAACAGTCTTTTGACTAGGACCTTCTTGAAGAAATCATGCCTTGAATGCTATAGTTCTATTGATCTATATCTCCAACAATTTGAAGCTTGGCAATCAAGGATAATGTGAGAGGATGTTTTCTCCTCTTCCATAAACAACCAACAGATTGGTTTCTCCCTATGCCAATTGTAAGTTAACTCATCCTTCCTTAAATAACCCCTGTTTATGTTTATTATAATCTCTTCTGGGAGGATCCTTCGGTTGAGATGGTTTGGAAGTGCAGAAGTGGATTAGGATGTAGTGTTTCTGTGAACCACCTGGTTGGAACCCTGGTCCATTCGTTTGGAAGAACTGGGTACACTGATAGGAACTGCTGGGAATTTGGGTGCCTCTGGACAGGAGACAGGAGAAATTTTATAACTAATTTCCTTTAGAACAAAATTAACGATGGTAGCGAGGTAGCAAGGTGAGGATGAATTCTCAGTTCGAAAGATGGCGATCTAGAGGTTCGATGAGTTCGAAGTAGGGAAAGTTCATAGTGTTTTCGATAGAGATGGTGTTTCCATACAGGGTTTGAGAGGTGGGTTCTGAATGCATTTCGCTACCTGGTGGATCGGATAATTCGGGTGTAGGATAGTTGTAAAGTAGAACTCGACGTATTGTGAATCGGCTACTGCTGAGGAGCAGCCATTCTACCCGGTTAACAGCCTTGGCTAGATTGGCCAGTGAGTAGATGCTAAGTGACTTAGCCCTCTTCAGCCTTCTTCAATTTTATATTGGGTTGGCTTCCTGAAAAGAAAGTCAGCACCCTAAGTTTTCGAAAAAGAACCAGGGACAGTGTTACCGGAACGACCTGCAGTTTGCGCTGCGAAGCTGCTACCGATACTCTTAAACTGATTGTCCAAATTTTTTTATGCGCAGCTGAAACAAGCTAATTTTTTATTCGGCTTCTGAACAGACTCCACGTTTCAGAACCTTCAAGATACCGAATCCTTGAATTATCTAAGTGCAGTTTTAAGAACATGTAGGGCAAAATAGATTTTCCAGGTTTCAGTGAATTCCATGCAAGAATATGTAAATATTTTTAATTGAATTTCATGACTTATTTCAATTTCAATATACAATTGAAATATAAATTCGTGATGGAGAAAAACATCCCGAAGAAAAATATTAACAGAACAGAGGACTATGCGAAATTGTGAAAAAGACAAACAACATTTGATTTCACTAGTTCCAGAAAATATTGTAAATTTTCCAAATTTTTAGTTTAGACTGTAACTTTAGTCAAGTTCCCAGTTCAAATTTTCACTATGTTTTAGAATGAACATTTTAATTTCATCTACACCTTGACTTTGAAAAAATTCACAGTTTAAACTGTATTGTGTTATCAATGGAAGAAATTAACCTTTTTTCATAGTGTACGCTCGCACACTCCAGTAAAGTGCCATTCAATAGGGATTCACTTACAATATAATTTATTATTTTGAGAAAGATGAATAGAATTCCTAAGATTCCTGGAACAAATCAAAAAAGAAACAGTGGAACCGTATAAGTGAATATAAAGGAACTCATTTTCAAGCGATTTTAAAAAGCTATACTCAAGTGTGGACATAAAATAAAGAAAAAAAATGTGGAAATTAAAAAAAAATACAAAAGGTAGTACTTGAAAATCCAATCATAATAAAAGCAAAAATAAAAAAGCTGGTTATACATACGGTCTAATTTCAAGTACAGAATAAAAATGAAGAAAAACAAGGTTGAATATAGAGAAAAAGGTATCCTTTCAATATATTTCATGGTGAAAATGTCAAGTCCATTCTCTTTCTCATGATATATATATATATATATATATAGATATATATATATACACAACAGTTCTTCTATGGGCTGCTACTGTACACTGTAAATTACTTACTTATAATTTTTTTGATATCTAGCTTGTCGTTCCTTTTCATTAAGCTGCGAATCTTATTTTCAGTAATGATAACTGAAGACATGTGTGATACGTAGATCATCAGTGTATCAAAGTATTAAATTAACAAACACTAATAATTTTGTTAATATACAGATACATGCAATAAATACAGAATATAGGGATTCAAGGCATTGTATCTGAACTGCATTTTATCGTGATATTTTGGAGGTCACTCTTTCAGGGAAATAGTACATTTTTGTTGCTTTGAAAACCGACCAGCGCCCTCACAGTCTACAGTTGATCGAATAACTGAAAAAATCAAATTTATCGTCACAATTTGGAGCGTGCTGAAAATTTTATAGAATTAAGGGCAAAAATTTTCCAATATTGTTCAAACATTACACCCAATCGGCTCAGAGATACAAGATTATCTTTGTTCAATAAACTCGGTTCTTGCTTGGCTCAACAAGTAAGAGTATTTGAACCTTTAATTCATTAATTTTTTTTAAAGGCATTTTAAGTTATGTTTCGGAATTTATTTTCAATTTTTTTCAATTCAAAGAATCTTATTCTGTTTTATTAACGAATTGATTTTTATTTTGGAAGCCGTTGGTGCCAAAAAAATCTAAACATATTATCTCAATACGAGACATTAATAATTTGCTAATGATCATTTAACAATTGATTTTTCAATTCAAACAACATAGATCGTAGGCATATTGTTTCAATATGTAGCGACGGCTACTACTAGCGTCAAAACACACTTGAATATTAATCGCACGCACAGACGCACATAACCACATAACTAGGAAATATTGGAATGAGAACGGACGGGGTTTTTCACAGTGGTTCTGAATCCAGCTGTTCAGCTCAATATTTGATATTTATTGTAGAACATTTATAGAAACTTTTTGTTGGTGGACTATTTAGATCGGAGAATACATTAAATCCCTATGTTCCGTTTCTCATTGCATGTGTCTGTATATTAAATCAAATTCATAGAAAGTCGAAAGTCGAGTACACAATTTGCATAGTAATTTGGAATTGATTCCCCTTTAAGTTATATCATAATCGTCATAACTCGTACAGTGTACCCATTGGCCAAAGTTATTGGTTTCTGAGATATTCCAATTTTTCTATGCAAAGTAACAATTAGGTTTGTAATAGTTTACCAGAAATCATATGATTAAGACTTACTTCATTTTAGTGGAATAGTGCTGCCCTTGCGTGCTGCTTCTTATTCTTCCTCATATGTATATTTTCTTATAAACTAACATCTGGCATACGTACTGTTAAATACCTGTTTTACTTTGCATGAAAAAATTAAAATACCTCAATAACATTGGACATAGGAAATGCTTTATAAACGTAAAAGTATGGTAATAGTGCTCTGATATAAATACAGGGTTAACTTCCAAAATTACTGATCATATAATGTACTTGAGATTTTTTCACCATGTTTGATTCAATACATATTTAGGAGCCTACTGCTCCAGCCCAGCTGAGAGCCTTTACCTAGAAACCAATGAACCTCCACTTTGGCTAAGGCGTCAATATCTCCTCCTCTTATATGCAGTCTCGACCTCATCCAACCCATTCAATCCAGGTTCCTCCCTAGCAACTACCACACCATGCAATTTGAGTAGCCTACCACCTTACCCACGCATTCATACTATTCACTTCCTCCTTCAGTCATTGAAACCGCTTATTCAATTATCCCATGCTATCCCTGTTCCCCTGCCACATACCTCACCATGGTCCAAAACTCTTCCAAAATGTAAACTATCACTCACTAAATTCAACAAAGAAGAAACCAGCCATGACCTAATGAAAAAGCCATTTCTTAGAAATACTTAATAGAGAACAATATGACCAAGTCCTCTTTACTGATGCATCCAAGAAAGAAACTGGAGTCGGTTGTGCTGTTTCTACAACACAAGCAGTTGTTGGAACTTACCGAATTTCAACTACATGTAGCGTTCACACTGGCGAACTGTATGCTATTCTACAAGCCTTTGAACTCAGCAAAGTACCCCACCAACATATAGCCATTTGCACAAACTCCCTCTCATCCATTCAGTTTATCAATAATTTATTCACCGCTCATCCTCTCGTTCAACGCATCCACGACACATAACAAAAACTTATTCTTCACGATGTTACCATCAGTATCATATGGATCCCTTCACATATAGACATAACTGGAAATGAAATCGCTGTTCGTTTTGCTAAATAAGCCGCCTCTTCCTCCACCAACACAATTGAATTGAAAAACTCCAGTGACTTAAGAATTTGCATGAAAAAACTCATTCGTTTGCATTGGCAAAATCATTGGAGCCACTCAGTCACATTCTTACATAAAATACATCCCACAGTAGACCAATTCAATTTATGAAGATTTACGAAGAAACGAGAAGTTCGTTGCCATGAGATTACGTATCGGTCACACTCGTCTCTCGCACGGCCACTTGATGAGCTCTTCTCCTCAACAAAACTGCCAGCATTGCCATTCCCCATTAAAAGTTGAGCACATACTAGTGAACTGCTCATTATATGCCAAACGTCGTCCACAGCTGGGAATGAAAACATTCATAAAAGGAATATTAACCTTCCCAAACCAAATAATTACAGTCATCCAATTCCTGAGAGAAGAAAATCTATTCGACAAAATTTAATTACATTCCATTCATTTATTTTATGTATATAAAACCAATGTAACACATTGTATGTATTGTATCTAGTGCTAATGGCCAGAGCTGTCAGCTGTAGAATTATTCGTGTCTATCAATGTTGATATTCATTTAAAATGTTTGGCTCTAATATATTATCATTCTTCCACTCATATCCGATGTTGTTACGATTTTGACGGAACTACTACTACTACCTACTAAATGAGCAGGCGAGCCTTGGTTCCGGCATTAAGGCCACTGGTGGGCCCATTGTGCCATTCCTTCTACCTAGACATCCATGATGCCGAGCCCTTCAATAAAGGCTACAACCTTTTTCAATGGATGCCTGCTTGTGTCTCCAGGGGCCATAACAGGGACTCCGAAGATTCACCAGCGTACTACAGCCCAATGTGGACACTCTAAGAGAACATGGACTGACGTTCCGTCAGTCATGCCGCAACCCCTACATAGGGAACTTTCCTCTACTAAGTTGTGTCCATCAGTCCATCCCTTCAGTAGAAGGATGGATTGTCTTGAACCTTGCAGAGCATTCCAATGAGCGAGGTGCTGATTCCTCAGCTACTTCTACGTCTCCTTGTGTATTTTTTGTTTTATTAGGCCCAGGGTCGGGCCCGGGCCACAGAAAGGAGCTGCCACCTCTTCCGCAGCCAGTGCATCCGCCATCTCGTTGCCCTCAAAGCCAAAGTGGGATGGAACCCATTCTAGTCACACCCGTTCCGCCTTGCAGGATCACCAAGTCGTCCTCGACACTCGTTAGCAAGTCCTGAATTGCTGGTATACCCACTCAGGGCTTTAATTGCTTCCTGACTGTCGGAGTATATGGTTATGCGTCTATCACATAACCTGTCTAGGTTCATCTGCACACATTCCAAGATATATCTCGACCTGATATGCAGATACACCATTACCCAATAGTACACAAACTTGAGTTCTTGGGTTCCTGGAGTAAATTCCAGCCCCTGCTCTATCACCGGAGCATGAGCCATCTGTGTACCAGACGGTCCCATTAGGCTGTGTATTCCTATCTTTTTCGAAGGACTATCTATCCCGGATCATGGCCCTGTATGGGGTAGCGAAGTAGTACTTACGCAGGCATTCATCAGCCGCTCGAGCCAGAACTGGAATATCTTCTATGAGCTGGAGCTTCTTGATGTGCCTGTACTCTTCCTCTCTTGGCACGTATCCCAGCCGTTTCAACCGCAGGAAAGCCCTCTCCGCCTCAGCCTCGATCACATGCTGAAGAGGCCTAAGACCAAGGAGCACTTCCATCGCAACAGTTGGTGTAGTCCTCATGCAGCCAGTTCCCCCAAACTGCCCAAGTAACACATTTCATTTACCAAGCAAATAATGCTAGATCGAAGCATATAATCCAGAAGAAATGCTGAAGTTTGGCATATTTCATAGAATAATTTCAGCTTTCCCCAAAAGACGTTCTCTTTTTTAAGACTAAATATTGCAGCCAAGTAGCAATGATTGCTAGTAAGTCATGACAAGTAGCCAAAAATAGAAATAATGGCTTTAAAAAATGCCAAAAAAAATTGATAGTCAAATTGGAATTTAGTGTGGTCATGGAATGCCTTCAAGTGCTTCAATTAGTGCCATTTCAATGCAATACTCTGTAGTTTTTTATTGAAATTAATTTGGTTTTTAAATGGAAACTAATTCCAAAAAAAATCCCAACAGTATTGCTAACCTCAATGTGATTGTAAATTTCAATTCAGTTAAAAGGCTTCCTTGATATTTCAATAACTATTATAGATCATGGAAAAAAGATTGTATTGAAAATGATAGAGTTAATGAAAAAATACAAAACCACGGAAATTTAGACGAAAAGGTTCGTATTATAGGCGTGTATATAAAAGAAATAACGCAGCTGAAAGTTACAACGAAGTAACTATAGACACTGATCACCTTCCTAGTTCTTGGACCGCGTCTTTTTACTGGGCCTTGTCGTTACACTCTTTCTTAACAGACTAATACCACTACGTACTGGTGGAAAGTATGCTGCTGCTGTTAATCCCATCCAATGCCATACCTGAGGAACAGCACACAACATTTTTTCTCCACTTTCTAAGGTCTCAATAACTTCAAATGTGTTCATTTTTTATTACAATATAATTATAAAATATGACTATAAAACAAAATCTATTAATGAAAACATAACCACACAATAATCTCCTTTTTCTTCAACTTTATAATTTTGAGAGCTTTCACAAAGCAATACAAACAGCTATCTAGCTTTTTATACCCTAAAGCTTCGTATTGGCATAGAAAAATGCTTATTAAATACAATAAAGACATGGCCGAACCGTTTGCTCACGATAATATGCAATGTTGCCATAATTTTCATTTCTACATATTGATAGGTATATGATACTATTTTTATATATAAAATATACAAATAATCTGGTTCAGAAAATTATTTGTTTTCACAGTGGGATACAAATTTTAAAAAAGATAAATCAATTTAATCCATCATATTATATTATCAATCAATTCAACTAATAATACTATCGAAAATTTTAATTTAGTTGGATGTATATTCATTGATAAGTATCAAAATTAAATATGGCAACGCCGTAATTCATAATAAAACAATTTAATTCATAAAGTATATTTTGCTCACAGTTATCACTGGCCCCTTTGTTTTTAAGAAGTATTTCATTCACATTTTACAGAAAAGTAAGGTTTGCAGAGATTTATAATGGTTCACAATGATATTTTCCAGTTTTATGAACAATAATGGTCATAATATATTGAAAAAAAGATCTCTGCCATCTCAGTTGACGTAGTTTGATTTGGTGAACACTTACATCACTGTTGGCATAAATTTCCAATATAAATCTAATATTCATCCAAAACAAAAACTTAATCACATTCTCACGAGAAATGTTCAACTGCGCATGATCTTCCAAAGTGTTAAAAGCCATATCTGGACTAAGCTACTGCTTCTTAATATCGCTTTGACAGCCAATGTTGGTCATCAAATCTAATAGAATGCTCTTTTGGTGCCAATTTTGGCTATTTTTGCCTGAAGGTTGAATTGCTTATAAGCTATTAAATCTATTTTAAGGCTAAACTGCGCACTCCCTTTAGGCAGCGATTACGTAATTGATGCTACACGTAGAAGCTTTAGTGGACGGTTTTAATTGCCTATCAGCTTCAATATTGATGCAAAAGTCGATTTTAAATCTACTTAGATGTCTATTGTGTTACTTGGGTGACCATCCTTTGAAAGCGTGCCAGTTGCGATCTAGCCGTGACCATGGTTACCCTCGGCCACCAGACCAGAGCCGCATATGTGAGCATGGGCAGCATAATCACTCTATAGAACCATATGATCGTTTTGGGGATCAGTCCCTACCTCGGACCAATGGCTTTCCTACAGGCCCAATACGTGACTATCAAGATGAGCCTCCCATGTCAGTGATTTATCAAGGATCACTCCTAGTTACTTCACATGGTCAGCCAACGGCAGTGGTACCTCATCAAGATTTAGACCCTCAGGTCTTATACCTCTCTTTTTGGTGAATGCAACTATCTCAGCCTTGGCAGGATTCACTGCAAGTCCGTGTTCGTTACACCACCCGCGTACCCTATTCAGAGCCCTTTGCATGAGGTCCCTGAGAACAGTAATGTGCCTTCCAACAACGAGGACAACGATATCATCGGCATATTCAATCATTAGAAAGCCCTCACCATTTAAAAGGGTTATTAACTCGTCAATGACTAGGTTCCACAATGTGGGCGAGAGAACACGCCCTCGCGGACATCCTCTAGCGACGATCACTTTTGCCACATGGTCTTTCCATGTGGCCTCCACTGTACGGCTGCACAACATGGCCCCAAGCCAGTGAGTGATCATTGGCTTTATTCCATGATTTGCCGCAGCCCTACACATAGATCCTACAGGAGTGCTGTCAAACGCCCCTTGTAAATCCAAGAAATCTCCCAGGGCGATCATGCCATTTTCCAGCGCCTTCTCCACCTGGGTTACCAGTTGGTGTAAGGCACTTTCGGTTGACTTGCCACACCTGAAAGCATGTTGGTTGTTATGCAAAAAGGATACCTAAGCCTAACCTTATCCTTTATGTACCGATCAGCCACTCCAGTGATTTCAGCACAAAGGATGTCAGGCTATGGGTCTAAAGGATTTAGCCAGCTTGTATGTGGTACGACCCGGTTTGGGTATGAAGACGACTCTCACCTGCGTCCACTGTTCAGGGACATACCTGCGTGCCAAACAGGCCCGAAAGATATGCACCAAAATTGTACCAACGGCCTCCCAGCCTTGTTGAAGCAAAGCCGGGAAGATTTGGTCTATCCCCGGAAACTTGTATGGTCTGTATGACCGTATCGCCCAAGTACTCCGCACTAACCGCACTCTTGTACTCATTCCGTTTCTGACGGTATTGCTCCCAATCCAGATCCGACTTTGTCCTCCTAGCCCTATTAAATAGGCGCCGGGTATGTTCCCGTAGCGAGTCCAGAGATTTGTTCCACCATTTGTGTCCCTTACCCTCCCTCGTTTTTTCGGCGCAGTTTTCTTCATAAGACGAGATAACAATCGAGCCCAGCTCCACTATGGCCCAATCGATCTCATCATTATTGCTTCCTAGGGAAACTGCCAAGCCTCCTTGCGAGATCCAGTTTATAGCGTTCCCAAATGGTAGTCTTGGGGTCCATATACTTAAATGATTGTTTTTCAACAGCAGTCCTGTATTTGAAACAAATGTAACTGTGATCCGACAATGACGGATCATCATTAACATACCACTCCCTTACCATACTTACAACGGTACTTGACGCAAGCGTCACATCCAGGACTTCAGCCAGAATTCTATTTCGGAATGTTGGTTTCGTCCCTCGGTTGAGTAATTGCAAGTCAGTGGTACCTAAATAGTCAAGCAAAGCCCCTCCCCTGCTATTGACGCTTGTGCTGCCCCACATAGTGTGGTGCGCATTGGCATCACAGCCAATAAAAAGAGGCAGTTTCCTTACCATGCAGTATCCCACCGCCTTGCGGAAATCCTCAGTAGGTGGTAGTTCTGGTGGGTCATAGGGCAGGTAAGCAGAGCATACCACTAAACTATGCCTCATTATTGCCTCATACTATTCCTGCCCAGGAAGTCCACTCTCACCGCTACTATGTCCCTGAAACAAAGTTCCTTTATTAGTACTGACGGAAAATTGGTTATAACTTTTAAAGCACTCTGTATAACTGATAGTTACATAATATTTTTGTAATAGGGAGATGGAGCCGATTCCAGTTTTAATGTGAAATATAGGGTGCTTCATCGAAAAACATAACTCTGATCTGGCACTCAGTTATGAACCACGCTGTAACACAGTAAGTAATTTTGAAAAATGAAAGTATCCACAATTTCTAAGCATAACTTTTTTCGGCGTCTTAAATGATAACAGGCCTACTGACCTTTATATCACCAATCAGTCATCCTGTATATGAATTAAAAATATTATTAAGATTGTCATTGTGTTAACGGAAGGAATTCTCTTTTTACTTTATCTAGAAATCATATACACCTCACGGAACAATATTCATGGCTTTTATTGTAGCATGTTATTATCATTATTATTCCGATTTTGGAAGTACTTAAAAATGTGCAGAATATATGGAACATAAAAGAGCCATTCTCAATTATTAACATATGAAAAGCAGCCCTTGTATTCATGATAACGCTACCTTTAGATACCTCTAACAATTTTCTATAAGATTGGTAAGGAGACATAATATTTCACCGGATCGGTAGATAGCAGTGAGATCATCCGCCATCACCCTTAAAATATAATATATTCTTAGTTTCTTAGATCTCGATTTTTCTCATCACCTTTTCCTCTACGACTGACTGTCAGTTCATTTTGTAGAGTTGATAAATAACAAGGAATACAAGTAGTAGTATATTTTTTTCAATAATGGACAAATTCAAATATTTTGAGAATCCAGGGATAGTAGTTCAACAAAAACTTGTGCAACATATAATTGTGTTTACACAGGAGACTGTCTTTAACAAATTTGCTGCTTGAAATTACCTATTAATATAAAATTATTTGAATAAAAATGCCATTAGTTTGATATTTGCGATCAACCAAAACTGACATAAGGAGTGCGTTCATAATTTATCGAAAACTGACAATGTACTAGTCAGTCAGAAGACAGGGAACGCTTCTCTGAATTATTTTCAATTTTTGTCTTAAATTTTGCTGGTAGTGGAAAAATTATATTGTGGCGTCATTGATGTATCAACATAAAATAGGTGTTTACGGCGAAAAAAAAGTTTAATATGAAAGTGTTATGCCCATACACAACAGAAATGTTTTTTTTTGTGCTAATAATATCTTCCGTCTATTTTGACATATTTCAAATGACACATATTGTATATTTCATGTAAAATAACCTATTTGATACAAAATAAACATCATTATTATTATAAAACATGGTGGTGAAGACATTTATTAGCCTCGCATCTTATTCCGCTCGGGACAAAGCCGCTCGAGAAATAATTTTGGTGCTCGGCCCATAAAAATAGTCCTCACCACCTTGGAGTATGATATACTATTACTTAGGTTTAATACATACATTTTATAATTGGGGATTGAGCGACTTACCTTTAGGAAGTTCAATCCTAATTATACGAGATTGGACACGTCCTCCTAGATCACCCTGTAGTGTACTTCTTATCACTGCTGTGCTCACAAGTTTGAAGAGAATGAATAACCATACCTACCTGGCCCGTACCTAAACCCGTCATTATACCTCTGGAGTAGTTCGGATCGCCTGTGGGCCGGGTGTATAATAGCCTAGTTTCACTCTGTGTTGTTTTGCCATGAGTTTTAGGGAGGGTTTGAGGATGACGTGTCCAATCTCGTATAATCAGGATTGAACTTCCTACAGGTAAGTCGTTTAATCTTCAATTATACTTCTATTGTACACGTCCTCCTAGATCATTCTGTAGATGTTTAAATATATAAGTAGGCGATCACCAAATAATAGAGATCCAAAAGGATTTTTGCCAAACATAACATATTGTAATACATAATTATATAGGTACTGGGTAATATGTGAGTAAAGTATTTAAATTTGTAGGTATGAAGTATATAAAGATACGAGAATATACTACATCTATTATAAGAACATTTCAACACTGAACTACAGTAGTAAATAGTACTTAAAATTACCAAAACAACGATAATATTACGAACTAGTGAACAATAAATATGAAAGAATTGTGGTTTGTTTCTCAGTGCATAATTCATTGATGTAATATGCATAGGTCATTTTATTAGCCGATATAGGTCTGTTATAGAACCTACAGAAAGTGTTTGATTTCTGGGACCAACCTGCCGCGTTTCTTATACTCTCTATATATCTGTCTCTATTCTTAAGGCAGCGGAGGTGGCGGCGTGACGAGTGCTATGCCTCTTAAACTTTTCAATGCTGATGCCACTCCATTTTAGTCATTCTTTTATCCAACGGCTTAAAGATTGCGTCGATGGTGGGTGGTGTGGTTTCTTGATAGTTAGTATGAGAAATTCTTCTTTCCCTCGAACTTCTTTTGTTTGATTCATGTAGTTAAGTGGGATAGTAGCAGCACAGAGCTCTGACATTTCTTTGAAGAAGCGAAATATTAGTTGGGGATGCATCTTCTTAGGTGCAGATGTTTCAAGTATATCGGTTTTTTTTTCACTTCCAACCCCTGTTGCGTGGCTTTGATGTTTCCGAGTCTTATTTTGGACAGGGTTTGTACCCTCTGTGCTGTACATAGCGCTAACAATAGGGTTAATTTAATCGTCAGCTTTTCACGATCCAGGCTATCCAAAGGGTGAAGTTTCTCTAGCATAAGCAGCACTGGATGGGGATTCCAAATTTTCTTGTATCTTGGGAAAATAGTCAGGATTCAAATACTCCCCTCATGGATTGCTCTACTACACTTGTCTTCCCTGCTTCTGATAATAAACTTAACACTGACCTGTGTGTATTTATAGTTGAGTAGCCTGATCCATTTTGGAATTCTTGGGTCAAAAACTCTAGAACGTCTTGTATAGTGGGTTGATATATTTTGTCTTATTGACCTTGACAAAAAGTCTTCCAAAAAGTTGAATTGTATTGCTTAATGGGGCTAGGATTTAAGGCGCAATTGTTATTTCGATGACATTTTCTGGAATTTGTTGCCTTCTGTAGGCTTCCCAGGGTAAGGCTGCGCCACAGCGGGTGAGGTTTCCTGTGAGGAGTTAGAAGAATATCAGACCTCAGATTGAGAATAATAATTTCAGAAACTAGCATTTTTTCCAATTCTGGGATTAGATTAGATTAGAATTGGAGTGGCTCTATGTCCTATCCCACTGCGACCTTTGCAGATCTATTGTGGTCCTCCCTATATTAGAGCTCGATATCCAGCTTTATTCTTTTTATTAGACTTAACAGCCTGGTTACCGCCTCCTTTGCCTTAGGTTTTTCTTCTTCGAATAGGTGAAACCGCAACCTTGCTAGGCCTTCACACTCACAAAGTACGTGCTCCGCGGTTTCGTCTTCTTCCTGGCAGAACCTGCATAGGCTGTCTTCTGCTAGTCCAATTGTATGCATATGTTTCCTCAGCCTACAGTGCCCTGCAAGCATTCTCACTATTATCCTCGTCGTTTCTCGACTTTGACGTAGTAAGTCGTGTGACAGTTTGGCTTTTAAGGAATAATTTAGCGTGCCTTTGTCCTGGGGATCCATACCACCAGTGCAACGCCTGGTTGTTCATCCATTTGTGGATGCTTCCTTTACTCAGGCATTTAGCAATTCCACAGGAAGGTTCTGGCCCTATCATGACCTCCGCTGCTCCCTGCTTGGCTAATTCATCGGCCTTTTGATTGCCTTTTATTCCTTGGTGGCCTGGTCCCAGGCTAGGGTCACTTTGTTATGACTGCCTAGTCTGTTGAGGGCCTTTGCGACATTCCCACACCAGATTTGATGTTATCGTATCGCCTTTAGTGCTGCTTGGCTGTCAGAGTAGATGACGATTCTTTGGTTATTCACCTCCCGTCTTATCAACTCTTCTGCACAGCATTGCACTGCTATTACCCCTGCCTGAAAGACAGTAGCATGTTTCCCTAGGCTTAGAGAGATCGTGATCTTCTCCTGTACCCCGTATATTCCGGCTCCTACTCCAGAGTCTGTTTCAGAGCCATCAGTGTACCAGTTGAGATTCGCCATTATGGGAGGCCCTGCTTCCCAGTCCTTTCTCTCTGGAATGAAGATTGTATATTCGTTTTTCAAACTATATTGTGGGGCAATCTGATCCTTTGGCATTCCCAGTATTGGATCTGTCTTTATTTGTTCATACAGTTCTTTGTAGACCTTACCGTGTTCTTGACTTATCGGAGGAGGTCCCTGTGATAATCTGTGACTAACAGATCTTGCATTTCCTTGAATGATGATATGCAGTGATGGTAGGTTTAGTATCACCTCCAGGGCCGCTGTCGGAGTCGTTTTCATGGCCCCTATGCTTATGATTTCCACAGAGGAAAAACTATTATACTTTCTGCCTCATCAGATTGCATTTTGGCGAGAGTTTTCGACATAAATACGAAAGGGTGGAAAAGTGTACGACTTCAAGTTTTTCCATGACATGGTTAAAGCATCTACTCCAGAGCTTTCTGGGTCTGGATGCTAGGGTATAATTTTTTTACACTTCGCATTTAAGTAACTAAATGAATTTCTGGGCTCCCTAGATTTTGTTTTATATTTTGGTATGCTTTAGGATGCAGAGAATACTCTGTTTTTGTAGCCTTGGCTCGTGATGCTTTGTCGGCTCTGAAATTGTATTTTGTGTTAATGTAAGAGGCAGAGATAGAAATATTCTGCCCCTCGCACCATTACCATAACTCCTTTGCTATTTTACTAAGTTTTTTGTATTTGACACCTCCCATTCTATTTATGTATAAGATTGCTGTTTTGTTGTCCACCCGCAACAAGATATGGCAATTATATAAGTCTTTGGCAAAGGTTTTTGAGGCGTATACCGGGTGGTAACTCGACCTTGGGACCATAGGATTTTAACATGGGAAATCAGAAAATCCTAAATATTTGCTTCCCAACAAAAGAGAACCCAATGAAATTTTGTGTGGACGTAAAGTACATTATTTCTGACAATATTTTCATAAAATAATCACTGTTTAATAGCAAATAAGTTTAAAAATTGGGATGATAAATTTAAAAACACAACCTGTCAATATAATACTTAAATTTGACTGTTGCTACCGGAGTCGGTTATAGCGCAGAGATAGGAGAGGTTGGTTCCTATGCGGATGGCCCGGGTTCGAAGCTAGCTTAATATCTCTTTTTTTAATTCTTAATAAAAATTTGTTTTTTATCGTTTTTTAAATAAAATAATTTTATAAGTTGTTAAAATTTTAAAACGATAAAATAAGTTTAGTACAATATTATTGTAATGTTGACAGCTAGATTATCAATGTGATTTTACTCTTCGTTTTTTAGTTAATTTCATTAAATCTGTTTTCTCTGATAACATGCTCAATTTATTTTATCGTTTTAAAATTTTAACAGCTTATAAAATTATTTTATTCAAAAAACGATGAAAAACAAAATTTTATTTAGAAAAAAAAAGAGATATTATGCTAGTTTCGAACCCATCTTTCTCTGAGCTATATCAGACTCCGACTGCAATAGTCAAATTCAAATACTTTAATACAGGTTGTTTTTTTAAATTTATTTTCTTGATTTTTAAACTCATTTGCTATTAAACATTGATTATTTTATGGCAATATTGTCAGAAATAATGTACTTCACGTCCACACAAAATTTCATTAGGTTTTCTTTTGCTAGGAAGCAAATATTTAGGATTTTCTGATTTCCCATGTTAAAATCCTATGGTCCTAAGGTCGAGTCACCACCCGGTAGTATAATTGCTTTCAGTTCTAGAAAGTTGATGTGCTTTTCTGCATCATTTGACTCCCAGCACAAATGGCGCCCCATCCTGTTTTGGAAGCATTGGTGGAGAGTGTAGCTATAGCTTGGACTTTTGATGTTATTTTCGAGATTATTAATATTTTTAACCACCATATTAAGTCATTATTTAAATATACAAGGAATTTACATGACTTCATCATTATTTCCATTGGATAATTTTAGAGCAAGATATTTTTGTCGTTCGAACCCTTTGGTGTATAATCACCCATAAGGAGTGACTGGGCATATAGAGATTCCAATGAATCTTGAAAAAAGCCGAATCGTGGTTTTCTATTGGTTCAATATTTAACTAGTCATAATTTTCTTTTGGTTTAATATTTTACTAGTCATAATTTGAACTATTTGCATTTTGTCTCTTGTGGGATATATTGTCATTGTTCTTGTATTAAAATTAAAACCTTAGAATTGTATTTTATTTTGTTGGATGTAAGCAGCTTTCATCCAAGTTTATCAAAAATCCTAATCTCCTGAAAATTTCGCTAGTGCAAGATATGTTTTCAAAACACTCTGTTTTATTTTTGCATATAAGTAGTGCATCATCTAAGTAAAAACCAGACATTAAGTTTAGCTCTCTAAGATGCCTTATTACAGGCCTTAGTATTTTTGTAAGAACTTAGATAGACCAAGGGGAAGGCACTGGAACTCAAGAAGTGAATTTTTTAATTAAAAATCTTGAAAACTTTTTGTACTTTCGGGAGATAGGTACAAAAAATAGGCTATCTCTTGAATCTATGAATGCTATGTAACAGTTTTTGAACACAAGATTTTTTGCTGCTCAAACTTCCTCAAGTTTGAAGTGAGGAGGAGATAGGGAAGGAGTAAGTTGCTTAAGATTCAATATGAACCTTTACTCGCCATTACATTTTTCCCTCTAAAAATAGTTTGAAAGAAATTGACCCTTGCATATTTCGACACATTTTATATCCCCAGTTGTAATGAGGCGTTTTATGCTTCGATTTTTCTGATTTTTTGCTGAATATTTGTGGCTTAGTCGGTGTACATTGATAGAGCCTTTTGGTGAACGGTATTTTGTATCCCTTTACCCAGCCAAGTATTTGTTGGTTGGTTGTTATTTTTTCCCATTCGTTCTGGCTGCTTCTGGTGTATGTTCTCTTGAATGCTGATGTCTTTTTGCCCCCAGACAACGTGGCGACTTGATAGTTTTATTTAGAGCTATATTTAATATGTTTGGTACTAATATGTCACCCATTTTTACTTTAAATCCTGATATTCGATTAAGGGGGCATCCGTATAAGTTGAAGAAGGAGCTGTTTAAAACTAGAAACAGACAGAATTTTCTCTCCAACAGAACACTTTCACACTGGAATAATTTACCTAGGAGTGTAGTCTGTGCACCGTCTGATAATGCTTTTAAAAACCATTTAGACCAATTTGTTCAGCATTCTTAATTCTTAATTTTGAACATGTATCTTCATTTTTGTTTTTATTGCCTATTTACTAGTGCTACCGATAGCATAGATTTTTTTTTGTCTCTGTTTTTTTAACTCATTTTTGTTATATGAGCTCTATAGAACCTCGATTCTCTGCTCATGATTTATTGTAATAATAATAATAATGTGCTGTTATGGACTACCTCAATAGAAAATTAAGAAATAAATGAATAGGTGAAAGCTGTCCTTATAATTGGCCAGCTAGGTCACCAGAACTGACCAAGATGTATTTCTTCAAATGGGGTTATATTAAAAATATTCTGTATGCTACTGTAGAAGGAGGATGTAAGATGTAAGGTACGATCGCTGGTTTGATGAAAATAACAAATTGAAAATTTATTTCCTCTCTACATTTGGTAGCGACTAGAAGTATCTAGTGTGAACTATTGAAATACTAAATTTATAACAAAAACCTTGTTTGTAAAAATATACTTATTATTTTAATGAATTAAACGAATGAAGCAGGCAGAAATTGCCATAAACTAACATTAAAACCACACGTGATGATAAGCGTTCACATGAAATGGTTCTTATACTACAAAGTAAACTTTCAAATTATATACAATGCGAAACTATACAATAATTAGCAATGTTCGAAATTGAATATATACAATATGCACACAGTTAAATTTAAGTGGGTATAGTTACAAATAAAATATCTTCAAACAAAAGGTAGAACAATTGAAACCGGCAACCCTGAAATAATTGGGGCTGATGGTGATATTGAAGTTGCACTTGATGTAGAACTTTGTCCTCAGTAATTTTTACTTTGGAGATGATTTAATTTTTTTATATTAAATATAATGTACTCACAGTAATTGTAGCACTGAATTTAGGATGAATTAGTTATTACTTTTCACTAATTGTAGCTATACAAAATACCCATTTTATCGGGTGTAAATTTGTTGAGAGTTGTGGCCTACACTCTCTACATGTGGTCTAGTCGACGATTTTAGAGAAAAAAGAGCACTCGATGAGAGAGAACTACCCTTGAATAGTTAAATAACACATGGTGAGAATGATCGAAGATTGGCGGTTTGGCAGGGTAGTTATTTAAAAACTATTGTAGAAATTTTGTGAATTTCTACATACTGGGGGGCGGGAAAAAGTTGGAAATATACATTAAAAATTATCCAAGAACTTACTCAGGGATAGGTAGAGGAGCTAATTTCACTATAGGACGAACATATTCACCCTCTGCCGTTTTGACACGTGCAGCGCGGACTTTACCATCCTTGCCAATTAACAGTTCCATTATCCTGGCAAGTGGCCAATTTAAAGGAGGGCGATCCTCAGATCGGATAAGAACTAACTGATTGACAGCTAAGTTTTTTTTTCCGGTTGCTGCCATTTAGGTCTATGCTGCAGGCGGTGCAGATATTCCACAGACCATTTTTTCCAAAAGTCTTGTTGCAGCTTGGAACATACATTCCAGTGCGAAAGTCTATTTGAGACTGTGTTAGAAAGATCCCTTTCAGGATACGAAGTGAGAGGAGCACCGATCAGAAAGTGTCCTGGAGTAAGCGGTAACAGATCGTTAGGGTCGTCAGAAAGGGGGTACAAAGGGAGGCTATTCAATATAGCTTCTATTTGAATAAGCAAAGTAGACAACTCTTCAAAGGTCAGACAAGTGTTGCCTAACAGTCTGTTTAAATGCGACTTGGCACTCTTCACGGCCGCCTCCCAGAGACCACCCCAATGTGGAGATCTAGGAGGAATAAGTTTCCAAACAATTTCAATAGTCGAAAAAAAGGTCTGAATTTCGTGACGATTATCTTCAGATTTGAAAAATTTAGACAAGTCACGTAATTGGTTACGAGCTCCAATAAAGTTAGAGCCGTTGTCCGAATAAATCAATTGGGGATTTCCTCGGCGTCCAATGAACCTTTTAAGTGATGCCATGAATGCTTCGGTAGACAAGTCTGACACGAGTTCGATATGAATGGCCTTTGTCACCATACATACGAATAAAGCAATATTTGCTTCATTAGTGGGGGCTTTTCTTAGCCTGGAGGAGCGAATCAGGATTGGTCCAGCAAAATCTATCCCAGTTTTAGGAAATGGACGAGCTACTTGAACTCTATCAACTGGAATAGGAGCCATGATCTGAGATGCAAACTGCGCGTTAAATCTGTAGCAAATGATACATTTTTTGATGACAGTCTTGAATCTTCGAGTGCCGTTCAAAGGCCAATATCGAAGACGAAGGTTTCCAAGAACATTTTGAGCTCCGCTATGACCCAAACGCCTATGTTCTTGATCAATTAGTAGATCAACGACGTGATCATTCTCTGGGAGTAAAATGGAGAATTTCTGGTCAAAATTCAAATTGGAGAATTCAAGACGACTTCCTACTCGCAGTATACCTTGCTTATCAAGGAAAATGTTAAGTGGAAGCAATTTAGGATTGGGAATTGATTGTTTATTTTGTAGCAGTTTCATTTCTTCAGAAAAAGCATAAGACTGTACTTGTCTTATAATGAAGTCATGGGCATTACGAAGTTCCTCAAAAAACAAAAAACTTTCTATAGTAGAGAGTTTTATTTGAAATTTGCGGACCCATTTGAACATAAAAGCAATTGCTCCTTGTAGGATGTGAAATCTAGAAATTTTGGAGAAAACGGTTTTCCAGAATTCCTCTGGCAATCTAGTTATCGTAAGAGATACTTTGAGACATTCGGGTACCTCATCTAGCAGATCGAAGGAATCGATAGAGTTGAAATCATCGGTTTGGGTCAAAAAGGGAGGACCGTGAAACCATAGAGAATAAACATCGGGGGAAAAATTTCCACGTGATAAAAGATCGGCGGGATTCAACTAAGATCTGATATGTCGCCATATGGTGTTTTTACTATTATTTCGAACAGCAAGAACTCGTTTTTTAACAAAGGGAGAGATTTCCGACTCAGACTTCTTAACCCATGTTAAAGCCACAAGAGAGTCGGACCATAAATTTATAGATTCAATTGCAACAGTATTGTGCAAAATTTGTAAAATACGAGAAGATAGGAAAGAAAGTAATTCCACAGAGCATAGCTCCAATTTAGGAATGGTAAGTTTACTTTTTAAAGGATTAACACGGGATTTGGCAGCAACTAGCGGAGATGAGAAAGTATTGTCGCAGTAATGAGCAACCAGATACACACAAGCACCGTAGGCCAATAGGCTGGCATCGTAGAAGCCGTGTAAAGAAAGAGGAGATAGTGTTTTGTTATCAATGAAATACCTAGGGATATTTGAAATGTCAGAAACCAAAGTGAGGAATTTTTTCCAACCTTGCAGAATGGTGGCATCCGAAATGGGCGTATCCCAAGATATCTGGGATTTCCATAGGGCCTGCATTATAATTTTTCCTTGAACTATTAAAGGATCAACTACACCCAGCGGATCAAAAACAGAAGCGATAAAAGCTAAGATACTACGTTTAGTTAGAACAGTAGGTTCTTGAACATTTGAAGTACGAACAAGCAAATGATCAGAAGTAGGACTCCATTTCAACCCTAGTATTTTACTAGGAGAGTCATCTATATTGAGGTCTATTTCATTGAAAGCTGATTGAGAAATAGAGGATAAAAATTCGGCGGAGTTGGATTGCCATTTATGTAGCTTGAATCCATGTTTATTTAAAACAGTGTTAAGTTCAGAATAGATTGCTTTCAAATCTGAAAAGGTATCAGTACCAGATAAAATATCGTCCATATATGTTTGCTTGAGTAGCGAAAACTGAGCTTTCGGAAACTCAGAATTTTTCTCCGCTATATCTTCAAGGACACGCGTGGCCAAAAACGGGGCACAGTTTTGACCAAAGCTAAGACTTGACAATTGAATACAAGTGAAGGGATCAGAAGGGTTATCCCTTCACAGAAAATTTTGCAAATGGCGTTGTGATGGATTTATATCTATGAATCTGTACATCATTTGAATATCTGGACAAAGAACAAATTTGAAACAACGAAACCTGCATAATATATCGAAAAGATTATCTTATAATTGATAGCCTTTTGAGGTTAGGTCATTCAAGGACACACCAGTACGAGCACTAAAATCGAAGACTACTCTAACCGGGGTTGAACTGTGTTCGCGTATCACAGCTCTATTAGGAATAAAATATTTAAATTCATTGGTAGGATGATTATATTTAAAGTAAGGTATTCAACTATAACATTTCTATAGTCTTGAAAGAGAGTAGAGTTAGAGTTAAATTTTTTCTCTAGTGTCGAAAATCGTTGCTGCGCCATACAAAGTGACTGACCCAATTTTGTAGGTTTATTTTCGAGAAAAGGGATGTCGACTTGATAACGACCTGAAGGTAGAATGATAGTAGTAGATTGGAATATTTGCTCTGCAAATTCTTGACCAGAGCAACGTTGTTTAGATTCAGGAATAGTTTCTAGTTTCCCAGAATCTCTCCATTTGGCGGTTCAGATTATTTTCAATATCAGATTGAACATCATGAATGGTTAAAAAAGAATGATAAATATTTTGGTTTGATACAAAACTAACTGGGTTCCTAGGTATGGGACCGGCAATGACGTAGCCTAGATAGGTTTCAACAAGAGACGGGGAATTAGGCCCCACATTTATAACGTTTGATTTAAGTAGATTAAAATAAATATCTGCACCAAGCAGCAAATTTATAGGACCGGTTTCAAAGAAATATGGGTCGGCGAGTTCAAGTTTTATGTATTCTGGTAATTTTAGAGCTTCTGGAGATATAGAAAATTGCGAAACATTGTTAGTAATTTGATTTATAACAGAGCAAGAAACATTAAAACTAGCAGCTGGATTAATGAGAGAGCTGATTTGGACATCTAGTATTTCCCTACTTTGAGTACAAGTGGTACTACCTAATCCAGAAATATTTACAATTTGTGTTCGAGAAGGTAACTGTACATTTTTTGCAAAAGAACTTTCAATCAAGCTGATTTGACTACCGGAATCCAAGAGAGCTCTTGCCACAATTTGCCGGCCATTACAACATCGAATATTTACAAGAGCTGTTGGTAGAAGAACTATTTTTTTAGATATCGATGCAGTATGAAGCGAGGTTTGCTGAGATGGTGCATTAGAATATTCAAGAAATTCATTCACTACGGGATTTAAAGATATAAATTTGGAACATCCATAAATGGAGTGGCGAGAATCCTTGCAATAACAACAATTTTAACGCGCGCTAGACGATTGTTGTGGATAGTTATTTAGACTAGCAACTAACGACACCTTATTTTTTCGACTTTCGTCTGTTTGTATAGAATTAGACCTGGAAGTATTGGGATCAAAAAAATTTAAATTTTCTAAGACTTTCTCTTGTTTAGAAATTCGAAGAATTCTTCAGCGGAAGGTATGGTCCCGGAACTTCGATCATTCTCGAATGCTTTTCGCGAATGGAAGTCAAGTTTCTGTTCGAGCAAAAATATAACCAAAGATTCATATTTAATTTCAGACGAATGACCTGTATTATTTATTAAATCAAATGTTTTCCGAGATGTTATATAAAATTCTTTTACATCGCTTGCGGTACTTTTCGATAAGCTTTTTTGTTCTACCAATGTTTGGTAGGTACAGAGAATTTAAGATTTTAAAATTATCATCCTAATTCCTTTTTAAAATATCTAATGCTACACTTAAATTCTGATTAGTTAGACTTAGACTAGAAATTAAATCTAAAGGAAAGCCACGTAATAAGCTTTTCAAATAATAAAATTTTTCCCCATCAGTTTTTAATTTTGAGTTATTGAGTACAACTGCAGAAAAAAGGTCAAAGAATGAGGGCCATTTTTGAGCCGACCCTGGAAATGGTTTAATATTTATTTTTGGCAAAACCACATTAGAAGATTGAATGTCAGTATTGTTAACAATTTTCTCCTTACGGCTTTCAATAATTGAATCAAGTTTAGCGATGGCATTTTCGAACCTATCCGCTACAATATTTTCCGAAACAGTATCGGAGTCGGTAACATCTTCAGAATCAAGAGAAGCTATGTCAAGTTGAATTTTTTGATAGCATTCATAATTACTCAAAATATTATTAAGCTTTACATTTAAAAGATGAATTTCCTCAGATCCCTCAAGACCTCTGAGAAAGGTTTCAATTCTAGAAAGTTGGTTTTTGCAACCTTTGCGATTATTTTTCAAACTAGTTAGATCCATTTTAGAGAGTTGAGCTATTATAGCACCACTAATCAGAAAATAAGATAGTAATATAAAAGTAAAGCAATATCTATGGAATGCTAATATGCAAAATATCAAATAAATGCGTAAGTAATTAAATACATATAAAAAATATCAAAAACCGTTAGAAAATTTGCGTAAGTGAGAGCAAATACATGCAAAAATATCAAAGCACGTTAAAAAATCCAGATCAGTTAGTAATCCTTAATCCAATAATACCCAATAAAATCATAAATAATATTAGTCCTATTTACCTAGATGAGTAAGCAAAATTGGTTGTATTCAAAATAATAAAAAATGTTCAAAACCTATAAATCATACTAAATTTCAAATAGTATACAGAATTAACGTTAGGTTTTTCCTAAAGCACTGAAAACATACGGATACTGTACAGTGGCAAAAACTAAAAATATACTGCAATTAATATTATTGTCCTTCAAATAACAAATAAATACAACGTTCATAAAATACGCAATGCACTAATAAGGAAATCGAAAATATGTAGAGCAGGTAGTCTTGAAGGGCAAAATAGGAAACCGAAAACTATTAAATAACTTGGTTTAGTTTCCCTTGACTTCGTCTCGGTCTTGGGGTAGCAGGTGCCTACCCGTCGGTCAGAAGATTTAGACAGGGCTGCCGGCTCGCGCAGAGTTTCTGGAGGCCGAACACCGTTAACAAAATATGCGAAGGTTATAAAGTTTGTGGTAAAGTCACTATCACTGTTCAATTGGTAACCAAATTTGATTATTGCATTAAATTGTATAGTAATTGCAGAGCAGTAATTTGAAATAGTGAAATCATAGATGAAAAATAATTGGAATGTCAATTTGACAGGTATATCCGGCTCGAAGGACCAAAACAAATGGAGAAGGAGGATGTAAGGTACGATCGCTGGTTTGATGAAAATAACTAATTGAAAATTTATTTCCTCTCTACATTTGGTAGCGACTAGAAGTATATAGTGTGAACTATTAAAATACTAAATTTATAACATAAGTTTCGAAGGACCAGTGACGGATGTCACGAAATTGTGGAGGTGAAAGATTTAAAATGAAAAAACCTTGTTTGTAAAAATATACTTATTATTTTAATGAATTAAACGAATGAAGCAGACAGGAATTGCCATAAACTAACATTAAAACCACACGTGATGATAAGCGTTCACATGAAATGGTTCTTATACTACAAAGTAAACTTTCAAATTATATACAATGCGAAACCATACAATAATTAGCAATGTTCGAAATTGAATATACAGATTGCGTGAATCCTTAACGAACCATCGTCGTACACAAGAACGACAGAAAAACAGCTGAAAGAGAGAGAAAGATAATTATGCGCGGTTATCGAGGCATGTATTTAATTCCAGCTAGGGAGTGAATTCAAATCCCGAGAGTTACCGACCATTTATCGACTGCTCATTGCCCCTCTATTTCAACATTTTTAACCGCTATTGCCAGAAGCGCAGATTAATTTGTACAAATGATATTTTTCTCTCGTTTTCGTTGACTTTTTTTCGAAGTCATGCACAATAGCTAAAACAAAACACTTTCACTTGGCAACATTGTCTTTTACAGATAGAATTCACATTTAAACTGCTATTCCTAGGTATTTTCGCTACAAACGTTGATCACGTTGGAAGCGCATGCCATTGTATTTGAAAATAAAACATTTACAATTATGCCTTCATTAACATACCTACTTAACCTGCGAAAAAGTGCAAATTATAAGATGGTATTTTTGAGGTCATTCGGCTAATGAAATCGCTAATTTGTTTATTGTGGCATTTGAAAATCGCCCAATTCCTTCAAAGTCAACAATTGTGAAAATAATTAGTAATTTCGAGAAATATGGATGTAGAAAATGCCAAGCTTCGGACGATCCAATCGAACGCCCAATTAAGGCAGACTAGAGAATTGAATGTTTGTTTAGCAGTTGAAACAGGACAACCATCTTCTTCAAGACAAATTGCTGGATAAGAGAACTGTACAGAATATTTAAAAATGGGACGGGTACCATTGTTACAAGGTTCAGACAACGCAGGAAATATTTCCCGAGGACAATACTAGACGAATGAATTTCTGTGAGGAGATGATGGAACGTCAAAATGCTGACGAAAACTTTTTAAAAAATATTTTATTTACGGATGAGTCAACTTTTTCACTACATCAAAAATACAATCCATCCGTCACAAGATATTGGTCTCGGGAAAATAAACATCTAACCATTCCAATCCGAACGCAGTATCCGCAGAAGCTTTTTCATTGAGGGGAACTTAAATTCCGCCAAATATTTAGACTTACTACAAAATCAAGTGATTCCTGCAGTTCTCCTTATACCCGATGTTGATCTCAACAGAATTTGGTTCCAACAAGATGGTTGTCCAGTCCATAATTCAAGGATAGTAATGGATTTTTCCAATTTTACATTCCCCGAAAAAATCATTAGTACTAATGGTACAATTAAATGGCCTCCAAGATCACCTGAACTAGCTCCAAATGATTTTTTTCTTTGGGGATTTTTAAAAAGTAGCAGTTACCAACATGCATTTGAAAGAGCTAATAATTTAAATGAATTGAGGGTGAAAATACAGCACGTTTGTGCCAGCATTACGCCAAATAATCTTAGAGATATGAGATCAAATCTTTATCACAGATTTGGTTATTGTCTGGCACAGCAAGGTGGTTTATTTGAGCACTTATTAATTCATTAAAGTTATGTTTACCTTTAGAATGTATTTTTATTTTAATTACCTTATTTTATTTTTTCAATTTAATTTATTAATGGAAGGGATTTTTAGTTTATTAATTGTGGTTCTCTCAAGAAATGCTGTCTTATTTTCAAGTTACAATGGCTAAAATAATATCCTATTGTAGTTGGAATTTGTCAACTTGGTCTGAAATGATAATGTTGACAAAAATGAATTTTAAGATTCACAGGTTACGTAAGAACGATTGTATTTCTTTATTTCGCCCTCACTCCTTCCATGTTGGGAGCATACTGAATTACCATTTACCACCACCAACTAGTTAAAATAGGAGGGCAATGAGCAGTCGGTAACTCTCGGGAATAAGTTTACACCCCCTAAGGTGAAACAAAGTGATGACCGTGCACAATATTATTCTTCCTCTCTCTTTCATATATCCATGCGTAGTTGTGTAATTCGAGACCAAGGTTCCGAAGCAAATTTCGCAACCTGTATACAATATGCACACAGTTAAATATGTGGGTATGGTTACAAATAAAATATCTTCAAACAAAAGGTAGAACAAATGAAACCGGCAACCCTGAAATAATTGGGGCTGATGGTGATATTGAAGATGCACTTGATGTAGAACTTTCTCCTCAGTAATTTTTACTTTGGAGATGATTTAATTTTTATATATTAAATATAATGTACTCACAGTAATTGTAGCACTGAATTTAGGATGAATTAGTTATTACTTTTCACTAATTGTAGCTATACAAAATACCCATTTTATCGGGTGTAAATTTGTTGAGAGTTGTGGCCTACACTCTCTACATGTGGTCTAGTCGACGATTTTAGAGAAAAAAGAGCACTCGATGAGAGAGAACTACCCTTGAATAGTTAAATAACACACGGTGAGAATGATCGAAGATCGGCAGTTTGGCAGGGTAGTTATTTAAAAACTATTGTAGAAATTTTGTGAATTTCTACATACTGGGGGGCGGGAAAAAGTTGGAAATATACATTAAAAATTATCCAAGAACTTACTCAGGGATAGGTAGAGGAGCTAATTTTACTATAGGACGAACATATTCACCCTCTGCCGTTTTCACACGTGCAGCGCGGACTTTACCATCCTTGCCAATTAACAGCTCTATTATCCTGGCAAGTGGCCAATTCAAAGGAGGGCGATCCTCAGATCGAATAAGAACTAACTGATTGACAGCTAAGTTTTTTTCCGGTTGCTGCCATTTAGGTCTATGCTGCAGGCGGTGCAGATATTCCACAGACCATTTTTTCCAAAAGTCTTGTTGCAGCTTGGAACATACATTCCAGTGCGAAAGTCAGGATACGAAGTGAGAGGAGAATTTTTACTTTGGAGATGATTTAATTTTTATATATTAAATATAATGTACTCACAGTAATTGTAGCACTGAATTTAGGATGAATTAGTTATTACTTTTCACTAATTGTAGCTATACAATATACTCATTTTATCGGGTGTAAATTTGTTGAGAGTTGTGGCTTACACTTTCTACATGTGGTCTAGTCGACCATTTTAGAGAAAAAGGAGCACTCGATGAGAGAGAACTACCCTTAAATAGTTAAATAACACATGGTGAGAATGATCGAAGATCGGCGGTTGGACAGGGTAGTTATTTAAAAACTATTGTAGAAATTTTGAGAATTTTTACAGCTACATCCCCTACTACCTACTCTATACGATATGAAATTTAGAATTTCAAACGCTTTCGCGTTTATAACACTCGATATGTTAAATAATGTAAATCATTGCAATCTATAATCACGTATTGTATTGCACAAGAAGCATTTTGAGCATCTATTATAGTGCTTCTCTATCGATTTGTAGTATTTATGTATTTGCTTTATTAAAAATGTGTTATTTATATGTTCCTAGTTATCGGTAAAAAAAATGTACCTCAGCAACTACAAGTGTGCATATTTATTAACAGCTTCACTTTTTGTTTCTTACAACATAATTAGTTATTGCTGTCGAAATTGTAACTTCTCGTGTTTCTTGAATCCAAACGGTTTTTCGAATTTGGAAGAGGCATATGCTTCCTCAGCCTATAATGTCCGGTCAGCATTCCCACTATCATCCTCGTCGTTTTTCGACTTAGACATAACAAGTCGCATGATAGTTCGGCCGGAGGGAATAGTTTAGTGTGCCTTTATCTTGAGATTTTATACCACCAGCGAAGCGCCCGGTTGTTCGATTACCCAGCAGATTTAAATGGTTTTTCTAAACGTTTCGTGAATCATGTAAGATTATTATTGTCGCAATTGTAGCAAAGTAGATTCCCGCGTGTTTTTTGGATCCAAAGGGTTTCTTGAACTTGGAAGAGGACTAGCCATAACTTTTTAAGTTCGCAGCAGATTTGAATTGCATTTGACAACTTGACCGTAACTTACTCTAAAGTACCAAGTGTTATGAATACCTTATTTTATTTTCCCCGTTATTGCTTGTCAGTACAGAATTATGAGTAAAATAGACCACAGTGTAATAATATAGTTAAGGTCTCAATTCCTGTTTTCTTCGTTATCAAAAATTTCCCTGGGATTATCCGTTAACTCTAGCTGCGGCTATCTGGAACTCTTTAGCCGCGAGATTCTTTTCAGACACTAGCAGCCGGCCACAAAGTGTCTTGTCTAAAAGCGGGTTAAGGCACCGTGAAGCAAACCTCGTTAAAAATCTGACTCCCGAGATTTGAACCAGCATTTAGCATCAAGGGTGTCCATAGTGAGGTTTTCGGGTGGTAGGACCCACCTGTAGGAAGAAAGCGCGTTACAAGATACAGTTATAGGTACTACTAAGCTCAATAGCTGGACTATAATATAGTTATATAATGTACAGTAATAAAAAGATGCATCCACATTAGAGTTGATTCTCTCACTATATTTCTCCTGTTTCATTGCGCTTTAGTGTACATTAATTCTCTTTGTCTAGTTGTGAAATTAATACGGTCTCTAAATCGTGAAGGATATTTCAGCAGTATACTTATTTGTCAAACATTTCTCCAGGAACAAAATAGTTTAAGTGGCTTGAACATCGTTCAAAAAATAACTTTATGACTTCTATTTGTCTTCTGTTACCACAATAATTAGCTAACAAAAGCCGGGTTGAATACAAAAGACCGAATATTTGATGAGCGGAATTTACACAGGCCAGTATAGTTTGAGCTTAATCATATTTGGTATGAAATACCATTCATTTAGATTTACATTATCGTAACAAATAACATTAAGATTAAAATTTTAATTCAAATGCTTATTGTAGGTATGATTTTTTAAATGTTCGTAAGCCAAACTTTTTTCCAAACTCATATTACTTTTATCGAATATTTCCTCTTCTTCCTCAAATTGGCTTGCAACATTTTTAAAAACTGAAAACGTCGGGTTGAAATACTCCTTTATCAATTATACAGTATTGTAATATAACTTCTATACAGGATTTCCCACGACGAGTGAAAACTATCTGGCAAAAAACTTATAGTAAAATGAGAATTATTACGTTTGGGTTTTCGGATACGATCTTTTTAACTAAAATATTTTCTACCGGAAGTCGGAATGACTGTAACTTTGTTATTTCAAATGGAACAACCTGTATATTATACATTTTTAAAACTACTTAAAATCTCAGCATCCACTTGTCTGAAAACTTTTTCCGAAAAATGCATACTTTTTGAATTATTAATTTTTTTGTAAAAAAATTTACCGTGGCAGACCCTTATAAATTATGTTTTTACGAGGATGCCCTCAAAGATATGAAAATGGTTCTCGTTCGGTTGCCTTTAGCTAGGTCAAACGTATTTGAATCTATGTTGAAAAATTTTGCATTTTATACAGGTTGTGTATAAAATGTGTTCAAAGTTTAACTTCATAAATTTCAAATTTCATAATTTTTTTAAATAGAACCACCCACATTCAGGGGTAAGAAATAGCGCAACTTCATGAGTACTTTCCTATATCTAAACCTTACCGTTATCCAGATATTGAAGGTTTTCTGTAAATTTTTAGAGATGCAGGTCTAAGTTAACCCAGGATATTCAGTCGTGCTACCCTCTGGTTTATAGAAAAAATAAATAGCTATGTATGTCGAACTCCATTTTCATACCACTTTCGAATACACTTGAAGAAATAGCTACACGGGTAGGTGCACAGAAAATTTGAAAGTTAAACCTGAAGTATGGCGGTTGGATTCGCTGCTGTGGTGAAAGTTCTTTTTCACAATTATTATTTATTATTATATGTGTGCAGTTGTGCTGTTAAACGTTTAATGTGCAGTGCTGATGGTCCGCAAAGATAACTATAAATTTATAAGCTGGATGGTGGACACTAAGTACCCAGCAAACAATTTTGATCGGCCTTATTACGGCCCAGAATATGCTGGCCAGATCAGGCCAGAACGGCAAAGCACCTATGACCTATGGCCAATATGCTTACCAACAGTGTCTTTTGAATGATGGGCCTCTGAAGGTAAAACTGTGGAAATCATTTATGGCCCAGTGGAAATATTGCAATGGAAGTTACCTACTCAGTGGGTTGGCCCACTGAAAATTATACACATCAAATAAGAGAAAAATCCAAAGTTCATACATACTTTAATGAAATACTTACATGTAACATAAAAGAATTCTTTGGTTTGAAAGTAAAAAATATACAAATATTAGATAAAAACATAAAACAATTTTTTGATATAAAAGAAATTATTGGAATGTGTCAGTGTATATCTCATTGCTCTGCTGGCTTTGTCTTCCTTCTGTTTCTTCCTCCTTGGTAGTCAAAAGCAGTTCTTAGCCAGATATTAATTACATTGGCAATTTCAGTTTACTTGGCATTACTGCAAAACGGAGTTTTTCGACAAACTGGAAAAAAAGTTTACTGCGGGTCAAGTGCAAAGGTAAATGGCACATGAAGGGTTCATGCAATTGACATTGATTTCTCACAAACAACAAAACCTGGAAGTTCTAGTATTTCTATTTTTTATAATATTCAAAAAAAATGTTTCAATACTATGTCTGTTAATGAGTGATAACATAAAAATATTATGTAATGAATGCACCTAATATCATTCCTCAAACTCACAAATTATTTTTCCCCTTTCCACTTATATAAAATGTAGTCAACAGTTATTGAATCATATAATACATACCATATTTCGAAAAAAATCATCATCTTCCAATTTTTACATCAAATTTTTTCAATTCACACTCCTTATTCATTGGTAAGTTCAAAGTTTCAGGAGCTTCCACATCTTCACTAATTGCATTCCTCTGTGGGTACTATTTTGTAACGTCATACGCTAGTAAATCAATCTTCCCAATTGCAGAATTCACCTTAGCTGGAAAAAATAAAATAATTATATGGTTCACATGTCTAGGATCAAAAACTAGATATAAAAAGAAGCATGCTGGATTACTTAACCTCAAACTAATGAAGGTTGTTTCTTATAACTGACGCTACAATTGATTGAAGATATAAATACTAACTCACCTCAATTCATCAGGAGAAGTCGTCATCATTTTCTTTACTTTTCTTGGTGTTCACGAAAGTATTAGTGGTTAATAAAATTAGAATGAACAATGAACATAAGACTCAGTCTGAGAGGGAGTGAAAATTGGAAGTAATACATTATTATTGGTATAAAAGCAAAATACAGAGTGAACCAAAAGTCTGGAAACGGTCAATTATCTCGTGAAAATTCTAATTGTACAACGTTTGAGTAAACCTATTTTAGGATGCGGAGATTCCATATTGAAATTTGCGATGCTGCCAGACTTGCCATTTATCTTATATTATTGGTTACTTTGATTTCCCAAACTCATCACCCTGTATATTTAGACATTATTGGAATCTCCTATCCAATACAATAACAACTATATGTAACACTTATGATTTTATGTAGTCTGCAAGATCAAAAATACATCAAGCATTTGTCTGATAATGCCTATTTGCAAACTGAATTTTTCAAGTATCCTCAATAAAAATAATCTTTTCGATTGACATCAGGTGAATATGGTGGCCATTCAATTCCACCACGTCCACCAACCCATAGACCGGGAAATATCTCACCTAAATAACGACGAACATTCACACAAAAAAAGCTGGATCTTCAGCTTGCTGAAATCATATCTGATTAAAATTGTTTATAAACAAGTATCTCGGAGTAGGTACATTTTCATTTCTAGGTAGAAGTTCATATTCAACTGACGCTAAATTTTCTCCAAGATAAAAGCATTTTAATTTACATATTTTTTATGAACGCTATTCGCTCTGTTCTAATAAAAAAATGGATAGTTATGTTCAAAAATGTCGTTTTAGAAAATTAGAACATTTAAACTTATTTTCCAACGACCTTTCCAAATCTTTTATTATTTTTTATGAACGCTATTAAAAAGAAGATAGCTCATGTTTTACAGTTATTCAGCAATCCCTATGTCTCTTCTCATGAATAACATAGTGTATATATTTTTTTAAATACGCTTTTTCATTCCTTATCGAACTTATCCCATCAAGCTGTTGTATAGGAACAAATTATTATAGATCCACACACTACTAGCATAGCATAATTATAGCAGCTGTTCAATTATAATAAGCTTATGCATAACAACGAAATAAGATCATGCCAAAGCGATAAAACAGATTATAGAACATTATCATTATATCAATAACAAAGTGAATTTCATGGTAACATTTACTCTGGTAATATCATTTATTCTCAAATTGTTTATATTACCTTCCGAACTCGTTTAATTACCATTATTCTCAATCTATTGGTCTAACATAATCAAATTATTACTATTATTGCCTTGTAGTTGTGGGCATAAATCCCGAAAATATTGAACGAAGGCTGAGAAAAGGATAGCGTTTTATTTTTTACACTAATGAAATATGAGGTTCACATCTCATGATTATTTCAAATATTTGTTTATAAACTCGTGGACGTCTTTTATTGTTGTTGAGTCGAGGTGATACAAACATTACCATTCTAGGCTGCTTTGCTTAAAAACGATACCATTACAAAAAATTCAATGTTTCAAGCTGACAAATCTTACTTTAGAAAGGCTTTTGAATACATTTCATTTAGCTTTGATTCAATTCATTTCAGTTTCTTGGCTTTTACCAATTTCTACAAAGTAGATAACTATCACAACGCACATGACTAATTGCATAACTAACAAAGAAGGCGGTACCCTTATCTAATCACTTCATTCAATTTATAAGTGGTTAGGTCAACTCTTTTAATTAATTAACTATCGATTTTTTTATGTAAACCAAAAGAACTATTATTTCGATAAATACACAAGATTATTATAATATTATAACAGTTTGGGTCAATTAATTTAAGGTAGTGAAAGTAAAGGTGTGAGAGACAGATGAATCAACAAGCGCACAACACACAAACAATTGATTGAAAATGAATTTAATGACATAATAACCCGTAACCAATATGGCTTAGTATTATACACTGATGCATCCAAAAATGAAACAGGCGTAGGCTGCGCTGTAACAACTCCACGAACTACCATAAAATCTTCCCAAATCCCATTAACTTATAACGTTCACACAATATGTGAACTATTTAGTATTCTACAGTAGCCATATCTACAGATTCACTAGCCATATGTACAGACTCACTTGCTTCAATTTTATCCATACAAAATATATTAACCGAACATCCTTTTGTCCAATATATACATGACTCCTACCAACTTATCTCATCCCAAGGAATGACAGTTACTATCCCACATTGGCATCGAAAGCAACGAACTTGCTGACCAAAAGGCAAAAATCGCAACTGCATTCACCGCCAGCGAGAATATAATTATTGGAAAGGATTTAAAATCACTGTTTAAAAGAAAATCCAAGGTAACTTGGCAGCAGTATTGGGACACTGTTGATACAGCCCTTCGTCAAATACAGCGTTAAATCGGTCATCCCCAACCCAGTTGCTTTGCAGGTTTCTCAAGGCAAGAGTTAACTGCGATAAGAAGAGTAAGTATCGGCCATTTACCCATGGATACCTAATGTCTACTACCCCCAGACCCATTTATTCCAACTGCAACTTTACTCTTACCATGAAACACATATTGAGACAAATATACAGTCCAAAGACAACAGCTTCAACTAAGCCCAAACTATAGAGAAATCCTTAACAACTCTGAGCAAATTACTTCTTTAATCCAATTCCTCAAAGACGTACACCTTTACAAAAACTATAGAACATTTCGGTCACCTACTGTGCGTGTATTATTGTATCAATAATTTATTTTATAGTTTATATATTGTGACAGCTCCCGTGCAAGTGGCCATAATAGCCAAGCACGTTAATTAAAAAAAAGATGATATTCTTGAATTAACACTTGAGAAATAGCGAGTTAAAATCACCTTTCTTACGTCGTTCTCCAAACTGTATCAACTCAAATATTTTCTATATAAAGCAAGTTTCTTAATTTCAAAAATCATTTAATTTGTGTATTTGCACAGAATAATACAAACACTCATAAATCAACAATCTGCAACGTTTATTTTAATTAAAATTTTACAGAACGTGTATTGTATTATGTTATAATCAATGCTGCGGTTTCTGCACCTCTGCTGTTTTGTGCTGACGATTTCATTTGTTTTGTTAAATATTAATCGCATCAATTTGTGATTGTATGAATTGATAAAATGTTATTGATATTGAACTTCCATTTACAATCGATAAACTAGTCATTCGGTTTTTTATTTCAAACATATTACAGTGTTGTCCAGTTAATAAACGGTTCGTTTCGTTTAGCCGAAATCTGTAAAAAAAAAATTTTGTCATTTAGGTACCTCAGGGAGTATATTACTGAAAAAAATTTGCTGCGGAAATGCGCTGTTGCCATTTTTTGAATGGAGCTTAGAAGTAACGAAATGAGAAAAATTAATGTTATTTTATATTGTAGACTCATTTTTAAGCACCGATATGAAAATAAAAATGCGCGGAAACGCGTTCTTTCACCACTATGCAGTGATCCTCTTCTCAACCTTTGACACAGATCAATGAATAATATCTATTCTTATCAACTTAATATCGCTATGGTCAATGAAAAATACGAAAATTTGAAAAAAATTGTCAACAAAGAAAAAAAAAACGATAATCCATACCACCCTTATGATAAATTTCCGCGGAAAAAGTTATATAGAAAAGTTATAGCAAATTATTAATCAAACAAAAATAATTATGTAGTTTTTATCTTCCTCACATTTCGGCTTTTCTAAACCAGGAAAAATCAATGAAAATTATTGTGATAAAAATACATTTTCGAATAAAAATTAGTTCGGGTCGTTATATTAAATGTTTTTGCATCATTCTTTAATGAAAAAAATATTAAAAGCACCGTAGTTTCGAATTTTAGCTATACAAATTAGTTAATAATCGAATACAGGTAATGAAACTAAAAAAATGTACACTACAGCTCGATCAATGTAGCTTGAGACTTCAAATGCGCAGACAAAGTAGAGAGACAGCAAACGAAAAATAATGATACCAATATCAAAACTTTATCTGGAGAATATTAGAGAACAAAAACGAAAACAAGAAACCAAAAATTTCTGTTCCACAATATTTCACTATAAGAAATTCTTACCACAGAGCGACGAATAAATTACAGAGTGTTACTAAAAAACATTTCTCCAAAAAGGCACTGAACCTTTCAACATCATATGGATCTTGGTATTATGCCTTTTACGACACTGATGATCAGCTCGACATGCGTCTTTGTTTTATCTGTCTTAAACTCTACAATAAGATTTGTCTTGTTTTATTAAAAAATGATAAAAAAGAATTTTAATGTCCTTTTTGTGAGTGACCAGTAAATTAATATTTTATAATTAAAAAGTTTCACATTCAAATACCAGATATTTCCACTACCCAAAGTAGGCTTTTGTATACTCAAATCTAACCGCAAAGCTGGTGTCTTCCGTGACCTGTCAAACCTGTCGATAGAGCTTTCTGTCTCGACTGCCAAAGTACTACTTTCTGGTCTTGATACACAAATAGCTATTACGTTAATTTTTCAGAAAACTCGTATTTTTTCGATTATGTTTTAGTTTAATGTCTATAAAACAAATATTATATACCATATTTTATTAGTGACTGGATACTCACCCAACTACTAACTTGATGGTTGATACTAGAACTAGAGTATCAATTTATTGTATGATGCCGAGTATACGAGCACAGCAGACTTTGTACCTATATAGTTAATTTTGTAAATATTATGTATAAACCTCAGGTTTAAATGAATATTCCATACTCAATATGATACCTTTTATTAGCCAAATCAATAATTAGGATGTGGGTTATCTGTGTATTAGATTTATTAAATTAATTTAAATGATACCTTGGGTATGTAAGTTGCTAAAGGTTAGGAATTCGATTCTGTTTTTATTCTGTCTAATAGTTTATTGAAAACAGCATTTTGATTTTTGTAATGGCTTTTCCAACAATAAATTTGTATAGATGAATGAAGACTTCTCACAAAAGTCTAGAAGCCGTTCGTTCGATAACAGACATCAAATGGTTTAGGTTTTGTTCGAGTATCGCGAAATTATCGAAATGTACTCACTAGAGAGTGGACACAGTCACGTTCCATTTGAGTGTGACCGTTTTCCAAATATTTCTGCTAATTGTGTTCAATTGAAAAATTCAGTAATCCATTTAACAATACAGCGTTGCGATTCTGATAGCAACAGCAATTACTAAATAAAATTAGGGGCTTTTTATCGGCCAAACAATGTTTGCTTAAATGTTTTAATATACACGTGGCGAAACAGATTCACTCAAGTCACCCTCAGTTTCCGCATTCCATAGATTATTTACACAGATAGAGGATTGTTAGTGATGAACGGTAAAATTATGGACATGAAGTTTTGATCTATAATAAAAAACGCCTACATTTCAAAGTGGACAAAATTGTACCGCTTGTGTAGCCATGGCAAATAAACCTGCTTTGTGATCTGCTCCTCCTTATTTTTTCATCTTCTCATGCCTTGCAATTGTCTTTTTTACAAAGTGTGTGTTGTAATAAACTTCAGATATCTGCTTGATCTAAAACCCATAACACATCTCATTTGTCTTTTTTTGGACGAAAAAGACACGATAAAAAGAGAAAAGTGTGTACGGTTTTACTACCGACTGCTCATTGCCCCTCTATTTCAACATTTTTAACCGCTATTGCCAGAAGCGCGGATTAATTTGTACAAATGATATTTTTCTCTCGTTTTCGTTGACTTTTTTTCGAAGTCATGCACAATAGCTAAAACAAAACACTTTCACTTGGCAACATTGTCTTTTACAGATAGAATTCACATTTAAACTGCTATTCCTAGGTCTTTTCGCTACAAACGTTGATCACGTTGGAAGCGCATGCCATTGTATTTGAAAATAAAACATTTACAATTATGCCTTCATTAACATACTCAACCTGCGAAAAAGTGCAAATTGTAAGATGGTATTTTGGAGGTCATACGACTAATGAAATCGTTAATTTGTTTATTGTGGCATCACCTAGCTCCAAGTGATTTTTTTCTTTGGGGATTTTTAAAAAGTAGCAGTTACCAACATGCATTTGGAAGAGCTAATAATTTAAATGAATTGAGGGTGAAAATACAGCACGTTAGAGATATGAGATCAAATCTTTATCACAGATTTGATTATTGTCTGGCATAGCAAGGTGGTTTATTTGAGCACTTAATTCATTAAAATTATGTTTACCTTTAGAATGGATTTTTATTTTTTCAGGAAGTTTATAATTTATGTTTAGAATAGGTGTAGGTACCTTATTTTCTTTTTTCAATTTAATTTATTAATGGAAGGGATTTTCAGTTTATTAATTGTAGTTCTCTCAAGAAATGCTGTTTTATTTTCAAGTTACAATGGCTAAAAAAATATCCTATTGTAGTTAGAAATTGTCAACTTGGTCTGAAATGATCATGTTGACAAAAATGAATTTCAAGATTTACAGGTTACGTAATAACGATTGTATTTCTTTAACGCCCTCACTCCTTCCATGTTGGGAGCATACTGAATTACCATTTACCACCACCAACTAGTTAAAATAGGAGGGCAATGAGCAGTCGGTAACTCTCGGGAATAAGTTTACACCCCCTAAGGTGAAACAAAGTGATGACCGTGCACAATTATTCTTCCTCTCTCTTTCATATATCCTTGTCGTACTTGTGTAATTCGATAATCAGGTTCCGAAGCAGATTTCGCAACCTGTATATCGTTTTCTAGACAATCCATTTATAAAGTAGTGGTTTTGCTCACTCCAAGTACACTTAAGAACTGTTTTTTCTGCAATAATGATGATTTATTATATACTTTTATTTGATTATGAATTTGCTCAGGTATTTGAGTTAGCATACATCTTATTTCCTTATTTTTCTACTATTCCAGAACAGCTGGTACCATTCGAAGAAGGACATTTTTTTGAATATGATGAATTATTGGAATACAGAGTGTTCTATTCAAAATAAGCCCGATATTACACATTGAATGATCCAATAGTGAATCTGAAAACTCTGAACACTATGTACAGAGATGTTCAGTATTCAATCGTGGAATGCATTCAACGAATGTCCGACTATTGAGATTTAAGAGAAAATTCGTTAGAATTTGTTATATCAATGAGTTATTGATTTTTTTCGAAATGTTCACACTTTTAAAAGAGTAATCATAACTCGGAACCCCCTGTATTTAGGGATAGGGAACCATTATGAAGTAGTATTTTGATCTTGAGGGGCAATCAGACAATGCAATAAAATATGGGGTGTTCCATTGGAAAAGCAAAATAACTTTGATACGCCATACTTTATTGAAACATCCTGTATATTTCAAAATAATTTCAAAATATGTACAAACTACTAAAGTGACGAACAAAACACTTTTACCGTTTCGCTTTTAACCTCCGTCCCGTTGGTAGTGATTCACCCTGTATAAATGTATATAAAAATAACTTTATGTTGTCTTGCTACTACCAGCATGTCTGTGAATATTTTAGAAATGTGTATCAGCACAAATACCCACAACTTTTACGTACATTACATACATTTCTCTGTATTTATACTTACATAATATTATTCCGGATTATGAATTTCTTAGTAATCATCATTAATAATTCTTACCTCTATCATAATCTTTTGATTATTCGATGAAACTCAACCTCAAATATATAAAACAATAGATCTAATCTTTCATCTTAGGTACTTATGATAATAAAACCAGTGAAAATAATATTAATGATAAAATAGACATTACAGAAAAGTTAAAGAGTCGATAATGAAAATGACTCAATTTAAAATTTGCAACGACAAACGTCAAATCTGAATAATATTAAAAATAACAAGTTTCGTAGTGTGACGCAGGGTTTGTTGGTTCAGTTGGTTGCTGTGAAGCGCTATGGATTATAAAAGTACTTTAGATGAACTGAGCACACTGGGCAGACCACACATGGACCACACACCCAAACTGTTTTATACCAGTCTAGAATAATTTCTTGTTGTTTTCCATATTTTGCAGATTGTCGAGAAATAGCTATTTACCTAGCTAGTGCGGAAATAGTATATTGTGCAATTCGTGTGCTGCGGCACTCGCCTCTCAGGCTCGTGCCACAAACGCACACTTGTGAGAAAAATTAAGCTTTTTCCACGTGTTGCACACTGTACTTTTTCTATGACTGCAAATTAATGGATAATTTAACTATTTTAAAGTAGTATATTTTAAACAAAATAATAAGAAATAAAAAAAGATGCCAGATTCGGGACACTTGCGTAGCTGGCATACGCGTTAGATACTGAGCCATACCCGCTAACGTTTGGTGTAGAATTAAAGTAGGTGATGATACGAAACTTCAACCTCATTAAATTATACCAAATTTACTTATTCAAAATATATAAAAAAATGTATTTTTAATTTTTTTTCATATTGTAACACAAAATTCAGTTGAAATTTCTTTAAACTTACAGAAACACATTCTCTCTACTTTTAAAACACTACCATTTGGGTACTTTTTACGTTTGACGTTTTATGACAGGAGTCCAAAGCATTCTATAATCGAGAATTGTGTTGATTTTTTCTCTAACGTACCGTGGCCCAAGCCGTGGGAAAGATTTTTTCCACGGCTTGGGTAACTTTTCCCACGGCTTAGGCAAAGTGACACTTTGTAGTTTCGTAAATTGTGGGAAAAGGACTATTTTCCATAGCAGTCGTAGAAAAATGAATTTTTCCGCACGAGTCTGCCGAGTGCGGAAAAACATTTTCCGCGAGTGTTACGTACAACAGTTTTTCTACGAGCGTGAGGATTCACGTACTTATTCACGAGCAAAGTAATTTTAGAAATGCACGGACAATAAACAAATAAAAATGAAAGTAAATAGCTGGCTAGTTACACATGGTAACTGAAGCTTTTCGAACAACCATAATATACCGGTTTATTATTAATTTGACGTATTGGTTTGGAAAATATTTTCCACACGGTGCGGGAAAATTAATTTTCCAAACTAAAATGTCTGGAAAATTCAATTTTCCGCCCACTCGTAGAAAAAGGTACTTTGTAGTTGACTTCTTTTTAACGCAACTATTGGGAAATTATGAGAGGAATAGTACTACACATAGTAGTACCAAAAATTTGTTGTTGATTTGAAGAAACTCCTATGATATAGACAATGTCACTCCGTAGCCTACACAAAAAACAGTGGTAGTAGTAGTACCGCCCAGTTATGTAATAATAGGTCTGAATAAATTAAAACAAATAATTTTGTGAACGTAACCTTTCATAATAGCAACATTATTAATGCTAAGCAAAGTTTGAACATACAGAGTTGGGATAAAGTATGGTACCAAGAAAATATCTTTTAAACTAAAAAAAAAAACAATATTTATGAAAATTTGCAGGTGAGTGCAATGGAACAAAATGCATCTGATGTACATTTTTTGTTAATAATGTACTTCCGGTTTAACCGGCAATGCCATCAACTTCTTCGATTTAAATGGAACACCCTATATATTTTTACATTTCTCAAACAGCTTGCTCTTTTGAATTCATTTATACTGAGATTGGTGTAGAGAAATTTGTGAAAACGAGGTATAACTCACTGTTAGCTGTACAATTGGTGTACATTTCATTATTTTAGAATGATGAGAAACAAAATAATACTCTTTTCAATACTTTTCCACGTATTAGTTCACATTCATCAATAATTCTTTATCTCAATACTTGTAAGTTTGTTAGTCGTCTAACGTAAACACGTGGTCTTAGATGAGCCCAGAGAAAAAAATCTAACGGGCTAAGATCCGGAGATTTAGCAGGCCACTCTATGAATCCTCTAAGTCCAATCCATTGATTTGGAAAATTCCTTACTTGTCTATCATAGCGAGAAGGTGATCTATCTTGTTGAAACCAAACATTTTGTGGTGATTGCCCATTTTGTTGAAGTGCAGGAATAATTTCATTATCTAGTAAATCCAAATACTTGTCAATATTCAAGTTTCCGCCTATAAAAAATGGGCCTATTAGCCTATTTTCGACAATTCCCATCCAAACATTCAACTTCTGTGGATATTGGGGGATATGTGCTCCATAAATCCAATGAGGTTTCTCATTTGAACAATACCTTGAGTTATGGCGATTAACTGTTCGATTTAAACAAAAAGTTGCCTCATCGGAAAAAACTATGTAAGAAGCAAAATTTTTGTCTACATCACAGATGTCCATTAGTCGCTTGCAAAATTCCAGCTATCGATCAAAATCATCGTCTACTGTACCTTATACGGATGATACTTTTCACTTTTCAATATCTTTTCTACAGAACGTAGTCTGCTACCATGGTTTAGTGCTATATTGGTGGTGGAAGTTTGAGGTGATTCTTCTAAATCGATTGAAATATTTTGTTTTCAAAGGAGGTTAATTGAAGTGCTATATTCCTCGTTTTTATAATTTTTTTTACACTAAATTCAGTATACATGAATTCAAAATAACAAGCTCTTTCAAAATGTGTTAAAATATATAGAGTGTCTCATTTAAATTGAAGAAGTTAATAGCATTTCCGGTTAAGCCGGAAGTATATTATTAAAAAAAAATGTACATCAGATGCATTTTCTTCCATTGTACTCAGCTGCGTATTTTCATAAATATCGCTTTTTTCGTTTAAAATATATTTACTTGGTATCCCAACCCTGTATAACAATCTTAGCATTTGAAGATTTTTCTTCTTTAAAACTACAATTTTTGTTTTAGGTACAACAGATTTGTTGTAATGAAAACAATGATGCTATAGTTAGTCATGGTTGACAGACATTTTCAGACTATCGACTCAGAAGACACAAAATCAAGGCCAAGGTAAGTCTTTTATGGAAACGTTAACAATAAAGTGTAAATTGGGATTAAAAACTCGCAGTCAGAATGTATATGTCGGCGTCAATCAGTGAAATCCGTCATTCCCTGAAATGCCTAGTCATTTCAAGTATTGCCGGCAAACAGCGTAATTGTATATTCGAAAGGTTTTGCCTTCCCTTAAAAAATATTCAAGAAGGGGAAGGGTGAATCCAATTATTATATTCCCTTTCCCTTCTTGAATAACTTAATGTGGATTACACACATAATGCCTTCCCTCTCAGGGAATGCCTGAAACTGTTAGGCAAACGGTGTACCGAATGTACCATTACGCTGTTTGCCGGCAATACGTGAAATGACTAGGCATTTCAGGGAATGACGGATTTCACTAATTGACGCCGACATATACATGGCAAATTTGCTTCAGTTGTATTGAAGTATCCAGTCCAATAGAACTTATGGTGATAGGGAACTACTTTTGATATAAATGTGAAACCTATATGGGGCATTTTTGAAAAGAGATTCAAAAAATCAGTCGTTATCCTAATCACATTTGAGTTGAACGGTAACATTTCCGATTTTCAAAATAATCTTGACAATACGCGGATCAAAATTTCCATACTGAATCTGAATTTTTGATTAATATGTGGAACAAATAATTAGGGTGACTCTGCTCCTTTTATCCACGTAAGTATGCCAAATGCCAAATGTCTTGCGCAAAAATCTAAACTTATTTAGCCATTGGTCTTGACATTGGCAACATTGATTTGAAGTCGAATGCCAATTTTGCAGTATGTCGCTGTTTGTGAAAAGTTCGCGCATACCATTGCAACTTCAAGTGGCTTTTTCTTACGCGAAACAGAGTCTAGCTATATTTTATTTTGAGATTTATTTTTGTCTCACCGATATTAAATGTACTACAATACATTTTTAATCTTTTATATACCTACCTGATTTTTGTGAAAAAGTTAATTTATCTTTAGCATTAGTTGAAAAAGAACTTATATTCCGTAGAGTAGGGAATGTAATATTATCCTTCAAAATATGTATTATAATTTTTGAAATGTAAGTAATGTTATATTAAATAAGAAGAATGCATTCTTTTGGTAGAATTTTTTAAAAAGTACTATTCACATCAAAAGAAACTAATTTTGTGTTTGTTGTGATGTTACGATTATGTTATTTCTTTGTTGGATTAAATGAATTTTAAATAAAATGTTTTCATGAAAAACCATCTGGTCTAATAGGTTTATTTTGTGTGTATAATTTTAGCATACTGTATAGATGTGATCATTGTGGGCTCTTCTCTATGAATGTGAGTGTTTGAAAGCTTGACAGTGAAGAATTGGCATTTTTTAATTCGGATCTAATTTGTTTTGCGAAATTTTCATTTTACTTCTTCAATGCAAAAAAATACACCAAGTCAGTAATTTTGAATGAAATCAATCGTTGAAATAATCATATTTTTCAAAAACTGGGTATTTAATCCCTCTCTGTTCAATTCCTTCCATGGTAAAGGCGATAAATCTTCTCCCTGTTCGCATCTCTTCATTATCTAGATATCTAGATAAGGTTTTCATTGCTGTCCTGTTAAAAAGAATGTTTTTCATCCACCGATATTTGAAGAGGTACCCTGCAGCAGCAGCTATCATTGAGTCAAAGGAAGTGTGGTCGAGCGCTCTGAGAACTTTTCCTAGGGCAGTCTCAATTTTCGATACCAGTTGGTGTAAAGCTATTTCACCGAATAATCCTTTCCTGGTTTAGGAAAATAGTGATGCTCTGGGGAGCAGCTCTCGAATTCTCTCTTCGCACGAGCTAGGGGAGCTGTACGTCTAGCGTGTCTCGCTATAATTCATTGAGTTTTAAAACTATGCCTAGTGGATGATTGGATCTTTGGCAAGTATTTTCTGAAGTGACTCGTTTCTAAGGTTGTTTCCACCTCTTCACAGAATGTCCTCCAGGAATTCCTTTTTGCATTTCTAATCTGTTAGTAGTAAATTGTAATAAGTTCATTCCGAAAACCAAAATAGACAATAAAGCAAATAAAATAGCAAACGAAAAATACACATTATTGTGGATGCAGGTAACTAGCATGGTTTTTGTAGATCGAGCAGATCTCTTATTTTCGTAAAAATTAAAATTGACCTATTATTAGGACACTACATGAATACGTGGATGTAAAATGTGTATTAAAGAACCTTTTACAGTTTATTAACAAATTTGAACACATATATTGAAATCTTTAGGATACTACATGAATACGTGGATGTAAAATGTGTATTAAATAACCTTTTACAGTTTATTAACAAATTTGAACACATATATTGAAATCTTACCAAAAATTTATTTTAGTTGCTTCCGCTTTCATAAAAATCAAAATAATTTTCAATATTCCACGACTAAATTTTTCCAACACATACTATCTGTAATATCAAGTATGGAGTATAAAATTTTTTAAATAGAAATACCTGATGGTCCTCCGACTGATACGCTTGTGATGGATCTGAAAAAAATCTATTTACAGCCAACAACTGTTCGTAAGTTTTTATTGATTATACCAAGTTTAAATATTGTAAGTTTTGAGTAACGGTACTTTTGAATAATTTGAAGAAAACTCATATAAGGACGTCTTCTTCAAAGGGCTGTAGCTCCTTTAGGCAGCATTTTTTCGTATTGAGGTAATTTGAGCTAAGTCGACTCAAAATCTTAAGTAACTAGTCACTTCTAGTTTCCGTTTCGCAGGAGACTTTCTGGACACCTTGTATATTACAATACACAATCCGACTCAAATTACAATATGTCACACAAACTTCGAGCATATCACTCTCTATTATTTTAATCAGTGCTTTCGTAATTCCAATGTGTACAGAAAATGGCCAAAGAGAACTTGGAATAATTGGAGAAATTAAATATGGAACTTCTTATCCAAATGCTAGAGAAAAATGAGAAATATGTATATTTTCTCATAAATTAGAGGGAAGATGAGATCTTCTAGCAAATTATAATAAGATTCACCCTTCAAGTTATGAGGTAAGAAAAACGATGATCAAATCCCAGGAAATGATTTTTTTTTCAACAGGATGGCGATCCACTACACTATGCAGCTCCTGTACGTGACTTTTTAGATAAACATTTTCCCGCACATTGAGTTGGTAGGAGAGATCGCCTAATCTATCACCGTTGGATTTTTTCTTTTGAAGTTATTTAAAAAGTGCTGTTTACAAAACGCAACCGAGCTTTTTAAAAAATCTTCAACAACGGATAACTGTGGCATGTGGTGAAATACTACTGTTATGCTACAAAATGTTTGGAATAGTGTTGAACAAAGGTTGTATTACTGTTTGGAAGTAAATGGATCACAATTTGAACACTAACTTTGATTGAAACTTTTCTGACAGGTTTTTTTTATTTCCCCCACTCACACTTTCAGCTAGTTTTTGTCATTAATTTCGAATCGAAATACCTTTCAAATGATATGCCACTCGACTCCCAAGCCGTTAAAGATTCTGGAAGTGGTAGTCACCTCTTTTAGGGGGATGACCGTACAACACCATTTGTTAACTATCAAAAGCTGTCTCCCTCGAAAACAAAATCGACATGTCTCGGGGCTTGCGCAAAAATTTCCTCCGCCAACAATATTTGAGGTGCAATGTTTCCAATGCCCCACCCTCTATATGCACGTTTTACGAGAGATTAGATGAGCAAAACTTAGATTAAAACTGAAATGACTTTTTTGTTGACGGGTTTTTCTGATGAACCTAATACGCTAGAAATATGAAATATAAAATTCCCCAAAGTTTATTTAGCAGGACAAATAATCCAATGGTTGGATGGAGACTATTGTACAAAACATTAATCATGTCATGTGGATATTAATTTTATATCATTAAATCCCAATCGAACTGGATTAAAAAGGCACAAACTCAATTTGAAGAGTTTGACTCAGAGATACTAAACTGTAACTACTAACGAGCTGCAAAAAAAGTCAATTGTAAATAGAATTTCGAGTGCTTGATGACATTGAACTATTTTGGAGCGATCATAAGCTGTTTGTTAATGTGAAGTCGAAAATACCGAAAGAGGGTGGTTCCTTAGTTCAACCGTTTTTCCAATTAATGGCTGATAATGGTTGTTGATTCGTTATCTTAAAGCTACCCTTTATATAAGTATCTCAAGAGACTTCCTTGAATTCAATTCCTCAAAAATCGCGCCACCCTGTATAATATTCTTTGGGTTTACTAGTAGTCCAAGCTGTAGAAAGTATTCTTCAAGCTTCAGCGATTCAATGGAAGTGAACACAATAGCTTGTTTTTCACTGGGAAGAGAAGTTTGGTTTTGAGATAATGCCATTGAATATAATTTGTTTTGGATATCTGAGTTTGTTATATTTTGTGAGGAAAATAGGTAGTGGTATTATATTTCGATAAGGACCAATTGTTCATTTTAAGCGATTCCTTTGTTTGGACTTCATTAAATGAACTTAATGTGAACCTGGTTTGTTTGAAAAATTAGCTGTAAATCATTCTCACTAACTATTCATCAGTAAAACTAGATGTCTGGTCTAGAATTTGCATTTTTTATTGATAAAAATATCTGTTGATGTCAGTGGCGGCTCCTCGAAGGAGGCTAAGGAGGCTCAGCCTCTTCAACAATTTATCCAGCAAAAAGCACGGGAATTTTTTAGATTTTTCTTCATTTTATTTCCCGTTTATCTAAAACTTCTCAATTTCACAATTAATTCCCCGTTCTTACTTCTCATTTTAAAATCTGACAACAGTGCCCTGAGGCTAGATTCCAGAAGCATCTCTCTCGAAACACGTGCTACTCAACACAGCCTAGTTGCCGTTTTCTCTACCAGTCCAATTGCTAATACCGTAAAAAATAGCGAAAATGGCAACACTCTCAGGAGGCTAGCTTCTAGCGGTTGCGAGGATATACGAACCAATACGAACTACGGAATACAGAGTACGATCGTGGGATCGTGCGCGTGCGTGCTTGTTTTATTTTAAATGATTAGCGGGAATAATTAGGTTTAGTTTTATCTTGATACTTTTAAATTATTATTAGAACAAACTGATATGATTTTTCAAATTTCACAACATAAATTCACTTATAGGTATAATTTATTCAAGAAAGCGTTTGAAGCATCTCATTGATAAAATTTCAAGTTTCCGTAATACAGAATTTCACTTTGATATTTTATTTGCAAATTTTTCAACTGATGATGCTCCTTCCGTAAAAAGAGGAGAACATATAATTTTGTAGACAATAAACCACTTTTTCATGAAATTTCAGATACTATACTAAAAGTCAAATTGAGAATAGAGAATAGAATTTTCCAATACACTTTCAGATAAGTTAACACAATGAATTATGCGAACAAAAAAAGGATTTTTGGCATAAGAAACTCTATAATCCACGTTGGTTTTTGATGGGCAACAATTGATTTTGTCACTGAGGTAGGTACGTAGCTGGTACGGTCGCTGTGCAAAGGTTAAATTAACTTGCTGAATATTTTAATGTCCAGCCTCCTCTCTTAAAAAGTTCACGAGCCGCCACTGGTTGATGTTTGATATTGAAGAATTTTTGTCGTAAATGTACTCACTGATTATTTATAATCATTAATCACATAAGAACTATAACTAGCCCACTTTTATAATTTAGATTTTTGAGTTTCTACTATAAAACACTATACCGTCGACCGTGTATTAACATATGCTATAAACGTTCTCAAAACTAGATAAAATCATACAATAATGACCCCTTTTATTGTATGATTTACATGAATCAACGATTTTCTGCAGACAATCCAACTCACATCTTATTTATATTGACAGTTACCTGTGATTTAGGCAACCAATATAATAATAGAGAGATATTGCTAATTCCGATAGCGCATGCTGTGTGTTATTTACTTTGTGTTAAATAACACGTTTACGTCTTAACAATGTTTGGGACGGTATACGTATTGCCTTCTTTTGTCCAACAACTTCGCGTAACAAATATAAATGATCATCGTACGTAAATCTCAACCTTTTTGTAGAATACATATTTTCCAATTAAAAGATCATCTAAATAATATTTCGCAAAAATTATACAAACATTCCATTTTATAATCATAATAAACAACAACTTAATCTCGAATGGTTTCCGATCAGCTACTGCCGCAATCGTATCTATACGATTCTGTCCGAAGTAGGATAGCGCAACGTTTTACGTGAGGTGTTTTTCTGCCGTAAATAACGTGATGCGCTAATGGTATTACCGCAACGTGTCTCTCGAACTCATTCTGCGCATGCTCAACTGTCAATATAACCTCTGCGGTAATAACGTCGCACAGGATTTGTTACATATTTGTTAATATTTCTCTAATGTCTTCCAAAAATAAATTCTAGTTTTGGACTCACCCATCGTTTTATTTTATAATAATTATTAGTGTTAAGACCCAACTATGAAACAAATAAATATTTTCAGTTTTTAAATATCGCGAAAAATGAATACAGTCGACGGAAAAGCTTTGTAACTAACACGAGTAACAATCTCGAACATAAACATTGTCTCGATTGTTAATTGTCCTCATTAATACGCTAGTTGGTTAAATAACTATTAACTGTAGCGCTGCTACTTGCAGATTCGCACTCTAAAGGTGGGTACTGACTAGAGCATTTTTACTCGCACGAATTGCGTGCACACACAAAAGCGAATATATTGTTCGCGAAAATTATTTTTAGCATAAAATTAGTGCGTGTTAAATTGTCGTTCCAGTGATATTGTTCCATGCCATTTTCATATAGTTCACGATACAAACAACAAAACACAACGACAACTACGTCCACACTGAGCATGTAATGCGCACGAAAACCTTTTGATCTTCTCGAAAGACCGACTGCCGCCGGATCGTGTTTGTGCGCGCAAAACTGCTACGCGTACGCATGTACGTGGCGTCCTCATCTGATCATTTTTATGCGTAAGTCGTTCGTGCGAGTGAAAATGCTCTAGTCAGTACCCGGCTTAATGCTTTTAACATCTGCTAAGCTGAGGGCACGAAATTCCATCTCTGTCCGGCATACGTAAGTTGAGTTTCGTAGAAATTCTAAGATTTTAATGTACACTGTAGTGTCTATTAATCATTTTGGGTGTTGGGGAATAGCCTTATTCTACTTGTTTTCAAGATAAAACTCGATGGTGAAGACGATATCCATTCGAAAACATATGTGTGTACTATTTGATAAATATTTCCCATTTAAAATATAAAAATAGCTAATGCTTTGAAGAGAGCAGCATACTTATCTTTGCAAATATAAAATTCTAAAATTGTATTCAACGTAGGTTTTATGTCCAATCGTTTATCCCTTTTTATGCCATTTATGCCCTTTCAGACTAATCCGTGTCGTGTTCCTGAATATATTTACTCCAAGAAATTCTTTGAATGTAGACATGTTCAGTACCTGCCAAGGATTTGAATAAATGCACTTTAAATATTATCTTCAACAGCTGAAAGTTCAAGGCCATTGTGAAGCTTTTAAAACTTTCAGTAGACAAATGCTTTTGAAAAGTACATAAGAGGATTTCACGATGTGAAAAATTGGTATACAAAATTAAACTAACCGAAACCGAAGTAAAGCGAAAACAGAATGAATTACCAGATTTTTTTAGTGTCCAACTGAAGTATTTCAACAGTTACTGAACTAAAAAGAACAATTTTTCCTTTCAGAGTTTTCAGTTTCATGTGCCCGTAGAAAACATAATAAAACGTTTTGATAGTTTTTTAACGTTATCATCTAAATTTGCGGACGGCTGCCATTCTGTGAGATAATTTTAAATGGGATCATATTATAGCAAGCTATACCTTATTCGAATGCTACCACCAAGTCCTGTTCAACGAAGCCATCATGATCAAAACAAAAACGCCATCTTGTATAATTATTTCATGATATCACTTTAAAAGGTTTTTTTTGTGAAGAACAGTTATCACAATACTGTACAGGGTGGTTCTTAAGTAATTGTACATACAAGTACAGTTCAATCTTCACTTCAAAATATTGCAATTTAAATCAAGTATCCTAAGGGACCCGAAAGACCCAAAATTCCACCAGTATATACATGACTATCGTAACATACAATACGTTGCATTATATCTGTAATTTCCGGAACCATTTTCAAATTCAAAATCGGACTAACCATAACGCATCCAGACCAACTACAAAATATTTTATTGTAAAATTGCAATTGCAACAAAAGTAAATGCCCCATGTTCATGCAAACAACTTTTTTTCTGGGAAGCTTTCGTGAAATTCCGTGAAAAAATTTTACGTGACGAAAATATATCAGGATTTTACTATGTAATGTCTTTCACATGATGACATGACAGTCCGTTTTATACTAGGATTGTTGTCAAAAAAGTTTGCCTATTTGTAGGTTCTGTATCGACGATACATTTATTTCCATATAAATATGGTTTAAAATTTGGTGTTTTCCAATCATGCGTCGGTAGTTATTTTAAATTCTTTAAAAAACTCAGGATATGCTGATACGGTGGAAGTGGAATTCGATATCATTTATTACATTGATTAAACATTCAAGTGTATTCTTTATTATCCAATTCCATCACCATCCATTTTGTTACTCATTTGGTTATAGGAAAAACAATTTTAAAACCATTATTATCGTATAAGTCTTGAAAAAGCTTTTATCTCTTTTTGTATTTTTGAGGAATACTTTTTAATAGCAAATATTTTGAAGCGGATTTATTTGATTCCTTCTGGTGTAATAATGTACCCTAAGAATGGAATATATTTTGAGAAAAATTCGTATTTATCGAGTTGTGTCTTCAAATTCGATATCCGAAGCCTTTTAAATATGTGATCGATATGTCATCCGTGAAGAAAAAATAGAAATTGTATGAATATTTTTGAGAATTTTTGTCTATCAAACTGTTAACTGTTAGCTTTTTTTATAACAAAGAGAACAGTCAGGTATTTTAAATGCCCATTTCGATTTGGTGAAATCGTGCTGTATCTAACGTAGTTCATATATTTTTGGTAATGGAAACATGTCTTCCACCTTTTTAAAATTGCAATATCAAAAAAAGTCATTGTCCGATGCCACTGGCTCTTGAAAAATGACAATTTTTCCGAATTTTCTTTGCTTCGCTTTTTTAGAAAATTCAGAATATGCTGATACGGCGGAATTTGAAATTACTTATCACATTGATTAAAAGCTGCAGTGTATTCCATTTAATCAACTTTACTCACCATCCATTCCCTTCCACATTTGGTTATAGGAAACACAATTTGAAAACCATCATTATGGTATGAGTCCTGAAAAAGATTTTTTCTTCGACCCCCTCAAAAAATCTAGAAAATAAACATTTTAATAAACTGTAATATAACTTCAATTTAAAAATTTTCAATAATTTTATTCATAATTTCACCAATCAATATCAAGACGAATACTAAACGCGAATGCTGATTGGTGGATTTCATATACGTTCTAGGATGTATATGAAATCATATACGTTCAGTTAACCGATATGGCCAACATTTCCATTCTGTAAACAGTGCAGAAAATTGATAATATCCATGTGGGTGTAGAAAAAAGATTTTATCTCTTTTTGTATTTTTGGCGAAGAAATACTTTTTAATAGCAAATATTTCAAAGCAGTTTTATTTGATTTCTTCGTGTGTGATAGTGCCCCGAAAATGCAATTTATTTTGGGAAAAATCCGTATTTATCGAGTTGTATCTTCAGATTCGATTTAAATATTATTCTGATGTGATCGATGTGTCATTCATGTAGGTATATAAAACAGAATTTTTGTCTATCAAACTGTTTTCAGTTGCTGGAGCATTTTTCCAATTAAAGAGAATTTTCAGATATTTAAAATGACCATTATAGGTTGTAAAAGCGGCGTTTTCAGAATATTACTATTACTATTTCGATTTGGTGAGATCCTTGTGCTAAATCTAACGTGGTGGAATCCTTGTGCTAGATCTAACGTGGTGGAGTACCCATTTAGCATTTTTCTCAGATGATGGTTCTGAAAATTTCTTTATAATCCTTGGAAGGTCATATTGTAGTTTTGAGTTTGCCGAAAAGTCATTTTTGAGCTATAAATATTGCTTTATATTTTTAGAACCAGCGGTTGGCTTCATAGATTTTTTTGACATAAAAAATTCGTTAAAAAAGAAACTTAAACAAGTATCTTGAAATTGATACCTACCTTTAAACCGATTTTATGGTTTCATAAGAACTGATGGACTTCGAGGCATACCTCCACTGCTGAGGGAATATTATTTTGGTATGATACCTACCCAAGAAGGCAGGGGGGCTCCCAAACTAGTACTTCCTTTAAGACAAGTACCTTTATATTCAAAGAAGTTTCCACCAAGGTCAACCTTTCAAGCTCAAAATTCTTATTTCGCATCATTTGTGAATCTAAAGGGCTTCACACACTGTAATTCTTATTTCATATAATTTGTAAACTCAAGGGCTTCACCCACTGACATTGTTAATATTGTAACGTTTATTTTAATTTATATTTACAGATTTATATGTACGGTCCTTAATTTACTAATTTATATTAAACACTTAACTGACTTACTACACTAATTTATATGAACTTCACTGAATAACACTTTATCGATCGGTTTCCTTCAATAGGTATAAGCACTAGTTGTCCATCTATGTTACTATGTCTCAACTATCTGATTATTGTTGACTGAGCCCTGTGCGGCGATGCTCATATTTATATGGCAAAGGTAGATTTCTGGAATACTCTCGATGTTCTCTGGCCACCGGTAGGTAGTCTATGGAATGTGCTCGTAGTTTCTATAATGTTCTCGTCAGCTAGTAGCGTATGGAGGGGATGGCAGTCTGAACTTCAAATAAATTACGTATTTCTGAATTTAATTCTGTTCCTCCAAAAACACCCTGTATTAAATTTTCTTCGCGAATTTTGGTAAAGTTCATTTCAGCTGCTAAATTTGATAGAATATATGGTTTCTGTGATCCTGTGTCAAGCAGAACTCTAACTACTTTGAAAGTTTTTTCATTGACCACTCTTACACTAAGTGTTTGTAATAAAGTTTCCTTACTAACTTGATTATGACTAGCTAGGGTATTTTCAACTACTTTACTTTCTCCGGTTTTACCTTTTTCTAGCTCTTTTTTCATTTGTAAATCTGGACACATAATTGGTACATGCTTTTCACTACATAAAATACATTTCAAGAAAATTTTGCAATTTTTCAAGTTATGATTTGGTTTGAGATATCCAAAGCAACCGTTCTTTTTTGAAACTAAATCTTTTTTTTTCATTGAACGAAAGTTTTTGTGCTGATATGCAATCCTTACTTAAATGTTTTCTGTTACAAAATATACAATTTTTACTGATCCATTTGATTTTATTACTTTAATCCCAACTGTTAAACTAGCTGCTGTACAAGGTTCTGTTTCATTTGATTTTGCTATTTCTGTACTCTGACTGACTGTAAGACTTCTTCATTTTTTCTTTCACAAATGTTTTTTTGTGCTAAATTGTTTCAAGTGCTCTCAACTGAGTTTCTAATTTATCAAATAAAGATGACAGATATATACCTACTTTTTGATTCAGAACTAGATTTAAAAGCTCTCGAACATATACTTCTATAAGAAGTTCATCGCGTGCAAACCTGTTCTTCAGTTGTTCTATAGCCTTCTCGTAGTTATCTGCTGATGGCGGAAAGCTTGCTACAAGCTCTCGTGCAGCAGATTTGTCTTCTGTTGATTGAAGTAGATATTGAAACTTGTCCTCATTGTCGATATCTTGATCTTGGTGAATTTTCTTAAACTTTCCCCAAAATCCAATCCATTCCTTAACATCCCCGTTAAATCTCTCAATTTCTAGCTTCGGCAGACGGAATTTTCGTTTTGAAGTCTCACTCGTACTGGTAGTACTTCTATTATCTTCATCCCTATGATTCTGATTGTTGTTTAGAAGATAATAGCTTTTATTTTTGTAGCGAATGAATTCATTGCGATAAAACTCTGTATCATCCCATTCTTGCTCTAATTCTCCTTCACTCATGGTGTCTACAGACAAGTAAATATCATTCGATTTTTGGTCTACAATGTATAAACGTTCTGCTTTGGAATAGAATAGAATAGAAAAAATTTATTTCACCAAATAAAAAAATATTGTACAAAGAAATTATACAACACTTATTGTGAAACAGGTCATAAAATCATATACAATAAACATATACATAAAATAAATTTCCAACAAATAGTAAATAAAAAAAAAGAATCTACCAAACAACATATTTTTGGTGTCTTAGTCAAAAATAAAATATTATTTTAGAAACTCTTCTGTTGTGTAGCAATTTGTGTCCAACAAAAATTCTTTTACTTTACACTTAAAATTGTGTAGATTGCCACTATTCTTTATGGTGCCTGGAAGAGTATTATACAACTTACATCCCAGATACTCTACATTCTTCTCAAAAAGTGTCGTCCGGTGCCTAGGTATTAATAATTGACCCTTATTCCTAGTGTTATAGTTATGAGAAGCACGCTCGGCAACGTATATTGACTTATTCTTATGAATATACGCACATGCTTCCAAAATATATACTCCAGCTAGTGTAAGAACTCTAAATCTCTTAAAAAACTCCCTACATGAATCGCGAATCCGCAGCTTTGCAATAATTCTAATTGCATATTTTTGAATAATAAAAACTCTTTGCTTGGTAGAACAGGTACCCCAATTAAGTATGCCATATTTCAAATGAGAGTGAAAATTGGCATGATAAAGTGTTAAAAGTGTGCTTTCACTACAATAGTTGGCAAGAAATCTAAGACTATAGCAACTTTTTCTTAATTTAATACAGAGGTTGTCAATATGTACATTCCAAGTTATGCCATGGTCTATAGTTATTCCTAATATCTTAGTGTTGTCCGTAGTTGTAATAGGAAAACTAGTGTTTTCAAACAACTTGGCTTGTAAAAATTGACCATTATTATTAAATAACACCACAGTAGTTTTAGTGGTGTTTAATTTTAAATTATTTTTTTCCGACCACATTACAACTTGATCGTATGTTCTCTCAGTCGATATTTTTAGTGTATCTGCATTATTTTCAATAATTAAAATATTGTTGTCATCAGCATAACAAGTTGAGTTTATTCCCGGAATAACGTTCAAAGAAGTAATTAAGTCATTGGCAAAAACTAAAAATAAAAATGGACCCAAAATCGAGCCCTGGGGAACCCCTTGTGAAACTTCTAGTTCACTGCTAACACTATTGTTCACTTGAACAATTTGTCTCCTATCTGATAAATATGACTCTAATAAACTTAACGGTACACCTCTTACACCATATCTAGATAGTTTAAGAAGTAGAAGTTTATGATCCACACAGTCAAAAGCTTTAGAAAAATCAATAAATAAGCCCATTACTTGCATTTTATTATCTAGTGATCTTACGATTTTATTATGGAACTCTATTAATGCAGTCTCTGTACTCTTTTTGGAAGTATAACCATGTTGAGAGGACGATAAAAGATTAAATTTAGTGAAAAAACTACACAACTGATTTTTAATATTCAACTCAAAAACTTTGGAGATAGTTGACAAGATACTGATTGGTCTATAGTTGTTTATATCATTAGGATCTTCTTTTTTATAAATAGGAACTACTCTAGCTCGTTTTAATTTATGCGGAAAAATGCCTTTTTCGGTTGACAAATTCAGTAAGAATGTCAAAGGTTTTGTCAGTAGAACTGCACATTTTTTAATTAATTTGTTATTTAACCCATCCATTCCCCCTGCGGCAGTATTTTTTAAGGACAGTATTAGTTCAAATACATTCTCCTCTGTAACAGGGGCCATATAAAATGTTTTATTATTAGACGCAATATTTTTATTTAAAAATTCTATGTCATGAAGTAATCTATCTAACGGGGGTTTAGTAAAATTAATATTAAATTTATTTGCCAAATCTGAGTCACTTATCTGGTTACCTTGATCATATAATATAAGTTGACTATTTGTTTTATTAGTTTTTTTCTGCAATTCCTTTATTAATTTCCAGGTTGCTTTAGTTTTATTTTCCGAGCTCAAAATTCGATTATCATAGTACTCCCTAGAGGCCTGTTCCAACCTAACCTTATATGTTTTATTTAGTATTTTACTAACTTCAACATATCGTCGATCGTGCTTAGCCAAAGTATTATATAATGATACATTATTTTTTAATTCCATTAACTCTGTACTTAACTTATAGTTGTTAGATTTTTTATTTTTAGTACTGTGATTTCTTGTAACTAACTTTTCTGGAAAGGCTATTTCAAAATAAGATAAAATAATTTCCTCAAATAGGTTATATGCCAAGTTGGGACAGATCTGATCAAAAACACTAGACCAGTTTTCTGCCATTAACAAACTATGAAAATGTTCTATATTGTCTTGTGAAAACGAACGTGAGATATATTTCACAGCTGCTGTTTTATTTTGTTGAGAAGAGATACTTGTTTCGAAATCAAAAAATTGAGAGTAGTGTTCAGATAAATAGAGGTCCACCACTGCCGAAACATACTGATTAGATGTTCTTACAAATATATTGTCAATACAAGTTGAAGAGTCTTTTGTAACTCTAGTTGGTGTTCTGAAACATATTTCAAAATTAAAGCTGAACAATAAATCTTCCAACATAGAAAGTCGAGTACCTAGTTTTATAAAATCTACATTAAAATCTCCTCCAATAATTATATTATTGTGGTATTCCGCACATACATGAATTAAAATTTCATTTAAAATTAACATAAAATCACTAAAATTTCCCCCCGAAGGCCTGTAAATAACTATACAAATAATTTTATATTAAGGTAATTGTATACCACAACATTCTAAGATATTATCTTTAGAAAATTTTTTTATATCATATTCATTTACTATTCCAGAAAAATTGTCATTTTTATATATAGCTACACCACCATGTGTTGTTATAGTTCGACACATATTTGTCTTCGAGCTGGTTTATTGAGTCTGTAATATATTCTTTCTTCCAATGCCTGTCTTGTATTACAGTTTGAAATTCTTTAGTGGTTTCAATAAACGCTCGTCTTACCAGAGCTCTTTCTTTCTTGTACCTATTTTGATTTTCCATTTCACAATAGTAGTAGTCCTGTCACGGTCGCCAAAATGTAGAAAACTATTGTCTATTATTGGAATAAAATGAAAGAGCTTAGTAATTATGCAGCAAGAGTTCTAGACCATTTTCGCGATTTTAACATGGTAATCTCCATAAGAAAATCTAAGGTTCGAAATCTCCGAAATTGGTTCATTTTGGAGTGGGGGTAAAACTCAATCTACGCATGCGTTACGTTGATGGATAGGTGACGTCATAGGGGTAACGAATAAAATAATGAAAAAATTCCAACTACCCCCGTTCATCCCCCACGCATCATCCCTCCCACTAAAAGTTGACCAATCATAGCAAACGACATCTCGTTGAAAAGGCCTTAACGTCTATTGTATTTAAAAAATAATAGAAAAATTCTATGTCTCAAAAGGCCTTAACGGACAACTCCCCAAATACCCTTTGGACCCCATTGGACCATGTGACCCCATTGGACCACCCCTCATGACCCCATTGGACCACCCCTCATGACCCCATTGGACCACCTCTCATGACCCATTGGACCACCCAAAATTCCCTTATGACCCCATTGGACCACCTAAATATTGATCCCAAAATTACTGTTTAGGACCCTCAAATTTCAATACCTTATCAGCGCGAACCATCAACTTTTTCATATGTTCACCCAAATATTGATCCCAAAATTTCTGTTTAGGACCCTCAAATTTCAATACCTCATCAGCCGGGCGCGAACCATCAACCTCCGCGTCTGTAACAATTCGTCTAACGCATATAGCTATTAGCACTCATAAGTGTTAGATGCAAGGAGAGGTTTAATCGATGCAGTTGAAAGTCATACGTATTATGTATACAATTATTATTGAGGTCATTAGATAGTTTATTAATATATTATTTATCTAGTTTTTATCGACATATTAGTATCTCTCTCTTTGTCTTAAAGATTGTAAAACAAATATTTTCATGGAAAAGTTGATGAATATACAGAATGTTCAAAACGACGTATCGTTTGAAAAACCGTTCAGTATAACATTCTCTTATCGGAGCGCAAAAAACGTGTTATTATTGTAGACAAGCAGGTGTTTTATTAAAAACCAATTTCATAACATTTTTTTAATAAATCTTTATATGTTAAATAAAAAATATAATAATGCGTAGTGCCCTTCTTCAACACTCAGTGGTGAATCATTATATTTTGGTATAATAAAATGTATTTTATTTTCAAAATGTATAATATTTTGCTATGACCATCCTGTTAAAGTTGAAAGTCTTATACAATAGTGCATGCAATTATTATTGAGGTTATTAGATAGTTTCTCTTGAAGGTAATTATTAAAATTTTTAAAAAATTCAATTTGTATTTAAGCTTAGGATTTTCCTATGAAATTCATTCGTTTCTTGTTTTTTGATCTAATCATCAACCTTTAATAAACAACAGGTAAGACATTTATTTTAATTTTACTTGGAATTAAAATTAGTAATATATTATTATACCGTTTTATCAAGAACAAACAGAATTTGAAATGATTTAATCTATTATTATTTTTTAGTAAAAATGGATCTTAAAGCAATAAATTTTTCATCACTTATAGAAAAAAACCCGAAACCAACCATAAAATTAATAGATTTTAAATTGGGTGAACCTAAGAAAATAATTTCAGGAAAATTGGTACAGAGTAAATTTGGGGAAACGGTGCTGCTGGAACTGGAAAAAGAAGTGACATTTCTTCCGCAGAGGGTAGCAGAAACGTATAAACCTTTTATAAAATATTTTGAAGAAGGGAAGTACTCATTAATATTTAAAGGAGCGGTGGACATTGGAAAACCGAATCCAGCGGCATCTTTTGAAATTGTTAAAATCTAATTGGTGAGTTATATTTTTATAAATAGTTATGATATCATGGGTAAATATCACAGTATTTAAAATTGATGAATCTATTAAGTTAATTAGAGCGAACTCTGCTGAAAACAAATCAATAAAATTAATTAATGAACATAATTATATCAAACAGATTTTATTTACATCAAACATGTATTTGTTTAATAGCTAAGTTACATGAATGACATCTTGACTGTGATGTAGGTGGTCCATCGATGTGAGTTTGCCAGTCTGGACGATTGTAATGTATAAAACAAGGCAGTTGGATTTGTAAATCAAAATTGTCTCGATATGCTCTTGGTAATTTATACCATGCATATAATAACTCAAGTGGTTGCGCCTTGTGAATTAAATAATCCACTGGAAACTTATCAAGTTCTTCTTCATTAAACTGATATAATTGTCGCTTGTATAGCCAATGATCCTTCATTGGACAAATACAATTTTCTAAATGATAATGCTGTTGGATATTCATCTTTTTATTTTTTGTATTCACTTTTGAAGTTATCAATATACTGTTTAGATTCATTGATTTTTCAACGTTTATATTTTTGATTTTGGAGTGGGGTGATACAATTTTTCCTTGAGAGCATGATGTAATTTTAGAAATAAATGAGATTTTTTTTTTTCAGATATATTCCTACTAGAAAATATCTTTGAATTATTCTAATAGCGATAGTAGTAGAATCATAAAAATGGTTCATATGAATTTTTATCAAGATAATGACATATTTTTGGGAGAACGTCAATTATCTCTGAATACATATAAAACAAAATACGTAAAGGTTGGTTTATCACCTTATTTAAATTATGATCCATGTGTCGGGATATTTGGAACCAAAAATACTCATTTTATATTTAGTCTGCAAGAATGGAACATTTTTTTATCATGTAGAAATGATATTGATGACTTTTTATTTAGATCAACAAACAACAAGAATATGGAACCGTTAGATATGGGTAAATTTGATTTGATATTTAAACGATTATCATTCGGGAATGTGGTGAAAATTTATAGGGGTGATTCTTGTATTTATCTAAGAGCTGATACTACTTCAATGTTATGGAAAATGTTACCACTCATTGAAAATAGATTAACATACTTGAAAAATTTACAATTTGCTAGTTCATTGAAAATTTTACAAATGGGAATAAAAGATTCCACCAATCCAGTAACTACAGCTTTGAATATAATTGAACCCTTAAAACATTTAAATAACGAGACATACGCTATCGCATTAGAAATAATATATAGATATCCTCAGTTACTTAAAGAGGAAGATTTACAGCTATGAAGAATAATAGACAGCATACAATAGAAGCAAAGAAAACTATTCACTTTGATGAAACAAGAAACAAAATTCATTTATTAATAACTTGGAAATATGCATATCAACAAGCGAGACAAGGATCATCATGGATCATTGCAGCATGTGACCGACTACGGTTTATGCAACGAATTATTAAAATTTCCCAAATTATAGATCCAATATTGGATATAAAACATAGATGTAAGGTTTATGATAAAATGTGTAAATAAATTGTCAATCAGTTTATATAATTTTATTAAAACATTAAAAACAATTAAACAATGCTATTTTTATTTATCCATGATTTAGAATCCATCCCAAGCCATTTTACTAATAACCGATCACCTTTTCGTTTCAAGACCCTCTCTATTAGAAACACATCAGGATATTTAACTTTTTGCAATTCCTCCCTGTAAAATCCACCTTGTATTTCTTCGTTCTTATCATCTTCTAATATGTAAGTTGTTGGATTGGTTAGTTTCACTTTCTTTATTTTGAAAACTTCGGCAGTCCAATTTGGAGTATATCCCTTCTTAAAGACATGTCGATACTTGCTAATTCGAACAAAATCTCCTTTTTTAAAATTTGATGATCTTGGATCAATAGTTTTTAGGTGATTATATGCAGTAATAGACTTTGCATTTTTATCATTTATTTCACTAGGAATGGCACCTGTAGTAGAATGTCTTGTATTATTATATTTTGCTACAATATTAGGTAGAATCGTCAACCATTTATAGGATCCTTGCATGCTAAACTGTTTCCATAGCATAGTTTTTAGAGTACGAATTACTCGTTCTGCTATACTTGCTTTTAAATTGGAGAAGGTACTGTAATGGTTAATACCATACTTTTTCATGAGCTCTTGAAAATTCCTATTATAAAATTCAGTTCCGTTGTCGGTTTGAAGATTTTTAGGTGGAACGTTCATTTGGTCTAAGATATGCTTCATAGCTAATGTGATTTCTTTACCAGTTTTTTTCTTAATAGCCTCAGCCCACACATATTTACTGAAAGCATTAATTACAACGAGGATGTAATTGTATCCTCTATTAGTTTTCGAAAAAGGAGTAAGAATGGCTAGATCAGCCTGAATCAGATCATTAAGTCCTTTAATTACAACATGTCTTCTTCTATAATTGATTCTTGCCGGTTTATGAAGTTCATGCACAACTTGTGCTTTACTCATTTTTCACTACTGGACACTGCACTATGAATTCAATGCAAATAGAAGAAGGTGTACCTAATTTAAATAGGATTTTATCACCTTTCTTATAACTTTTACCACCAATTTCATTGAATTTCAACGATTTTTCGTTAACTAAAACCTCCCCGTCTGCAGTGTAATGTCGAACATGTTCAATTTTAGCATCGTAGGGGAAAAGAAAAGTTGTACCTGCATTGTCCAACACATAATAATTCTTATTTAAGTTAGTTTTTTTTTCACCTTTCAATCTAATAATGTTTTTAACGTGATAATCAAATGAGTCACAAATATAAAATTGCGCATTTAGTTTTGGAACTGACTTGGACGACGATGATGATGATGATGATGATGATGATTGTAAATAGTGTTGATTAAATCTATTAAGAGGCATTGTTTGAATGATGTATGTAATATGAAAAGTATTATATTTATAATAACGTAGAGCCAGAGCTCGTCACCCACCTTGAAGAGGACATTCTATTACAAATTCAATATATGGATATTTCTCATCTCCTATGAAAATAGAAATCTTTTCACCCTTCGTTATAGATTGCTGGTTGAGAACGCTTAAATTTTGAATCTTATTTTGATAAAGTATTTTTGCTTCAATTTTCGGTGGTGGTTGTGGTGGTGGTGGTGGTGATATGTTGCTATTAATATTTACAACTTTTCCACTTAGTGGAAAAGTATATTCAACATTATTATTATTATTTAATACATAGTTTAATTTACTAACTTTTTTGTCTATATGTCCGCTAATATTAATAATTACTAAACTTCGAATGTCTGCAGGTTGACAAATATAAAATGGTGGTGGTGGTGGTTGTAGTACCTCATCATCATCATCATCCTTATTATTTGAACGTGTAGGAGTGAGATAATGTTGGTTAAACTTGTTTAACGGCATTATAACTACTACTATTGTGAATTCAAGTGACGTTATCTATTTTATGCTATTATACCACCTTCCCTTAGTTCTTCAACAATAGACACTATTTCATTTTGGTGAGCATTATTACCAGCTTGTTTTGAAGCTACAAGTAAGCGTAATCTATCGATCAATTCATTGAAATCGTCAAAATATTTATAATCGATGGGATTTTGGGAATATTGCATCATTGTTAAACCTTTCCCACCCCTCAGTTTTGCTGCTATTTGTCTTGTAGTCATAGTGGGAACTGAAAAGGCTCGTTCTCTTGGTGCAACAAGAGGAATTCCTAGGAAAGGTTGAATAGCGTTAGTAAATTTATTTCTTAATTTTGCAGGAATTCTCCGTTTTGGTAATTTTCTATTATTTTTTGTGTATAGGGCATTCGTTCTCTGTAAAATGTCAACATATTCCTTTGCATCATTTTGAGTGAAAATGTGTGGGTCTGTTTTGAATAACAGTTCATACAGACCTGGAGTACCCTTGTAGGTAATACCTTGTATTTTTAAATCAGGTCCGATAAAGTCAATTGGAGAATCACCAATAGAGAATTTTTCTAGCTGCAAATCATGATAGACTCCAAGAGTATTATCAAATTGTCCTTCAGTGTCAGCAATACCTTCCCTTATGTACACTCTAGGTAAGGGATTTTCAAACTGTTCGTAATATTGTTGAATACCTTGGTCGGTGGTCATTCGACCGAGGTCACGGATACTTTCATCTATAAATCTACTAATATTTTCATCACTACTGTACCCTAAAGTTTCATTTGGCTCAAACGCATCATCATCATTTGTATTAGAACTGAAAACATCCTCTTTGGGAGGGGAATTGAAAGCAAGTGCATAATCGGAAGGCTTTGGTTGATATTTCGAACTTGATAGATTCAGGTGGGATTCTTCTTCTTCTTTTGGTGATGATGATGATGGTTCTTGTTTAATCAATTCTTGTTTCTCGATAGTTGATATTAGTTGTTTTAGCGGTTGGGTAATGGGCTCATAGGTTTGTTCCAGTCGTGTTTGAGATTGGTTTGTGTATCGCTTCAAACTTTTATACTTTTTTCGAAGCGCCTGCCTAGCTTTGACCAGTCGTTGAGTTAGTTTAGGATTCATGTTGGGTTTTAAATTGCAGACCATATTGACTTTTCTCCTTATATATGAATGTATCCATCAAATCCTTTTCTATAACGACCACCAGATGCTATTTCAGAATCTTTATCGATAGTGAGAAATCCATACTTTTCCCCCCAACAGTATGAACAAATGTCTTTAAATTTTTGGAATGACATGTCAATATGAACATGATCATCATAGATGTGTTTTAAATTGGTGAAATCTTGTTGAAAAATTATCAGGAGATTGGCATTATCTCGAATTAATTGTTTTGGAATAGCCGAATAAGTTTGACTTAAGTAAAAACAATCTGTAGATTTATGTCGACCGAAACAAAAGTAACTTTGAATGGGTTTTTGATCGCAGGAAGCCACTACATCATCAAATATAATAATTGAATTGGTTTTTATGGCATCTGGAGTAATTATATCATCAGAATTGTTAAATTCCTCATATCCAATCTCTTTCATGGGTTGAATTAAATTACGTAAATAAGCATATTTTGGTTGATGTAAACTCTTGGAATATATGTATAAATTTTCAAATCTTAAGCCATTAGGATGATCTATTAAGGATAACATAGCATTAGTTTTACCACAACCACTGGGACCGATGATTAATGCTCGTTTAGAGTCTCCACCAAATAAATATCCATGTTTACCTGCAGTACGTTGTTGTTGTTCACAACTTAAATCATAATTTTCAACAGGTAAAGCTATAAATTGTTTTGCAATCTTCATCTTATATAAATAGTTAACAACACTGAGAGTATTTATAGGGTGATCAGAGTATATAAAGAGAATTATGGTTAAACGTAAACAGTTACAATCACATCGTCGTCATCACAAAGGTGGAGATTTAGTTTCGTTAATTAATAAACTACCATTCGAACTTCATTTACCTGGTGGATACGAATATTGTGGACCAAACACAAAACTAGAACAAAGACTACAACGAAATGATAAGGGAATTAATATTTTAGATCAAGCTTGTAAGGAACACGATATAGCATACGCAAAAAATAATAATCTACAGGAAAGACATAAAGCAGATCAGGTATTGGAGGATAAAGCTTGGGAACGAGTTAAATCCAAGGACGCTACATTAGGTGAAAAAGTAGCTTCATTGTTTGTCACTGCAGTCATGAAAGGAAAACGTAAACTTGGTTTGGGTGTAGGAATTAAAAAAAGTCGTTGTCGTGCTGGTGGTGGTGGTAATTCACTTCAGAAAAAACCAAAAAAACGTATAATTCAAACACCGACGAGGAAAATAGGTGGATTTTTACCATTAATATTACCACTGTTAGGTGCATTAGGAGCTCTAGGAGGTGGAGCAGCTGGAATTGCAAAGGCAGTAAATGATGCAAAGTATAACAATCAACAATTAACTGAACAAAAACGACATGATATGGCTATGGAATTGAAACAGGGGAAAGGTTTGAAAGAAAAAAAACGTCAAAAAAAGCCAAGAAGACAACTAAAACATAAAGGAAAAGGTCTTTATCTAAGACCATACAAAGGAGAAGGAACAACAAAAAACTGAAATTGCCCCATCGTGGGCTTACCGATAAAGATCTGTGGAAATATGTTAAAATATTGAAAATACCTTTTTTTAGGGGAGTTTTCATGAGAGATAATTTACCAAAGAAAATTCATAAACATGAATGTGGTATTTTGAATATGGATACAGTTAGAGGAGACGGAACACATTGGACATCATACGTAAAATCAGACAAGGAAATTATTTACTTTGATAGTTATGGAAATTTACCTCCACCAATGGAACTGATCGAGTATTTTCATAGTAACGGACCAGTATATATAACATACAATTATGATAGACTACAGAACAATTCGTATAGTTGTGGTCATCACTCACTTCAATTCATTCATAAATATTTCAATCGTAATATTTAAACTTTTTATTAAGTTGAAATGTCATTTTCCGTTACACTTAGTGGTGCATCATCTATTCTTAATTATAATTTCAATCCTCCCATTTACTTGGATGATAAATATGACTATGAAGTTGGTTTGGTTAATTTCAATAGTTTCAATACAATACCAAATATTGATGAAACTAATAATAGATTTATTTTCGGAGGTCCTACTATATATCATACAATAATTATACCTAAAGGTGCTTATGAACTTAATGAAATAATTCAATATATTAAACAACACATGCTTACAGTAGCATCAGATTCAACAATTGACATAGTCCCAAATCTAAACACATCTCACGTATCAATTTCTAGTAATAAGACAATTTCATTCTTAACTGATGACTCAATTGGTAAAGTATTTGGATTTGGAAAAGTTGTATTAAATCCCAATGTGACATACACCTCTACAAAACCTATAAATATTTTACAAGTTAATTCTATTGGAATAGATTGTGACATTGCTGTTGGATCATATCTCAATGGACATCCTGTTCACATTATCCATCAATTTTTTCCTACTGTTCCTAGTGGCTATAAAATAGTTGAATCTCCTCAAAATATCTTGTATTATCCTGTAAGTGTTAAAACAATTAACAACATAACAGTAAAAATTATTGATCAAAGTGGTAACGTTATAAATTTTCAAGACGAGGAGATTACTATTACTTTACATATTCGACAACAAAAATGGTCTTGAAATTCTCCCATCCATATGCTGAAAAAAACTATAAAAGATTGTTGAATAAACCGTCTACAATTAGTTTGTGCGAGAGAATAGCCGTCATAACGCCTAAAAATAAACGTTTTTTAAAATCACTCGGTTTTAAGTTATTAATATAAATGGATATATTACAAGTCACTCATGAGCCCTTCAATGACATGGCTGTGGAGGAATATGAATATCACACATACCAACCATATATTACCGGAAAGTTGAATTATAATGATGAGATTCGTATTGTAGTGCAAGATTTAGATTGTATTACATATCCGGCTGACAGTTATCTTGAGATTACGGGGAAAATTTTAACTGAAACCAACACAGTACCTACAAAATTGAAATTCATTAATAATGCAATAGCTTTTTTATTTCGTGAAATTCGATATGAACTGAACGGAGTTGTAGTTGATTCAGTAAGAGATATTGGTCTTGTTTCAACAATGAAAAATTATTTATCTTATAATTCAAATGAAACAATTTTTCTAAATAATTCTGGATGGTTTCCTAAGGAAGACGTCAAGTTGTCAGACAAAAATGGAAATTTTAACGTGTGTATACCCTTGAAATTATGGTCAGGATTCTTTGAAGATTTCAATAAAATAATCTTAAACATGAAACAAGAGCTAATATTGGTGAGATCTAGTGATGATAGAGACTCAGTCACTCATACAGATGAATCGGAAAAACCTAAAATTGAATTAACTCACATCAGTTGGAGAATTCCTCACGTGAAACCCAACATAAAACATGAATTACATCTAAACAAAATTATTCAAAGTAACAAGGAACTACCAATAAAATTCAGATCTTGGCAATTGATTGAGTATCCCAGCTTACCGAAAACGTCTCGCCACACTTGGGCTGTAAAAACTAGTACAAAAGTAGAGACACCTAGACACATTGTAATTGGATTTCAAAATAATGCTAGGGGTCACATAAAAGAAAATATGAGTCAATTTAAACATCTGAATTTGAAGAATATTAAGGTATTTCTCAATTCTGAGAAGTATCCATACAATGATTTACTTTTAGATTTTACAAACAATAGTTTTGCTACGTTATATAAAATGTTTGCTGATTTCCAAACTTCTTATTATAGCCGTTCGAACAGTGAACCTATTTTCACACCTGACGAATTTAGAGATACAGCTCCCTTAATTCATATAGATTGCTCAAGGCAGAAGGAACTAATACAGTCTGGATCTGTAGTTCTTCGTATAGAATTTGAGTTAAATGCTCCCATTACGAGTGATATTTCTGCATATTGTTTAATCTTTCATGAAAAACAATTTTCTTATAATCCATTAACTAAAATTGTTAAGCAATACTGATGTGGAAAAAACATAGCGCGCATGATTGACATGCAATATAAAAGAAGGGGTTACTACATATTCTTCATTAAATATGAATACCCGTGAGTATCAAATTGCTCTTAGTCAGTTTCTTTTCAAATTAACACGTCTCAAACGTGACATAAAATATTATGAACAATATAAAGGTGCGGTAACTAAATTGCAACAATTACAAATATGAAAGTCGTTTTAGATGTTCAAGGTTTTAAGATTGAAAATAATAAGTTCATCGTTAAAGAATTTGCAGCTTATGATGGTCATCAGGTATGTCACTATATTTTCAAATCACCATTTCCTCTACATATGTTACCTCCAGACTTACATAGACAAGCAACTTGGTTAATGAAAAATCATCATGGAATCGATTGGAATATTGGTTATACACATTTACACAAATTCAAAAATATCGTAAAAGACATTACTGAAAATGCTGACATGGTTTTCGTGAAAGGAAAAGAAAAAACCAATTTCATTCAAAAATATTCCACCGCACCTGTATATGAATTAGATGAAAATCCACCATTAGCAGCCTCGACACCAAAATGTTTTTATCATAAGATTAATCCATCTATTTGCGCATTAAAAAATGCTTATACATTATATGAACATTTTATAATGGATGAAAAATAAAAGAATACTATTTAATTAACTTGTGTTTTATTTACTACAAACTGTTGAGTAAACCTTATTTTGTATAAATACTCTTGCCATTTTAAGTAAGTAATATATAACAATAATAATTAATAAAATCAATACTATATATGTTAAAATGTACAATTTATCAACTTTTTCACTTATGTTTGTCTTCTCCATAGAAATATCATCAATAATCGCATGCTGCCATTGGGTTTGATCACCTTCGGAATTGTCATCAAATATTATTTTTAATTTATAACTAAAATATAATAAATTCGTTTCTGGAATTTCAATATGGTATACAGAAAGGTGACCATTATTTATTTTGGTAACACTCAACAAACTCCATTCTGATCGATTGCATTCTTCTCTTATATTTTTCATATCAAAACATATTGCAACATGTTTTGCATTCTCTGGTACATTTGTGTACAGTATATTATTTGAAACGGCCACCAAAATAATGAAGTTTAAATTTAAGGAAGTCATTCTTTTTAGATTTATGCTACCTTCTTCTTCTTCTTGTTCTGAGGATGTTGAAAGACTGACAGTCTTTTGATTATTTTCTTCTAATATTCTAATCTCGTTGTCGTGGAGGTAAAAGATATCCGCAATATATCTCTTTTTCATCTAATGGGTCTAATTCATGAAACCAACTATTATCTATATATTCAGGAAATTTTCTGGTCTTGTTTGATTACATTCAGCCGTACACAAACCAATTATTAATTTTTGTTTACAACTCCAAATTTTTTCAAGTTTAAAAGTTTTACATAACACTTTTCTACAAACTAAACAAACTATTGTTTCAAAAATTCTACACTTAGGTGGATCAAATAGATTATTCATTATGCAAACTATTATACTAACATTTTTTCAACAGTATGTTTACAATTTTAATGATTTCCTTCACTACTTACATATACTTAGAGATAACGTAAATTACTAAATCACTCTACAACCAATACAATATTAATTATATGAATTCAAGATGAAGATCCAAAACCATTTTCTCCTCTCTCTGTAAAACTTAAATTATCCACCTCTTCAATAATCGGAATAGAACATTTTTCACAAATAAGTTGAGCGACTTTGTCTCCTCTCTCAAATTTAACTATGTTTGTTGACGAATTATATAATAAGATTTTAATTGTACCTCTATAATCAGCATCAATTACACCTGCAAACACTTCTATTCCATTTTTAAGCGCTATACCAGATCGTGGTGCTATTCTTCCATAAACTCCCTGTGGTAGTTCTAATTTTAACCCACTATCTACGAGGAATCTTTCTCTTGAACCTATAGTAAAATTTATAGGTGTTTGTAAATCACATCCCGCAGATTGCGATGTAGCTCTTGTTGGAATAAAAGCGTTTGGACTTGTTCTCAACACTTTTAAAACCTTAAAGATTTCAAAATTATTAATAAAAAATAAAACGAAATTTAAAACTTACCACATTTTCTGGTTTTTTCCTATTCATGTTCTTTTTCTTCTTACGTATTCAGGTAGTGATACTTTATTAGAAACGGCCTTCTATCGGTATACATATATACACAGATTTAAGATTTTTTTTCAAATAATAAACTATCTAAAATGACCTTAATTGCATGCACTATTGCGTAAGACTGCATTAGTTGATCAACTTTTCCATGAAAATATTTGTTTTACAATCTTTAAGACAAAGAGAGAGATACTAATATGTCGATAAAAACTAGATAAATAATATATTAATAAACTATCTAATGACCTCAATAATAATTGCATACATAATTCGTAAGACTTTCAACTGCATCGATTAAACCTCTCCTTGCATCTAACACTTATGAGTGCTAATAGCTATATGCGTTAGACGAATTGTTACAGACGCGGAGGTTGATGGTTCGCGCCCGGCTGATGAGGTATTGAAATTTGAGGGTCCTAAACAGAAATTTTGGGATCAATATTTGGGTGAACATATGAAAAAGTTGATGGTTCGCGCTGATGAGGTATTGAAATTTGAGGGTCCTAAACAGAAATTTTTGGACCAATATTTGGGTGGTCCAATGGGGTCATAAGGGAATTTTGGGTGGTCCAATGGGTCATGAGAGGTGGTCCAATGGGACATGAGAGGTGGTCCAATGGGGTCATGAGGGGTGGTCCAATGGGGTCACATGGTCCAATGGGGTCCAAAGGGTATTTGGGGAGTTGTCCGTTAAGGCCTTTTGAGACATAGAATTTTTCTATTATTTTTTAAATACAATAGACGTTAAGGCCTTTTCAACGAGATGTCGTTTGCTATGATTGGTCAACTTTTAGTGGGAGGGATGATGCGTGGGGGATGAACGGGGGTAGTTGGAATTTTTTCATTATTTTATTCGTTACCCCTATGACGTCACCTATCCATCAACGTAACGCATGCGTAGATTGAGTTTTACCCCCACTCCAAAATGAACCAATTTCGGAGATTTCGAACCTTAGATTTTCTTATGGAGATTACCATGTTAAAATCGCGAAAATGGTCTAGAACTCTTGCTGCATAATTACTGAGCTTCTCCTCAGATATTTAATGACAAGAAAATTATAAAAACGTTATCTTCCAAATCTGACATAAAAAACAAAATCAACAAAATAATAATATTTTAAATATATTATGGGTAACCATGAAACCCATTTCCAACATATGTGTTGAACACTAATTATCACAGTACAACACGACAAATGATTATATTCTTATATAGTGCAATTTTTTTTAAATTTTGATTTACCTAGTTCATAGATATAAAATTTTGACAAATTACACAAATTACATTCATATGGCGCGGTTAAAACGTTATTTTTGTCTGATTATTTAACAATAAACTAGTAGTCCCAATAAGATTGAATCCTTCAGGCACTACTTCGGGCGGTATTCACTATATATTATCTTATAATAAATATGGAAGCCATATTAACTTGAATATTGTTAAGTTTGTTGTGATAGACTTCATATTAACTGAAAGTGATCTGAAAAAGAACATTTTCCTTGTCAAAATCAAACCCAATAGTATATAACTGCATGGGTTGTTAGTACGACTGCATAAAGCAAAAAGACAGATTGGCTTCACTTGGGAGTTAAGTAATACTTTATAATGAGTAGAGTTCAGAACTACGCAGCCACTATAGTAAGTTCTTTTTAAGTCATATTAAAGATATTCAGGTTCTACAAAGGTTATTTTTGGGTGTAATCTTTTCCGGTAGATCATCAACAAAACAGGCGTATATTTATATGATTTTAAAGAAATTATTTTATTTGATTCAAGTCCGAATTAGCTTTAAGAAATATCGCTTTTTTTACCAGTGAGGTGCATGTGCATCTGAATCTGATGTAAACATTTGAAACTAATATTACCTGCTTCATCAATATAAGTTTTTCTTGTTCTTTTCAACATTGTAAGCACCTGATACAAAATTAATAAATTCTAATCGAGGCACGTTACAGTCTGGAAATTCCATATACGGTGACATCACAGTCGTAGTCTTCGCCCTGCTCTCGGTAATTGGTTGTATTAGGAGAACGACATATTCTAATGACATGAAATTTTCAGAATCATATTTTTATCCTTGGCACTTTGTTTCACGGAAGTTGAAAGTGACTTAAAAATTTTAGTAAACGAGTCCAAGTTTGGCTATTAGAAGCTCATGATTAACTCTTTCGAAGACTTTGGAGAACGCCTCCATTATGTGACTGAAGTAATTCAGTAAATTAACTTCAGTTGATTTTCCTTTGCAGAAGCCATCCTTTTGGAGAATGATAGTGTTCATGAATATGCAGGAGAGATGCTCAGGCAGTATACTTTCAAACAGTTAAGGAATAGCAATAAAGATTGAAATGGGGCGAGTAGGAAGTAGAAAGTTCTTTAACATGGAAGAGAAACCACATACTTTCGAATTTTTTAATTTATTGATAGTGGCATGGACAATTATTTAGTTTCCAATAAATGTAAAAATATTAAGAGGATGTGGGAAAACATTTTAATTCAATCTTGAACTATCATTGGCTTGATAATTATCAACTTCCGTTGGCTATTGTGTGTTGTAGTGTTTTTCTATCCTTCTATGTTAAATAAATTAAAATCGGAATGAGAAAAACACTTCTCCTTGTTGTTTCAAATTCAGTTTTTATACATACTTAGTTACTGTTGATACATTGGGTGAAAAATTACCAGATTTGGTAATTTCAAGAAGCATCAGGGGAACACCAGCATTAGGCTGATTCAGGCTTTAAATAAACAAACAAGCACCTCTTGAAAACGAAAAGCAGTTGAAGAACTATTAGAAAAGGCTATTTTAGGCTGTCTTATAAGAAAACTTTCAGCAAACAATGGCCACTAATGCCCGAATTCACCAAAGTAAAATATCTACAATTAACTTTTAATTGTGGTTAAGCAGCTAATTTCCTACTCACCAATTTTTCAATCAGAGAATTAGTGCTTAAACAAGAAAATAACTTAATCGGCCAAATTTGAGCGGCTTTAAAGATAATCGCCGTTTTTTCTGACAGAAGTGAACATAATCAAACAATATAACCCACAAATTTATCTTGTGCTTTGAAATTTTTGATTTTTCGTTGGTTTATTTTTCTCTGGAACATGGAAAATATTGAAGATCAACTGTATGACGATGATTTGGACGTTATGGACATTATTGCAGATGACTTTCCTAGAACTCAGTGGGAAAGAACTTTCAAACAATGGATGAATACAACTTTTTTAAAAGATTTAGACTGACCAAGTCTATTAGTAATTAGTATGATGAGTATACTCCCCCAGTAGGGATAGTCCCAAATAAAATTCCAAGTAAATTTTGATTAAAAGGTCTTTTTATTTTTTAGTAACAATTCTGTAAGGTTAAATCGGTCTTTAAAAATGTAAAGTGTTACCAATATCTGCCAATACAAGCTAAGACATCCGTATTTTGGGTGGTGACACTGAGAAAATATCCATGTGGCCAAGTTGTAAGTCAAAGTTATCCCCTGATTGCTTAATTTTACCAAACAACAATTTGGTGAATAGCAATTTGACTTATGTATGTATGTATGTGTGTGTGTTTGGGGTAACATTCACTGAGACCTAAAAGATCTATTGTGCCCCCTTACTTCTACTTAGTTTCTGAGGAGAGTCTCTGAAACTAGTAGCTCCTTTAGTCCTATTTCCCGGAGGAATTTTAGGATATCTGCAGGCTTCAGCTTAGGTAAATGTTCCTCTTCTATCCAGTAATCTCCCAGGTACTGTGCTTTAGGATTCTGGAGTGCTGTGCAGTTGGAAAGTAGGTGGATGGAGGTTTCTTCTTCCATGCCACAGTATTTGCATTCTTCTTCCTCCACTAATTTGAGCTTTTTCAGGTGCCCATTCAGGCGACAATGTCCCGTTAGGATCCCTAGCTGTTAAAACTCTTAGCGCAGTCTTGCTTTGACTTATGCATTCATTCGATCTCCTTAGGTTGTAGTCACCCAGGAGAATCTTTGATTGTCTAAGCCCTACTAGATCTTTCCAATGGTCAGATCTTCTCTTTCTTTCGGCTTCGCCTATTTCTCCCAATATTACATTGGAGCTGATTCCGCAAAAAGGTTCAGGCCCCCAGAAGGGTATTTCCGACCCTCTCTTTGCTAGTTCATCTGCTATTTCATTTCCTTCTATTCCAGTGTGTCCTGGAATCCATAGTAGGGTAACTATATTGTTCTCGCCTAATTCATTTAGTTTGTCTAGGCATTCCCAAACCATTTTAGAACTGATTACGCAAGAGCTCAGTACTTTAATGGCTGCTTGACTATCTGTCATTATGATAATCCTTTGTCCTCTGTATCCTTTATCAAGATTGAACTGGGCGCACTTTCTTATGGCGTGGATTTCCGCTTGAAAGATACTTGGGGTTTTTCCCAAGCTTTCAGAGTGTTTGGTTCCTGGCCCGAACACTCCTATCCCAGTTCCTCCTATTGCTTTTGAGCCATCTGTGTACCATTGAATGGCATTCTTTCCAGTTCTGGTAATGGTATTCGGATCCCATTCCTTCTTGTTGCTGAATTCTGTAACGAATTTCTTCGAAAAGTTGTACTTTCTCATCATACCGTCTTGTGGCATGTCCCAGGTTGTCTGATTTCTAAGAAGTGAAGAGGTGATTTTTCTTTTAATGATTCCCTCTCTACTTAGTCTGTATCTTGTTTTTTCTGCAACACTTTCCACCACCATATGTAGAGGGGTGAGGTTGAGAATTACTTCCATTGCTGCCGTTGGGCATGTTCTCATTGCTCCTGTAATGCATATACAAGCTAGTCTTTGAATTTTGGAGAGGTTTTCTCTCGTTGTCAATAGACTAGTTCTGCTGCTCCATGCAATGGCTCCATAAGTGATGATTGGTCTCACTATGGCAGTGTACATCCAGCTTAGAATTTTTGGGTTGCAACCCCAATTTCTCCCTGCCAGATTCCTACAGACCAAAAGAGCCATTTTCGCCTTGTGAGTAACCTCATTTTCGTGTTTGTTCCACAGGAGCTTACTATCTAAAATCAAACCTAGCTACTTGACATCTTGTCTCCATTCAATCTCGTTTCCATTAAGTTTTATGGTTTCGAGGTTGAGTTTTCTTTTCTTAGTGAAGGCTATCAAGATGGTTTTAGTGGGGTTGATGCTGAGTCCCACTTGCCTACACCAGCTATTTGTAATTTCCCCCTGGCTGTTATGACAATATCATCGGCATATCCTTGGCAGGATATTCCTAGATTCGTCAAACCACACAGGAGTTCGTCAACCGTCAGACTCCACATTAAAGAGGATGCTACTCCTCCCTGTGGGCATCCTCTGGTAGTGCAGATGGAGACAATGTCTTTGCTTGTCCTTGTCTCTGCTACCCTTGTGGTTAGCAGTTCCGACATCCATTTGGATGTTGTGCTGTCAACACCTCTTCTGCTTAATGCTCTTTTGACAGCCTTATGTGGAGTGTTGTCAAAAGCTCCTTCTATGTCCAAAAATGCACATACTACAGTTTCTTGGTTGTCTAGAGCACCTCGGATATCCTCCGTCAGTTGTACCAGTGCAGTCTCCGTAGATCTGCCTGCACGGTAAGCGTGCTGACATGGGTGGAGAGGTAGTCTCTCTGGGATTTCCGTTCGAATGTAGTTGTCAATTGCTTTTTCCATCGTTTTGAGTACAAACGATGTTAGGCTAATTGGTCTAAAGGATTTGGGGTTTGTTGTGTCCCTTTTCCCAGTTTTTGAAAGGAAGGTTACTATTGCCCTTCTCCAAGCTTCTGGTATATAACCCAGTTCTAAGCTACTTCGACTAATTCTAACCAGATGCGGTAGAATTTCGTCTTGAGCTTGCTGGAGCAATGCTGGGAAAATTCCATCCGCTCCCGGTGTCTTGAAAGGCGAAAAGGTGTTCATAGCCCATTTCAACCTATCATTACTACAAATGTGTTTGGCCATTGTAATACTTGCCCTCGTAGGTCTATTATGAGCTTCGAGAGGATTGTCTCCCCTATTTGGGATGCTCCCAGGAAAATGAGTTTCTAGTAAGAATCGAACTCTTACCCCCTCATTTTCGGTATAATTGCCGTCTGGCTTTCTCAAAGCCATATCTGTGTTGACCCTACTTTTCGCCATAACTTTGTAAAGTCTTGCCGCAGCAGGTGTTGCATCTATATCTTCACAGAATTTCCTGAAGCTATTTCTTTTAGCTTTTCTAATTTCCTTGTAGTAGGTATTTCTCACCTCGGTGTACCTCTGCCAGTCTCCGGTGAGTTTTGCTTTATTGAAAAGGTCCCGTGTTTGAGATCTTAGTTCTGACAGATGTTTGTTCCACCAAGGTGCATCTGAATTTGACTCAATCATGATTACTTATTTAATCACAATTACCTCATCATGATTAGAGTGGAAGATGGTGAATACGGCCATATGTATATTGAATAGGTATATACGAAAGAATATGTACAGCTCCCGACGGAAAGTTTTTCCGAAGCGAAAATTGTCCCGTCAACTGGGAAGCTATCGAATTATACTTCAAAGTCAAACGGGGCTGATATATCTACAAGATATTTAACACCAACTATTCTGGTTTGCAATTAGAAGGAACTACATAATCGGTTTCGGCGTTTCATCAGTACAAGGTATATTTTCTCCGATCGCGAGCTCTAAGAACCTAATCACGGACTGAAGAAGACACTACCAATTGGGAAAAATTTAATTCAGGTACTGCCGGACATTGTAATATGGCTGTGTTTCATTTTGCTAAGACCAAAATGTATTGGCAGAAACTTGTGGGTGGGTTGGCTGGATCAGGATATAAGTTTGTCAAATATTTCCAACAATTCCTGCCCAAACATTAACCTTCTTGGGATATACATAATGATGAAGTGTAAATGTGCGTCCATCAGAAAACAAAGCATTTTTCATTTGGATAACATTTCTATATAGCATTGCCTTAATTTGTTCACAAAAATATGTTCTCCTTTCGAAATCTTCTTCCATGAGCTCCTTAGTTTGACATTGGTAACTACTCTTTCCATCTGTCTCATACATGACTTCGTGAAATAAGCGAGAAACTTCCATTTGTGTCCGTGTGTTATCTCCATAATCAATGATTTGTAGGTTATATTGTGCATTTCTAGACGATGAAATAACTTATTTAAATCATCAATTGGAAGCATCGTCTATTCAATTGGTGCACTTCTGTTAAATAAATCCTTTTTCTGGTAATATATCGACCAGTTAACGAAATTCAACCGGCAATAGCACTTACACTGAACACTACTATTTTGTAGGTAGACAACAAGTTGCTAAGGCTATAAGTTTTATAGGAAAACAAAACTGTTTATGTATTTTTCCCATTTCATATGGAAAAATGGAACGCAGAAATGGTTTTTACTCACTTTCCCAATATCAAGAGCTAAATGTGTATTGAGTATTGAGGAGTAATATAGCAAATTTGTGAAATGAAATAATTTCCTTTTTTCAATGTAAATATTTGTGATAAATCTGAAAATTCTCACTATTTCCGAAATATTTGAAGATAGGTATAGGACATTGTACATAAATTAATAATTAATAATATACAGGGCTGTATTTAACCCTCAACTGGTATGGTGATTTTGTTAACCTCTAAAGGTATGTGAGTAAAAAGTATGTAAGATTTAATAAATTAACAAAACATGTTTCTTCTATTAGTTCACTCTATTACTTAGACCTTTAGTACAATATATAAAATAAGAAAAATCACTAAAAAAATATTATCCTATTATTATGGTGTAAAAGCAAACATCGTGTGTTTTCTTAAGGTTTTTGTAAGAATTAAGAAAATAATGATAAAAATTTAAAAAAACTCCGTTCAAACTGGTTGATCTTTATTTAAACTCATTGTTCTACATCTAATGAGAGAAAAAAAATAAAAAAGAATAATTTTAGTTAAAAAGTCTGGGGTATTTGTATGTTCAAATTATTTCATTGCTTGATCTCTCGCACACTGCAAACATTTCACGACATCAATGCTATGGGCCTTACAAATGCCCTTCAAACACTGTCACATGACATACTAAATAATTTTTTTCTTAAAATTGCGCATTTTTTTACGTTTTTGGCACTGGCAGAGCCAACAGGCCAGTTATATTTTAGGTTGTTTTGTCAATTTTACATATAAAATTTTGTGTTAGATAGATATCGTTAGTAGAAAATAAAAATCGAAAGCGTTTTTCACAACATGCCTTCATTTATTCGGTATCAAATTTATTTAACTCGGCTATACACTGTATATATATGTTAAAATTGCAACCTCCCCTATCTATGGTCACCCCACTCAAATTTTCAAATTATACACCCTATACATTATTGCATTGCTGGACACTCCGCTATAATTTATTCACAATAAAAAGACAATGACGTTGCAAAACAAAATATTGTGATGTTGCCAAGATGTAGTTTTTTCTCCACTTAACGAAAACTAGAGAAGTCAATCTGATGTTAGATTGACATTTACATTCAAATATGTAACAATAATATTAATATTAGTGAATACAAATAGCGAATACCTACTTTTACTTACGTCTCTTAGTAGCAGTAAGCGGGAGTAACAGCCTATATCAGGCCCATATTCCGGCATTCTCGTTCAAAATAGCTTAACAAAGATGTTACCATCTCTTGAAATTTACTGTTTAGCTGCTTCGGCGTTTTATCAACTACACACTGCCGATTTGTCTAAATAATTAGTTATTAAAATAACTGTTTTTTTAATCTTAAAGAAACAATGAATTTAAAAGCACCAAGAAAACTTATGAATATTAGACTATGATCGAATGTCAATAAACGTCAAGACAAACTGGGGAATTTTATCAGCTGGTCTGACAACGTCTTGAAGTTTTGTCAACCCGTTAGCTGTAAATTGCCCTGGCTGTTGGGAATAAATTGTATTCACGGTTGGTAAATTAATATTTATTTTGATAAGCAGGAAAGTAACTGAAAATGACATCATCTTTTCTTATCGTAAAAATCCCATACAAGAGGATTCCAAATTAAACCAGAACCGAGGAAAGTTATCTTTTTTTAGAGTGCTGCCGATGTTTGTCTCAGAAGCAGGTCATGTATTAATAAATTATCTACAAGCTGCTGATTGGTATATATCGATTTTTTAAAACCAACCCCTATTGACGAATAATCCTCCACCAAGATCCAAACAGTTAAGAAAACAAATGAGTTTTAAAAGCAAGGAGAAATTGTTGGACCATCCTCCATATAATCCCGACCTACGTTTTCATTTTTCAAAAAATTAAGATTGAACTGCGTAGTGAAAGGCTCCAGTCTCCAGCAGGTGCAGTCAACACATTCAAAACCTCTATTTTAAATGTACCAGCAAGTGACTGAAATAGTTTCCAGAATTACTGTCAAAGGATGCAAAAATGCATTGTAGAATACATTGGAAACAGTAATGTTCCCAAATATATACCTACTCTGTTTTTTTCTCATTGAACAAATATTTTTATTTATAGTTATGTAGACATACATTATGATTTTATATTCTTTGGTAATCGCCCAAAAGTAATTTAAGTAAAATAAGAGCAATTCATTATAATATGTAAAATATGTAAATAACTGGGTCCGTAATTGGCGGTTACTGTGACGTCAACACATTCGTTTTGTCCCTACCAAAAGTCGCTCAAGAAGATTTCGCTTCAAAAACTTATTAAAAGCACTTACAAAAGTAGAAATTAACAATATTATTAAATAAAAAGGAACAAATCCAGGAACTGAAATTATTTCGGTACTGAAGATTATTCGTAGGGAAATTAATGGTAATTGATAATAAAATTCATATACGATTACATAGGGATGATTTATCGGATTACTAGCTGCTACACACTTCGGTGAACACGTGAGCAGGTGATTGCTTTTATCTCTATGTTGAGTTGATCGAACGTGTAATGGCATGATTAAAAATGTGGGGTTAATTGAAGTAGAACATTTTGTGCCTCGCGAATCTAACCAACAGTTGCTTATGAGTTTATTTTTAGTTTTTACTCTGTAGAATAAATAAATGCGAAATGGAAATATAAATCTCTGCTGGATTAGACGAACAAAAAAAACACTTTCCGAGTGTTGGTTTGTAGATCATTTTCCATTTAACAATTAGGTTAGGTTTGGAAAGTTATGGTAAGCACCTAGTGTCAAAAACTGAACTAAACTTCAATCGCTTGTTTCTTAGACGTTTCTCAGAAGTTCAAATGCCGGGAGCACTGCAGCCTATTGGCTTATTGTACTCTACTCCCACATTTAGTCCACCCATCCTGTTATCCCCGTACCTTCAAGTAGACGATATAGGTCCATTGGATGTGTGCCATATACTTCAGGTGGCACATTGGCCTCTCCGAAAATTGCCCGTCTCCTCGATTCCAGTGCCTCACAGTCAGACAAGATATAGGTCACGGTCTCGGTCTCCATGCCACAAAGTCTGCAGCTGAGGTCCCCGTTATATAACCCTACTTTATGCAGGTGATCTTTTACCGTGATATGACCCGTTAGATAACCTGTAATAATTCTCAGCTTATTCCTACTGATATTCAGTAGTTTTTCGGCCCACTTTACACAAGTGTCACCTATGAAGGTTTTACTGTGTACCTGCTTTGGAGTGTTCCTCCAATGAAGTCTATGTTGGCTTTGTACCCATTTTTGTATTTGTCCCCGGACTACCTTCTTTGTGGTCTCAAGAGCTGGTTCTGGTCCAACATATATGCTGTTGCTGAACCTCTTCTCGCGAGTTCACCAGCTTGTTCATTGCCAGAAATACCGATATGTCCCGGCTGTTTCCGCCAACTTAAATTCTTATCCATTGACAAAAAAGGAACTCTGGCAACGCCTCAAAGCTTCTAACAGGTTCCAGCCCCTCGACCCTTTGTTGGCGCCTGACTACCGGCATTCAACCTTCACCACCGAAAAAACAAGTGGTTTTTCAAAAAAGCAGTTACATAAAAGAACTCATAAAATACACTATAAAGACAAGATAGTTCGTTTTCTATATAATAATTCGTCTATATTTTAACAATTATTCCACATCTATGTTAATTTTAAGTTAATTTTGTTAGTTTTATTAAATACGACAAAATACAAGTGGTCCTTCCGAGCCATATCAAGAGTCAATTTAACCAGTTTCAAATAATATCGAGCAGTTGTTACCGGTATAAGTGCAATATACAGTGGGTGCTAGAAAGTGATTTATCTATAAATTAAACTATATAATCATTATCCATCGAACACTACTACGCGGTAAACCATAATAAAACCAATATAACGATAAAATCTATAAAATAAGTGACTGTAAGAACGGGGTGAGTCGTTCCATATTCTTTCCTATTTATTTTTCCCATTTATACAAGGCGATTCCAGTTAACAGTATAAAATAAAATAAAATAAATTCCATTGGATTATTTGAGATATTGTCCGTAGTTGATTCAGTTTGATTGTGATCTCATTGCTACCTATATACCTACCGAATATAAAAGTTAGTCAAGCTAGTCCAGTTCATTTAGTAAGTTTAAATTGAGAAACATATGTGCGATCTTAATGTTTTAATAAAAAAAAACGAGGCTCAGCTAAGGCTGGTCTTACAAATTTTGTGAAGCATGTCGAGGCCATGAAAAGTAAGCTAGAATTGAACAAGCATGAATGCATTGAGTTACAGGATAGGGTTGCACGAATTGAGCAGACTTTAAATATTTTTTATGATATTGAGGCAACTGTGGACCCAGAAGCAGTCGAGGCACAATCTAACGTTGTAAATTTGAATATTTGTTTTATCAGTGGATAGCCACTGCAAAAGGTTCAATTGAAACTCATTCGGAAAAGTTTGAAAATGACAGCGCGTCGGTCCGCTCTGCTAGGAACACAACTGTCTCAAGCATACAACAAAACAATATTTTGAATTCGGTTAAGTACCCACCATATCTTTTCCTGAATTTCAAGGTTTCTACGAGGGGTGGTTAGAATTTCGTGACACTTTTGAGTCACTAATTCACAATAACGAGGCATTAACTGAATTACAAAAATTCCATTACCTCAGAGCGTCATTGGAGGGTAGTGTGGCACTCGTGATTAAGTCAATAGAATTCACTGCAATCGGCTATACCACGGCATGGTACACACTTTGCGAACGTTATAATAATACAAAGTTATTAGTTCATAATCACGTAAAGGCAATATTTTCACTTGAATCTATGTCATAAAATTAGAAAACTTATTGATGACATTTCTAAGCATATGCGGGCATTAGAACAGCTTAAACAAAGCACTGAAAATGGGGAAAAATTGATAATTTTCTTAATCACTTCCAAATTAGAAAACACCACTATAAAATAATGGGAATATTTCACTACTAATAAACCCAATTTGCCGAAGCTAGATGACTTGAAAATATTTCTTAAAAATCGTGCAGATTTGCTTGAAACTATAGAACACAAAAATTTCGATAAGCAAACTGACCATAAAACAAAGCCTCAATACAAGTCTAATTTCAATGCAAGCTCTAATAGTAGAACTCTTGTTGTTACTAGCTATTCTTGTAACTACTGTACCACTCCTAGATTCAGCTTCGCAAAGTTTATTAATACAAAAGTTTTATTCTCTACTAAACTTGCCTAAACAAAAGGTTAATATATCTATTGCTGGTATTTCTGGTGCTAGTTCTCAAGTTCAACATAAGTGCTCGATTAATTTCTATGTATAGCTAATATAAAGTTAATCTTACTCGCTTAATACATGAATATTTTGTAAATAGATTACTCAGCTACTAAGTAAATATAACTTCAACCAATATCTCTGAGAATATTCAGTTAGCCGATCCTAATTTCTATAAACCTAGCGATATCAATATTTTGGTCGGTGCAGATCTATTTTGGGCTCTAATCAAGGGGCTAATTTCTTGCGGTGAAAATAGACCAATTTTACGTGACACCAAATTCGGTTGGGTAGTGTCCGGACCCACGGAATACTTATCAAACAATTATCAAAATACAATTTCATGCAATTTTACTATTCAGGAGTCAAACAATCTACATGAAATTCTTTGCAAATTTTGGGAGGTCGAAGAGTTCGGCACAACTGATATATCGACCAGTTAACGAAATTCAACCGGCAATAGCACTTACACTGAACACTACTATTTTGTAGGTAGACAACAAGTTGCTAAGGCTATAAGTTTTATAGGAAAACAAAACTGTTTATGTATTTTTCCCATTTCATATGGAAAAATGGAACGCAGAAATGGTTTTTACTCACTTTCCCAATATCAAGAGCTAAATGTGTATTGAGTATTGAGGAGTAATATAGCAAATTTGTGAAATGAAATAATTTCCTTTTTTCAATGTAAATATTTGTGATAAATCTGAAAATTCTCACTATTTCCGAAATATTTGAAGATAGGTATAGGACATTGTACATAAATTAATAATTAATAATATACAGGGCTGTATTTAACCCTCAACTGGTATGGTGATTTTGTTAACCTCTAAAGGTATGTGAGTAAAAAGTATGTAAGATTTAATAAATTAACAAAACATGTTTCTTCTATTAGTTCACTCTATTACTTAGACCTTTAGTACAATATATAAAATAAGAAAAATCACTAAAAAAATATTATCCTATTATTATGGTGTAAAAGCAAACATCGTGTGTTTTCTTAAGGTTTTTGTAAGAATTAAGAAAATAATGATAAAAATTTAAAAAAACTCCGTTCAAACTGGTTGATCTTTATTTAAACTCATTGTTCTACATCTAATGAGAGAAAAAAAATAAAAAAGAATAATTTTAGTTAAAAAGTCTGGGGTATTTGTATGTTCAAATTATTTCATTGCTTGATCTCTCGCACACTGCAAACATTTCACGACATCAATGCTATGGGCCTTACAAATGCCCTTCAAACACTGTCACATGACATACTAAATAATTTTTTTCTTAAAATTGCGCATTTTTTACGTTTTTGGCACTGGCAGAGCCAACAGGCCAGTTATATTTTAGGTTGTTTTGTCAATTTTACATATAAAATTTTGTGTTAGATAGATATCGTTAGTAGAAAATAAAAATCGAAAGCGTTTTTCACAACATGCCTTCATTTATTCGGTATCAAATTTATTTAACTCGGCTATACACTGTATATATATGTTAAAATTGCAACCTCCCCTATCTATGGTCACCCCACTCAAATTTTCAAATTATACACCCTATACATTATTGCATTGCTGGACACTCCGCTATAATTTATTCACAATAAAAAGACAATGACGTTGCAAAACAAAATATTGTGATGTTGCCAAGATGTAGTTTTTTCTCCACTTAACGAAAACTAGAGAAGTCAATCTGATGTTAGATTGACATTTACATTCAAATATGTAACAATAATATTAATATTAGTGAATACAAATAGCGAATACCTACTTTTACTTACGTCTCTTAGTAGCAGTAAGCGGGAGTAACAGCCTATATCAGGCCCATATTCCGGCATTCTCGTTCAAAATAGCTTAACAAAGATGTTACCATCTCTTGAAATTTACTGTTTAGCTGCTTCGGCGTTTTATCAACTACACACTGCCGATTTGTCTAAATAATTAGTTATTAAAATAACTGTTTTTTTAATCTTAAAGAAACAATGAATTTAAAAGCACCAAGAAAACTTATGAATATTAGACTATGATCGAATGTCAATAAACGTCAAGACAAACTGGGGAATTTTATCAGCTGGTCTGACAACGTCTTGAAGTTTTGTCAACCCGTTAGCTGTAAATTGCCCTGGCTGTTGGGAATAAATTGTATTCACGGTTGGTAAATTAATATTTATTTTGATAAGCAGGAAAGTAACTGAAAATGACATCATCTTTTCTTATCGTAAAAATCCCATACAAGAGGATTCCAAATTAAACCAGAACCGAGGAAAGTTATCTTTTTTTAGAGTGCTGCCGATGTTTGTCTCAGAAGCAGGTCATGTATTAATAAATTATCTACAAGCTGCTGATTGGTATATATCGATTTTTTAAAACCAACCCCTATTGACGAATAATCCTCCACCAAGATCCAAACAGTTAAGAAAACAAATGAGTTTTAAAAGCAAGGAGAAATTGTTGGACCATCCTCCATATAATCCCGACCTACGTTTTCATTTTTCAAAAAATTAAGATTGAACTGCGTAGTGAAAGGCTCCAGTCTCCAGCAGGTGCAGTCAACACATTCAAAACCTCTATTTTAAATGTACCAGCAAGTGACTGAAATAGTTTCCAGAATTACTGTCAAAGGATGCAAAAATGCATTGTAGAATACATTGGAAACAGTAATGTTCCCAAATATATACCTACTCTGTTTTTTTCTCATTGAACAAATATTTTTATTTATAGTTATGTAGACATACATTATGATTTTATATTCTTTGGTAATCGCCCAAAAGTAATTTAAGTAAAATAAGAGCAATTCATTATAATATGTAAAATATGTAAATAACTGGGTCCGTAATTGGCGGTTACTGTGACGTCAACACATTCGTTTTGTCCCTACCAAAAGTCGCTCAAGAAGATTTCGCTTCAAAAACTTATTAAAAGCACTTACAAAAGTAGAAATTAACAATATTATTAAATAAAAAGGAACAAATCCAGGAACTGAAATTATTTCGGTACTGAAGATTATTCGTAGGGAAATTAATGGTAATTGATAATAAAATTCATATACGATTACATAGGGATGATTTATCGGATTACTAGCTGCTACACACTTCGGTGAACACGTGAGCAGGTGATTGCTTTTATCTCTATGTTGAGTTGATCGAACGTGTAATGGCATGATTAAAAATGTGGGGTTAATTGAAGTAGAACATTTTGTGCCTCGCGAATCTAACCAACAGTTGCTTATGAGTTTATTTTTAGTTTTTACTCTGTAGAATAAATAAATGCGAAATGGAAATATAAATCTCTGCTGGATTAGACGAACAAAAAAAACACTTTCCGAGTGTTGGTTTGTAGATCATTTTCCATTTAACAATTAGGTTAGGTTTGGAAAGTTATGGTAAGCACCTAGTGTCAAAAACTGAACTAAACTTCAATCGCTTGTTTCTTAGACGTTTCTCAGAAGTTCAAATGCCGGGAGCACTGCAGCCTATTGGCTTATTGTACTCTACTCCCACATTTAGTCCACCCATCCTGTTATCCCCGTACCTTCAAGTAGACGATATAGGTCCATTGGATGTGTGCCATATACTTCAGGTGGCACATTGGCCTCTCCGAAAATTGCCCGTCTCCTCGATTCCAGTGCCTCACAGTCAGACAAGATATAGGTCACGGTCTCGGTCTCCATGCCACAAAGTCTGCAGCTGAGGTCCCCGTTATATAACCCTACTTTATGCAGGTGATCTTTTACCGTGATATGACCCGTTAGATAACCTGTAATAATTCTCAGCTTATTCCTACTGATATTCAGTAGTTTTTCGGCCCACTTTACACAAGTGTCACCTATGAAGGTTTTACTGTGTACCTGCTTTGGAGTGTTCCTCCAATGAAGTCTATGTTGGCTTTGTACCCATTTTTGTATTTGTCCCCGGACTACCTTCTTTGTGGTCTCAAGAGCTGGTTCTGGTCCAACATATATGCTGTTGCTGAACCTCTTCTCGCGAGTTCACCAGCTTGTTCATTGCCAGAAATACCGATATGTCCCGGCTGTTTCCGCCAACTTAAATTCTTATCCATTGACAAAAAAGGAACTCTGGCAACGCCTCAAAGCTTCTAACAGGTTCCAGCCCCTCGACCCTTTGTTGGCGCCTGACTACCGGCATTCAACCTTCACCACCGAAAAAACAAGTGGTTTTTCAAAAAAGCAGTTACATAAAAGAACTCATAAAATACACTATAAAGACAAGATAGTTCGTTTTCTATATAATAATTCGTCTATATTTTAACAATTATTCCACATCTATGTTAATTTTAAGTTAATTTTGTTAGTTTTATTAAATACGACAAAATACAAGTGGTCCTTCCGAGCCATATCAAGAGTCAATTTAACCAGTTTCAAATAATATCGAGCAGTTGTTACCGGTATAAGTGCAATATACAGTGGGTGCTAGAAAGTGATTTATCTATAAATTAAACTATATAATCATTATCCATCGAACACTACTACGCGGTAAACCATAATAAAACCAATATAACGATAAAATCTATAAAATAAGTGACTGTAAGAACGGGGTGAGTCGTTCCATATTCTTTCCTATTTATTTTTCCCATTTATACAAGGCGATTCCAGTTAACAGTATAAAATAAAATAAAATAAATTCCATTGGATTATTTGAGATATTGTCCGTAGTTGATTCAGTTTGATTGTGATCTCATTGCTACCTATATACCTACCGAATATAAAAGTTAGTCAAGCTAGTCCAGTTCATTTAGTAAGTTTAAATTGAGAAACATATGTGCGATCTTAATGTTTTAATAAAAAAAAACGAGGCTCAGCTAAGGCTGGTCTTACAAATTTTGTGAAGCATGTCGAGGCCATGAAAAGTAAGCTAGAATTGAACAAGCATGAATGCATTGAGTTACAGGATAGGGTTGCACGAATTGAGCAGACTTTAAATATTTTTTATGATATTGAGGCAACTGTGGACCCAGAAGCAGTCGAGGCACAATCTAACGTTGTAAATTTGAATATTTGTTTTATCAGTGGATAGCCACTGCAAAAGGTTCAATTGAAACTCATTCGGAAAAGTTTGAAAATGACAGCGCGTCGGTCCGCTCTGCTAGGAACACAACTGTCTCAAGCATACAACAAAACAATATTTTGAATTCGGTTAAGTACCCACCATATCTTTTCCTGAATTTCAAGGTTTCTACGAGGGGTGGTTAGAATTTCGTGACACTTTTGAGTCACTAATTCACAATAACGAGGCATTAACTGAATTACAAAAATTCCATTACCTCAGAGCGTCATTGGAGAGTAGTGTGGCACTCGTGATTAAGTCAATAGAATTCACTGCAATCGGCTATACCACGGCATGGTACACACTTTGCGAACGTTATAATAATACAAAGTTATTAGTTCATAATCACGTAAAGGCAATATTTTCACTTGAATCTATGTCATAAAATTAGAAAACTTATTGATGACATTTCTAAGCATATGCGGGCATTAGAACAGCTTAAACAAAGCACTGAAAATGGGGAAAAATTGATAATTTTCTTAATCACTTCCAAATTAGAAAACACCACTATAAAATAATGGGAATATTTCACTACTAATAAACCCAATTTGCCGAAGCTAGATGACTTGAAAATATTTCTTAAAAATCGTGCAGATTTGCTTGAAACTATAGAACACAAAAATTTCGATAAGCAAACTGACCATAAAACAAAGCCTCAATACAAGTCTAATTTCAATGCAAGCTCTAATAGTAGAACTCTTGTTGTTACTAGCTATTCTTGTAACTACTGTACCACTCCTAGATTCAGCTTCGCAAAGTTTATTAATACAAAAGTTTTATTCTCTACTAAACTTGCCTAAACAAAAGGTTAATATATCTATTGCTGGTATTTCTGGTGCTAGTTCTCAAGTTCAACATAAGTGCTCGATTAATTTCTATGTATAGCTAATATAAAGTTAATCTTACTTGCTTAATACATGAATATTTTGTAAATAGATTACTCAGCTACTAAGTAAATATAACTTCAACCAATATCTCTGAGAATATTCAGTTAGCCGATCCTAATTTCTATAAACCTAGCGATATCAATATTTTGGTCGGTGCAGATCTATTTTGGGCTCTAATCAAGGGGCTAATTTCTTGCGGTAAAAATAGACCAATTTTACGTGACACCAAATTCGGTTGGGTAGTGTCCGGACCCACGGAATACTTATCAAACAATTATCAAAATACAATTTCATGCAATTTTACTATTCAGGAGTCAAACAATCTACATGAAATTCTTTGCAAATTTTGGGAGGTCGAAGAGTTCGGCACAACTGAGCCCCTATCCATAGACGAAATTGAATGCGAAAAAAATTACGTACAAACTACTTCTAGAGATATAGATGGTCGTTTTATTGTAACTATGCCATTGAAGCAGTCTCCAGAGAATCTAGGCAATTTAAAATGTAACGCAAAACGAGCATTTTATTCAATAGAGCGTAAATTGAGCAAAAATGACACATTACGTCAACTATATATCGATTTCATGCAAGACTACATAGACTCAAATTACATGTCATTATGTCCAGATGAATACGATTCTGGTCCTGAGTATTTCACAAGTCACCATCGTGTTCTTCGCATAAAAAGCCTTACTACTGAATTAAGAGTCGTTTTCAATTGCTCGGCTCCCACAAGTAATGGCTTATCTTTGAATAGCATCCAACGCACAGGTCCAGTAATCCAAGATGATTTGTTAGATATTTTCTTGGGATTTCGTTGCCATAATTGTGTCTTTACAGCAGACATTGCAAAAATGTATCGCATGATACTAATTTCGTCCGAACAACATCCACCACAAAAAATATTTTGGGGGGAAAATCCTAAGGAAGAGCTAAAAACTTACGTGTTACGTACGGTCAAACTGCATCAAGTTTTTTAGCTATTAGTTGTTTGTTTGCATTGGCAGACGAGTGTAGCGAATCTAAGCCAACAATTGCTCAAATCATAAAAAAGGATATGTACGTCGATGATTTACTCTCAGGATGTTCTACCATCGCCGAGGCACAGAAAATATGCCAATATATAACACAAATTTTGCAAAAAGGTTGTTTCAATTTGCGTAAATGGCGATCTAACAATTCATAAATATTGAAAACCATACTAAAAGCTGATTCTTCACCTGATCCCAAACGGCAATCTTTAGAGATTGCACCAAGTGATAAAGCCAAAGCTTTGGGACTCATGTGGGATTCACATTCAGATTCGCTTATTTACAGCATTCACATTTCCGATCCTCCAGTCTATACTAAAGGTACTATTTTAGCTGTAATTGCAAAATTTTTCGACCCTCTTGGTTTATTTAGCTGTTGTACAATACTTTCTAAAATTTTAATGCAAAAGCTCTGGGCTGAAGAGATTCCATGGGACACTCCATTACCTCCAAGTTTACTAGAGTCTTGGCTTAAAATAAGAAATGAGCTTGCCAAATTGTAGGAATATCCAGTTCCAAGACATGTTCTTTGTCACAATTATACTAGATTAAAAATGCATGGATTCTCTGACGCTTCTCAGCAAGCATACGGCGTATGTATATATCTTCGTAGTATCGACAAAGATGGTAAAGTTCATGTCAACCTACTAACTGCCAAAAGCAAGGTAGCGCCTATAAAAACTTTATTAACGATTTCAAAGCTAGAACTATCCGCCGCGGTTTTATTAGCACGTCTAGCTAACAAAATCGAGAAAGCGTTAAACCTCAATTTAAATGCAAAATTTTTCTGGTCCGACTCTACTATAACTCTTGGTTGGATACGAACTTCTCCAAATCTACTGAAATTCTTTGTTGGAAACAGAGTTTCCGAGATGCAAAATCTAACAAATCATCAAGACTGGAAATACATATGAACCACGGATAACCCTGCTGACCATGTGTCAAGAGGTTTAAACCCGAGCCAACTGGTAAAGTGCGAACCCTGGTGGTATGGCCCTTCTTGGCTCAAGTTACCAATTCCGAAATGGCCCGAAAAAGTATACCAATTAGAGAGTCTCCCAGAGTTGAAACCTTCTCCTATAATATCTGCAGTTTCGATCTGCAGAGCCAATTTTTCCATTTGAGAAATTTTCAAGTTTTGAACGAATGCAAAGGACAATGGCTTACATAATACGCTTCAAAAATAATTGTATGAAATCTTCCTCTAGAGTATTCGCTACTTATTTGACATTGCCTGAGTTGAATGTTGCGACAAAATATTTGCTAAAATTAAGTCAACAAGAACATTTTCTAAAGAATTTAACGATTTAGTTAAAAAACAAAGCATTGTAAGCAAAAGTAAACTTTTTGCCTTAAGCCCTTTCTTAGATAGCGAAAATATAATTCGAGTAGGTGGCAGACTAAAGTATTCAGATCTTCCAGTTGGGAAAAAAAAACCTGCTGTTTAAGGTTCTAAGCACCATTTCACCAAATTATTATTTGCGCATGCACACAGAATGAATTCACATTGTGGTCCGCAATTTCTATTGTCAACTATACGTAACGAGTACCGGCCTATTTCTGGTCGCAATTTGGCTCGTTTGACAGTCAAAAGGTGTGTCTTATGTCTACGTTACAGTCCTAAGAGTATACAAACCATAATGGGCAATTTGCCTCGCGAGCGCACAATACCTTCTAGTCCATTTTCAGTGACCGGAATAGATTATGCAGGTCCATTTCTTGTCCGTGATAGAAAGTGTCGCGGATCTAAACTCATTAAATGCTGGGTTTGAGTATTCATTCGCTTTCCTACTACAGTGATCCATCTAGAGCTGATTTCTAGCTTCTCCACCGACGCATTCATGCTTGCTTTACGAAGGTTTGCTTCTAGGCGCGGAAAGCCCTCTCAATTTATTATATTCAGACAATGGGTACAATTTCATTGGTGCGAATAGAGAGCTAGGCAGGTTTCTTAGGGTTAATAAAGATCAGCTTTCCTCCTCCACTACTTTAGAAAAGATAGATTGGAAATTCACTCCACCATATTCAGCTCATTTCGGTGGCCTTTGGGAGGCTGGAGTGAAGAGTGGAAAGACTCATTTAAAGCGTGTTTTACATAAGGCAAGTTTTACATTTGAAGAATTCACTACGTCATTATCTCAAATAGAGGCTATATTAAATTCTCGTCCGATTTGTCCCCTTTCACCCGATTCTAACGATTTAATCCCATTAACCCCGGCTCACTTTTTAATCGGACGCCCGCTAGTATTTTTACCGGAACAAAACGTGCTTGATGTACCCCTAAACAGACTTAGCCGTTTCCAGTTGATCCAGAGAGTGTCTCAACATTTTTGGAACCGGTGGCGAACAGACTATATTAGTGAATTACAACGCCGAAGCCGTTGGCAAAGTAGCAAAGCCCAAATCAAGGAAGGCGACCTAGTTATAATCAAAGACGATAATGCTAGTCCTACAGATTGGAAGTTGGGTCGTATAGTTAGTCTTCACAAAGGACAAGATGATGTTGCGAGAGCTGCTTCCATCTTAACTTCAGCTGGAGTGATAAAACGTAGCTTCAAGCGCATTTGTGTTCTTCCCGTTGAAGATCCGTTAGACTTCAAGGCGAGGGGCATGTTTCCGCCAACTTAAATTCCTATCCATTGAAAAAAAAGGAATTCTGGCAACGCCTCAAAGCTTCTAACAGGTTCCAACCCCCCGACCCTTCGCTGGCGCCTGACTGCCGGCATTCAACATTCACCACCGAAAAAACAAGTGGTTTTTCAAAAAAGCAGTTACATAAAAGAACTAAAACAATGCACTATAAAGACAAGAAAGTTCATTTTCTATATAATAATTCATCTACTTATATCTTAACAATTTCACATCCATGTTAATTTTAAGTTAACTTTGTCAGTTTTATTAAATACAACAAAATACACCGGCACCCACACTAATCTTACTCTAATGTGGTCTGCTAGTTCATTTAGTTCTTTCTGGCATTCTTCTACTAGTCTGGATGTTACCTTGAGGCTATTTAAAGCTGCAAGGGCTGCCTGGCTGTCAGTTAGTAGGTTTATCCTATGAGTCTTTTGTGTCGTCTTTGTCCATCCAAAGACGCATATGTTATTATGGGTTTAACCACTACACTGTATATCCAGTGTATCATTCGCGGACTCAACCCCTATGTTTTCCCACAAGTTAGTCTTGCCATCATTAATGTGGTTTTCGATCTTGCTGCTAATTTTTCCATTTGATTGGACTATGTTTATCTTCCGTTAGTTGAAACCAAACCGATATAAATAGAAATATTTGCTTTATTATAATAATACTCTGTGGTCTATTGTAGTAACAAATCTACAGGGAGTAAAAAACTAACGGGAAGAAAAAATCGGCGGCCGTGAAAGTCTGAGCCGATCAGATTTTCAAATCTGCCAGGCAATTGAACTAACGTAACTGAGCCACAAGACAAGTTCAATCCACCATTCGGATTTGAAAGGAAAAACACGGAAATAGAAAAACAAATCTATCGGTTTATGAGACAATAAAACAACGTTTGGAATCTGCCGGATGAACGAACGGGTATGAAGACAGATGCTAAAAACCAAAAAGAATTAACAGATGCGATGGAAGACTTTTTGGAACAAGAATTGGGAGTGAAAATTAAAGTATACGAGGCTGTTAAACTAGGAGAGAAAACGTGTCTAATAAAATTAAACAACGCAGATAACAAAAGGAAAATTATGCAAAACAAATTTAAATTAAGGAATGAAGAAGGACATAAAATATTCATTCCAGATGATATGTCACCAAAGGACAGAAAAATAGGAACTTTAACCAGAATTGGATACAGAAAAATGTATATTGGAACAAAAGAGTGGAAATGGGGATACAAAGAAAACGAGTTGATAAAAGTTAGAAATGATGGGGGGTCAAAAAACTGAATAGGAAAGAAGATGAAAAAAGAGGAGAAGAAAAAAGATCATCGAATATTAATTTAGATAATAAATTTAGTTGTAAGGGTATTTTTAAAATTAGTAATAGTAATAGTAATGGTAATGGATATAATAATTGTAGTAATGATAATAGGTATAGTAACAAAAAAAATATAAATCGAAATATAAGTAAAAATAAAAATAATAATAGTATTAACCAACATAATAATGATAAAAAGAACAATAACTTAGACATTAGTAGAGACAAAGACAATGACGAAAACAATTACAATAACAGTGACAAGCATATAAGTAACAATATTGGAAAGAATAATAAAAATAATATTACGAACAGTAAGAAGAATAATGAAATAGACTTGAAAACAAAAAACTCCTCTATATGGAAACTAGCGACATGGAATATAAAAAGCATAACAGGAAAAGAAATAGAGCTAGAGGAAGAATTTGGAAAAATGGATAAGGACAAGGAATACAAAAACTAGCAAAAGGTAATATACTCAAGAGAGAAAAGCAGTGGCTACTGGAAATACTAGTCCAGCAGCCCACTCCTGAATTTTTTTTTTATTAACAACAGGCTAAATTTTCTTAAGCTCGTTCGGTTTGACGAGACGCCCACGTTTTTACTCCTCCGAAAATCTGGAGGAGGTATCTAATGTACCGCGCAGGCGTTGAACATGTCGATTTGGTAGGGAAAAAAATTGATGACCAACAGCAAACTTTTTTTTCGAATTTTGAGAGAATGATGCCGGAAAAACAATTGTCCTACAAATTGGATGGTATGAGTGGAGGGTCCTCCACTTCGAATATGTCAAAATAACAAGTGAAAAAAATTAACTAACAACGAGCTGATTTTTTGTGTGCAGCTCACTATATATTTATATAATCATACACCCTTTTACCGTTAGGTGTCGGGTTTACATTAAATTTTAATTTTCATATATAAACTTTTTCCATGCTCTTCTGTCTTTTGCTAATCTCGCTGCTTCTTCCCATGTCTTTCCTCTTTGTTGTATTATGTCACCCACCTCTTTATTCCATGTTTGCCTGGGTCTTCCTCTTTGTCTTTTTAGCTGTGTTTTTGCTTCGTATATTCTTCTTACTTGTCTGGTATTACTCATTCGTTGTAAATGTCCCCACCAACTCAATTGTCGTTGTTCAATAAATTTCAAGATTGGTTCAACGCCTAATTCTTCTCTTATACTTGTATTTCGAATTCTGTCTATCCTTGTTACTCCTATTATTCGTCTCAGGTACTTCATCTCAGCGGCTTGGATTTTACTTTTTTGTGAATTTGTCAGAGTCCATGATTCACATCCATAGGTTAATACAGGTCTATATATGGTTTTAAAAACTTTAATTTTCGTTTGTTTAGAGATTTCTTTTTTGTTGATAAATTTTTGGTTCATTGCATAATATAATTTTATTGTTTTATCTAATCTTTCATTTATTTCATTATCTTGTTTTCCATTTTGTGCTAAATTTACTCCTAAGTATTTAAATTCTTTTACTTGTTCTATTGGGATATTATCTAGTTTGATTTCAGTTTCAATATTTTGATCTCCTATTATCAGTATTTTGGTTTTATGTATATTTATTCTCATTCCTTCTTCTTCCATTGCTTCTTTCCATATATTTAAGTTTTCTTGTAGTTGTTCCTCGTTTCCTGCCACTAATACCACATCAACATGGCTTTGGTTTTTCTTTCACATTTCTTTATTATAGTATCCATATGTACATTAAATAGGGTTGGACTTAGTCCTCCACCTTGCCTTAATCCTATTTCTGTTTTGAATCTATCCGATTTTTTATTATTTTTTATTACATAGTTAGTATTTGTTTTATATATATCTTGGATAACTCTTATTATTTTACTATTTATGCATCTTTCTTTCAGGCCTCTCCATACTTTTGTTCTAGGGATTGTGTCGAATGCTTTTCCCAGATCTACGAAAGCTAGATATATATTTTTACTTTGTGGTCGTCTTCTTTCAATTATTTGTTTTATTGTGAAAATATGATCCTGAGTACTTCTCCCAGGTCTAAATCCACTTTGTGGTTCCGACAATTGTGTTTCTAGTATTGGTTTCAACCTGTTATTTATTATTTGTTCATAAATCTTTACTATAGTGTTCAGCAATGTTATTCCTCTGTAATTACTGCAGTTCTTTTTGTCTCCTTTCTTGTGTATAGGTGTTATTAATGCTGTCCCCCATTCTTCCGGTATTTTTTCGTTATTCCAAGCTTTATTTAAAATGTCAAGTGTTATTTGGATACCTACTTCTCCTAAGTTTTTTATCATTTCAGCCGTGATCTTATCATGTCCTGGTGTCTTTCCATTTTTTAGTACTCTTATTACCGTCTTTAGTTCGTCCATTTTAATTTCTTCATTTTCGGTCTCCTGGTCAATATTTCTGGTATTTTCTGGTTGTTCTAGGCTCTCCTCACTTTCTTGCTCTTGTTGTCCTAATAATTCTTGGAAATGTTCTTTCCATCTATTGATGATTTCAGTTTCATTTTTTAGTATTTCTTGTTTTTTATTTTTGACATAAAATTCACTTACTGATTTTTCTGTTCTAAATGATTTTAAAACTTTGTAGAATAGTTTTTGATTGCTGGAACTGTCTGTTTCCATTTTATTTCCAAAATCAGACCACATCTTTTCTTTTGCCACGGCTACTAGATCTTTAACTATTTTTCTTTGTTTTTTGTAAATTTCATATTGCTCTGGAGTATTTTTTGTTAGATATTTTTTCCATTCTATTTTTTTATTTTTAACTTCTTCTTTAATTTCATTTGTCCACCATGCTGTTTGTTTTTTCCGATTATTTGTTTTACAAATTCCACATATTTCGGTAGCTGTGTTAATAATTATGTCTTTTAAGATATTCCATCCCTGTTGTGTATTTGACTCTTTTATGTCATTTATTCTGTCCTTCAGCTTTTTTTCCGTTTGTTGTTGATATCTTCTTGCTGTATTTTTGTTTCGAAGTTTATATGTTCTTATCGAAATGTGTTCTTTTGTTACTTGTGTTTCTTTTGTTATTTTTTCTATTGCTGCATTGTTATTTTTTATTTTTGCTGTTAGTAGATAGTGGTCGCTATAGATTTCTGCCCCTCTCCTCACCTTTGCATCTAATATGTTTTTCCTTTCTTTTCTTTGTACCAATACATAATCGATAATTGATTTTTCGTTTCTACTTGGTTGGACTCTTGTATATTTATGGATATCTTTGTGTTTATAAAACGTATTTGTTATTATTAAGTCATGTAATTGGCAAAATTCTAGAAGCCTTTTTCCATTATTGTTGCGTGTTTCTTCTCCGTATTGACCTATTATTGTTTTGTACTCGTTACTTTTTCTCCCCACTCTACTATTGAAATCTCCGGCGATATATATTGTTCCTTGTGTCTCTTCTGTTATTGTTGTTAGATCTTCCCAGAATTTTTCTTTATCAATTGCTTTTTCGTTTTCATCTGGACCATAAACTGATATTATTGTTCTACTATTTTGTAATGATTGATATTTCAGCTCTACCATAAGAATTCTTTCGGAGATAGCTTTCCATGTTATAATTTCATTTTCTATCTTCTTGTTAATTATACAGCCTACTCCAGCGGAAGCTCTTTCGTTCATTGTTACACCACTATATAGTAGCGTGTGTCCGTTTTCAAGTAATGTTTTACCTATTCCTTTTTTCTTCGTTTCGCTTAACACCAAGATTTCCAGGCCTGTTTCTTCAAACTCCTTTTCCAATTCTATTTCTTTTCCATATATGCTTCTAATATTCCATGCTCCCAAACTCCAGTTTTTTGGTTTAATGTCTGTTTCCATTTTATTATGCTGCTCGATATGTTTTATTGTTTTATCATCATTTGTTCTGTAATCCGTATTCATTTCCTTTTTCATTGCTGGTTTTACTTTTTCCATTCTTTCCATATCTTCGATATCTAGTTTTTTGCTGTCGTTTTGGTTATTTTTCGAATTTGTTCTTCGAAGCTTTCCCCCTTTGGTGATCTTTCTTCTGCTGTTCTCTTATTTCTTATCTTTCTGACGACTTCTTCATGTTCCATTATTTCCTGCTGGTCATTTTCGTTTTCATTTTGGTATACTTCATCATTAATGATTAGTTTGTTGTATCTTAATATGGCCTTGTAACCTCTTAGTCTTGCTTCCTTGAGTTTGGGCAGAAGGTATTTTCTCTCTTCTTGTACGTTTTTAGGAAAATCCTCGTCGATCCAAATTTCTGTACCTTTAAGATTTTTCGCATTTTTCAATATCTCATTTTTAATACTTCTTTTTGTTAGTTTTACTAATATCGGTCTTTTTCTATCTTTTATGAATTTCCCAAGTCTTCTTGTCTCCTCTACCTCCTCATCTTCTTTAAAATTAATTCCTATTTTTTGTATCATTATTTTAATTTTTTCTTTGGTTTCTGCTTCATTTTCCTTTTCCTCGTCAAAAATTCCTTTCACCACAATATTTTTCGATCTTACTTCTCTTTCTAATTTATCTATTCTGTCTTCTTGTTCGGCTACTTTTTCTTTCAACTTTTTATTTTCATCCTTCATTTTATTCATTTCCCATATGAATGTATCAAGTTTTTCATTCATTTTGCCCATGTTGCCTCCTATCTCTTGGAACATTCTTTCAACTCTGTCTAAATCACTCATTTTTTTTTTCCGTTCTTAGGTCGCGGAAAAAGTAAACCCCAGTCAACCCGTCGGAAGTCTTACTTTTATCGACCCAGTTACGTTAATAAATTTTAATTATTTAGTTTTTTTTTTTTTTTTTTTTTTTTTGTGCGTGGTTTTCCACGTTTCCCTAGTCCTACGCAAGGATGTTGTCGATTCTACGGGGACAATTTTTTTATTAACAACAACCTGGTTTTGATTTTGTCCTGTCGGGAATGAAGTGTACAACACAATTGTACCACTGTCCTACACAAAAAGTGGTATGTGTTTTCAGGAATCGAGATATTGTGTCCACACTTTTCACGGCTCTCATCTCAGAAGTCAATGTTCGATCCCGGGGGGGAACAATTTTTTTTTTCATTTGGTCGAAATTAATTGTTAATAATGTTTGCAAAATTGATTCTCCTCAAGCATTGAAGGAATTAGTTTATATCTCAGCAATTTCTGCACATGCTAAGAATGAATAATTCCTCTCTCTGATGAATACATTTTTTTAAACATAATAAATAATTGATTATATGAAACTATTGGAGAGGTTGAATATTGTTAAGTAATAATTGTTATTAATTGTTTAGTGTTTTAATATATTTTTTTAATTTTTTTAATGAAGTCAATGATATTAACATATTTGACTCGATGCAATCTTCTCAACAAAAAAGTGTTTGTACATGTAACTAAATATTTATAATAATAGAAATAATACTGCTATTGCAAGTTAAAATGCAACAACCAAGACGAGACGATTGTAAAAAAAATTGTTGGATACGATCCCTCTGTTCTACCGCCAACAAAACAAGAGCTACTGCAGCAGATTAACCGGACATCATACATCTCCAGTATATGGTGTAACGCACACATGCGCAGCCCCACCGAAAAGAGTCCAGAGAATTGCGGATGGGCATTAATGGATGACAAGTACCATCATTATTGGTTTGATGGCCCCCACAGTCCATCTCTTGGAGAATTGTCTTCCGATGTTCAAGGTACTCTATTCTTATTTTTCTTACGTGTTCATGATTACACTCCAATTTGTTAATTTCCCTAATTATTTTGTTACAGAATCAGATGACATTTCTTCTGACGATTGCGACGAAGATGAAGACGATGTTCAAAGCGAAACAGATGAAGAGTCGACTTCACAATCCGACGAAGATTAAGATTGTACTTATTTATTTTCATACTTGTATTTCTTAGTTTTATTTTTGAATGTCATATATATTAATTTCATATAGCTACAATTATATTATTTCAAAAAAAAATATTGATTCTGCTTACGAATATGTATCCCAAGTTACAAAAACTACAACGACGAAATATTATGTGATTTTCAATATTCTTGTAGGGCTAGCGATACATACCCCTTTTTTGGTAGGACACTGTTGAATTCAGGCAAAGAATGCACTAAGTTAACATGTCTTTTTTTGTCCTCCGGTTGTTAATGAAAAAATTGTCCCCGTAGAATCGACAACATCCTTGCGTAGGACTAGGGAAACGTGCCGCTAAATTTGTAGGACTCTTTGGCCATTCAATTATATAAATATATAGTAAGCTGCACACAAAAAATCAGCTCGCTGTTAGTTAATTTTTTTCACTTGTTATTTTGACATATTCGAGGTGGAGGACCCTCCACTAATACCATCCAATTTGTAGGACAATTGTTTTTCCGGCATCATTTGACTATTATCTCAACATTCGAAAAAAAAATTTGCTGTTGGTCATCAATTTTTTTCCCTACCAAATCGACATGTTCAACGCCTGCGCAGTACATTAGATACCTCCTCCAGATTTTCGGAGGAGTACCAACGTGGGCGTCTCGTCAAACCGAACGAGCTTACGAAAATTTAGCCTGTTGTTAATCAAAAAAAAATTCAGGCGTGGGCTGCTGGACTATACTTAATGAGACAAAAGATAAAGAAAAACACGTACAAATTAGTATGCAAGAAGATGCAGAAATGAAAATAAGTGAAGAGGAAATAGAACAGGTTATAACATAACTTAAAAACGGAAAAGCCCCTGGATATGACAAAATCACATCAGAAATGTTTAAAAACGTTGAACAAAAAGGGAAAGATATGATGTTACAAATTTTTAATCAAATAATAGAAGAAGAAACGCTACCAAGAGACTGGCAAAAAGCACTAATTGTACCAATTTCCAAGAAAGGTGATATGAAAGACTGTAATAACTATCGTGGAATAACATTAATTAGCACCGTGATGAAAATGTTGGAGAAGATACTGGAGAAAAGAATCAGATAGAAAATACACTAGAGGAGTCACAGAGTGGGTTTAGAATTGGTAGGAGTACCCAAGACCACATATTTACTATCAAACAGTCAGAAAATTTCACTACAAATGTGGGACTAAGACAGGGAGGGAGCCTAAGCCTTTTGTAATTTATTATCTACATGGATCAGATCATAAAGAAATGCACAAAACTAAGTAAGAAAAGTATGTGTGGGACATTCACAATTGTGCAGGGTATACATCAGTGAAGGAGCATTTGCAGACGATGTCATATTAATAGCAAAAAATGAACGAGAGCTACAAGAAAACATAAATGTGTGGAATACAACAATGATGGACATGGGAATGAAAATAAACAAAAACAAGACAAAAGTTATGGTCATTGGAGACAACAAAGAGGAAATAAATGTAAGAATAGATACAGACAATATAAAGCAAGTTGAACATTTTCAGTACCTTGGAACAATAGTAGACGAAAACGGAACACAGGAAGCAGATATTAATAATAGAATAGTTGAAACCAACAAACTTTACTATGCCATAAATACAAAATTTATCAACAAAAAAAAAATATCTAAAGAAACGAAATTAAAAGTATTCAAAACAATATATCGACCAATACTTACATATGGATGTGAAACATGGGTGTTAACAGGACAACAAAAAAGTAAAATACAGGCGACAGAGATGAAATATTTGAGAAGAGTAAGAGGTGTAACAAAAGAGGATATAATGAAAAACATAGATATCAGAAAAGACCTGGGTATACAATCAACCCTAGAATTTGTAGAAGAAAGACAACTACAATGGTGGGGACATTTACAACGTATGGATGAACGAAGACCAGTAAAGAGATGGAAAGCAAAAATTGAAAAAAATAAAAAAAGGGACAGACCAAGAAAAACTTGGAATAAGGTAATAGCTGGATTACTGGATAAAAGAGGAATAAGCTGGATAGAAGCGAAGGACTTAGCTCAAAATAGGAAAGAGTGGAGAAAATTCGTGACGAAAAAATAGCTGCAACACACCCTACACCACTAAGTGGTAGGAGTGCTTTAAGATTATATATACAGGGTGTCCCACGACGAGTGAAAACTATCTGTATATGGCAAAATACTTATAGTAAAATGATGAAAATTTCCACGTTTGGGTTTTCGGATACGATCTTTTCAACTAAAATATTTTCAAAGATGGCCGACTTCCGGTTCTACCGGAAGTCGACTGTAACTTTGTTATTTCAAATGGAACAACCTGTATATTATACATTTTTAAAACTACTCAAAATTTCAGCATCCACTTGTCTGGAAACTTTTTCCGAAAAATGCATACTTTTTGAATTATTAATTTTTCTGTAAAAAAATTCACCGTGGCAGACCCTTATAAATTATTTTTTTACGAGGAGACCCTTGAAGATATGAAAATGATTTCTGTTCGGTTGCCTTGAGCAAGGTCAAACGTAATCGAATCTATGTTGAAAATTTTTTCATTTTATACAGGGTGTGTATAAAAAGTGTTCAAAGTTTAACTTCATAAATATCAAATTTCTTCATTTTCTTAAATAAAGCCACCCTGTTTTTTCTATTTTAATGCATTCAGGGAAAAAAATTAGGCAAGTTCATGTATACTTTCCTATACCTAAACCTTACTGTTATCCAGATATTAAATGTGTTCTGTAAATTTTTAGAGATGCAGGTGTGGTCTAAATTTTGATACAAGCACTAAGGAATAAAAATTATTATGTGAATTTACATGGTGAATAAGACAAAATTTTAACAAGAACATGTGCTTTATTTGCAGTAAGATAACCAGATTGACTGCGATCGAAATCGCACATTGTTAAAAGAATACTTAACAATTTGAAGCTATTCGGTTCATTTTAAGCAAAAGTCGAGGCAAAAGTTAATCGAGTTAAACCATTTGTGAGAATAATAAGATTTGCTACAAAATTTTATGGAAAATTAAAAGCCAAAGAAAAATAGTCTGATGTTTTAAAGTAAATGTTCAAAATTGCTCCCTTGAACTTCAATGCATTTTTAACCCTTCTCAGTATACCTTCATTCGTCGCACGGCTAATCATCATCTCAGAAAGGGAATTGAAGGAATTTCGAACTCTTAGCTCAAAATCTTCTCTAGATGTTAACTAATGTCAGTTAAATAAGTGTCATTTATTACAAAGCCTACTAAAAGTATACATGGAAAATTTAAACTTGTTAAAAAATATAATAACAATTTAAAACCTCAAATATCTCGGAAACGACTAGAAGTTAGGATTAATAAAAACAATTTGATTTGATTTTTTTTTTAGAGACAGATGAAGAAAAAGACCTTTTTATTTCTTAGTGCTTGTTCAAAATTTAGACCACACCTGCATCTCTAAAAATTTACAGAAAACATTTAATATCTGGATAACGGTAAGGTTCAGGTATAGGAAAGTATACATGAACTTGCCTCATTTTTTCCCCTGAATGCGTTAAAATAGAAAAAACAGGGTGGTTCTATTTAAAAAAAAATGAAGAAATTTGATATTTATGAAGTTAAACTTTGAACACTTTTTATACACACCCTGTATAAAATGAAAAAAAATTCAACATAGATTCGATTACGTTTGACCTTGCTTAAAGCAATCGAACAGAAACCATTTACATATCTTCAAGGGTCTCCTCGTAAAAAAATAATTTATAAGGGTCTACAACGGTCAAATTTTCTACAAAAAAATCAATAACTCAAAAAGTGTGCATTTTTCGAAAAAAGTTTTTAGACAAAAGTATACTAAAATAATACGTAGATTTCAAAAATGTATTAATATACAGGGTGTTCTATTTAAAATAACAAAGTTACAGTCGACTTCCGGTAGAACCGGAAGTCGGCTATCTTTGAAAATATTTTAGTTGAAAAGATCGTATCCGAAAACCCAAACGTAGAAATTTTAATGATTTTACTATAAGTATTTTGCCATATACAGATAGTTTTCACTCGTCGTGGGACACCTTGTATAATATGTATATCTCGATAAATAGCCCTATTTCATATTCATAATTATTATTCTCTTAGTACTGAATGCATTTCTTAATATCCCGCAAAAATTCAAAGCACGATGTTAATTACTAGCAAAGACAAGTAATTAATTATCTCTGTTACTATACCCTGTTTTCGTTACAGTTATAGCACAAACTTAGGAAATGAACTGAAAACGGTCATAAACATGCAGACAAATTATAAATATATAAAGTATAGAGAGTATGGAGACAGAGTCTAAAAATAAATTCATTGTAAACTGACTTATCTTCAGTTTAAACTAAGTTTGGAATGATACTTTCGAGAATAAATGAAAGGCGTTCTAATACTTTTGTCAATTTACGACTGCAGCCTACCTGATTTATTTATCAGCTATTTTGTTGATCGCTTATCAGCATGGGACTTTTTCTCAAGCCAAGATGGGAAACTCATGTTCGAATGGGTCCTATCCAGGATCCAAAACAGTACTGGCCACATTTCCAAGGGGATGCCTATCAGCCAAGCCCGCCTAAATTTCGTCGTTTCCCCTGCCCTGGAATCACCACCCTAGCATACTATTTAAACTCGTTAACTATAGTCACAAGTAATTATTCATTACATTGGTATTTTTAAGAGACAGGCAATTTATTTTGCAGGTTTAGTTTAGATAATCAGATTGTTTGTATTTAATTAACTGGATATACATTTTTTTTTATTTTTTTTTTATTCAAACTAATCCGCTTCCACTCAAGGTGATTAGCGGTGTATAACAATGTACAATATTAAATTTTGTTCAGTAGATTAATGTCCTTTAAGAACTCCATCAGCTTTTCAACTGGGCAGTTTTCACCTAGGAGTAAGTTTAAATCTGTAGGTAACCTATGTTTTAGCCGGTGTGTGTCATACTTGGTGCAATTAATCAGGACATGTTTTACTGTTAAATGTTCTTGACATACATTACAAAGGGGAACACTGTCTTTATTGAAAAGATAAGAATGAGTAAATTTGCAATGCCCTATCCTAAGTCTAGTAAGAATCACTTGTACTTTGCGCGTAGTGATTGGATGCTTCCCCAATGTCACTGTTGACTTAACTTCGCGAAGTTTGTCTTGCGATCGCTGCCAGATTTGTTGCCAGTTGTTGCGAACTTTTCCCGAATAAGCATTCTCAAGTCACTCATCACGCACTCCTGTATAAGTTTTTTTGTCGTTCTGGATTTTATGAAACTGTAACTTAATTGATTGTAGTATTGGGTGCTTGGGATAAATATGTTTCAAGGAATATATACTACTTAAGAAATCAGTTAAAATTAGGGTTTTTGGGTTTGGAAATGAAGTAATTAATTTGAGAGCGTGAGAGCATATAGTTCTGCCGTAAATATGCTAGTGAGAGGGGAGAATTTTATGCTGTAATGTTCGGTTGGAGTCACTATCGCTGCATCCACTCCAGCCTGTGATTTCGAAGCATCCGTGTAGACTAAATTAAAATCGATGTAATCATGCAGTGTTCTGTTGAGGTCTGTGACGATTTCAAAGCGATTTATATCCCTATCAAGTCCAGTCAGGTTAGTATGGCAGTGCGGAATGGAGATTGTCCAAGGAGCTGGATGATCGACAGTAGATGGAAACGTTGTCGGGAGCTCCAAATGGAATTTTTGAAAAAAGTCTCTACCTCGAGCAAAAAACGGCTTAGATAGATGCGGTTTTTTATCAAAAAGGTTCTTGTATTTATTGTTGTATGTGTTATTGTAAACTGGTTTTTCGACATTGGTGGATATAGCAGCCGCATAATTCAAGCTCAGTATAGAACGTCTGTAGCTCAACGGTGGTTCGCCTAGAAGACTATGGATACTGGTGTTAAAGGATGTTCTAAACGAGCCTAAAGCAATTCTTAATGCTGTGTTGTGGATAACATCAAGTTTGCGAAGTACAGATTCTCTGGCAGATGCGTAAGCTATGGAGCCGTAATCTATTTTTGATCTGATGAGCGTTTTATATATAAGCAGTAGCGTTGCTTGGTCTGATCCCCAGTTTATATTTTCCAAGCTTTTCATCAAATTAAGACGCTTTGTACATGTTTGGACCAACTTCTCTATGTGATCTTTCCAGGTGAGCTTGTGATCGAAGATCATACCTAGAAATTTTGCTGATGATTTAAAGTTAATATTTTGGTTGTAAAGCTTCAGTTTTGGAGTAGTGTATGAACGTTTCCTGTTGAATACTACACCTGTTGTTTTGGTGACAGAAAATTTGAAGCCGTATTGACGGACCATATTTCCAAGTTTGAGATAAATTGTTGTATAAGTGGTGATATTGTCTTTATATTTTTGCCCTTTATGTATACCACTAGGTCATCTGCGAAAATTCTCGCTTTCAGTGGTTTTATCAAATTATCAAGAATGCTGTTGATTGCAATCAAAAATAAAGTTGGACTGATAACTGAGCCTTGTGGGGTTCCATTTGCTTGACGATAGGTATCTGATAGTTTGTCATCGACCCGAACTTTGAATGTTCTATTGGCAAGAAAGTTGTTTATATAAGCTAGGCAATTTCCGGAGATTTTCCATCTTTGCAGTTGCATCAAGATGTTTCGAGTCCAGCAGGTATCAAAAGCTTTTGATATATCGAAGAATATGGCCACGCATACCTGTTTGGTGGCAAAAGCCTCATTGATCTCACTTTCCAAATCAACAATATTGTCTAGAGTTGAGCAGTTTGGTCTAAATCCAGTTTGTTCTTTAATTAAGAGTTTATTAGTTTCTAGATACCACATGAGTCTTTGATTGACAATTTTCTCTAGCAATTTTCCCATTGAGCAAGTTAGAGATATTGGTCTGTACGAGTTAGCTTCTTGTTTGGGTTTTTTACTTTTCAAAAAAGGTAGAGTAATACTGCCGTCCTAAATGAAAACGCGGTATCTACGTACGGAGCGAAACTGAGTAATCAGGCGTTATAGTTTTTTCCTTGTACCTCAATGACTAATATTTTTTTAGTGATAAAAAATGTGTTTTCATTAATTACTTCATATTAAAATAATCAGGAAATACGAAATTTCGTCATTTCTTTTATCTACAAGCCAAAAAATCACTTACCGCGTTTTAATTTAGGTAACAAGTATAATTAGCAAATTAGTTTTCCAAAGCAAGATGCGGTATCTGCTATATTGAAACTGTTTTTAGTGTTCTTGTTGTATTTGTAAAGGTAATAACCGTAAATTAATGAAAAAAAAATGCATTAAATTATTATTTTGATTATTGCTATTGAATGTACATATTATTGTATATTAGTTTCTAAAATAACGTGTGAATGCTGGTGTAGTAAATAAAAAAACACATTGTTTAAATGTTTATTAAAAATGTAGAACGAAAATATTAAATTCCAAGTTACCAGACTAAAGAAAATATTGTTGCTAAATTATAAATGCATATTATGACTCCTCTAAAGATTCTTGGTGGTCTTCATGCGACATGGTTGTAGGCAGATTTTTCCAAAATATTTTTCATTTTTCTGGCAGCAATTTATTCAATTGTTTTAGAATACTCTCTTTTTTCTCTTTCGAAAATCCCTGGGGTCATTCTAAGCACTCTACACTTCCAAGTCCAAATTTTTTGTAGTTGCCTCATTAAAGGAATTTTTATATTTTAATATATACTGACCACGTTCGGCAATAATTTGGACAATGTCAGATAAATATGGACGATTGTCTTTTTTTCAATAATTGTTGGGATGTGAGGTTTTTCCAATTAAAAAAATCAGTGTGCTCCATTTTTTTGACTTCCACGTTTCCAAAATTTCAAGTCAATATGTGTAACATGTAACTAACTATTCACATAAGATTTAGAATATATTTGTCACTATTAGTTGTATAAATAATACTTTTTTCTAACTGACGCCTTGCACCATAAACTAACACCACTGGAACAAGTTGAAAACTAAAGCTTTTGTGAGGAAATGCCGTCAATTTATGCACGTGTTGCTAAGAGAAAAAGCGGCATTTGCGGCATCCTTAAAGAAAAGGCAGTAACTACATCTAGTCCGTTGGTAGATACCGCTTTATTACTAAGGTTAAGGTGTATACCGCGTTTTCGTTAAGCAATTAGGAAAATTCAGCACATACGGCATATAAAATATACACAATTTACACATTAAAACTGTAGATACCGCTTTTAGAAGTTGTGAGATGACATTTAGACTCATAAATAAACCAAGTGTAACAAAAACTCGATTTTAGATTTTTTGCAGATACCGCGTTTTCATTAAGCACGGCAGAATAGCTTCAGACCATAGGGAAGGAAAAACTTTGTCTTCCCATATTTTATTGAACAGTTTCAATAAATGCCATTTTTCTGATGGTGGGAGATACTTGAGAAATATAACTGGAATATTGTCTGGACCTGCACTCGAATTTTTCATTTTGTCTAAAGAGCTATCAAGTTCTTCTATGGTGATAGGTAGATATAATGGATTACCGAGTGTATCTTCAAAACTGATGGGAGTTTGTTCTATTTGAGCTTTATAAGAAAGTCACGTGTGAAGTTTGAAGTTGATGAATGTTCTTGATAGGTTTGGCCCAAAATATTGGCTTTATTTATTGCGGATGAGTAGTAATAGTCATTGTGTTTAATGCTACGAATGTTGCTTTTTGACTGGAGTCCATTCATTTTTCTTATTTTGGCCCAGACTTGGCTTATTGGAGTCATGGAGTTTATCCCATAAACGTATTCCTGCCATGATTTTTTCTTGGATTGTTTGATTACAAGTTGTGCCTTTGCCTTGTATTTCTTCAGCTGTACTCGATTTTGGAGGGCTTTGTATTTCCTGTATCTGTTTAAAGCTGCTTTAGCTTCCCTGATAGCGTTTTCACATTGATGATTTCATTGAAGCTCAAAACACTTTTCTGGATATCGTTGGAAATATCGCAATAATCCATATTTAGCTCAATCTGATTTCTGAAGGACGTCCAATCTGCAGAATTAATTCTCCATTTAGGCAAGAATTTTGGTGAAAATTTTTTTGGTGATGTACGATTCTCGATCATAATTGGAAAGTGGTCACTTCCGTAGGTGTACGAGAGAACCTCCCATGATAAATTGGCAGATAGTGCTGGGTCAACGAGGCTTAGGTCGATAGCAGAGGTTTCTCCGGTAGATATGTTAAATCTAGTATGGCTTCCATCATTCAGAAAATTCAGTGGAATGTCGGCGATGAGTTTCTCTAGTATATATCCTCTTGGGTTTGTCGATTTACTGCCTCAGATTAAGTTATGTGCATTGAAATCTCTAACGATAATTCTTGGATTTGGTATCTGATTTAGTAAGTTTTCTAAGTCTTTGTATTCTTTTATGGAATCGGGAGCAATATATATATTACAAATGTAAAAGGTTTTATAGCTAGTCAATTTTACAACAAGAGCTTCGATATCTGAGTTTACATGGAAGTAGTCTGCTTGAAAAGATTTATTTATTAAAGTTACTACTCCTCCACTGGCACGTTTGGTGTTGTTACGAGTTTTGGAGAAAAAGTGGAATTGGTTGTTTGAATAACTGCTATCTGGTTTGAGATTGGATTCTTGAAGGCATATGATATCCGGAGAGTATTCTTTAATTATAATTTGTAGCATACCTAGTCGATGGTAGAAACCATCTATGTTCCACTGAAGAATAGAATTGAATTTTAAAGTAATTTAATAGTTAATTGTTAGTAGATGAATCCGATTCTAAATCAATTGTCTTGTCCAAGATGAGCGAATATCTTTTTTTTAAGTTTAGTGATTCTAGTTTTTGTTGACTTGTCATTTATGTGGGGATATACTTCGGTTAACATATTAGTTAGTGCTAGGAGATCAGATGTGAAATCTAGAGCTATATTTACAGGTCGGGGTGAGCCAGTTACGTTATCTAATAAAACAAATAATTGATCGTAGCCCAGGATAAAAGGTGGCGAATTATTTACGATGAACTCTTTACAGGAGATGGATGATTGTTTCTTGCTCAATTTGTTCTTTTTTAGGGTTGGTTTTGGTTTAGGGAATAATTTTTCGGGCGTTATGTTGATATCGCTATCGGGTGTGGGGGTATCTTCCATTGGCCTTTTGCTTGTGACTTTGGCCATATTGGAGATATCGGTTGCTTCCAATTCCGCTTCCACATTCATTGATGTTGTGGACGTATTTTGAATAAGTGAAGAGTCTTCTGTTGTGGGATCGGAAGTCAAATTTTTTGTTTTAGTGTTATTTGTTGACGATTTTTTTGCGGTTGAAGATGGAGAAGATAAAGGGAGAGTTTGGATTGGGGTTGTAGGGAGAGCTTGGGAAATCGTGAGCGGTTGATTATTTGTTGTTAGGTTCGATGTGTTAGGTTTTGATTGGTTGGAGCTATTGTTACATTGCGAGGCTATATGGCCATCAGCTTTGCATTTGTAGCATGCTAGTCCATCTTTTTGGAGGAAAATTTGGTAGCTGGTTTGTTCGAATTCAATCAATATGGAGTCTGGAAGCTGTTGCGTATAGGGGCTTACGTAAATCTGTCTTCTGAAACTCAGAATGTGACTATACTCAGGTAATGTTGTACCTATTCTTAGAAACGTCATGGGAGAAACTGGATTTAGGCCTATTTTTGATAATTCATCTGTTAGCAGTTGATGTGGGATGGTTGGGCATACATTGGAAATTATGATTCTATCAGCCGGAGTTGAGTCGTCGAGCCGCTAGTTTTTCGCCGTTGACGGTTATGGAGCCATAGTTGTTCATGAAATTATCAACTACTAATTTGTTTGCTAAATACATACAAACGCGATTATTCGAAAGCCTTGATGAGAAGATAATATTTTTTGGTTGAATGATTGATCCCAATGGTATAAGGTAATCCTGTAATGTGGCATTGTTGATAGCGCAAAAAACAATTGCTTGTTCCTTGCTTGGAAAAACAGCTTGGTTAACTGCCGATGAATAACTTTTGACAACTGTAGTAGGAGTATTTGAGAGTAAATCATTGGTAGAAGACATTATTTTAATTTGATTTTTTATGGCCGGAATTTTTGAATGCGTCCCTGGCCGCTATTAGTAAATAGTGGCATGCGAAACCAGTTTATTGCTTCTTGAAGGTGATAAATATTGTATTTTATATGTCTGTGGATAAATACTATTTGAGTTGACTGTGTTTGTGATGTGGAATTTGCTTAGTTTTGATAATTTTGGAGAGCAAAATACGTAAAGTGAACTTACGGTTTATAAAAGCACTTTTCACTGATCAAAACTAATTTAAAAAAGGTCTAAACTATCTAAATTTGTAAGATTTCGGGAACTGTACCAAAACTAGACTAATCACTCTCTAAACCGATTTGCATGTCACATCAAACTGTAATTAATTTACGCGTGTTAAATATTTATTAATGAAGTATATAGAATAGGACGTGATAATTAAATAACTTCCACGATTTATGTCAACGCGTTGATCCCTGGAAGAATGTAAAGCCTGGTGAAAATCCAGGCAAACCATAAAAATCGAGGATTTTGTCTTTCATCAGCACATCAATCAAATTTGTTCACATTAGATTGGATCACTGTTGCCATGCTCTTTATTTAAAAAAATATATTACTGAAACCGATATATTTTAGTATTTGAAAAATCATGCACATTTTGATTTATTGATACAATTAGGCAGGTCTTAAACTTTTTGTTTTACTAAGGTATAATTCGAAAGGCTTCATAGTTTCCTAATACGTTGGAAAAACCAAAAAGTTTTGAAGAATCATTCATAATTATGCGTAAAATTATTCGAAAATTGAAGAAAGGCTACGAAGACGGTAACTCGGTACAAAGCTAGCCCTGGGACCTGCTGTTTGAAGGACTAGGATCGTTTAAGTTAGGTTAGGTCAGCTGTTTCGTTCACTGTTATGCCTTAATGTAACGGAATCCATAGGAACGTGATATTTCATTTTTATTTAACTTGACTACCGGATGCTGGACATATATTTTGGATAGCAGGTGTAATGAGCTGGCAGAGGCACTAGCTACGATGACCTTGTTTGATTTCATAGTATTTTCATAATTAAAAGCCTCATGCAGAGCATTGAGTGCACTTGTCATTACTAACGATTCTGATGGTAAGTATTTCCACTTTTTCTGGTACAACAACTGCGGATACAGAATTTGTTTTAGAGGAATATGCGAAGACGTTAAAACTTAATGTTAATTATTTATTGATTTTGTCACCACTGACTGGTTTACACAATTGCTTTTCTCTACTTTTGACATATAGAGTGACATTTTTCGAAACTGACTTCCGTTAGCAAACGTGAGAAATATTATGTAACTGGTGATGAAAAAATTAATTTGATCACCAGTTGGTAAAAACAAGAGAGAAAAGAAGGAAGTTTAATGTCATATTACTTATAGAAAAATATCAACTACTAGAACTGAAGAAAACTCCTAACAATAAAAACTAGAACAATTTACTTTTTATTTTATGCATTATAAATATTCATGACACGATTCGAACAGTTTGTAAGGTTAACCCCTGCAGAATTAGAAGTTGATATAATTTCGTGATGCATGACTGATCTTGAACTTGAGGTGCTTGATTCACCAAGATCAGTGGCAACCCTTTTCTTATTTTCTATAGAGTTCTCTACATAGCCCTCCGCTACCGTGCTGGACGATCTTCTGAAGCAGTGTTTCGTAATTAAACCAGGTTTTGGTAACTTCAAAAACTTGGTAATAGTTTTTGGTAGACTACCAATTGTATTAATGTCAACTGGTTGTACGCCGCATGTACCATTAGTATATTTAACGAAAAATCTATCGTGTTGAACGTTACGTGGGCGTATGAGACCAAGAAAATTTTGCCCTTCAATATTGCCCTCTGTAATCACAAACTCACGCGTTACTTTTGTCTTAGTGTTGAGAATTTTCACTACAAAATTAGATAAAATCTTGTTTGAAACACGCTATGAAATGCTTTTTTGTACAACTCGTGTCATTTTACGGGACCTCGCTCGTCCCGCAAAAATTTCACTCGTACACAAAATGATTTATTTCAGAACTGGTTACATAAATAGCCATTAATGAAATTACGTTTTAAAAAGGTATGTTTCCTACGATCACATAGGAATGTGACAGATATCGCAATGTCTAGTTCTATGAACATGGCCTTCATTCAAACGCGTACGGTTAAAAATCTTATCCGTACGTTTACGGTTAAAAAAGCTGTCAAATTGATTGTTGAAATGCTACTTTCCTTACCCCGCAAATTTATGTATATGTCAAATGCGTATTTCCTAAGAACCGTTTTACACGTACGAGAATCATTGCGAAATTTACTCTGGTAATTTTCATAAAAATTTTGGAAACATTTCACTACTTGACTGTTTTACACATAATATTTTTACCACTATAAATTTCATAAGAATTCATGCCATACGACTGCGCAGTGAGATTGTTTTTGGGATAAGTTGTCATGGTTACGATTTACATATTGAAATTTCTGAATAATCAGCTGTATTGGAACCGTTTATTTGATTGATTATTTATTTTATTAATTGAGATTTGCATTTATGCCAAGGTTTTGGCTTTCCTAAATAAAGAAAACGACAACAAATAATAAGACATTGACGCCATTATTGTTTTTATTCTATTTTTGGCTTCTGCGTCGATTCTCACGCAGAGTGCATAAAACATGTCAATATTTTTACTCCTGAAATTTTGGCAATAATTCTTTGACGTGTAAAACAGCAAAAATTAATCTTATGAAAATTTTCAGAATAAATTTCGCAATAATTCTCGTACGTGTAAAACGGTTCTAAGTTGATTTGTCCATATAATATAAGTAATTCATTTCTTTCAATTTCTACAATGATTCAAATAAATAATTAATTCTGAATCGCAATATTTATGTAACAGAAACATTTTTATTTCTGATGTTCTGTTTCTAATTGTTAAAATAAATGTTCGTAATATTTTGTGTACCAGTATTTATTCTAATTTTTTTATAAAGGCACTCTTTTTCATTGCATAAAAATCACAACTCTCTGGGCCACTTTCAAAGGTAAGTAATCAAAACTATAATTACTGTAATCACAAATACACATATGTAAAACCTCTCACATCTACATAAAAACGCAAGATTGTACATGCCTGATTGGGTACAAGTATATCACGTGGTCGTAGGAAAAATAGTGTACATAACTTGTGCGAAAGTGATTTTTAACAGTCGGGGGATTGTCTCACTCGGCTTGTGCTCGTGAGACAATACTTCCCACTCGTGTGAAAACTGTCAGTTTCCACACTCGTTACGTAATATACTATATTTTGTCGATTTTGTAATTAGCAGAATCACCAGTTGGGTAAGGAACTTTTCATTTCTTTTGGAATTTCAGGTCCATCCTTAGTTGAGTTAATTTCGAAAGTTTCACATGATCGTTAGAGAATTTTACTCATTAGTTCATTGTTCATTTTCAAGCTGAATCTGAGGACTTAAATAACATACTCAGATTATTGAACACTGAAAACCCCAAGGATCCCTTACCAGGAAGGGTGTTTGACTATCGTTTTTTTTGTATTAGTTTATAAATTCTTGAATGCTGAGTTTTTGGCCACCATACCATCATATGCTCTCAAGGGTCTAATGAGAGGATTGTTAGCCACACGAGCCTATTATTTTTTAGATTTTAGAATTTTACACATTGTACATAGTGGTGATATTGGGCGGTGGGACTTTGCTTCTGTTGACGGGCGGTATTAATAAAAATGGTTGCAGTTTAATATTGGGATGAAAACAGCTTTCTTGCAGAGATTAGGAAATTTATATCTGTTCCAGATTATATTGTGAAATTGTAATGAGAACTTTTCTGGTCTGTTCGGAAATGGATCAATAAATTCTGTAGGGATATATCAGTCCCAGAGGTCGTATTTTTTAAGGATGAAAGTGATTCTATGGTTCATTCAATAGCCTTCTTGGTGTGCGTGATCGTTTGTGACGTAAATCCATGTTTTCGACATGTCGTTTATTTTATTTTCCATTTTGACATATATTGCTAACCTTAAATTAAGCAAATAAAATCATCAGGATCCTATTTAGCCAAATTGGAAAAGGCTATGAAATTAATAATAGACAACGTCTTTTTCTAATTGAAAATACTTGAGAGTTTTCAAAATGCTGATGTTTTTCCGTGTACCCGGGCATATTTTTGTATAATTTGAATAAATATAACAATAAAATTAATTATTTCCTTTTTATAAGTAATACTTGACAGTGAAAAACAAAGTACAGACCTGACAAGAACTGTCAGTGAGCATAAGAAAAAGACTAAAGACATCAGAAAAAGACTAAAAACACATTGCCGCTACGAAAGGAACGTATTATCATATTTTGAACAGTATTAGGATATAGTAGCAGTTAACATGAAAAATATGTATCACTAAAATGTGACAAGCCGACCAATCTTAAAAGCGAAGTGAATGAAATCCTATGCTATGCACCTCTCTGTTTCCAACGTCGTAATTTTTGGGGTTAGTACGTCACAGCACAGCCCAATTCCCAACATTTTTCAGTTTTGAATTGCTTTGTTAATTTCAAAATGCCAGAAGTCTGTTAAATACGATACTGTCTGGACACTGAACCAACATTATTAATAATTTGTGTGTGAGGTTGTGATATTGACTGCGAATTGTAATATATTTGAAAGGATCTCATTTCTGTGATTTTCCCCATTAACAGTTTGACTAGGTGTGTTCATGCAATGCATATATGTCTTGAGGCTTATGTATGAGTCAAATTTCACATGTTTACGTGAAGTAGGTAATAGTTTTTAAGTAATGAGGGGGTCAAAAACTGGCTCTAAATGATTCGTGTGATATTACACACATTACTTCTCCATTCTGTTAACTTGACCTTGTCTTGACACGCTACCTTGTGTCTAAATAATATTATACACTATTATAATTGTTATAAAATTAATTAGACGCCCCAGGAATGTTTTTATCAAGGATAGCATAATGAAAATAATTAATATACCACAAGAAACATACAGAAGATACTATGTGTATACTAAATACTAATACAATTAACTGCACAAAGCCTGTTTGAAATACCAGACGTTTATGCTGTATGAGAGTTGCACTTAGTTTTAATCATAACTTTTAGTGTATTTACACAGATGGCAATAACCGCCTAGATGGCAAGACAATTGTACAATAAGCCGTTGCCAATTGTTCGGAGGAATTGAGTAAACAAAAACAAAACTTTATACAATAAGTAGGTTCGTTGGGAATGTATGTAGATGTATCAAATAATTACATTATATTTTAGCATCAACAATGATATATTGTATATAACAATTCATGCTAACATTTTCCTTTCGCTCCCACCAAACAAGTATCCTTATTTATATATTATCCATTCCAAATAAACTTTGTCTAAATATAGCTCGGCCTTCAGCTCAGTTTATGATATTTTCATCAATAATTCCATAATCGGTTAATACATTCTATTCATAGTCATCTGTCTTTTGTTGAATAAGATCGTTATACATAGTTGCCAACTAGTTTTTGGAAATACTGGTACTGAACTTAGGACTACTGAGGAAATGAAATTATTCGTGGGGATATTCCAAAGGATTGGGAACAAGCAGGGCCGAACTAAGAAATGCCAGCGCCAGAAAAATTTTTTGAACGCCTCTAGTTTTCATTGATGTCTTCATTACACTTTAAAGCTAAGTTAGACGTGGCCTTTTGTAATACTTCACTAAGGTTTTTCAAGCAAAAATTTTCTCGAAAGAAATTCGAAATCATCAGTAACTACTTTCATTTTCAAATATGGTCGATTACTTTTAAAACATTTGGTTGGTTTCCTACGAAATAGTATAATGTACAACGAGTGTATAATAATAGCCATCCTCCACGAGTAATACACTATATTTTCTCAACGACTCTGCAAAAATAAATTCGAGGCGGACTGGAGCTAGTACTTTATACTAAATTACACCAATGAGAGTAGCATTCACAAAGGGCACGTAAAATTTTATGTTTGAAATGAAAATTATTCAATTTAACACAATATTCCAATTATAAAACAAATAATAATATAATATCTCGTCATATAGTAGTATATATGAAACATGGAGATCACAATTATGATGTTTTGGAAAACATGTGGTCTTCAGCATTTAAAATTAACTTCCAAAAATCGTCATTTTTATTACTGACTGACCTATGACCAAAACTCTAACCCAGTTCCAGATTACCTATAAAGTTCAAATTTGACATCCAGATAGGTAGTTTGCTGAACCTAAAGAAATAAATCGGAAGCTACTAGATTTTTATCATTTAAATATAATTTTTCAATTAACCGATTCTATTAAGAACACTAGCTTATAGTGCCTGTAATATAAGAATCAGCAGTCAAAATTGATGACAGATGTGCATTTAGGGTCATCACGTGAATATATTACTAATAGAATACCCCCCTATTTTTGTTTGATCCAAATATATCAGTTTTATCAACTATAATAGGAAACGTTATTATTTCAATATGTATTTAGCGCACATAAATAATAATTAAATATTTCAGACCACGGCTCCAGAAGTGGGGAGCGGTTCGATAAAACTTTGATGTGAACTTGCCCGTCAGCCCGTGCGAACCAGAGATAACATACACGTGCGAGTGGCACTCATGCTCATCTCATAAGCGCGATAGTCCTGTCCAGCTTTCTCTCGATGGTTGCTCGATACCAGACCCATAGGGCACCATTCACTAACAGTTTTGCTGTCAGTCCAATCGTATCAGTTAAAACGGATCAGATCTGACTGATGCGACGTATGTACATACACTGTACGTTTTCGAATCAGTTGAAACGGATCAGTTCAAACACCCCAACCTGCAAACGTACATGTTTTGAGGCAAACCGTTTAAACAATTTTGTGTTGTGTTGACATGGATGACAAGGTAGAATTATTGCGTTATGCGGCATAAGTCATTGCCCTCCAAAAAAGTAGATAGAAAAAAACTGTATGGACGAAACAGTAGTAGATGAAAAGATCGCAGTATACACGCACTAATTTGTTGAATGAACTGAAGTTTCATCCCAAAGACTGGCATTACTATTTAATGATGGACGAAAATACATACTGCAAGTTGCAGTCATCGCAATTTTTTTTTGCTACGACATTTCTATCCGCTACTTGGTCAATTTGCTGTACTCTATTCACTAACAGATCATATACATCATTTCTCTTAGTTATATTGTAATAATGTTTATGCTTGACCTGCGACAAAATTTCATTCATACGAAATATTTTGATAAATTCTTACAAGAAATCTCTTGTCCACGACGCCATTTGGTTCAAGCAAACATAACCTCGAAAATAACAACTCCCGACCCAAAACACAACACGTGCAACCAAAAACTTATCGGCACATCGCAGTGCGAATATACAACAAACACGTCTGTATTATGTTATCTATGGTTGTTACCATAGATTATGGGTGCGTTCTCCCGACTTTAGCAGCTGACTTGAAGCTCTAAACAGCTCAGTGGTAATATGTGTTTACAGCTTGAAAGTAGGCTGAATTTCAGCATTAATATTTGACGTTTTTAACATCTGTTGTTGTTGACTTGACAAGTCACATAACCTCAGTCTAGAATGGAGAACATTCAGCGAGTAATTCTAATGGAATTGAGGAATGATAAATTTAATTTTTACCCGATAAGGGCTGTTGTAGGTAATTTAGGTCAGACAATCAATATAGTGGAGCCTGACAGAGTAGTTCCTGTTCGAAATCAATATTATTGAGAAAATGTTATGCCAAATTACGATTTTCATAATCAAAACAAAAAGGTTATGGGCCATCTGTCAAATTAATGTCAAAACAAATAAGCTCTGCACATGTCTAAGCAAAAGATTAGTTGAAAATCTGAAATAAATTCTGCTTCAAGAAATTTGCAGCTGCTAACATTCATAGTACGAGATCCCACTGCAGAATTAGTGTACTCATCGAGTATATGCTAAAAACCTAATTTTTACGCATATTTATAATCATGAGAATAAATATCTGCTAGGGTGCCTGTCAAAATGTGGCCGCAAGTATTTTTAATTCATTTTTCGCAAAAAATTTCATTGATTTGTTTTTAAAATAAAATATTGCCCACTTCACGGCAATATATGTATACAGTGTGTAAAAGCCAAATGGAATAAATTCATTATTTCGGTTACTGTACATATTTATAAAAAATCCCGAAACACGTCAAATTTAAATTATAACTTGACATTCTTTAACGTGAAAATGCAACCCCTACCTTCAACCCCCTTAGAATGACAGGTACAACCCCCAATTTTTTAAATGGGAAGTATAGGCTTGTGATATATCATTTGAAAGGTCTCTTCATTCTCTATTCAAAAAAGTTATTGTTTTTAAATTTAATGCAAAAATTAACATAAAAAAAATTAATATCATGTTGTTACCGAAATTCGCTACAATACAATCAAAAACTAAAATGTGATGCAAAACGTAATAAAATGTAGAACACGAAAAAGAACTATGAATGTTAATGAAGTAGATGTTCAAAATGTTCTCCGCGAACGTCTTGGCAACATCCTAATCTCAAATAAAACTGTCTTCTAACATTATTTAACATATCAGGCGTGATCGACCTAATCGCAAGCGTTATTCGTTCTTTTAAGTCATTTAAATCAGAAGGTTTAGTTTTGTACACATGGCTCTTCACATATCCCCATAAAAAGAAATCTAATAATGTAAGATCAGGTGATCGCGCTGGCCATTCAATCGATCCTCGCCTCCCTATCCACCGATTGGGAAATATTGTATCGAGGTACTGCCGGACATTAAGTTGGTAATGTGGTGGTGCTCCATCCTGCTGAAACCATATCGTATTCGCTGGAACTTGAGGATTACCTGGATCAGGATATAAATTTGCCAACGTTGGAATGACATCATTTTGAAGTAGTGCCAAATAATTGTTGCCATTCAAGTTGCCCTCAATAAAAAAGGGACCAATTATATTGTTCCCTACAATCCCTGCCCAAACATTAACCTTTTGAGGGTATTGAGTGTGTTCTTCTCTCATCCAGTGAGGATTTTCCGTGGACCAGTAGCGGCAATTTTGCCGATTAGCATGACCGTTAAGTAAAAAAGTACACTCATCAGAAAACATAACGTCTTCTAATTGGATAATATTGTTATCCAACATGTCCATCATTTGCTCACAAAAAAAAGTTCTCCTATCAAAATCGTCTTCCATGAGCTCCTGAGTAGGTATCATCTTATACGGATGCAATTTATTTTCTTTTAATATGTTTGCTATCGATGTATGGCTAGCATTGAATGTAGTGGATGCCTGTCTACTCGATGTATGTGGGTTTTCCTGAAACTCAAGCAACACATCTAATTTGAGTTCATCACTCAGTGCATTAGCAGCTGCTTTTTTTATCTGCCTTACATGACCAAACTCGCGAAACTGCTTTTCTATTTTACTTATTGTTCCTTGGGATATAGGCGGTAAATTAGGAAATTTCTCATGAAATAGGCGAGTTACTTCCTGCTGTGTTCGGATGTTATCTCCGTAACCAATCATTTGTAAAACTGTTATTTTATGCATTTCCGTTAATCTAACCATTTTTCAGAATTGAATTGAACAAACTTTATACTTAAATTACAACAATGACAACTTAAATAAAACAATTTACTACTGCTTGTTAAAATAGCGTTGCCACGGAAATTCTTTAAAGTTTTTTAATGGTTACCATCTAAAAACCACATTGCTACGGTTTTTGTTCACTTTCTCATTATCAAGACCTAAACGGGAAATAAGTTTTAAGTAATATTGTAATAAGTTCCGGGTATATTTTAGCGAATTTCGGTAACAACATGATATTAATTTTTTTTATGTTAATTTTTGCATTAAATTTAAAAACAATAACATTTTTGAATAGAGAATGAAGAGACCTTTCAAATGATATATCACAAGCCTATACTTCCCATTTAAAAAATTGGGGGTTGTACCTGTCATTCTAAGGGGGTTGAAGGTAGGGGTTGCATTTTCACGTTAAAGAATGTCAAGTTATAATTTAAATTTGACGTGTTTCGGGATTTTTTATAAATATGTACAGTAACCGAAATAATGAATTTATTCCATTTGGCTTTTACACACTGTATAAAGACTGCCGTTGCGCACTTTGCCACACCACTTCGCATCCTGGGCCGGTATTCTCAACTCGCTCCTCTCACAAGCGAGCGATCCATAAAGGGAGTGATTTGATTGGCAGCGATGTAGTATTTGTAGATTCTCATGCACCCAGTACCACTGCCCTCGCAATCGGAACGCTCCAGAGAAGAGGAGTCCTTTATTTCACTCGCATTCTCATCATTGTCGTAATATTATATGTCAATGATTCGCATGTAAATAGACAATTCTAACCTTCAATTTTGTTTGAAGCATGAAAATTATAATTGTATACAAAGCATTTATAATGTAGTCATATTATATAAGAGATTTCCGAGGGCAGCGGTACATGAGAATCTACAAATACTACATTCGCAGCCAATCAAATGACTCCCTTTATAGGATCGTTCGCTTGTGAGAGGAGCGAGTTGAGAATAGCGGCCCAGGTGTAAACAGGTATGATTTTGATATCTTTTTACGTTTATAACGTACATTTATGATTTATATATCAAATTAAAGCTAATTTGTTTCTCATTATTATGATATATGGGTGCCTAATTAAATCTGGCCGCAAATAAGGGTTGCTGGCTGCTAAAGATGGTAAATATTAAAAGTAGAGTGAAAGAGAGCTGGCGCGTAACGTCACCAGTCAGACGAAGACAGTGATTACCATCTGTAGGTACTCGACTCAACGCATATTCCACTGTGATGGAAATCTTTGAAACAAAAATTGTTGCGAACAATCTTTGTTAATTCAATGTGGTTAAATGCTACTGATCCGAAATGTATCAAGTTCAACGAGGAGAATAACGGCTGGCTGTTATTAGATAGTGTCCTAAAACCAATATGTTTCCTGGGAGACTCAACTCCAACGCAAGTTGAGAGTGTGCTATGTGATTCCAAGAGCAAATCTTCCGATAATGACGACGATTCTGATATTTGTAACAATGAAAGTGACTGCTCCGATGATAGTATGAGTGATGATTCACATTTTTAAATGAGAGTCACGGAAATATAAGATACATTTTTTTATATTAATGTTTAATTTACTTGAATGTTTAATTCATATGTAACAAACAATTAAATACTTGAATAAAATCTAATATTTTTTCAACCTACTTGCACAATAAAATTTTCTTTTACGTAAGTAACCTTGGTTTTATTTTCCAATATTAATTTTTTAAAATTTGTAATTTTTAAAGGAAGACTTTGGAGTATTTATTAAGTCGTCTATACTATTATTTGAACCAGTGGTTGAGAACACTATCACCCAACGCATGCGTAATGACTTTAAAACGTCGTACAGCTGGCAATCACTGTCTTCGTCTGTCTGTCTGGTGACGTTACGCGCTAGCTCTCTTTCATTAACCATCTTTAGCAGCCAGCAACCCTTTTTTGCGGCCAGATTTAATTAGGCACCCATATATCATAATAATGAGAAAAAAATTAGTTTTAATTTGATATATAAATCATTTTTCGCGAAAAATTGATTAAATATAATTTAATTAAAAATACTAGCGGCCACATTTCGATAGGCACCCTAGCAGATATTTATTGTCTTAATGATAAATATGCGTAAAAATTAGGTTTTTAACATATACTCGATAAGTACACTGATTCTGCAGTGGGATCCTAGACTATCAGTGCCTAGTCAACGGGTCGGCTGAACGCGGTCGCTTACTCAACTACTCAACTGTTGACGTCGGGTGAACGCACTCTTTGTTACTTCCGTTCAGTCGGTCGTTAAGGTAGATCGACGGCATTTTCTTCAGTCATTCAGTCGAACTGACCAGCTCAAAACAGAACGATAAATATACCCCGCACCATAGGTTTTTCGTAACGTTTTAAACTGATCAGTCGAAACTGACGCTAAAACTGATAGTGAATGGGGCCCTTAAGGCTGCGATTTATGCATTGAAATTTATAGATTCAAAAAATCATTGGAATTTAAAATGTGTTATTATATCATTGTTACAATGCTTCCAGTAAGTACTTATGGATTGTTGGGCAATGGTTTAAATTACGTGTATATTTTTAGTACAGCTGCTATAATAGTAGGTTAACCACCTCGACCTGGCCAATTTGAGAATAAACAGGAACGCATAGAAAAATTCCGAATATTGAATGGGCAATTCACTCGAATATTTCAAAGAAAATATGACAAATAAGACAAAAAAGGCAATTATACCTCATAGACGTAGGAAAATAAAGTGGATGAACCAAAAATATTTGTCACTAATTTTATTATGAATATAAGCACCCATTAATAATTTCTGTGATAAGTACCTAATACTATCCCATCAAAAACATAAATATGAAATAGTGACCAAGTTCAATATCATAATGTATGCCTTGGATTTTGACAAAAGAAGTGAGACATAAATGGGTGCCAATTTCAATAAGTCCTAAAATTAATTTTAAGCAACATTCAAAAAATGCTCCTGAACTGACTTATGGTATGGTTTTTAACTCAACTATCGTTTTTATTATACAGAGTTAGTGTAAAATATGGACCCCCTGGGCTTTACTTTTTTTATTTCACCATTTTGAGGCTCTGTGTGAAAAATTAGACATCAGCGAGACTCATAAGTCACCTGGACGTCTATACTTGAACAATGAGCGGCATAGATTTATGACGAATGATCACATGAGGCGATCGTCGTTATATTCTTGGCCCGTGATCCGGTATTATTAATCTCATAAAACTCATACGTTCCGGAAAGCATGGTCCGAAATAGGGGAGCAGACTCGAATGAATTGGCACGTGCACAGTGAAGAGGTTATTTTATGGAAATTTGTTTTCATTCTGTCATGGAGAAATTATTAGAAAAAAAAGTACTATATATAATTACTACTTCTTTATACATTCCGTAATTATTCTGTCAGTTCTCTGTTTCTTTGAATCTTAAATTCATGCGCAAAGACTTGAAAGGAATACTTTGTCGTGAGTTCGAGTGGTTTTACTGGTTTTCAGTGTTTTCAATCGGTGTTTAATCATGGACATGGAGAACCATTATTATTGGTACGTAATAAGAATTTACCGGAGACAGAGGAAGAAGTACGAATTGACGAAGATAGAGGCTCCAGGTTTTTATTATGACCATCGCTTGGAAGTGTGCCGTTTGTAGGGGTATTTCTTTTGAGAGGATTGAAGCTCGACTGACTCATTTTTATGCAATTTTAATACTAATTGATTTACTAAACAGACTTTTTATTATTGGTAATAATATCATAACAAATATAAGAAATAATTAATGACAGAAAATTATGACAGCCGTACAAAAAAAGAGTCCAGAAATAGCTAAAAAGTAGAACTTTTGTATCAAGTAATCTGGCAACAATGCAATAATTTTGAACGTTCACACGAAGGTTCAAGAATTGGTCGATTTCGACCATGGGATTCGATAGATCGCACGGGATAGATCCCATCGTACGAGAGAGAATCACCGGATCGTATGATTTTCAAGAATAGCTACCCTGAAGGGAATTATAAACATTAAACCAAGGCCACCTCTAACACAAGGCCGGAATCCTAGACGTGGCAACGTGGCGCACCTGTCAAATAATGTGCCGATGAAAACGATTTGTAGGCCTACTACAATGGTGAGAAATATGAGATAAGTCAAGCTAAAAAACATTATGGGTAGACCAAAGACAATAACACAGCAAAAGGTAATTTATTGATAAGACTATAAAATATGGATAAAATCAACCTCTACAACTGACGAGACATCACCTTAAAATAATAATAAATCAACTAAATACTGAATAAATTATGCTCAATTCTTACCTAGATTATCATTGATTCAAATATTTTCATGCTACACCTGACATATGGTTCATCATTGTCAAATCCAATCAAATATAAATGAGTATATACAGTTTCTTTGTTGTTGACAGTGCCACTTCCCTAAATGAACACTCAATTTAGATTTACAGCCAGTTTTTCAATATATTATTCAAGTTTCAATTATCTAATTATTAATTAAAAATAATAGATACTTAACAACAAGGTTCTGTTTTTCAAACAACTTTTAACTATCAGTTAAGTAATTTAATATTTAGGATATTTTCTCGAGGCTGGCAATAGATACTGTCAAATTTTCGCCAGAGATGTAATAATATTTTACTTTCTCTATGGTAATATCGTCACTAAAAGAAAAGTTAATTAGTTATTAATTACCTACCGTTCTGAAGGTGTATATTCAAAGGTCGGTGTACTTATACCTAAAAATAATGATAATAATACGTTGTGGTGGAACTTATACTTGATTTTGTGGTGACTACAAAAAGATGAAATAAAATAATTTCAATTTAATCCCTGATTTATCAAATTTTCAAATTTACCTATCAGTTGGATGTGAAAGAATATCTTATAATGACTCGGATAAATGTTCTACCAAAAAGTCTTTATTGTCGTATTCCTCAAAAAAATTTGGTCTAGGACGTATAGTTTTTCGACGTCTAGGCTCTTCGTCACTAGCTAGAGTACACATTCAAATCAAAATCCATGTTTGACGACAATTTTAAAGTACCAAAAACACAATATAAACGAAATAAAACACTTTTTTGGCACAATTCACAAATAAAACAACCAGAAATTCAAACACGAACGACCGACGGAAAAATTAAGTAGGTATTAATTTCTTAAAATACACCACATCTTTACGTTAGCTAACAAAAAGTTTAATTGATACTTTTAATCTAATATAACATTGAAAAACTTTTCCTTTGCATTAATCATCAATTAAATTTTAATAAAGACTTTATATTCAATTGAAAAACTGGCCGTTAATCTTCACAAAAATTCACTATCACATCACTGTTCAACCAGTCTTCTTGTTGTTTCTGTCCTTTTTCTTCATATTCCAGGATTATTTCTTGCAGCTGGATTCTTCTCCACTGGAAGATATTTTGAGAGATGGGGAAATATTTGTGGTATCACATTTTCCTTAACTACAGGTCTTTTCCTTGTAAATGTCGTCAGGTCACCATCCATATCCTTGTACACATCAGTGAATGAAATTTGATCTTTGGTGAAATATTGAATACACACTGAAGTTTGACTTGGTTCCCAATTTGCATGTGGGATACTTCTCAACTATTTGTTCTTCAGCTTATCACTGGGCGGAAACTTGAATACTGTAATATATCCTTCACTGTTGGAATCATAATTACTAGTACAACTGTGGTACTGAAAAATTTGCAGATATCTACAACAAAATAAAATTTTTAATAGAAGTGTTACTTATTAGTTCATAAGTAATTAACTTTATTGGTTTAATTTATATAGGTACTTCATTCATGTCCAATGTAGGATGGCTTAACAAGAATCACAAATTGTATAATAATATAAAAATTAGTCTTGGTTCAAGTCAAATTAAACAATTTCAATCAGTCTTAGAAATTTTTTAACCATCCTTTATTTGATACAATTAACCATGTTATGCCTCAATTGCTTTATATTTTATATGAGTCCAAAGACTAGAGAGTATGTTTCCAAATGATATTGATGCTAAAATCTTTTTATTTATATATATATATATATATATTATTAAATATCTTACCTAAAAAACAAACGGCTGCAAACAGAAGTCCTAGGTTGAAGTTGTCAGACTGTTAACTGCGAATAACAAGCACTAAGTTCATAAATTTAATTTAAAAAGATTGTACACACTATTACAATCTTCTGATCATCTATTACATATCACGAATTATAAACACATCAGGCGCACTATAAATGTAAATAAATATTATTCCACGGTCTCGCCATGATAAAAGTCTGACATAATCGGCCCACTATTCTTTATTTCAGTATTTCGGCCTAGTGTTGTATTGTAGGTGGCCTTGATTAAACAGTGCTCCTCCCCGAAATTCAGGCGTGACGTCATCGCATATGAATCCATGAATCTCGTTCAGCTGGTACCGCGCTAATCGATCTTCGGTTGGATGACTACCAATGAGAACTTAAAAAAGAATACTTAAAAAAATAGTAGCAGTATTTTGCTTGTTTATATGCTTATTATTATACGTGTTTTTAGCAAACTTTGAATATTGTGTTTGTGAAATAAGAACGCTTAAAAATAATTTAAACTATTCGACACAATGGATCAGAACCAAAGTAATAAATGCTATACCTAAATATTGTGCAGATCCAAAATCTAAGAGTACTACGATTAAAGCACCTAACAAAACATCGATTTCTATAAATAAAGATGCAAATAAAACGAAAGCAGTGGCAGAAAAGCATAAAAAGACCCAAAACATTTACTAACATACTGTGTACTGTGTATTTTTAAAATTCTATTTTCATGCAATCAGGAGTACTGAATCGTTATGAATTGCCATATAAAATACTTTGCAAATCTATTTATCTTTTATTTATATTTTATAGCTTGTGGAGTTATTAATGTCTAAAATTATTTAATAAAATAATATAATGGATCAATTTCACAACTTAAATTTCATAATATTGAAAAACAGGTAATCTTTTTCAGTGAATCATCAACAAATCTAGCTTATATGTATATGTTTCAAGAGAAATTATTTAATTTGTTCTCGACTAAGGAAATCCAACTTATTTTATCATTATTTCAAATGGAACACCCTGTATATTTCTACATTTTTGAATTCCCTGTGAAATTCTGCATACACTGGATTTCCCCAATAATTTTTTTATTGAATAATTTATCGTTTTTGACTTAGTTTTTCATGGATGAAATGTCAAACGGCGAGTAGGAAAAACTTAATTTATGGAAACCTAAAAACTCGGAAACATAAGAATTTTTATATTTCAACAAAAAATGAAACAAATTGAGAAAATTTTAATAAATGTTCAAAATTACGCTCTTCTGCTATTTGACAATACCATAAGCGGTCTTCAAATTCTCGTAAAGAATTATTCAATAAAATTATGAATGGAAAGTTTTAATGTATGCACAATTTCGCAAATAATTCAAAAGTGTAAAATATACTCTGTTTAAAATAACAAAGTTGATATGCGTTTCCGGCTTAACCATGGTACGTGTTATTTGATGTATTGCGTTTGTATATGAATGATGACGTATCGAAAAAGATCCACCGTTTTTTGGAAATGAAATATAGTCCATTTCCTACGATGATAATGTGATCGATGAAATCATGGTTAATAAATCATACCCATTTTTTTTATAATACAGTGTGACCCATTTTGTTTCGAATTACCCCTGTAAAACCCGCATTTCTCAACCAATTTTGATTTAATTTGTTTTGTTAGATCCATTATCAAAAACATTAGTGCCTTCAAACAAAATGGGTCACACTGTATTAGTATAGATGAATAAAAGATGTACCTAATCAAGAAATAATTCATTATATTCAGAATTATAAACATCATAATAGAAATAATGTACATTAGATTTTTAATGTTCAAACAAAAATTAACATTAAGCCTTCAAAAACTGGATGCAACGATCGCTGCTATTCGAAATGCGTTTGTTTCCTTCCTATCTCCCATTTTCTTTTCATTCAACTTTCGATTTGCATGATACTTGCAATTTTATCATAGCATTAGCAGAACAGCATGAAAAGAAAAAACATCATCTGGTAGACGTGACTGGAAATTTTCATTCCCAATTATGTAAGTTTCATCTGCATTTAATCTTAACACGTGTATCCAATCACTTTGCAAATTTGACCAGTAGAAAATGTTAACTAGTGGTCAGTGGAATGAATTATATTGGTTTAGTACATATTACTGTGGGCCTGCTTAAGATAAATCTCAACTACACCCACCATCAAAATTAATTTATATGAAATCTAGCACATTTTTAGAATATTGAGAAAACTGGAAGTGATTTATAAAAGGTAACACTTTGTATTTAATTACCGTAAATTTAAAACCACCTCTAAAGTGTCAGATTTATTCCATTCTTGTATAAAGACTCATCGTTTCTTCACAATTCCTTTCTTTATTTATCACAACAGCTTACTTTTTGGGAAAACAGGACATTTCTCCTAATAATTACGTTGTTTGCGTACCTATTTAATTCCCATGAAATAAGTCCATAATGTTTTCATCATTTGCTATCGTTAAATTATTTTTTTGTAGTACTGTGGGTAAATCTTTGACATCGTATTATAAGTAAGTTTTACCTCGTTGTGTACTTATAAAAATGGTGAATGCGTAAATTGGTACATAGTGCATTAATAAAACTGTAAATATTAGCCAAACGGCTTATTTCATCGGATTCCAGCAAGAGTACCTTTTCGTTGGCTCAATGTGTGGGGGAGTCAATTTCGATAATTTCATACAGGGTGTGCCATCCCTGCATAATTTTTGGATCACTAACCATTGCGGGTAGTCCGTCCCTGGCTTCAAGGCACTACTGTAAAACTGTTTACCTTTCCAAAATAAAGATACACATACACTATAGCTTTGCCGTGAATTATATAAAGATCCAATAACCAGTACAAAAAATAAAAATAGAAACCAAATTCAAAATTAATACTTTGAGGCCTATAACTTGAAAACGAGGGCCTGTATAGAACAAATTTATATGAAGTAGTAACATTATTTTGGCTCAGACTATACGCTCCTGCCTTTCGTCCCATTAGTCACGGGACACCCTGTATATTGTTAAGATAATGAAAAAACACCAGCTAAAAAACAGTCTGTTGAATCGGCCGATCAACCGTAAATCATAGCTTTTGTGTTGCACAACCCAAAATCCGTCCGTTAATCGATTGATTTTACGGATAGAATTAACCGACCGTTTTCGGGCGATAATTGCAAATCTTATAATAACCTCACTATTTTATTTGTTTGATGTTGTGGAGTTTAAACGGATTTGGCAATATTTTCAATATTATTAATAAATGGTATCACTTTGCGATTAAACCATTACGGAAAATTACATTGTTACACATTACACAGAAGCAGTTATTAATGCGTCTTCATCTTCTTCATCTGATGAAAAGATCGACCGCATAATGGGATTTCTTCCAGAAATAAGTCAAGTAATACCGAGATGTGATTCATTCAATTTATTCAACCATCAACAATTTAAAGCAAGATATCGTCTCTGTAAAGAAGCACTTAACTAGCTATTGCAAATTATTGGAGAAGATTTAATACGTTTCGAAAAAAATGTATTATATAATTTAGCAATAGAAAAAGATGACATTTTTGAAATTGATTGGGATCAACATATTGGAAATAAAATTGAAGTTGAACATCATGATGCTAAATTGGAAAGAAATTGGAATGTATTACGAATTTATTTGATTAATACTTTTTTTTAATTCTAATTAGTAAAAAATATATTTTATTTTAACTTCAATAATTATATATAATACAAATGCAGTATTACATAAATTAATTACAATTGAAGTGAATTTGCAATCATACTTATTTTTAAATTCAATTTTTTTTCTTTTTTCTTTCCATTTTATATTTTATATGACATTGACAATACGTATAATGTAGGGTTATCGTTTGAACGCTCACTTCACAGCAAATTCAACGGTCGATTCAAATACCAACTGTAACTGTTTCTGGCGCAACTGGTATTTTGAGAAATCGGAGAATTATCGATTAATCGGTTGATGAACGGTTATTGAATCGACTGTATTTACGGTCGGTTGGTGCAACCGGGCATAAGAATATAATTTAAATTGACTCTATTTTATTAATACAATGGAATAAGTACTATAATACAAAACTAAACATAGTGTATCGAGTGAAATATAACGGAAAGTCATTATAGGAAAAGAGAAATCACTTTGACGCCGTTCAAGGGGTAGAAATGAAATATAAATTTCAGGAAAACGGGAAGACAGGTTGGGGTTGGGATCATACAATAAATTTATATACTTATTAGAATCCTACCTACAGAAGGGAAATCGCTTCGGCACTGTCGAAGGGGTAGAAATGCTACCCTGAATATGAAAAAAAATATTTCAACCAGAAGGAAACAAGAAGCCAGGCTGAAAATTAGATATAAAATGGTTATACTTACAAACACACTATGTGCAATAATGAGAATTCTCACTGGATGAGAGAAGAACATACTCAAAAGGCTGGAGTTGTTCGAAATCATATCGTAGGTCAATTTTTGATTAATAGCCACTTAAATGGAGATAAATATTTAGAGCTGCTCCAAAATAATGTCGTGCCAACTTTGACAAACTTATAACCTGATCCAGCAAATCCACAAGCTGCTGCCAATACAATATGGTTTAAGAAAAATGAATCACAGCCTCATTACCAAATCAACACCCGACAGTACCAGTAGTGAGTTTTTCCAAATCGGTGGATAGGGAGGCGCGTATCAATAGAATGGTCAGCATAATCTACTGATCTGACACTATTAGACTAATTTTGCGGTGATATGAACACAAAAACTAAAGCACTCAGCTTAGATGACTCAAAAGACAAATTCACGCTTAAGATGTTGAGTATAGGACATAAAAAGGTTTGTAGTCACAATATACCTACAGGAACTCTGAAAATGGAAAGCGTCAATTATTTCGGAAGCCGATCGCAGGATTTTGGTGTACAACGATCTTGAGATATGGCCGGTATTATGATGATATTTGCATTGTCATATATTTCCTTTTTTCGGAATAATAATGAACTTTGTTATTTTGGATGCATAGATGTTATGTCTTTTGAATTTCTTAACAAATATTATTCATATTTTTCGCCTACCTTGAGAAACCAATCATATGAATACCAAAAATAGGGCGGAAAGTGTTGTTTCACAGCCGAAGAGTGGATAATTCACAACGCAATATACTCGCACTTGAAGTTTTTCACCATCTGTCACTTGACAACTTTTTCAATTAAGCGTCAGGGTATGTCAAATTTTTTCGGTATATTTTCCTATTTCTTAGTTAATTCAGTAGGCGAGAAACAGTTGTGTGTCACACATGAAGGAAACGCTTCAGCAGTCCTGGTCACGTAACAATCCTCGTTGGATGCGTGAATTCCACAACCAATAACCACAAAAACTGAATGTATGGGCAGAAATGAATTGGTCCCTTTTTCCATGGAGGCTGGATAAGGAGAGCTAGCCCATTCGGGGGAAATTACAAAAGTTATTGAGAAATTCTTTAAATAGGCAGGTTTTTCGTTATTGAAAGTCTCGAATTAAATTTAATTCAGGAAAACTAGAGATTTTTCAGTAATTAAAAATTTTCAGATAAATGAATTAGAAAATAATAATTATCTAGAATTAAAATTATATACCCTACTTGTGAGAAGTCTAAAAAAAGCACAAAGGACCTTTTCAGTACATGCTTAAATCCCAAGACAAATGTGTTTATTTGGAAGCTTAGTGATAATTATTCAGTTGTGAGTAGCAACTGCTGTTCTTACATCAAAATGATCTTCACAACAGCAAATGTTCCTTTTGCTTTTTCGCACCATGATTTTCGTCTGTTTTTATCTCAAGGGACGTAAATGATTTATATTGTTATTTTTGCAAGTTGGTACAAAGCACTCTTTGAACATTTTGGAAACACCAAAGCGAAACAAGAACAAACAATCCAAAATGAAAGAGAATATCAATATAAATATCGAGGTTATGTGATAAGTCAAAATCAAAAACTAGGGAAGTAAACTTCACAAAACCTACGGAAATAATGGTCTGTCGTTTTCTCATATCATTTTGTCCAATTTTACGAGAGGTATCTACATGCCAACGTTGTAAGTGTCATTTGAAATTACCCTGTATAAGGTACACCTCAAGGATCCACTTTAAGTCCCACTCTGTTTTTAATCGCAATAAACAGTGTTGTAAATCAATTAAGGAGCCCTATTAAAGTAAGTCTTTATGCAGATGATCTCGTTGTTTATACTAAAAGTAAAAATCTTGCTTTAGCCCAACAACTTCTACAAAATGTTTTGAATACATTAGAATATTGGACTCTTCAAACAGGATTTTCATTCTCCACTGAAAAAACACACTACATGATTTTCAGTAAAAGTAAATGCGAACTAGATTTAAATTTGTATTTACATAATATTCCTATATCTAATGCAGACAAAACAAATTTCTTGGGTCTTATTTTTGATCAAAAATTAAACTGGGAACCCCACATAACATATTTGCAGAAATCATGTCAACCAAGAATAAATTTAATCAAAGTTCTATCTCATACCACATGGGGTGCAGATACAGCAATCCTACTTAATTTATATAAGTCCTGATAAGGAGTAAGCTAGACTATGGTGCTATCTGTTACGAGACTGCAAATAAAACATCTTTGAAAAAACTGAATGTAATTCAATCTACAGCATTACGTTCATCATTAGGTGCCTTTAGAAGTAGTCCAATATCCAGCATTCAAGCCCTGGCATCTGAAGCACCCCCATACCTACGACGCCAACTCCTCTCATTAAATTATGCCGCCCGAATATCTGCAAATCCCCATAACCTATCTTACCCTTCCGTCTTTAAAAAACACGTGAGTCCATTCTATGAGCGTAAATCAATCAAAAAAATCACCTTTTCATGAAAGAATTAAAAGATTGGGGTTTAATATCAAAGAACTTAATCTTTCATTAACCACCAAACAAGAAACTCCTCCGTGGTTAATTGAGTTACCGTTCATAAACACGTCCCTAACAAAGTACCAAAAAACTTCCACCCATCCATCCATAATTCAGCAATCCTTCAAACATCTAATATCCGAATTTCCTAACACCTCTCTTATTTTTACCGATGCCTCGAAAACAGAAACAAGGAACACAGCAGCATATATTTGTGAAAACAACAGATTTGTCATTCGATTACCACAAAATTGCAGTATTTACACAGGAGAAACAGTTGCTATATTAGAAGCACTTAAATTATGCATAGAAAACGATAGTAGTTCATTTTTAATAATCTTTGATTCTTCAAGCGCACTTTCAAATTTGAAGGAATTGTATCCAACACATCCCATTCAACAACAAATCAGGACAAAACTGTATGAACTACAACAAAATGGTAAAAATATGTCCTTACTATGGGTATCGTCACATATTGGAATATCAGGGAATGAAGAAGTTGACCGCCTAGCTTGTCAATACCCAACTATAAATGCACCTATGCTAGAAAAATATCAACAATGGCAGTCTATTTGGCATAAAACAAATGACAAATTAAAAGAAATCAAACCACAAGTTACAACAGTTCTCCCTACTTCCTACAAAAGAAGAGACCAAGTTATACTGAATAGACTGCGTATCGGGCACACACACTTAACACACCAACACCTCATGAAAAAAGAACCCGCACCCACCTGTCAAAATTGTCACACAGTGATCACAGTGAAACACATCTTACTGGAATGTCCAATGTATGACACAACAAGAAAAACTTACAAATTAAGTTCCAACCTGAAAAGTATACTTTCATCAAATGAAAATGAAGTTCTTGGCTATCTAAAAGACATCAAACTAAAATCAAAAATTTAGAAAAACTGCTATAATTATTTATACCTTTTATTCTTATACAATGAAATTGTAAAACTGTAAATATTACTGTAAAATTGTATTGTCTCCCCCGCTAATAACTCATAGAAGTTGATGCGGGGTGAATAAATGTTTTTTGAAATAAAAAAAAGGTACAGTTGATTCAAGAGTTGTCAGACGATGATTTTAACTAGCGGCTGGAATGGGAATTGTCGAAAATAGGTTTATAGGCCCATTTTTTATCGACGGAAACTTGAAAGGTGACAAGTATTTGCATCTAAAACGAAACTAAAGCGAAATTATTCCTGAAATTCAACAGAATGGACAATTATCGCAAAACGTTTGGTTTCAACAAGATGGAAAACCTCCGCCCTATGATAGACGGGCTGGGGATTTTCTGGATGCGAATTTCCCAAATCGTGTATTGGACGTAGAGGTATTATAAAGTGATCTGCTCGCTCTCCGGATCTTAGCCTGTTAGATTCTTTTCTTTTGGGTTATCCAAAATCACTTGTTTAAGTTAGACAAACTTACAGGAATTGAAACAAAGAATTATTTATGAATGTGAACTATTACGTGGAAAAGAATTTGTTGATAGGATGTCATATTGTGAGCAAGTAAACGGCGAACATTAGGAACATTTGAAGTAATTTTGTTTTGTTTCTCATTATTCTGAAATAATAAAATGTACACCTATTGTAAAACTACCAGTGAGTTTTTCCTCGTTTTTAGTGAACTCAGTATGTCTGAATTCAAAATGACAGGCTTTTTCAAAATCTGCAAAAATATACAGGGTGTATCATTTAAATTAAAGTTGATGGCACTGCCGGTTAAACCGGAAGTATATTATTAACTAAAAATTGTTCATCAGATGCATTTTGTTCCATTGCACTTACCTACAAATCTTCATAAATATCGTTCTTTTCGTTTAAAAGATATTTACTTGGTTCAATACTTTTTCCCAGCCCCGTATATTCAAGAAATACAAAAAAATTGTGTTTGCAATTATTGGTGTACTTTGCCAATGGGGATTATTGATACCATAAGACATTGAAACTAATCGATGACACATATTTTTTACCAATCTTCAGCTAGTAATTCCAGTCTGGGCACATGTGGAATAACATTAATAGATAAACCACTGAGGATTGAAAATAGTGCAGTGAATTTTTTGTGCAGTTCAGTTAATGAATATCAACAAATATAATTTATATTTTGTGTACTCTTGTATTTCACGATTGGTGACTTTCCACTGTGTGTGCTTTTAGGAAATACATTTTTGTATTATTGAAATAAAGTACTTGAAATAACTATTTTCTTGAATGATAGGAATTATTTCAATATTGCTAAATAATTGTTGTAACAGCACATATACCTAGATTGTAGAGTAAATAGGACAGCAAGGAGCCCTTCAGAAGATTTTCTTCAGAAATAGTATTAATATGGTATAGAATAGTGAATTGTTGGTCATCGTCAGAATTATTACAAATTTCAACTGTTGCCCAGCCATTATTTGCATATTGCATATTGTATATACAGCGTTGCTGGAGATTCGCACCAAAGTATTATCTTTGAAACAGATAAAGGGAAAGTTATGCAATTCTAGGACGATGAATGAGACTCTATTCTGCATATTTTAAAGCAAATGTCAAATGTTTTTGACGTCAGCGTTTAGCGTACGGCCGTCATCTTGAATTTTTTAAATGACAACCTAGGTCGTGTGACACATCACAAAAAAGATTATTTTTTTCTCTTTCTAAAAACAATCCCAATTTATAACGACTTGGATATTATCATAGAAATTTAACAAAAATATGAATTCTAATCAAAACTGTGTGTTACAGAAATTTATAAACTATTCAATAATTTAAGTTGCAAATACTTCATTGCTCAAAATGTTGGCCATTTGTTTGTTGACAATGATACAATCTCTCTTCGGAGCTATGAATAGAATCGTTGATTATTTGTGGAGTAATTTCCTGCATTTCGAGACGTATGCGATCCTTTAAATCGCTTAAGTTAGTTGGTCTGTTTACATAAACGCGGTCTTTCAGGTAGCCCCAGAGAAACAAATCGAGTGGTGTCAAGTCGGGTAATCTTGCCGGCCAGTCAATTGCATCTCTTCTACCAATCTCTGATATTTAGCACCGGTCAGCGTATTTTCAATAGAAAAAGGACCGATCAAATTTTTCACCAAACCCGTCCACACATTTACTTTTTGTGGACGCTGTGTATAAACCTCCTCCATCCAGTGCGGATTACAATCTGACCAGTACCGACAATCTCGTCACTGTAGATCTACTTATAGGAGGGCATTCAGAATTTGAATCGTTAAAAAGATAAGTTACTCCGTCATGGGCACGTTTGCGATCACCATATCCAAATAACATCAAGATTTGGATGCGTTGTTTTTCTGATAAATGTGCCATTATTCTTAATTGACTTTCAAAATTCGTGCTAATTTGAAATAAATATCAGTTTTGACAATATGTGCATAAATAATGTACTAATGATGTGGTTGACGTTTTCAATGCCTACTATTGTTTTTTGTTTTATTTTAAAAGTCCAAATAGTTAGTAGGTAGGTACGGTACACTTTAATTCAGAGAAATGAAAACGATATTTTATAGGACATTTTGTAATGAAGTGATAAATTGGGATTATTTTTTGGAAGAGAAAAAAATAAGCTTTTTGTGATGGGTCACACGACCTAGGTTGTCTTTTTAAAAAACTCAAGATGGTGGCCGTACGCTAAACGCTGACGTCAAAACATTTGACATCTGCTCTAAAATATGTAGAGTGAAATCTTATTCGTCGTTCTATAATTTCATAACTTTTCCTTTATCCGTTTCAAAGATAATCCCTTGGTTCGAGATTTTTCAGCAACGCTGTATAAAGTCGGGATTACGTAATCAGCTGAAATTTGTTATGGAATTAACATTTCCAATCTTGTATGTATGTATGTTTAAAGATCTATTCTGCTCCCTCACTTCTACTCAGTTTCTGAGGAAGGTCTCGGAGTCTAGTAGCTCCTTTAAAACCTCCAATCTCACCAAGCCATGCCTCTCTTAAATATCGGAGTACCAAGCGCCAATTGAGGTTTCAACAGAACTGGACTTATCGCAACACATGCATTTTCTAGCTTGGACCTTATGGCCTCACTTTTTTCACGTAAGACAGATGCCCTGCAAAAGTCTCCTCTCAAAAGTGTTTCGACTCCCAGTTAGTGTTGCACTAGGTATACCAGAACATTGACAGAAAAACTTAGCACCACTACTTTTCAGATATCGACAAAAGAATAAAATTCATTTGACTAAAAAGAAAACTGAGGTGAAAACCTTGTACAATTTAATTGAGCGTAAAAAGAAAGATTAAAAAAGTTGAAAACTCACGTTAACCCGGACACGAACCCCCAGAGAAATGGATGAGAAATTAAAAAAAATCTTGAAATCTCAACTCTATTGTCTTCTGCCTTGGGACAGGAAGAAGAAAAATTGAGGCATGTATATTATATGGTCGTTAGCAGAAAGGTGGACGATCAAAGTGAGTTGACTCATGAGATACTCTTGGAGGTATTCTAGTAGGTTTTATTGGAGCTATTAGCTGTGTTTTGTAGATATTCATAGGGACCTAGGTATATCCTAGGGATTTTGACAGTATCTTGAAGTGTAAAGAAGAGATATGAAGGAGCTTGAATGTAATGGGGCACATTATATTTGTTGGTTCAGCTTTTGAGATGAATGTAAATAATCATGGTTGGTAACAATGTCGTCGGTTTCCATGTTTTGTCAGCATTTGCCTGAATACGGTCCTGTCCTGTATTGGGCTCCGCTGGCAAAAACAATAAAAACTTTGTGATAAGTAATGATATTGGTGTTCTTCTTGATTAGTATATTTTGAATTAATTTGAATTATTCGGTAAATGTAATTTGATATGCTTACTTTTATTTACTAAGGTGTGTCAAGATGTTTAAGTATCACTTCTATTCACTTTGAAAATAAAGAACTGAATATTTCAGTTACTTTGGTGAGAAATATCGGAGCTGGTTTTACACACGTTGTTAATCGCGTTTGTCCAGCAGTGTACTCAGTGAAACAATGTCAAATAACGATTATCTAGAAATTGTATAACTATCATACAATATTATTATTGGCCTGAAAACAGGTGTTATAATGATTATACAACATTTTTATTGGCTTAAAAATGCGTATGATTATAGTTATACAAAATGAGAGTGATAGTTATTCAAGTGAATCTTAATGCATATATTGTAGTTGTATGACCAATATACAAACATGTTTAATCGTTGAACAATCCAAATTCAGTTTCCAGAAAAACGCGTTTTACAAACACAAAATAATAGTTGATTTGTCACAAATAGTATATACCTTTTGTATAAAGATAATACAAGTTTTATATTATGGTTAATGATTTTTCTCTCAGAGTATGTCCCATATTAAAACAATTAACAGGCTAAGTTAAAAAATATGCTAATGATCTGAAATAGACTAAATTATAACAGGAAGTTTAGGTTAGGTTAGGTTTGTGGTGAGTGGGTCAATAAGGCCCTCCACTGCGACTCACAAGAGTCTATTGTGGCTCACACCTATTCAAATTTCATCAAATAGATTCAGCTTCTTAACAAAGCCGATTATTTTATTTGGTGAATGATATTTCAGGTCTGAGGGCGAGAGAGAGACCCTGCCAAACATCAGGTACCTGATTCTAGCCGCGGCGGGGCAGGCACAAATTATATGCTCTGCTGTTTCATCATCTTCTAAACAAAGACGGCAAGTTGGATCTTCCGACAGTCCAAGTTTTAGCATATGATGATTCAGATGACAGTGGCCTGTTAGAAGGCCTGTTAGACAACGTAGATCATGCCTGCTATGGTCCAACGTTTGTTTGGAGACATACTTCGAAGGATGTATAAAAGCCTTTGAATGAACCAATCCTGGTAAATTATGCCAGAAGTCTAAAGCTCTTCCTGCTGTCCAGGTATTTAGTGTTTGTTTGGCAAAACTTATTGCGATGCCAATTGTAGGTTCTGGTCCGATAGAAACACATATGGCACCCTCCCTTGCAAGAAAGTCTGCCTTCTCGTTCCCTTCCATGCCAGAATGGCCAGGGATCCAGACCAGCAATAATTTATTGAGTTCTCCTATTGAGGAGAGTCTTTTTTGGCAGTCTAAAACCAATTTTGAAGTTACACGGCGAGAGCTAAGTGCTTTTAAAGCCGCTTGGCTGTCCGAGAAAATTTTTATTGTTCTATGTATGAGATTGGCTTGCTCCACTCTCTCCACACATAAAACAATGGCGTAAATTTCCGCCTGAAATACGGTTGCATAGGATCCTAGAGAGGTTGACATTTCTGTCTTAGGTCTGCGCCCGTATACACCTGCACCAGAGCCTGAGGGTGTTTTTGAGCCGTCTGTGTACCAACAGCTGTCTGCTCTTAATAGTTCATCCTTACGGAGGACCCATTCATCTCTATTTGGAATTAGGACGGTGTAAGGCAGGTCGTAGTTCACTGTTGGAGGCAATATGTCAGAGGTGATTCCCAGAATACTGTGACTTTCAATATTCGCTAGTATTCTGCTTCGTTCTGCATACGCCTGATTTGTGCATTTAGAAATATGTACAATTCTGTATGCTGTCCATCTAGCCTCTCTCTCCAAAAATATATGGAGAGGAGGTAGATCCAGAAGGATTTCCATGGCTGCTGCCGGTGTGGAGCTGATAGCACCAGTGATTGCCAGACAAGCCTGTCTCTGTAAACCAGAGAGCTTTGCTTGGGCCGTTCGCTGTAAAGCTTTTGGCCACCAGGCAATAGCTCCATATGTGATCATTGGTCTAATGATCATCACATATATCCAATAGATTTGTTTAGGTCCCAAGCCCCAAGATTTTCCACAGACCCTGCGACATGTCCACAAAGATAGTCTGGCCTTATGGATAACTTTTTCCAAGTGAGCGTTCCAAGTAAGTTTCTTATCTAGGATAATCCCCAAATATTTTACTTCCGCTGCAAATGGAATAACCTCACTATTATAGGAAAGTGGTGGAAGATCCTCCAACTTTCTTTTTCTAGTGAAGGGAACTATTACAGTTTTGCCAGGGTTAACAGACATCTGTTCCCTCTGACACCAGCTGTAGACATCGTCCAACGTCTTTTGGAGGATATTATATGCTACCCTTCCTGACTTGGTCCTTGCCAAGATAACAAGGTCGTCTGCATACGCTTGCAGATCTACCCCTTCTCTTTCAAGACCGCTAAGCAAGTTATCCATCAAGAGGAACCACAGTAGGGGAGATAGTACTCCGCCCTGTGGGCATCCCCTGGAAACTTTGAAGCTGATGGTCTCGTCCTGAAGAGATGTAGTGGCTGTCCTATTTGTGAGCATTTGTATATCCAACCAGTAATGGTTGGTTTGATGCCCTTTTCAGTCAAAACTGAACCAATTGAGGTCGGTAGTGCATTGTTAAATGCTCCTTCAATGTCAAGAAATATGGCCACCGTAATCTCCTTGTTGTTAAGGGATTGTGTGATTTTCTCAACAAGGTTGTGTAACGCTAAATCTGTTGATTTGCCAGTTTGATAAGCATACTGATGGATGCTCAGGGGGGAATTATATAAAGCAACCCGCCTGATGTAGCAATCCAGTGCTTTTTCAAGTCCTTTAAGAAGGAAAGATGTTAGGCTAATTGGTCTGACTGATTTAGGGTGTGGGTCTGTGCGGCCCACCTTTGGTATATATACCACCCTAGTCGCCAACCAGCTGGGTGGTATGTAATTCCACGCCAGACTAGCTCTAAACAGTTTAATGAGGATGGGTAAAAGTAGCTCCAGTCCATTTTGAAGCAGAGCTGGGAATATACCATCCTCACCGGGAGATTTGAAGGGCTGAAAATATTTGATTGCCCATTCCACTGCCGGTGCTGTGATAACTTCCTTGGCAGCCTCCCAATCGATATTTTTTGGCCGCCTAGCGCCCTCAAAGTGCAGAGGTCGATTGTTATCCAGATTCAAACGTCCAGGAAAGTGATTTTTAATCAAAAGCTCCAACGTTTCCTTTCTAGAGGTCGTGAACGTGCCATCAGGTCGCTTCATCGACCCAATCTCGGCAATAGACTCTTTAGAGAGAATCTTGTGACTTCAAGTACTACGAGGTATATCAGAAATACTCTCACAGAACTTTTTCCAAGACTCTCGCTTTGCCTTTCTGATTTCCTTATTGTAGTTTGTCAGAGTAGTTTTATAAAGCTCCCAGTTGCCTGACTCTTTAGCTCGGTTAAATAGTCGTCGAACTTCTTTTCTTCGCTTTTCTAGGCATTTGTTCCACCAAATAGAGTTGCGATTATCTCTTTTAGTCTTTAGTGGACAGTTTTCATGATAGGAGGAGATCACTGCATTGCGAAGCTTTTCCGCTGCAGTATCTATCCCATCACAACTGTTGATTGTGGTGAAACCATCCCCAACGTACCGTTGAAGGGAATTTCTATATCCACTCCAATCAGTAGCTTTTGAGTCACGATATTCCACCACTGGCCTCTGGCCTATTTCAATGCTGAATTGAATATGTCTTTGATCCGAACACGAAGGTTCAGTAGATACAGCCCAATGTCGTATCTTATTGCTCAGAAAGTTTGAGCTGATAGTTAAATCTAACACCTCTGATCTGTTTCTAGTTACAAAGGTTGGTTCGGAGCCCCTATTCATAACTGATAGCCCTTCCCCTAGTATATAATCAAAGAGTAACTCACCTCTGCGATTTATATTCGTGCTGCCCCACGATGTATGGTGTGAGTTGGCGTCACAGCCCATGACTAATTGAAGTCTGTTCTTCTTGCTATAGTCGATCAATCGTCGTATAGCAAGAGGAGGTACAGTATCCATGTCTCCTGGGAAGTATGCAGAGCAGGCGACTATGTTTGTCATACCATTCTTCTCCGGTAAGTACATCTGGATGGCTACTACATCTGGAGTGCAAAAGCCTGTAAGCAAGAAATAATTAATATTTTTCCTGATGAGTAGACATGCTCTAGGTTTAACCCCAGGGCAGGCTATTACCTCACCAGGAATATTGCTGAGACCGGTTACTCGGTCTGTGTTTCCTGTCCATGGTTCTTGCAGGAAGGCAAGGTCGATTAATTCGTCCTTGAACCTTTTGCCAAGGATGTAAGAAGCGGCCTTGGCATGCTGTAAGTTTGCCTGTATACAATTGAAACTGGCAGGGTGTTGGGTGCCGCAGGCAAGCTTATGTCTCCTCAAACATTGGGAGGATCAGTCGGTGGGTCAGTTAAGACACCACCATCTGCACCTGCCGATGATGGGGCTGTATTTGGTGCCTTTGACGAGGTTTGATCACCTTTCGCCGCCGGCCCAGCTGGTTTTTTTGGCGCCTTTGTCGAGTCCATAATGGCCTTCGATTTTGGGACACCAAGTCCAGTTTCTTTTGCTGGTTTCCTGGAAGAGACGTTAGCCGTCTTCATCTTGGAAAATCCAGCTTTTGGTTGGCTGGTGCCTTGGCAACGTACCGGCGGTGCACTACCCCTAGGCTTGTGAGGAGTTTTGGTTCTCCTCACTGCCGCAGGGGGTTTCCCGCTCGGTCCTGGGCCGTGGATTTTCTCAGATCCTTTCGAGGGACCTGGTTTTGCTGCCTGTTGGGAGGAAGACCTGGTTTTAGGGCGGAAAACAACCTGCCCAAAACCCAAGTAAGGTTTAAAACCTACCCTCTCCAGCTCGGCCATAGATCCATCGTCAATGGCGAAGGTCCATGTTTGACCAGGGCCTGTAACTTCCTTGTGTAGAACAGTCCACTCCAAGGTTAACAGACCATGGTTCATTTTCCTCAGTCTAGTGAGGACCTGTTCAGAGGTTAGTCTATGACTGCCCTCATCAGGTATGTAAGCCACACAGATATGTGGCTTTGGTATTTGGTCACCTAAGACGCATCTCAGGGAGGCACCATCCCATGGTTGAAGGGTATTGACTACTCCAGTCAACCATGAAACTTGGAGGTTGTCGGATGTTCAAGGTGTAAAATTCCCACCATGATGCCGGATACAGCCTGCCCATAAGAGGGTTTTTGTAGGTCAGTGACGCTACAACTGACACAGCCGAGCAGGGCTTTTTTGCCTCTTGTGCTGGTGAGTCATCATTAGAGCGTAAGCGCTTGCTCGAACCAGCCACGGAGGGAATATTCTTCACCTCTTGCGGCTGATCCTGCTTCCGCTGCTCTAATATTTGGTTCAAGGCGGATTGGTAAGGTACCCCGCTCTTGAGGAGACGACTAAGTCGCTTCCCAGCTGCACCCCCTAGTTTCCTAGGTTTGCTTTCAGGAGTCGGAGAACTAAGGAGCTCTCGTTCCTGATCGGATGTTACAGGGAGGTCAGTTGGAGCCGATAGATCGACTTCCATCTCCTCTGTAGAATCTTTAATAATTTTTTTGTTTACTTCTTCCATAAAGTCCCACGAGTAGCTAGGGAAAATATGTCCATCATGGCAGAGCCCTGCATTACCATGATAAGGCTTACTTACGACGAGAGGGCGCCCAGTATCTCGATGGTTCCGTTATTGACAGATGATGGGCTCACTGTCATACATCCCCTCGGCACGGATACACACACCTTAGGATTAAGCCATAAACCGTTGGGATGTCATTTAGTCAGAGAATAACAGCACCAAAATGATCCTGTTATTCTCATTACCAGCGGTGCTAACGTGGAAGCAGACACCCGATGGCTGAATTTGCCCGCTATTCCATAACCTAAGCCAACATACATGCAAAAGCAGCAAGCAGTAGCTCAAGCAGTGCAACAACGAACAAAGACGGCCAACCCCGCCAACAGGAAGTTTACTTGTTATTTGCAGTGAATGAATCATTTATAATAAATAAAATGATTAGTGCTATGTGAGGTCGGCACTGGCAATACACAAATGAAATCTTTTATAGGTTAAAATAAACTAATTCCGTAATAAAATGTCTATCCTTAAAATGACTTATTTCACAACTAAATGTTCGCATGGAAGTGTTACGGTGATTTATAATAGAATATTAAGTTCAAACGTAACGCATAGGTATGCAAGAAACATAGATTACCACTTGATAAGCGTAATTTCACCTAAAGATACATATGTTATCTCTGGCTACATCCTCAATCAACCTGGTAGCGAAGCTTTCAGCAACGCCTTCCGGGACTTTTTCTTTCCGGTAAACTACCAATTCGACTTGGAAGTAACCATTAGCAGAAGAATACCAGCTTGAAGAAGGTACCGCCGCATATATCACCGATATGCAAACGTTAATCCGCCGCCATGGAAACATCACCCCGGAGCTGGAATTAAATTGGCTCTACCGAAACCTTCACCCGGAATTTCGATGCCAAATTCTACCGACTTCTCGAATGTACAAGAATTTGCGAAGACCGTTCGGGAATACGAACTTTTACGCTACGAGTGCGAGCAAGCTCAAGCACCGCCACAGACACCGCGACAGAATCCGCACCAAGATCGTTTTCGCATTTCCACTCCGACACCAATTAATAGAGAACAACGGATCGCTTCTACTACTCCGTCCACCCGTAACCCATCGACCCCGAACACTAGCAACAACACCGTGACAGCAAGAACCGCCGACCGAGGATCCACACCAATTACTTGGACTTCAGATTGCCGTCCTAACTCACCGAATACCGCTGCGACTCAACCCACAAATCGCCTGTCCGATAGGAACCGAGAATGCTGGCAATGCGGTCAGTCCGGACATTTTCACAGTCAATGTCAAGCAGTTCCCCGGATTTTCTGTTCAAGATGCAAGCGGGATGGAGTTATGTCCCGGGATTGCCCATGTCCACAGCCGGAAAACCACTAGGGCGCTGCGACAATACGAGGCCTGCGCAGCATAATCCCCAAAACGCCTCACCTACTGCAACATCTTCCGACAAAGAAAACCGACTACGTAAAAATCAATACATCAGCATCCCGTCGAGTCCCTCCCCCAACCTGTGGAAATTGGCGTACCTCAAGGGTCAATCTTAGGTCCTCTGATATTTTTATTATACGTAAACGATCTTTCTAAATATGTTAGCACAAATAACTTGATACTATATGCAGATGATACAACATTGGCAATTGATTCTGAGTCTCCAGATGAACTGCTGTCAAAGATGAATATTTTATCAAAGTAATTTATCAGTTGGTGTGAAAGAAATTCCTTGATAGTAAACTCGACAAAAACCATTATCATGCATTTCTCTACAAGAATAGATATTCTTGAAAATAGCTGTAGGTATCTCAGTTAAGGGTACTGATGTTCATTTTTCGAGTTATACGAAATTTCTAGGAACCTACCTTGATGAGAATATGAGCTGGAATACCAATATCAACCACATTTGTAAAAAATTAAATAGCAGTTACTTTGCAATATTACAGCTAAAAAATATATTTACAACTAGTCAATTGATCAATGTTTATTATGCAATAGTATACTCCCATATTTCCTATAATCTCATTCTGTGGGGGGTGCGGTAAATGCCTCAAGGATTTTTACTTCTCAAAAAAGGATTGTTCGTCTAATTTTTAATCTAGATTATAGAGAAACATGCAAAAATCATTTTAAAGATTTCGGTATTCTAACTTTTTATTCTATTTACATCTACAAATAATGCATATTATATGCGAAAAGTAATTCCAGTGATTTTAGTCTTAATTCTGATTACCATGATTACCCAACCAGATCTAGCAAACTTATACGGCCACCAAAACATGAAACGTCACTATTTGAAAAAAGTCCTGTCTATAAAGGAATCCAATTCCTGAATCATTTGCCCATCTGTATAAGAGATGAGAACAATTTCAATGTTTTCAAACAAAAACTTAAAAATTTTTTAATTGTCGAATGTTTTTATGATATATCAGAGTTTTTGAACAAACGATTTCAATTTAACTGTTTAATAAGTAAGTAAGTCGTATTTAATGTAATATCCTCTTTTCTGTTTGACCTGTCCTATATCATGTACTATGATCAAAAAGGATGAATAAAGTATTATTATTATTATCATTCCAAGTATGCACTAGCTCAGCACTTGCTGGTAATGTTCACCTATCCCGAGCGTGTGTAAACGCAAATGGGATTAGGCTCGGAAGTCATTATTATTATTATTATTCTTATTATTCTTATTATTATTATTAACCGAACCAAGGTATCCTCATCTACCGTTTACCCGTCTCCCAACACCTCAGATCCTTCCCCAAGCGAGTCAAACCATCGTTCTCATGCCACACTGTCAAATGCTATCAGGAAGCCTCCTCTACCGCTGCTTCGCACGACTCTTCCGTAAACCCACCAAACAACCGTACCCATGATCCTTCACTCCCCGTAACATCTTCCGATCAACAAAAAAATGCACCCACCTTTACTCCGTCTAACGACCACCCCCGTAGAGCCACTTCTCTTTCCGCCAACCCGTCAAATAACCGCACCTGCCAAATTCCCACCGTAAAAACACCTTTCGAACAACGCCAGGAGACCCCACCACACGTTATCCCCTCCAGCTCCTACGATGTCTCACTCCTTATGGACCCACGTCCGCATCTCTTCGTCGTAATTCCGGGAGGTACCGTACAAGCACTGATCGACACCGGAGCCGTGATGTCTTACGTAGGAGACAGGATAGCCAGACTGTGGGAAACAATAGGAGTACCGCAAGCACCCAACTCTGCAAGTTCCGTCCGCCTAGCTAATGGAGAAACCGTCACCGTCTCCGAAATATACCAAGTAGAACTACAGATAGGAGAAGACCGTTTTCGCGAAACGCTTGGTCATCTTTGTGGACAATTTAATCTGGACTTAGGAAGTGGACAAATCAGGGTGGAACACAGTGCGAGCACAAAGGAAACTCCGCCCGTACCATGCTTGCCCATCGGACCCCCCGAGACAAGACCGCCGCTAACTCTCAACAAAGATGAAGAAATCCGATTACAAAGGTTGCTGGACAAGGAACTACCGTCATTTGAGGATATCCAAGGAGTGACCCCGTTAGTCGAACACCGGATCCGTCTTTCCAATCCGGAACCGATAAAGCAACGTTATAACCCTCAGAACCCGCGGATGCAGGAAATAATAAACGAGGAAGTAGATAAGATGTTGGAAGAAGGTATTATAGAGCCGTCAAAGAGCCCATGGAGCTCTCCAGTTGTCATCGTCCGCAAGAAAGATGGAAAACCCAGGTTCTGTATAGACTTTCAAAAAGTAAACGCCGTCTCCGTGAAATATGCTTATCCATTACCCTTCATCAACGCCGTTCTAGACAAGCTCCGGAGAAGTACATATCAAGCATCGACCTCCGTCAAGGCTACTGGCAAATAGCTCTCTCAGAAGACAGCAAACCAATCACTGCTTTCACCGTTCCAGGCAGAGGATTGTACCATTTCCGAGTAATGCCTTTTGGGCTACATGCTGCACCCGCTACGTTCCAACGTCTCATGGACAGAATAATCGGGCCAGAGATGGACCCCTATTGCTTCGCCTATCTGGATGACATTATAGTGTTAAGAAGCACCTTCGAAGAACATCTCGCTAACCTTCGAGAGGTTTTCCGCCGTCTCCGCGCCGCAAACCTACGCGTCAATCCCGAGAAGTGCCAATTTGGAAGGAGGTCGTTAAGATATTTGGGACACCTGGTAACATCCGAAGGAATTCGCACCGACCCGGAGAAAACTACTGCCATCGCTGAAATGACCGCTCCAACAAACGTCCGAGGTTTACGCCGGTTTTTGGGAACAGCTTCCTGGTACAGAAGATTTGTACCATCGTTTTCTGAAGTTGCCGCACCTCTGCATCGATTACTCAAGAAGAACAATCGATGGAAATGGGGATCCGAACAAGAAGAAGCTTTCGGCAAACTCAAGGCTTGCCTAACAGAAGCACCAGTCCTCGTTTGCCCGGACTTCGATAAACCGTTCGTGCTGCAAACCGATGCCTCCGACCATGGACTCGGAGCCGTTCTTACCAAACCATCAGACGAAGGAGAACATGTTATTGCCTATGCAAGTCGCTCATTATCCTCGACCGAGAAGAAATACTCCCTGACCGAGAAATAATACTTAGCCATAGTCTGGGGAATTGAAAAACTGCGACCCTACCTGGAAGGCTACCACTTCACCGTGATCACAGATCATCAGTCGTTACGATGGCTCCACTCCATCAAGAGCCCTGCAGGCCGACTAGCACGTTGGAGTATGTACTTACAACAATACGATTTTGACATCAAATACCGCCGTGGAGGAATGAATAAGGTAGCCGATGCCTTATCCCGAGAACCTCGGGTCGAGCCTGAGAAAGGTATCGAAGAAATAGCACTGGTAGAACCGTTAAGTGGATGCTTATGGTACGAGCGAAAGAAAGAAGAAGTTCAACAGAATCCACAAGCATTTCCCGACTACTGTATCCGAGAAGACCGATTATACCGCCATTTCTGGGACTCAAATGATCTCACAGAGCCAGAATTAGCAAATCCTTGGAAACTGTGTGTTCCGAAACCGACTCGCCGTAACATCCTACAGGAGATGCATGATGCACCTACCGCCGGACACATGGGCATAGCCAAAACCATCGCAAGGGTTGCGACCAGATACTACTGGCCTGGTATGTACCGCGACGTCGCTAAATATGTCCGTAGCTGTGACTCCTGTCAGAAGTATAAATCGTCCCAGATGAAACCCGCTGGGAAAATGCAGCCATCACCGAATAACCAGCCCTGGGAATGCGTCAGCGTCGACCTGGTAGGTCCTCTACCGAGATCTACACGAGGGCATACCTGCCTTATTGTATTTCAGGACCGATTCACGAAATGGGTACAGTGCCGTCCGATTCGTAAGGCATCCGCTAAGGCCGTCACGCAGTCCTCATACGAGGAACTCGCTTCGGTTGTCCAAAAGTAGTCCTCACAGACAACGGAACACAATTTACCGGCCGTTTGTTTAGGTGCTCATTGGAAGAACTTAGCATTCGTCACCGTTTGACCCCGCCATACACTCCGCAGGCTAATCCCGTAGAGAGAGCCAACAAGACACTAAAAACGATGATAGCAATATTCTGTGAAAATGATCACCTTAAATGGGACCTACATGTGCCAGAACTGTTATTCGCTATCAAGACCGCCCGTCAGGAATCCACCGGATACTCACCTGTCTTCCTTAATTTTGGAAGAGAATTAAAAGTTCCGAAAGCGATTTATCGCACCATTCATGGGACCGAGGAGGAGACCGAAAACGCTACACAAACAGAGGCCGCACAACATACCGGCCGATTGCTGCGTTTGAAAGGAATATTCGAAATGGTGAAGCTGAACCTTGCCAGAGCGTTTACTACCCAAAGTCGCCATTATAATCTCCGCCGCCGAGAATGGCGTTGTCACGTAGGCGAACAGGTTATGAAGCGCGAACACTTCCTGTCCGCCGCAGACAAAGGCTTCGCGGCAAAACTCGCTCCGAAATACTCCGGTCCGTATACTGTCACCCGTGTACTCTCACCGGTTGTTTATGACCTTAAAAACCGAGCCGGCAAAAAGCTCTCCCGTATCCACGTCAAAGATCTACGACCGGCCCATACATCCGATTCTCTATAGATCTCAAAGTTTTCCGTTATATTTTCCAGAAAAAAAAAACACTCATGGAAGGAAACAAAGAAGAGATGGACATCTTGGACCTGACTCTTGACAACAGGAGTACTATCGATGACCTCACTGCCGACTTGTTGGATGCCATGAGAGAAAGTGATGACACCCTCACCCGTGATAGTGCAACCAACCCCGAGACAATGGCCAGTACCAGTGAGAAACCGGCTAGCCCTTCCACCAACTCCGAGAGTCCTCGCCACCCATACTATTTAGAGCACCCCGACCAGGACCCAATGAATGACGAATTCTGGAGAAGGACGAATCCCTGTCCCTTCGAAGTACCAAAGCGCGAAGCACTGTCACCACCTCAAGGTCTCGTATACCTGCCCGTCAATAAGGACCTGTGCTGGAGATGTGGCCAAACCGGACATAGTCGTAAATATTGTAGGCAAAGAAACCCGGTTTTGTTCTGCTCCCGATGCGACTTGAAAGACGTCTTGCCCCGTGATTGCCCATGTGCGCCACCAGTTAAAAGAAGACGTCCAGAAACCTGTCATCTCTGCAGCTGCCCCTGCCCCAACCAGCATCCAGCGTGCCCCGCCTGTGGCTGTCAGGACATTTTCCGGAAATTCAAGCATTAGGAAGACTTTCTACGAACCGACGCCGGAGAAGAATTATTTTTAGTTTCGTTTGCTTATTTTAGATTTAGTCGAATAGTGTAACAGGTATACCTACCTCCATATACCAGGTAAAGAGGTAGGCGCCTGAACGTTTTTTTTTGTTTAGTTGTAGTTTTAGATAGATTGTAAAAAAATATATATAGGATTATATTTTTTTCCCGAAGTGGGAAGGGTGTGTAACGAAGTTACTAATTTTCAGATTTGCAAAAGCAACAATTATTCCGGTTTTATATGTAAATTTGTATTATGGTTATTTCTCGACGTAGAAATATAATTCTTGTCCGTATGTGATATGCTTTGTTTAAAATGTTTGAAGTATATCTTCAGGTTCTGTTAATTCTTACATACTTCCAATGAATAAAGCAACTCATTCGTTCAGCATAAGTTTATTTTATAATCATTAAAATTCATGTATACAAATTTATAACCCAACAAAAATGCTTACACTACAATAAATAAATAAGCACCTGGCAACAGTAGGGACGTGTACTAAATTCAACTACATAATTCGCACATTTCTAAGTATTGACCAATTATCAATTAAAACAATGTATTTTACGAAATATATTTTTGTCTATTCACTCTCTACACCTCCCTCGCTGACCAAAAAAAAATTTATAGTAATAAATATATATATTTTTTTTATAATTACACAAAGACAACAGGTTTTGTAAATTATCTAGTTTATTTTCATATCCTATACATAGTACAACAAAATAATATTACATGATTTAACATTAAAAAAAAATATGAATTATAAACCTTAATATTGTTTTTATGAACTTCTACATCTTTATTTCCAATTTTCACAACTACGTTACTATTTTTATTTTCTATGACCTCATAAGGACCTTTGAACAGAGGATCATATTTTGTAGAACTACCCATGTTTTTAATTACTACCTTATCTCCTACTTTAACATTAGCAATATTTATTTTTGTATCGTATTTCGCTTTACGATGTATTTTTGATGCCAACAAATTATTTCTCGCGTCATTCCAAGCGACTTGCAATCGATATTTCAATTCTTTCGGATAATCATCGAAGTTATAGATCGGGTCTATGTGATTTAATACGTTTGAAGGCAATCTACTAGCTTTCCCGAAAACTAACTCGTAAGGGGTATAACACGTTTCTGTGTGAACCGTGTTATTATATGCAAAACACCAAAAAGAAACCCAAGAACTCCAATCACTAACATGATTTGACGCGTATATGCGTAAGTAGGCGCCTAGATTTTTATGTGAATTTCCTAAAGCTCCTACAGTTTCATGATGATAGGCTGTAGAGTTAAGTTTTTGAATTTTTAAGAATTTACAAGCTTCCTCGAGTTGGAGGAAATGAATTCGGAACCCTTATCCGTCAAGATCTGTTCGGGTATGCCAAAACGAAGTATAATATTTTCAACAAATGCTTTAGCAACTGTTACAGTTTCTTTATTCTGTATCGGATATGCCTCGACAAATTTAGTTAAATCACACTGTAACGTCAGAATGTATCGATTATTTTCTTTGTCTTGATCTAAGGGCCCAACCAAGTCAAGAAAAACTTTCTGAAAAGCTGAGGTAGCAGTAGTTGTAATTTGTAATGGATGTTTTATATTTTTAGAATACTTATGTCTTTGACAAGCATCGCAAGGCTTGACAAAGTCTTCAATATCTTTTCGAAGTCCCGGCCAAAAATACAATTTCTTAATATTTTTGTTCATCCGATTAACACCGGTATGACCTCCTGTTGAGAGCATGTGATAGTCGTTGATAATTAGCTGTTGTGTTTCTTTATTATTAATATTTTGAGAACTATTAATCACAGTTATTTTTATACCTGCATTTCTTATATCATTGGGAACTTTTAAAAACTCATTTATTATTGATGCGCATCTTTTATTTTTTATTATAACTAATTCCGAGATTTTTTCAGTTTCGCAAATTCCTTTCAAGGCTCTCAAAGATGTGCCTAGGCTGTCCGTCTTTAATAGAGTTGCTTGATTTATATAAATAATATTTGATTTTTTATCAAATAAGGTATTAACCTTTTTGCAATCATTATTTTTTCTTTTACCTGTTCCCTTGCCAAGTTTCTCATTAAAATCATTAACACACACAAATCATAATTCGACATATTCTAGCGGTGATTTTAATAATAATTCTACAACTCCAGGGTGATCAAGCCTTTCATTTAAAGAATCGTTAAAATCATTTTCAGAATTATCGGTTTTTTCCATTTCCTTTTTTCGGGATTTTGTTATTACTTTCATATTTTCGTCTTTGGCTGACAAAAGCGACTTCAAATCATCCGAACTAATTGTTGACGTGACAATGCATCCGCTACGACGTTTTCGCGGCCTTTAACATATTCAATAACAAAATCGTACTCTTCTAAAGTTTCTCAATTTTGTAAGTCTACTAGACGGGTTTACCATTCCAAAAAGATACACCAAAGGCCTGTGGTCTGTCTGAATCAAAAAGGTTCTAGAAAAAAGATAAGGCCTGAATTTTTTCACTGCCCAACAGATGGCTAAGAGTTCCTTTTCTATTGTACAGTAATTTATTTCGGCTTTATACAATTTCCGGCTCGCAAAAGCTATAGGTTTATCATCAGCATTTGATAAAACAGCACCTAGAGCCAAATTTGAAGCATCCGTTTTTAAAATAAATTGATTTCTTTCGAAAAAATCCAGGTAGGCTAAAACAGGGGGTTGGATTAATGCTTGTCTTTGAAATGCTTCTTCGCATTCCGGAGTCCACTGAAAAACTACTCCTTTTTTACTTAAATGGTTTAAAGGTGCTGCAATTTCAGCAAACTGCTTAATGAATTTTCTATAGTAATTAGCGAATGCTACAAAACGTGTAACACTCGTTCTCTCCTTAAGAGACAGATCCCGGCTAGAGACTCTCTCAAGGGTGGATCGACTCCATGTTGATGCCACACTAGGTATGCCAGAGGGTTGACAGACTATAAGAACTTTAGGGCGCCACTACCTTTTTAGACGAAAAAATAATTTAATTTCAAGAAAAAAAAAACTAAGGTGAAAAAGGTAGAAACACCTTGCAGAATTAAGTAAAAGTTGAAAATAAAAAGTTACAAAATTAACATAAACCCGGACAGTCCCTACAGCTCTTACAGCCGGGTATAAGAAATAAAAAAAAGATATTTAAATATTAAATTTATTCTGCCACTAAAGGAAGATAATGTAAAGAGGAAAAGAAAAAAAACCTGTACTTCTTCAAAGGTACTTAGCTTTTCACAGTGGTAGAATCAGCTGTCGAAGTTGAAGAAGATGTCTGGAAGTTGAAGTAGATGTCTGGAAGTTGAAGTAGAAGTCTAGAAGTTGAAGTAGAAGTCTAGAAGTTGAAGTAGAAGTCTAGAAGTTGAAGTAGAAGTCTAGAAGTTGAAGTAGAAGTCTAGAAGTTGAAATAGATGTCTTGCAGTGTTAACCTGGCAGTAAGCCTGTCAGGGATATCCTGGCAGTGAAAAACGTGTAACGGTAACCTGGCTGTAACTTGCAGGGGTATCCTGGCCGTAACTTGCAGAGGTAACCTGACTGTAACTTGCCGGGGTAACCTGGCTGCTGTGCTTACCTAGAAGTTCAGGTGGATTAGGGATATATAGGAATTTGAATGTAATGGGGCACATAATGTTGGTTTAGCTTTTCAGGTAAAAAAGGAAGGCAGTTGTTTAAAATAATGAAATTTAACTTTACTGAAAGCTTTCCAACATATATGTCCCATTTAAAACAGTAAAAATTATAAGCCAAAACAAATAAAAAAAGTGCTAATGACCTTGAAATATTAATTAAAGTAAAAGTTATGAATAAACAATTTCTAAATGAGTAAAATGTTTAATGAAATGTAAAACCAGCACTGGCAGAATATTTGAAAAGGTTAAATATAAAAGTTATCTATTTTTGAAAATAATTAGGTATTTTACAACAGAGAATCTAGCAAATATTTGCATTAAAAAAGGTAACAGCTATTAACGATAAAAGATTAAGTTTAAAAGTAATGTACAAGTATAAAATGAAAAGAAATGTAGTTGACCACGTGGTATGTGTATATTCGTCTATCTATCTCTGTAAAAACATAAGAAATGCACAAAAAAATTATATCAGCCACTACTTTAGAAAAAGCTTGATAAATATAAATTATAATTTTGGACTTACCACAGCAATTTAAGATAAAAACTGTTGAAAATTAAGAGACGGTAAAGAGATAGGTCCTTGCTTCTCAAGGGTCGGTAACGAAAAAAAGGAAAATCGAGAATAAGAATCGAGCGTTGACATCATATGTCAATTGTCGCAACGATCAACGATCAGAGAAATTTACATCACAGAACTAAATTGGAAGTGGTTACTATGACGGCAAGCGGTAAAATTGAAATTATTTCGTTAAAATCGAAACAGGTCGATAGACATGTTACAAACGTTTAGTTTCGCTTGAATCTTTTGGTGTTGGATATAATTGCATCGCACTAATCTTCTGTGGATCTGGTGAAATTCCCTCAGAAGATATTACATGTCCTACATATAATATTTCCTTTTTTAGAAATTCACACTTCAGTGGATTTAATTTTAAGTTAACTTTTCGTAAGCGGTGCAACACTTTTATTAAATTTTGATTATGAATTGTTAAATTGTTTCCAAAAACTACAAGGTCATCTAAGTAGACAAAACATCTTTCGTAATTCAAGCCCGCCATTGCTATCGTCATAGCTCTCGAAAAAGCACTAGGACTAATTTTTAGACCCATAGGTGCAAGGTCGCGAAGCTTGCTCCAACTCTACTTGATAGTAACCTTGAGACAAATTTGTCTATTTAATTGTCTGTAATCGATAACTACTCTATAGCGTTTTTGACCATTTATAGCTCGCTTTTCCACTAGTAATAAGGGACTAGAAAATGGTGACTTTGCCGGTTCAATAATACCATCATTTAGTAATTTATCTACTTGCCTATGAATTTCCGATTTTTGTGCATGAGGTAATCTATACGGTTTAATATAAACTGGATTTAAATCGTTTAGATGTATTGTTTGTTTATAAACGTTAGTCACTGTAAATAGATCGTTCTCTAAATGAAAAACATCTGCATATTTTGCACATATTTTGTGAATAGATATCTTTTCTTCTTCATTTAATCCATTAACATTTATTATACCTAATAATTTATCTAAACGGTCAACTGAAAAGGGAATATCGTCGAATTCATAAATGTTAAAATTCGAAACATCTTCTAATTTAGGTTTAAAATTTTTAAGTGTAATTTCTCTATCATTAATATTTAAGATTTTAACCGGTACTCTGTTATTGCAAGCTCAAGTAATAATACCTGCTATAAAAACACCTTGTGAAATTTCTTCTGGAACTACTAAGCTATCATTTTTATGTTTGACTTCAAAATATTTAATAATTTCGCAACGAGGTGGAATTATTGTAAAGTTATTGTGTTCGGATTCTAAAGGAATAGCTATTTTCTCATCGTTCACGTAAAAATAGAACATAAATGTTTCGTAATCTAATACTGCATAGTGTTTAACAAAGAAGTCTGATCCAATTACACCATTTATGTTACCTTCAAAGTCTTTTACTACATGGAAATTATGACCTATCTTAATATTATCATACTGTAATAAAATATTTGCTGACCCCATTGTAACTGTTGACCCAGATATACCTTTTATTTTAATCCGGTTTGATGTGTCAACAAACTGATTCTCGCTAATACTAGATGGAAAAATAACACTAATAGAAGCGCCGGAATCCAGCAAAAAAACTAAATCTCTATTTTGATTTCTCATTCGAATGTAATTTGAACCGTTTACATTCAGTACTACATGACTATCTTCATCATTACCTTTAGGGACGAAAAAAAAACGTTTTCACTGTTATTTTCGCTCCTCTGGTCTTCATTATGCAAGAAAAAATTCCGTGGAGCACGATAAGGTCATTATGTACCACAATATGAACTCCACCACCTCTTGTAGTATTACCAAGCACAAAGTTACGGTTCCTTCTGTATATATTGAAATAATTTGGAAACAATTCGGTTTCATTAATGTAATGTAATGGCTTTTGAGTTCTTAATATTGACGTATCATTGACACTTGAGAGGAATCAGCACTGTTCATATCTTGAGAATGGATAAATAATTGTGAGGTAGGGACAGTTTGGGAAACGGAATACGTCAATGTGTTAAATTTTATAACAAAGGAGTTTCGATCATACTTATTTTTAAGATATATTTTACAATTGTTTATGATGTTTCTGTCTTCAAACTTTTTGGCCAATTCTATATTGAGTGAGTCTTTAAGCTCATTTATTCCTTTGTGTCCTTTTTTATAGACGTAAAAATAATTAAGATTTTCAGCTTGTTCGTTTGTGGCTAAAATATCACTCAAGATTTTTGTGCAATTTATAAATTTGTATAAAGAGAGCTCTGAATCTTTTGACAAAGTGAATTATGCTTTGTTCTAAATTCCTTTGAAATAACACAGCAAGCACGCTATTGTCTTTAAACACATTTTCTCGTGTTGGTTTGACCTCATTAGATTCGCCACATGCTAGTAATTGTACGGGAATTATTACATTCTTTCGTTTTCCATCAGGGAGATTAAGTTACTAGTCGATAAAAAAGGAACTTGAGTTTTTTTATTGGGCTGATTTCCTTTTAATATTTTCCATCGACATTGAATTTATATAAAACTTACGACTTCGTAGTGCCTTAGTTTATTTACACAATATACAACACTTCGTAACAACTTTATAAAGTCAATGAAATCTTTTGTTCGACTTTGTTGTTTTTTTCCAGGCAAATTGTCATTGATTTTTTTATTTTGGCAAAGTCTTCAACGAACTCTCTGTGGTAACCCAATAGTCCTAAAAATATTTCTTTTTCTTTTGGTTACCAGTTATCGAAAAAAAAATTATTTCTTCGATTTTTTTGTATTAACTGGATGAAAACGTATTAACAGAAATAGGTTTTTTTCAAGGTTATTGGAATTGTTCTGTTACTTTCTTTGGATATTTCGACCATGGCATAGCCATTTTGAGCATTGAATGTAAGGAATATAAAGTTCATCTAAATATGTTTCAATGATTCAAATTACTCCGTTCGATATTAAGATTGATTCCAACCATATTTTCTAATTCTATGATTAAAAAAAAAATCGTGAATTCCAATCGACTTATCCTTCTTTTCTCGTTTTTTTTTCATATTTCTGAGTCTCTAAGATTCTGAAAAACTTTATACATAATGTAAACTTAATCCATCTTCATAATTGAGAAAACCAAATTGTTAACTTGGTTCTAGAATATACTAACTTGGACAAGACGAAGACAAAAAAAAGATTTCTTAGCCAAAAAAAGCTCCATGTTTTCCCTCACTTCGCTTACTCCACATGTGGTATCGTATCGTTTTCCTGATAAGAATAACGTGACAAAAAAAATTTTATTTCCCTACTTTTGAATATGCAGCTATATTTGTTGAGCAAATAGATATTTGTATAACAAGGGAGCAGAATGCTACTTTCTCTTCCGAGGATAGTAATTATTCAAGGGAGGAAAAGGCATTTCACTCCCATGTTATACATGATTTTTCCGCCTACCTCTATCCAAAGTATTATTTATATTTTCAAATTCGCTCGAATCACTCATTTTTTAAATATTATTTTATATTTTGTTGAGAAATATTATAAATGAATGAGTACCTAACTCACTTTGAAACTGTTAATTTGTCAATGGACCATACCATGCTAATATTTCTGTCCTAAATTCGAAAACCGGATGTATCTATGAATTATCAAAGTTAAATTATTAATGTAAAAATCGGTAAATCAAAATAACAATTTTTGCAAAATACAAGGTGTTCTATAAATAAACTGTAAAATTTATACTTATATAATATTATTTAGTATAGGTCGTCAATGCCGTATAAGTTATTTGATTGATGACGTACCATGACGCCACTTTTACTTTTCCTCCCTAGGGAGGAAAAGTAAGACTTTGCTCCATACAATGAGGCCAGGAAATGTATACTTTGGATAGAGGTAGGCGGAAAACGTTGTTTTCTTCCAGAATTGTCAGTGTCAATTTGAATGTTCGATTGTGTTTCTGCTCCTTGCTTCCAAAAACATGTATATTATTGATAAAGTTCATAGTGGCATGGCAATAACATTTTTCCTGAAATTTTCTGGATTATGTCTGGTGCTGCATTTATTCTGAAGAAAACAAATTTCTATATCTATAAAGATCCTTGCCAGCTATGAATGTGTTAATTCCTCACTTTTTTTTTTACTCCCGGAGCCGTCCTTTCGCCGGTACCACCTCAGCCTCCTGGGCTTATTGTGGGTAGTTAATTCCTCACTTAGTAAAAAGCATCATCTCCCATTTTCTCTTATAGCCGGAACCATTGCCAATACACATTCCAATTTCTTCGATAATATTGAAAGCTCTTCTTATTTATTTTTGTTTCCAACAGAATAGATACCCTCCTGTATGATTGACTAACATCGATAGGAATGTTTATGATTACATTCTCAAATTTTGGGAATGGTTCAATTTTAATATTATTAACATCCAAACCAATATCTAGAGATTGCATTATTTTTGCCTCACAAATTTCGCCTTACGTCTTTAACTACATAAAGATTTACTTTCTGCTTGCTATTACCCACTTTTATGGTTGCTTCAAATGATCCCAAAATATGTAGAAAAATTTTTTAACCACATGAATGAAGTAATTTAGTAATTTATTGTGATTTTCCACTTAATTTGTGGCAGCAATTTCTCGGTCGATTATGTCGTCGTTATCAATATGAAATACGTACTTTCGATGAAATTTCGAAAAAATTTTGATGGTGGCTAAGTTAATTTGTTTAAATAGATGTCCATTTTTCCCACGCAGCCCCCCAAGCTAATTCAATAATTAAAAATTTCTTTTATCCTCAATTTTTCAAAAGTTTCAAATTTCCACAAAATTAATTGTGCATCGTTTCTCAACTTATTTCGTTTTTCCTCATCTCAATGCAATTTGTACTTTTTTATTCATTCATTCATTCTTTTATTACTCCGTGGATATATACACACAGGTGACACACAGGAAGTCGAATTGTTCATAGTTTAAATTAATATGAAAAAAAAAGAAAAATAATAAAGCTAGATATCGAGCGAGTGTTCAGTGGGATAGGAAAAAGAGCCACTCCAATTCTAACCTAATCTTTTACAATATGGAAAATATCTGCCATTTTCAACTATGCTATTACAATTTGTCATATTGTATATATTATTTTTCTTTATAAAAGAGGATTATTGTTAATTGCAGATGGGGGAGTCTGGCTAACGAACGAGCTCTCTTAGATATCCTCGATAGAGATCATTCGGCGCTGCAACCGACATCATTCACTTTAGCCGCCGTTAACTCTAACATATACGCCAGAAGACATTCCGCACATGCCTATTCTACTTCAGAAGAAAATGCCAAACACCCGGCAACAGTAAGTACATTCAAAAATATAAACTATGAAGTTCTATGTTATTCAATCCACTTTGACAAAAAGAATACGACGTAGTTCACAAGTTCATTATAATAAAATAATATGGGAATTGTGATATTTGGCATATTTTGTTATACAACTGATACTTTTATTCTAGTCTCAGGCGTCGATTCCCATACGTCCACCACCAGTACCAAAAAGGAATTTGCCTGTCACAACAAACACAATTACTAACAAAAATAACCAGACAAAAATAGCAGCACATATTAAGTCAGCAGAACCTCCACCACTCCCTCCAACCCCAAAATGCCGTGCGCTACCCACTATATTTTCAGAAAACAAGCCCAAACCACCTGTACGTCAACTATCGAATGAGACCAGTAACATTAATCGAAGACTTGATTTCAATAGAAACTCCTGCCCCAAACAAAATTGCAAGCCTTCTTCTTATAATTTTGATAGTATTAAGTCCCAACAAACCAATAAATTGCCCCCGGCACCTGTAGGACCCCCTCCTCCAACACCCAAATGTCACAAAACTAACAATCCAACAAATAAGGTTCAAGGACAACATCCCCAAGGAAAGTTATCTATTCGACAGGATTCTAGTGTATCAAGCGATAGTTTTAGTCAAACATCTTCTCCAAGCTATACAACTAAAACAATGGAAACTCCTCTGCTACCTCCAAGAACACCGGTAAAACAAAACGGTGTTCACATATCAAAAGTGAAAACTCCAGAAGATGACCCGAACGGAAACTCTATGATAACTAAAAGTGCATCGACACCTGCAAGTCTACAAACTATCGTCCGATTCCATAATGGCTCCAACATGTCTCTTCATCACAGGGTGAGTGGCCGGTATAAATTAGTTATCTGAGTCATACATTTTCGCTTGTCTTAAAGTGCACCTTTTCCAATTTTGTTTGATTAAAAATTCCGTAACCTAATCAATTGGGAAATTTTTCAAGATGCGCGGGAAAATGTATGGCGTGAATAAATTTTCACCAAATATAGGTTTTTAATGACTGTTTATTCTTACATAGATAATTCGAGATATACGACGACCATCTTCAGTCTACACCAACAGATTGAAGTTTAGATTTGCGCAGCTAGTCATCAATGCCATAGCTCTTTTTGCTATTGGAGCTGGAATGGCTGCTTACTTCAAAGGTAATTGAACAAAATGGAAATGCTTCAATTAAGGTAAAATATTTGTTTTTGGTTTTTAGCCTATCCTACTTCAGTGAAGGTGATTAATAAATCTTTGAATGTGACAACAACTCCAATAATAGTAGAGCGAAAGAGTGATAATCCTGCTCCCGGTATCTGCTTGCCAGTTATAGTCCAGTTTTGTAAACAGCACAAAATACCTTACAATTTCACAGTTTTCCCAAACTACATTGGTCATTTTGGACAGAGGGATGCAGAACAAGAATTGGAAGTATACGATGCTGTGGTAGACGTCAAATGTTATGATTTAGCAGCACTGTTCCTTTGCTCCTTATTTGTTCCGAAGTGTGGACCAACAGGAGGTGTTGTTAGACCTTGCAGAAGTTTATGCTTAGGTAAGTTCCTCATTATAATTGCGTTTAACAATGATGAACAGAAAGTCTGACGTTGAATCACTCAGTAAAATATTTAATATATATTACATGAAGATGATTGTTCTTGATTGATGTTTTGAGTTTGGAAATTTAATTTACAAATGACAGGTGGTGTCTGTCAACATAATCATGATATTCACAATATTTTTGTTCATTCATTAAATCATTCAATTCGGATCTGCTCAACAGCCCAGAGATGCTATTTTCTAACTTCTGCGAAAATTTTCGTATACGAATGCTCGCATACGGATTTTTTTTCGTATGGGAAGAGCTTTTGGTATTTTGGAATTTATGCGAAAAGCAATTCGTTCCGCTGTCTTTGCATGACTTAAGCCGGCAATGCTGTGAATATGCAAATCTACCACAACTCCAACCAAAAAGCGACTAGGTTAGCTAAGATTATTTATATCAAATTATCTGTTTGTCAGGTGAATAATACTTCTAATAATAATATAATGTACGAATTAGTTTTTTTTTCTTAAAGAGTTGTTGTATACGTATAAAGTCAGTCAGTTTGCAAAAATATTTTAATAACCATGAATGAAAAAAAAAGAACGGGAAACATAATCATCCAGTCAAAAGACGCAATTAATAAATTTTATGGAAAAAAATCCATAACTCCGATCTGGAAAATTTACAAAAACATTTACTTTGGAGAGTTCACAGATGCCGTGGATAAACATTACAGATTCATTGAAGATTCGTATATACGAATTCATTAATTAGCATCCCTTTGGCCATGCGATGTATTTCCGCACAGAAAACTCGCGTACGGATATTTTTCGATTGCTCGAAAATACGGTTTGTTCAATTTCATACGAAAACAGCATGATTCCGTATACGGAAGTCATTCGCAAGAGCTAGAAAATAGCAGCCCTGGAATCTTCTTACAATTTCCCATGTTATCTACTTCCATTCCAGAGGCTTTGTGTCTTCTATATAGGCCACTAGTTTGACAGTAAGTATTTTCAGTAGCTGTGATGATTGTATTATTTCCTTTTCAAAGTGCTTCTGTATCAGTCCTTATAGTTTCTCGCCGAAGCAGAGTATGTGAGTGGGTGTTTCGTCATAGAGTTCACATTTCCTGCAAATAATATGTTTATAAACTTTGCCCATTTTGTGCAGATGTTTCCTCAGGCTGCAGTGTCCAGTTATCAGGTGGGTAATTGTCTTAGAATCTCTATCATCCAATTTCAATAACATGCAGGTTGAGAGTTCCTTGTCTATCTTGTTTAGTAAACTCTTAGTATGGAGGTATACTTGTGTCAGCCTCCATTTGAGTTGATGTTCCTTAAGTAGCCAGTTCCCGAATTCCTTTTCTATTCAATTTTTTTTTGTTCCACAAAACGATTCCGAACCTATGAAATTACATTTAGAGCCTTCTTTGGCTAACTGGTCCTTAATTACATTGTTTGCAATCCCCTCACGTGCCGGCACTCATATATTAGAGACTCTTTGTTGTCTTTAGACAGTCTAAAAAGGGATTATTTACAATCTTTTATCGTGCAAGACCTAGTTGCTGGATTGCTGATTGCCTTAAGCAGAACCTAGATGTCAGCGAATATTTTAATTTTTTGTCCGGTATATCCTCTCCTGATGTTTTCATCACTACAGGCAATTATCTCAGTTTCAAACCTTTTTACCTTAGAAAACTTATATTTACATAAAAAACCTGCCAAATGTCAAATCCATTTATCATCCAAACTTCATGAAAACATTAAATATGTTGAAAACTACAAATTTTTTGATATGTAAACGTTATGTGTTTTTTACGTGAAAAACATCAAGAAATACAAAATTGATTGAAAATAGCCACAAATGCCAATGGCGTGGAAAATATATCTTTCCAAATGTACACCACTGTATTAAGAATTGACAGATGTTTTTTTATCAAAATATGCCTTTTTACATTTAAAAACAACCTGCCAAATATCAAATCAATTTATTCGTCCATTTTGAGGTTATCAAATAAAAACATTAAAATTTTTATAACTTCAACACCCCGTAAATGAGCTGGACTTCCTAATCCTTATATCATTTTGTCCAATTTTACGAGAGGAATCTACATGCAAACATTGTAAGTGTCATTTGGAAACACCCTGTATATACTACTTATTTTTGTAAATCTTTGACGGACCAGGCTGATCCTCTGAAGCCACAGCACTTCTTTTGGGGGCAGCTTTAATTATCACCTACCCGAAAAGTTCTAGTAGGTAATAATGTACACCTGAAAGGGATTATTTTATATAGTTACAAAATATAGGATAAAGGATGTTGAGGTGCCTTAGATCATAGAATTTTTCATTTGATTTCACATCAGAGACGAACTTTCTAAATATTACCGCTTACATTTGTCTGATTTTCTATTCGACTTGGAAAACGTCAACTGTCATCCATGTCAATAGAAATAGAAAATGTAAGAATATGATTTTGTTTTCACAAATTTTGAGTTATTTGCTATAAGTGATGATTGAGAAACACAGAAACTACTACACTTGTAACTTTATATCTTTTGTTGTTATTACAACTGCAAAATGACGAAAAAAACAAGTAAATAGGATGTTTTGGTGTAGAAGATGTTTCTTGTGTCAAAGGGAACGTGGTATTTCGAATTAAGTTTTTAGTGAACTTTTGTTGGAATGTACTATATGAGCTTTCGAATGAACGCAAATCCTTTTGAAGTAATATTGTAAGAAATGAATATCAAAGTTCAAAAGAAAGACGCTATTATGAGGGAATGTATACAAAAACAAGTTGGACTCTATTAATTAGAAGGAGTAGAAGTTAATATATATTTAAATATTAACAGGCTACTACAATTTTCCATTTTCTTTTCTCAGCCATGAGCATAAATAAATCTTGACACACAGAAATATGTACTAACATGGTATTATACAGGGTGTCCCACGACGAGTGAAAACTATCTGTATATGGTAAAATACTTATAGTAAAATCATGAAAATTTCTACGTTTGGGTTTTCGGATACGATCTTTTCAACTAAAATATTTTCAAAGATGGCCGACTTCCGGTTCTACCGTAACTTTGTTATTTTAAATGGAACACCCTGTATATTAATACATTTTTGAAATCTAAATAATATTTTAGTATACTTTTGTCTGAAAACTTTTTTCGAAAAATGCACACTTTTGAGTTATTGATTTTTTTGTAAAAAATTTGACCGTTGAAGAATGAAGACCCTTATAAATTATTTTTTTACGAGGGGACCCTTGAAGATATGAAAATGGTTTCTCTTCGGTTGCCTTAAGCAAGGTCAAACGTATTCGAATCTATGTTGAAAAATTTTTCATTTTATACAGGGTGTGTATAAAAAGTGAACCACCCTGTTTTTTCTATTTTAATGCATTCAGGGGAAAAAAATAAGGCAAGTTCATGTATACTTTCCTATACCTAAACCTTACCGTTATCCAGATATTGAATGTTTTCTGTAAATTTTTAGAGATGCAGGTGTGGTCTAAATTTTGATACAAGCACTAAGAAATAAAAATTATTATGTGAATTTACATGGTAAATATGACAAAGTTTTTACAAGAACATGTGCTTTATTTGCAGTAAGATATCCATATTGACCGCGATCGAAATCGCACATTGTTAAAAGAATACTTAACAATTTGAAGCTATTCGGTTCATTTTAAGCAAAAGTTAATCGAATTGAACCATTTGTGAGAATAATAAGAAATGCTACAAAATTTTATGGAAAATTAAAAGCCAAAGAAAAATAGTGTGATGTTTTAAAGTGAATTTTCAAAATTGCTCCCTTGAAATTGAATGCATTTTTCAACCCTTCTCAGTATACCTTCATTCGTCGCACGGCTAATCATCATCTCAGAAAGGGAATTGAAGGAATTTCGAACTCTTAGCTCACAATCTTCTCTAGATGTTAACTAATGAGTTAAATAAGTGTCATTTATTACAAAGCATACTAAAAGTATACATGAAAAATTTAAATTTGTTAAAAAATATAATAACAATTTAAAACCTCAAATACAATATCTCGGAAACGACTAAAAGTTGGACTAGGATTGATAAAAACAATTTGATTTGATTTTTTTTTAGAGACAGATGAAGAAAGACTTTTTTATTTCTTAGTGCTTGTATCAAAATTTAGACCACACCTGCATCCCTAAAAATTTACAGAAATATTTCATTCAATTTGTTAAAATCAGTAAAATCAAATAAAAAATTCTATGGTCTAAAGGCACCTTCACCTGGATTTTATGAGATTATCTATTTATGTCAAGAATAAATTAGTTATATAAGTATACATATAGGTAGTAAGTACGTATCTACCGCTTCAACTTTGAACAGCTGTATCTCATGTGGTATTAGGAGTAGTTCAACGAAATAAGTGTCATTTTGTTGTGAGATTAGGCATACCTCACCTTATACATACATATAATGATACATTTTCCGGAAAATACTTTCTTTGGTTGAAGTTGACAAAAACTGAAAACTGACTTTTACCATAATAGTAGGGGAGCCCACGATGCTAAATGGGGATTTTCTCGAGCGTCGTAGAGACCTATTGGGATGCAAAGCTTAGATGATAAAAAGACAAAAATGTTATATGATGTATAGGTACCTTTACATCGGTGGGGGAAGCGGCTATAGATTTTCAAATATGTAAAAAAAAAACTGTTGCATGGACATCCTCGAGCAAGTCAGATATTGATAGTATCAATGCCCTACGTATTTTTAATAATGTACGTATGTTAATCTGATCGTTTGCATGATGCGGGTGGTTGTATTTAAGGGTTGAAAATGAAAAAAAAAAGATTTAATCGAGCGCGTCAGATTTTCTAAGGGAGTGTTAAGTACACCAAAAAAAGGCTCTCATTTACTAATCTGACGATTTCGATGGGACGCAAACTCGCGGCCATTTTCATAATGTGCAAATGAAATACTCAAGCGCGTCAGATTAAGATATATATGGTTCATCTTTATATTCTAAACGTACTGTCTCATAATCTGACAATTATCTAGAGGGATTCGCCTGATCTGACAAAAAAAAAATTAGAAAAATGGTTCACCTCAAAGGCCATCCCTGCAACTTCCCGCTAATTCCATTCCTGGGCGCTTAAAATTGTACTTATGACATTTTTGAGCTCAGAATATAATTTATGTGATATTTTGAGCTCGCTAAACTCAAAGAAATAATATTTCTATGCATTTGAGCTCTCCCAACTCGAAAGTCTGATAGAAGTTTCATAGAACACTATATTTGGAATTTTCAAACCGCAATAACTTTTGAATGGATCAAGCAATTTTCATGCGGTTGGCGGCATTCGACGCAGTTTTATCATCCTCATAAGTAATTTTGCAATTTTAATTGATAGAACCACAAATTTCGGAGTAATCCCGAAAAAACAATTTTTCGGGTTTCATTCGTTCACGATATCTCTCGAACGAATTAACCGATTTTGACCAGCCTGGTGGCGATCGACGTGGTTTTTCAAGCTCAAAGACTGATTAGTATTTGAAGTTAATGGATAAAGCCGGTTAAAAGTTATTCCAAAAAATTTTTTCTTATTCTTTGAGATTTTTCAAAATTTCTCAAAATCTATCGGTCCGACGGAGTGAGAGAGTAATAGATAGAGAAAGAGTGAGAGAGGAATAGAAACGCGGAGAAGGAAATGTAGTCATCACGCAGCTGCACGCGTTTAACTTTATCAACAAATTTTTGTTATTTCGGCTTACGGAAATCGTCAGATTATATATTTTTCATTATTCTTGAATTATTTCCTTCAAATTGGAAAAAAAATTCAGCTACCCTCGAGAATGTCGAGATGACGCTTTTTTTACAACTTTGTAGCCCTCCCCTTTTTTTACGTCACTCTCATATTGTCAGATTAGTGGAACATACACTTTTTAGGATGTAATTAACTCATCCTACCTTGATTTGACGCGCTTGAGAATTTCTGATGGTCAATTTTTTTTACTAATCTGATCCTGTATTCTTCACGGGCGGCCTTATACAGGGTGTCCCACGACGAGTGAAAACTATCTGTATATGGCAAAATACTTATAGTAAAATCATGAAAATTTCTACGTTTGGGTTTTCGGATACGATCTTTTCAACTAAAATATTTTCAAAGATGGCCGACTTCCGGTTCTACCGGAAGTCGACTGTAACTTTGTTATTTTGAATCGAACACCCTGTATAATCATACATTATAGAAATCTACGTGATATTTTAGTATACTTTTGTCTAAAAACTTTTTCCGAAAAATGCACACTTTTTGAGTTATTGATTTTTTTGTAGAAAATTTGACCGTTGAAGACCCTTATAAAAGGCGATTTCGTCCCGCTTTGGTACCCCACTTTGGTCTGTCAATTTGTGATGCCTTTTGGTCAATATAATAATATTTAAATAACAGAATCAAATTCCATTGAATTGATTTCATTAAATCATAAAACAGCACACGAAGCAAGGTCTCACGTTTACGATTCAAGATCAAGCGTGGAATAAACATAAATAGCATGTAGAACTCCAATTATCCGAATCAATGGGGACCGGGACCCATTCGGATAATCAAATATTCGGATAATCGGAGTTTTTTTGAAAAAAATTGCCATTGGAGAGAAAAAAAGCTACGTTTTGATATTGCACTATTTTTTATTGAATTAAATGAAAGAAACATGATATTTTCACATGTTTTAAATATAAATAAAATGTACATACTTATGTATGTACAAGTTTAGAGATAAAAATCATTGTTTTTCAAACATCTCCGTCAATGTAAGCTGTGCCTATACTGACTTCGCTGAGAGAAGGACAATAGTGAGCGAACGCGCAAACACTGGCTTCGCGGGGGGAAGAATAATAGCGCACTTAGACTTTTTTTGGACAATTTTTTTTCTGAAAAAGTGATTCGGATAATCGGCGATTCGGATAGTCGGAGTTCGGATAATTGGAGTTCTACTGTATTTATATTTACTTACGGTATAAGATGACCCTTCGAGTGACCAGAAACACCATCAGTTAAGAGGCCAATTACCACCACACTACCTGGCTACTCTACCCATAAGCAACATATATTACAAATTACATACCAATCGATTTCGTTCCGAAAAACGATGACGTCAATCTAACTTTGGTACCTTTTTGGTCTGTCAAATCACATACCGAGATCTGCAGCACGGTTACTGAAATTGGTAGCTTTCTATCCTTGTCTAAAGTAGTTTCTGTCTTTCTTTTTATTTGTAAATACATTGTTCTATGTCAATTTCATCAATCAGCTGTACCAGCTGGGCTACGCTGGGAACCAAACGATTTCGCCTGTTATTGGTAGTTTACGTCATAGCGGTGACGTAGAACCTACCAATTGGTTAACCAAAGTCCCTACCAACCAAAACGGGACGAAATCGCCTAAATTATTTTTTTACGAGGAGACCCTTGAAGATATGAAAATGGTTTCTGTTCGGTTGCCTTAAGCAAGATCAAACGTAATCGAATCTATGTTGAAAAATTTTTCATTTTATACAGGGTGTGTATGAAAAGTGTTCAAAGTTTAACTTCATAAATATCAAATTTCTTCATTTTTTTAAATAGAACCACCCTGTTTTTTCTATTTTAATGCATTCATGGGAAAAAAATAAGATAAGTTCATGTATACTTTCCTATACATAAACCTTACCGTTATCCAGATATTAAAGGTTTCATGTAAATTCTTAGAGATGCAAGTGTGGTCTAAATTTTGATACAAGCACTAAGAAATAAAAATTATTATGTGAATTTACATGGTAAATATGACAAAGTTTTAACAAGAACAGGTGCTTTATTTGCAGTAAGATATCCAGATCGAAATCGCACATTGTTAAAAGAATACTTAACAATTTGAAGCTTTTCGGTTCATTTTAAGCAAAAGTTAATCGAGTTAAACCATTTGTGAGAATAATAAAATATGCTACAAAATGTTATGGAAAATTAAAAGCCAAAGAAAAATAGTCTGATGTTTTAAAGTAAATGTTCAAAATGGCTCGCTTGAACTTCAATGCATTTTTCAACCCTTCTCAGTATACCTTCATTCGTCGCACGGCTAATCATCATCTCAGAAAGGGAATTGGAGGAATTTCGAACTCTTAGCTCACAATCTTCTCTACATGAAAAATTTAATCTTGTTAAAAATATAATAACAATTTAAAACCTCAAATATCTCGGAGACGACTAAAAGTTGGAATAGGATTGATAAAAACAATTTAATTTGATTTTTTTTTAGACGGATGAAGAAAAAGACTTTTTTATTTCTTAGTGCTTGTATCAAAATTTAGACCACACCTGCATCTCTAAAAATGTATATAAAACATTTAATATCTGGATAACGGTAAGGTTTAGGTATAGGAAAGTATACATGAACTTGCCTTATTTTTTTCCCCTAAATGTATTAAAATAGAAAAAACAGGGCTGTTCTATTTAAAAAAATGAACAAATTTGATATTTATGAAGTTAAACTTTGAACACTTTTTATACACACCCTGTATAAAATAAAAATTTTTTCAACATAGATTCGATCACGTTTGACCTTGCCTAAGGCCACCGGACAGAAACCATTTTCATATCTTCAAGGGTCTCCTCGTAAAAAAATAATGTATAAGGGTCTTCAACGGTCAAATTTTTTACAAAAAAATCAATAACACAAAAAGTGTGCATTTTTCGAAAAAAGCTTCAAGACAAAAGTATACTAAAATATTACGTAGATTTCAAAAATGTATTAATATACAGGGTGTTCTATTTAAAATAACAAAGTTACAGTCGACTTCCGGTAGAACCGGAAGTCGATTATCTTTGAAAATATTTTAGCTGAAAAGATCGTATCCGAAAACGTAGAAATTTTCATGATTTTACTATAAGTATTTTGCCATATACAGATAGTTTTCACTCGTCGTGGGACACCCTGTATATGGGCCTCATGTTTTGTGGGGGTACTTAACCGGGTACAAGGTATCCCTCTGTATATTAATCTGCCGCGCTTTAGTAAATCCCGAAATCCCCGCTTGGGCTCCCCTACTATAATATTAGTCCTCGCTGGTCAAACTTGAGAAAAACCGAAAAAAGTGCGAAAATTTAACGGTTTTTGAAATATTTAACAATGATCCGGACGGCTTTCGAAATCGAAAAATTGTATTTGTTATCAGCACTTAATCATTACAATAAGATAGGTAACTAGTTAAAACTAGAACTGTCTAATAATTTCAGTAAAATCCAAATATTTTTAGATTATTAAATTTAAAACAGTTGAACTAGTTTTTCTAAATCATTAATAGTTATTTAACCAACAAGTGTACGTATTAATGAGAGCCATTAACAATCGAGATAATTTAACGCACGAGCAGAGCGAGTGCGTTAATGTTTGCGATTGTTAATTGCCCTTCCAATACTCGTGTTACTTACATAGCTTTTCCGTCGACTGTATCAGTTTTATTCGTTTTTCTCAATATTTAAAAACTTAAAATGTTTATTTGTTTCATAGATGAGTACTGTCAAAAATGAATAATGACATTGAAATGTCACAGAGATGGTCGCTGGTTTAAATGTCACTGTTTTCGTTTTTCTTAAAATCTTTTTTGGGTGTCTTAACACTAATAATTATTATAACTTTGTGCAATAATATAATAAAACGATAGGTATGTCAAAAACCAGAAGTCCTCTATACTAGGATTCTTTTTTGAAAACGCTATTATATGTTTGGTTGTCTACAAAATGTCAATATATAAGATGTGCGTTGGGTGGCCTGCAGAAAATTGTTGATTAATATAGGTAAATCATGCATTAATGGGAGTCATTAATGTATGATTTTGTCTAGTTTTGAGAACGTTAATATCATGTTAAAACGCGGTACGCGGAAAAAGCTATTACGTGCTGTCGGTAGTATTATTATGTGAAGTGTGAATGTTTAATAATTTTTGGTATGGGTGAACCCATAGGATTATATCACAGATACTACTGACAGGTTTATGAAAACTAGTTTTAACTAGATAATGTTTAGTTAAAGCTAGAATTAACTCAAAATATTCGTTAGTTCTAGCTCTAACCAGTGAGATCCAGAATTGACTGTGAGCGATAGTTAAAACTAGATTTTCATAGGAAATTCTGGTTTCAACTAGGATCGGGTTTTTACGGTAACATTATGGAGACAGGTCTGGTGAATTATGTTACTAGACGACTATCACAATACCTATGGTTGTGAAAGATAAGTTATAAATTGCGTAGCTTAAGGTATACAGGGTGTTGAGCTACGATTATCAGAAGAGATATTTTATATACACCGCATAACCTTCAAAACCAGATATTGGTATCAAGTAGATTTTGATGATTTGGAAAAATGTATCTGTCGTATTCTAGAACATGCTGAGAAATTGCGGCAAACTCTGAAATATAGGTCCATAGGCTATAACTAGACTCGGTCGAAATTTTATTTAAATATCATTGAGGATTTACAAGATACTGGGCTTCACGGTACTAATGAATCATCCTGTATATGTTATCTGTCTGTTGTGAAATTTGTTATTTATAGCTTTCATATTTTTCTTTCTGGAACCCTTATACTCTTCAGCGTCGAGTAAGCCCTTCTTCACTCATTTCTTCCAGTCGCTTCTGTTTCTAGAGAGTCCTCTCATCCATTGAGTTCCCTATTCTTTTTTCGATTTTCTGTATCCTCCCCGCCTTCCCCGTCTTCCTTTTTTTCTTTTTCTATCCCTTTCTGCTCTGACTCACCCAACTTAATCTGATGTTGGAACTTCGAAGTCGATCGGGCCAATGACTACCCGACGTCAATAGAACGACCGTTATTATATGCTAGACAAACAGCGTTCGCCCAACGTTCATCTTACCTTCTTAGTGTCTTTGCTCGGGCGCCAATTAGTGACGTGCTTCTTCAACTCATTACGGTTCTTACCAACTAGACACTTCATTTTGGACACACTCGATGAAAAATCTTTCAAATAAATGCTCGGGCGCCAGATTTTTCACGTGGTTTGCTCCACGGCCCCTTGACCATTGACGTCAAGTGTTCCAGATGGCCTCAGATAGAGGTTACGGAAAATACCATTGGACGAACTATACATTACGGTAGAGATACTTATTTTTTATTTTTATTTTTATAGTACAAACAAATTACCATTACCTAGGCAACCAATATGACTACTACCGTTGTTACGCTCCAAGAAAATAAAATTAACATCTACTGTAGTATCGAAATACTAGTAAATTATCAATAAAACTTCAGTAATTCAATTAAGGTTTGTCTCTTTACAAAATTATAATCGGGTTAACCAGAACTAAGGAAAAAACCTCACGCCGTACCTACTAATACAACTAGCAAGAGGACAGCCACCCAAACAAAAAAATTATATAAACCAGGTATTCAAATATTATTCACGGAAACTAATAAACCCTATTAGCAGCGAAAAAAGAAAGAAATTTCTGGAAACTAATAAAACCTACCAATAACGGATGGAGGAAGAAATTTCAACAAGACCCGAGAAAGTCGGCGATTCACTGAGATTCCTGTTACAAAAATAAATTAAAACAACCGAACCAAACTTTTGGATCGCCCGGTATTCAAATACTATTTCCGAAAGCTAATAAACCTTACTAACAATATTGAACAGCGGAAAGAGAAAAAAAATTCTAAAAACTAATAAAACCTATTAACAACGGAAAAAGAAAGAAATCTCAGCAAGACCCGAGAAAGTCGGCGATTCACTGAGATTCCTGATACGAAAATAAATTTAAATAACTGAACGAAACTTTTGGATCGCCCGGTATTCAATTATTATATCCGAAAACTAATAAACCCTGTTAACAGAATTAAACAGAGAAAAGAGAAAGAAATTCCTGAAAACTATAGTCCATTCAATAACCAGGAGGAGTAATTTGAAAAGCTTTACTCACACTGCTAAAATTTACCAGATTAGTTACTAAGGGGTGTGTTCCGAAAAAGTAGTCAACAGTCGTGTTCCAAATCTATTAAATATGCCTTGATTGATGAAGAAATCAGCCACCCATAGCCATAAGTCGATTTCTCGTCTGTTCAGTAGATTATTTAGATGTTTATTGTAGATATAAGTTGAATGTATTTGATTTTTGACGGTCCTAAATGACCTTACATTGTTTTACCGGAGTATGCGAAGAGCTGGAACTCAAAGTAGAAGGATCCATAATTGCAGATATTCAATACAATTGCTTACTGAAGTTTTTGAAGGAACAGTTTCAACGAAACTGAGTGAAAATAATAAAATAACAAAAACAGATGCGATGACAAAATTAATTATATTTATCTGTCAGAACTATCAAAAATGGAAATTATCAGCTGATGTCAATTCTAGAGAGTGTTGTGTGAAACTGGTCGGAATCTGACCAATCAGTGGTCTACAGAATTGCCAAATTAAATTCAATTTACTCCTCCTGGTTTTCAAATGAGGTATAATAGAACCTATCAACAACGGAAAAAGGAAGAAAACTAATAAAACCTATTAACAACGGAAAGGGAAATAAATCTCAGCAGGACTCGAGAAAGTCGGCGATTCACTGAGATTCCTGATACAAAATAAATTTAATTCCTAAAAGAGATGTCCAGCAATTAAATATTATTTCTGAAAACCGGGAAATACTATTCTCAAAATAAAAAGAAAGTTCGAATATAAATTTTTAACTAAGCGATAAATAGTATATTATTAAACGAGCAATTTGTGATAGCCAATATTCACGATGGGTGACGCAAATCACCCGAGTGAATATTGGCCATAAATTGCGAGTAAAATACTATACTTTTCTCACCACCCTTAATTTCTTTTATTAAATAAAAGTCAGTAACGATCATTTGGTATTACTAACCTCAAAATGTTGTGACAGCTACATAAAATAATTTGACATATATAGAGATGGGCGATACTGTGTAAAGTATCAATACAACGCACTGTTATAAATATATTGTTTTAAAATACTTAATATTATTAGAAAATATCGTTATAAAAAAAATTACAATATTTTATAAACGGCAGAAAGAGAATGAAATCTCAGATAGACCCAAGGAAGTCGGCGATTCACTAAGATTCATGATACAAAAACAAATCTAAGTCCTGAACGATATGTCCAGCAATTAAATATTATGAATCTGTATACTGTATTGAAGCAATTTCCAGACTACTAAATTGAACAGCTGGCTCCGATAATCTAGGAGCTGGCGAATTATTATTCATTCTAATACAAATACCGGGAAGAGCTTCGCAACATTTTCTAAGTAATCTATATTTCTTATAACAGCAACAACAAAATATGAATAATCAAATTATAATAAACAAAATAGTTAAGACACTAGAACTAGATGTCAACGAACTGGGTAACCAAATCATATTATTTAATTCTTCTGTTAACTTTTGACTTGCTAAATTCAAATCATCTGAATGCATTCTAACTGATTTAAAATTTGGATTTAAATGCAATGTAGAAATATTTAACTTTTCTTTTCATCTTCGTCACAACAATCAGCAATTAAATTAACAGTTGGAGTAAAATAATTATTTTCGTTTAAGGTACTTGAGTGAATTTTATGAGGTATCAATAAAGCGCTAGATGTGAACGCTTTACAATTTTCAGTCAGTTCTAGGATTCCTGTACCCTTTATTAATTCAGTAAAAACTTCATTTTGACAATTTATTGTAATTCTTTCAGAAGAAACTAATACATATATCCAAGCATTTCTTGCTAAAAGTTGATGCCATATATTTTGATCTAAATTAACTAATCTTTATTCACAGTTATTGAGAACCGAACTCGTTGCATAAAATAGTTTGACCTCACAACTTTCATGTTGATGAGACAACAATAATGGAGTTTCCTGTTTACATATAACGTCATACTTAACATACTCTACACATGTTAAAAATTGTTTTTCAGAAAGTAGAAGATATTTCTGTTTAACATTATTAATAGCCATATATATATTTACTAGATGGTTGAATAAAAATATATTTTTGTTCACTAATATGAACGGGTAATGGAGTAAGCTTATATATATCGTAATTTTGGTTATGTGTCATAGGTATAGATAAAATATATACTAAACGACCATTTTTATGAAATACACTAAGTTTTATAAAGTTTTAAAATAAATGGGCATTTTCTACTGAAAAGGGACCGTGGACTCCAATCCACGCCACAAATCCCAATTTGCGTACAACGCTAATGAACGATTCCACACTTTACTAGAGGGCCAGTCACGTGGAGAATCAAAAATTATTAAGGTTTATTCCTTTCGGGCAAGGACTTATTTCAATCACTACAATGCTGACATAAGCCACCTACAACGCATAATAAAAAACTAATACTATTATAATCACTTATCTACAGTTGGATGCGGCATTTTCCATGGTCATCGAATTTCTTATTGTCCCGATTATCCTGTAATAACAAAATTAATTTTTTTTATCTTTCATAGTACGGTTTTAAACGATTGTTATGTACTTTCATTAGTTTTTTACCATATTTATTAATAGTACAATTTACATGATGGGAATCAACCGAAACAACTTTGTACGGTCCTGTATACCGCGGAAATAATTGTTTACCTCGACTAGACTTTGTGCATGGATTCGTTAGTCATTAATACTTTATCTCCAATGTGATATTTGATATTTTTAGAATTTTTATCGCTATAGTAGTATACTTGGAAACAGGGCGTGGTTAAAGCCATGAGTGCTAGAAACCTGCAAGAAGTGGACTGGGACGACAGGAAAAGATGGAGGCAAGGCGTCGGACAACGTCAAAAGATGTTATAAACCGGCCTATATATATAATTTCATACGGTAATTTGTTGTTGACGACGGTCAGTAAACATTTGGGCTGGATTATTAGATAATAATGTAATCGGCCCAAATATGTTACCTAACCGACTTAATTCAGCATCGTATTTTCATTTTTTAAACGACAATTCACCACTGCCATTTCTCGATCAAGTTCCATTAGCAACTAGATTGAATTGCTGGTTCCAGCATGATGGTGCTCCTGCACATTATGGTAGACAAGTGAGAACATTACTAAATCAAACATTCCTCGACTGTTAATTAGATTAGATTTTTTCTCCTGGGGATTCTTGAAAGAAAATATTTACTTTGAACCTGTTGAGAGTGCGGAAGATGTAGCTACTTGTATTCACGCTGCTGTGATATTAATAGACGAAAACATGCTACAGAGGGTTCGTGATTCAATGATAAATCGTGCAAATATTTGCATTGAAGTAGGAGGCGATTTTTATAAATTAATTTCTTGTTTTGTAACAAATATTCGTTTTCAATAAAGTTTAAACATTGAATGTGTGATATATTTTTTTCAATTACTCTGTAACCATGGACATAACGCAAATTTTTTATTCTTACGTTTTAATTCGTTTTAGTCCCCCGATTTATATTCTGAAAGGACGGGCGTCAATTTTGAGACACCCTGTATAAGAATTACGTGGTGTATAAAGCAGTTGCATATTTTTGTTACAGAAACGAAAAGACGATGTGGTTTTTTCTTAGATGTTTTTGGCTTGGCACTACCGGATTACCTTGATTGCGAATTGTTTCCAGAATCTGTGAATCCTAGTCAGTGTGTAGGCCACCATGAGGTCAAGTTATCGAAGCAACAAGCTGCCAAACCAGGTAAGTTGAATTACAGCATATAATAAATATAAAAAAATATATGAAAAAATTTATTGTCTATCTGAAATGGATATTCTACAGGCTGCTTCACAGAAAGCTTACAGTATTTACACTGTATTATTTATAAGATGCGACATAAGAATTCCTATAAAAAACTGTCAAACGCGAGCTAACTTTTTTACCAAATAGCGTTTATACAAAATAATAAGTTCAAATGTACTTTTAATTTTCTCAAACTCGCTGTTCAAAAAAGTCGAACTCCATTTTCAGACAACTTTCGCATACTCTTAACCGTTTGGGAAATAGCTACTCTGCTAGGTGCACAGAAAATTCAGAAGTTAAGCCTGGAGTATAGCGGCTCGATTTTTCGCTGGGGTGAAATTTTTTTCTTTTTATTTGTCGGACAGGTGCAGACCTTAATATTGAAAATTCTGTGTGAACATGCCAAAATTTTCCAATACCAAATAAAAATCATCTTGTCGGGTTTATTAGTAGGACAATCAAGGTGATTGGTGACTGTGACAAAACGTTTGGCTAGTTCCGCAATTGTCGTCAGGCCGTAGGTGTCACTGAGTCCAAAAATTTTCAGTCCAGCCGCTTACCTGGCTAAAAAATCAGCAATGCGATTACCTTCACTCCTGTCGAGTCCCTTAACCCACCTCAGGATATCTAGTACTAGCCCCGATATAAAACGTTGTAGGGTTTATTAAACACAAACCTGGGTTCAAAGATTCAATTGCATCATTGGCTGCTTGCAGCAGAGGTAGCTCAGTAAGCGCCTCTTGGCATGTGCTTAGTCTCAATTGACCCACTCCTACTTCGGGTCTTACACCAGCCGTGCGCAATCGTACCATGGTCATTAACGCAACATCCTTGACGTAGAGGTCCAGAGGGATCAGACCAGTAATTAATTCCATTGCCGCGGTTGATGTTCTTCTCATGGCTCTTGTGATGTTTAAAAAAGCCATTTTCTGTATTTGATATAATTTTTGGATGGCCATTGCTTGTAGAACCTTCAGTCCCCATGCAATTTCTCCATGCGTTAACATGGATCTTATTATTGCAGTGTAGATCCAGGTGACCACACGGGTTGATAGAACACTGTCTCCGAGACTGTCCATAATCTACATGCTCTTTTTGCTCTGTTATGTAGGTAGGGTAATACCAAGTATTGAGATGGGCGTATAAGCAACTATGTAATTTTGAGCAATAAGATTCCTGAAATTTATTATCTTCACTCAAAAAACCTTTTTTCAAATAGGTTTAATTGGGAGAATGCCAACTCCACCACGAACCTCAGGTAGACGAAAAAGGCCGGTCAGCTCCATCACCGATTTCAAGCCGAGGGATTAAATAGATAAGAGGATAATCTTTATAGTACCATAAAATATTTTGCTGAGTTTATAATTTTTTAAGATAATAATTCAGTTTGACATTTTGTATCATAGAAAAGATATAACGCTGTTAAATAAAGTTAGGTTAGGTTAGGTAAAACACAAATTATCAAACTCACCAGAGAAGGATAAATCGACTAATGAAATAAATTGGTACATGGAATTCTTGTGCCGGTAATTGTAGTAATACTTTAGACCTTGAAATATTATTTCGTATTTTATACTTGCAAATGACAGCCAGCGCTATTAATTATTATTCCGATAAAGCTATTCTATAATCCCTCCGCGTACACAAAAATTTCTTCTATTAATACGAACGAATGTTTAAAAATCCATTGTAAAATAAACGATCGCTCTAAACAACTACAAAGCGCTTGATAAATTAGAATATGAAATTGAGCCATAACTTCTTTGTTTTCCTTTCCGGAAGGATTTATTGAAATTAAAACTTTTCCCTGCAAACACCACTTACCATCGGACGTTCGTTTACTATGTTAAATTATGTTTTAGTTAAAACAAGGGCTGCAATGAGTTATAATTTGGATAAACTTTTTCTTGTTAAGGAATTCATCAAGAGGTCAAAGTATTAGAGGCGATCCACACTGTCATGTCGATCATTGTTGGTTCTCGGTAAATATTATCACAATAAAATATGTATGTGAGCATCCTCACCACATTAAAAATGCTGTGTCTACCCATACCATCCGTTAAAAGCTCTGCTCGTGTCCCATTCCAAGAGCGAACATTATCTACGAAATTTTATTCGAGGGAGATCAAACCTATTATACGGCATCTATCGATTGTATGATTTCTCTAATTTTTTCAAAAATGTGAATGTGCTTAAGTATCTGTGAGTCAGCTACCCAATGAAGTAAGCGCATCTCGCGGTTGTGAACGCTGTAGTGTATAAGTATATCTCTTAGGCCACATTCGTAATCAATTCGCTGACCAAGCGGCCCTTTGGCACTCAAGCTAAGCAAATATATTTCAGTGTGGTCATTACAATCTGTCGCAACTTCCTTTAATGCTTCGACATCTGAAAGAATCCTGGCAATTATTCAGGAATAAAGTCGCTTTTAATTCCATAAACCACATTTGAGGTATGGATGAGCTCTTGGAATTGAAGACGGCCAGTCTGGCATCTGTCATCCACCATTACAACTAAACTATGGTACTTAGGAAGAAGATCTTATTGAAGATATGGTTTTTACAGAGTTGCAAACGTTTTAATGTTTTCCCAAGGTCAATTTCACTACATACTAGAACCTCCACATATACTTTGTTGAAGGCTAGGAAGATATGGGTGAATTGTGAGATTAAAGGTCACTATAATAAGTTAAATTTTATTTACATTAAATTAAAATTTCTTTACTTTTTGTTAACTTCACAGGTAGATCATTCAGAGTTGTGTATATTAGATTCAGATATAAGAGATTGGGTCGAAGATATTGGTTGTGGCATATATAGTAACCTAAAGAACAAACTAAATCTTTTACGCAACAACAATTATTTAAATGTTATAGACAATACTAATAATTATTCTTATAGTTTTTCAAATTTCATGAACGAGTTCTGAATTTTAGTTCTTCAGTATTTTCAGTTAAAGAAACTGAAATTTTGAATAAGGGATTGTAATTTAATCCACCAAATTCAAGATAATAATAAAAATAAACATAGTATTAGACAACTTACAGTTGATTGTGAGAACATTTTGGAAAGTTGTGATTTGCTTGATAAAGATTCGGTTAGGTCAGATATATTACACTAAATAAATTTTTTCTTGAATAAACAAAATTTCTCTCATACTCATTTGTCATTTGATCATAACAAATTAAACTTTTCCATGAAAGATATCAAATTTTTATCAAAGAAAATTACTTCTGAAAAATTTTTTTTTATTCAGCTGAACGTGCATGTGACAGCTATGGCCATTAGCACGAGTTACATTACAAGTTACATATATATCATTGGTTGACAAATGAAAAATGGTTGTAATCAGTAAATAAAATCATATCTTGTTTATGAGCTGCTCTTCCTCCAAGAACTGGATCACCTTATCCACTTGGTTTTTATTGTTCAAGATGTCTTCTATGCTACGTTTTATACCAAGCTGTTGGCGTCTCGTGGCGAAATGTAGGCACTCAGAGAGGATATGTTTTATTGTTTGCTTCGTGTGGCAATATTGGCATTTTGGCAGAGAAGATGATGTCATTATATATCCATGTGTTAGTCGAGTGTGTCCAATGCATAGTCAACGAACAATAGCCATGTTTCTTCTAGATAAACCAAAGTAGATAGGTTGGGTTAGTGAACCGTTGGTTGAATGTTACGTAGCATTGCAAGTTACTTGATTCCAGTGATTTTGCCAGGTGGTCAAATTAAATTTTTTTAAATAAGCGATCACGTCTTCAGAAATTTGTATATCAATGATATTGGGAAGAGAAGAGGCTTCTTTTGCAAGGCAATCGCTTTTTTTGTTACCTTTTATCCCGACGTGGGAAGGAACCCATATAATGGTGACTGTTACGTTTTGAATTCTTAGCAGTTCATATCTGTCATGTATATCTTGGGCTATAGGATGGCTGGTGAATATGCGTTTTTTATCGAATATATAGAGGATAAGGAATCTGTGCATATAGCTATCTGTGAGTTTGTATATTGTTGCACAGATTTGAAGGCGGATAGGATAGCGAATAGCTCGCCTGTATGGACACTACAGACTGATGAGATTTTGAAGGATCCGATGTGTTCTTGTTCGGTGGTTACAGAGCATCCAACTCCAACTTCAGTCTTTGCCATGAAGCATCAGTGTAAAGAACCATATTATATTGTTCTATTCAATAGATCAAGAAGAGCTGACCGTAAAAAATTAGAGCTGGTTTCGTCCTTGTTAAATTTGCAGAGAGAAATATCAAATTGGGGAAGAATTTTTAACCAAGGTGGAGTATTGGAGAGTGGGAGAGGTCTGGTTTGAGATAAGTTTATCTGTTTGGTTAAGGTTTGGATGATTAATGGAAGTGGGCGAGCGTTTAAATGACATGGTGGGTTATCATGGGACAGATGAGTAGATGTTATTAATGGATACACTGGATTAAAAGGATTGGAGGAAATTGCGGCTGCGTAGGAGAGAAGAAGATGTTGTCGTCTAAGCCAGAGAGTATTATGGACCGAGTTGGGGATTTTCAAATGAGATTCAGCTGCAGACATATAAATAAAGCTTCCGTAATCGAGTTTAGAGCGTATTAGTGCTCTATATACTTTCAGCAAGGTAGTTTCTTCTGCGCCCCAATGGTAATGAGAGAGAGAGTTTTAATAATATCGAGCCTTTTGAGGCATGTTCCTTTAGTTTCCTTAATATGTTGTTTCCATGAAAGTCTGGAGTCAAATATTAGGGAAAAACAGCCGGTAGCAAGAAGTTGCCGACTGTTATTTGTGGATCGAGAGATTGGGCTCTTCTGCTAAATTTGATAAATTTTGATTTAGTGTGGGAGAGAGTCCTAGAGAGGTGATTTTGGTTTGAAGATCATTTACTGCTTGTTGGAGGATTTTACAAGTAGTGGTGTTGGAATTGCCGTGACAGAACATTATTAGATCATCAGCATATAGAGCGCATTTGATTGGGGAGGGAATATTGCAGCATACTTTGTTCATAGCTAGAATAAATAGAGTAATACTAAAGACAGATCCTTGGGGGACACCATCACGCTGAGGACGTGAAGATGACAACGAATTATTAATAGAGAGCTTAAATCATCTAGATGTTAGAAATTTTTCTATGATTACGTAAATATTGCCTGTAAGATTGCCATCTGAAAGAATCTATAAAATTGCCTGTCTATAGATTTTATCGAATGCCCCTTCAATATCAAAGATAGTAGCTATAACATCTTGTTTCTGAAAATTTGATAGTGACTAAAGCTGATAAAGGCAATTGTATTGTGATTTTAGACAGGACACAATATATATCTAAAATTAAACATTTTCTTGCTTCAGATTCTTCTATTGCTCAAATTAATTCTGATCCTACAGTCAAATTTTATAATTATCTTAAATCTACAATTAAAAAGGATTTCACCAATTTCTTTTTATCTTTCAATCAGAACTACTTTAAGATTTGCCCAATGGTTTCTGGTACCCCTCTTTTGTATGGCTTACCTAAAATTCATAAGTTAGACTGTATTGGACCGGTAGTTAGTTTTATCAATTTTCCAGTTTATAAACTTTCTAAATTTCTTTGCAATTTGTTGAAAGATCTCACAGGTTTTATTAATACCCACTCAGTTATGAGTTCTTTAGATTTATGTAATAATATACAGAGTATTCCCACTAATTCCATTTTATTATCATTAGATGTATCTAATCTTTTTCCTAGTATTCCTCCAACTGAATGTATTAATTTAGTTAGAGATATGATGTTTCATAATAATATCCCAACACATACTGTATTGAATGTATGTTCTTTATTGGGTCTTGTTTTAGAACAGAATTTTTTTAAATTTAATGATAAATTTTGCAAAAATTTTCATGAACAATTTGTGAATTTATATTTAAATTCTGTTTATAAGAGCAATATCTTATTTTATTATAGATATGTCGATGATTGTATTTTGTTGTTTGATGGTACTAGATATGAGTTTGCTGATTTTCTTACTTTCATTAACACCCCAGAATAAAATCCTAGAATAAAATTCACTATTGAGTTTGAAGTAGATTGTAAAATCCCTTTTCTTGACTTATTAATATGTAGAGATTTGTTTAGTCAGTCACTTTACTTTGAAATTTATAGGCAACCAACTACCACAGATTGTTTAATAGATTACTATTCTTGCCACCCAATTTCACATAAATCAGCTTCCTTTAATAGTTTATTACATAGATGTTTTTCATTACCACTTTCCAATCAGGCTTTTGAAAACAAAATAAATGTGATAAAGCAGTTAGCAATCAATAACAATTTTCCTTTAGATATTATACAAAAAATTTACTTGAAAAACTTCTATAAATTAAGACTTTCTTTTCCTACAGTAAATAGTTTGGACAATAACAATAAAAATTTTATAGGTTCATAATTGTATTTTGGTGATATTTCTCATAAAATTGCTAACGTTTTCAAAAAATACATTTCGGTAGCATTAAAAACTGATATGTCATTAAATCATATTTTTGTAAAGTATAAAGATGGAGTTCCCATGTTGCATAAATCAGGTGTTTATAGAATATCTTGTCATAATTGTAATGCAGTATATGTAGGGCAAAGTGGTCGTAGACTTGAATACCGTATTATGGAGCATAGGAACTGTAATGTTCTAACTATGAATTTGAAAATTCTCCTTCTGCTTCTGCTAATCACATTTCAAATGAAATTTATTCTCCTGAAGATTTCACTGTTGAGATTCTTCATACCTACTTGTAACAACGGTCTTAGAATGAATTAACTTGAAAATATTGAGATTAATAGAACTTTTTTGAATAATAGTGTAACTTGCTCAAATGAACAGATTTCTTCTGCCGAAAATTATATTTTCTTGCATTTACCTAAAAATGTTATTACTGCTGGTTTTAGTAATTAGCTACATTTATTTTGTATAACTAATTTCATATATAGTTTGTTTTGTATTTTATGTCAATTAACTTAGGTTAAATGATCAATGTTCAAATTATTTATGTTAAGTCATTCTTCTTCTCTCTTGTAAATGGAAACATCAACAATTTTGCAGTTGGTTAATTTTTTCGCCGTTTTCATCATAGAAATAAGTTTAGTAATTTCAATTTTGAATAAGTAATTTTGTCATTTGTCAAATGTCATGAATTTATATACTTCCGTTTACCGGCTTCTATCTTTAGTGCGTGTGCTAACTTCAGTGATAATACACCTAAAATTTTTTTTAATAATTTTTGAAAAAGTTTTAATTGATGGCTACCATAGATAATCATCATGTTAGCTATAATTTTCATTTTAATTGTGGTTATTACACCCTGTTCTCCTATTCCTTCAGTGGCTAATGATTTCATTTCCATCCATTTTAAATTGGAAAGTATTACATATACTTCCATCATTATCCTATTTAGAAGATTTCTACATCTCCAATGTCCCCACATTTTTAATTATACATGTGAAAAAAGTGAGTACTTTCTTATAATTTCCAATTTTCTTTTCCACACCATATTCGTTTTTATTGATATTACTATACTTTAAGTTGATGATGTTAGTTTGACTGCCTAGTATTCCTTGAATTGCTGGATTTTCATAAGGTCATTAATTTTATTTATTATATTACCAATGTAATTATCAAGTATTGCTTTTCTTAAGAATTTTTTGAATATTTCAAAATTGTTTAAGTCTATTTGTATTTGATTTTGGATTGTATTTCAAAAATTTTAACTTAACTTCATGAGATCTTCATATTAAGTATGCTGTTTCAATTATAGCCTGATGATGGTAAATTGTACCGAAACTAGTAGCTGAATGATTGTCCGTTGTTGGACATAATTAAATTATTGTGGTTTGGAGTTTGAGTTTCAATTGAACCTCTTGTTTGAAAGTCGCTTTTGTTGAAGTCGACTTTGAAGTTATTGTGAATGGCAAATTTCGTACTGACTTGTGTGCCAGCAAATTGATTACGAATGTATCCTCCCCTGCACTCCAGGTGTAGTGTTGTGAATGCAATATCGTTGTAATGTGTTCTTCAATCAATTCAATTTTCTTCAACAGTTCAAATTGAAGCATGACTTACGTTTTGTAAAATTTTTGAATGTGGTCGTCTTATTGGTTCCGTTAATTCGTTGCTGCTCTTACTATTGGTGATTATAACTGAATGAATAATGGTATTTTATTGTTGTGCGCTAGTATTGTAATGGACACAGTGAAGAGGTTTATATGCACCGCTGCTATATAAGATTCAACGTATGGAAGATAAATATTTGCCTAGTCTGTATACAGTATTTTTTCATCGCATATATCTCTTATCTGATATAACTATCAGCTTTTCTTCTCAATATGAGCAATTCCTCTGTACATTTCAGGCATGGCCTATTATTGATGAAAATATTTGTCTTGAGATGTTTGCGCGGTAATTTTCATGCTCCTCCCTGGCCCAGTTCTTCCCTACTTCACTCTTACTACGGTTTTTGATGACTGTTTGGGAACGAAATGTTAGTGGTGCCTTCTCCTCACCTCCACTGCGACCTTCGTTAGGTCTATTGTGGTACTTGAACCGAACATATTATACCTCACCCTGCCCAAGGCTGGGCATGAGCATAGTGTGTGCTCCGCAGTTTCATCCTCCGAATTACAGAACCTACAGCTCGAGGTCTGTACCAGACTCAACTTCTTTAGGTGCTAATTTAGTCTACAATGTCCTGTAAGCAGTGCTGACCGTAGGCTTTAACTTTTTTAACAAATGACGTTCATAAAAAATTCAAACAGATTTGGAAAGGTTGTTGAAAAATAAGCTCTAATGCATTTTTTTAATTCGCTTTGGTTGAAAATTTTTTTTCAAAGGAGCCGTCCCTTTCGACTCAGGAGGAGCCAGCCGTTCACCCTTAGGTTGGCATTCTGCTTACCTAAGCGCTCCCGCACTTTTTTCTGCTGATCCGCTGACCCAGGGATACATAAAATGACCTTGGTTCGTTTGGGGAGGTCCACGATGCCCTGTCTTCCTACGAGAGCGTGCTCTCTGATTCAGACTTCCTGCCGTGGTCTGTTGGTTTTTGTTACCTGTTGGTTCTATTTTGGTCCCACGAGTAAGGGGGTAGGTATGCCCAACCCTGCGGTGCCTCCTGCACAGGGTTAAGGCTGAGTTACTGCTAGGGCTTCGCCCGGTGCCCTAGAGGAACCGTTCGTGACACTATTCAACCCTAGTGCCATTTATCCCTCTGCACGGTATCTCACACCTTGGATTTGGGTTGGTTCGATCCGCTGTGTTCTGTAAAAAACAGGGCCACCACGTGTAGGTACACAGACGGTCTTGGGAAAAGCATCCTCGAAGGTTTGCGAGTCCTTCTCTACTAGTCCCCTTAGTCGGTGGCTAGAAGCCGACATCTTGACCCCTCTGGTTGAGTAAGAAAATGTTTGAAAAAATTGACCTCAATTTTTATACCACTTTCGAATACAGTGTGGGAAATAGTTACACGGGTGGATGCACAGACATTTCTTAAATTAAACTCGAACTATGGTGGTTCGATTCGCGGCTGCAGTAAAATTTTTCCTTTCTGTTTTCTGTTCTTTTGTCATAATTTGGTTAGCTCGCGTTTGACAGTTTTGTACAGAAATCCCTATGTCGCAACTTATAAATAAATAACACAGTGTATGTACTAGTAGACAATAAAATTCTGGAGGAGAAATAGCTATTTACCTAGCTCCAATATTTTTTTTATTGAATAGGAAACAAAAAAAATTGTAGTTAACATTTTGGAGCAACAAAATACATTTTAAATAAATAATTGTTATTTTACGAGCTACATTTTCAAAAATGGTACATACATGAAATTCTATGATAAAAGGAATGATTCAGCTGTTGTTATAAAAATAGTTAAAGTTGTGAAGGTAACGACTATCGATTATTAGAAAAATTTGCTTTGTTTTTTATGTTCGACTACTAAATACTGATGATTGTCTGGAATGTTCACTCGGATTATTTACAATGGCCAAACGGCACAAGCGGCATTAACGTTTAGATATTTCATGAATTGTTTTGGATGGTTAGGCTTTGCTTTGTTCATATTTTGACTTGATAGAACGATTTTTGATAAACTTTTTTTAATTATGCATCAACCATTGTAGGTTATTAGCAATGGTAGGTTATTACACCGAATTAGATACATTTATCAATTTTGAAATAGTATATTGTGCAGCAAGTGGGGGAAGTTCAACTTTTCTCACCAGTGTGGACGTTTAGGGCACGAGGCTGAAGGGCGAGTCCCTCAAACACGCTAGCGAGAAAAGTACTCCACTCACTCATTTTTTATACAACTGTACAAATTTAAAGAATACAAGTAAAGTATTTCAATATTTTTTCTGTGGCCGTCCCAAAAATAGAACTTTCGATATGATTTATTAAATGGAAAATGAAACAAATCGTACCAAAAGTAGCTATTTTAGTTTTACTTTCGAGGCGATTTTTTTACTTTCAGTACGATTTTTTTACTTTCAGAATGACTTTCAATATCTATGTAGGCGACCTTAACAATGACATTAACGGAAATTTTATTATGAAATCGCATGTCAAAATAAATTTGTTGATAGTTCCACTGTATTTTCAATGTTCCGATCCAGAAATGGAAATCGACAACAAAAGTGACGAGTAAATAATTATTCCACTTGAAATCAGTGAAGCCGCTAATTGTGTATTTTTATTGATGTACATGAGTAATATTTATAGTATCACTATTATTTCTAAATATTTTATTTAATAAACGGCTGCAGAAAAAATATTGTACGTAAGGCTACCCTTAAGTGATTTTACTGGACTCTCCTACGACTCACCCTGGAAACTGCCTACTCATCCCGTGAAATATCAATTTCGGAACTTGTTACGTTATTAACTATACCTATTGTATTCTCTCCTCCCAATATCTCTATCGGAGTATTTAAAATCGCCACTATTGTCATTATCCATACTATTTATATTATGGATTTTTATCAAAGCACGAGTGAAGCTACCTTTTACAATTTAAAAACGTCTAATATAATCTGATAGTTTTGTGACAAATGAGTAGGTATTTAAAGATGACAGTACGTACTTAGTTTTTGTCGATATTAATTCATTTTCCCTATAAATGTATGTGGCGTGAGCAAAGTGCAGTATGAACAATATTTGGTTTTAAAATTAAGTAACCTATGAGAAATACGTCACTTTCAATAGCAGTTGTGGGAGAAGTTATTTATTTATGTACTACTACTAAATGTGCAGGCGAGTCTTGACCCAGACAAACTCAAGCCAAGATTCCGGCACTGAGGCCACTGGCGGGCCCATTGTGGCCCCTTCAATAGAAACCATAACCTTTTCCATTGGATGCCTGCTTGTATCTCCAAGGGCCATAACAGGGACTCCGAAGATTCGCATGCGTAGTACAGCCCAGTGTGGACTGACGTTTCGTCAGTCATGCCGCAGCCCCTACATAAGGGACTTTCCTCTACTCCTAGGTTGTAGAGGTGCTTTCTCATACAGCAGTGCCCTGTTAGGAGTCCTGCAATCTTCCTCAGCCTACTCCTTGGTAGTTCAGTAGCTGCCCTAGCGTGTCCATCAGTCCATCGCTTCAGTAGAAGTTTGGATTGTCTAGCACTCTGCAGAGTATTCCAATGAGCGAGGTGCTGGTTCCTCAGCCACTTCCTCGTCTCCTTGCGTATTTTTTGTTTCCGTAGCCAGTGCATCCACCATCTCGTTGCCCTCAAAACCAGAGTTACCTGGAATCCATTCTAGCTGCACTGCACTGTATTCTTCTCTTTTTCACAGGATTCTCTATCCCGGATCATAGCCCTGTATGGGGCTGCGAAGTAGTACTTGCGCAGGGATTCGTCAGCCGCTCCAGCCAGAATTGGAATATCTTCCAGGAGCCGGAGCTTCTTAACGTGTCTGTACTCTTCCCTTCTTCGCAAGTATCCCAGACGTTTCAAGCACAGGAAATCCCTCCCCGCCTCAGCCTCGATCACATGGTGAAGAGGCCGAAGACCAGGGATCACTCCCATCGCAACAGTTGGTGTAGTCATCATGCAGCCAATTGCCCCCAAACTGACCACCCTTTGAAGGCATGTCAGTTGCGATCTAGCCGTGACCAAGGTTACCCTCGGCCACCAGACCAGAGCCGCATATGTGAGCATAGGCAGCATGATCACTCTATAGAACCATATGATCGTTTTGGTGGTCAGTCCCTACCTCGGACCAATGGCACATTATTCTACAGATTTCTTAGATCAAGCATACCCTGGAAGGTAGATAGGACGTGGATGTTATTTGGCCACCGAGGTCTCCAGTTTACATTTTTATTTGTGGGGGCGAGTAAAAGATCTTGTTTAATCTGATAGACATGCAACAAGCTCTTTCAAACAACATCAAATTTATTAAAATCGGTCAAGCAGAACCGGAATTACAGTCGTTTTTTCGTAACATGGCTCCCACTCTCCACCACCTCTTATTTAAAGAGATAAACTTAAATTTGTCATATTGAAAATATGCAGAATATGTCGAGGAGTACCGTACATATAGCAAATAGTTCTTCGTTTGATGTTATACTATATACCTACCCTACCTCTGAATGTTCTTCTGTAGATGAAGTTTTTTATAAATGGTTGCATGTTGCCTGAGTCCGCCAGGTGTTGCAGAAATGAAATTTGTATGTTATGGGCCTGGGCTGGAATCTTTAAATGCTTCATCTACTTTGGCAAAAAAGTGGCAAAAAGTGATTGAAAAAATTTGACACGAGATCTTTATCCACTTCTGTCTTCAATTGTAACACTTCCGCTTACAAATGACAATCGCAGCTTCTACTAAGAGCTATGTCCTGGATTGCTGTGAATGGAGGTGTTTGGTTTTATACAACAAAATATATTTTTTTTTCCTCCACTATTTTTATGTATTTTGTCTTTGCCTTAAATAAAAAGCCCTCACTGAAAATATCAAAGATACGATTTTTTTTATGTAAGAATCATATTCGAAGCGAATTTCATGTGAAGTACATCCTTTCTTCAAGGTAATTTTTAGATAGGTACAAACATGAATATGTTGTATGAGAGGAATAATTGGAGCTTAAGGATGGGATATTGTTTCATCTCGGGTTTTGAGAGAAGTATAAGTATATTTTTAACGATACATTTTATTTGTTTGAAAACGATTTTTACAGAAAACCTAGTAGCTATTCTTTCAAACGCGTAAGTTTTTCCAGGAGACAACTCGAATAAATCATCAAGTTATAGTATATTGTATGATGGCTTACATGAAAATATGCCAAGAGAACAACGTACTTATATCTTTAATCATGCACATTGAATAACATTTAAATTTGGATAATACCTCCTGATGAATCTGATGAATATCGGTTAAATTTAAAATGAAAATCCGGAGATAGGAAGAAAAATTTATTGATAAGCCATAATTATGTTCGAGGATAGTATTTTTATATAGATCGTCTTTGAGAAATATTTTTTGTGAAGCAAGATATAATTTATTTCCTGGAGAAAAATGTCATTAAAATTCCTAAATTAGAACGAGAAAAAATGTATGATAAAATTTTCGAATTAACGATACTTTTATACTGGAAGTTACAGTTTCACTAGTGATAATATTTGGTTTTAAATAATTAATACATTCCATAAAGTATTGAACAAGTAGAATTTGAAGAGGGGTTGACAGATTTTAACATTATTTATTGAAGAAACAAATAGTGCGAAATTAAAAAAAAAACCTGACTAAAAGGCGGCAAGAATTAGTATTAATTAGGGTTTTATTAAAATAGTTATTATAATATCTATAAAGAATATAATTTTGATGATATCATGAAATTTGTATATTTGTTCCTTCAGAAAATATAGGTTCCTGCTATCGAGAGGTTGAAAATATATGCAATGGCAATAAGGAAAGTAGAAAGAAGGGATCGACTGCCAAAAGCATCATTGATCCATAAAAAAGCGGGAATACCCATGATAAAATCATACCTAACCAATTTGGCAGATCGTTTTCACAAATTCTGTCTCCCTATACAACAAAATAAAATCTCGCGCAAGGAGCCATAATGGTTATGGCCTCTTGCACGCCAACCTACCAGCAGATCTTCTCTCATGATTACCTGGAACACAGGAATATCCTGTTTGTCAACATGTGAACTGTGAATATCAAATCGAGGTAAAAGAACTTTAGGGGATGTATGAGGTGGATGAGGGAGAGATTTCCACAGAGAAATCACTAACTCCTTAGAGATATTTCATGAACTAACAAAAAAAGTTTCAAGCAAGTCTTATTCTGAAAATTGTTTGATTATTATGATTTAGAACATTAAAAATCAACCTGCATAAAAACGAAACTAACTACAAACAACTAAAAGTAATTAACTCCATATTACAAAACACGATAGCTGCAAGATCCTCTTTACTACATTAAATTATTTATTATAATTACGAAATAAGGTCTAGATATCTTTTTGCTGGAGTTTCTTTATGTTTAAAACATATTTTTTGTGTTTTCATTCATGTGGTATATTTATGTTCTAGAAATAATAATTAAACCAAATTCAACATAACACTCGTATTGTGAAACTTTTTTGTTTTTTGTTATTTCATAAAATGTCTCCAAGTGGATAGTGATTATTTTATAAGAGTGGCCATATCTTTTCAATCACTCGGTATAGGATAGCAAAACACGCATGTCACAATTCTTTGAAACATTCATTGAATAGAACTCAGCAGGAATATGAAAGAAGAGCATTAAAATGTACCCATTTTTATATTTTCCATGCAGAATGGTGACAAGGGACAAGCAGGATAACGTTGAAAATACAAACGTAACAGTACGGTACAAATCGGCCTGGTTGTTGAACAAATTAATGCTCAGATTTTTCCAAGTTCAAGTAACTTTATGTATTCTGAAGGTTCACGGGAAACTATCATTAAAATAGTAAAAGAATATCTTGGTCCGCTGGACGTAGATCTGCCAGATACTCTAGCAAATTGTGGCTCAGCCTCTTCTAAGTACAGGAAACCCTTAGAAATTCTAAAAACACGAGGAAACTACAATCTTCCGGGTACTTGGCAAGCTATGCGTTGAACAATAAAAAATATATTGGTTCACGAGGCGTTAAAAGAACGATCAAAATCGGACAGTTGATCAAACAAGTCATGGCTCAGCCTATTCCAAGTTTCAAAACCCCTCTGGATTCAATATAGACACGGAAAGCTATGCGTTAGACAATAAGAAAACTATAGTGGTCCATAAGGTGGTAAATTAACGATCAAAATCGGCCGAGTAATCGAACAAGTTATGGCATAGCTTCTTCCAAGTACGGAAAACCCTTCGATTCAAAGGAACAAGAGAAAACTACGAACCAAAAATATGTCATGTTCTCGAAAAATGTATAGCTTAGCCAGTTCCAAGTTCGAGAAACCCTTGAGATTTAAAGGGAACACGCGAAAGGAGAATTCAATTCATTATTCTAAATTGCTTCTAAAAAATATACATTTTCATAGCAAGAGTGAACAAATAAAATATAATACATTCAGTAAAAAAAAGAAATATACCTATATATACGTACAATCACATACATACATACATACATACATATATACATACATATACACAGTCATGTATACATATACATAATATACCCATATAAACTGTGTAAGAGTAAGGAAATATTTCAAGATTATTCATTCAAGACAAATGCTCGGAGTTTTAAAACATTTTGAATGTGAAATGCTATAGCTTTTGCAGAGTTAATAGATAAATTATCCAATGCGAGGAGTAAGGAATTTGGAGGAGAAATAACTATTATAAACTAGTATTACTGAAATAAATTCCACGAATTCAAAAGGTACCGCAATATCGACATACGGAGTAAAAATAAGAGAGACTGGAATAAAATTCAGAATATCACAATCCTCACGAGTTTTCATTATATTTAAAAGCAGACAGACATGCTTAGGAGGAAATCACTAGAGAACCGGCTAATAATAATCAGTTAATTAACATTTCGGACGCCGTAATCAACGTCTGAAGCAAATTACACAACTCTTTCGTATCATTAAAAGACAAACTCGAACAAAACATTTAAACTCAACAAAAATAAACATTCAGTCAGGAAAATTGTACGGAAAAATATATCAGTTTATTTTTAAGATATTTCACCTTTTCCAATAAATGCTCCGAAGTACACAAGTTCCGGATCACTTAAACGGTTTTCACTCACGGCGGCTTTTTTTTTTTACAATGGAAGATAAAGAGTAGATAGCAGAACTTTTCTTAAAAATATCCCCTCCTGAAACTATAAATCTTTCTAATTTATATATCAATTCCTATCTCTTATATTTCGGCCGTACAGTGGTTCTGTTCAAAATTCATCAGCATTGCCAGAAAAGTTTGGAATCAAGGATCCCTCCCAGATATTCAACTAATTTAAAAATAACTAGCTCCTTTTTGAACAGCAGTACCTACTCTGCATTGCGTGATAGGTCTTCCATTCGTAAAATTAACTGGTTATTTGGTTTATTTTGTGTCAATTGAAAGCCTTTTTAAGGCACAAATCCCCACAATTCGTAGAGCTTCTTAAGAGACATTCATAACTACTATTAGGAGTGTACCAATGATTACAATCACTATGTTGACTGCAAAGTAATGCGTCATTATGTCTTGATTGTCCAAAATCAAGTCATCCTCAATTAGGTTTCATGAAAGAGGTGGAAGTAATCCGCCCTGAGAACATCGTTAAGTTAACATTTTCCAGACATTCACCAAATGTATTTTCTTTTTGGACTGGGACTAAGTGTACGTATTAATTTCAATATAGGGGGGCACATTCTGTTCAGCTTATCAGGTTAAAAAGAAAGGCAGTTGTTTGAAATTGGAGAAATGTTATATTTACTGAAATATTTCCAACATGTAGGTCCCATATTGAAACAATAAAAAATTAATGATTAAAGTGAACAATTTCAAGAGAGAATGTGAAAATCAAAATTGACTCCTGTTTGAAGAGGAGTTCCTCAAGGATCTGTATTAGGACCATTATTATTGATTATATACGTAAACGATGTGCCAAGTTCCCTGGGGGAAGATGGATGTGTTCTGTTCGCTGATGATACCACAACCTTGGTTAGAGATGAGGTGAACTTGACAAATGCTTGCATGTCGAATTTAAAATCTTGGTGCAACAGTAATCAACTCAAGCTTAATGACACAAAAACCCAGAACACTCGGTTTAGGTACATCCAGCAAGTTCATTCCAACTTATGAACCAGTGAAGCTGCTTGGAATAACTTTAGATTCACGGTTAACTTGGGCGTCTCATATAGATTGCTAATGCTCAAAGATCTCATTCCAAATATCCACTTTAAATATTCCACGAATGCTTTATTTTGCATTCGTTCATAATCATATCAACTATGGTGTTGTACTGTGGGGCGGAGGAATAAATGCTTCAAAAGTTTTTCCATTGCACAAAATGGCTGATCATATCGTCGTAAATGTTCAATATGGCGATCCATGCCAGATACTGTTCAAGAAGCTGTAAATCCTTCCGCTTACTTGTATATACATTTATAAATCTCAATATTGATTTGTTAGTATCTGACGCGGATATTCATAATCGTAATACTAGAAATGCGACCTATCTTGCACCATCGAGATCAAGATCGCAAAACAATCGAGTAGAACGTAATTTATATAATGTATTTAAAAGGTATTGTAAAAAGCCGTTGGCAAGTTATATAAGGGTGCTTTCAGCAAACTAGCAGAACTTTTTCTGTTTTTATAGTGTGAATGATTTTATTACTTTTCGTTTCGTCTATTGGGAATTCAAATTAAGATCACAGCGCCAACTGAACTATTTCTTTGTACATACATTGTGTATAACCTCAAATATATTTTACACAACATTTTCCATTTGCTTGATTGTAGTTTAGACGTTACCTTTTGCTTTTTTTTAAATATATATATAAGTATTGTTAATTGTATTTATTATACAAATTTTATGTCAAGGTTATAAAATAGCGTCCATAGAAATAGTTCCTTTTCTGCCACCAGATAGAGTATCGCTTATATTGAATTCCCAATGGGCAGCTAATTGTTTTAACGGTCAGAGTAGTGGGCTGTTGGTGGATAATGCGACGACGAAGCGGGATTTGAAGGATGGTTTGAGATTTAAATTTAAAAATCGAAGCAAATAGATAGATATGTTACGGGGTGATATTCAGTATAGACCCATAACATGCCTGAACTATCTCATTAAAATCTAAGTTATTAACTTAATTACAGTTTCCTGTAAATGAGTAGTAGAGCGTGTTATCAATAGATATCAAAGATAATAGCTTGAAATAAATATAACACAAGTGTACATTAACGATGATAATCATAATAATAATAAATCTCTTTATTTAGTATAGAATCACAAAATTGAATGTAACTGATATGTAAAACTAGTATCGGGCGAGATTTAGTTTGCACATTGCTATATTGTTTGACATAGCAATATGCATCTGTTATTCCTCCCAATCCAATGATGCTGGGTCGCCCAATCAGCTCTCATGAACTGTTTCAAGAATAGCCCAATTGAAAATTTCAATTACTAAAATGTCGCTGTGGGGCCTAATAAGTTCTAATGAACCGTTTCAAGAATGTCCTAAGTGTACATTTCAATTACTAAGTTGGTCACAAAAAAAGCCTGGTAATTATCTAAAGATTCTTACTAAAAATGATAAGGTGCTAACTCTCTAAACCATACTCTAGAATATTAGTTGTTTGTACAAACCCTTCTTATTGTTCAAAACGCCAAATATTTAATGTTTCGTAAATTAAAAAAAAAATAATTTTGCACAGCGCTCCGAAAGCTGTTTATATTGAGAGCCTGTAAATATGCAGTTTAATAATATTTATTAACATCTGTTATTTTAATATTTTCCAGTATGCGATTTTGGATTCCAGTGCGACGTGAAGCGTTGTATTCCAAAAGACTGGCAATGTGATGGACACGTGGACTGTAAAGATCAATCTGATGAACTGAAGTGTCACAAATGTGGTCCAGGTATGATCAATTGTGGAGCCGATAAATGTATCACGCAGGAACATCTGTGCGACGGCAAAGTCGACTGCCCTTGGGGACAGGATGAAAGGAATTGCCGTAAGTCAATAAATATGCTCTTCAGCCTCTTATTATATAACAAGTTTAGTTTTATACAGGCTGTTTAAAAAACATATCATTCTTCAACTGCGAATCTTCCTTTTTCATAGGATGAAATTAAATTTATTTAAGCAGTTGTATTTTTCCATTTCAAATGTCTCAATTAACTGAAAACACGTTTCATGTGTGATGAACAGTTAAGAGTTTTCTTTTTTATGTAATAAGTGTCTTTTGCTGAATAAGTATCTAGAAAACTCTTTTTTCCCATAAACTTGTACTTTACTCATATTCAAGAAACTTTTACTGATCTTGAGCTATAAAAATATTTCTAATGCTATTGTGCTATACTTTCTTAAACGTTATAACCCCCTAACAGAATTTTTTTATCGTTTTATTTAAGTGTACTGAACGTTCTTCTACAGATTCATTGATCTCACATAGACCATCAGCAATACGTTTTTTCAGTCGACACGTTCTTTAATTTGTCACACAGTATTTACCAGGAAAACCACTTTTCTTTAAATTATTTGCGTGAGAAAGGAACAAAAATACTTTTATTATTTTTTTATTTATGTTTACTGCTCTTGATTCCTTTCCGACACTTTCCAGGGATCTTATAAACTACGGGCACTAAGCAGAATTATTGACAGCTATATTTTCACAAAGTGAAAACTCACTATATTGCTACAATATGTCTGTAGTACCTATTTGAAAAATAAACTAAATAAAAGTGACTTTATAGATATCGCAGAATAATGCTTTATAGGTTTTGAAAATTCTTTTCAAAGGCAATGACGTTCAACTGAGAAGAAACAACTACTTTTCGGGCTATAGGTCCCGACATATATTGGCTTGCGGTTGGAGGTGAAGATGTCGCTACTGTCACATCTTTTACACTTCCGTTACTGAAAGACATGTATTGATTGTGATTTTAGGGTATTCTTTAGTCCCTGAATGGGCTTTAAGCTCGCGGACGGATAACATATACCTTGTACTGATAAGGCGCAAATACGCCTAAACCGGTTTACAAGTTATATTGCCACTTCTAAGTGCAAACCAGAATGGTTAGTTTAAATATCTTGTAGTTATGCCAACCCCGTTTGACTTTGGAGTGTAATTCTATATCCGTCGGTGCCTATAGCCCGGAAAGTTGTTGTTTTTTTATTAGTTGAACGGTCACTATCTTTAAAAAGATTTTTCAAAACTTATGAAGCGTTGGAATAATCATGATTCTGCGATATCTATTGGTAACGCGCTTTATTAAAAACGACAATATTACAGGAAACTGTAATTATACTTTAAAAGTGATTTATTGCTCTACTCAACAAAACCAAATTTCATCTCCAGATGAAGAACAATATCGTTAAAATTTTTAATGTCTAAGCTAGTTCATCTGTTTATTTCCATGGAGAATATTTAAGTGAGCAGTGAAACCTTTATCTATAAGAAATAATAAATGGTCTCTACTAATGTCGGAAAATATTCACAAACTATATTGTTGTATAAGTGTGTGTATAGTGCTTAGAATAGATCTTTTAGGTCTCAGTGATTGTTACCCCAAACACACACACATACACATACACACATAGTGCTTAGAATCTGTAGTATTTCAATTTGGTTGGTCATTGGATGAATATTTTATCATAGTGAACAGTAATGGTCTCGTTAAAACTGTAAACAAGCTAGAAAGGCCTGAAAGTTGTTTTAATTGGAAGCATTGATAACCTCGTATTTATTTCCAAGCAATTTTATAAGCTTTTCTTCGTGTTTCAGTTAGGCTAAGTGAACGAAATGGAGATGAAGGGAAGGGCCAATTAGAAGTTTATCGACCAGATCAAGAAAAATGGGTGCCTGCATGTGTAGTCCACTGGGATGAGAGAACATCTGCCAAAACTATATGCGCGTTGTTGGGATATTCGTGAGTACATTTTTCATCACCAAAAAAATTCTGAAAACTTAATTTTTTCAATGTTTAGTTCGAACACTTTTTTCAGAAGACCATACTTTCTCGGTAAAATAAAGAGAGAGATATTTAAACAGAGAAATGCTATTAGGTTTTTTTAAAGATTATTTTATAATATTTTCTTTCAATAAAATCTCGAAACTTCGTACGTGAAGCCACACAAATCAATTTATTCATTCATTCGATTGAGTTGTGCTCAACAGCCAGCCAAGGCACTTGAACTGAATCTTTGTTACACAAATCAATTTATACAAAACCCCTTAAATATAAAATGTCACTCTTTATGTAACATAAAAGCAATTTAATATCCTTTAAAAAAAATATTGACTTTACGTGTGAACGTATATAGACGTAACAAAACTAGTTTGTATGGTTATGATCTCCACGTGCTAATAAATTGGTAAGTTCACATTTTACAGCTGTGACATCTAGAGTTCAGATTTGTTCACATTACCTCCCAAGTTTGACGGAAATTTCAGTTTTATGAAATGTATACACAAGCAATTTAATACTACCAACAAACCTGTTGGTGGGCCCACTATACAGGGTGATTGATTAGTTCGATAAATGCCATACATTCTACTGCAAATTTTATTTTATTTTATTTTATTTTTATTACAATAATATGAGATTATAATAGGTTATACAGTATCTTTGAAACATTATGAATACTTGTTCCTGGAAATCGTAATGAGTATACTTTAAACTGCACAATTTAAAATTAAGCATCTGTGATCATGGTCTGGTATTATAATTCACTAGACCAGTTTACAAATCTGAAAAACCGTATGCAGAACGATCCCAAGCTCGAATACAACGGTTTTTTATTATTTTTAATAGATCATCTTGTATGTATATCATATCAGCAAATGAAAGTTATTGTACTATACAAGGTTAGAATAAAGTATGGAACCAAGTAAATATCTTTTAAACGAAAAGAACAATATTTATGAAAATTTGCAGGTAAGTGTAATGGAACAAAATGCATCTGATACATTTGTTTGTTAATAATATGCAAAAAGTGAGTGTTTTTTGCACGCGACGTGAAATTGTCCAACGAGGTCTTTAGGCCGAGTTGGACAACACGTCAAGTGCAAAAAACACGTTTTGCAAGAGTTGCATACAATATTTTTTCTAAATTCATGCAAAAGCTGGAAAATTAGAATATAAATATGTTAAGAGTCTAACCTAACCTAATTAAAGTCAACCCGTTCTTCTTTTTTGTATCTTTATGGCCTCCACCTTGTCAGGACTCAATCATAGCTGGTTTTCGCCTTGACCATTTAAATTTTAATAGTTATTTATGCAACAAGTGCAAAAAGTGAGTTTTTTTTGCACGCGACGTGAAATTGTCCAACGAGGTCTTTAGGCCGAGTTGGACAACACGTCAAGTGCAAAAAACACGTTTTGCAAGAGTTGCATACAATATTTTTTCTAAATTCATGCAAAAACTGAAAAATTAGAATATAAATATGTCAAGAGCCTATCCTACCTAATCAAAGTCAACCCGTTCTTCTTTTTTTGTATCTTTATGGCCTCCACCTTGTCAGCACTCAATCATAGCTGGTTTACGCCTTGACCATTTAAATTTTAAATAATTAAAGATTTTTGCAATAATTGTAACTCGTTGAGACTAAGTAGTAAGATATACATATATTATTGTTGTATTAAAGCAGGATCAGATACTTGCTATGGATTTTTATTTAATTTAAATGTTTATGTTTGTCATTAATCATCACAAAACTGACACAAGAATGACAGATGAGTGCAATAAAATATTTTATTGCACTAGTGCAATAAAGTACCACTTTTTGCATTAAATGTGGTTCACAAAAGTGTTGTTTTTTGCATGAATGTAGAAAAATAATTAAAGATTGTTGCAATGATTGTAACTCGTTAAGACTAAATAGTAAGATATACATATATTATTGTTGTATTAAAGCAGGATCAGATACTTGCTATGGATTTTTATTTAATTTAAATGTTTATGTTTGTCATTAATCATCACAAAACTGACACAAGAATGACAGATGAGTGCAATAAAGTACCACTTTTTCCATTAAATGTGGTTCACAAGAGTGTTGTTTTTTGCATGAATGTAGAAAAAAGCATTTATTTTGCAATAATAGTGAAATTGGTTGATAATCTCGATTGATTTAGGAAAATAATAGATAAAAGCAAATATAAATTATGGTATATTTTTGGGATTTATTTCAGTATTAGAGTTTAACCAATGTTTTCTCAAATTTTTTGTAGGCTAACAACATTTGTTAGGAGGATTTAAAGGAACTGGGTTACGATAATGGACCAAATAATATATGGAGGATTGTAGTGATGGATTACAAAAAAAAGTTCTTGACTTCAGAGCTTCTTATGTGCCTTGTGCAGGCCAAAATTTAAATTTAGTCGTTAATGCAAAACTCTCTGTGGAAATTAAAGGCTTTTTACCAGAAGATGCAAAAAGGATACCGAAACAGCTCTGCATATACTATGCAACTGTGGGTCGCTGGACCACACCACAAATTTTGTTACAGCTGATCCGGACTTGAATCAAATAAAATAATTTCTCTCAAAACATATATTTACACGCCAGTTTTATTGATGATCTACTGAAAAAGATTACTGGTTTTTTGGAGAAAAGCAATATTTAATAAAATTTAATTTGTGATGTACTGATCCATTGTCTTATTAGATGACTAATTTAGAACATTAATAACACCACAAGTTATAAGAATAATATTATCTAGGTACATATCTTAGAAAATTTCGGTTAAAAGAAGCGTGTGGTTTTCAATAACCCTCTCAGAATAAATTTGCGAAGTATTTTATAAGGTAATTCATAGCGATTTTGTACTTCTAATTGAAGAAAAATTAAATTTAAAAAATACACGAAGTATTTTGACTCTTTATGCTTTTCTGCCACTGCATTCATTTTATTTCCATCTTTATTAATAGAAATGAATGTTTTGTTAGGTGTTTTAATCGTAGTACATTCTGGAACTGCACAATATTTAAAGCTTTTTTACTCTGGTTCGGGTCCATTGTGTCGAATAGTTTAAATTATTTTTAAGTGTTCTTATTTTTCAAACAAAACACTAGACAGTTTTCGAAGCCGCTTAAAAAACACTCCGATTAACGCTATTTGACAACTTTGACGTACCGTATATGTCACTTAGCGTATACCGCTTCCGTACATCACCGGTATCTTACGGACGGTAGACATAGCGGCTGCATTAACGAAAAGACCACGGAAAGACGAACAATCTAACCTCAATTCAATGAGTGATGTCTGTATTCTGTATGTTGTCACTGGTATCTGTTTTTTACAAATTGTGATAGTACATATTAATAATAATCATCATGCTATCAATTAATAGTAGGATTTTGAACAATTTGAAAAGAAATAGGATTCAGTTCTCTGAGTAAGACAATTGGATTCTGCTAACTAAAATTTTGACAAACAATCCTTATGCAGATCCCTCAGAATGGATCATAATTCACTCAAATTTCTGCAAATTTACGCCTTTTGCAAGCAGCAACAAATCAAATGATATCGTAACAAACAAAAACTTGTGTTACCGTTACCGTTGGGACGCAGGAGGTTCGAAAACTATATATTTATCTGTCAAAATAGTCGAGCGGTTAGATTTATGTTAACCGCTATCGGCTCAGTATATGTACGTTTTTGAAAACTTTCTAAAAGTTTGATAAAACGTATACCTAATAATAAGCATATAAGCAAGCAAAATACTATTACTATTTTTTTATAATCTAGTTTTCATTGGTAGTCATCTAACCGAAAACCGTTCGCTGCGGTATCCGCTCTCTGAACGAGAGACTTCATATGCAATGACGTCACCCCTGAATTTCGGAAAGTAGCGCTCCTTAACGTTTATAATTATTATTAGGCGACTTATGAGTCTCGATGATAACGTCACAGCGCACAGCGCGTCAAAATGTTGTTTTTTTAATTAAAATTGTACTAAACGACATTCACATTTTGTGTCAAAAAAAAAGTCAATTATAATAAACTTTTTTCAGACAAAACAGAAATTAAACAGATCTGGCGCGATGGTCCGAATGCAAGCAGACCAGGTCCGCTAGATAAGATAAGCACATTGCTACTTAGACACACACAGCACGGGTGCAAAAGTCTTTGAGGCGTTAACATACCCCCCAACTTAAAGTCACTATGCTTCAACCCAAACCAACATTTAATAATTAAGTTTATTGTTCATTCTAACGGTAATGGGCACAGCTTTTGGAAACCGCGTTTTATTAATCCAGAATCAGTCTTAATGGTTGCCACTCGCGGTATTTCATCCTTTCCACAATGAATTTCTAGGACTCTACCAAGTTTCCATCGACCAGGCGGCATATTTTCTTCTAATACGATAATAAGAGCATTTTTCTTCAGTGAACTTTGGTTAGTTTTCCATTTCACACGCTTCTGGAGTTCCGAAACGAACTCTTTGCTCTTTTCCAAAAATGAAACTTCATTTGCTGTATGTGTTGAAATACGGAGAGGCGATTTACAGGAATTTTACTATCGTCGTATTCTGGTTCTGAATTTAGCGGCTTTCTGACTAAGAGGTGAGCTGGCGTTGAAAGTATAAAAGGTCACCAGGCTCAAAAGATGAAGGAGAGAGGGGTCTTGAATTGAGCACAGCCTCGATCTGCACCAAAAGTGTATATAAGCATTCAAATGTTAAAGGCGTTTCACCGATTACCCGTTTCAAATGATGTTTGGTACACCGCACACCCGACTCCCACAGCCCACCGAAATGTGGTGAATACGGAGGAATAAATTTTCAAGTAATACCATCATTCGACATTTTATTTACAATAAATTCTTGATTTAACTTGATAAAATTACCAAATTCACGCTGCTCTGAACTAGCTGCTACAAAGTTTTTTCCATTATCAGAAAATACTATGGAAGGCTTTCCGCGACGTCCACAAAACCTGCGGAATGACATTAAAAAAGATTCTTTAGATGGGTCTGATACCAACTCCAAAAGGATCGCTTTAGTAACAAAACAGACGAACAAACAAATGTAAGACTTTGAAAACCGAGAAGTACGACCAATTTTATTTTTTATTGCTGGACCTGTATAGTCTACCTCAACAACCTCGAATGGTTGCCTTGATTCTAAGCGCTAACGAGGCAGTTCGCCCATTATAGGTGCAGAAGGTTTTGCATTATACCTAAAACATCGAATACACTGGCCAAAACTTATTTCGAACATTTGCTAGCAATTGCTGTGGACCACAATGCAATGACAATAGGTGTTTATTTTTCCAAATTAGTTTTGTTAAGTGATGCTTTTCTGATGAAATAATAGGATGTTGTTTTTCATACTTGAAATTGGAAGATCCAAGACGACCTCCAACCCTCAAAATACCGATTTCATCCAAAAAGGGATTCAAAGAAAGAATTTCACTATCATGGGGGACAAACTTCAAGTTTCCTAATTTCCTTAAAAAAGATTTTATTTTGAGAATTTTTTATTATAAAATTGAAGGAGTTAATTAATCCTAAAACACTAAGAGGGCTTGTTGAGAGAATTTCTTTTGATTGTTTGTAGTTACTCTTCCATCTTAACATATAAGCAACTACTCTTTTCAATTTAGGCAATGAAGAGAAATTATTAATGAATGTACATTCAGTTATTTGTTGAAATGAAACAGTATTAGACTTGCGCATATCCGGAAGATTATTTGATTTAACAGTAGTGCTGGGCCAGGATGATTTTTCGTGCATTGAAAACTTTGGACCGAACCACCATAAGCTTAGACCTTTGATTTCACTTGGCTTAACACCACGTGTCAAAACATCTGCAGGATTAATGTCGCCAGAAATATGGTTCCAAAGATAAGCCGAAGTAATATCTTGTATTTCTGCAATGCGACTGTTCACAAAAGCTTTTAACATACATACTTGGCTCTGTCTTCAACCATCCTAGTGCTACCGTCGAATCTGACCATAAGAATTTCGCGTTAAGTGATAAGTTAAGTGAATGTGAATGGTTATTGTTTTTAGCGGAGCAGCTTTTGTTTTAGCGCACAAAAATTTTATGGTTACATTGCAATGTTGATCAATTGATCGGATATAAATACATCCACCATAAGCACGCTCGCTGGAATCCGCGAAACCATGCAGCTCTATCCATTGAGGATTGTTACAAATAATATGTCTATCAATTTGTAGACTATTCAGTGAAGAAAGTTCTTCGCTGAAAATTGACCAAACTATATGCAAATGTAATGGAATACCCTCGTCCCAAGAGATTCTCTCCAACCACAACTTTTGCATTAGAGTTTTTCCAATAATTATGCATGGATTCAAGAGTTCAAGTGGTTCAAATACTTTACAGGCACGTTATTTTGTTGTTCACTTATTTTATAACTTATCCAAGGACAGGTTCCAAATTAAGCCTAATGTATTAGAATTTCCATTTTCACATAGGTTTACTATTTTAGCATTTTCATTGCCACCGGGAATCTGTTTTAAAACCTCTGGACCCTTTGACATAAGTTTTCGAAAATTAAAGCAGCCCTGATGCAAAATATTCGATACGCCAATGCATATGCGCCCCGCTTCTTCAACTGACTCACAACCAGTAAACAAATCGTGCACATGAAAAGCTCCGAGGCCACCTTTATATTTTCTAATGCAAGCTGGTGGAGACAACGAATCGCTAAAAATGACCCGGAAGTAGTGCCATAAGTCTGTAGTTCATATTTTTCAAGAGTAACGCTAATTTGATTAAATGAAATGTGTTTGTCAAAATGATTATTAATTAATATTTTATTCAATCCACTGGATTTCGATATTGTATTACACCTTATAATTAATTATTGAATTTCACCAAATTAAACAAGCGATCACTAATTATAAAAATATATTGACAAAATGAAGAACTATGTATTAACAATTAATAATAAAAACAATAATTTTAAGTGTTGACCAATAAAAAGCGACACACTTGCGGCTAGAGACACATATCAGGTCTGAGTGACCCCACGGTTTCTTCTACCGTCCCCCGATCGTCAAGTTTGCCTGTATTTTTGATGATTTAAGCATCGCTCAGGCAGTGCCGGTGTTTTGTATATCGCACGGATCTAACACGGCCGGACTGACCAGTGTTTCGCTCTCGGAACTTCCATCATCGGGTTTCGGCTCATCTATATCTGTAAAACATTAACCACTTAGTAAACCCAACTTGGATAAATCTAACTGCTCTCTTTATTTTTAGCAGTTAAACATTATGGAAGTATGCTGACTCCATATTTCAATAAGTATCGATTTTTCATGCTCCAACAAGCAATGGAAGTGAGCTGACCCCATGCTAAAAAAAATATTCATTTTCTTTTATTAAGTAAAGAGAAAATGCCATGGAAGTATGCTGACTCCATGCTTCAAGATATTATCTTGGAAAACAAACATTCATTTTTACACACCATGAAAGTATGCTGACGCCGAGGGGCAAACCGCTGGGGCATTGCGGTGTACAAATTCTGGGAATTACTGGGCATTACTGGGAATTACAGGCATTACTGGTGAATTACTGTGCATTACTGGGGAATTAGTGGGAATTAGTTGGCTTTAATGAGGAATTAGTGGGAATTAGTGGGCATTACTAGGAATTACTTTGCATTACTGTGAAAAATGACCGCCAAAACTCGTCGCTAAAACAGACTAGGCAATGCAACGCATGCGTGACAATACAAATACAGTGAGGAATGTGTGGTCACAATCTTAGGTAAACGATTCGTAAAAGAAGTACGTAGAACAAGGAGAAAATAATTTGTTGAAAATGTTGTGTTTGTTTGTGTGTTTTGGTGTATATATTTATATACACTGTGTTATTTATAAGATGCGACATGTCTAAAAAAGATTAAATTTAAAATAAAGCAAAGTTATTTGTTTCAAAAATTGTGAAGAAAGAACTAAAAACAAAAAGAAAAATATTTCATCTCCGCGGAGAACCCATCCACCATACTACAGGTATCCCCTGCACTACCATGTCAGCCATCACGTAATCGATGAAGATCACCCAATAGTTGTGAGAATATAATTCATATGTCACGTGACATGTTTTCCACCAATCAATATTGAGAATCTCCCTAGATACATGTCTATCACAGCGATGATAAAAAACAAAGAAATGATCACCTTATTTTGGTTCGTTGCTAAGGGTAATTTGTCACATTGACAGTTCATATTGAAAGTATAAAAATGTGTTCTAATCGTTTCATATAATATAATTCTATAAATTCATTATATTCTCTCATTAAATATAAGCTCGTGATATGATTAATAATCGAAGATATATCTCGTAAAACCGAAGCAGCACATTTAACTCGTTCTTCAGTTCGGTTTCACTCAAAAATATCATCGATGATAATCATATCACTTTTGTTATATTACGTATGAAAATAGAGTTCAACTTTTTGAAACATGAATATCCATTTTTTTATTGAACTAGAGAATTAAAAGTGCATTTGAACTTATTTTTCAACGACCTTTCCAAATCTGTCATTATTTTTCATGAACGCTATTTGGTGAAAAAGTTAGTTCGCGTTTGACAGTTTTGTACAGGAATCTGATAAATAACACAGTGTACTTATACAATACTTTCACGGTAAGTGTAACAAGCGGCGTGTAATAATAAGTATTTAGATTTCAAAGTTTGATGCGATCGATAGTAAATAGGCAGCACCGGTTCTGGATCATGACGTAGCACGTAACGATGCGACGTTTGGTCCACCCCGCGCACATGCTTTACCACCACCACTTTTAGAGTCAATTTTGACGTTTTCAGACCTTGGCTTTTTTGGTGATTTTTCTTATGGAGATTCCCGTGTTAGCGCCTCCGCCATGGTCCAGAACCGGTGCTACCTATTTACTCTCGATTTTATTTGATCCGAGCTTAGATCATAATATATTTATCGCAACAAAAAATTTATAAGTCTTAATTAAATGTAATTCAGTGTTTAACCGTTAACCCGAAGGATTAGTTTGAATATTTATTAGCTTTAAAATGGAAATATGACGAACACATTTTATCAATAATGCCATGTTCAATAAACAATAAAATAGAGTAGAAATAGTAAGTAAAATGTGAACAATAAAAAGTTAAAGTTGCTGGATTTTGCCATGAGCTACCGTTTATCAGCACTGTGTGCGATAAGAAGCTGAAAGTTGACAGTAAATAGTATTTTATGCAAATTTCATGTAATGATAGCCATTAAGACACGAGCATGTTGTAGGATACGGAACGAGCCGCAGGCGAGTTTCGTATATAATATGCGAGTGTATTAATGGCCATTACATGAAAGTTGCATACAATAATTTTTCTACTCCGATTAATAAGAATTATTAGTTTAAATAATTTTAAATATAGTTACTTCTGAAAATCAAAATTATTCGACAGCTGTCAAATTAAGTGTCACTTAATAAGTCTGTTCGCCTGCAATAAAAGTGTAGCACGGAGCTTTATAATTTTGGAAAATTCAGGTCTATGTGAAAAAATATGTATAAAATTACTAAATTAGGGAATATCTATGTATATTGCATTTGTATACTGCAAGAAGCATTAAAACATAATTAAAAGGAATAAAATCGTATAGCTCAGTGCTACACTTTCATTGCAGGGAACATACCTAATATAATTAATTTCAGAAATGTCAACCAGGTATCCATGGCTATATTAAATATTGTGCCAATGTCGCATTCCTATTGGTTTAAAAATCTGTATCATAATGAATATCATTATGTCACAGATTTTAGTCTTTTAATAAGTATATTATAAAACAGGAGTAGAAAAATCAGTTTTAAAAACATTGAGTAGGTAGATATAAATGAAGCTCGGTAGGTAGGTAGTTAGGTACTTCATGTCAGTGTCGTGAATTATGCTAAGGGTTGTTTTCTTTTACAATTAAAAAAATAAAATATTACTGTGTATAAATTATTTAAGCAGAATTCACAATAAAAATCAAACCAAATATGATGTCAAAAATATTCAGAAAAATAAACACTAAATAAGTGCGTTACCCAAAATGAGAAAAACAAATTCACAAACCGACAAATTTGATCTGCTCGGGGGGAACCGAGTGAAGAACTATTCGGGTAACAATTCAGATGGATGTATGACGTATATTCGGTATAAAGTATTATTACAGTGCCCTGTAATATTGTCATTGTCGTATTTAATAAAGTGCTTTACCAATACCAGGATAAATAAAATTATTATTATTCCAACGATTTATAAGTTTTGAAAAATATTTTCCAAAAACAGTAACCATTCAACCAAAAATCATCTACTTCCCGGGCTATATACACCGACGGTTAATGAATTACACTTCTTAGTCTAACGGGGTCGGTATGATCTACAGTACTACACTACAGTACTTTGTTTTGCTTGCATGTAATTTGCTTACTCGATGTAACAAAACAAAGTCACCCACAACAAAATTAATCGTGTTATGCCTCTTTGAATTTAAGTCATCGATTATTACTATTGGGAATCTGAATAAGCTTTTCTTTTATTCGTTCCCTATCCAATTTCATACTGCGAACAGGTCAAAGATCGGGGGAGAGGTCATTTAAAGCTGCTTGTATTTGCGGAGTTGTTGCGTTTATGCCAATTAATGCTTGTGGTTGAAACCACGCGTTCAACAAATTCTCGTTTTATATAATTCATGAATTTTAATTCCCTACTACCATTCATAATTCCCATCGACGCGCCACTGAAACCCTAAATCGTTGAAGACAATTTTTTTCGAGGGTAGAGGCAGGCGTGTGCTAACGCACTTTTCGAGTCAAAAAAAAGAGTCTTCGTTCAGAGAGTCTCGAGAGATAACGCGTCGACGACAGTGTGTAAAGTTTGTTTCCCTTCCCGGTATAATAAACCGAAATACCGACCAAATTGGTCAAATCCATATTATTTAAATTCCTCCATTTTCCTACATATGAAGTGCATTTTTTCTACATTATAAAGTTAATAATCACAGTGATTCAAACCTAATTTCAAATTTAATCTCATAGTGAATAGTGCTTTGAAGAATGCAGAGGAAAGAGTAAGATTGTTCCTAATAATCACAGTGATTCAAACCTAATTTCAAATTTAATCTCATAGTGAATAGTGCTTTGAAGAATGCAGAGGAAAGAGTAAGATTGCTCCTAATAATTCCTATTTCATACTGAAAGGCTTGTCTACATTTATCGTCCTACATAACTATTTGGGACATATTTTTGTTATTTAATAAAATATTTATGATCTGTGTTTATGATCCTTAAGTGTAAATTATTTTAATGCTGAACCGGCCTTTTGAGAAACCAGTCTACTAATCGAAGGAAGAAAAGTACAAAAACCCAGTGTTGTGGCCAAGCACCCGCAACATTTATTATGGTCCTATGAGCCTAGATATTGTGCATTGAAAAAGCTTATTTCTACCTACTCAAGAGATCCAACCATGATCCAACTGACCGCAGTTGGCGACGTTCAGGCGAGGGCTGCGATATCCTGCGTTTTGTTGAAATAAAAACATTTGACTTTTGTATTTTAGGTATTACGTTTAAATTGTATTCGAACCATTAATCAGATATTTTCATTTATTTAGAGACAAAGCTTTTCAGAGTCGATTTAATTAAAAAAATTAACTTAAATCAAACTTTCAGGGACGGATTTGTATTCTTGATACAAAATTTTAATTTTTAATTTCATTTCCTGTAGTCAAGTTGATAAAAGTATTACTTGAGATTTCCTTAATTGCTCCAGGGGCGTACTCAAAATAGTTCTAGTCCCTTTTTTTCGTGATTTGTCATTTAAAAAGAAGAATTTTAAATCAAATCGACCTACATTTGGACCGTAATTAAATAATTTCGGTCACATTCTTGACATTTGATTTATGCATGTACATTTACAAACCTATATTGGGCATTTATAATTGATTTATTGTTGTTTATACCTTTTTCATGAACACTATTGAGTGAAAATTTTCCATTCATTTTACAAATATTTTTTTCTACTCCTGTTTTATAATATATTTATTAAAAGACTAAAATCTTTATCATAATGATATTCATTATGATACAGATTTTCATTATGATACAGATTTTTAAGTCAATAGGAATTTGACATTCAAACAATATTTAATATAGCCATGGATACCTGGTTGACATTTCTGAAATTAATTATATTAGGCCTGCTCCCTGCTCTAAAAGTGTAGCACTGAGCTATACGATTTTTATTATGTATCAATGCTTCTTGCAGTATTCAAATGCAATATACATAGATAGTCCCAAATTTTAGCACGAATTTTTGCACGCATTTTTTCACAGATAGATCCGAATTTTTCAAAATTATATAGCTTAATGCTACACTTTTATTGCAGGCGAACAGACCTATTAAGTGACACTTGACAGTTGTCAAATAATTTATTTATTTGTTGTACAATTTGTGTAATTTATTCGTTGAAGTTCCTTTCATTGTTCTTTTTTTTATAATTAATGATAATTAATAATTAAATAATTCTCATTAATCTGAGTAGAAAAAATATTGTATGGAACTTTCATGTAATGGTCATTAATACACACGCATATTATATACAATATCCTACAATATGCTCGTCTCTTAATGGCTATCATTACATGATCGTTGCATAAAATACTATTATTGTCCTATTTAGATTAACTACATTTACGGGAGTGTTCGATTTCAGTGCCGCTGAAGAATTTCGAGTGATTTGTGCTTTTCCAAGATCACTGCGTTATTTTTTCATTGTATAGTATTAATAGTTGTAAAACATTTTATTTTAATTCGAACTACCTTACTTTTTCATTTTAAAGCTCAAAATGGCAGACATGAAAGCTTTGAAGAATGCCCGAAGAAAGGCTAAGGCCGCGATCACCCGGATCCAAACTTTTATCACAAATAAAGTAGATTCCGAAATAGATTTATTCGAAATTCAAGCTAGATTCAATTCATTAAATATAGAAATGAGTAAATATAATTCCGCACTAGATGAAATTGAAGATTTAGATTCAGATGATAACGATGTGGAAGATTTCTATAAATTTCGATTTCTATAAATTATTATCAATTCCTGATGGAAAAATTAGTATTCTAAATAGACATGCACCTTCTACTTCATTTCCAAGCAATTCTATATCTAGCTCTAATGATCAGCAGGTAGGTGTAAAACTCCCCCAAATTTCCATTCCTCAATTTTCAGGCGATTATTCCAAGTGGGCATTGTTTTATCAGCGATTCAACGCGTTGATCAAAAATAATGCTTCACTGATGTTCAAAGACTAATTTATTTAAAATCCTACTTGAAGGGAGAGCCTTTAGCTCTCATTAGAAATTATTAATGATAATTTCCAATTTGCATTGGATATTTTAGAAAAGAGATACTAAAATAGATTAGCCATTGTAAATTCCCATTTAAATTCCATTCTAGATTATCCTAATAAAACTAAATCTACGTCAACTTCACTCCGAGAGTTTTTAGTGAATATTCGAAAAAATTTAGACTCACTAAAAAATTTAAAGTGCCCAGTCGAACATTGGGACTTGGTCATTCTCAACATAATTATGAGAAAGTTAGATTATGGTACTAAAAGAGTATCAATCAAATAAAAATTTAAATTAAACTCCTACATTAAAGGAATTTTTCGAGTACATTGGAGATAGATGCAATGCACTAGAATCCTTAAGCGGTCCTTCCCCCTTTGTTTCGCACGAAAAAAATCCGAAAAAAGTGTTTATAAAACAAAAACAATATAGCATGTAAATAATGCCTCTCCTAGTTTATAGATGTCACAAATTTTCAAATCTAGTATCAGAAGATAAGTATAATTTCCTTAGGTCGCATCCGTTATGTTTCAACTGTATGGGAACATTTTCCTTTAAAGTGTAAGTCTAAGGGTTGCACCCTGTGTGGTGAAAAACACCACACGTGCCTTCACAAGAATCTTGTCCAGCTTCCTACTCCTCATCACTCCAATGACCAAAGTTCCCAGGATCCTAGGTATAGTCCAAGGAACCCTTCCAGACCTCAAGTCAGTACAGGGGCCATTCCAAAGGTTGTATCTGATATTCGTAATTCATCTAATAGATATTCCAATGAAAACTGGAGGTCTCATCTTAGTTCTTCTATTCCGAATGATAATAATTCACCTTCCACAAGAGACCCCGAGCCTGAAGCTCGAGGGAATTTTCCGACACTTTCTACTAGCCACAGAGGTAGTAGATGTTCTTTCCGAGAACGGTCCCCCTGTCAAGGCCAGAATCATTCTTGACAATGGCAGTCAATGATCATGTATCTCCGAAAATCTCGTAAGAAAATTAAATGCAAAACCCTACAATAGTCCACTTCAATTTTCCGGTATTAAATGCACCCCAACGAGTTCTACCAAAATATTAAATATTATTATTCATTCCAATGTGCAATATGACTTCTAGTTGGAGGTGTCTTATTAACAAAAAAGGTTTGAACATTCCTCCTGGGTTCACGTTAGCTGACCCAGAATTCCATATTCCTGCAGACATAGATCTGCTGTTAGGTGCTGGAGCATATTATCAGCTTCTACTTCCACAGATCCACAAGCTAGGTCCTAAACTTCCTACCCTCCAGTTAACAAAGCTGGGGTGGGAAATTGGAGGACAGTTGCCTCCTCAAACTTTTTCGAATCGATCTCAAGTTTCCCTCTTCTGACAAGATTTGTCCGAGCCCAGTAATGTTATGAATAAAGTCCTTACCAAATTCTGGGAAGTCGAAGAACTTCCAGAAGACAAGCACTTGTCAGTTGATGAAATATTAGCTGAAGAAAGTTTCATTCAAACACACATACGGTGTGAAGATGAAACTTTTCCCTTCAAGGATCCCACCGCTAGCAATCCACTCGGTGATTCATTCCATATTACCAAAAGGCGATTTTGTAATCTGGAAAAACGTTTCCTAAATTACTCGGAGCTATTTTCCGATTACAAGAAATTTATTGATGAGTATGTGGAGCTGAAACATGCCTCCTACGTTCCATTTGATCCCAACGACAAGTTCTTTCAGAACAAATATTTTCTTCCACATCACTGTGTGAGCAAAGAGTCTAGTGAAACCACGAAACTCAAAGTAGTTTTTGATGCTTGCAGTAAAACGTCTAATGGAATTTCCTTAAATGATATCCTGCACAAGGGTTACGCAGTTCAGCCGGACCTATATGACATATTAATTCCGGTTACACAAGTTTGTCCTCACCTGCGATATCGAGAAAATGTATCGCCAGGTAAAATCCTTCACAATTACACTTCCGGAATATCTTGTGGAGAAACTCACCGCAAGAAGATCTTAAATGTATCCAACTTTCCACGGTGACGTATGGAGTCACTTGTTCGTCATTTTTGACCACAAGGGTTATAAAAAAAATAGCTTCCAATTCCAATGAATTTCCTTCAGCACAAAAGGCTTTGTTACATCAAACTTACGTAGATGATGTAGTTCATGGTGCTGATTCCGTATCCGTTTTGGAAGATCACCAACTCAATACATTATTAAATTCCACGGGTTTCCGACTGCATAAATGGTCGTCCAATTGTTCACAATTTAAACAAAAATATTGTGATTCCGCTAAGTCAATCCAATATGAAATAGAAATGGATGACACTCCTAACAAGGTTTTGGAATTGTCCTGGAATCCGTCCTTGGACGAATTTGCCATCTCCTTACCTAAATTCACTTATTCTGAAACTCCTTCCAAGCGCAAGGCGTTATCCCTCCTAGCTTAGATGTTTGATCCCATCGGATACTTGAGCCCATTCATAGTCGTAGGAAAGATCTCCATGCAAAGGTTGTGGTTATCGAAGCTTTCCTGGGACGATCCTCTGACTCCTGAATTATACTAAGAGTGGAAAAATTTCATAAGTTCAATTGATTCCTTGAAACCTTTGAAAATTCCGAGATACATGTTTTCCGATAAATCAATAGTAAATATTCAAATTCATGGCTTTGCTGATAGCAGCGAGCGAGCTTAAGGTTCTTGTTTATATTTCCGAACCGTTTAATCCGACGATACCGTCTCCAACACTTTAGTAAGTTCCAAGTCAAGAGTTACCCCTCTATAGACTGTTTCACTTCCGCGCCTTGAATTATGTGCAATGGTTCTTCTTTCTAAATTAACCCAAATTATTCTCAAAATATTTGATGATTACTTAGAATTCGACTCCATAAATCTGTGGACTGATTCCCAGATAGCCCTTTATTGGATTCAATCACATCCTTCCCGTTGGCACACATTTGTAGCCAACAGAGTTTCCCAAATTCAAACTTCTATACCACACGCTATGGCACTAATTGGAGACATGTTCATTTTTGTGAAAATCCTGCCGATTTACTGTCCAGAGGAGTACTAGCTCCAGTTCTTTTAACTTCCAAGTTGTGGTGGCACGGTCCTGATTTCCTGTCCGAATTAAATGTAGATTTTTCAAAATTTACACTGAAACCTCCGAATACTGTACCAGAACAAAGGGCAAAGTTCCAAGTGCTTGTTGCAAGCACCAACTGTGAATTTGTATATTGGAACACCATTTTTGAGAGGTTTTCTTGTTTTAAGAAGTTGTTACATGCTGTAGTTTATGTTCTCCGATTTGTATCCAATTCCAAGGTTATGGAACCAAGGCTCAACGGCCCCTTGTCTATATCAGAAATAAAATCCCCCAAACCTATTTCCGACAGAGGTATATTATCCCTCAATCCTTTTATTAATGATCAAGAACTTCTTTGCGTTGGAGGCCGTTTTTAACATGCAGACGTTCCTGAACCTCATAAGCATCCTCATAGTTGCTCTCCTGCTCAAGAGAGAGCACGTCAGGTTGGGACACGCTGGTGTCCAATCAGTCCTTGCTAATGTTCGCCTGCAATACTGGCCCCTGAACGGAATTAGGGAAGTAGAAAGAGTCATCCATCAATGCATGACTTGTTTCCGTATCCGAGCTGATTCTGCTCAACAAATTATGTCCGATTTTCCACCTGACCGAATCACTCCTTCCAGACCTTTTGAAAGAGTAGGCGTTGACTATGGTGGCCCTTTCCTTATAAAATCTTCACGCCTTCGAAAGGCTCCTGTTACGATGTGTTACATGGCAGTATTCATATGTATGACTACTAAAGCCATCCATTTAGAGCTGGTGTCCTCCTTATCCACTGAAGCCCTCCTGTTAACCCTGAAGCGTTTTATCTCACGCAGAGGGATTCCTACCGTCATTTACATTGACAATGCTACCAATTATGTAGGCGCAAGAAATTATTTGAGAGACTTGCGCGAGTTCTTCCTTAATTCCGATCTGTCCGATCACATCAAAGTTTTCGCTTCTGAAACCAGCTTTGAATGAAAATTTATTCCTCCTCGCAGCCCCCATTGGAGAGGTCTGTGGGAATCCGCTGTTCGTGGTGCCAAAAGACACCTGTATCGTATCGTTGGGAAGTCTCAACCCACCAGAGATTTCAACGGGCGGCGGGAGTATGTTGAAACCACGCGCTTAACAAATTCTCGTTTTATATAATTCATGAATTTTAATTCCCTCTTACCATTCATAATTCCCATCGACGCGCCACTGAAACCCTAAGTCGTTGAACAGTTTTTTTCGAGGGTAGAGGCAGCCGTGTGCTAACGCAGTGCTAACGAGTCTTGAGAGATAACGTGTCGACGACAGTGTATTAAGTTTGTTTCCTTTCTCGGTATAATAAACCGAAATTCCCACCAAATAGGTCAAATTCATATTATTCAAATTCCTCCATTTTCCTACATGATAAGTGCATTTTTCTACATTATAAAGTTAATATTCACAGTGATTCAAACCTAATTTCAAATTTAATCTCATAGTGAATAGTGCTTTGAAGAATACAGAGGAAAGAGTAAGATTGTTCCTAATAATTTCTGTTTCAAACTGAAAGGCTTGTCTACATTTATCGTCCTACATAACTATGTATTTGGGAGTTGGGACATATTTTTGTTATTTAATAAAATATTTATGATCTGATGACCATCATTAAGGGTAAATTATTTTATTGCTGAACCGGCCTTTTGAGAAACCAGTCTACTAATCGAAGGAGGAAAAGTACAAAAACCCAGTGTTGTGGCCAAGCACCCGCAACAATGGGGTACACTGAATTGATTTTTGGAAAGTTGTATTTAGAACTAGTTGTATTTTCCATAAGGCGCTCGTCCATTCTGACTTGTCAACTATGAGAAAGTTCATTATAGTTCGCATGTAACGTTCAACTTGTTCATTGGCTCGGTGGACATCAGGTGTAATAAAATGATACTGAATGTTCCATTCATCCAAGAATTTGCACATACTTAAATTGTGAAAGTTTGTCCCGCTGTCCATAACAAAAAGTTTGGGTGTGCCAAAACATGAAATGAATGTTTGCAAAGCTTTTTGTGATTCATCCGCCGTGTTTTTAATAAAATCAATATATGGTGAATGCATCGACAAGTACCAAAACGTATTTATATTTTTCATTTGATTCAGGCAAAGTACCTAAACAATCAACGTGAATCACATGACATGGTGCTTCGGGTTTCGGGGGTGAAAGTGCCCTGTAAGGGTCCCGAACGGGTCTTTTTAATGGCACATACAAGACAATGCTTCACATATTTTTTAACAAAATCTCTAAGCCTTGGAAACCAAAAATGTAACAATATTGATTCGATTGTTTTTTCCACACCAATGTGGCATTGCTCGTCATGAAACATACGCAGGAGACCTAATCTGCTTTGCCTGAATATAAAATAGTGCAGTATTTTTTCTTTACGAGGTCCAACCTCTTGATAACAAAGGAGACAATCCTTTTTGACATATTGATTGGCATCTAGTTTTCCTTCGTCTAAGTCACTCAACATTTTCTGAACTTCCATATTACCTTTCTGTTCAATACGCAACCAATTGTTAGGATTTGTTACTCGTAAAACGTTTACAGGGTTTCGACTGAGAAAATCGACATGACTCAATGTAGAGCCTTTGCGATAAACAATATCAAAATTAAAATCTTGCATATAGGCCCACCATCTCGCAATTTGCGGAACAATTTCTCTCTTATTCACAGTTGCTTTGACGGAATCACAATCAGTAACAATAACAAATTTAATTCCAATTAGATAAAACCTGAAATGTTTAAGAGAATTAACGATGGCCAATGTTTCTAACTCATATGAGTGTACTTGGGTTCAACTTGTGAAGTCCGTCTACTAAAATAAGCCACGACTTTATTTTGACCATCATATTTTTGTATTAAAATACCTCCATACCCTACACTACTAGCATCTGTTTTTAATTCTTTTGGTAAATCTGGGTTAAACACAACCAAAAGTGGTTTAGAAGTTAAACAGTCAACAACGTATTTTCTAGCCAGTTCATCTTGATCACGCCATACAAAAAAAGCTTCCTTTCTGGTCAAATCATTAATGCAAGCAGTACGAGCTGCAAACTCAGGGACAAATTTACGAAAATAGCTAGTCAAGCCCATGAACTGCCTAATTTGCTTGACATTTGAAGGAGAAGGGATATTTGTCAAGGCTTCGACTTTTTTCGAGCTAGGGCGGATGCCATCACCAGAAATCTCTGGTCCAAGATATTCAATTTTGGTTTGTAGAAACGAACACTTTGCAATATTTAAAGAAAACTCAGCATTTCTCAATGCTTCTAAAACCTGATTTAAATATGCCAGGCCGTCTGAAATTGTTACAGAAGGTATTAAAATATCATCCATGTAAACGAGTGCTATGGTATGTTTCAAATCACCTAAAGCAGCGTTTATTGTCCGTTGAAAAACAGTAGGAGCGTACGCCAAACCAAACGGCATGCGTAGGAACTCGAAATTTTCATCTGGGGTAACAAAGGCTGTTTTCTCTATTGAGTCTGGGTGAATGGGTATTTGGTAAAATCCTGAAGCCATATCGAGAGACGTAAAAAATTTCCTTTTGCCTAAACGATCAGGTTGATCAATGATCATCTATACGCGGTAGTGGAAATTTGTCCTTGACAGTGTGAGAATTTAATTCTCGAAAATCACAACACATTCTAAACGAACAATCCTTATTTTTTACAAGCAAAATAGGGCTAGCATAAGGAGAAATACTATCACGAATAATGCCACTGATTATCAATTCAGAAATAAGCTTTCGAACTTCTGCCCGCTCACTCATTGCTAGTCGATACGGATGTCGGGAAACAATAAAATTATCAACCAAATGAATACTCATTGACGTATTATTTACAACAGAAACAGGAACACCCTTGTCACTTATGATATCAGAATATTTTTTAAGAACAGAAGATATTTCAAAAAAATATTCTCAAGGTACATTAATCTTATCTAAATAGTCCTCCGAAACCCGCAAAACACCTGGTAGTTGTCTTCGCACCACCCTCGTACTGTCCCGATCTGTTACAGCTGCTAAACGGTTTTCGGCAAACAAATTACACCCAATTATTGCGTCGTACTCTAAAAAAATAGACGGGACTATCATAAAAGTCAATTGTGTACGTTGACCTGTAATTTCAACCTCAGCTCCAAACTTATATTTTGAAGATAAAGTGTCAAGTGTTATTCCAGTAATAGAAAAGTCATGAGGTAATAATTTGGATCTGAATCTCTCAACAAATTTGTCTGACATCAATGATACGTTGGCTCCAGTATCAATAAGTCCCATATAAGGATATTTATCAATGTTTACTTTTGTAGGTACTCTTTCTCTCGCTCGAAATAAAGTTTACCTTGCGTCTTTTTTCAATGGAATTTTTAATAAAACAAGATTCAATAGTGTGACCCAATTTGAAACAAAACTTACCTTTATCATTTTCAAAAGCTGAGTTATTTTTTGTTATGGTTTCGTTTTCGGTTTGAGTTTCGTGACCTCGTTTGATATATATAAGTCATTTTGTAATGGCTTATCTTGCTTGAAATTCTGGGAGACACCACGTAAACGACAGTGGCGTTTCAGATGACCTATACGCCCGCATTTAAAACAAGATAAATTTGATTTAAAATTTTCTGATCTTCCCGAGCGACTTTTTCGGAATCATAACTAGAAAGGTTAGTTATAGCTACGGGCTTCGTGACAGTACCCAAATAGAAAATAAAATCTGAAATTGAATCAAAATTTCGCATACTTTAATATCATGCCATAAACAATTAATTCAATGAGGTCAGAGGTACACCACTGAGCACGTAAATTTTTTGATAAAGCCAACTTTTTGTGAACATAAGCTACATAAGTATTACATAACGAACTGTTGAAACTAGCGGTTTCAGAAAACAAACGTCCAAGAATTTTTTTCTTGGGAAATGACTAAAAATTCATTCTTAAAGCAAGCCCAATCCCTTATGGTTGGTGTCCAGTTTTCAAACCAGTGTTTTGCATACCCTAATAAAAAACGTCCAACTCTTACCAATACTTGCAAGTCTGATCACTCAAATTCTCTTTTTATATTTTCCACCTGTATGATCCATTTGAGTCATCTAAATCTGGTCGAAAAAGTGGTAAATCCACCTGCTCCGCGGCTGTACTGCTGCGTTTCAGGTTTCCTAACATTTCTGCCAATAATTCTTCCATTATGCACTTGTTTTTATTCTTGCAAATCCCCTGTGTGAAACGTGAACACTATCCTACTTCTGATTTAAGATTAAATGAAATGTTTTTGTCGAAAGGATTATTAATTGATATTTTATTGAAGCCACTGGATTTCGATATTGTATTACACCATATAATTAATTATTGAATTTCACCAAATTAAACACTTGCAGCCGTATTAATAATAAACACGATAACATCATTCTAACTAATGGCTACTAAGAGCGTACTTACATCATGCTAAGAAAATCATATTAATAATTGAATACTTAGAAACATGTAACTAACAAAATTTCTTTGATATTCTGTCATACTCTGTGATAAAATATATATTTCTGTGATCTGTAATGGTAATGGATGTAACTATATCATGTTTTTTATCTAATAAAAGTACTTCAGTATAAATAGCAGATATATATTATTAAAGTTCTCCTTTAATGACCACAGAGATTTGTTGACGAACCATATTCATTATAATCTCCTCAAAGTGACAATCAAACTGACATTTGATCAAAAAAGATTATAGGTTAACTTTAACATGTTACTAACGATTTAGTATCATTCTAGTTAGAATAATGTTAAATGTATTATTAATATGCTTTTCACTAAATTGGTTTTAAAGTCATGTTAGAATGATCTAAATTTTATTATTAATACGGCTGTTGATCACTAATTATAAAAATATATTGACAAAATGAAGAACTATGTATTAACAATTAGTAATAAAAACAATAATGATAAGGGTTGACCAATAAAAAGCGACACACTTGCGGCTAGAGTAGAGACACATATCAGGTCTGAGTGTCCCCACGGTTTCTTTTCCCGTCCCCCGATCGTCAAGTTTGTGTGTATTTTTGATGATTTAAGTATCGCTCAGGCAGTGGCGGTGTTTTGTATATCGCACGGATCTAACACTAGAATTAAATCTTCACAGAATTCTTTGCAGAGGCAAGTACTCGTTAGAAATATTTACGTTTCTGTACATCTTTTCGATGTCAGCGGAGACCACAATACTATGTTTCCAAAATCGTATTAGAATTGACAACAGAGTGTCTTGTAATGTAGGGCCAATAGGCTGTAAATTATTTAAAGAATAGTCAGAGGATGAAGGTGCAGATGCATCGGAAACAGTTCGTAATTTTGTTGTTAGTGATGTAGCATGTAATATGTGATTTTATTACCTTTCTCATTATCTGTAACCTTTTTCATGCGTTCATTGTAATATATTCTTCCATGAAATCGCAATACAATTCTCTAAAACCTGGATCTGTTTGTAATTTATTCTTCTCTAGCTAGAAAACGAATTTTAGCTTGACTGTACGACTAACCAAGTTTGAAACAGAATCCCTTAATGGTAATGAAACGACGAGACGACCGCTAAGTGAACGCTTAAAATGTTCCACAAAATGCTTTTCGCATATAGAATCTTTCTGGGACAAAGGTTTTACATCAGGTAATCCCTCAATTTCCCAGAACCGAGATAGTTGATTTTGAATATTTATTCCTAAATTATATGAAAAATTACATGGAATAGAAGAAGTTTGAGGTTTGGCTGCAGGACCAGACACGATTCATCCAAGTCGAGTTTTCTGTGATATTGGTTTGTTGTTACCTAATATATGCTGACCTTTACTTAATAAACGCCAAAATAAGTCCGCACCTATCAGCATATCGACCTTTCCAGGCACATTAAATGTTGGGTCGACTAGTTTTATATTTACAGGAATATCCAACTTATTCACATCAATTTTTATACTTGGTAGATTTTTCGTAATTTGAGGAAAAACAAAACAAGTAATATTTTCTGAAAAGTTGTAGTATTGCGACTTTAAAACATTGCATTTCAAATCGATGCTAGATAAAGTACCAAAAAGACTTTTCAAGGACATGTTAGTTTTTCCCACTCTTAGACCCAATGTATCACATAATTCTTCTGAAATGAAGCTCGACTGGAAACTGCTGTCAAGCAGTACTCTAATAGCATGCAATACATTTGCGTCTGCTATGTCTATAAATGCCGTGGACAAGAGTACGCCATCAACTGAACTACTTGTCGAAATATCATTGGTACCAGGATTCTGATTTGTAGTTACTGGGTCTGACTGTACATTATTAGCTGTATTATTGGTATAAGTAATATTTTCTAAAATTGAGTAATTTTAACCAAGCCTGAACTACTTTCGGAATGTAGTAAAGTGTGATTTTTTTCTGGCACTTTCTGCACAAAGAATTTGGATATGTGTCCAAAACGCAATCAATTCAAACACATTCTAAGAGAAATAACCTTCCTGCTCCTTTCCTCATTAGATAACGTCAAAAACTCCGGGCAATTTTAAATGAAATGTGAGCCCTTGCATAACTGACAAACAGGGGAATAAGACTGAGTATTAGAACCCTTTTATCGACGTTTTCTGTAGACAAAAAATCCCGAGATACATGTGTCTTACGATTTTCGATTAGTTTGTCTGTATAGCACGTATCAGTAGAAATATTATGCTCCAGCGATTCTAGAAATTCTACTCTCGATTGTAGAAAAACTTCGTCTTTAAACGTTGGAACAATACCTTTACTATTTTTCAATTTTTCCCACACACATTTAGACGATTTGTCCAATTTTTCTGAAGCTAAGGCAATTATTAATAGATCCCAATTTTCTGTAGGCTGTCCCAACTGTTTTAGAGCTCTTAAGTTTCTCATAAGTGTATCACTCAAAGCTCTAAGTTCAACCGAAGAGTCTCTATTTACCTGTTCCATATTAAATAATGCTTTGACATGGTAATCTATTAACAATCGAGGACAGTTATACCGTTCAGTAATGCACTTCCATGCCGTGGCATAATTTTGAGCACTAAACTCCATGGTTTTGAGAATGTTGGCGAATGTCACCAATCGCTTCATATTGATGAATGAAAGATTCGTACGTGTCATGATATTCTAACCACTCCAGATTTTCACCCCGAAACGTAGTTAGAATAATTTTAGGCAGTTTTACCAAGCTGGTCAAGTTTTTTTGTTCACTTTGTTGACTAGAAATACTCTGGTTGGATTAAGATAAATTATCATTCTTTTCTTTTTAATTTTCCAAGAAATTAAAAAGAAAAGAATGAATAATATACCACAAGGAACATACAGAAGATAAATTATCATTATTTACAGTTAGCTGTGACGTTAAGTTCTTTACCAAACTCAACTGATCATAAAAGTTACTTTCAAACTGTGACCTTGCATTAAATTCTACTTCTAATTTTTCAAGTGCATCCTCACCAGTAATATTATCTTCAATATGCAATTCAATATTTGTAATATCCCTAATGTTTTCAGTTAAAAACGGAGAAATGAATTTAAGAAAACTGTAAGTTTGCTTTTTATCCCACGTCTACTACGTTTGAGTTCCTCGGTAGACATTTTGTACTTTAAATTATGTTGGACTTTACAGAAGTGTTAATACTTATATGTAGTTTAAGTAATTTTACTATTTTACACAAGCTTGATACACTCTGATACAAATCGAAACAGTAACCAATTGAATGGGAATGGAAGAAAAAAGAAAAGCATACTCAACTTCTTAGCGGACTTTACCGCGTACTGTTCCTTTATGTATTTCTATTGTAAATGGAGTACAACTTCAGTGATAGCGATCGTCGAAACCAAGCATACCAGGCTATGTTTTGCAGGCAGCGACAAATTGCATAATATTGTTACACTTTTATCGGAAAATAGCTGTATTTTTTACAATATACTGGTTAATATCCGGTTTGAAGTACCATTTTGTTATTAAGTAATTTAACTTAATAAGTAATGCAAATCAGTAATATTAACTTTTTTTATTTAAAATGTACTCAACGGTATTTACATTTTGTGTAAAAAAATACTGTCAATTATAATAAACTTTTTTCAAACAAAACAAAAATTGAACAGATCTCGCGCGATGGTCCGAGTGCAACCAGACCATGTCCGCTAGATAACACAAGCGCATTGTTACTTAGACACCTCACGGGCAAAAGTTATATTGAGGCGTTAACAAACGCTTTATAAGGATTTTAAAATATGTTTCAAAGACGGTGACCGTTCAACTAACTAGCACAACGTGTGGGTCTTTTAAATTAATTGAACTCTTTTAATAATAATAATATACAATACGGAGTGCGGCACTATTGCAAGGATGTCCAATTATTCGCTTGTCGTGAGAGATACGACATTCAAATATACAGGGTACCTATATTGGAAGGATGAACCTAACTTATCTTTTTTTAAATGCTCACGTATTCGTCATAGATAACGTCAATGTCACCAATAATTTTAAATGGAAGCGAAACCTCTGTCAGAAAGTAACAACGAATTGTAATATTAATGATAATAATGTTTATTCAAAATTTATAATATAAACAATGAATAAACATTCATAATCACAGAAGTTATTTTAAAGCAACGTTATATACAACGTAAACGTGATAAATATATAAATAAATACAGAGCGCGGCTGAATGGAGCAAATTCATTATTTTGCAAACAATGAGCCGTTTCAGTAAATAATTAAATCTCGAAACAAATATTTTTATTTGAAACCCCACTGTTAATATTTCACCTTGTGCAGCTTTGTTGGAAATATAAAATATAAATGTCACAAAGTGTGATAAAAAAGTTATACAAATATTAGGATAATTTGAACACTCATTTGTCCTAGGAGTAAGTGACGTCATAAGGTTTGGAATTATGTTTTATGTTGCAGTGTTTAACAGCTCAAGGGCGGAAATTTTATAATGCCGATATTTTTTTATATTTCACCATCTGTCACTTGAATCCTTTGACTTTTTTTACGTGAATTCTTCAATTGTACGTCAGTGTATGTAAAAATTCTCCTATTTTTTATTCTAAAGGCGAAAAATACTTGTGTGTAATACAGTAATCGCTTAAGGAGTACTTTAAACACACTATACTTTTAAAGAACGGTTTTTTTAAGTATTAGGTACCAGTTTTGACGTGCTTTATGTTTATTTAATGATACTAATCTAGTTTCTGTCCATTCATTCATACTAATCACAGATTAAATAATCTATTTTTTTTATTTGGTCATTCAACGTCGGTCTATTTCTGCGACCAGGGCTAATCACCGACGCCGGAAATTTTGGCGAACCCACTACTGTTCCAAACAGTGGTAGCGTTCGTTAACGAGCCTAACCCCCATGAACTCGGGACCTCGGCTTAACGCCTCCTCCGAAAGACAGCATATCTACATTATACCTTGTGCTTATTGGTATAATGCCTGCGAGCTGTGATATGCTACTACGCTGCCGGTTGTACGGGCCCTATACGATGGTTTTCCCTGGCATGGTCACCCATCCAAGTACTAAACATGTCCGACACTGCTTGACTGTAATTATCGCATCAAATACGTTCCATACTTAGTAAATCTTTAGCATCATTCACTAGATTAATTCTATATTATTTTCGAAGGAAACTTTTTATCGAGAATGACATTTTTCACTTGAACTAATATTTTTCTACATAAATGAAATAAATATTTGCCTTGTTCCATCAAGCTTTCAGCTTCTTTAATTTCTGTACATTATTTTGAATGTTTTCAATTATAAGACTATTGAGCATGTTTTGTTCAAGAATAAAATTTAAAAAGTATTATTTAATATTCCAGTAATAATTCATTCATTTCTCTATTGCAAAATAAAATTTTGTTATAATTTATATTATTTCCAAACATATACCATATTTCCTTCTTGGCATCGTTATCTTCATTTTCTTTTGTTTTAATATGGACATATATCTTATATAGGTATGAAAAATTGCTTAGATTTGAGTTACACCGATATCGTATAACACGATGGTAACAACTTTCCTATTTTCATGGAAATGATATTAGATTGCATTTCACATTTTATTCTGGATTACGCAAATTCTATTTTTTATTCTTTTATCTCAAGTAGTTGGTTGAAAAAATCCTTTTTAAGAAACCCAAACGTGGTTTTGTGAACAGTGGCGTTGTCAGTAGGACCAAACACAAAAGGAACTTAATCGGCTCCTAACCTATTCGAGCTTTACTTCTTCAAGGAGCAAACGGTCTCTCTGACACCGGGATGTAGGAACGTCCAAGAATTCCATCTGCCAAGGAAGAATGAAAATACTAACGTAAAAATCATCTCGTCTCATTATAACATTAACATTCGAATTTTTTAACCAAACTCTTTCATCATTACTTGTTTTTACTTTAAAATAAAATGCCTGAAATTCGTAGTGAAACTAATACCAATAGGTACTAATAACAATTTCAACACCAAAAGAGCACCAATCGCTCTTACTGATCAAAATCCATGGGCTCGGTTACTAAAATTTTAAATCACTTCCTTTCAACTTCCGTTAAGCAAAGTACCAAGGATAAAAATATGATTCTGAAAATTTCATGTCAATAGAATATGTCGTTCTCCTATACAACCAATCAAACAAGCATACCGAGTGCGGGGCAAAGGCCAGGCGAAGACTATGACTGTAACGTCACCACATATTCAACGTGCAATTTGTTGTATTAGTATGGATCTACATCAAGAAAAAGTCTCATCTATTCAATATTTCACTAAGCTTGCGAAAGTCCACAACAACTCTAAATTTTTGTTAACCTGAAGAATAATTTTTGTGAACCTACCCAAATGCTACTTGGCCAAAGTGGGCATGGAGGTCTTATAATATTTTGATCAACATATCTAGCTTTGAACTTCTTTTCTATATAATTTCGGGATACCGATATGACTAATGAAAAATAGGTAACACATTGGTAGCTCTTATTTTGTGCTTAATCTGACTTGTAAATGTTAGCTGATTACCATTGACATGAAATATGTCGGAATACTCTTTAATTAATTTGAGAATAGTTTTGCGCTCTTCTTTATTCATGTGTTCTGTACGAACCTTTGTTATATAAAATTTGAATATTTCCGCGTAAATTGCATTAAAATTAAAATTTCGTATTCATCGAACAATGCTACTTCTGTAGGAGCACCTAAATCTGAATCTTAAAATATGATTCGGTAGGATTTAAAATAGTGCTTCAGTAAGACCATAGAGTAATAAATAAGAGGTTTTAAAACATTGGCACCTATTATTATCATAGGGTTTATCATAACTCATCATAGGTGAGTTGAAAAAGTGAAATATCGGAAACAATATTTTTCATTTTATCGTTTTTTTGCAGACAATGAGGAAGATTTGCTAAAAGTTCTAGATATGTGAAAAAGTGGTATTTCGAACATTGTTCGTGTGATATTGGTGTGTTTTTCAAGATGTGTCCAGGTAGATTGGTGTATAAGTGTGGATTATTTGTTTGTCTGTTCTTATTTAATTTTCATTGACTGTTTTTGTGTTATTTTCGATAGTTTATTGTATGAAAAATGTTGTTTTAATAGTAATTTCCCACTAGCAGAGTTTTTTATTTCTCCTACCTCTACTAATACAATATTACGCGTATGCTGAAAACTACCAAATTCAAAAAGCGCGCGTCTTGAATGCTAGTTCATACCAGTAGCCAAGGTAGGCGCTAGTGGTAACTTTGTGCCACAAAACGCTACACGTTCAACATCTCTCTTTTATTTATTACTCTATGAGTAAGACATTCAGGAATTTCTAGTTCTTCTATTATTGTATAAGGTATATCGCCATTATTGGTATTTTTGATATTCAATTTAATTATTTGTTCTGTGCGTGGAGCCACTCGTGTTCTCACAGTTTATTCTAAAATAATTTATTTAAATTTCACTTTTTCACTCACTCGTAATTAAGACGTTATTCACTAAGTTAATTGTTGCATTTAGTTTCTTAAGATTATCAAAACCTGATAAGCAATCGAAATGATTATGAAATTTAAATATACAATATTCTAACCTAATTTCATTCCCTTTATTAATTATTTCTGAACATGCAATTACTGTACAATAATTTTGTTGGCTTGTATCGAAAGGTGACGATACCTTGAAAGGTTTTTGCATGATTGATTTTGAAAAAAAAATTTAACCAATTTGCGGGGTTACAAAAGATTTTGTGCTGCCGGTGTCTATGAAAACTCTTAAATTTTGTTCGGGTAATAATAATGTACGGTAATTCACTTTCATAATGAGTGAGATTTAATAATTCTACGTTTCTATTTCGTCCACGGACGTTTCCTCTGAAAAATTATTTTCATCTTCAATATGACATACAGTATTGTCGATATTGTCTAATTCTTCGGAAATAGAGTTTTTCCTTTGATTTGTAAATGATGTTTGAATGGATTGTATTTTTCGCTGTTGGTAGCTATTCTCATGGTACGCCCAACGGCGTCGTGCTCAAACTTCGTCCTCGTGCGATATGGCCATCATATTAACACCAATTGCACAGACTACTATTTTATTTTATGATATATTCATGTTTGTTGGTATTTAACCTGATTATTTTGTGAATAAAATATCTCTTTTGTTTTTTCTTTCTTTTCTCTCACTTCTTAGCTTAGAAAGTAGCACCTATATTGAATTTTCAATAGTAAAGTATTTGATATTCGTAAATATCATTTTGATAATAACTTTAAACCAATTACAACAAATCAAATTTTCCTAATATTTTATACTTTATATTTCCAATTATTTTTTTACACAGAAATAGTTTTACCAAACACCATATTATGGCAAATATTTTCAAATCGTTTTTGTTTCAGAATGGCGAATTATAGTCGTCTGCTACGTGGGGTAGATATTCAATCTCCAACTATTCACGAAACAACAGCAATTTGGAGATTTAATCAGCACAAACGTCCCAAGAATTTGATACGAGAATTTGCATCGTGTCCAGAAAAGAATTATCCGACCGTACATCTTTCTTGTACTAATTATGGTAAGTTGGAAATGGTTCTTGGGAAAACTAATAGAAACAGTGAATACGTATATGTAAATTTGTTAATGTTATAGTAAATGATTCGACGTATATAAGATGTTTGTCACTTTAGTAATTTGTACATGTATATTATAAGCTACATTTCAAAATTATTTTGAAATATACAGGATATTCCAATGTGGTGTATCAAGGTTATATTTTTTCTAATGGGACAGCCTACATTTTATTACATTTTCTGATTGCCCCTTGTTAATAATTTTACTTAATAAGTAATGTGAATCAGAAATATTAACATTTTTTTTTTCAATTAGAATTGTACTCAACGACATTTACAATTCGTGTCAAAAAATACTGTCAATTATAATAAACTTTTTTTTAAACAAAACAAAAATTAAACAGATCTCGCGCGAATGTCCGACTGCAACCTGACCAGGTCCGCTCTAGATAACACAAGCGCATTGCTACTTTGACACCGCGCGGGCGCAAAAGTCTTTGAGGTGTTAACACCCCTAAAAATTAACATACTCCTTCATAATGGTTCCCTATACCTAAATACAGAGTGTTCCGAGTTATGCTGACTTTTGAACATTTCGAAACAAACTAATAGCTCATTGATATAACAAATTCTGGCAAATTTTCTCTTACATCTAAATAGTCGGACATTCGTTGAATTATACCAATCAAAAGAGAATTTTCTTAACATGGTGAATTATTAAAATACGGGATGTTCCGTTTAAAATAAGCCTGATATTATACATTGAATGATCTAATAATGAAACTGAAAAGTCTAAACACCCTGTGAAGAGATGTTGGAAGAACCCAGTATTCATATTCATTATCCATATATGCGCGCAGGCATAAAACTATCTTCACCTCTGACAAAAATATTTCTCACCTAGTTAGGCAAAAGATAAAGTCTCCTACGAAAAAAAGAGTGAATATGAGGTTCTCTGTTGTAATTATTGTCCTCAAACTTACATAGGTCAAAAAAATCGTTCAACGTAGAATTTATGAAGATTCTTTATTAGTAAAAAATTTGGATTCCAACATAAAATTAAACAGGTCATTCCAATAATTTTTTGAAACCAAAACCTTGACCCCAATTCGATCCTTGAAATCCCGTACTATTTGAGAGGTAATAGAAATATAGAGACCTCTAAATTCTGTCCACACTTCTCGATATAACCCAGAAAAAACGAATTACCTTGTATACCAAACTTTCTAACATATCCATTTGTTTTTATCGCTTTGACTGATGTCATTCAGCCAGTCACATCAGGAAAAAAAATAGCAATTCATTATTTTGATATACATCCTATTCTCTGTAACACTTTCGATTAAGTTATCAATCACAAAAAACCAATAACTAGCCTTATTACTGTTAAGGCGTGAAATGCATTTATTTGTTTGGTCGATTGTGGTCTGGGCCACTGTGGTTCCTACCCCTTTCAAAGTGCCAAAATTTCTTGAACCGATATACAAAAAAGAGAAAGACAGTATTCATATAAGGGTCATGTGTTTAACATCTCTTTGTAAACCCAGATAATATTAGTTATAAATTTGAATGTAAAAATTCTGCAAAGTTTATTTTAAGTGCCCATAATGGGCTTGTTCAAGAAAAAAATTTTAATTTAAAAATAGAAACTAGAACTAATTTTAAACGGATTCCCAAAATTTTAGATTTTTCCGCGGGCGCTTAAGCCCTCAAATTGATTAAAGAAATTAGATTGAAGGAAAACGGGGCGTGGTTACCTGTGACGTCACAATGCATGTGCCTTACCTAACGTTTAAAACGCCGCGAGTCGAGAGCTATTGTATGTGGAAGTGTACTGTTTGTTTAGATAGATAGATAGATAGATAGATAGATAGATAGATAGATAGATCTTTATTGTTCTTTCGTATGAGGATACATGAACAAGGGTGACAACATTTATAACAATATTAGCTAATACAAAACTTATATATTTTAATAATAAATTTTATAGCAGATTAGGTTTGGATAACATATCTTGACAAGAGTGAGGTGATATTATTCGTTTACAATGAAAGATCTGATCTTTAATATTCTATTTATTATGTCATATATTTGATAGAGAATTTGTGGTTCGGTTTCATTATTTATTATTGATTCGATATCAGTTACGGATTGATATATTTCAAGAAAGGGACGTCTAATTCCTTCATACACTGGACAAACAAAAAATAAGTGTTGTAGAGATTCTAAGGCAAGGCAGTTACAAATAGTACATACTTCATTGGTTTTTATTGTGTATGCATTGTTATTAACATACATGTAAATTATATTACTATTGTGAGTGCGTATCTGTGAAATTAAGCGTTTAATGTGTAAAGTTATGGAGAGATCTAAGTGATTTGTACAATAGAAAGGATGTTTGCCTTGTAGAATGTGTTTATACATTGGGCAGTATGTACTTAAAAGTATTTTGTTCCAATCTTCTATATAACTATGTTGCTCAAATTTTTCTAAGATAGTGCTGATTGTGTCCGAGTCAAAAGTATCAATATCAAGTTCCGAGGCTCCGATTTTATGTAGGATGTCATTTAATTGGCTGATCCAGTTATATTTTGATACTATTTCATTCTGCTGGTTTAGTTGACACATTCTCTTTAGTGCAATCTTGGGAAATCTATTTAAAGGTAGCTTTTTAATCTTTAATAAATATTCTAGAGCTTGTTTTATAATAAAATACCCAATTTTCACCAATTTTACTTCAGCTCTCAATATGTAACTGGGCGTAGTTTTCTGTAAATAGAGAAAATTTTTCCAGAAGTGATTTTGAATTATTTCTCCTTCATTTATATACCGAAGTCCCCATATTCCACTGGCGTACGAGTAGGTTGGAACTACGATACTGTAGTATAGGGCCTTAACACTTTTAATATCGGTCATGTGTGAAGATTTAATTACATTCTGAATTGCGTTTTGTGTTATTTTAGCTTTCTTCATCCGCGATTTTAGATTTTCTGAAAATGTATCATTAAATGAGAATATCACTCCTAAATAATTATAGTTATTCACTTGCTAGTGTGTTTTTGTACCAAAATTTAGGTTTATGTCCGATATTAGCACTTCTCCTGAATATAACTACCTTTGTTTTATTCACATTAACTACCAGTTTGTTACTATCGCTATAATCCGCTAGAATTTTCATAGATTTGTTCAGCTGAATTTCTGAGTCTGCCAGTATAACAAAATCATCGGCATACCCCAAAATTTTACAAAAATTCTTTATTTCTTCCATATCAAAATTAATTATTGTATTAAATCCTTGACAGTTCCAGAAAAGTAGGGGAAGCGGAGCCTCTATGTAATCTTTATTTTTTACGATATCTTGCGAATTTTTTTGGTTTTCCGGGTCATCTAGTTTTTTGGGGGCTGCGCTATAGTCACTTCTAAAAGCCGATCTTGATTTTCGTCCCATTTCCATAGTTTTCCATTTATGGTGATTTTTTTGTACCCTACTTTCGTTTGTTTTCCACTTTGCCTTTCATTCTTGGCGATATCCCTGAGTTTTTTCTGAAATTCTTGTTCCTTTTTCGTTAATTCCGAGTTTATAAAGACTTTATTTGTAAGATTACTCAATTTGCCTTTGTTCTTCAAAATATCGATCTTTTCTGTCAAACTTTCGGTCTCGATTAAACAAATTTTTTCCGAAATCTTTCTTGCATTCCGAAGTTTGGTTGTTATTTGCATATTAGTTGCAATAAAGTTCTCAATATTTGCTTTGATCTCTTGGTCGTTGTTTGAACCTATCTGTAATCCAGTTATGATTAGATTTTTCTTCTTATTTTCTCTTTCTATATATTCTATTTTGTCATCTAATGTTTTAATTTTTGCTTTCAGTTCTTTGTTTTTTTTCCTAATATCCACCAGTTCTTTATTATTCTTAGCCTGTTCTTTTCGTAGTTCTCTTAGTTCTTCCATTATTTCATCATTTTTGCTCATAAGTTGTTTCATCATATTAATCATAGTCTCATCAGAGTTCCTCCTAGTTCTGGGTGATCTTTTTGTAACTTTACTTCTTCCGAATACCTTCTCTGGACCTTCATCATCTTCATCATCTCTTTTCCTTTTATATTCTTCATCGGTATCTGTTCCTTCGAACGGCATTTTCTCTGTCACCACTGTTGTTTACGATTTAATTTGTGAGCAATAGGTATATTTCTTAAAGTTTGGCAACGCCTCTTTTGTTTAAAACAAAACGTTATCTCTACTGGCTAGTTTTTGTATGTTCTTAAGGTATTTGTTATTGTTTATTTTGGGTTATATCGAGTTTTATTTAATTTGCTGCTTACCTTATGGGTTGATTTTTTTTTGCACTCTAAGCAGATGCACCTAAAAGCCTTTCTACTAAGTGTGGATTTATGCAGACACAATTAACAATTATCAATTAGCATTTAACAATTAACAATTATGAATTATAAGTTGAACTACTCATTTCACTATGATTCCATTTATGCACACAATTAACAATTATCATTTATCAATTAACAATTGCGAAGTTGACCAAATTTTAACTTCTTAAATTAATTGTACGGAATTTTCATCTAGTGCGCAACTAGTACGCAGATCCTGAAATTCATCTCACTTTTTTCATATAAAAGTGGTTGATTTAGGGTTATGTTGTGTGTCAGCATCGTTATTTAAAGAAAAAGAAGTCTCAGCTTTTTCAATTCTACTATACATCTTCAAAATTGTTCCAATAGACATTAAAATGTAGGGTTATTGTAAATGTAAATAACCAGAATCTCGGGCTTGTGCGCGTGCTTACTATTTTCTCCTAATTTATAATTGTGTCTGCATAAACGATGGTAGTTTTACTAATTGTTATTTGATAATTGTTAATCGTTAATTGCTAATTGATAATTGTTAATTGCGTCTGCATAAATCCACACTAACTTTGGCTATTTAAATTTAACTGCAAACTTAGAAAATATATAATTTATTTCAGAAGCTATTTAGAACGTCTAGTTTCATATGAAGCAACGTTGCCACACCTGTTTGTACTGTTTGTTTATTACATTATATATTTTGTTTTGTAAGAAACAAAACGCTGGACTGTTGATTGAGATGTTTCTTCATTTTATTATATACCTAATGAGTGAGAAAGAGGTGGTTAATAAGTACTGTTTGTTTCGATATAGTGGACTGTATTAATTAAATCACTCGCTGGTTAAACTAATATTTAATTTTTAGATACTAAAAATGTGTGAATGAACATAATTAAAATATAACAAAACAAAACAAGTGTGGCTTTGCCGACAATCTTAATAATTCTGTCCTTGCTACAATTTCCAGAAGGGGTGCGCTTTAAACGTTGCCAGACTTCACCGTTGTTCCGACATCTGACGACACAAATTTCTCCATGCTCCCCACCTTGAACGGTTCAAAAATCGTTCGAAAACACTGAACAAATTTCAAAAGTCAATAGAACAAATTTCAAAAGTCAATAGAACGTAAAATTGTTTTCAAATACACAAATCACCAATGTCTACGATATTGTCTCTGCTAGAGGTAATGGGCAACATTTTGTGACACCTCTTTTATAGGTGCCATGGGAGGTTTTAACTGAAACCACTCGAACTATTTCGTCACTGCCTGGATAAGTGGCTACAATTCTTCCCAGATTCCAGTTGCTGGGAGGTAAATTATCGGCCTTTAAAAGCACCAAGGTACCAATTGTGAGCGGTGAATCGCTGATTTTCCATTTTTTCCGCTGTTGGAGTTGGTTTAGATAGAGCTTGGACCATTGCTTCCAGAAACCTTGCAACATTTGCTGGAGCAATTGGTATCTGGATAATTGGTTAACTTTTACGTCCTCAAATAGTGGATCAGGAATTGTTGTCATCGGACGGCAAATTAAAAAATGTGAGGGGGTTAAAGGAAGATAATCATTGGAGTCTGAGGATAGGGCATACAAGGGACGTGAATTTTCTACCTGAACAAGAAATGTAAGAAACTCCTCGTAGGTTAATAAGGTTGTCCCGATAACCCGATACAAATGGAATTGAACACCCTTTATATTACTTTCCCATAATCCACCAAAATTTGGAGTACTAGGGGGAATGAAGTGCCAGCAAATACTTTGGTTAGCTAATGAACTGATAATCTGATCTTCAGAATTTCGCAAACAATCGTACAAATATTTTAGTTCTCGTTGCGCACCAATCAGATTTGATCCATTATCAGAATATATGTGAGCAGGTTTGCCTCGTCTAGATGCAAATCTTCGTAGTCCTGCCAAAAATGCTTCACTTGTTAAAGTGCTGATGAGTTCCAAGTGAACTGCCTTTGTGGAAAAACAAATAAAAAGGCAAATGTAGGCCTTGTAAGTTTTAGAGCCACGCCCTTTTCTATCTTTCAAAATAAACGGGCCAGCATAATCTAATCCTGTAATAGCAAATGGTTGTGAAATAGTTACTCTTTGTTTAGGTAAATCGGCCATAATGGAAGTGGCTGACTTTGGTTTAAATTTAAAGCAATGAACACATTTTCTGACTACCTGTTTGGAAAGTGACATGCCTAAAATAATCTAAAAATTTTGGCGCACATTAGCTAATAAAAGTTGTGGACCAGCATGTTGCAATTGCTTGTGTTCATGTTCCAGTATGAGCCTACTTAAATTATGTTTTTTGTCCAATAAAATTGGATGCTTTTGATTAAATTGCAATGAGGAATATTTTAGACGACCTCCAACTCTCAAAATTCCATTTTCATCTAAAAATGGAGTTAATGATAATAGTCTATTGTTAGAAGGAAGAAATTTTCCAATTTTCAACAAAGATATCTCAGTATTAAAACATTCCTTCTGAGCTAATTAAATCAACAATGACTTTGAATTATTAAATTCAATACTTGAAATTGGACCCTTCTTTCTTTCTTCGGGACTTGTCTTTGTATTTGTTAAAAATCTTTGACAATAAGCAACGACTCTTATTAATTTTGTTAAGGACGAAAACTTATGAAAAATAGTGAAGAGTTCATTGTGTTGAACATTCAACGATTGTATGTCTTTTTTGAACTCTAAAAATTGGTTTGGAGACGGCAAATCGAAAAATTTCACCCGATTGAATTCTTTGTATAAAAATTCTGGACCCTTAAACCATACGTGGTTTTCATGTAATTGAGATGGCAATATACCTCTACTTCCTATATCTGCAGGGTTTTCTGAAGTATTGACATAATACCAATCGTCTATGTCAGTACTACGTTGAATCTCAGCAACTCTGTTTCCTACAAACACTTGCAGCCTTGTAGGGTTCGTGCGAATCCAATGTAACACTATCTGCGAATCACACCAATAAAAGGCTTTAAAATTGTAAGTGACTGCTTGTGACACAGTTTTCATTAGCTTGACTAGCAAAACGCTTCCACACAATTCCAATCGAGGGATTGTAAGAATTTTGACTGGTGCCACCTTAGTCTTGGCGCATAATAATTTAACATTAATATTACCTTGGTTATCTATACATCTAACATAAATTGCTGCACAGTATGCTTGGTTAGAAGCATCACTAAAGCCGTGAAGTTCAGTTATTACTGAATTATTCAAGAGGACAAATCTTGGTATTTGCAATTTGTTGAAACAAATAATAGTTTTTTGGAAATTGTTCCATTTAGATGCTAATTCCGAAGGAACTTCATCATCCCAATCTAGTTTCAAAGACCAGAGAACCTGTATCATTATCTTAACTAAAATAATGCAACAACTCAATAACCCTAAAGGGTCATATATTCTTGCAATAGAAGAGAGCATAGATCTTTTAGTTGCATTTGAATGAATTGTTTGTTCCACATGGAAAGTAAATGAATCCAAATTGCATAACCACTGAACACCTAAAGTTTTGATATAATCGCTATCCCCTAAATTCAGTACACTGAGTGCATCTGACGTATCTTCAAAATTGCTAAGAAGCTCTTTGGCATTAGAAGACCACTTCCTTAATTTAAAACCTGCAGATCTTAGAATGGTATCAATTTGTGTGCACACATTAATAGCTTCCTTTGTAGAAGAAAATCCTGTAATTAGATCATCTACGTAAAAGTCGCGTAGGATAATCTTACAAGCATCTGGATACGTAACTTCGTTATCGTAGGCCAGTTGTTGGATACAACGCATGGCCAAAAATGGTGCACTAGCTGTGCCGTATGTTACAGTATTCAAAGTGTAATTTGAAATTGGAAGTGAAGTATCATTTCTCCACAATAATTGCTGCATTCGTCTATCATCTGGATGCAAGAGTACCATTCTGTACATTTTGTTTATGTCTGAGCTTACAACAACTGGATACTGTCTAAATCGAATCAAAATGTTCAAAATGTCATTTTGAATTGCTGGACCTGAAAATTGTATATCGTTTAAGGATTTACCATTACTAGTTGGTGCAGACCCATCGAAAACAACTCGAAGTTTGGTCGTTATGTGGTCATTTCGAACTACACCATGGTGAGGTAAAAAATAGGAACATTTTTTATCATCATTAACTTCATTAAGAGAAATATGACCCATTCTTTGGTACTCATCTATAAATGATGAATAAGTCTTTTGAAAATCAGAATTTCTCCTAAATTTTGACTCTAAATTTACCAATCTTTCAATCGCAATGGATTTTGATTCTCCCAAATCACAAGAATCTTTCCACGGTACTCTTACAATAAATTGCTCACAATCTGACCTAGTTGTGGTCTTTTTAAAATACTGTTCACAAAATAGGTCTTCATCAGAAAGAGAAATTGTATGTTCCGGTTCCTCAACGGACCAAAACTTTTGTAATTGATCATTTTCCTCAAAGGATGTATGAATGGATAGATTACAGTGAAATTTCTTTGGAGTACTAGTAATTTTTCCAGTGGCAATGTATCCAAAAACAGTGTTTTGAAAGGACGGTAAATTGTTTCCGCAACTTATATTGCCTTCCAATAGAATATTCCAAAATAGACTGGCATCACTTAATATATCAATTTGGTCGGTAGTGTTGAAGGAATCATCTGCCAAAATTACATTTTTGGGTATGTTCCAACGGGAGATATCAAACGAATAGGATGGATAAGGTTTAGTGACTGTTGGTACCACAAAGCATTTTACCATGGAAGAAAAATCATTAAATCTTGAGCCTATTTTGATGCTACAACGTTTATTAATGGATGAAGATAAATTGTTGACACCTAATACATGATTAGTTTCATTTGTTGTAACTTCTAAGCCTAGAGTTTTGCATAATTGTTCACTTACAAAAGAGCATTGACTTCCAGAGTCCAACATAATACGGGCAATATGAGGTTGCCCCCATTTATCATAAACCTTTATTTTAGCTGTGCTTAGTAGCACAAATTCGTCTAAACGGCATTCGTTAATTAGAGATAATTGATCAGTTGGAACATCATTTTTTACATGACTTACATTTGACACCAACGGAGGTGAAATTGATGATTGGTTATTGGAGTTACCGGAATCATCGACATAGTTTGTTTCCAAAATTGCAGGGCTATTGTGATGTAATAAAGAACTATGCTTTTTCTTACAAATTTTACAACCAGATTTTTGACATTGTTTACTCAGATGACCTGTACACAAGCAATTGCAGCACAGCCTTAAACGTTTAACTTGATCCCAACGCTGGGACACTGGATAATTTAGAAATGTTTCACATACATAAATCATATGATCTTTTTTACATAAATTGCAACTTTTTGTAATAGAATGATTTACCAACAAAGACTTTGAATACGAGTATTTCTTATCTTTATAATCTTGTTTAGAATTACTATTAGGTTTACTACCTGAAGCAAAGTTTAGCTCCATGGTTTCTAAGAAATTAGCCCTGTTTCGTAAAAATTCAAAAAATTCATCAATAGTTGATAATGAATTATCAGCATCGTTTTTACATTTTTCCCACTCTAATGCGGTACTTTTATCTAACTTACCTGATATCAAATAAATAATAATAGCATCCCAACTTTCAGTGGGTAAATTTAAAGTTTTTAACGCACACATATGTTTTTGACAGTATCTATTAAATTTCTAATACCACTTGCATTCTCTTTTACCAAACTGTTTATCTCAAACAATGCCTTCATATGGTTGTTAACCAACATACGAGTATTATTGAATCGATTGCACAAAGTTTCCCAAGCATAATTATAATTCTAAGCTGAAAAATCGAGACTTTGTATTATTTTTGATGCTTCATCTGTTAAGCTTGACCTTAAATAATGGTATTTCTGTATGTCTGTAAGGATTTTATTTTTATGAATTAAAGACTCAAATGTGTCCTTAAATTCAATCCATTTCAGGTAGTCAGAATTAAATAAAGGCAATTTAATTGGAGGCGAGTCGTCTAGTTCCTCGCACATTAACAGGTAGGTACAAAATTTGTGTTCAGTTCCTCGCAGCATACGAAGGGTAAGGGATTAGGTATCAGGTAGCAAGGTCCACAATGACAGTGCGAGGGATTTTGATTAGGTAATATTTACATATTGCTAGTAAATGTTTCAATATGAAATTATATTTTTGTCAAATAATAACAATAAAATACAAAATAAAAAAAACAGACAGAACAAATACATATGAAATAAACAAACAGAAACACACCGCAGCAGAAGAAATACCGCTAGTAAATATTAAATATGAACAAATATAAGTAAAATAAAAAACAGAAACACAACATTAAATCAATGATTTTCGTTAGGTTAGGTTAGGTTAGGTTAGGTTAGGTTAGGTTAGGTTAGGTTAGGTTAGGTTAGGTTAGGAAATTGAAACTGAAGACAAATTATTATAAACAGGTGCATTATTGTGCTACCCTACAAACAATAGTGTGAGGAACTGCAGACCTGTCTTAATCCTACCCTCCGTTCGAAAAGGGATTAACGCAGGTAGATGCGAGGAACTGCATCACGTCCAATTGGAGGTAGTTTAATTCCTTCTAGACCCGAAAAATTGTTATTATTTGAACGGACGTGATGCAGTTCCTCGCATCTACCTGCGTTAATCCCTTTTCGAACGGAGGGTAGGATTAAGACAGGTCTGCAGTTCCTCACACTATTGTTTGTAGGGTAGCACAATAATGCACCTGTTTATAATAATTTGTCTTCAGTTTCAATTTCCTAACCTAACCTAACCTAACCTAACCTAACCTAACCTAACCTAACCTAACCTAACCTAACCTAACCTAACCTAACCCAACCTAACCTAACCCAACCTAACCTAACCTAACGAAAATCATTGATTTAATGTTGTGTTTCTGTTTTTTTACTTTACTTATATTTGTTCATATTTAATATTTACTAGCGGTATTTCTTCTGCTGCGGTGTGTTTCTGTTTGTTTATTTCATATGTATTTGTTCTGTTTGTTTCTTTTTTATTTTGTATTTTATTGTTATTATTTGACAAAAATATAATTTCATATTGAAACATTTACTAGCAATATGTAAATATTACCTAATCAAAATCCCTCGCACTGTCATTGTGGACCTTGCTACCTGATACTTAATCCCTTACCCTTCGTATGCTGCGAGGAACTGAACACAAATTTTGTACCTACCTGTTAATGTGCGAGGAACTAGACGACTCCGATTTGAACAATCATTTTTATTATCAGAAGTAGCACTTTTATTTATGTTTGATAATTGTTTCAATATACCTTTTGCTGTAGACACATTTTTGCAAAAAACTGAATCTTGTTCTTTTCTAAACAATTGTTCTTCCTCTGACAATTCATCACTGCAGTTCAACTCAATACTCATCTGCACTTCATCAAATTCGCACATAATCCCTTCAGCTTTTTGAATGTTTAATTCAAGTTCTGAAATTTTATCATCTTCAAAATTATCGAGAGAAATATCTTTAATAGAATCAATATATTGTGAAATCAAATCAAATCTTTTTATTATTATACTTCGCTTTTTGTATAATTGTTTAAAATCAGAAGCCTTCATTATGTTTTAATTGTTTGATAAATCGAGTAGCTTCTATACTAACAGACAAATTGAAAATTCTTAACGTACACAAAATTGTAATCGAATCACCAAATTAAAGCTCAATAATAATCTCACAAAAATAGTAATTGCGTACCTACGATAGATTCAATCTACCTTTCAATTGTTAAATAGTTTATTCAGTCGATAATTGTTTGCGTAAATCTTTCAGAATGAGAAAACTGAATAAAATAAAAAATATATGAAAAATATTTTTATAAGATTACCCAATAACCTTTAAATCTAAATAGTCTGTGTAAATCCACACAGTATCTCAAATTAGTACAAAATAGGAAATACACTGATAAACTTACAAATCAGTTTGTTATTATGATTCAAAATCGTAAAAATAAAAACATAATACCGTTATAATACACATATTGTGCCGGTACAACATGCGACAACGCCGAACCTTTTTTGTAACGGCCGGCCGGCGTCAATAAGTCGCGACCTTCTTTAAAAGAACTTATAGGTAATAACAGTAAATACAATTGGAATTGTTAAATCGACAATGCAAATCGGATAATTTTATTTAAAAGTTTTTGAATAGATTTTAATCAATAATTGTACCACGTAGAATCACATTAAGTTGAAAAAAAGGAATAATTGTAAGGTAGTAGGTAAACAAATAAATAGGTAAATGGTAAATGGAAAAATCTCACTCAATTTGTTGCCTTCTTTCTAATTTTTCAAACTTGTTTTCCATTGACGACCACGTGCTTTGTCTTGATAATTGGATGATTCACAACACTTTTTTAATTGAGGAATCTTATTAGTTAAACATCCGTGAGAAGGATCATTTTATGTTTCGATATAGTGGACTGTAAAATACGAAAACCCATCAACGAAGAATATCCACTAGAGGTTTTTTCGTCAGATTTAAGCTTGCCAGATCCGAAAAACTTGTGTTATTCAGACATTTATAGGTCAGAAGAAATACAATATTGAATATTTTAATTCTCGTTTTAATGGATGAAAAAATCCAAAGCTTCATCTAGGAGTTCCGAATAATTCATTATTTGTTGTGAACTTGTTAAGTAACAAAAAATATCAAACTGAATTCATCGTATGGGATATTAGTAGACGATTTTGGGATGCCACTTTCCAGAGTATGTAGCATTATACAAAAAAAGTATACCGTTATTAGCCATTCGTGCATTGGATGCTCCTCTCTGGAGTTGAGAACTTCTTATTTCCTACAGAGGGAGATATGAAATTGTACAATTTATTATAGATTGTTATGAAATTTCAATTCAAAAACCAAGTGTAAACTCTTTGTTTTTATTAAAGTAGTCCATCACCATATAGATATCGGGTTCAGGTAAATTTCCAAAATCTGCTTTAATAAATCCAGTATCAAGTACTGAATACATCATTCTTCAATAGCAAAAACCACTAACTATTTGAAATTTGAAGATATTGCAGCTGGAACCAACTTTCTTATGTAAAACGCAGCGGTGTAATGCCGAATACCATACCCCGACATGCAATTTGTTCAGGAGAACATTTAGTTTATGAGTGTGCTAAATTTCAGAGTTTGCCGGTAGTAAAACGATGCGAACAAGCAAGAAATCTCAAATTATTTACAAAATGCCTTCGAACAGGACATGAAAAAAAAGTTGTAAGCTATTCGGTTTTTGTAAAATATGTAAGTGTAAAAAGCACAATACTCTGCTTCACAATAATGAGACAAGCGGTACAAATGACTCCTCTACATCCGAAGTAAATCATACGGGGGTGGGAGCAACAACTTGTAGTTCTATTAATTATAATCAAACTTTGCTGTCAACTGCGGTTATCACAGTTTTAAATAAAAACGGTATTGAATTCCCCGTACGTGCAGTTCTTGATTCGGGATCGTCATATGCGACAAAAGCTCTCTGTGACAAACTCCAGCTAGACAAGCAAAGGGTTGAAATGATGGTAGCAGGTCTAAGCAATTCGGTATCATCAGTAAAGCATAAATGTACACTTGATATTTCATCTCAATATAGTAATTTTAAAAGTAGTATTTTGTGGTACCTGAAATTACGAGAGACTTGCCAATTGCACCTATTAATCTAAAGTTTTTACCCATACTAGGGATGGCGATCTGAGATCGATTAATCGAAGAATCGATTTTTGGAGCCGAAAAGATCGATTTTTTAAATCGATATGTAGTACTGAATCGATTCAGTGAATCGATATTTCACTCTTGAAAATCGACATTCGATTTTATTTTATTTTTCGGTATAACTTATACTGATCTGATCTTCTGATATGGTAATAAAAATATTTTTTATAATCGAATCTCCTGATTTTACTGATAAAGAGATCGTTAAATTATAATATGTATCATGTTTTTAATAAAATATATTTATATTACATTATAAACAAAAATTTGAAAAAAATATCGATATTTCAGAAATCGATCTTATTGGTCTCGATTTTTTTGTGGATCGATTCATTAGGTCACGATTCGAATCGATTTGAAAATCGATCTTTTTCAGAAAGAATCGCCATCCCTAACCCATACCCAATGTGAAATTAGGGGCGTCGCCCGGGTTCCTCCACCTACCTGCGGTAATCGTAATCCGGCAACCGAGTTCCTTCACGGTACTGAAGGGAAAGGGATTATAGGATTATAGGATTATAGGATTATAGGATTATAGGATTATAGGATTATATGATTATAGGATTATAGGATTATAGGAAGATAATATCAGTCATTTTCTATTTCTAATATATATTACAAAAATCGAAAAATTAATAGGTATGTAAGTACAAACTTGGTATAAAAAAAATAATATACAAAATTATACTAAATGAATATGTTTTTACTTGGTAACGGGTATATACGAACAACAAATGTTTTTTTTTAAATTGATATCTCGTTATTTTTTTAGATACGTATAGGTCTATTTCACTCTAAATGCGGTCTTGTTTTAATTTTAACTCAAGACGTATTTTTTTAGGATAATTGTGAGCTGTTTTAATTTTTATGTATGTTTCAATTTGGAAATTAGTGAGGATTTCTAAAAATTTGAAAATATTGGGATGCGATTCATTAAAATGAGAATGAAACCGTGAATGGAAAGATTCACAACTATTTGTTGATCGGAACATTTCGTTTGAAGGACAGGCCCATAATTCAGTAGGAAATATAGCTTCTTCACTAATGTAATTATCAACAATATAGTCGCAAAATTCGAGAATTTTTGCGTTACCACTAGGAATTTTTTCAAATAGCTCTTCAACAAAGCAATCTCTCACATCATCTGGATTTAAGAACGACAAGCCAATAAACAATTTTAAGAATTTTCCTTCTTCAGAGTTCTTTAATTTATATATGGCAGAAAGACCCAAGTTTTGTATCTGAACCAAGATTGACCAAGATGAAATCTACATCCTATCATTTTACACTGTGGCCAACTATTTTTTACAGCTTTATGTATATATAGCTATCAATAACTATTCCTTTTGGCTCAAATACTAAATTACACTCGATGCATTTTCGTTTAAGAATACTAAATAAATTAATATATGTTAAGGCTTTTTTATTAGGAAGAAGGCAGAAAGCTAGCGGGACATAATGGCCATTTTCATAACCATGAATTGGAAATAATTGTAAAAAAAATTTGGTACAATTTTCAAAAGTCCCGTCCATAAATATTGTGTCTACAGAACACATGAAAAATAAATTTGTATAACAAGTAAAAATTATAATTTGATGAGTCTGATCTAGAGAAAGTAAAAAATCTTCTCCCTTATTTGTTTTTGGATGTAAATCTGAGATCAATAAAATATGCGTTAGATACTTACGAATAAGTTAAACTCAAAATGTGTTTGCATTACCTTGAACAACTTTAAAAATTTCTTCTTGACTTGTTGGCAAAGGCGGAAGAATTTTTCGTCGGGCAGCATACATATTCATTCTGAAGCAGTCAATATCATTGGTATTAAGACTACCTGCAAACTCGTTGCATTTAAGTTCTGCATGTAAAAGTTTTGCAGGTTTTTCATTTACATCTATCGTAGCTTATCTCTTTAGAGAGTTGTTTACTGCTTGTCTGCAAACATTTTTGTCCTCTTTATGGTTATGCACTAGTAAACTTTCAATTATTTCATTGTCCTCTAAACTCCTGGAGTACACTTTAGCAGAACACGTTTGTTTTATAAATCTCCACCTAAAGATACCAGAAACCGCGACATGAGCTTGAAAAAACTTAAAATTTTCCACCAACAGCATTTTTTTGCCTAGAAACACAAGATGGATTATTATCGCAGGTAAAGTGGAGGAACTTGGTGACACCGGAAATTAGCTGACGAACATTTTTATAAACCGGGTCCCGTAGACGTTTTGATCGGCGCGGATCTTTTTTAGAACATATTGAGTAGCGGGCAATATAGCTTAGGTGTGAGTAAGCCCATAGTGCAAGAGACACTGTTTGGGTGGATAGTATCGGGAAATATCAGTGGTATAAAGAATTATAACAAAACGTATTGCACGTTTAGTAAGAAAATGGAGAACATCGAGGTGCAAGATCAATTTGGCAAGTTTTTTGATGTCGAACAGGTCCCCACTAAGGGTAAATGGTCTGCAGAAGAAATACAATGTGAGGCACATTTCCTGAAAAACACTAAACGACTGCCGAGTGGTCGTTTTCAGGTCTCTATTCCACTGAAAGGAAAACCAAGTAGTTTGGGGTTTTGTTGGAACAGGCAAAAAATAGGTTTTTCGCGATTGAAAGTTAAGTTAAAAAGAAACGAAGCATTCAAAAGTCGGTATGTGGATTTTCTAAAACAGTACGAGGCATTAGGTCACATGAAACGAAGTACGTTTTTCAATGAATCCGTTAACTATTTGCCTCATCATGGGGTCTCCAAGGAACATAGTACAAGTACGAAGCTACGCGTGGTATTCGCGTGGTATTTGACGCCTCGGCTCAAACCTCTAATGGAACATCATTAAATGATTTGCAGATGAAAGGACCTGTGGTACAAGAGGACTTATTATCAATCCTGTTGCGATTTCGACAACATCGGTACGTTGTCACGGCAGACATAGAAAAAATGTATCGCCAAATAATGGTGTCACCAGATCAATGTAATTTACAAAATATACTTTGGAGGAATAACTCCAATGAAGAATTGCTCACCGTTACATTTGGAATGACTAGTTTACCGTTTTTAGCGACTCGTTGCTTAGTGCAGCTATCAAAGGATCATAGCCCTGATTTCTATGTTGATGACTTGCTTACAGGCTTTGATGATATCGAATTGGCAAAGGGTAGTTCCGTCGAAATAGAAAACGAACGGGGTGTTTTCCTTTACGAAAATGGCGAACGAATGAGCCAGAGGTATTTGAGAACTTGAAAATTTTACAGAGCGCAGACCAATCCGAAGAGTTATCGTTTGACAACGATGACGTATCAAAAACTCTTGGGCTGGTCTGGTCTAGCAATTCGGATATTTTGACTTATCAGATACATGTTGCTGAAGAAAGGTACATTACTAAACGTGTAATTTTGTCCTCCATTTCGAGATTGTATGACCCGCTTGGACTCCTCTCTCCTTGTGAGATTCTATCTAAGGTATTATTGCAAAAGCTTTGGCAAGAAAATTTATGAATCAGCTTGTATTAATTTGAAGATTTTGCGACATGCTTTTAGTATAAATCCACTACGAACTGAGTTGCATGCATTTTCGGATGCAAGTGAGACCATATGGCATATGGCACATGCGTCTATATCCGGTCTATATCGTACAATGGGGAAATAATAAGTCATATTTGTACTCAAAGGCTAAAGTTGCACCTTTGAAATCATTAACAGTACCTAGATTGGAGTTATGTGCTGCTCATGTATTGTCTAAACTGGTAAATAAAGTGCGCACATCATTGACAGTAAATTTTGAGAAAGTTTTCTTTTGGACCGATTCACAAATCATTTTAGGTTGGATTAATACATCGACTAATTTGTTAGAGCCTTTTATTGGAAACAGAGTGGCCGAAATTCAAGAACTTACCGAAGTGTCAAACTGGCAGCATGTGCCTTCATCTGAAAACCCTGCTGATTTACTCAGCAGAGGAGTTAACCCCCAGGATATAATAAGTCTCAAATTTTGGTGGCACGGTCCTGACTGGTTAATAAAGGATGAAAGCCATTGGCCAAATCGTGAAAAAATAAGTACAGGTGAGGCGGTTGAGTTGCCTGAACTGAAATCGGTTTCTTTGATGGCTCGTCAGAATAATTTAACTTTCCCTTATGACAGATTTTTTAATCCAGAATGATTAGATGTATGGCAACAAAAGAGGACGCGGTGCTAAGCTCATAAAGAGTTACGTTTGCTTATTTGTCTGCTTTGCCACTAAGGCAATTCATTTAGAGTTAGTAAGTGATCTTTCAACTGATACATTTTTGTTAGCATTGAAACGTTTCATCAGTCGTAGGGGTAAACCTACCCAATTGTTTTCAGAGAATGGCTCAAATTTCGTATGTGCAAATCGACAGTTGAATGAAGTTGAACAATTTTTTGATAAAAATGAAAAGGCGCTCAAGGATTTTGTGAATAATGAAGGAATACGTTGGCATTTTAGCCCGGCGTATTTACTTACCACATTTTGGTGGGCTCTGGAAAGCCGGGGTCAAGGCGGTGAAGCATCATTTAAGACGCATCTTGGGTAATTGCCATTGCACTAGTGAAGAATTCATTACTTTACTTTGCCAAATAGAAGCTATCCTAAATTCGCGTCCACTGTCACCTTTATCTAATGATCCCTTAGATCTTGTTCCTTTAACCCCCTCACATTTTCTCGTTGGAAGAACAATGAGCTCGGTACTGGAAGCCGAGCTATCCCATCTCCAAGAAAATCGCTTGGGTAGATATCAAAGACTGGAGCAGCTGAGACAACATTGGCACAAGGAGTTTATTTCTGAGCTTTAACAACGAACCAAATGGAAGGTTAATCGTGGTTGTGTGAAAGTGGGTAGTCTAGTGATAATTAAGGACAATAAGCTATCTCCCTTGAATTGGCGGTTGGGCCGAGTGACAAAGACATTCCCAGGTACTGATGGTGTAACTCGTGTTTTTGAACTTTACACTTCAAACGGAACAATCACTCGAGACTTTACAAAAATCTGTCCATTGCCTGAACAAGGCATTTAAATTTAGTATTACTATATATGTTATTTTTTTTAGCCTTTTTTTTGCGTGTTGAAATTAGACACTTCAAGGCCATGGGCATGTTAAGAGCATATATTAAAATGCATATATGCCCAGCCAATCAGAATTCATAATGCTCTAGCCGACCGAACGAATCTTCGTTAAGTGTTCGTGTCAAATTTTGTGGAAATTTGGCTGTATAGGACGTATAGGTTAGAAACTTATCAGATTTTGTTCGTTTGATGATATTCGATTCTATATGTACGATAATGTATGTGTATAAAACAATTTAAATTGTTCATCTAAATACTCATACTTCACTTGGTTAATTTTTATAGTGGTTTTGAGTTTGATTTCCACAAATTTATTTACTTTTCAGCATTTTTAAATCTGTGTTCATCTCCTAAACTTATCTTTTGCAGTTTAAAGTAGGGAAGACTTCCCTGGTAATTAAATTAGATATAGGTAATTTGGATTTTTGTTTGATTTTTACCAACTACAAAATAGACCATTGCGTGCCTGGCAGAATTTTAATACGTTTGTATTTAAATGTTTTTAATAAACCTTATAAACATAAATAAATTTCATTTACCCACTTCTTGGTTTTATTTATTCAAAAATATACATACCTATCAAATGTAACAAACAGAATATAATGAATACACTGCAAGCAACATATTACTTATATCATTGTCTAATTAGACAATGCTTATATTGTGTGTGTAAGTGTTTTAAAACACACAAATTGAGGAATCAATTATCAAATTTTTCTCACATTTAAATAAATTTTATTGATAACAATTTTCGATTTGGTCAAATAGAAGTAATTTACCATTGAATCAATATTTATATCTCGATTTACCTTGTATTGACTGGAAAATTTCGATAATCGATGGTTGTGTTTAAAGATTAGACCATGCAGAAGTTTATTTTTTTCTTCATATAAATAATAAAAAAGTTTCCCATATGCAAAATATTGTTATTGTTGCAGCTCACTGCAAGTTATTGTTCTTTTTCCTTTTCTTTATCTGTTTTTCATAAACCCGGCAACGCCGCATATTATTTTCAAAGAATGTTCTCGAATCGATACCGGCTAGAGCCACACGTGTTCATTAGGTTAGGTTTTAGTATAATAAATGACTCGAAGTAGAAAGCATCTCTTTATTGATTTCTTAACAAACATAATTAAATTAAACAAACTTAACAACGGTCCTTCGAAGCATAAAGATTACACCTTCGGTTGATTGGAAATATGTCAATCCGATTCACAACATTTTTGGTCCTTCCGCAGCCGAATGAAATGAATAGTGCCCTTTTGGATATTAGCAGCAAATAAATTTGAAATCAACTGTATATCCTACGCATAATAATTGCGTCTACATACAACATACAACGTGGGTGAGGTATTGTTCCTGTTTCCCGAATTCTGGTGTCCAGCCACCTGCCGAACAAGTCACTTCTCAGAGACAGTACATAAAAACTACAAGGTCAGTGCTTTCCTATTCCTATTTTTCACTTATTTAATTTACCGATTCGTTTGTAATATTTCATGTCTGCGATTTGTGCATGCCTACGATCTGAGCGAAAATACTAGGAATTCTCTATTACAAACACGATTCACATTCAATTTAGGTACCCATTTGCTCAAAAAACTTGAAATAAATAAATTAAAGACAAAATGTCGACACTTAAGGAACTTTTAATAAGAAGATCATCTATTAAAGGTAACTTAACGCGTTTTAAAACCTTTTATGACAAATTAGATGCCAGCAAACCTGATATAGTTCAGTTAGAAATACGTGTAAATAAATTAGAAACTAATTGGGAACAATTTTGCGAAATTCAAAGTCAAATTGAAGTGCTCGATGAACAGAATTTTGATAGTCAAAGCTCAGAAAGACAAAGTTTTGAAGATGAGTACTATAATTGCATATCTCTTGCCAAAAGTTTAATTGAACAAAACAGACAAGAAATTCATAAATCGTCATCATCTGAAAGTTCATCACGTTCAAATAAATTAAGTAATGTTAAATTACCCACTATAAATTTACCATGTTTTGACGGAAGCTATAGCCAGTGGCTTTATTTTAAAGACACGTTTAAATCAATAATCCATGACAATTCCGACATATCTGAAATTCAAAAATTTCATTATTTACGTTTATCGCTGAAGGGCGAGGCAGCAGACATAATACACTCGTTAGAAATATCCGCAGCAAACTATGACATTGCTTGGAAGTTACTCACAGAAAGATTTGAAAATAAGGTTCTGTTAGTTAACAACCATGTAAAAGCACTTTTTAATTTACCCGCGGTAAACAAAGAATCACATTTCGCGTTACGACAGCTATTAGATGGTTTCGTTAGACACACAAGAGCATTGGAAGTTCTTGAACAACCCGTAAAATATTGGGATACTTTATTAATATATACAATTTCAAATAAACTAGACTCCATTACGCGCCGCGATTGGGAGAAAAAACAAAAGGCTGAAACTTTACCGTCGCTGGATAAAAATATAAAATCAAAGGCTTTTGTATCAAATGAAAACTTAACGTGTATTTTATGCAAAATGAATCATCCACTGCAAATTTGCCCACAATTTATTAAACTAACGGCAAACAAACGATTTAACATAGTTAAGGAACATCGTCTTTGTACTAATTGCCTAAAGGGTAACCACAAAAATGCTGATTGTCGCAGTAATTCAAACTGTAAAGGGTGTCAAAAGCGTCATCACAGTTTATTACACTTCGAAAAAATACAGGGTGAGTCAAATGCACCAACAACAAGTCAACAAATTAATTCGATTGAAAACAAATCTGGAAATCAAACTGTAGTAGTTCATACAAGCGTAAATACGAGTCAAATTCTTTTATCTACTGCAGTAATCCAAGTACTAGACGTACACGGAAATGCTCATAGGTGTCGCGTATTGCTCGATTCGGGTTCGCAGTCACACTTTATCACACAAAGTCTTGTAAACAAGTTAAACATCGAACAGTCAAAAATAAACATGGCCGTTTCTGGTCTAAATAATTCGTGTAGCCAAATTAAATATTCGTCAAACATAAAAATAAGGTCAAATACTAACTCGACAGAATTCAATATAAATTGTTTGATAATACCACATATTACTGATAAATTACCCGCATTCTCGTTTAATAAAAATATTCTGGATATACCAACAAATGTAACGTTAGCCGATCCCAATTTTAATGAATCAAGTCAAGTAGACATGCTTTTGGGTGCTAGCCTATTTTGGAAATTATTACGAATTGGACAAATATCGTTGGGTGACAATAATCCAGTTCTACAAAAAACATTATTTGGGTGGATTATCTCAGGCGAAATCCCACAAACTATTTCAAATTATTTTACTCATTGCAATTTTATTTCAAATTCGGAAATTGACAATCAATTAAATAAGTTTTGGCAAATTGAAGAGTATGAAAATGCGCCAATTTCATCTGATAACAGGGAAATCGAAACTTTATTCAAAACAACAACACAACGTGATAAAGATGGACGTTTTATTGTTAGATTACCCTTAAAACTTCCTAGTAATTTGTTAGGCGAATCAAGGAATATTGCTTTGAAACGTTTATATTCTATGGAAAATAAATTGAGAGGTGACGCTAACTTGAAACAACAATATGCTCAATTTATGAATGAATACATTGAATTAAATCACATGTCAAAATTGCAAACCACATCTGATGAAAACGACGCTTACTTTATACCGCATCATTTCGTAAAGAAGGAGTCAAGTGTCACAACCAAATTACGAGTTGTTTTCGACGCGTCTTGCAAAACGGATACAGGGTATTCAGTGAATGATTTACAGTTTGTAGGACCCACAATTCAACAAGATTTATTCTCGATCATAATTAGATTTCGTACACATAAATTTGTATTAGCAGGTGACATTACTAAAATGTATCGCCAAATTCTGATACACCCCGATGACAGAAAGTTACAAAAAATTTGGTGGCGTTCAGATACAACCAACCCGATCGAACAATATGAATTAAACACAGTAACATATGGCACAGCATCCGCGCCATTCTTGGCCATTCGTTGTCTTCACGAATTAGCTTATCAACATTCAGAAACTTACCCCATTGCAAGCAAAATAATTTTAAATGATTTTTATGTCGACGACCTTTTAACAGGTTCAGATAATTTGGAAGAATTACACAATTTATATCACGAAATAAGTTTAATATTAAAATCAGGTCAATTTTCATTGAATAAGTGGATTTCGAATAGTAACAACTTATTGGAAAATATTTATAATTCACAATCAAATGTTATATTAAATATTGGCAAGGAAAACGAAACACATACTTTGGGATTACTATGGCATTCTAATACGGACACTTTAAGTTACACAATACGGGAATTTAATAATACAAAGTTAATCAACAAGCGCACAATGCTGTCAGTGATAGCTCAAATATATGACCCTTTAGGACTACTTGGTCCAGTAATTATAATCGCAAAAATATTACTCCAGAAATTATGGCTAAAAAAAATTGATTGGGATAGTGAACTACCCACAGATATTTTGTATGAGTGGCAAACGTTTTATAATCAATTGCATCGTCTACGAAACATTCATGTTCCTCGTCATGTGTTATGCGACAACTTAGTGTTAATACAGTTACATGGTTTTGCCGACGCATCCAAAACTTCTTATGGTGCTTGCGTATACTTGCGGTCTACAGATAATACTGGAAATTGCCAAATCAGTTTACTTTGCGCAAAATCGAAAGTAGCTCCGTTAAAACTCGTTACAATACCGCGATTAGAGTTATGCGCAGCTCTTCTTCTCGCAAGACTTGTAAATAAAGTTAAATTGTCATTACGATTACTAATCAGTGAAACATTTTTGTGGAGTGATTCTACGATAACACTCCACTGGATAAAGTCTATACCAAGTACATGGAAGGTATTCGTTGCCAACCGGGTAACTGAAATTCAGACCTTGACTGATAAAGCCGATTGGAGATATATTAATACTTTGTCGAATCCCGCGGATATCATATCCAGAGGTGTATATCCTAACATTTTAGAAAATTCACAATTATGGTGGTCAGGTCCTGAGTGGTTACAATTATCAGAAGATAATTGGCCTATTGATATCACAAATGACGTAAACCTAAATTGTTCGCAAGAAATCAAGATGGAATTGCAAGCCAAACCGTCAACGACTTTAGTAGCAATCGACAGTTTAAATTTATTTAATAAATATTCGAAATTGACTAAACTACAACGTGCATACATATTGAGATTCCGAAACAACGCATTAAAAATGACGGAACATAAAGGGTACGGTCCTTTAACTTGTAAAGAATTAGAAACTTCGTTAAATACACTAATTAAAATTTCTCAAACTGAATCTTTTTCTACTGAAATATCCGATCTACACCAAACCAAAACAGTAAACAAAAAGAGTAACCTGTTACAATTAAACCCATTCTTAGACAGCGCAGGTGTTCTCAGAGTTGGTGGAAGATTAACCAAATCAAATTATAATTTTGATAAGAAATTTCCGATAATACTGTCCAGCAAACATATTCTATCAAAATTAATAGTACAATACGAACATATCCGTCTATTGCACGCCGGTCCTCAACAAGTTTTAGCATCTTTACGAGAACGATATTGGATAATATCGGCGCGCAATTTAATAAAAAAAACTATTCACAATTGTGTTACGTGTTTTCGAGTAAAACCCAAAGCAATAAATTATTTAATGGGTGATTTACCAAATGTTCGAGTAACTCCAAGTAGATCATTTTTAAACTGTGGCATAGACTATTGCGGTCCATTTAAATTAAGAGATCGAAAAACGCGAAAATTTCTTATAACAAAAGGATATATTTGTCTGTTTGTCTGCCTGTCCACGAAAGCAATACATTTAGAAGTTACTAGCGATTTAAGTACGGAAGCATTTTTTGCCGCGTTACATCGCTTCATGTCAAGGCGTGGTAAATGCGCAAATATTTATTCTGATAATGCCAAAACCTATGTAGGCGCCAATGCTGAAATACAAAATTTCTTGAAATCAGCTGAAGGCAAAATTCTAACTGAAATGGGTCAGCAAGGAATTAATTGGCATTTTATCCCGCCAAGATCTCCAAATTTTGGAGGTATATGGGAATCGGGGGTCAAGTCAACTAAATACCATATAAAACGTGTCGTTGGAGAATCAGTACTCACTTATGAAGAATTTATTACGGTACTTGCGCAGATCGAGGCATGTTTGAATTCGCGACCGCTCTATCCTCTTTCCTGCGACCCTACTGATCTTAATCCTATAACCCCAGCACATTTCTTGATCGGGGAATCTCTTACGGCTTTACCAACACCAAATTGGACTAACATGAAGGAATCATCGTTATCAAGATTGAAGCGCTGTAATAAAATGGCACAAGATTTCTGGTCACGCTGGTCCAAGGAATATATATCCGAACTCCAAGTTAGGAGAAAGTGGAAACAGCATTACCCAACACTTCTAAAAACTGGAATACTTGTTCTTGTAAAGGAAGATCATCTACCACCTCTTCAATGGCGTCTAGGGAGAATCGTCGAACTTCACCCGGGAAGTGATGGAATAACGAGAGTGGTAACGGTAAAAACAGTGAGTGCAGTGTTAAAAAGGCCTGTCTCAAAACTATGTGTTCTACCTAATGAGGGTGACTAATGTTTAACTTTAATCTGAGTCAATATATTGTTATATCTTTGTTAATTTATGTATTTTGATAATTGTATTTTATTTTTTTTTTGAAGGTTTAAGGCTAAACCTTTCAAAGGGGGCGGCATGTTGCAGCTCACTGCAAGTTATTGTTCTTTTTCCTTTTCTTTATCTGTTTTTCATAAACCCGGCAACGCCGCATATTATTTTCAAAGAATGTTCTCGAATCGATACCGGCTAGAGCCACACGTGTTCATTAGGTTAGGTTTTAGTATAATAAATGACTCGAAGTAGAAAGCATCTCTTTATTGATTTCTTAACAAACATAATTAAATTAAACAAACTTAACAACGGTCCTTCGAAGCATAAAGATTACACCTTCGGTTGATTGGAAATCTGTCAATCCGATTCACAACAGTTATATTGATTAATAATTTCAATAATTACATTTCATCATTTAATTTACTTGGTGTATGTCAGGCAGCTTGTATACAAAAACTACTTAAAAATATTGCTTTATAGTCACTGTTTCACGGCAATAACTTCGAAAATTTCTTGAACCGATATACAAAAAAGGGAAAGACAGTATTTCATATAAGGGTCATTTGTTTAACATCTCTTTGTAAACCCAGATAATATTAGTTATAAATTTGAATGTAAAAATTCTACAAAGTTTGTTTAAGATATATTTTAAGTGCCCATAATTTGTATGATTACTCAACATATTTGCTTCTATGAACTCCCAAAAATTCATAAGTGCTTTCCAATCCCCTGCCCAAAAACTGGCCAAACATTTGACCCAAACCCAACCACAGAACTATCATCTTAATACGTTAAAAATTCATCCTATCTAGAAGTTGTGGACTTAGGTTGTGGTATCGGCAATTGATTTTGAGGAATTGGTTTGTATTTGAAACCATTTTGCGGTACCTGGTCAAGAGACAATTGTTGGATAATTATTTTTTTTGTAGAAATGAGCGTTGTTGAATATCTATACCAGAGTGATATTCAACACATACTTGATATCACTAAAAAAAATAATTCAGGGATATACAATGGGATTTGGATTGGAAAAGTAAGAAATTTGTCTCAACTGTCATCTTTTATAAACATATGAAAGAGAGATATTGAAAATTTCAAAGAGTTTTCAAAGTTTATAGACATTTCTGAGGAAATGCCAGATATTCGCTTACCAAAACTTCGAAATGTGTCAAATCCTATTTCTATAGTGAGAAAAATTCTATAATTCGGTACAGATTCTCAAAAAATATTATTAGAGACGTTATTTTTCCTATTGTACATACCAACAGAGGATTACCTTTCCCTCCAATAATTCAGTTGTTAACGACCCTAGCAAGGTCAGTCAGAAAGATGCTGGCAACGTGAATTTACTAAAACCACTAGAATTTTGATAATTAATACAAAAGTTACCAAAACAACCAAGCCGGATCTCAACTTGCCCGAGAATCCACGAAGTCGGGACTAGTATAGCAGCTAAACTTTAGACGAAGTCTGACTTGGCGATGCACGTCTCAAGTCGGAGATTGAGTAGGAACTATAGATACGAGAATGATGAAATCGTCAACAGAGATGTGTGAAACCTAGAAATATCTAGGAATTCAGCAATCTGCTAGACTAGAAGCAAACAAGAACCAAAATGAGAGGCCAGTTCACTCAAACTACTTTATTGAAGTCCCAGCCTAACTCAGGAAATTTCGCCAGACCAATTTACACCTACACCATATCGATCTTGACATACTCATTTGGAATTCTGAAGTGGACAAAGACAAAGCGTACCGCGATAATTAAGCACAAATGTCACCACGCGAGACAATCAGTTATTGGGACTACACTATCAAAAAAGAAGAAACACTCTAACAGAGTTAATTTCCATTACAAAAAATATCTAAACTCCACTCCATTTTTCATTGCCAATACTCAAATATCTAAATTGAATGAGTTGGTCGTGAATGCAAATAGAAACCCCGTTAGATCTTGTAAGCCCTGATAAGAAACTTGAAATCGTTACAGACTATGGCAAACAGACGGAGTGTGCCTAGAATATATTGACAAGGAAGTATCAAATAAGTGGCTATCTGATGGAACATTGTTTTGAGAAACAGAATTCATGCTGACAATTTTATTATTTTAATCGCTTGTATCGAAACTCCGATATAATGTGAAATGCTATTTAATAAATCATCGAATAAATCAAGAATAACTGAAACAGTATACCTACATTTATTCAGGTCTGTTGCTTTTAGAATATCATCCACTATATTTTTACAAGGGAAAAGCAAATAACCTAACACAAAATTACGAGAAATAGATAATATTCACATTCATAACCTACAATTAAATAGGTCCGTGAAGTATGGAACGAATTTATTTTTAGCTAAGGAATTTTAGGAATAATCCTAAAACAGACCGATTTTTGATTTTAATTTACCCCATTTTAAAGTAATAATATACAGGATGAATGTCACCGTCATTTTTTTTTTAATGGAACACCCCTATTTTATCTCAGTTTTCGGATTACTTTAGCTGAGCTGATTCCAAAAATAATCATTTCAATTGGTACAGGGTGGACAAAATATAATAGTTTTGTGTGTGCTTATGAAGTAACTCGTAACATTCTTTTTTCTACAAGCGTGCGGAAAGATCCACTTTTCCGCACTCTTTTCAATGCGGAAAGAGTCACTTTTCCGCACTAGTGCGAAAAGTAAATTTGATGAGTTTTTGGGGAGTATACATACATTTGAATATTTACAATATGTATTTGTATAGTTGTAGTTTACCAAATGACTGAAAAATTAAGAAATTCATTATAGACTACAAGCCCGAGCAAATTTTCAGGGGGTGATTTTATACACAACGAATCACATATAATCTTGAAGTACTGTTCGAGAAACAAAGTTTAGGCACTATGCCGTCAAATTTTCGCGGTACAGGTGAGTGAACAGGTGAGTTGAAGTGGTGAGTGCACAGGTGAGTTGAAGTGTAGAAAAAAAGGGGGTACTTTTCGATTACTTTATACATGACGGCACTATTCTCGTTAAAAAGGAAATGGAAAAAGAATGCTCAATTTTACTGATCTTTGAACGCGTCATAGGTCTTTATGAATATTTATCATTAAACAAATTGCACACTTCCATCTGAATTTACGATCTCAGGTCTCCTCACCCAATCATCATTTATACTTCAAATTAAATCCAAGCAATATTTAAAACATTCACGAATACCAAAAATATTGTAGTACCAAACTGTCACTGAACATCAATAAATTACTAAACAAATAATGACATTTCAAAAACTAGACGACTAAGTTTTTGTATGATAAGAAATAATTCCTTTCATATTATGCCCGCTAGACAATAAGTATTTTTGATAATGTTGGTGAATTTTGCATAGGCCAATTGGAAGCTACATAATATAATATTATCGGAAATACATAAAATAAAGGTAGCAATAGAGATTGTTCAAGAAGCAAGAAAATAAAACAGCTGAAGCTGGATTAATATTAACAATTTATAATCTTAATCAGAGAATTACTTATTTAGAAAAAGTAATTAACTGACAAGTAATGAAAACAATTTTCCGAATTATGTTCTTTTTATAGAGACTAATATTGAACAAACAAAACATTTTCAATCAACCAACAAAACTAAACATTAGATAACCATAGTCATTTGCAAAAAAATAAAGACATTGATCACTTGATAAAACATTAAGTAGATAACATACAAAAATATTTTTTGAAAACAAGGTCTAGGAAAAATCGTATTCATTCATCTGTACTTACCCGTGAAAACCCGATTTCAGTTAAAACCCGAATTTCCTAGGAAAATCTAGTTTCAATTATCACTTGCAGTCAATTTTGGTTTTAACTAGCATAACTAGTTAAAACTGTAATTGTTTCAGTAAAATCTAAACATTTAATAGTATTTTATGCAACGATCATGTAATGGCCCTTAAGACACGAGCATGCTGTAGGATACGAAACGAACCTCAGGCGAGCTTCGTATATAATATGCGAGTGTAATAATGGCCATTACATGAAAGTTGCATACAGTATTTTTTCTACTCCGATTAATAAGAATTATTTCATTTAATTATTTAGTTTAATTAATTTTGAATATAGTTACTTTTGACAATCGAAATTATTTGACAGCTGTCAAATTAAGTGTCACTTAATAGGTCTTTTCGCCAGCAATAAAATTGTAGCACTGAGCTATATAATTTTGAAAAATTCAGGTCTATCCATGAAAAAATGCGTGTATATATATAATCAAAATCCCTGTTACCATTTAATGGTGTAGGGTATATTTTATTGTCTATATTGTTAACAATATTTTTCAGTGTCTGTACACAAATTTTGCCCATTCTTTTTTGTTATTTGCTAGTGCCTTGGCCGCTAACCATGTTGTCTCTCTTTTCTTCATTATTTCTCCTATTACTCCATCCCATGTTTGTTTCGGTCTTCCTCTTTTCCTAGCTCTTTGTATCCTAGATTCCCACACTTGCCTGACAGGCCTCTCTTTATTCATTCTTTGGAGATGCCCCCACCAGCTAAGTTGTCGTTTTTCAATGAAATCCAGCAGTGGTTCTATTTCCAGGTCTTCTCTTATTTTTACGTTTCTCATTTTGTCTCCTTTTGTGACACCCCTGACTCTTCTGAGATACTTCATCTCTACAGCCTGAATTTGACTCTTTTGTCACTGTGTGAGTACCCATGATTCGCATCCAAATGTAAGGATTGGTCTGAATATGGTCTTGTAAACAGTCATTTTCGTTTTCTTTGATATTTCTTTTCTATTTATAAATGACCTGTTCATTGCATAGTATGATTTCAAAGTGTTTTGTATCCTATTATTGATTTCAATATCTTGTTTTCCGTTCTCTTGAATTTCCAACTCCTAAGTATTTGAAGCTTTTCACCTGCTCAATATTTGTTCCATCTATTGCAATATTCATTTCTGTACTGTTTTTACTTATCTGCATCACTTTTGTTTTGGTTTTATTCATGTTCATCCCATTTTCTTTTAAAGTTTTATTCCATATATCGAAGTTCTGTTGTAGATCCTTTTCTGACCCCGTCATAATAATAAAATCGTCTGCAAAGGCTCCTTCCGCGATGTTTATTCTTTGTAAATTTCTGTAACCTATATGTAGTTTTTTCGTCTTTGGTGAACATTGTTTTATAATTTCATCCATAAAGACAATAAATAATAGTGGACTTAATCCCCCTCCCTGTCGGAGTCCTTTTTGTGTTTTGAAATTTTCTGAAATTCTATTTTCACGAATTATACAGCATAAGTTGCTTTTATATATGTTTTCCATTATTCTTATTGCCTTCTGGTCAACTCCTCTATTTTTTAGGATTTCCCATAGCGCTTCCCGTGGTACTTTGTCAAAAGCCTTCTCCAAATCAATGAAACCAACATACGCTTCTTTATCTTGCAGTAGTAATTTTTCTGCTAACAATTTAAATGTGAAAATGTGATCTTGTATGCTTCTTCCTTTTCTAAAACCACTTTGTGATTCTTCTAGTGCTTTTTCTACATGTGGTCTCAGTTTCTTGTCTATTACTTCGATAGTTATTTTCTCTTTTTCCTTTTCTTGTTGTCCATCTAGTAGTTCTTTGTCTTTAATACTTGTCGTGTCTGGTTTTTTTTCTTTTCGTAAGGTTTTCATTGTTTTGTAAAAAAATTTTTGATTAGTTCTGCTGTCACTTTCCATTTTTTCTCCAAATTCTATCCATGTCTCCTTCTTAGCCTGTAATACTAGTTCCTTTACTATTTTTCTTTCTCTCTTGTATAATTCATAATTTTTTGTACATCTGTTACTCAAGTACTTTCTCCACATCTTCTTTTTAAGTTTTATTCGGTTTTTTATTTCTTCCGTCCACCAAGCGGTCTGTTTCTTATAATTGTTCTTTTTACTAGTTCCACATATTTCTTGAGCTGTTTCTATTATTGTATTTTTGAAGTAATTCCACCTTGCCTGCAGATTATGATTTTGTTGAGTTTTTGACAGCAATTCAAACTTCAGTGTTAGTAACTCAGTGAACTTTTTTGGTGTTAACTTGTTTGGTTTTTATTGATTCATATTCAACTCTTGTGTTTAGTTTAGATTCCTCCAGTTTATTTATTTGTTCTTTTATTTTCGTTACTAGTAATCAGAGAATTACTTATTTAGAAAAAGTAATTAACTGACAAGTGACAAGTAATGAAAACAATTTTCCGAATTATGTTCTTTTTATAGAGTCCAATATTGAACAAATAAAACATTTTCAATCAACCATTAAAACTAAACATTAGATAATCATAGTCATTTGCAAAAAAATAAAGACATTGATCACTTGATAAAACATTAAGTAGATAACATACAAAAATATTTTCTGAAAACAAGGTCTAGGAAAAATCGTATTCATTCATCTGTACTTACCCGTGAAAACCCCATTTTAGGTAAAACCCGAATTTTTTAGGAAAATCTAGCTTTAATTATCACTTACAGTCAATTTTGGTTTTAACTAGCATAACTAGCATAACTAGTTAAAACTGTAATTGTTTCAGTAAAATCTAAACATTTAATAGTATTTTATGCAACGATCATGTAATGATAGCTCTTAAGACACGAGCATTCTGTAGGATACGAAACGAGCCGCAGGCGAGTTTCGTATATAATAAGCGAGTGTATTAATGGCCATTACATGAAGTTGCATACAATATTTTTTTCTACTCCGATTAATAAGAATTATTTCATTTAATTATTTAGTTTAATTAATTTTGAATATAGTTACTTTTGAAAATCGAAATTATTTGACAGCTATCAAATTAAGTGTCACTTAACAGGTCTGTTCGCCAGCAATAAAATTGTAGCACTGAGCTATATAATTTTAAAAAATTCAGGTCTATCCGTGAAAAAATGCGTGTAAAATTGCTAAATTTGGGACTATACATGTATATTGCATTTGTATACAGCAAGAGGCATTAAAACATAATTAAAATAAATAAAATCGTATAGCCTAGTGCTACACTTTTATTGCAGGGAACAGACCTAATATAATTAATTTCAGAAATGTCAACCAGGTATCCATGGCTATATTAAATATTGTGCGAATGTCGCATTCCTATTGGCATAAAAATCTGTATCATAATGAATATCATTATGATACAGATTTTAGTCTTTTAATAAGTATATTATAAAACAGGAGTAGAAAATTAGTATAATATTAAACAAGCAATTCATGAAAGCCACGATAGGTGACGTTTGACACCCGACTGAATATTGGCCATAAATTGCGGGTACAATACTAGACTATGTCCACAACCCTTGATTTCTTCATTAAATAATAGGCAAGTGAATAATATTTGAAGTTTTTACTGAACATCATTAGGTATTACTTATTTATATAGATTTTCTGTAATATAAGTATCTTGTTTTCATTGAACACCATTATTGCTGAATTCAATGAATTCTTCGTTGCAGTAATATGATTTAAAGACTATCGGCAAGTTCCTAACAACTAACAACTAATCTCAAAATTGATAAATTTCTGCAATGGGTTGTGGTAGGTACATAAAATAATTTGACATATCATCGGCTTGTTAATGCATAAGTCCAAAATAAGTGTAATATTATACAGGAGAGATAAAAAACTGCAATTGGCATTGAACTTCAAACAAAATACACATTTTTTCAATCGGACTACTACTACTAATAAATATACAGGCGAGCCTTGACCTAGATAAACTCAAGCCAAGGCTCCGGCACTGAGGCCACTGGCGGGCCCATTCTGCTACCTATAGACATCCATGGAGACGATCCCTTCAATGAAGGCCTCAACCTTTTTCAGTGGATGCCTGCTTGTGTCTCTAGGGCCCATAACAGGGACTCCGAAGATTCGCCTGCGTAGTAGAGCCCAGTGTGGACACTCTAAGAGAACAGGGACTGACGTTTCCTTGCGTATTTTTGTTTTGTTAGGCGTCGGGCCCGAGCCGAAAAAAGGAGCTGTCGCCTTTTCTGCAGCCAGTGCGTCCGCCATCTCGTTGCGTGCAAAACCAGAGTGGGATAGAATCCATTCTAGCCGCACTGCTTTCTCACTTGCAAGATTAGCAAGTCGTTCTCGACATTCGTCAGCAAGTCCTGAGTTGATGATATACACACTCAGAGCTTCAATTGCTGCCTGACTGTCGGTGTATATGGTTATTCGTCGATCCACATAACCTCTGTCTAGGTTCATCTGCGCACATTATAAGATAGCATATATCTCGGCCTGATATGCAGATACACCATTACCCAATGGTACACAGATTTGTGTGCTTGGGTTCCTGGAGTAAATTCCAGCACCTGCTCTTTCACCGAAGCATGAGCCATCTGAGTACCAGACGGTCCCGTTAGGCTGTGTATTCCTCTCTTTTTCCCAGGATTCTCTATACCGGATCATAGCCCTGTATGGGGTTGCGAAGTAGTACTTGAGCAGGTATTCGTCAGCCGCTCGAGCCAGAACAGGAATATCTTCCAGGAGCCGGAGCTTCTTGATGTGCCTGCACTCTTCCCCTCTTCGCACGTATCCCAGACGTTTCAAGCGCAGGAAAGATCTCCCAGCCTCAGCCTTGATCACATGATAAAGAGGTAGTAAACCAAGGATCAATTTCCTCGCAACAGTTGCCCCCAGGCGTATCAGTTGCGATCTAGCCGTGACCAAGGTTACCCTTGGCCACTAGACCAGAGCCGCATATTTGAGCATAGGCAGCATGATCACTCTATAGAACCATATGATCGTTTTGGGGGTCAGTCCCCACCTCGAACCAATGGCTCTCCTACAGGCCCAATACGTGTTTTTCACTTTGCTTAGGCAACTATTGAGATGAGTCTTCCATGTCAGTGGTTTATCAAGGATCACTCTTAGACACTTCACCTGTTCAACCACCGGCACTGGTACTCTTCTTGGTGGAAGCCACTATTTCAGCCTTAGCAGGATTTACTGCAAGTCCGTGTTCGTTACACCACCCATATACCTATTCAGAGCCCTTTGCATGGTCCCTGAGAACGGTAATGTGCCTTCCTTATTAGCTCGTCAATAACTAGGCTCCACAATGTGGGCGAGGGACCACCCCCTTGCGGACATCCTCTATCGACGATCACTTCCGCCACATGTGAGTAATCATTGGCTCTATTCCATGATGTGCCGCAGCCCTACACATAGATACTACGGGGGTGCTGTCAAACGCCCCTTGTATATCCAAGAATGCTCCCATGGCGATCATGCCATTGTCCCCTTCTCCACCTTGGTTACCAGGCACTTTCGGTTAACTTGCCACACCTAAATGCATATTGGTTGTTGTGCAAAGGATACTTAAGCCCAACCTCTTCCTTCATGTACCGATCAGCCACACTCTCCAGTATTTTTAGGTCAAAAGATGCTGGGCTAATGGCTCTAAAGGATTTAGCCACTGTGTATACCCGTCTTGGGAATGAAAACAACTCTCACCTGTCTCCACTGTTCAGGGATATACCTGCGTGCTAAACAGGCCCGAAATATATACACTTAAATTGTGCCAACGGCCTCCCCTCTTTTGCTTTTTACCCGGTCGCTGTTTGCCAACATATCCCATGTCTAGACACTCGATTTCCTCACAACCGGGGAAGTGTGTCTTTAGTAGATGCTGCAAGGTATCCACCGGGGTTTCGCTGAAAACACCCGGTGCGACTTCCATGCAGCCTTGAGCGCTGTCCGGCGATTTAGTTAAGATCCGGCGCAGCCTTGACATTAGAGGTACCGAGACGATATCCTCAGAAGGCCCGCCACAGAAGGCCCGCCAGGTATCTCTCCGAGCCAACCTGACTACACTCTTATACTCATTACGTCTCTGGCGGTATTGCTCCCAATCCAGATCCGTCCCAATACGATGTTCTGCCTCAAGGAGGCACCATCCCATCGGTAGGCCCAAATCACCCACCCTCCAGTCCTCAGGGTCGGATTACCCATCCGGATCCATCTGAGGACCTCTTGGGTAGAAGCCTCGATCGGCGCTGACATCCAAACCATTGCCTTTTCAAGGTGCTCGAGGGCCGACTGCTCAATGATTTATAGCGCCAAATCCTCCTTCTTAATCTTACCATCTTACCACCTTAAGCCCCCATCCGCACAGTTCACCATAACGGCTCCCCGGGCAAACAAGTGTCCCTCAAAGCTTGGCACAAATGAGGCACAAGTCCTGTACATATAGCTAAAAATGCGCGAATTATGTAGTTGAATGAACTACAGGAATTTAGTACACGTCCCTACTGTTGCCAGGTGCTTATTTATTTATTGTAGAGTAAGCATTTTTGTTGGGTTATAGAATTGTAGAAATGAATTTTGATGATTATTAAATAAAGTTATGCTAAACGAATAAGTTGCTTTATTCATTGGAATTATGTGAGGTATAACTAAGAAGGCTAGAATTAACAGAACCTGAAGATATACTTTGAACTTTAAGCAAATTATATCACATTGTCTGGGTAGCCATCGCGGATGATGGCCACCTTGAGGTCGCTACTTGCAGTTTCCCCGTACGACTTGTGCTCACCAGGGATCGTGCACGCCTTCTTGGGAGCCCGCCTGGCCTCTGGTGGCGTGTTATGCACCCAAGGCCTCCTGGCCCTCCCTTTGGTGGTATCGAGCTTGACCCCGCTGGGACCGGCTTGGCGGTGCTGATGGCACCTCTTTGCAAGAGCCAGCTGGACCCCCTTCTGGTGTCCTTTCTGTCGCCCTTGCGGCTCTTCTCCTTTTTTCGGCACAGCAAATAGACTTGCGGTGCCTTGTCGATCTTTCAGGGCACCTCTCAGGAGCCTCTTTCGTAAAGGCCCTGTATAGGTCACCCATCTCCAGAGTCTCCTCAGAGGTCCCCTTCTTCTATAACACCTGACTGATCCATAAAATATCCTGCGAGTGGCTAGAGAAATCTTGGTCTACCTCCGCAGAGCACCGCATGCAGAGGTAAGGCTACCTACAATGGGGTTTCGCCCAGTTCCCGAAGGTGATGACCAGTGGGTGCCGATCTTCTGTTTGGCCACGCATCCTGTAGGCCTGGTCATCCCGCCGAAGGATTCAGGTTTTTGATGATGTTGTCTCTTCTTGGTCCGGACAGTCAAGCCAAGACCCCCCCATCCCTCTGGTCCGCGAGACATGACCACAGACGACCAGGGAACGTTGGTATAATAGGTAACGTCGAAGAATCACCTGGCATCGTAAAGCATGTGTGCAGCCCCTTAGCCACGATCTACAGCTGGGATAGGTGAAGCTGGTCCGCGGCAGGGTTGAGGGCTGCTAGTTGAGGTTTTATGCTTAACGAGCCCCCTCTTCCTTATATAAATCATTATCAGAGGCCCTCCTATCCGCCACCTGGAGACTCGCCGGGTTGGTTCTTCGTTCCCTCCACTCCAATAAACATCCCGAGAACAATGACGAACATCGTGTATGTCTACTGATGCAGTCCCGGTTTTCGGATAGTTTTTAATTGGGAATAATGTTGATAGCTTAGAATTGCATATTTTTTTAATTAGGGGGTACCCTTACTACTTATGCATTTTTGAAACTTCAATTGTGAACAAAAATTGACTTATGCATTTTTATAGTAAGCCGACGAAATATAAAGATGGGCGATACTGTGTAAAGTATCAATACAACGTACCGTTATAAATATTGATACGATATATTTCAGAAACAAGTTTCCTGAACAAAATACACAGATTTTATATTGTACCCCCATCTCCAGTTACTTGTGTAACGAAATGTTGTGAGTGTTGAGTTGCCATGGCGTGAATTATGAACCATAACACATAACACTCCAGTGTATTATGAACCATAATTCACTCCAGTAGATATATGGGTACCATATAACTTTTTGTTAGGAGATAAAAATATTTACTTATTATTAGGTAGTCGTGGACAGAGAATATTGAATTTAAAGCAGTTGCTACTAGTTTTTACCAAATCAGTAATAGTATACGCACGAGATGAAAAAGTAGCATAAAACCAAGCAGCGGCGAGTGCATAATGCGTAATGGGCTTACAACTCGTGTAACGTACTATACTTTTTCTACGCCCATTCATTTCCTTCCATTAAATAAAAAGCATCGCAATCATTCATTTATTCGGATACAATCATATTTTGTTCAAGAAATTGACAATATAAATGACATGACATTCACTTTCATATCAGACTAGATAAGAAAACGTGTCCATTTTTAAAGAAATTGCATAATGGGCTGTCTACATTTATGGGCATCACTTTTTCAATCCTAAATATATCTCGCTAATGCTGAAAATTTTTGTGTTTTTCAATAGTGTAAATAGACCAAATAAAGTCTTACGTAAATAAAAATTTTATTTTAATTTATTAAACCAAGAAGTTTAACTTTTCTTCTCAAAACGCACGTGTATTTTATGAGATCTCTTTACGTGCATGTTATTGTTAAATGTCATTTACAAGGAATGTTGACAGTGCGATTTTTAACGTTACAGACATGGGCGTAGAAAATTAGTATATTATTCAACGAGCGTGTAATGGCCATCACACGAAAGTAGAATACTATACTTTTTCTATGACTGAGTGTTCACCATTTAATTCAAACGAACGAGGTATTTAAAAAATATTTTATTGATGAAATGAAACTTAATGGTTTATGTCAAACAATTCCATTTTGAAAGCAATACTTAAAACTCATTTATTATTCACAATATTGAAGTGAAATTTGTACAATTGGAAATATTTATACGGGGAGTAGAGGAAGATTCCGGATTTAAGTTATTATTATTTGAAGTAGTGGAGGTATTATTTTCGATGTTTTCAGACCTCGGATTTTAAAGATCAACGTCCAATTGAGTCCACAATTTTTGTGCCGTATCCATCTTGTTTTTCAAGAAATCATGGAGTGCAGTTGAATACGTTCTCACTTTCTGTATCCATTCTAACAAAAAGTCAGCTCCAAATCACCTTCGGTAGATAGGTATACCTACTGTCAAAATCAAATTGATATTTCATGGAGTCTCATTCAAACATTACACTGACCATAGTCGTGAGTAATGGCATTCTTTGACGGTGATTGGCCATATAGTCGTGTGTAATGGATCATTACACACGGGGCGTGTCTTGTTTTATGTAATGCATCCAATTACTCAACAAAAATGTTACATAAAAAATGGTCCATTTTTCAACAGTCATAGAAAAAGACAAAAAGACAGACACAAATTACATGCTGTCAGTAGCAGCCTTTATTCTGTGATTAGACAAAAAAAGTTGCATGATCTATTATAATTTTATTGTTGTTTTTAATTTAGATGGAGGTATGAACTCAAAAGCTCATGCGTAACGGACGTTGTTAAATGTTTTCTTTCGGTGAAGGAAATTTTTAAACAAAAGTTATTCTACGCATTAATAAATGTGTTGTGCGGATAGTGCCGTTGAGTTGGTTGTTTCTGGCTAGGAATATGTTGAGTTAAGACCTGTTACGCCTGGTAAATTGGGTACTTTTAAGTAAGGTACGTAGGTATATTTAAGTACCAGTTATTGTTTTTACATTTGATAATTGTTATCTAGAACTGTTAAGCGTTGATGGTTCCTTGTTGTAAGCGTGCTATCTGGGGCTAACTTAAGGACGATAAGCATTATACATGATTTATGAAAAATTTTCATTCATTTATTGTTTGTAGGTTTTTTTTTTAATTTTTTCACATTTGTTTTATTTCCCACCTGTTTAATCTCCCAACGCACCCGTTTATGTAATTAATTCAATGTATTTTCCATGTACTATTAAAAGTATTATTATATGACGAATGTATGTTTAATAATTTTTGGTATAGGTAAACCCAAATGATTTCGTTCAAAATAATATGATTCTACTGACAGGTTTAGTAAAAACTAGTTTTAAATAGAGGATGTTTAGTTAAAACTAGAATTAACGCAAAATATTTGTTAATTCTAGTTCTACTAGTGAGATCTAGAACATAATATAAAGGTTCCAAAATTCTTGACAAGGCTGAATTTTGTTCTAAAATTAGTTACATTTTTCACGGAAATAATACTTTTAAAAATATATCCAATGATTACTTAAGCAGAGCAGAGAGTAGAAGATTCCACAGCACGTAAAGTGGTAGGTCAGAGATGCTAAATGGTCTTGTACCCTAGAATCTATAATTTACTTCCATTCATAATAAACCTATCGATATCTCTCAATTAAATTGAAAGTAGGGTTATTGAGTGTCTGGACGTATCTGGAAGGGAAAGGTGAGAGCTTGACTTTCAATATAAATTGAAAATAAAATGAAACTTCAATATAAAAGATGATCAATTGTTGATAAACCACCGGATGTTTGGTAGGAGAGAGTGGGAGAAAGATCAAATTTCGGTTAGTTTACAACCTCTACGACGCCTTTGAATGATAATGAGTAGATGATAAATTCCATCTGCAACGAAATAAGGACTTAATTGTAGCATATGTACTTCAATAGTATTTTATTCACAAAAGCATCGTGAAAGCAATCTTTATGTTTGAATTTCTTCTTGCATGTCCATTTGGAATGTTAACTTTTAAGCAGCTGTTACCTAACGTGCTTTTCAAATCGGACATTGCTATTTCAAGACTTATTACACAAGGTGTGTTCTTTTTGACTGAGATCTAAGTTTATCTCAGCTCAAATCGGTAATGTGCGCGTTCACTTCGAAGTGAGCTAAGATTTTTCCTACCCCTTCACCGATGCTGAATGTGTTGTAAGGGGGTATCAGTTGGACTTGAGTCGTAAATAAAGTGGAGTGGTTATCGGCGATACTCCAGATAGGTCATATGTTTTATGTCTCTTATTCACGCATGCGTTGGCAGATTGCTTGTTTCAATTGAGTAGGTCGTTATTTTTGGTGCTTACTCATATCACTTTATCTCAGATCACTTTAACTGAAATGAGCTGAGGTCTGTCAAAAAGAACACACCAAAAAAAAGATTTTCTGTATTTTTTGGGATCATTAATGTCGGAGATGACGGGAGATTTTCATATTTTATCGAAAAACCTTAAAAGCGTTCTTTTTTAAACTAACAAAAATATATTTGAGAATATTCCAACAAGTTTTCACGTCTGAATGTTAAGTACCACTTATATGAATATGAAAAAAAAATTATTGTTTTTACATGAAAATTAAACGATAATAAAAAATTCATTTTCTGTACACTATTCAATGTATTTTCACTCTCAATATTTTCCTTGCAGCATGCGGTAAAATTCGCAAAACGTACGATGCTGCCGACAACACCAATAGAAAAAAACATGAATATCGACAAAACAGAATCGTGGGTGGAGTCCGATCCAAACCAGGAGATTGGCCTTTCTTGGCAGCACTTCTTGGTGGTCCAGAGGAGATATTTTATTGCGCAGGAGTGCTTATTGCCGACCAGTGGGTCCTTACAGCATCACATTGTGTGGGAAAGTAAGAATTTACAATATTATATGGAAGGAATTATAGAATTTCTGCTTATTCAGTCGTATGTGTTTTCAAATCATTATCATATTATTTCCAGTCATTCGGACGTAACTGGGTGGACGATTCAATTGGGTATAACAAGAAGACATGCCCATTCTTTTTATGGACAAAAAATGAAAGTAAAACGTGTGGTACCGCATCCTATGTACAACATTGGAGTTGCCCATGATAATGATGTTGCACTTTTTCAGGTAAAATTGATGTCAATAAAAAATGCTAGCAATTTTAGTAGGATTGTATTGAAATATTAAGTTTCCAGAGTATGAAAACATTCACATTTCGGGTACAATTACGGATTCTTTTGAACATTTTATTACGTTATATTTTCAGCTTTCAAGCAGGGTCACTTTTCACGAACATCTTTCTCCTGTATGTCTTCCTCCTGCCGATAAGGAACTTAAGCCAGGAACTAAATGCACAGTCATTGGATGGGGAAAAAAAGAAGACACCGGCAGTAAGTTATGGAGCAAATAGATAAAGTTTATTCGTAAATGCCGAAAACTATAAACATATATTGTTCGCCCTTGCAAAACCAAAACAGGATTAAAAATCAAGTTATTATATTAAGCAGCATATTTTCAAAATCATATTAAGTACGATCATGGGATTTTGCCAATTGATTGATTTGCTGTTCTGCCGGATTTATGAATAAACCAACAACTATTTAAAATGAATAATAATTCAGAAAATAATATAATAATTATTATTATATACATTTTCAGTGTCTGAATATGAGCCAGAAATCAACGAAGTGGTTGTTCCAGTGTTAAATAGAGACCTTTGTAATGCTTGGCTAGAAAATAGAGACTTAAATGTTACCGAAGGAATGATTTGCGCTGGGTATAAAGAAGGTGGCAAGGATGCTTGTCAGGTAAGTGAAACCTAGGAGCAATCGGTTTTCTTTGGCTCATCAAAGAATACCTATAGGTCCACTTATATAGAAGTTATGTTTTTAGACACCAAGTATTGAGCCTAAAAAAATATAAAATAAAATGAAGAAGAAATAAATGTATTATGAAATTATGCTTTATATTTTTTTTTTAATTGTGGATCTATATCACTTTGAAATTAATTTGGTAAAAACTATTTTCAAGGGTGACTCTGGAGGACCGTTATTATGTCATGATACTGAAAATGGCGATTCTGAAACATGGTTCGTTGGAGGAATAGTGAGTTGGGGCATAAAATGTGCGCATCCTCACCTCCCAGGAGTATATGCGTACGTACCGAGATATATAAAATGGATAGAACAACAGATATCAAAGTATTCTTCAGACTAATATGAAAAATTTATGGAAATTTTGAATTTGAAATCGACAATAATGAAACAAGATTGAATGGTACAAATTATACAAGGTAATCTATATGACTTTCTATGGCAATTTACACATGAAAAGAAAAGCTCTGTTAAACCTTGTGGTATAGCTGAATTTCTTCTTGTCACTATTATATAAGCATATATTTAAAAACCAGAGCTACGCACAATATCTAGATTGATCCTTTATAGTGATATCTTGTGACAATTCACACCTAGTGTTCGAGCGGACCGCCACATGTGATTTGAATTATACAGCTGTAAAATTTACAAATTGTGACATATTTTAAACTTTTTCTTTTACCGCTGCATACCGTTCAATATTACCTAAAGATTTACTACACTCAATAAAAACATTCTTTGAAATATTGTTTATAAAAGAATTGAAGTTCTTTGTGAATATTTTAAAAACTATTCTTTCCTCTTATTCAAAATATAGCTTATTAATACATTAATTTCTTGAACTTGTGTAAAATACGTTCATAGGCTAGAAACATTAATTTGGGACATTGTGGTAGAAACTTCTTAGATATTGTGATGATGTAACTCAAACAAGTGAAAAATTATTTTACTTCAAATATATTCTTTTATTAAACGCGACACATTTAATCTGAACAAAAGATTGTTTTAGAAAATACCTAATCACAGTGATTTTTTTGATTTTTCCGGCTATTTAACGTCGGTCTATATCTTCAACTAATAATCACCAACACCAGGAGTACTCTACCCTTTATTGGAAATTTTCCTACTTCTCCCTTGTAGGCTAATGTGTTTCGCTGTAGAAGAACGGGCACTGCGACGGTGTTAACCAGTGGTCACCCATCCAAGTACAAACCGCGCTTGACACTGCCAATTATAGCATCAGAGGTGTTCCTCTACAGTGCTGGATCGACGCCTACACAGTGTTGTAGGCACAATAATTTGTAAGATGTTTGAGAAATCAGTTTAAAAATTGGACTTGCTTATTTTCGTGGTAAATATTATATTTCCCTACGTATAGATGGAATGATCAAAGTTCACCATAAAATAAACTTAGATCGATCAAGGAATTAGCCAAGCTAAGTTGTGTTTCTCCAATATATTATAATTATCTATTCTTTTCAATTATTATTTGGTAAGGATGGTTTATACCGGTCTCTGATTCATCACTCACCTCTTAAAATACACATTTTCTGATGTAAGTACTAGTTCCACCATTGATAAATGATGAAAAAATGTTAGTGTTCCATCACACTCCTCAAATGATCTTGGAATTTGAAATTCGGTTTCCATGACAAATATTTTACTCAGGTGATACAAAACTGTTTTTCACTAAAATCTTCAGCTAATGTATTGATAAATCGTATAAAATGTATCTAATAGATTTGCCAAAGTAATATAAGCTCTGACATTAATATAAGACTAATATAATAAAAACTTATTCAATTTGAGACAACCGATTTGGAAAATTTAGTACTCTCATACTATTTACAGCCCTTTCACATTATCCGTCTTTTTAGCGTACCGGTAAACTGACGAACCGGTGAAATTACTGATCGCGCAACCTATAATCATTTATATAGTAGACTGGAAAAGAGGCAAAAAGATCTCAATTTTTTTTAAGGTACAACCACTTGTGGTCTTTACAATATGATAGAGTAGGTCACTGGCCATCTGAAATCGGCAATTACAACATTTTTTAATAAGGACAACACTTTTTATTGCGAAATTTGTCAAAAATATGTTAAAATTATGTTTTTTTTTACTTTTTCACACATACCTCGCAATATCTCCGGAACTAAATAAGATACCTTCAACTTTCTTTTTTAATCGGCAGAAGAAACATAAGCGAAGATTAAAATAAGAGAAAGCTGTAATCTTTACTTTTTTTGCAGTACTATTTTCAGTTATCGAGAAACTTTTTTATTTTTCAAACTTGCACCAAACTATTTGCGTACCAAATAAAGCTGAAGCTTGAAGGATGTTTTTGAAACAAGAATCACTATTCTAAGTAACATAGTTTTCGAGCAGTAGTTACTTGAAGTAGTTGAGGGTTTCGCACCTCCATGGGCCGTGCAGCTAGCTAAAAATAGGTACTGATAGCGTATTGTGGTGGCGCCGATTTAATTATACCTCTGAGACCAGTAAATAAATAAAGTTTACACTCTCGTAGCAATCATCATCTATTAACTATGATACAAATTTTAGCAACTCATTAGGTACTTGCTTTTCAAACTCTGCCTGATTCATATCATCCGGATTTGGAAAGTTGCTTTGTGGGATAAAATATTCTCTAATTTTTTTCTTCAAAATACCCGCCGCTTTGTGTGAAATAAAGTTTTCGTTTTCTTTGATAACCTGGAAATATTCGTTCCCGTTGATTTTGTAAGAGGCAGTGGAATCTGAGTTGGTTGAATCTGATATTACACTTCCATCTCTTAATGGTTACAAAGTTGTGGTACTATCAGACTTATTTTGACAAGCTGTGATATTTCGTTTACCAATTGACTGACAATAACAACTTTTGTGATATTTAGCATCATAGACAAAGAGGTCCTCATAACCAGCTAATTTAGATACCATATCAATATCTTGACGTTCTTGGGCAGCTTTGATTATCTTGGAGTACGTATTTTTTCCGGTCGCTAAATGCGAAAACAAAGATAGCAGTGTCTTTTCTTATTTCTGGAGCACATATAATTGTATTCAATCCTTTCAATCTCGGATTTTGCGTCACAAGTTTGTCTTTTTCTTGCAAAGTCTGACCACAAAATAAACACTTCATTGCTTACCCAAAAAATCTCAATAGAGATACACACATCCAAAATAATATCTCCCTAATTGCAGTTGAAACAAAGACTGTTAGCAGCCACATTTGTCAGGAATAGATTTCATGCGTATGCGAGAGATGTCTGCTCTTTAGAAAGCACAATAATCAAAGGCGGCAGCAGAAACTTTTTTAAGTTAGCGTATTTATAGCTCAATAGCTATGATACTTATGATAGTGATTCTTGTTTTAAAAACTTCCTTGAAGCTTTAGCTTTATTTGGTTCTCAGATAGTTTGGTGAAATTTTGAAAAATAAAAAAAATTCTCGATTACTGAAAATAGTGCTGCAAAAAAAGTAAAGATTGTTTTACGAAAAAACTAGGTTTTGTATACTAATGATAATTGTGATAATTAAAAAAAAAAGTTTAAATATCTTAAGTTTCAGAGATATCGCGAGATATGTGTGAAAAAGTAATAAAACTTGATTTTGACAGATTTTCGACAAATTTCGCAGTAAAAATTGTTGTTCCTATTAAAAAATGTTGTAATTGCTGATTTCAGGTGGTCAAGAACCTACTCTATCATTTTGTTAAGACCACATGTGGTTTTACCTAAAAAAAAAATCGAGAAGGGAGCAACTTTTTCTCCGTTTTTTAGTCGACTGACTATACGATTCCGGTGAGTTTGTCAGTTCTAGTTGAACGTTTGTAGTGAGCAGTCGTCGACTACACTATGAAAGGAGAAAATGGACAAAAATTTGATCAATTGCAGACCGTAGCTACTACACCAGTGAACGATTGTAGCAAATTTCTTACCGGAACAAAATAATACGGACATGTCTGAACAAGTCTATGAGTCTTCATGTGTTTTTAATAAACAATCCGTTGTTTTTGTCGGCCCGGTGACGGAAGAGGTAGAAACCCCTCCGTTGATGGACCGGATAACTCAGTTGGTTTCTACGATATCCGGTAATTTCACCAGTCCGTTAAAAAACCGGATAATGTGAAAGAGCTGTTTAGACAAATTAACCTTGTATTGGAAATTAAATGAAGAAAATAAATAAGTCAAATGAGAATATCTTATAATCTGCAAATGTATAAAGTTATTAGTTACAGTAAGAAAAAGGGTATAGCACAAAAGGAATATTTTATATTTTTTTATTCACAATAACCGCTTCTTCCTCTAGTAATTAGCAGCCGAGTTTATGAATATGTACAATTATTTCAAGTGGAAAATGTTCATGTGTTTCAGAAAGGAAATAATGTTTTAAGGTTTGCATTTTTCCCCAATTATGGAAGTGGAATAGGCTCTAAAGTCAGTATTGTTTATTTCTCAAACATTGTGCCAAAAATATATGCCTCGTACGTAAAATTTATAAAAACTCTGGAATACGTCAGAAATACTGAGCCGTTTTTAAAAAGTATATTATATTATTCAGAGGGCAATTCAGGGCGTCCCTTATTTCTGACGGTCTCCGTTCATGACCCAACCTAAGGTGCTATTGAGTATATTTGAGAAAAAACATAAAACGACAAAACCGAGAATCCAGGATCAAATATATATATATTTCCTACACTAAGTGTAGAAGGTGTATAAACTTTTATTTTTATTTATTTATTCTCCATCTTTTTTTTGTCTCTTGATACAGATTCATGTATTGTCATCTTCATCTTTCAATAACGTTAATACTTTCTTGTCTCATATCATCCTAGTTTCACCTCTCCCTTTCTTGTTTGTTTTGTTCGTCTTCGTTTTCCATTTCCATTAAATGTTTTTTTCGTTTTTCTTCGCTAGTACTCACGTGTCGCTCCCAACAATACTTGTGAATTAATTGTTTTGTCGTAGTGCTGATCTGTGGAGGTCGCATTATTTCTTAGTTTGATATTAGGTACTATTACTTCAGGTAATTTCATTTATAAATGTGAGGGCTTCGATTAAAAATATAAGTTAAGTATATATTTGCTCTTTACATTCTTATGAAAAAATAAGCTCTATAGTCTATTTTTATGCTGTATATATTATTTGATGTAGTACTTCAATTCCTTTTTCTCTCATACATTTTTGCATTTCCACTCAAATGTTTTCGACTACTGGTGCCTTTGTTTTTAAACCTTCAACCGCTAGTTTTACTTTTTCTTTTTTTTTGAGATTTCATCACTCGGATCATTATTTAAATTTGCATTTTATGGCTCATTTTCTCCTTGCTTTGGAGAGAATTTCTAGATTTGCCTTTTTGAATTCTAGTATTTCGTTCTTTGTCGCTTACCTGATCTTCTCTTAGTTATTTGTTTCAACATTGACATACTTTCATCTCTTTTCTTTTTTTTTATTAGATAATTCGACAACAAATGAGTTAAACACGCTGTTGGTATATTTTACGAATGTTGTTACTATATTAAGTAAGCTGGATATCAACATTATAAATAGTTTAGAATAGGAAAAGTCGAAAAAAATTAGTAAGTACCCAGTGTGTGAGTTTAGAAAATCTGTATTCTCTTAAAAAAGAATATTCCTAGATGATATAAATATATATCAATATTTTATAAATGTTGTTCATTTAACGCTTGTAGAAAGACTGAAACTGCTGCTTAAAACAAATTTTAATGATATAAGTCTTTGTGGTAATTATTTTTGAATGGTATGCTGCGGTGAAAATAGTTATAAATTTTTCACTGATGCTGAGGGTTTCGAAATTTCATTTGGATTTGAATGTTATGATGAGACATAACTTAAACTTGTTCAATGTCCCATATTTGGACCTATCGATAAGTAGCTATCAAGTAGATATCTTTGTTATACAATAATCACGAATATTATTTTTGGAAGTTGGATTAAACATGATTTACTAAGAATATTTTACTGCCGTGTCTTTTTTACCAAGTCTAGTTACTCTCCAGGATAACTCAGTTAACCCTGACTTGAACATACCTCGAGGAATGATTTTTCTCAGATTGCACAAGTACTATACAAACTACCCGAAACTGTGTTTTTATACTTAGTTAACACTCTATGGTAGAGTCACCGTATATAGACAATGTTCTCTCTAAGCCCCTCCCAGGAGGAGAAGCATAATATTTATTAGAAATGAAATGTAGCGAATGAATAGTGTGCATGTGCATATTTTTGACAAACGATAAATTTTATATATATAATTTAATAAAAGCTATTCTAATCAATTATGGATGATAGAGTTTTTCTAAATAGTTCAATTTAATCAACTTACGTTTGGGTGTTCGGATACGATCTTTTCCAATAAAATATTTCCATAACGACCATACTCCCGGTTCTACCGGAAGTCAACTGTAGTAAGGGTCAGCAACGGTCAAATTTTTCACAAAACAATCAATAACTTAAAAAGTATGCATTTTTCGGAAAAAGTTTTCAGGCAAAAGTATACTAAAATTTCACGTGAATTTCAAAAAAGAATTAATATACAGATTGTTTCATTTAAAATAATAAAGTTACAGTCAACTTCCTGGTGAACCGAAAGTCGGCCATATTTGAAAATATGTTATTCAAATAGATCGTATCTGAAAACTCAAACGTAGAAATTTTCATGATTTTACTTCAAGTATTTTGCCATATACAGATAGTTTTAACTCGTCTTGGAGCACCTTGTATAGCGCGTACCCTTTATATACTATGCACGACCACCGTTTTTCTTTATCTTTATCAGCGCTACATGAAAGTGACGACGATAAGTGAACTCACTTTTCGTTGTCTATATACGGTGATAAAGTTAACCACTTCCAAAAGTCAAATAGAACAAATATTATTGAGCTGTTTTAAGTAATACTTAATAGTTTACATTACTAACAATGCTATAATAAGGTAGTTTATATAATAAGCTGTCAAAGAAAAAAATTATTGCTGATGGGTCATCTCTAGTACATCAATTATTGAAAGCATATCCAGCTAGATAAATCTATGAAGTGTTATTAAAGTTGATTTCGAAACCTTCTGCAATGCTTAAAATATATTTTATACCCTTAGGAAAAGAAGATATAATAGTTTTCTATAGATTTATAACGATGTTATACATATATAGTGTCTACCATGCCTAAGTCATGAATTTTAAGCTAGAGGCAAGTGAAAATCAAAACAAACATTTCCATATCTAAACGATAAATGGTTTCACTTGCCGACGGTAGGAAAAAGATCGATTCTAGCTAAACCAAATGTCTTCAGTTTTTGTCAAAATCTTGGCGGGGTTGTCGATTAATATGTAATCTTGTTTTGTGATATAGCGTGTTATTTGATCAAAATAAAATACAAGGACTTCACACATGATTTACGTTATGTCTTCTAGACATTAAGCATGACATTTTTGTACTTCCTATAATATTTTTTCATTTTTAGTATTAATTTATAAACATTTTTAATTTTTTGGCTATAGTCATTTTACTTTTTTAGTTATTATTTCAAGCCAATTTTTCTTTAAAAAGCTAATCTCACTTTGTGATAAATTAGATTATAATTAACTCATCCCAAGATTCTAAATTTCTTGCGGCTTATACATATATTAGTATACTATATTTATATACTATACAGGGTGGTCCTTAAGTAATTGTACAAAAAAATAAAATATAGTACAATCACTTCAAAATATTGCGATAAAAATTTTTTTTATTTATTTATTCACGTGCAAGCCCAATTCACATAAAATATACAATGTTAAAATGCTCTAAAAACAGGAACAAAAAAAACATAAAATGAAAAAACAAATATATAATATATATAGTAAATTTATGTATAAAATAGTAAAAGCAAAAACCAAAATTACAGAGCTAAAAACAGAGTAAGAAGAGTGATAACACTATAACATCAATAGACAATCAAAAATTTAAACATATCAAAGTTTAAGTTCTAGCAGATGTTTTTTAAACTTGAAAGTTGACACATTAAAAATTGAAATGTCTTCAACAGAGTTAGCTCATGTGTTCTAGGGCAGGGATGGTAAACCTATGGCACGTTTGAAAATTTTGATAGCACTCACAAAAACAAAATTATTTTAGTAAGATTTAAGATACCGGCGACTCGTTCTGCTCTCTCACGCAGTGCAAAGAAAGACAGAAAGGGGCAGAAATGCTGTGCAGTGCATGCTATCTCTTTCATTAATTTTGATCAAAGCTAACTTTCAATTTGACGTTTCAAAAATTGGCTGCGGCAGTATTGTTAATTTTTCTGTCTTTGTGGCTCGGACATCAAAAAAGGTTCGCCATCCCTGTCCTAGGGAGAAAACTATTAATAGCATAGTTGTACCTATGAAATGAAACATGAAAGGTTTGCACCTGCCTAGTTACACGAGGAGGGATAGTAGAGAATGTAACACATTTGTACCTACTTATTCACAAATTTCTTGATTATAGTGGACTGAAAAAGGGGCAAAAAGGTTTTAATTTTTTTTGAAGGTACAACCACATGTGGTCTTTACAAAATGATAAAGTAGGTCTGGCCATCTGAAATCGACAATTACAACATTTTTTAATAGGGAGAACACTTTTTCTTGCGACATTTGTCAAAAATCTGTCAAAATTATGTTATATGTATATTTCACACATACCTCACGATATCTCCGTTACTGAGCAATATATTTTCAACTTTTTTTTTAATAGGCAGAAAAAACATAAGCGGCAATTACTGCGTTAGTTTCATTAGTATAGAAAACCTAGTTTTTTTTCTGAAATTATAGAAAACTGTAGTCTTTACTTTTTTGCAGCACTATTTTCAGTAATCGAGAAACTTTTTAATTTTTCAAAATTTTACCAAACTATCTGCGTACCAAATAAACCTTATATAAGCTTAAAGAAATGTTCGACACTAAGTAATCTTCGCTTACAATATGTTTCTTCTGTCGGTTAAAAAAAAAGTTGGAAATATCTTGTTTAGTTCCGGAGATATAACGAGGTATGTGTGAAAAAGTAATAAAACATAATATTGACAGATTTTTGACAAATTTCGCAATAAAAAGTGTTGTCTCTATTAAAAAATGTAATTGCAATTTCACATGGCCAGGGCTTTACCTAAAAAAATCGAGAAGGAAGCGACTTTTTCTTCGTTTTTCAGTGGACTATATTAAGTTCAAAAAATTATTGAATCAAACCCTCAACATTCTTATTTTTTTTAAACTAGTTATAATAGCATTTAAAATAATTTTCTTTGAAATCATTCACAAATAAATAAAATTTCTGGTGGAATCTAACACATTTTTCAAAATTGGAGAAACCTTTATATACCCAGTATTTAAATAATCAAAATGTTGGAATCCATATAGTCTAGACACTATCACAATCGATCACAGATTTTATAGTAATACTATGCGCAAAGTTTTTCCATACCTTCTGATTGATTTTTGTCCAGCTTAATCAACATTCATAGGCATTAAAAACTTCTTCTTTCTTCACATGTATAATAAATTCTTCGGCCGAATAGAGACAGTTCATTTATTTGGCAATTTTTTGTTTAGTTACAAGTTTTGCAGAAATTTTATTTAAATACCCCTTGTTGCCTCTTATCACTTTATCGTACCCGTGAGCAAATTTTAGTTTTAATATATTATTAGTACACTTTCCTGACATAATTTGATTTGATATCTACGTATGTTCGTGAAATGTGTTTTTCTATTCACTTAATATGCTTTGTATTTGCATGCATGTATGTATATGGATTAAATACTTTCATTTTGAAAAATCATGAGTGGAATTGAGTTTTTAAAGAGGATCAATATTGTTATTGTTATTTTCTGCTATATCCTGCACATCTGTTGTATCATCTAATACAGTTTCTTATCAGGCATATACAAACTGTAAGCATAAGTCAATTTACTTAGATATATTTTAACACTGTCAATTCCTAAATAATTGTCTGCAAATAGTCATCATATTATATGTTTTGGTCGTGTAGAAAATTTCAACAATGTATGTTCGATGTATATCCTATAGGCGCTGATTGTATCTTAAACTGTAGAAATGTTTAACCGAATTTTTGTTTAAATATATTTCCACACCCTTGTAAAACCAAAGCCATCTCACTGGAAATTTGATACAATCGTCCTTGTTTAAAAAGGTAAGTTAACATTAAAAGATAAGGTATCGAAACTGTTATGTGTTGTTTATTTGCAACTTGTGATAAATAATAGCGATCGACAAAATTATTCAATTATAAATTACAACATAATCAGTACTTTAAGAATAAAGCTAGTATTGATCGAATACAGGGTATTTCATCAAGAATAAATTAGTTATAGTGTAGATTACTCTACACAATGTGGTAGAAGAGTTATTTGACTATATAGAGATTCGGCAAGTTATTATGTCCCGTATTGCCATCCTGAGAGTGAAAGAGAAAGCTAATGGAACAACAGAGAGACAAGTCCTATTCCCCTCTCTGGAAATAGGCCAAGCAACGGAGCATGCGACTATCGTAATTTTTGACAAACATTCTAGTAGAAAACGGATGATGACATGATTTAAAGGACATTGCGTAGTATCATTTTTATATGTTTTGGACACGCAAATGCTGTTCAGTCATTTGTTATAAACATTGTAAATGGAAAAAATTAATTTTTTTGGTTTTTTCCATTAACCGTAAAAATAACTGAGGCAATCTCAATGGTATGTAGGTATAAATTGTAGATAGGTACTTGAAATACGAACAAAATGAGAGGTAGAGTAGGACAATCAGATAATTAGGAACCGAGAAAATTAAGAAAACCCCGGAAATAGGTCATTTTTTGTAAATTCATATCTTCGTCATTTTTCAATTGCAGGGGCTGAAACTTGGTACAAAAGAAGTTCTTCTCATGCCCTTCATATGCGCGAAGAGCAGACGCCAAGTGACGGTTACTTTGATCGCAATTGTAATTTTAATTTTTTCATAGGATAATTTTCAAAGTTTCTAGATAAGTCGTCGATTTTTCACTTTCAAATTTTAGTACGGCTTTAAAAAGTATAGACGTAGAGCAACAACACGTATATATTCGATTTCTATTAAAATAATGTGAAGTCGGCCAAAAATGCTCAAGAACACCGCTAAAAATGACCGAGTGCCGGAAATGCGGTTTAAATAGAGGGGCAATGAGCATTCAGCCAGTCTCGGGAAATAAGTATACACCCTAGCTGAAATAAGTACACGCCTCGATGACCGGCGCGCTCTCTTTCTGCTGTTTATCTGTCGTTCTTGCGTAGTCCGAGGCTTCCAATGTAATTTTCGCAATCTGTAGATATACAAATACGCTTGCGCTCGGTGTAATCGTTTATTTCCATTGGTGCTTTTGGCAAACTTCGCATTGTTTCATTACAAATCTAGAATATAAGTTTTTTTGCTCTACGTCTATACTTTTTAAAACCGTACTAAAATTCAAAATCGGACAATCTACAACGTATCCAGACACATTGAAAATTATCGTATGAAAAAATTAAAATTGCAATTGCGATAAAAGTGACCGTCGCTTCGCGTCTGCTCTTCACGCATATAAAGGGCATACAAACAACTTCTTTTGAACCAAGTTTCAGCTCTTGCAATGAGGAAGATATGAATTTTCGAAAAAATTACCTATTTTCCGGTTTTTTCTAATTTTCTCTGTTTCTAATTATCCGATTGTCCTGTCGACTCCTCATTTTGTTCGTATTTAAATTATCTACAATTTCTCCATACATACCATTGAGATTGCTTCAGTACGTTTTACGCTTTACGGAAAAAAACAAAAAATAATAAATAATTAATACAACGCAATGTCCTTTATATGATGGCATCATCCGCTTTCTACTAAGATTTTTGTCAAAAATATTTACCAATTGCTTGGCGTAAAACTGTATCGAGACCGATCGAGTCTAGAGTGATAGGGAAGTATATGGTTCTCTTTTGGTAGTATAAAATTGTATTTTTATGTACTAGTGTTTACTGTCTCCTATATGAGATTCTACATACGGAATATAAATATTTGTCAAACCTGTATACATTTTGTAGTAGATATCACATGGAACTAAAGTCAATATTTTTACCAAATTAAAAACTACAATTGAAGTAATATCGTTGTGGATAACCGAACATTCATTTACTTATTGTATTTTGTACCTATATTAAATAGCGATTTGAACTAAAATAATATTAAACTGATCCATTCTCGATGATATACTCGTACAAAAATCATGACTGTGCAATGTTAAACTGAATCGTGTGGGCAATCACTGTTCAAGTATTTTAACTGTTTCTAAAATGAATTTATTCATTAAACTTACATAGAATTAATCCTTCATATGCGTAAGATATGTTTTCACAAATAACGCCTTACTAGTTATCTAACTTGCTTTTATACTAAAAGTAGGAATATTTTAACCCATAAATATAGAATAATATTTTATACATTAGAAAAATATTGTATAGCAGAATTGCAAAAACAACAAATGTGATTGAAGGATTATTAGAACTGTAAAAAAAACGTTTTTCCCAATTAATTCTACCATTCGAGTATATTAGGTAGGTACTACTAGAAATTACCCAAATAACGATTTTCCCAGCTCCAAATAAATAAGGATTTTCTTTTAGTATCCAAATTTAGAATTTGGTAGCAGATGTGAAACAATCAGTTGCATTTGAATATTAGAGATAACAACAACTTATTCTAAATCCATAATAATATGTTACTTTGTTGTTTATATAAATTTAGGTTTGAGATGAGTAGGTCTATTCGTCCACCTATGCGTTTATTGCGTAAAAGTTCCCTCTACCCACCTTCTTGTTCACTTTAAATTAGTGTATTTAAGAAGTAGGTAATACAATTGTAAAATATATTTTCCTTTCTTCACATAATCCTTCAACACAAACGAAAAAATCAATCTGATCAAATGTCGAATAAACTAGTTCACATAGTTCATACATATAAAGTAGAAGACTGACATAAATATAGACAATAATTCTAAGTCAATAACAAAAATTAGGATTTAGCGTAATTTTCTAAGTAAAATACTTAATATTAGGTAATAAGAAAATATGCGGCAGTTCACTTAAATAGAAAAAATAAATTATTGCTTCTGCTGCTCTTAGTTTTTATAGCGAACGAAAAAATTTTATGAAATAGAATTGCACATATCGTTTATCAAAATAAATGCCAATACCAACACGTCCACCAATTTTTTCTAAATTGATTCTTAAAGTAAAAATATTTCGTTTCAAGTTGTAGTGCTTTTATCATTGGAAATGTGATGAAAAAAAGTATCAGCTCTTTAATTAAAAATGTTTTTACTTTCATTGGACCTAATTGAAAATGTTTTTAAGAACAAATGCAGTTTTAGATTAAGACAGCATAAACTATATAATTCATCTAGAAATACCTAATCTCACTAAATTACAGTGTGACCCATTTTGTTTGGAAGCTCCTCTGTAAAATCCGCATTTCTCAGCCGATTTCTTTTGTTAGATTCAGTATCAAAAACAGTAATTTAGCACAAATTTTCATAGCCTAATTACTATTTTCAAGGCACTCTATATAAATTTTTTTTTGTCAAAAAAGTCACAAGTACCTACATTAGGCATTTTGTGATGTAAAATTTTGCTTAATTATTAGGTTTGTTGGAAAAGTAGTCTATGACAACATGGTCATTAAAATTTCTTGCCTGCACATTTTTTTTTAAATCCGTTTGGTCTTTGTGCCAGTCTCAATAAATATTAAATAATTTTGTGCACTACAAAGCAGCAAAATGTATTGTTAGTTATGTCTTAGAGCTGCTAATTTGTATTTTCATAGTATGACTCGTTGATTTCATTTAATGAATTAATGAAATTTGAGAAAAAAAAATGCTTGATGAACTTTTGTCTTATTTGGCAAGAAAAAAATTATCATAGTTATTAAGCTATGAAAAGTTTCGCCCATGTACTAATTTTGATACTGAATTTAACAAAAAAAATTAAACCAAAATCGGTTGAAAAATGCGGATTTTACAGGGGTGCTTCCAAACAATTGGGTCACACTGTATAGTAAATATACGAACAAAAGTCAGTATGACAAAGCACGAAATATTTATTTGATCAACTATTTATAAAAAAACGAGTATTTGGTAGACACACTCGGTATTGATAATATTGTCCGTTACAGAACCAACTGGATATCATATTTATCAATATTTAAGCTCAGGGGCAAGTTTGTATGTCTTTAAATTTATAATACATATTATAAAGTTCGTCCAAAGATATGTTTCGAATTTAAAAATAAAAGGCAGTGGTAATGACCTTCCTATGAAAATATGATACTATCTGTGAGTGGGAAAGGAAGGATAAGAAAAAAACCATTATGTAGACTGACCTGAACAAAGGAAAAGGAAAATATTTAAAATTATTCATTAGGAATAGCCTGGTGGTGTATTTTTGCCTTCTCTACACATAAAATCCAATAAAAAAGTTTTAAAAACATATTTGTAGAGCCTCAAGCCAGACAATTTATGAAAGCTTGAAAGTCTGTAATCTGGAAAATTTCAACTTTTCTCTGAAATCATCGATAAAATGTTTATAATAAAACTTTTTATTACATTTATAACACTCCTTGTCGTTGATAAAAAAGTGTTCCAGAAAAAAAATGAAAAAATGTAATAATGTTAATAGGGTACAGGTATAAATTTTGCTATTGGTGGGAATCGACGTTTTATCAGGTCTCCTAACACCTTGCATGCTTATTTTTTCAAAAAAATATCAACTTTACTTTTAAAACGACTTTAAAAATCATAAAATTTGAAAGTCTGCCAAAACGCGTTTTACGTCATAAAGATGGCTGCCCCAACCTTTGACGTTACTCTTTTACTCCTACTCGTTTACATTCTTATTCGGTAATATCGAATATTTATGGACACTTTCCACTTTACGTTGACTTTTAGAAATTAAAAAAGCACACACGATCACTTAATGGTCTCAAACAAACATATAAATGATATTTTTACGTCGAATAGTTAATTAAAATACAATAGTAAACACAAAACTACACATAACCTATGCATCCTTCTTCTTCTTCCTTCCTTTTTTGGGCTATATCCTGAGGGATAATTTACCCAAACCTATGCATTACCGGCCATGGCAAAAGTAAAAATGTGACATCACACGTATTATCGGTACCGTTCGGGAATCCTCGGGTGCTGGTCGGAAAGTGCATTAAAATTTGAATTTTATTTCAAAATTTGGAAGTAATTTGAAATGGAAACTGGTTTATTTCCTATTATTAGTTATTTTTGATATAAAATTTACTATTACAAATTAATATCTAAGCAAAATATGAAATATGCGTGTACCCTATTAACTCAATAATCACATATCGAATAATAATAAATATTTCAAATGATGGCAAATTCTGGATGGATTATTATAAAAATTCATTCCATAACCTGTTGTTTAAGATTTGCTATCATTCAAACAAAGTCCATTAATAAGTCTATCAGTGGACAAACTTTATCTTTGTAAAGACTCCTATTCTTAGGTCTTTGAGTGAAACTTTACGTATATTGATTGTGTGTTTATATTTTCTAAGTAGAATGGTAGCAGCTATTTATGGAAACATATCTTGACTATTTGAATATAAATGTTAAGATTGTCCAAAATCAATTCCAAAAGCTATGTACTTGTTCGTCAGCCTAGCTATCATATGGTAATCAAAGGAAAAAGTAGGAAAGGGTGACGATAACGCGTTTAAGATTTGCAATTGATTTTGGACAAACTTCACCTACTTCTTAGGCTCACATGGAAAATAGAATTGATAGCAAAAAAAATTACGTATATTGAAATTAGAACAAGTGATATAACATATCCGACAATATTTTAGACAATATATATTTACATTTACTATAGTATATTTAATGATATTTATAACAAAATTTCTCATGTGGGCTTCAAATTATAAAAAGTTTGTACAATGATTTGAAAAAATGAAAAATCTATTTTGATAAATATTATTCCTATCAACAAGAAAAAGTGTATTAAAATGCTATTGAACTAGGTCTATATATATTAGACCTATTTTAAAAAGTGAATGTAAAATTTTAGAATGCATGAACTAGCTTGGCACAGGAAAGAAAAAACTAATTCTGTTCGTCTTATTTAAGATAGTTTTTCCTTTCTTGAGTACAAATATCGGTCATATTAACAATAATATGTGCAGCTCACTCACTTTCATGTTGGTGTTGTACATAATATAAAATATCCACATATCAGTCCTAGTACTTTAATTCATATTGCACTTACACATTATTAAATAGTCACTTCCAAACCATACTCTTAAAATTTCAAAATCCTTAATTTTTCAAAATGTTTTTTCAATCACCAGGCGATATATTTGATTCCAACTTTTTTTAGCAGATTTTCTGTTATTCTTTTCATGTAGAATGTTTTTATCCTTGATCACCTAATAAGTAAATATTTTACCTCCTGACAAAAGGTATATGGAACCCATATATCTACTAGAGTGTATTATGGGTGTTATGTTATCTATGTATTATGGTTCATAATTCACGCCATGACAACTCAACACTCACAACATTTCGTTACACAGGTGATCTAGTGAGGTACAACATGAAATAAACTATTAAATTTGTGTATTTTGTTCAGAAAATTTGTTTCTGAAAAAATAAACTATTAAATTTGTGTATTTTGTTCAGAAAATTTGTTTCTGAAATATATCGTATTAATACTTTTCATAACGATATTTTTTAATAATAAGTAATTTAAAACAATATATTTATAACGGTACGTTGTATTGATATTTTACACAGATCGCCCCTCTATATTTGTAAAATTATTTTATGTAGCTACCACAACCTACTGCAGAAATTTATTAATTTTGAGTTAGTAATACTAAATTGTTACTGACTTTAATTTAATAAAGAAATCAAGGAACGTGGCAAAGTATAGTATTCTACTCGCAATTTATGGCCAGTATTCACTCGGGTGCCTGCTGCTCGGGACGTTACCCATCGTGAATAATGGCTATCATAGATTGCTCGTTTAATAATATACTATTAATTGTTCCTTTATTTCCCATCAAACATTTTTGTACCTATTTGAATTTTTATCAATTCTGTACATTTTGCATTACGTTCATAGCTCAGTCCCCTTTTGACGGCTCCATCACATCTTAATACTATTTTGTTATCATATTTTGGTATTTCGTTGTTCCACCAAATACTGTTCACGCGTTTGATACCTTTTCGATCTTGACCAACTTTGTTGATGATTCCAATTTTTATCCACCTTTTTACACAGATCTTTTTTATCACAAATTATTTTGCTCCATGTAATAGGTTCAACAGGATCTTCAAGTTTTTTATCAACCTGCATTATCGTACCTAATCTATTTTTGTTGCCAAACTGAGTTAATGCGAAATATTACTCTAAGAATTACTGCAGTAATTTTCATAACCATATATACCTATAAATAATAGTTTAATAATATTGTACTAATCATGTTCAAAGGAGGAAGAGCCACAGATTTGATTAAATAGTTGATTTTCATCATTATCATGGCCGTTCAATCCCGAGGGATTATGGCTAGCTCAATTAACAGAGCTGAGTTTAATCCTTCTGATTAGGTGGTTTACTCTTCTTATATCAGTGCGATTATAATCTTCCATCTACTCTGTTCTCTTTTGTTATAGTTTTCCATTTTACTCTCTCTGGATTTTGTTTTCCATTCTTTGATTTTCAATGTTTTCATACCTTTTTCTACTTGAATCCACCACATACTTCGTGGCCTTCCACTTGCTTTCCATTTGCGCCTCTGCGACTAGTTCTTCTACTGCTATTATTAGACATTTCTCGTTCAGTGTAATATTTTTTTCGTTTAAGTTTGCATTTCTTAAAATGGATTCATGTTCTAGGTTAAATAGCGTTGGAGAAATTGAGTCTCCCTGTTTTACTCATTTATTCCCTTTAGATTCTTCTGATATTTTACCTTGGAGATTACTTTCCCTTTACAGTGTTCAGTAGGTTCATTTCCACCAATTCCCTAAGTTTCTTTGGGATTCCTAGTATTTTCAGCGCTTCTATAACCGAATATAACAGCAACACAAATGGATCTAAGAATAGCTTTAAAAAACTTAAAACTATGAAAAAGCAAATAAACATAAAACAAATCAACTAGATCAAAACTCAAACATTAATGTAAGGAAATATGCTACATCTACATCCGGCTTACGAAGGATAAGAGGGTGACATTTGTATCTTTTAGATTTCCCCTGTTATTATTAATATAATATTATGTTTCTTTGTCTACATGTATGGATTAACGAGGCATTGTAGGGAGAGAAGGTAGATGCGACAACAAATAATTTCTCAATATTGTTCGTAATAACTATAAATATGTTGATATAACATATAGATTTCAAATTAATATGACCGATTTTATATTAGTCAACGAAATGTTTAAAGATTAATAAAGCATTAACAACTCTTCAATATACACTTTAAGATTTATAGAGAATTTTTTAAGTATTTCAAGGAAAAGCATCACATCATCCAATACTACACAGTCTGATAGTAGTCAATAGACTTCTCGGATTATTTCCTCGACACAGCCCCAAATTCTCACAATATTAAACAGCATTTATAGGTCAATACTTCAATATTTTTCTCTGGAATCATTCCAGGTAAAATCAAACACACATGCTGTATACACACACGTGAGGAAATGATTCACACATTGATGTCTACAGATCTATCCTGTTCACAAAAATGAATGAATGTTTAAATTCGGATCCTTCTTCTACCGTGATAATCAACACGGATCCATTGAGAAAAAGTGTACCATCCAGCATATAGCGGCTTGTTACAAATCCAAAATAAAAAAAATAAATTAGATTAGAAAATGTAGGTTTTTTTATTGTTTTTCGTATTTGTATCAATTTATGAAGTGAATAAGATAGTAATCAGTTTATTACCAGCAATAATATATTATCAAAATATGTAGTTTGACACGATTGGCAGATATGAAGTTACGTAGCACTAACTTCAGTATGCATTGACAAAACTGCGAATCACGAATAACGATATATAAAATTGGGTTATTCAAAAGCAACGACAACGTGGAAACGACGCTGAGCACGACAACGGCTTATAAACGAATGTATATAATATATAATAAAACATTGATATTATCAATGTTTTATTTGCGAGCAGCTGGAATCACATACAACAAATAATGAATAACAGAATTTATAAATCCAGCTCAACTTTCAAAGTGTTGTTATCAATTATTCTTTCAATATAATACAGGGCGGTCCGTAAGTAATGGTCCAAAGTAAAATGGATGATTCTTTGCCTAAGAATATTACAATATGACGGAACTTCCTGATGAAGAGAAAGATACAGGGTGGTAAAGCTGAAATGTCAAAAATGTTATCAAATTGGAAGATTTTGGATATACAAACGTATTAAAAGTTTTAGGGCCTGGAAAATCATATTACTCTATCCATTTCGATATATTTCCTAGAGGGCGTCACGATAGCTATGTTATTGGTGTATCTGTGCGATTAACTTATTCATCGTTAACGGTATCCCTGCATTTATTGAAAAATATTGAAACTACATAATTTTTGCGTTAAAAATGTATATTTATCATTAGTCTCGAACGTTACTGGTTTTCGAGATATTCGCATTTTTAAACTACACTACATAATTTTTATTTCATGTATTAGCACAGTAATGATAACGTTAGTAGGCGCTGATATACCAAAAACCTTGATAATTTGCAATAATATTGTCATAGATTTCGAAAGCGTATTGCTTGGTAACAAACCGACGCCGAAGGCGAAGGGATTTTATCTCAAAGCAACATGCTTGATAAAAGTTATGGCAAAATTATTGCAAATTATCAATATTCTTCCTATAATATAGATGATAATAAATTGGCTGACATCAGTACCTACTGAAGTTATCATTTTTGTGCTGATAAATGAAATAAAAATCTCGAAAACCAGTAGCTTTTGAGACTAGTGGTGGGTAGACCTTTTTGTCGCAAAAATCATGCAGTTTTAATATTTTTCAATAAATAGAGGGATACCGTTAGCGATAAATAAGTTAATTGCACAGTTACACCAACAGCATCGTTTGAGTGGCGCTCTCTGGAAAATACATCGAAACGAATAACACATTATGATTTCCCAGGCCCTAAAACATTTTTCTATCTCCACATTTTTACGTTGTAATATCCAAAATCTTCCGCATTACTGAGAAAAAAAATTTTCAGATATTTTAACTTTGCCACCCTGTGTCTTTCTTATCATCAACATTTTATTGATGGAAGTTGCGTCAGATTTTAATATTTTTAGGCCCAGAATCTTTCATTCCACTTTGGTCCATAACTTACGGACAACCCTGTATATAATTTATTTTCCACTTTTAAGATCGATCTGTTATTTCCTTTTATTCCTATATTGTGGTCTGGCTGTACTGTCATATTTTTTTAAGAGAGAAATTATTCTGAGAATGCTGTAGTACTCTTCAATTTATCTCACATCAGACAAAATTAGATGGTTCCTATAAATTCAGGACAAACAGTGAATTATTTGGACTGAAGGATTGGTTTTAACAATTCCATGGAATTTGACGAAATAATAATTGAAACTTGACTTTTGGTACCTATATCGAATATTGTTACTGAAAATGCTTATGGAGTCTACGTTCCATTGACTAATCTATTTTATTACATTAGACATATTTTATAAAATATATGTACGTATTGGTACGCCTGGTGAATTTTGTAGCAAAAATGAAATTGTTTTAGATTTAGACAAATATAGATACCTATGTTCCTTGGCTTTTGCTGCAAAAAAATTAGTCGATGCAATGGACAATAAATGTGAAATGTCAAATAAAAGCATGATCTGTGCTTCCATACCGCTCCTCTGTATTGTAACTACTTGTGTTGAGATGATGTAATCAACCATTATACAATAAATTAAAGTTTGTGTTTGGTGTCAGTTTTATTACCCGTCTAAGCTTCCTTATCACAAATAGTTGATAGTATATAGGTACACCAAAAAGTAACTCTGGAATACCGTGAACCAAATACAGTTTTAAACTGTGGATTTAATCGAACTTAAAAGTCTTCTTATTGAATCACAAACTGTTATTGTTTTATTATATCAAACACGATACAAGTTTTGACTGAATCGCCACAAACCATCTCTTTTTCCAATAAGCTGAAATAGGAGAAATACAGACAGATCAAATGGGAAGACGGTGTGATGGAAGTTCAGGATATCGATAATAATTAAGTAACTATTATAAAAGTAAAGCTCAAGAGACCGATTTCCTTACATATTTATTTCCAATCGAAATAGATTAGAGTGAATTGCAATTAACATAATAATAATGTCCAAGCGATTCATATATTTTAATAGACAAAACAATAAGTAAAATCTGCTAGCTAGTAAAAATCAGCGATTTCTATATAATTTGAAATTACTAATACATTTGGTTCAACTGTTGCGTAAAAACTATTATTGAACTCTAATGTAAACAAAAGACGTTGCACCTTCCTCCTTTGAGGAGAATGACCTTCACTATGGCCACTTGTAAAGGGCATTGTCCTAAGAAGCTATTCATCACGAATAAACAAATGACAAAGCACTAGAGAACTTGATTCTTGTAAATTCCTTATAGTCTAAGAGCTAGCAACGTTTTCGAGAGAGAATTTCAGGTAGGCCAGTTTTTAGATATGCTATCTCTCTCACTCTCCCGGACGTCATACGGGTCACCTGGCTGGCGGTAGCGGTTGCGTACATTAGTGCGCATCGTACCTGTACAGGTAAAATATTAATTTTTCAAATAATTTTAAGAAGGTTTCTTTTTGTTTTATTATTTTAATTGAATTTTTTGACACATAAATCTATTATTGCCAGACATTTTTATTGTTGTTTAAACTGTGCCAGACGCTAATTTGGAATAAAAAAAAAATTTTTTTCAAAATATTTTAGTATAGCTGAAATTTTAATATGATGTTATTTAAGTATTTAAAAACTCAAAATTAATTTGCCAGGCAATAATTCAGTTGATAAACCTTCAGCCAGACCGATCTAAAGCGGACCTTACACGATCAATATTACTGTCAAATCGAAAAATATTGTCAGTAATATTGATCGTGTATGGAGTGGAATGATGGAATGAAGTTAAGTACTGACGGTTATTCGAATATTTTAATATTTTGGTCATCAGTATTGACAATACTGTCAGTATTCCGTATTGACAGTAATACTGACCGTGTAAGGTCCGTTTAAAAGTGAAAAGTAATTGGGCATGTTGGAAGAGTACAGACAGTCACGAGCTAGTTAAGTAAGCGAGATAGACGACAGCAGCTGTTTGTAGTCAAGATGGCGTCAGTTTAGTCACATGTGTGTATTCGTTGCTGTCATTTTTAATGTTTTGAATGAAATTTTAGATTTGTTCCAACCGCAGTCAGAAACCGTCAGAAACGATCAGAGAATAACTGGTCATAGCAAACAACGAGTTATTTCCGCGTAATTCCTATTACTGATTGCAATGGTCGACTATTCTCTGATCGTTTCTGACGGTTTCTGACTGCGGTTGGAACAAACCTTATGTTACAATGGCTAGTGATAAATTAAAATGTGTTTTTTGTAAAGACAAAAATGGAAAAATAATAACTTTTGTAGAAGATAAATTATAAAAATGTAAAGAAGTATTACAAATACGTGTAAATTTTAAACTTAAATATCATAGTGTACAATTACCAGAGCAGGTAAATGACACTGATGGATATCACAGAAATTGTTACATCAGTTTTATAGCTTTAATGGCAAAGTACCGTAATTTATCTGATATTAATTTTTCGTCAACAGTAGATTTTCCCAGCACATCTAGTTCAACAACTCCGATATCAAATACTGCGGTAGACGTTAGCAAAACTCTGCCAGATAATACGTCTCCAAATTTACATACAGAAGTTAATATCCAAGAAATTGGCACTTCTAATGCAATTATTGAGCCTGAAAGTGTGGAAAATATAGAAACAAGTTCGAATGTCACACGAGTTTGTTTTTTTTGTGGAAAAGATCGCAAGCAATCAAAAGGTAAACAACAAACCTTACACTCCTCAAATGATGAAAAAATTTATAAAAAAAATAGCAAACTACGATGATGACAATGAAAATGACAGCAGTGATGAAGATGATGATGATGATTATCAAGATCTCTCCGTTTTTTGTGATACAATTATGGATTAAAAAATCTAACCTTAATTTTCACATAACCATCCAAATTTTTGTTTATTTCATACTTGAGATTGATCATTATATTAATTTTGTACAACAATAAAGTACTATTTTGATACGGTATTGATCCACAAATTAATTTAATAGTTTTTAGTCCTTTCTCTTAAATTTATTGGAAATTATTTCTAGACCAAACAAAATGATGCCACATCATTTTTCACTTTTATATCGGTCTGGCTGAAGGTTTATCAATTGAATTATTGCCTGGCAAATTAATTTTGAGTTTTTAAATACTTAAATAACATCATATTAAAATTTCAGCTATACTAAAATATTTTGAAAAATTTTTTTTTTATTCCAAATTAGCGTCTGGCACAGTTTAAACAACAATAAAAATGTCTGGCAATAATAGATTTATGTGTCAAAAAATTCAATTAAAATAATAAAACAAAAAGAAACCTTCTTAAAATTATTTGAAAAATTAATATTTTACCTGTACAGGTACGATGCGCACTAATGTACGCAACCGCTACCGCCAGCCAGGTGACCCGTATGACGTCCGGGAGAGTGAGAGAGATAGCATATCTAAAAACTGGCCTACCTGAAATTCTTGTTTTCTTGACGTTGTTAGCTCTCGTACTATTAGAATAACAACAAACTTGCAGAGTAAGTAAATTCAAATAAACGCAAAAATAGATTTAAAAATATTCAACTGGTGAACCATAATTAAATGTAATATTTTGCTGACAATAGATATGTACAAATTGACTGAAATGAGAATAAAATTAATTATACAGTGTAAGCTAAAAATATATATTTTTCCAGGAGCTTCCTTATAACGTAAGAAGAATGGTAAATAACAAAACTATACAATTATTGTTTATTTAATCGTATTTTTGTAATCGATTTTTGTGTACACACACTTCTTTATCCTTAAAGTCACCAATAACGCAATTTGGGCCATTTGTGGAAATTACGTCGTAAAGGGACTATTATAGAGTTTTTCGAATTTACGCCTGTTTTCATTTGTCAGAGTAACAAGATCACCACGTTGTAGTATTAATTCGCCGGTATCGACATCATATTTAACTTTACGCTCCCTTTTGGCTTTTTCTAGATGCTCTTTAGCCCTTTTGTGAGCCACGTGCAGTCTGTAGCGTACCTCTTGATCGTAAGCGTCCAAATTATACAGAGGAACAACGCAAGAACCCATTCTAGAGTTCCGGGAATATTTTCATTCCTCCCAAAGACAAATTCGAAGGGCGTGTAATTATGGTAACTACTTGGGGTTGTGTTATAACAAAACGCATAGTAAGCTGTCCAAGTATCCCAATCGGTTAGTAGGTAATTCATTAATGAACATGCGAACATATTCGTTAAACACCCTATGATTACGCTCACACCCCCCTATAGTTTGACTATGATAGGCAGTTGAAATTCTATGTTTTATTGAAAGTAGTTTTGAGATGTTAGAAATTAATTCGTTTTTGTATTCTAGCCCCATATAGGTTCTAATTTCCTTCATGGGACCGTAAATTAAAATATAATGTTCAACGATTGCTTTCGCCACGGTTACTGCTTCTTTGTTTAGTATTGGTATTATTACAATATATTTTGTTAATTCACACTGTATAGTTACAGCGTAACAGACAATAGTAGCCGCGATTCGATTTTTGAAAAGGCCCGATGGTATCTATGCAGACAATATCGAAGGCTTGTTGAGGGGTTGGAGTAATAATCATTGGTTCGCGATGTTTAATTTTTGCTTTATTTACTTTGCATTTATGGCATTTTCTTATGTAATTAGCTACATCACGTGACATGTTACGCCATCTGTAGGCCGACAATTTTTTAAGTAGCCTTTTTTGACCACAATGTCCTTCTACTACTACTACTAAGTTCGCAGCAGCAGCAAGAGTTCGGCCGCATGGCGGAGGCGCTAACATGGGAATCTCCATAAGAAAATCATCAAAAAAGCTAAGGTCCAAATTAGCGAAAATAATTTACGCTAAAAGTGTAATACGCATGCGCTCGAAAGGCATTTATACAGGGTTGATAAAAAGTAACATGAGGGCCTTATTATATACAGGGTGAGTAACATGCCCGAAAGGCCTTATTATATACAGGGTGAGTAACATGCTCGAAAGACCTTATTATATACAGGGTGGATGAAAAGTAACATGCTCGAAAGGCACTAACGACTTCTATATACAGGGCGGATATAAAGTAACATGCCCGAAAGGCCTTTATACGGGGTGGATGAAAAGTAACATAAGGGCCTTATTATATACAGGGTGAGTAACATGCTCGAAATGCCTTATTATATACAGGTTGGATGAAAAGTAACATGCTCGAAATGCCTTAACGTCTATTATATACGGGGTGGATGAAAAGTAACATGCTCGAAAGGCCGAAAAGAAATATTCAAAGTCGATAAAAAGTAACATAAGGGCCTTATTACATACAAAGTCGATAAAAAGTAACATAAGGGCCTTATTATACAGGGTGTTTCATTGGGAAATGGGCATACGGTAAGGGTAGGTAGAGGTCGCCTAGGTGGTTCTAAAAAACCCCCATATGATGGGTCTAGCGCTCTTTATAACCGAGATACAGGGTGTTTTATAAATTTATCCTATTTCTTTCGAACCTCATAACTTCCGAGTTACCCTGTATATTATTTTGAGATTTGGTACACGTAATAACCATTACCTAGAGACTCCATCAAAAGCATCTCCAAAAAGATAGTGCAGGTCCGGCTTAATAAAAAATTTCAAAACTCGTCTTTCCTAAAAACAACACCCTGTATATGGATTTTTTTTAAATTGCTTTTTATAATTGGAAAGGGTATAAAAAATCGAATCTACTTATTTCGTTTTCATTTTTCCGCAGACAATTTTACTACCAAAAATTTACAGTCAAAGTTATAATTTATGCACGTTTTTGGGGTTAACAATGGTATCGGAGAGGTTTTTTTTTTATTTTTTAGCTTGAAATGAAATTCATTTAATGCATCTAGAGAAGCATCCTAGAAATTCAATTGAGTTTGTATGTTTACGAGTACAGACCACTAAAAATGTGATTACAGGGCCGTACTTAGAACATACTCACTCAGTATGTTTCGAATATTTCGAACACCCTGTATAAGAATATGTATCTGGAAACTTTGCACTTCTTCATTTGAATAACAAGAGTAAAATACGAGAAATGAATGTATACTTAAAAAAACGGAGAGATTATTATTAATTTTATTAATTGACATGAACAGAAAACAAGAAATTCTAACAACATTGTCCAAACGAGTACTTTTAACATTTTTTGAAGTATAAATTCATTTCTCGTATTTTACTCTTGTTATTCTAAATGTAGAAGTGCATAGTTTCTAGATACATATCCTTATACAGGGTGTTCGAGATATTCGAAACATATTGAATGGGTATGTCCTAAGTACGGCTCTGTAATCACATTTTTTAGTGGTCTGTACTCGTAAACATACAAACTCAATTGAATTTCTAGGATGCTTCTCTAGATGCATTAAATGGATTTCATTTCAAGCTAAAAAATAAAAAAAAACCTCTCGGATACCATTGTAAACCCCCAAAACGTGCATAAATTATAAATTTGACGGTAAATTTTTGGTAGTAAAATTGTCTGCGGAAAAATGAAAACGAAATAAGTAGATTCGATTTTTTATACCCTTTCCAATTATAAAAAGCAATTTAAACAAAATCCATATACAAGGTGTTGTTTTTAGGAAAGACGAGTTTTGAAATTTTTTATTAAGCCGGACCTGCACTATCTTTTTGGAGATGCTTTTGATGGAGTCTCTAGGTAATGGTTATTACGTGTACCAAATCTCAAAATAATATACAGGGTAACTCGGAAGTTATGAGGTTCGAAAGAAATAGGATAAATTTATAAAACACCCTGTATCTCGGTTATAAAGAGCGCTAGACCCATCATATGGGGGTTTTTTAGAACCACCTAGGCGACCTCTACCTACCCTTACCGTATGCCCATTTCCCAATGAAACACCCTGTATACAGGGTGGAGTACTGCTCAAAAGGCCTTATACAGGGTGAGTAACATTCCTGCTTGAAAGGACTTAACGTCTAGTGGCGATATGTTCAGAATAAGAGTGTAGCGGAAATGTCAAAACGAGTCCATATACAGGGAGTAGAAGTCGACAATGACTAAAGAAGAGATAAGTTTTGCATATATACAAGGGGTATTGAAAAGGCGCCTTCTATAAGACATTATGAATACCAAGTGAGGTTATGAATGGCTCAGTATCCAAAACATTCCTTTAATAGGCCAGTTACAAAATTAAAGCAGAGCGACCTCTATGAGACATTATAAATACCAAGTGAGATTATGAATGGCTCAGTATTTGAAACATTCTTAGAGCATAACATAAACATGATACGTCAAACGTCAAGAGAAATTCTATTCTTGTGATAGGAAATATTCAATTTCAATAAAAACCAATTACCTACTCTAAAATTTTTATTAAATCTACGTTAGAACTATTAAGGCGGTAAAATTTCAATAAGTTTTTTTCGCACACTAGACTCAAAAGACATATATATATATATATAATCGAAAGCAAATATCAACTGATGATAAATCGTAGTTTAGAGGAATCTTAGATTTTTGACAATTTTTCATAAATCCACTTCACAAGAGTTCGTTATTGAATAGTGTCCCCAGGGTAAGGTGTTATCTGTTCCAGGAACCAAGTAACGTTTATCATCCTCAGGGCTGAGGGCAACCTTATATTGGACTGTGGAGTACACCTGATGTTTTTCAGAACGAATCAGATTTTGAACTACAGTTTTCTGTTGCCAGCTATTGAGACATTCTTCATAATCTTCATACGTTATTGTAGTTTTTACAACAGATGACTTTACTCCTTTAGCTTTCTTTGTCACCCCCACGTTCTTAAGTTCAGACTCTATTTCATCCTCATCATACCCTTCATCAATCAACTTCTTCCGTTTCTTAGCGACATCCTCATCAGTTGTCAACACCTTAGTTGTGTAGAGTTTCGAACGAAGGCCCACATACTCAGTCATTGGAACACCATTATTCTCATCCTTCATCATTCCCAAGACTTTCTTATTCACCAGAGGAATGCCATATATATTTCCGGGAGCATAGTCGCTTGTATCAAAGCGCCGATGACAGTCACGCTTCATAACTTCATAAGGGTCTTGATGGAGCTCATAAATCAGAGAGTCAGTGTATGTATACATGACTGAGCAGCAGGGGAAAGCATCAATCATGTATCCATAGTGAAAATCATAAATTGTAGTTTCAGCAAGATCTAGAATTGCCTGCCCCACATATATCGGCTTGTTTAACCAGATCTTAAGCTTCTGCAATTCTACTGCTACTAGATCGTGCTTTTTACTGAAAATAGTGCTGTTTTTGAACTCGGGCTTGGCGATGTAAGCCTCCGCACCATACCTCCCCTTCCACTCTGTTAAAAGCCTCACATCAACTCTCTTCCGAACGTTTTCCATGACTGAGCAGCAGGGGAAAGCATCAATCATGTATCCATAGTGAAAATCATAAATTGTAGTTTTAGCAAGATCTAGAATTGCCTGCCCCACATATATCGGCTTGTTTAACCAGATCTTAAGCTTCTGCAATTCTACTACTACTAGATCGGGCTTTTTACTGAAAATAGTGCTGTTTTTGAACTCGGGCTTGGCGATGTAAGCCTCCGCACCATACCTCCCCTTCCACTCTGTTAAAAGCCTCACATCAACTCTCTTCCGAACGTTTTTCATTGTTTTACCTGAAACAAAGGGGCACATTAATATTTCGGATTTATCTTCAATATTGGAACTTACCAAACACTGCATTGTTCATTAATTTGAATAGGTTCTTTTCAAACTCATTCGTGGCCTTTGTTCTCAGCTCATTATTCAAATCTATGTAAGACTTCAACCAAGGTGCCTGTTTGAATTTGAGAACTCGATGAATTTTCTTTAATACCAACCCATGCGCAAGTGCCTGCTTCAGCGTTCGGTAATGGATAACATACTTGGTTTTATTGTGGAGGGTAGCCATTAACTTGGTTAACTCTTTTGCATCCCGGGGAGGCTCCATAGTCTTAGGATTTATATGTAGTGGGAGGAACGGGATATCTTGATGTTTATCATGCAGATGCTGAGGATATTCAATATCAACCTCAAGGATATATCCGACATCGGCATCATCGGGTACAGTGGTGACGTCAATGTTGCTATCACACCATTCAAAACCGTCGTAGGGAAGGTACTGAGACATTGCCCAACCATACTAAAAAAAAAACCTCAGTAAATCACTTATTTTTAGTGGATAAGGATTAACATACCTGATTATTAATATCAAAATAGATCATAAATGTCCTTGGCTTAGAGGGATCGTAGTTGTTAACATACTGGTTGTTAGCTTTAGCTCTCCTCTTACTACAAACTTGACTAAGACCACCGCGAATGCCGCGTTCAACGAAGATAAACATATCCAAGTCTGTTGGAAGCTCCAATTTAACGCTAGTATATTTCAACATGGCATCCCAAGTAAATCCCGGAAGTGTGTAATAGTGTGCAGGATCTAAGCCGTACGTCTTATGACAACTCTCTCTAAATTTCTCATAGACGTCAGCAAGCAGAAGAATGTCGGTCTTCATATACAGATCCACGTATTCTCCCAAGCTCTGACAATTGAAGGTAGTCCATACTTGTTGTGCACGCCGGTAGAGATGACGGGGGCAGGACTTATTATTCAATTTATTATAAAAAGCATCTTGTGAAGGCAAAGATGTTTCGTTGAATCGCTCGAAGGATGAAATATAATCATAAGGCATCACACCCTTTTTTGTTAGCATATTAAAGCGATCTTCAGATAGCTCAGCGAACTGGGATTTCAAATTTGGAAATTCTGATAGATATGACGCTAATTTATCGAGACTAGATGCCATAAATCGAAAGCTATCAATGAAGCGAAACTGTATGGGGTAATCATCAATGTGTTTAGTGAATGATATATATTTCTCCTTGGTGATTGGTAGCAAGTCGATGGACCCCCTCATCCGCGTAGCAATATCCGTTATGATGAAGTGTGCATCATAACCACTAAGATTGTGGAAGATAACTGGGATAATATGATTATCTTTATAGTTAATATTACATGATTCATGAGCAGCACCACGTTAGTTGTTGACAGGAATCAAGTGGTTGTGATCTCGAACCTTCTTATCTCCATCGGTAAATGCCTGTTTACAAATGTGACAGTGTGTAGCTCTTCGGTGCTCAACTTCCTGCAACCATGTCATATCTATATCGTACGGGCACCAAAACACTGTAGCCACATCCTCAGCAAGACTGCCCATCTCATCTGCAAACCACGTCATACAGTCCTGCCCTCGGTAGGATCGATAAAAAGAGATAGTATCATTATAGCTGCATTTCAGATAATACCCAACGGCAGCTGGAACATGATGCTGCGGTTTCTTCGGATCTTCAACAGGCTTCAAGACGCTTTCCAAGTCAGCATACACTATGAATGGTGCTTTTTCCTGATTCTTGAAATTTTTAAATTCTAAAATGTTCTTACCCGGCTCAGGCATCTTAATGGCAGTCTCATTTATTCTTACGCAATCCTCAACATGCTTATCCAATTTTTTCTGTGACCTGAAATAGTGGAGGCATCGGTCACAGAAGTATTTTTGTCCGTGCTCTTTGCTAAGTTGTTTGGAGAGTAGACGAGAAAGGTTTTTGATCCAGACGTAATGGTATCTAGCAGGGGCTTCGGTATCATCATATCGGTCTTGGCTTAGAAGAAGGTTAACATGACGATCCTTTTTATCTTTCGTGAGGTATGTGGGAAGCGTTTCAAAGCTCTTCTTATGCTTCTGGAGGATGTATACATTAATGGAGACATCATTCTGTTTTTCAAAATTTGGGATTTGTCCAACAGTCATTGGTAGCTGTATACCTTTCAACTTTAAAACGGTGGAATAATGGGGGTATGATGATATTCTATCTGAACTTTTGTTTCCGCAGAAATATAATGCTGACGTTACAGCCCATGCAAAGCATGCCTCATCATCATTTTTAACGTTGATGCATGCTTGCTTCTTCTTAATTTGTGCGGGTAGCTCAATGTAGGATGAGCCAAGTTGAGGTGTGTATTTGTTGATGTTCACGCCTAGATTTATCACCTTCTTCAGCGCCCAGCCTGAGTCTCGTTCCTTAAACTCCTCAAGTTCTTTCAATATCAGTGCTGTAACCTTGGAGTCGAACCAGCTGTTTACATCAGTCTCTCTATAAATTGCAGAGTTCGAGGTAGTGAAGTACTTATAATCATTCTGAACCGAGTCTCCCTTAACTATTTCAAATTCACCACAAAACGCCACATTCACCTTGACTGCTGCATCTTTCTTCAAGACTTTCCGAATGGGGTGTGTAAATATCGACCTAGCATCAATCAAAAAAGATTGAGGATCTTTATGCTTCAGGTTCGATATTACGCCCGAAGTGATGCGGGACTTGAATGCAGAGTCTGAATCTTCCCAACGTACGCGATCTCTGGCAGTCTCCTTGCGTGATGAAAGCCCTGCCCCCTTCTTCTGAGCCGCTTTGAATTGGGCTCTAAGACTTTTGATGTTTCTTAAGCAGGCTTCCAAATGCTGCTTCTCCCCCATCGATTTAGCATACCTCATCGAATCCAATATTCTCTTTATCCCCTTCTGACATTCAATCAGCCCTTCTCGGATCTTTACATCATCGTGCTTGGCTTCTACCAATCCCAACAACGTTGCAATGTAGCGAACCAAATCCGTGAAAAGACTCATACTAAAAAAAATGAGAATAACTAGTGATTGTTAGTACAACATAACCTCAAACTTACTTTCAAATTGATAAAAAACTTTTCGAATAAATAGGAACAGAGGATACAATTGAATGCTCCAAAGTTCTGAAACAGAATTGAAAAATTAATTATTCATATGTTATCAATCCGTTCAACAGCAACTCCTCCTTCAGGGTGTGACTAATAAAATAGTACACTGAGTTTGTTGAAGGAGTACTGTGAAGGAAGATAAACGATTTTGTTTTCTTCTTGAATTTGGTTTTTTTTTCTTGGATTTAAAAAAAATAAAACTCCTTGATTAAATGCTGGAATTTTCTCCGTAGCTTCACCACGATCTATAGGAGTAAGTCAGAGCTCTTTCTTAGATTCTAAATGCCTGGACACGGCTGTCGATAAACGATGTCTCGAGCCGGAGCTCGGAGACGACTTCTTGACGACGACTAAATGATAGGTCCCGAGCCGGAGCTCGGAGACGACTTCTTGACGACGACTAAATGATAGGTCCGAGCCGGAGCTCGGAGACGACTGACTTGAGATGCTAAATGCACTCATATTTATACCAAATGGCGAGACTCAACTGCGCCGACCAAAATTCCGTCGTGTAGCCTACATCAGGGCACACGGACGGTACCCTCGACGGTACTATCTTTTCCCGTCGAGCCCTGGGAATTCCGCTTACTCTGTGACGTCACGGGTATTGCCCGTATTCACTGACGTCACAGCTCGTATTTTACTTACATTACTATCAATTTCACTGATTTTTCTAGTTTTTAAAAGCTCTGACTTACACAGTTCATGACACATAGCTATAAGATATAATTTTAGTCGGACGGAAAACTGAACGTTCTGTAACAGAATGATAATTGTACACTTTTAGACACACGGAAAATTGATATCCTTCCATACAGCTTTGAACTCCCCAGTACTGTTGTCGAACATTTATCTTTCTTCATTGTCATTGAAATATGGAAAAATCGTCCAATTCAATATACAATTATTGAATGTAATAAAGTATGTAAACATGATGATTATTGCTATATTTTTCCCCACTTCAGGAATTAAATGATATATTTAATTTAACTGAGCTATTTGATTGTTATTATAATATAAATCTAGTGTTGAGTAACTTGATATGAAATATCAAAAAAGCATAAATTTGCAATAACAGTAAATTTACAGTAAATTTCAAATATGCCACCAAAAACTTTAAAAATTACAGAAATCTTCTTTTTCGGTTGTTAGTTCACAACTATCTGATGAGAGGTACGGACGTGTGGCAACCAATGAACTATAAATACTGAATGGTACTTTAATAGACGAGCGAAAGGTATCAAAATGAAGTTTCACAGGATAGTTTAATCGTTTAATTAATTTTGATGTGGTTGAAAAAATCTGTCTTGTTAGGTTTTCCAAAGATCCCTTGAGAACTTGAGAAAATTGTGGTTACATGCAATAAGAAGAGTAGTCCCAGTCCAACATCGGCAATTTGTGAAAAACATCTCACTATAGATGATTATGAAGTGAATGTTCATGGAAACAAGGTATTGAAATGCTTCAATAAGTATTTTGTACTTTAGGAAATAATTTTTTTATATGCATATAGAACCTAAATACCTCAAATATACAAATAATCCCTATTAGTTCACGACCATCTGATTAGAGGACTCTCAAGGTGGCAAGTCGGTTTGCCATCTATATATTTTTTGACTACGAGGTACTCATGAAAAATATTTGCGAGCGCTGTTACGAAGCGTATCACGAAAAGTCTGCGATGAAAAAGAAGGTCAAAATGCTAGAATTCCTTTTAATTATTCATCATGGTTATGATGATTTTAAATAGTATAATTTGAAGGTAAAATACATAAAATGATACTTACCATAGAGAAATATAATATATTGAGAGTTGTCAACCCTGCAGTAACAGTTGGCATCACGTTGATCGAAGCGCACCCCGAAGAGGTGGTGGAACTAATTTTTGAAGGCGGGATATTTAAATTGGTTAGTTTGGATAGTGGGCAAGTAAATTTTAAAATTTGTCCAGAAATTGTTTATTATTATAATTATTTCATTATAAAAAATTGAATTATATTTAATATAATTTAATTTTTTATAATGAAATGATTATAATTCATAAACAACTTTCAGACACATTATTTAGATAAATGAAAAATGAACACAAATTTAATTTTTTTATTAAACTGCACATAATAACATGACATAATCTACATCTATATTATTAATTTATGAAACATGAACATACGTTTACTACTTACATTATATTTAGGAAAGTTAAGCCAATATCACATCAAATTGCACATTATTTCAAAGTTTTCCACTAAAACTGCAAAAATTCAAATAAAAACGAGTTAGAAAGTAGATTCTCCAGACAGGAACAGGTCTGAAACAAAATAAATAAAATGCAGTACCATAACTTACAAATAAAAAAGAATTATTTTTGTTTACTAGTTCTCTTGCGAAGGTAAAACAAATCTTAATAAGTATTTTGCATAATGAACCTGTAAATGCATTATTACCAACCAAAATGATCTTTACAAAACCTTTGAATCTTGGATTTAGAAAGAAATCCTAAAATTATGAACCACTGTTTACTTTGATTATCAGATGGAAGTTTGAAAAATGTTTTATTTTTAATACGAAGTGGCCAAAAATATTTACTATTTCAATTTTTTGCAATACATATATAACGAGTTATATCTGGTGATGATATTTAGAAGGTTCACTTACTGTTATTTCCTTTATTAGAACTAAAATCCTAAATAAATCTATGAGTAAAATAATACCACTCACCATTTTGTTTTGTTGACACACTCTCTTGTCTTTCTTGTTTGACAAGCAGAAGCTAGATTCACACCAGCCAATGTATGATAGATATTGTATATTTTTATTTTTAATAACTTAAAAGTTGATATACTAGGATATTTTATAATATTTATCGACATTGAAGGATAAATATTGCATTGTAATATAATTTATAATATTTTAAACTATTTTATTCCATTTCCCTTATGTAAAAAGTCTTGTAGTTCTCGCGACCGCAGCGACTCGATGCGCGGGTGGTGGCGCAGAAACGTTATGCCGTATACCACCTATGCTTCAATCCGTCTCTTTTTTATTTGTCTATGATACTTACTTTATCACTCTTTTTTCAGCTGCTGCGATTTATTGCTTGCTGCTAGATGAACTTGTGAAAAATGTTTCAGCCTTTAGCTAAAAAAGGTAAAATCAAAATGTAAGAAAACAAACAAAACAATTGAAAATGTTAACAAATGTTAAAATAAAGTTAAACTTAGAAAATTGATAGCTTAAACTGTTTTTTTTAAACCTGAATGATAATAATTAGTGATAGATATAAGTTATACTTTTAGTTGGATGGAAAACTGGATGATTTATTGATATCTTCAAATACATAACCTCAAATAACAAGCTAAAGAAAATAATTATTGATGGACATATCCTCGAGCGTACTTTTGAATTTCCAAACGAATAGGGCATGTCCGCTACAGTTGACATTGGCAATAATCCAGTGGTAAAACAATAAACAATAGACACGATGAAAAATTATCAAACAACAAACAACTATTAACCTATATTATATAGTATTGAATAAGCAAGCTCAACAATTAAATTAACTTTAAAAGTAGGTAGGTACGCTGAAGCAAAACCAACCAAACTCAAACTCTCAAACACATCCATAATTATAAATCAGCATAACCTCACTATTGAGTACCATGTGTTCTGAAAGCATTGTTTTGCCACCAGCTTGTTGTCAAAGTAGTTTGTGACGTCACGTGGACATGTTATAGGATAAGTATACTTTTAGTTTGATGGAAAACTATTCAATTGATTCAATACGGATTTTTCTCGAAAATGTTAGATAAAAAGAATTATTGATAGTACAATATATTACCTCAAACTTAAATTTATGAAAATTCCTCTAAACCAATTATTTTAAAAAGCTTCCAGAGGACTCGGTTAAAGGCCTCAAAGTTCTAGGAATAATTATTATTGATAGAAGAATCTAAAAACTAAAACAGAATAATCATAGATGTGAATATTTTCAGGAGATTGATTGCTTTAAAGTTGTGAAACGAAATTTATAATTATTGATAAGTATGATCGATTGATATCTTTGAATACATAACCTCAAATTGAAAATCATGTTGAAAATTGATTCATATTTACAACCTTAAATATTGAATATATTAGTCACCTATTCCAAAATCAGAAATATGGCAGAGGAACATCGAACTTATGAGAGAACCATGTAACGATCAGGCCAATGATAATTATGAATATGCCAGCATAAAAAAACTTTGGAAAGCTTGTGAAATAACATAAATTTGAATGTTTCCACATCAGTTGTATTCAATTGATTCCAATGTGTATCAAAATATTGATGTTATTCAAGCATCCAAAAATTTTTATTGAATATCTAATTCTAGTAATATTCGGGGAGCTTAATTCCACCTAGAACGCTGGTTAATATTGAAAAATTTATAAATGAAATCATAGGAGTACTAGGTATTTCTAAAAGTTGAATTATTTTATACCTTCAACACCTATAAAATTATTAGAATTATCTCTACCTGCCACACTGGAACTGTGAAAATCGTGTCTGGAGAGTACTATTTAAAAAAATTCTGAGAGATTTGCATCCCTAGGCTCTTTCCATACGATTCGATAACTCGAAGGTACCGGTTGTCAAGACTGAATCTCAGTGTGGAACTGGTAAGCAGTACTATATTTACGTTTTCATTGAAAAACCCTATGAAAATAACCTAAGATCATTTAAAAAATATCCAAAACACATTCAGAGACGCTTGCGGAAACTTCAATTTACACTTAATGAAAACTATTCTCCTGTGAAGGGAAAGATCTTAAAGCGTTGATCAAAATGTTTAAAACAATTAGAAACATCTGAGAAAAATTTAGAAAAGATTAAATTTGTTGTGAGTCATTAGATATTTATAGAGTATATGTTGGTAAAACGCTCAAAAATATAAATTATCGAAAAACATTTAGAGAAAAAAGCGAGTGATTATGGTTGAGAAAATTTAGCGGTATAAGTTGTGAATATAACTCAGTGATTTTTAAAAATGAATAGCACCCGCTATATTAAAATAGTATGAATTGAAGGAGAATTTGAATAATTTATCGGTATAAACTGAAAATATAAAAAAATAAATTGTTTTTGAAATAATGTCGATTGAATAATTCATTCAATTTTTTCAGTATTAACAAGAAAATAGGAGAACATCGAGGAAGAAATAACTGACAATATATTCAAAAAATTGCAATTATGAACTGAATATGGAACAATGCCGAGGAATTTGGAAAATAAATAGCACACACTGTATTTAAATAGTATAAATTGAAGGTAGACTACACAAAACGAAAAACTTACTTTTATATTCATATCACTTTTTTCACTGCACTTGCTGCTACGAATTGTTGATGTCACTTACTGGTGTTGAAAGAAAATACATTTTTCAGCTTGCGTTGCGTTAGTTTTATACATCAGTACTGAAATTCAGTAGAAGTAGAAAATATAAGCAGAATAACATTGTTATAAGATACGATAAAAATTTCCGGTTTGTGTTCTTATCAATTACGTCAATATTGCAGCATTGAAACGATATCGAATTTCCTGTTTTTTTTTCTTATCAATCATGAAAAATATTTCAAAATTATTAATGTAATATTATTGAATTGAATTATAAAAATACATATGGTTAAATGATTCTTCAAAATACTTAATTGCATCTGGTTTCTAAAATTTCATAGTAAAAAAGATAAGTAACGGCTAATATCATTCAGTTTAATCTACACATATGTGTAGTATTTGCTTCATGAGAGGAGATGACGCTTCCTATAGATTGAAATTGCGATAGATTAAGCTTCCTATAGATTGAAATTGCGATTAGAGATCAAGTGATATTTACCTTTGGGTCGTTAGTAATACTTTGCAACATACTGTGATGGATTATTTTGTCATTGAAAATATCAGCCGCAGTAACTTATTTATATTAAAAATAGTTTTTATCTGTACAATTGTACTGAATTTTATAAAACGCATTGTCCATTTTTTACAACAACAACATTGGAAAGATTTTGTGAGATGAAAAAAGGAACCAATGCAAACATTTTGTTCAATATTGTTCAAACCTTGCTCGAGCATTTCACACCAAATATCGGAAACACCAATATTTTTGTAAATACCACAAAATATTTACAAAGGTCCTAACTAGATCACGTGACATTTCTCTATATAAATGATATACTTTGAATTGAAGAATTTATTGGAAACGTTGGTAGATAAAGATGACTCAATTAGAAAATTTTTCTGATAAGAGTGTTTTAAAAATCCTCCAACAAATAATCTGATAACAATACAAAACCAGTGACAAAGATATTGTACACCTCATTCACAGGGCGTAAGCAAATATCAATATTGTGAAGAAAAATATTAGTGACGTTGAAAAACAGGGTATACAAAGATCACGTGAGATATCGTTTCACAAGGTGTATTATCTACTGCTGTATTTGAAAAGTCTAAAAATTTATTGAAAAATAATTTTTTTATTAATTACGTATCAATAATTAAAATTATTTTTATGGAAATTTTGATTTACATTCGTTGATAAAAGTTAACTATACGAAACATTCAAACATATACCTACAGTATGTATCAAAAACACCAAGTAGTTGAAACATTCTTTTAACTTCATTTAGATTCGTTGATAAACGTTAACTATACGAAACATTCTTTTCAAACATATACAGGATGTATCAAAATAAGGCAAAGACACTAAGTTGAAACATTCTTTTAACATATACAGCATGCATCAAAACTATAGTGCCTGATTGGGTATCTAGTTACTTCGGAATAGAATAATTTTGCGTCGTTTAACTGGTGAAGGCTTAATAGTATATTATTAAACGAGCAATTTATGATAGCCATAATTCACGAAGGGTGAAGTTTGCGTCACGAGCCGCAGGCGAGAGGCGCAAGTCACCCAAGTGAATTATGGCCATAAATTTCGAGTAGAATACTATACTTTGTCCACAACACTTGATTTCTTTATTAAATAAAAGTCAGTAACGATTTGGTATTATACTAACCTCAAAATGTTCTGACAGCTACATAAAAATATAATTTGACATATATAGAGATGGGCGATACTGTAGAAAGTATCAACACAACGTACCGTTATAAATATATTGTTTTAAAATACTTAATATTAGAAAATATCGCTATGAAAAGTATCAATACTAAAAATTACAATATTTTATCGATACGATATATGTCAGAAACAAATTTACTGAACAAAATACACAGATTTAATAGTTTATTTCATATTGTAGGTACCCCCATCTCTAGTTCATAGTAGTGTATTATGGTTCATAATTCACGACAGTTGATATATGGGTACCATATACCTTTTGTTAGGAGGTAAAATATCGGCTTATTATTAGGTGGTCGTGGACAAAAGCGTTAACATGTCTGGACAGTTCATCATTCATCATTTATCACTTGATGTGAGTGGACATGGATCACATGCGTGATTACGTCAAACTCAAACTCATTAAATGTTGTATCGAGCAGGAGTTTATTCGAGCAGGCTATTGCGGTGTGTGTTTGGCGGGAAGTTTAATTTTCCACGAAGTGGCTGCAAAATATGGAATAGCAACCAAACTATGTCTGGGTACAAAGGTCTATTCGAATGGAGTGAAAATTACACCACATTTCTGGATAGAGTACAATGATATAATCTTTGACCCCACCCTAGCTGTTATACAACACCACATACCCCATAATCTAGAAGTTGTTCATAGAAAAGATGAATTTGGATGCAAAACCCTCGAAGATATAGTCATGGTGGGTATTTTTGAAAAATTTATAGTGAACGAGTCTACGATTGAATACTTCGCTAAAGCTCCGAAACATCTATCGATAGTGCGCGACAATATTCATGAAACTGTAGCTAAAATATTTATGTAATATAATATCTTATAGCCTGGGTGTTTTTTTTGTGTTCAGCCAACATTTGGATATAGTTTTTACATTTACGCTAGAATTTTCACACTGTCCGCTTCAATCGCCTTGAATATCAGATTGCCACAACGGCCATAGCCACCGTTTTTTCTTCCAATTCTGTACATCCGGTACGGCGCTGGCAAGACTTCGATTTTATTATCTAGTTATGTAATTATTATCTTCACTGACCGCTGGGAATATATTCATCTCATATATAATTTATGTATAATAACCTTGAGTGGGCTTGTTTCCTCCACTTCACACAACGCATTTCTACATGGTGGTAAATATGGGGATTCATCACTGAGTGTTGAATAACTCAAAAGGACATCAACCATTTTTTTATTTAACGTATACTGTATTACCGAAGATTAGTTAAAAATATATTTTGGAGTGATTAGTTTTTATCCCATCACCATCAAATATGAAGTTCCATTTGACGTGACGGGACATTTGACGTGACAACGTGACGTTTGACGTGATAGCGTGACGTTTAACGTGACAACATGACATTTGACGTGACAACATGACATTTGACGTGACAACATGACATTTGACGTGACAACGTGACGTTTTGACGTGATAGCGAGACGTTTGATGTGACAACGTGACATTTGACGTGACGCCATCCTGTATATAATAGTTGAGGCCTTTCGAGCGCCCTGTGTTTTTTCACTGATGTCACCTGTCTATATACCCTATGTTGAATAGACGTAACTCGTTTGGTATATATAATAGATGTTAAGGCCTTTCAAGCATGTTACTCGCCCTGTATAATACCTTTCGGCGTTACTCACCCTGTATATAATAGGATCTTTCGAGCAGGCGCACCCTACGTTAAGGCCTTTCGAGCAGTACTCCACCCTGTATATAATAAGGCCCTTATGTTACTTTTTATCGACTTTGTATATAATAAGGCCCTTATGTTACTTTTTATCGACTTTGAATATAATAAGGCCTTTCGAGCATGTTACTTTTCATCCACCCCGTATATAATAGACGTTAAGGCATTTCGAGCATATTACTTTTCATCCACCCTGTATATAATAAGGCCTTTCGAGCAGTACTCCACCCTGTATATAATAAGGCATTTCGAGCATGTTACTCACCCTGTATATAATAAGGCACTTATGTTACTTTTCATCCACCCCGTATAAAGGCCTTTCGAGCATGTTACTTTATATCCGCCCTGTATATAGAAGTCGTTAAGGCCTTTCGAGCATGTTACTTTTCATCCACCCTGTATATAATAAGGTCTTTCGAGCATGTTACTCACCCTGTATATAATAAGGCCTTTCGGGCATGTTACTCACCCTGTATATAATAAGGCCCTCATGTTTTATCAACCCTGTATAAAGGCCTTTCGAGCGCATGCGTATTACACTTTTAGCGTAAATTTTCGCTAATTTGGACCTTAGCTTTTTTGATGATTTTCTTATGGAGATTCCCATGTTAGCGCCTCCGCCATGCGGCCGAACTCTTGCTGCTCATTTACTCTTGTCCTGGACAAACTCAAGCCAAGGTTCCGGCACTGAGGCCACTGGCGGGCCCATTGTACCATTCCTGCTACCTAGACATGAAGCCGAGCCCTACTATAACGGCCACAACCTTTTTCAATGGATGCCTGCTTGTGTCTCCAGGGGGGCAATAACAGGGACTCCGAAGATTCGCCTGCGTAGTACAGCCCAGTGTGGACACTCTAAGAGAACATGGACTGACGTTTCGTCAGTCATGCCGCAACCCCTACATAGGGAACTTTACTCCTAAGTTGTGGAGGTGTTTCATCATACAGCAGTGCCCTGTTAGGAGTCCTGCTATCTTCCTTACTACTCCTTGGTAGTTCAGTAGCTGCCCTATCGTGTCCATCAGTCCATCCCTTTAGTAGAAGTTTGGATTGTCTAGGACCCTGCAGAGCATTCCAATGAGCGAGGTGCTCAGCCACTTCTTCGTCTCCTTGTGTATTTTTTGTTTTGTTATGCCCAGGGTCGGGCCCGGGCCGCAGAAAGGAGCTGCCGCCCCTTCCGCAGCCAGTGCCTCCGCCATCTCGTTGCCTTCAAAACCAGAGTGCCTTGTTGGGAGTCCTGCTATCTTCCTTAGCCTACTCCTTGGCATTTCCTTACGTAATTAGCTATATCACGTGACATGTTACGCCATCTGTAGGCCGACTTCAATTTTTTAAGTAGCCTTTTTTGACCACAATGTCCTCCTAAGAGGGGATTATCGTGATATTTGGTCATAAGTTCATTTTTCTCTTTCTTTTCTGTTATCAACCTAGGTGATTCGCATAAATAAATAGTAACTCTTTTACATAACTCATTTCCTTTACTCTTGAATTCTTTTATAGTGCACTTTTTAAAAATTATATCGCTAGTATATAGCTTTAATTTAATAAGATTACCATTGCCAGCTATTTTGTCTAACCGAGACAATATTTGACCATTGCGCGCTTATTTTCTTTTTGAACCATACAGTCATCCTTAGATGTGTAGGTTTCATTTCAAATACCAATTTAGGTAATTTTTGAACACCTGTTCCGTTAAGACCTTCAAATACTCTACAATTTGGATTTACTTTATCTTTTAATACTTCATCACTATGACGTGACTGTTTTTTAGACATTGTCCTTGTTACTGCAAGAATTTGACAATTTGTATTTTGAATATCTTTTAGGTCGTTAATACTTATTCTTGACAGTGCGTCTGCAACATTGTCAGAACCTTTTACATATTCTTTATCAAAATTATACTCTTCCAGATCTAGTTTTATCCTAGTTAATTTGTAAGAAGGATCTTTCATAGAAAATAAATATTGAAGAGGTTTATGATCGCTTTTTACCAAAAATTTTTGAGATCCGTATAAATAACATTTGAAATATTTTATTGCCCAATGTATAGCTAATAATTCCTTCAATATTATAGGTTTATTTAATTCGCTTTTAGTGAATGTACGGGAAGCGTACGCCACTGGAAGTTCGACACCGTCGAAGTTTTGAAGCGTTTTTTAAGGAATTAAAATATTTTCCGCATTCTGGTGTCCACACGAATTCGGTGTTTTTCCTTGTTAATGTATTTAGAGGTTGGGTTATAGCTGCAAAATTGGGAATAAAACTGCGGTAATAATTAAAAAATGCTACGAATCGTTTTACTTCGTCAGCGTTAATAGGTAGGTACTGGATATTTATTTATAGTATCATATTTGCTATCGTTGGGTAGAATCCCTTTATCTGTGATCCAAATACGTTACTTCCCTTTTAAAAAATTTACATTTTTCGGGATTAAGTCTTAGATTAAATTTCCTACATGTTTCAAATACGCTTTTCAGATTTCTGAGATGGTGTTTTTCAGAACATCCAATGACTATAAGGTCATCCATATACAAAAATGCCCTTTCGGGTGTAATACCAGCGAAAGCTAAGGACATCATTCTAAAGTACATCCTTTTTAACAAATTCTGGTATGTTTTGATCCAAAGATTTTATTAAAGATTCGTTTCTGTTTTCGGATTGGGTTTTTATATCATAGATATCAAATTGATTGAGGCCTGTTGTCTCATTGGATTTTTTATGAGTACACTTTCGAATGTTGTGTTCACATAAGGATTTTCTTTTGATATTATACTTCTAGCTAAAAATTTACCTGGCTGTAGTTTTTGATTGTTTACCAAAGAGTCATTTTTTATACTTTTGAGGTGGTTGATTTTCCGAATTACTTCGCACTTTGAAGGACAGTTAAAGTATTTTCGTCAGGGCTGTTAAGTATTGGAATTGTTATGTAACCAGAGGCGACCATATTTAGATATGAAATCCCTACCCAAGATAACATCGGCTGGTATAGGAAAATCGTCGTTTACGACATGAAATGAATGATTCAGTGTGAAATTATCTACTACAATATCCGTCCGGGTTAATCATAAAGAAGTAGTAAGGCCGCTAGTTATTTCTTTAATTTTTATGGGATTTATTTTTTGATTTAGTATGATTTTACCCTTTTTAAAAATTGTTATGTCAGCGCTTTTATCGACTATAAATGTACATTCCGAAAATGCCATTTTAGTGTAAAGGATCACAAGTGATAAGTCAAGGTTAAAGATTTTAGCATTTATATTTCCCCCAACTGCTGTTGGGGGTCGGGAAGGTTTCCCGACTTCTCATTAGTAGGTACCACATATTCTTACACGCTGTGAAATTGTTGAATAAACCGGTTAAGCTATCTTTTATCTCATCTCTAATGGCAGCAGTTTTCGGTACATTCCTTTTAATGGCTCTTTTAGCTTGTCTTTTAATATAATCTCTGATTAATTATAATTGAACAATAGTTTGTTCCCACATCAATTGTTAATAAGGATAAAGAAGTAACGCACGAGGTTAAAACAAAAAAATCGAATACATAAAAATATACCTTTCCAGAAATTATAACTTCCGACAACAGTACCTCACTTATACCACGGTCCAGTCACTAAACTACAGCTACACCATACTTGTTCGGGAACGCACCATTTCTTTTCTTAAATTCCTTTTTATCCTTTTTGTGTGGCAATTGTAGATTTTGAATGGCAATTTAATAATCAGAACGGCAACAATTATGTAAAGTAACACTTTAATATCTCCTGTCACTTGTATCTGTTTCTCTTGCACTATGAAATTTGAGTTTATAACTCCATTTTCCGCAACTTCTTGATTCGTAGACTGCTTTTGACCCATAATTTGAAAACTTATACATGATGCTTAACAATTTCTATACAAAATTGTTTTCGGCAGGATCGCCATGTAATGAAAGTTCAGGATATCGATAATAATTAAGTAACTATTATAAAAATAAAACTAGAGAGACCGATTTCCTTACATGTTTATTTCCAATAAAGAATAGAATAGAATGAATTGCAATTAACATAATAATAATGTCGTCCAAGCTATTCATATATTTTAATAGACAAAACAAAAAGTATAATCTGCAAGCTAGTAAGAATCAGCGATTTCTATGTAATTTGAAATTACTAATACATTTAGTTCAACTGTTGCGTAATAGTATTTTACCTACGACCCCCCCCTGTAATCAGTCAATAACACACAGTCGGCGCTAATGTAATGACGTCCATTACGCACGGTAAAAAAAACGCACAGTACCTATAGCTCAGTGCTACACTTTTGTTGCAGGGAACAGACCTAATATGATTAATTTCAGAAATGTCAACCAGGTATCCATGGTTATATACTAAATATTGTGCGAATGTCGCATTCCTATTGGCTTAAAAATCTGTATCATAATGAATTTCATTATGATACAGATTTTAGTCTTTTAATAAGTATATTATAAAACAGGAGTAGAAAAAAACTATTATTGAACTCTAATGTAAACAAAAGACGTTACAGATATGACAAATTAATAGCTGAAAGTAACAAAAATATAGGACAACGAGGAGAACTAATGCTGAAGTTACAGAAAGTGTAAAGGATAGGTCACTTACTTGCATAGTATAATCACTGTATTGTACGAAAATGAAAAACGAGCGGACAGAACTACTTGTATAATACTCCTTTCACATTAGTGGAAGTGGAAGAAGCTTCACTCATCAAAAAACACTGCTCTGGGTAGTGATGACATCACGGACAAATTCATTGAACACCTTCCTGAAAATGTAAACAACTATTTGGTTCATATCTACCTATAATAAAATATGGAAAACATCTACTTACCCAAACAAGTGGAAAACAGCAATAGTAAAACCTATTCATAACTTTGGCAAAGATCTACAAAACCCCTATCGACCTTTATCACTAAATTGTTGTTTAGGAAAATTTTTGGAGAAAAGTTAGACCAATGTGGACTTTGGAAAAAAAGAAATTATTATCAAAATATCCATTGGAAAATTGAAAAAACCGTTCAACAACGGACCAATTGATATGGAACATGAAATGCAGTCTGCCTCAGCCTTTGTAGGAACAAAAAATCAGCCTTGTCTGTTATGTACGGCAAAGGGAGGAGCAGAGATAGGAAGAAAGGCGGATCATGTGTAGGAAGATTGTGGAGAAGATAGAGCGATGTGGATTCGAAATGGATGAAGATAAGACGGTGAGACTACTAGTGAAGGGACGGAACAAGGCAAGATATGTTTGGGTGGTGGTGAAGGGAAGGAGGAGTCTGTGAAATAGCTAGGGGGGTGGTTGGAAGGCCAATTATCCTTCAAAATAGATATGTTGAAGGCAACACAGAAGGCAAAAGTAAGGGCTGCATGGCTGGGTAGGTTGATGTGTTATATGAAAAGGCAGGGAGAGTAGAAGAGGAGGGTAATTAGTAGGACGATAGAGCCGGGTACGCTGTATGGCGTGGAAGTGTGGGGTGAAAGAGCGAGGGAGAATGCGATGATTAGGCCACTCCGGCGTATGCAGAGAAGGATAATCCTAAGGGTGGTGGAGGTGTACAGGACATTGGGTGGACTCGCAGCAGCGATGATGTCAAGGTCTCACCCATTGGACGTAGGTGCTCACTGGACATGGGTCAAGAGTAGGGTATCTCCACAAGATTGGGAAAAGAGAGACTGGAGTGGTGTGTATGTGTATATAATCTTTGCAGTGGTATAAGGTCACTTGAGCAAGACAACCAGCCGAGCCTTATCAGCTATGATATTGTGCATGCACTGTGTATACTATTAATCTTTTTATGCATGTAAGGGGGATTCCACAAAGTAAAAGGGATTTTAAAGAATGTTGACATCCTAGAGTCATCCGTCACATGTCCGGTATTTTGGACACCAAATTGAAGCAATTGACACACCCCAAATTTGGGCCACCGAAACAACCTTCGAGATGTTATGGTCATCATCGCTGGCCCCTTGAATTTAGGACGCCCAAACAATCTCCGATGCAGTGGCGTTGTAAGATGTTATGAGTGAAGTACTCGAGTCATGTGTGAAATACTAACTAGTTTTTTATACGCAAGGTCAAATTGAAATAAATTACAAAGTATTACTAACGGCCTAAAAGGTATCTGTAGGTACCACTAAATCAATATTTGAGATTTTGTACGATGTCACAAAGGGTGTTTTCCAATTCTCTCTTGGCTATTATGACAATACTCCGAGGTCAATCCAACTACACAGGAGTTCCTCAAACGATGGAGACGATGTTTTTGCTCATCCTCGTCTCTGCTACTCTGGTGAGCAGTTCCGTCATCCATTTGGATGTTGTATTGTCTTCACCTCTTCTATTCAATGCTCTTTTAACAGCCTCATGTGAAGTGTAGTCAAAAGCTCCTTCTTTGTCCAAAAATGCACATACTACAGTTTCTTGGTTGTCTCCGTCAGTTGTCAGCGGAACGTGAGCAACAAGCTATCCACAGTATCATCACACATGCTAGAACGGTAGCACAATTACCTGAACAAATAAAATATTACCTGCAAGAGGTCTCAAGGCACCCTATTATAGCAAATATTTTAACCGTTATTTAACCAAAGAGTGGTATAGAAGTTTTAATTGTTTATCCAAAATGGTTTTTCAATACCCCAAACGATATAATAGAAGTGGTCTTAGGCCGGCGACACGTTTGCGGCTGCGGTTGCAGCCGCGTGGTCACAACCGCTATTCTGTAAAATACATGGTTGTTTATGGAATGGTGCCACACTAGCGGCCAAGCGCCAGCAGCCCCTTTGCAACCGCATCTTGCCGGGGTTACGCGGCTAGCCGTTCGAAATGCAACATGCTATTATTTGCCTGGCTGTTCACCGCGCGGCCACAAACCTAGCCAGCCGAGTTCTGAACATGGACGTCTTCGATACCAACAAATGCTGATGCAAAGTAAGATGTGCTTGTGGGATGTTTCCGGCAAGGCAAACAAAAGTTGCGATACAAAAATTACTGCTTGGCAGATGATTTAAGAAGAAATGTGTCCTAACTACTAATTTCTTTATCTGAACATAAATTATAGCAGCTGTTTCCACCAAATCCATGGATTATTGGACTGATGGACTCGGTATGACAAGGTGTATACTTGTATGTATGAACGTTATAGCGATTGCAACCACAGACGCAAATGTGTCGATAAATACTTGTAAGTTACGTTACGTTTATTGATATCGCCAGAAACATCTTTCACTGTCAGATATTTGTACGTTATATGAAAATGGCATAAAAATGATCGTAACTTACTGTTTACAATTTGTGACTAAAGCAATCAAATCCTGTTCGGCTGAATTTTTTATCAGTAGGTATATAGAATAGCGGTATCATCCGCAAAACTTAGTAAGTTACCAGCAAATTGCAAAATATATCGTAAACAATACTGGACCTAACACAGTTCCTTGGGACAAGCCGCAACTATCATAGCATAGCATTGTTCTACGGATTATATTCTTCCGCATTTGGTCAACACATTTGGTCTTATTGGCGTCACTCTTTTTTTTCGTTTATGGGCTTATTGATAATGTCTTTTACTGTATATATTGGGGTTTATGTCAACTTATATATGTTTCTGTTGCTGCATCGGTTTCAATGATTCAAATACATTTTATACAATTAGTTTTAAATAGAGTGAGATGTTTATTAAGAACTAAAATTTTGAAAAAATATTAAAACTGTTCACCCCGAAACCCGCCCTTCCTATTTTATCTATTTTTAATATATATATTTTAATATAAAAAGGGCATTGTAAATCAAGTATGGTAGGTGCAGTACAGACTAAACAAAGGAAAACAAGCGAAGAAATCTCTTTTTATATTTAGACAATTAGATTGAATTATTTATAATTAAGGTGGCTAACCATTTTTTTTTTGAAAATATATATATCTCCTGAAGCAGAAATAAATAATAAAAACAATTATTGAAAAATGTGCCTCAAATATAATTTCACCTGCAAAATATTTCAGTTGTAAAATAACCATACTATTAGGGATTATCTATTGGCTTACCGAAGATACTGATGCTATTATTATCGTGTTAACGACTACCTGCTGTGGATTTTGATTCTAAATCAATCATGTTGGCATCATAAGTCAAAGCGAAAGTATACTATGATGAGAAGTTATTTAAGAGTTGGTCTGGATATTGTAACAATGATTCAAGGACCACCAATATTTGAAAATCCACATCGACTGTAATATAATCTAGGTTATATGTTAGTTTTGTAATTTATTATAAAAACACTATTTGAATTTAGAAAGGCTTTTATTTGCTTGTCGACATGTTGGTCAATGCCCCGCCCGCGTCGTCTGTCAATCCTGTCATCATTGACCTCTCAGTCACATTCCGCCTGTACAAATGGTAACACCTCTCATCCCTCTTTTTAAGAACATAACTCAATTCACAAATAAAAATAAAAACAAATACATAGAAAAGAAAAATTCCTAAAAACTAAAACATTATTCAAATCTAGAAGGTGGCTTGGAAAGTCTACCTGCTTTAGAGACATTTATTTTTTATAAATTTTTCTTTTTGCATCTGAACCTTCAGTCTCACTTTCATTTGTAATTACTATTGTAATTTCTTCGTGATCATTACTAGATGCACTGGAATATTCACTATCAGTATCACTGTCATTATCAATCATGTTTTCACTTAAAACTTTTACCTCTATAACATCACTATTATCTACTATATTGTCTAATTCCATAAAATACCTAACTTCCTGTTGAGATAAATCGTGATTCTTAGGGCTATTATTACATATTATTTTCTCTTCTTTTCCAAATGAACAATGATTCTCGTTGTTGACTGATTCAGTTACATTTAATTTTTTAATATACTCACGGTTACGAATTAAAATAGAACCATTATTCATTTGCACTTTATAATCTCTATTTTTAACTCTTTGCACATCTATACCAGGAAACCTCTTTGAACATAAACTTTTTCATTGACACTAAGTTCGGGTAAGGATTTTTTTCCTTTATAATAATATTTTTGTTGGTGTTGTTGATTTTTTTCGATAACATTTTTATTATATGTAAAACAAATCTTAGGCTTAGATTGATTTTTGGTTACCATTAAATTTGTTCTCAATTTCCTAGACATAAGTAATTCCGCTGGTGAAATATTATCAAAAACAGGGGTGGATCTATAATGAAGCAGGGCCTTTTGAATATCTTTTTTATCATCCAGAATTTTTCAAACATTTTTTTAGCCGTTCGGACGTTTCTCTCTGCCATACCATTGGATTGTGATTGTGCATTAGTTGGTGACGTAATTACATGTTCAAATTACCATTCTTTACAAAAATTTTCAAAATCTTTTGATCTAAGTTGGGTACCACCATCGTTTACTAGAGTAAAGGGAATTCCATGACGAGAAAAAATTGCTTTAAGATGCTTAATTAATGAGCTACTAGTAGTGTTATTGTTTAGATCTTCAACCTCAATATATTTTGAATAGTAGTCTACTATTAGAAGATATTTTTTACCATCAAGTTCAAAAATATCACACGATATCTTATTCCAAGGTAGAAGAGGTATATCATGGGACTTTAAAGGTTCTTTAACTTGAGAGTTTGCGTAAGTTAAGCATTGATGACAAAGTGAAATTTTGTCTTTAATACGTTGAGTCATATTTGGCCAAAATAGAGACTCTTAAGCTAATTTAATGTACTTTTTTATGCCTAAATGACTATAATGAATTCGGTTAAGCATTTCAGATTGTAATGCCTTAGGAACAACTAAACATTTACCCTTGAAAATTAAATTATCTGAAATGGTTAACTCTGATTTATATGGAGCAAACATATTAACCGATTCTTTCAATTTTTTATTTGAATTTGGCCATCCATTTAAAACAACTTGTTTCAAGTCTTTCAAAACAGGATCTTGTTCAGTATGAAATTGGAATTCTTTAATTTTTTCATCTGTAGCATTTAATTCTAATCCAACTAGTCAAACTTGACTTTCAATATCTTGATCTAAGTCTGTAGGTACTTTCACTGCAAGGTAAATATGCACGCGAAAGAGCATCAGCCAAGATCAATTGTTTTCCAGGTTTGTACTTAAGCTCAATATCAAATTTTTGTAGTTGTAGCATCATCCTTTGTAGACGAGCATGGCACTTGTTTAATGGTTTTTTGAAAATGGAAATTAAAGGTTGATGGTCAGTTTCTACTGTAATTTGTTGACCATACACATACTGATAAAATTTATCTACTCCAAAGCAAATTGCATATAATTCCTTTTCAATTTGTGCGTACCTCGTTTGGGTTTCAGTTAATACATTATTTTGCCTAGCAGTTTCTAAAACCTCTTTATACCATAGGGGAGTCTTAAGAATTTATACCTGCCGTATGGCGTTCCAAAGGCACAAAGTTTAGTGCTTTCATCATCTAGATTCTAGAGGAATCTGATAGAAACCACTGGCAGCATCGAGAGTGCTAAATACTGTCGCACCTGTTAAATTGCTAGAAATTTCGTCAAAGGTGGGTATTTTATAACTTTCACGTTTACAAACATCGTTAACATCCTTTGGATCTAAACAGATTCGCAATTTACCATTAGGTTTGCGGACCAGTACCAAAGCATTCAACCAATCAGTTGGACCTCCAACTTTTTCTATAATTTTTTGCTCAACCAAACTCTCTAAACCTTCCTTTAAAGGTTGCATTAAGGAAAGTGGCACTTTCCTAGTTGGTTGAATGGCTGGTTTACTGTTCTCTTCCAATTTAATTGAGCACTTTTGATTAATACACCCTATTCCCTATTATCGCTTGGAGGTCATCTTTAACCACAAAAAAATCAACATCATAACATTTATCATTTTTAAAACAGGATAATTTACATTTTCCAATGACTGGCAACTCATTTTCTGTGTATGATTTTAATTTACTATCAGTATTTTTAATTAACTTGTGATAAGCCTATATAATTAAAAGTGTTTAATGACAGTACATTTACATCTGCACCAGTATCAATTTTAGATTTAACATCTTTATTATTTATTTCTAATATTGTTGACCACTCTGAAGTTGTACTATTATTTATATTATTCATATTATTTATAGCTCCAATAAACATGAACTCACCATTATTGTCTTCAGTAATTGTATCAATATTTTCTACATGTATTTCATTTAACTTGTTTCTGCTTTTTTTTTCATACACTTACTTTGGAAATGATTCTTGGCTTGACAAAAGTTACATTCTTTTCCATACGCTGGACTTCCATTGAGCGATGAGAAAATCCACATTTTGAACAATCATTTATTTTCTTGTAGGTTGTTCCATACTTTTTATTGAAAGCACTTATTGATGTACCATCTGTAACAGCACTGGCTATATCTTTGCTGTTAACTTTCGCACTTTCATAAATGATGCATTTCTGAACGATTTCCTCTAATTTAACATCATCACTTTCTTGCAGAAGTTTTTCTCGAATATCATTATTTGAAATACCACCAATAATCATAGTTTTAGTTAACTCGCTTTGTAGACTACCAAATTTACATAGCTAACAGTTTTAACTCGGTAACAAATTGTTCAAAGGTTTGATCCAATTTTTGTCTGGATGTGAAAAATTTATATCTTTCGTAGGTCAAATTCTGTTTCGGTAGAAAGTGGTTTTCGAATTTATTCAAAAGAATTTTTAATTTGTTTTTTTCTGTCTCCGCAAATGAAAATGTTGTGTAAATGCAGAAACCTTCTTCCCCTATGTAGTGTAATACTTGCGCACACTGGATAGCTTCATCCTTTTAATTTATTTCACTGGCAATTAAATAATTTTCAAATCTGCACCTCCAGAGTTTCCAATTTTCACTTAAATTTCCGGTCAACACCATTGTGAGAACGCCCCTGCTATCACCCATTTTGTTATTTCATTTATTTATTTGTTTAATTTGTCCAACTTGATTTATTTTATTATATTTCCACTTGAACACAAACTCAATTAACTGACTGCGCCATGTTAGTTTTGTAATTTATTATAAAAACACTATTTAAAAACACTATTTGAATTTAGAAAGGCTTTTATTTGCTTGTCGACATGTTGGTCAATGCCCCGCCAGCGTCGTCTGTCAATCCTGTCATCATTGACCTCTCAGGCACGTTCCGCCTGTACAAATGGTAACACCTCACATTATAGGAAAGGTGGAATCCTATTAATTGTGAATTCTATAAAAAACGAATAATAAAAGAAATTAAAATTTTATTGCAAATTATCTTTTACATTTACAAAGCTAAATGAACAAGAATATTGAATAAATATACAAAACTGTTGAAAACAGCTGAAAAAGTACACTACGACAAAATTCATTTTTACAAATACCATTATCGTAATATTTCCATCAAATACTATATTTTATACAAACATATATGCAATTATAAAAAAAGTGACCGTATCTAAAAACTACAAATACATAAAAAAGTATAGTACAATGTTTACACTTTTTACAGAAAGTGTACTAAGATATTTAACAGAATTTAATTTGTGGTTTTTGTTCTAATTTTTCTTAATACACTTCCCAATTTGTTAATTTTGCAACAAAAATCATTTAAAAATATTAATTTGGTTAAATGAGGACTACTTAAACACAATATTAAAAATGAATACGAAATACTCCTACTTTTTGGTTTTCTGAATAAATAAAATTAGGAGATTAATTATTAATTTGTCATATTCCAAGTTAAAGTAGACTCAAATCTTCAAAGTATTATCCAGATAACTTAGTATATTCCTAAGGTAGATAAGAGTAAGATGTATTGAAAATTGTTGAAAATGTTTAAGCTCAATTCATTGAAATGAAATTGTTGTGAAGTTAAAACAAGCAGAGTGAGCCATTTATGAACTTTTATTCTCAAATCCACACGACCAGACACCAAGTCAACAGAATATTGTGAAAAATTTGTTATACAAATAATATTAATATTAATTGGAGAAGCACGCCAGATTCACATTTCAAATATCCAATGAAAATCGATACATTATATGGTCCCAAAATATAGTGATGTTAGAAAAAAGTATCAACGCCTAGGTACTTGTTGTAAAAACATAATGTAAGTACTATCAATTTGTTTTGTGAAGAGACGATAACAAATATTTACTGACAATGAAATGGTTATTCAGTTACATATGTTTGTAAACGAAATATGTATTCATTGGTTCCTCAATTAACCTAAAATATTTGTACAAAATTCGAAAATACAGTGTTATATATGATTTTAGTCTTGGACTATTAAGGAGTTATCTTTTGTTATCCTTCCACTCATAAAGAGTATTAAATAGTGGATATTCCATTTCACAATACCTACATAAGTTCTGGCCAAACCGTTTTTAAACAACTTTTTCAAAATATACACCTAATCACTGCACATCTTCGGAAAAATTTTGAAATGGCAAGACCAGAACTACCTATACCCGTTTATTGTATACCGTATACCTCAACTCCACAGACAACCAGTTTGTTTTAGTCCCAAATATTCTAACAATGAATAATTGGGATTATGTAGTTGGAAAAGATTTTCCGATTTACTTTGCCTTCACAGTTTGCTAGCTCCCAAATTCAAATAATCAATGTCCTATTTTCCATAACCATTTATTTCTGCGAACATTTTGAGGCAACATTCTGTCAATTTATTTCATGATAATAATGGAAATATATATATATACAAAAAACCTGCATATGCATGCATAAAATGGGATTCAGAAATACCAATCCTTTGATACAATATTTGCCGTGAATCTAAGTTCTAATAACTGACAACTGATTTGGTTCTCCTTCTACCCCTCTAGAAAGTACACATCTTCCCTGATATCAGGAAGGGAACTAATATTTTCCACCCTATGGAGGAAGGTTTCTACACACTTTTCTCACCTTAATTTAACTATATCGTATATGATGAGGATTGTAAATCTATTATAGGTATTCAGAGTGTAACTTCAACAACAACTTCAATATCCTCCATTCTGGTGAGAAGGTACAAAAAAATAACAATGAATTTTAGTTCAACGTTAGGTTTACAAATAAAAATTTCGACTTCAGGATTGTTAGATAGGTTTTTTCACTTAAAGTAAAATTAAAATAGTATGTTGTGGCTTACTGGCAGTCGGTAAACATTGCGGTTTACTTTTAGAGTTGTTAGGTTAATTGAGCTCTATGAATTAACTCGAACTAAAGCGCGATTTACATCAACGCAAAGCGGAGAGCGCACAAAAAACAGTGTAACAAAAAATAATTGATTGCTAAGGTCTTCAGTCTGATGTATATGTGCTGTCTTGCTACAAAAACAAAAATTGGTTCTATGGTTCGATAGCTGCGGAGGGTAGAATAAGGACCAGCATATTTTGACTATTTATATTTCCATGGTAGCCAAAGGGTATTTCGACGAGATAGTGCTCAAGTTACCACTACGGACGTGATGCAGTTCCTCGCATCTACCTGCGTTAATCCCTTTTCGAACGGAGGGTAGGATTGAGACAGGTCTGCAGTTCCTCACACTATTGTTTGTAGGGTAGCACAATAATGCACCTGTTTATAATAATTTGTCTTCAGTTTCAATTTCCTAACCTAACCTAACCTAACCTAACGAAAATCATTGATTTAATGTTGTGTTTCTGTTTTTTATTTTACTTATATTTGTTCATATTTAATATTTACTAGCGGTATTTCTTCTGCTGCGGTGTGTTTCTGTTTGTTTATTTCATATGTATTTGTTCTGTTTGTTTCTTTTTTATTTTGTATTTTATTGTTATTATTTGACAAAAATATAATTTCATATTGAAACATTTACTAGCAATATGTAAATATTACCTAATCAAAATCCCTCGCACTGTCATTGTGGACCTTGCTACCTGATACCTAATCCCTTACCCTTCGTATGCTGCGAGGAACTGAACACAAATTTTGTACCTACCTGTTAATGTGCGAGGAACTAGACGACTCGCACCACTACGTGTGATCGGAACTTTGGCTACATAAAAAAGCCAAAAGAGGTCTGAGGCTTGAAGTACATATGCATTTGATGCGTATAACGGCAAGCGTAAGATGGAATAATCCATTTGTGATAAATTTTTAAACTGGATTATTTAAAAACACAGAAATAAATATTGATGGTTCAGAAATATAATATAAAGTTCAATCAATTTTATGATATACTTTTATATGACATTAGTTAGTTAATACGTAAGAGGGACAAAAATCCCAGAGGTTTACATAATTTGAGAGCTAAACAATATATTAAGCAAATAAATGACATCAACAATTGTAACTATATTAAATAAAATTGAGTTAGCTGCGTTTATAAAAATAAATTGGAATTGGAAACAAGCAATACTAGATTCAAACAATATTCTTAAGTTTAGCGCAAAAATTATGATACCTGAAATTATAGAGAAGGCATTCCTAACAACAAATAAAATAAAATTATAATAGCTCTTTGATGAGAACAAACTAGCATCTAAAACTTTGTTATGGTGTTTTTACAATATTTTATATTTAATCATTGTCACTTACTGCAATTTTTATAGAAAAAAAAATCAATTTAGTTGAAATACCACGTACCTAACCGTTTTTTCTACCATCTAGAAAAACAAAAATAAGTGGAGTCATTAACATTGAATATTTTTCCACCCACCTTACCGTAAAACTATTTTCCGCTTTTGGGCAGCTAAACAGTAGTTTCTGCCTATTTTTGATGTTCATATGATTGATTTTCCGGAGAGGTAGGTGAAAAAAATATAAAGTATGAAATCATAGACATATATCAATTATTACAAAAACCATATAAAAAAAAAATTGACAATAAATTGGGATAAAAAGCGATTATAACATGTAGAAAATCATCAACATTTCAAGCAATGATTGATATTTCCCCATTTCGTTAATACTGCGGAATGGTAAAAGAGTAAGAAAGAGTGATATTAAATATTCAAAAAGGGATTTTCAGGCACAAAAACATCAAATTTTTAAAAAAACTTGACCTCGAGATGCACTCAAGCCCAATTTAATGTTTTATTTTTGGTTTTTTGAAAAACCTTCCATTTAGATTTTGTAATAAGTAGGTATTAAAACGCAGTAAGTGAAAATAATTATTTTATTAAAAAACAACGAACGATATAAATAAACAGAAGCATTTCGATTTAATGAGTCTTGGACTCTGTTCATACGCGATAATTGAGAATAAGATATAAAGTTAGAACTAAAAAACCATCTACTATACATCAGTCATTGTAACTGAACAAGTCAGTTACTTTTAAAAAATTCAAATCAAGATCAACAAAAATCACATTAACTTAGCAAATAAATGATACATTAAAATTTTATATTAACGAACTCAAGAGAAATATACGAAAATAGTTATTTATGCAACAAGTGCAAAAAGTGAGTGTTTTTTGCACGCGACGTGAAATTGTCCAACGAGGTCTTTAGGCCGAGTTGGACAACACGTCAAGTGCAAAAAACACGTTTTGCAAGAGTTGCATACAATATTTTTTCTAAATTCATGCAAAAACTGGAAAATTAGAATATAAATATGTTAAGAGCCTAACCTAACCTATTAAAGTCAACCCGTTCTTCTTTTTTTGTATCTTTATGGTCTCCACCTTGTCAGCACTCAATCATAGCTGGTTTTCGCCTTGACCATTTAAATTTTAAATAATTCAAGATTTTTGCAATAATTGTATCTCGTTGAGACTAAGTAGTAAGATATACATATATTATTGTTGTATTAAAGCAGAATTCAGATACTTGCTATGGATTTTTATTTAATTTAAATGTTTATGTTTGTCATTAATCATCACAAAACTGACACAAGAATGACAGATGAGTGCAATAAAATATTTTATTGCACTAGTGCAATAAAGTACTTTTTCCATTAAATGTGGTTCACAAAAGTGTTGTTTTTTGCATGAATGTAGAAAAAAGATATTGTTTAATAAATGCATAAGATAAGTTAGCAAAAGCCGATTAAAGACTTTGAGAGTTGCTTCTAGGAAAATGGTTAGAATAATAAAAATCCCACAAGAAATGCATAAAAAAGAAGAACGGAATCATTCCAGTCAAAACTAGGTGTTTTTTCAATGTTTATTTACGATAAAAATTAACATTTTTATGCTTATATCAACTTATCTCACAATTCTCTAAACAATTTCCATGTTTTTCTTGTTGGTAGTCACTTTATTAACTGGAATATTTTTTCGAGTTATTGTCAAAAGCTGTTCCCAATGAAACAAACATTATGAATACACTAGCAGACAAGAAGCGAAACTTCGAAAAAAAATGTGGAATCCATATTTTAAATTAGTCGTCATATGTCATACGATCACATGTAGGCCTCTTTCTCATAGTCTCTACCAGTGGCGGCTCCTCGAAGGAGGCTCAGCCTCCTCAACAATTTATCCAGCAAAAAGCACCAGAATTTTTTCGATTATTCTTCATTTTATTTCTCGTTTATCTAAAATTTCACAATAAATTCCCCGTTTTCACTACTCATTTTAAAATCTGACAACACTGCCCTGAGGCTATATCCCACAAACATATCTCTCGAAACACGTGCTACTCAACACAGTTGCCGTTTTCTCTACCAGTCCAATTGCTAATACCGTAGAAAATAGCGAAAATGGCAACAATCTCAGGAGGCTAGCTTCTAGCGGTTGCGATGATATACGAACCAATACGAACTACGGAATACAGAGTACGATCGTGGGATCGTGCGTGCTTGTTTTATTTTAGATGATTAGCGGGAATAATTAGATTTAGTTTTATCTTGATAATTTTAAATTAATATTAGAACAAACTGATATGATTTTTCAATTTTTACAACATAAATTCACTTATAGATATAATTTATTCAAGAAAGCGTTTGAAGTATCTCATTAATAAAATTTCAAGTTTCCGTAATACAGAATTTCATTTTGATATTTCATTTGAAAATTTTTCAACTGATGAGGCTCCTCCCGTAAAAAGAGGAGAAAATACAATTTTGTAGACAAGAAACTACATTATAAACAACTTTTTCATGAAATTTTAGATACTATTAAAGGTCAAATTGAGAATAGAATTTTCCAATACACTTTCAGATAACTTAACACAATGAATTATGCGAACAAAAAAAGGATTTTTGGCATGAGAAACTCTATACTTCCACGTTGGTTTTTGATGGGCAACAATCAATTTTGTCACAGAAGTAGGTAGCTGGTACGGTAGCTGCGCAAAGGTTAAATTAACTTGCTGAATATTTTAATGTCCAGCCTCCTGTCATAAAAAGTTCACGAGCCGCCACTGGTCTCTACCAACTCAAATTAGGTTAAAGTTGGCTTATTATATTTTTATGATCTATTTCACGTGTAGATCATCAACGAAAAGTGCAGATATAGCTACTGGTTGAAAAATACCTAAATATATTGAAATACTTTTTCTCCGAGTTAGATGTCACCTTGAAAAATTCTTATTTTTGGCCCTTAAACATAAGGATTTTTGCCGTGCTTCACTTTTTGTTGTTTATTCTTTGCTGTTAATAAAATACATTGGTAGTTCTGCACTCATGAACAAAGCACGTTGTTTTCTTTCTGGTTGTTTAACGCCACATAAATAATAATAGGTTATGTGTCCAAACCACGTTTTCATTTTTGTCCATCGTATTTAAAAAGAAATCAAGCTACGTTGAGTTTTGTTCTGTACAAGTAGTGTTTCAAAGGTATAAGTATGGCATCGAGTTATTTAATTAAAATTAAAAGGTCTTGAGAACGATTGACCATTTACCGCCAAAAAATTTTCTTGAATCTACTGTTAAAGGATTATTGCATTCCAGCACTCGATGTACTTTTTGAAACAAACTGTATTTTTAAGAATAGGACTAGGCGCTTCTGATTTACCTAGATTCATTGTAAATGTTGTTACAAAAACCACGGTTTTAATTCCTTACAATTAACTATTAAAACATTGTTTTAGATGTTACTATGATGTACATTTTTCAACTTAAATTTATCAGATGTATGGAGGTATGAGCAGAAACCAGTTTATGTTAGCTTTAGCTAAAAAAAATGTAAACGAAACTAATAATTCAGATGGAATGCGACAGCATGCAAACCACAACTGGCAGCCCAGCATAAAGCTTAAGAAAATGGACAAAATGTGACAAGAAATCCAAAAATTTGTTAGTTATTTTAAAAATGTCAAAAATTGCAGAATGTATAACCCAGGCACTAGTGTTATTAGCACTAGTTAAAGTGTAATTATTTTTGAAACTTTAAATAATGACTTACCATGTCAAACTTTGGTTGATAGTGAAAAAGATGATAGTTTCAGTTGAGGAAACTAATGAAAAACAAGAAATTGCAAATATAGATATATACGACACACCATCTTCAAATATTCCTGAGGATTTTGAGATTGATCCAAGTAGTGAAGATTCACCATATGATCCCGAATGAGGAATACAGGTAGTACAAACTGAAAATAATAGACCACAACGAAACAGAAAGTCAGCAGATTTCTCTGATTATGTCACATACATGTATCAATAAAATGATCGGAAAGATGAAAACATCTGTAGAAGAAGTACTTGGGAAGCCAGATGGGAACAGTTGGAGATAAGCCATGTTTGAAGAAATACAATCCTTCAAAGAAAATCATGGCTGGGGGAGACAAATGTCCCATAAAGTGGCAGTCTAGTGCAGTGCAAGTGGGTGTTCAAAAGAAAAGTTGATTGTGAAGGTAATAATAGATATAGAGCACTTCAAGTAGCCTAAAGGTTTGAGGAAAAGACGGGTTGAAGCAATCTTGGTGTTTGAACAATAAAGTTTTTTATTTAAGTTGTAAAACGTCAAATTATGAATCAGGTACATATACCATTATTGCATTATATTTGGATGATTTTTCTTATTCTTTAATAATCATGTTTCTTAAAAAAAGTTGAATTAACATTTCAAAATAGATTTGGATCAAGCTTAAAATTTTTTAGGAGTTAGAGTAAAAATACTACAATACTTGATCAAGAACAATTTATTGATAGTTTACTGATTAAATTTAGGATGGCAGATTCAAAAAACGGTGAGTATTTCAACGGATGTTAAACCTAATTTTAAAAAGGATGATAAATGTAATAAAGAATAGTTGTTCCATATCAACAACTGATAGGAAGTTTGTATCTCTGTGTAATGACTAGACCATATGGAGTAAGTTACTTGAGTCAATTTAATAATTGTTTCAATGAATCTCATTGGCATGCAGCTAAAAAGATTTTAAAGTATTTAAAAGGTACCAAATCTTACTGCTTGAAATTCAAGAAAGATAATAATTTCCAGGGATTTTTTGATGGTGACTGGGGTCAAATTAATATTGATATAAAATCTTGCTCGGGATTTTGTTTGAAAATTGCTTGTTCAGTTATATTATGGGAAAGTTCCAAGCAAAAGTCAGTTGCACTCCCTAGCACAGAGTCCGAGTATATTGCTATTAATGAAGCTTCCAAGAAATCTATTTATTTTATAAATATTTTGCTGGAACTTTTAAGTGAGTGCATATGAATAATAATTACAATGATCACCAAGGTGTACTTTCCCAGAATAGTGTATTTCCTAAAATGTCAAAGCACATAGACGTGCGATACCATTTTATTAAATATATAATATCTAGAAAAGAAATAGAATCAAGATATTCGCAAACAGCAAACATGCCAGCAGACTTATTGACTTAAGCCTTACATAGCAGAAAGCATTATAAATTTGTAAAATACTCAAATATTGTCCCTAACTAATGTTATGTTGTATTGATATTTTGAACTAGTGGAGGTGTTATTAAAAGTTCAAAATACCCGCTTTTGGGTACTTATATTTCTCATTGCGCCATCTGGTGTGCAAATCGATATACATGTATAACCGTTAATAAAAGTCAGTAGTAGTTCTGCACTCTTCACAAAGCACGTTGTTTTCTTTCCCGTTGATCTCACGCCATTAATAATAATCACCTAATTTTAAAAGGACATACCTTTTAGCAAACTAAGGAAATGGTAACATTAATACCTAAATTTCCATTGTCTGCGAAATGTTGCGCAATGGAATTATCAAATACCAGACAATCACTACCCATAATCGCTGAGGCTACTCCTTCATGACTTGACCTAGGCATGGCTTCCCAAATCAATCTTCTCCTATTTCCATTAAGTTCCAGTCTACACAAACAAATATAAGTTAACATTAGAAAATTTCATTAATTCAAATAATTTTATTAAAAGTTCTAGGACTAGATTTGTGATTATTGGTACAGGGTTATTTATAATAAATTACCCACCCTCTGTTATCGTTACAATAGCTTTTTGAAAAAAAAGTTGTTTAGTTACAGCTGACTTTTTTTAATATGCTTTCAAAAGTTCAATCACGTGCAAATTTAAGGAGATACAAAAGTTGAGTTTTTTTTTAATGGGATTCCCTATATATTTCCACATTTTTAAAATATTCTTTTTATTCTGATTTAAAAAATATATTATATATTACCCCTACCTTGTACCGTTTACGAGTTATTTAATGTTTTATTATTATTCTTCTTTGTCCCCAGATGCAGTGTTGCCGGTAAAACATTTACTATCCGATTTTAGGACATTACTGCAGGATAGGCAAACTCGATACATAATGAAAATTGAATTTCTATTATGTTTTTCATAATTTTAATTCATGAATTTCTATTATGTATTTGATAATTTTAAATCGGCGATTCCTATTATGTTTTTCATAATGGAAATTCCTGTATAATTATTATGAAAATCATAATTTTAATTCTAGAACAGAATAATTACGGAATATAAATTTTAGAGAGAAGATATATAATATATTTTTTCTCTTTTAATACCAAAACGGCACGCCATAGAATCGTGAACAACAGCCTAAAGTCAATAAAACCCTCTGGCGGGCCTTGGCGACCTCCAAAACCCAGGGCTGACAGATTGAAGATTCACAGACTAAGATTCGGGAATACAGCATTAACGCACGCGTTTCTCCTAGTATATATTAAGTATCCAGTCTATATTGAAATCACACACTATACATAAACAATTTAGCGGTTGTATTTTTTTTCAATTTGTTTACCTGTAGGCAAAATGCTCAGCTTGTTTTCTAGATCCAATAAGTTGAACAATAGCAAAGAATTGTGTATGACCATCATTCTTTTCCTGTTTCTCCAACACCAACATAAAATGGTGTCCAAAGCAACTTTGCATCATTACCCAATCCACTGCCCCAGCTAAATTAATTTCTGTTGCTAAGAACACTATATCTTCCCCATTGAGTGTAGTTATATTTTTGTGAGCATGTTGTAGGTGTACCATTACTTTATCCAATTGACCCTGAAAATACCAGCTTGTTGTTAATTCATCCAAAACATTATCTTATTTTTATATCTTGTGATACATATAACTTCAAGAAAACATATCTATACTTTGTATACATCATTTGAAAACCAAAAGGAGCAATTTGTATCTAAGTTGGCAATTGTTTAGTTCTGACCGGACAGATTGCACCCAGTTTCCTACAGAGCTCTTCAGCATTGACATATCCTGATAATCGACAATATTGACATATATTTTATTTTCATAGCATTTACTATTTTTACTTAGTGCTCCACTCTATTTTGTTTCAACAGTTCTTAACATAACTCCAGTGAGTAATTCTATTGAATATCTGCAATTCTGGATCCAGTACCTTTTTTGCGTAGTTCGTCTAAACAACTAAAATGGCTAATTTGAGGTCATCAAGGGCTGTCATAAAAACAGTGTAAAATAGTATGTACCAACAAAGATTGGATTGAAAAGTCAATCAAGGCATATTTAATAGATTTTTATCACGACTATTTCCGAACATTGTCCTTAGTAACTAATCTAGTAACTTTTAGTGATGTGACTAGGTTTTTTAAATTACTCCTTCTGTTAAATTTATTATAGTATTATTGTATTAGAGTAACCTAGAAATTACAATGAAAATGTACTTCTAGTCAGATATACTCGTATAATATTTTGAATGAGCACTCTGAATATTACTACATTTATCAGCGAGAAAAAGTTTTAACGTTATATTGCAAGACAATTTGGACACAGAGGGACTGTTGTTCTGGAAAAATTTAAACGAATGTTAGTAATTGGTGTTAATAATTCAGCATGGCAACAAGAAATCATTTGTAAACATATAACAAACCAAGCATCATTGATCGCACTAGACACGTTAACAACCATCAATACATAGCAGGAGGCTCACAGCAATGTTTCATTAATGATGCAGATACTGCAAATAGTTTGAATAACATCCAAAAATATCGTAGTGACATTAATACAAATGTGTAAAACATCAAAACAAACACCAGATACCATTGATAGAAATCATGTTTTGTGGTAATGCTAAGCAGAGGGACCATCAAAACGAAACAAAAAATTGCTTTGCAAGCAACAAATTTCGCAAAAGTGGGTATTTAGGAAGTCGGATGGGGATGAAATATAATAAAAGTAATATCAGCCACGTACGTACAATGAACATATTTTCAACATAGATAAGTACCACACAGGAAGACAAGAGCGTAATATAAAATCACCAAACAAAGTAATGTTAATGGTTGTTGTGGAAAACAGAAACCTTGAAATGCTATTATCCAGGCACATTCAGTTATAGATTGCTTAGGTTGGTAGAGATTTGGTAAACCACGTTTAAATAGCATGGGAAAACTTATTTGCATATATACAAGACTCTAACTAAAAATGTTTGGAATGATAGATGTTCGTTATCTCTTCATGTGATTAACACAAATGATTATTCACTTTATGGTTTAGACACCAGATAGGTCTTAGCTTTCGACCTTCTGTCTATCCACGGATCAGGAATACCTAGAGCAAATTTTTAGTGGAAATAGAGAAGAAACAAGTTCTGAGAATGCTTCATGATGAACATTCAGGAGTTACTGCAATACAATCTTTATCTAGATTACATGTTTATTGGCCACTTATTAATAATGACATTATGACGTTTGCAAAACGGTGCAAATCACGTGAAGAAATAGTACCTTTTTACTCGTTGTCAAGGATTCATATGGATTTTAAAAGGCCGTTTCAAGAAGAAAATGTCCTTACTGGTGGCTGGAGGTAGATCCTATGACTTCTACCACATCATAAAATACCAAAAAGGCATTATTAGAAATTTTCGCAAGGTTTGGTCTTTCAATAACTAATAAATAATGTTGATTTTGGACCCTAGCCATTTTGGGAAACTGACTGGGATCTGGTATGAAATAGTTTGGAACGTCTTCCGACACTGTATCGGAACGTTTTTCACTTTTCGGTCTTTATCTCAGCATCTGATCAATATTTTCTAACGTTTTTCAGTTTTACTCAGTAGGTTATTAGATTTTTTTTTTATTTTTATACCGCCTTTTTTTGAAGGAGATATTACCTTTTTTGCACTTTTGTATTTTTGAACCGGAAGCATCTACCGCGCTTACTTGAACATCCAATTCGTTTTTTCGAGAAACAATACAGAAGAATACAAAATGACGATTATTACTGATGTTATATTGTCCAGTACTATCTTGATATTAGATGTATAAAATGGGACTCAGGACTCAAGATTTGGATAGATGTGCATAGCAAAATATGGACATTTTTTGTCCATTTTTCAAGTCCAAATACTCACAATTCATATAAATTGCAAGATTCTCGAAAAAATCTGAATCTCTCATAATCTTGAAACTGTAGAACTTTTTGTCGAAGTAACCTAACCTATGTGTAAATACGGAAACATTGTGACAAAGGAATGGAAAATTATGTGCATATTGCATATATTATACAAAAAGTACCTATATTAATTTTCGATTAATAGATCGTTTATTTATTAAACCTGTAAAGTTCAGGATATAGTGACTTTAGTCACTTTCATAATCTATATCGATATCACTTTTTCCTTTTATATCTTATTATATTTATCATTTGTTATATCGATTCCTTCTTATCTAAAGAGTGTGGCGAACTTTTCAGCTGGTCTAAAAATTTTCATACCATGTACAAGATAGATAATATGTACAGTGTGACTCATTTTGTTTGGAAGCCCTGTAAAATCCGCATTTCTCAATCGATTTGATTCAATTTTCTTTTATCAAAAACAATATTTTGGCAAAAATTTTCACAGCTTAATTACTATTTTCAAGGCTCTTATTAGGTAATTTGTAATTTTTGATGGGATAGTATAGTTATAATACGTCAGATTTAATATCAAGATAATACTGAGCAATATAACAGGGGAAATCAGTGGTAATCGTAATTTATGGATTGCATTATCGTTCATAGTCGAATAGGCTGCATTTTAAAACTTTTTAATACAAATTCTTCAGTATTATTTTCCGAGAAGTGGAATAGGAGCTATAGAGTCCCAAAATAAATCGAATTTGTTGGGAAGTCTTCACTTAAGTGGAACTAAGGGAATAACGTGAAAAATATTGATTAGAGGCAAAAAAGTGAAAACAAAGCCAAAACATGGTTTTTTGCATTGCAAAATGTACTTTAGGAGCCGGAAATTTAGGAAAAAACGTTCCAAACTAGTAGAAACAAGACCCCAGAGTCAGTTTATAAAATGGCAACCACTTGTAAAACAAAGATCACGCGTGATCTATGGGATATGAATCCAGTCCTTCCGAATGAACTGCGGGGTCACAAAGTCGACAATAAATATGGCTACAAGGAAATGGGTGGCACAGAAATCTCTAGAATGGTGGGTGATCACATCAGGATAGACATACTAAACCGCAAGAGATCGTTGAAGACAGTAAAAAAACACACAAGAAGACTAAATATTGTACAAATACATTTCAATATTCCTTAAACCGGGAGTTACCTTGAAAATATAACATTTTCCATTCTATTTCAGTCAAATACAGACCAAAACGCTAGAGAACGTTGAAAACACAGGTCATGCTTTTACGGTAGACCTAGTAAGAGAAAGATAGGGAAACTATCAAAGCCGTAATATGTTAACAGGAGAGAGTAAGCTTAATAGGCATGAAAAGCTTATGGAATTGATAGACTATGTCATGTGCTGATTCTGTCATCTAGAAGAGGAAACTGCATTGAATGTGCGATTTCTTTTACTGGACGATAAGAAACCACCAGCTAGAAATTACATGACAGATTCAATCTCGAGGCTAATTGGCTATAGTCGGACTGGAGAATGCAATCTAGAGTCAGAGGATCACAAAAGTTCTGGTCGCAGTGAAAAAAGCCGATTAGCCACCTCATCAATTATAATCTAGTCTAATCTCAACTAACGAAGAAATTAATCGTAAAACCCCAATATGATCATTTGATGAAACCAACCAAAAACCCAATCCTCAAACCTGTGCAGAAAACATTCAATCTAAACGTTCGACCTCCGGAATTAATTAATTACTCTATAATACACAAGTTCAAACTCAAACCAACCAGAAGAATGAGCATCGTATGAGATCTTGTAAAAAAATCGGTAGTATATAATTTTATCAAAAATGTGATGTGTTACAATGTTGTGGATAACCACTAGCCAAAAACGATCTACATTATTTGATAAAAAAGATAATAAATGATAGTAGTGTGCGGCAAATGCCACTCCGCCGATGGCTTGGTTGCACTAGTAGTTCCCACATTCGACTTGAAACTCTCTTCTTGCAAAACAGCATTATCCGTATGGTTTGTTGTTTCTGAGCTGCAATTCATCCGACCGAACTAAAGGGTAGTACCTGTCTAAAATGCTTCAATCACGATGTCGAATTATAAAACTATATTACCCCAGGTGGGTAAAACTAATTGCCCATACCGCTAGTGTACCTAGTATATTGGCATTCATTCATTCAATGTGGAGGGAATGGAGGTGTTACAATCGAAGAATGTACAAGGAGGGGAGTAGCGTTGAGGAAACAAACTATAATCGCGACAAAGCACCCGATAATGATTTGTAAAGCATTCGCAGACGGGAGGTGAATTGGAGCAGTTTATTAATTTAAGAACAGCTTGAAACCTTTTGGGCGGTTAATCAGCAGAGCTAGAAAGATCTATCGAAAAATCGAAATTTGTACTGGTCACCCACAATATATGAATTTACTAAGACAAAATTTAAATGCAAAATCCACTTGTTTGTCACGATATGTCAAGTGCACACAAAGGAAACAAATAATACTTAGTCAATAACAATACCAAGTTATTTTACATGCAACTAAGCGGTACAATGAACAATCATAACCAAAGTCTTCCAGATAAACACGAGCTAATGGAGTACTGGTCTTCGGCCGAACCCCATCGAACCTAAGTCCAGCGGTCACTGGATAAGAACTATGGAGGAAAAAATAAACATTGAACCAATGAATGCCTTTCGTTAACTTGACTGGAAACGACGCAACCAAAGACACCAGGAGTTGTCCATATCCAAAACTTCTGGTATAAGAAGTTGGACAGTCTACATGAAGCAATGACATCATTTTCACACATTGTGCAACATTCAGATGATACACCACCATTTCTAATATTGGGTTCGATCTATTTGGTTACGAATCAAACTCACGATCCTAGGCAGCATGCGTGCCAACTATACGGGGTTAGGATAAAATATGGAACCAAGTGAATATGTTTTAAACGGAAAGAACGATATTTATGAAAATTTGCAGGTAAAGGCAATGAAACAAAATGCATCTGATGTTCATTTTTTTGTTAATAATATACATCCGGTTTAATCGGAAATACCATCAACTTCTTCAATTTAAATGGTACACCCAATATATTTTTACAGATTTTGAAAGAACTTGTTATTTTGAATTCATACATACTGAGTTTAGTGTGAAAAATTTGTTAAAACCAGGAATGTTAGTTGTACATTTCATTATTTTAGAATAATGAGAAACAAAATTACTTGCTTCAAATGTTTAAAATGCTTGCCATTTACTTGCTGACAATATGTCACTCTTTCCAAGACTTCTCCACGTATTAGTTAGCATTCATCAATAATTCTTTGTCTCAATTCCTGTAAGTTTGTGGGTGGTCTAACGTAAAATCGTGATTTTAGATAATCCCAACGATAATCCAACAGGCTAAGATCCGGTGAACGAACAGGCCACTCTATGATATCTCTACATCCATAGATTTGAAAACTTCGCATCCAGAAAATCCCTAACCCATCTATCATAGTGGGGAGGTGCTCCATCTTGTTGAAACCAAACATTTTGTGGCAATTTCCCATTCTGTTAAAGTGCAGGAATAATTGCGTTATTTAGCAGAACCAAATATGTCACCATTAAAGTTTCCGTCGATAAAAAATGGGCCTATAACCCTATTTTCAACAATTCCCATCCAAACATTTAACTTCTGTGGATGCTGGGTCTTTGCTTCATGAATTCAATGAGGATTCCCATTTGACCAATACCTTGAGTTATAGCGATTTACTGTTCCATTTAAACCAAAAGTTGCCTCATCGGAAAAAAACTGTGTTAGAATAAAAATTTTCGTAGACATTACAGATGTCCATTAGTCGTTCGCAAAATTCCTGCCGTCGGAAATCCTCGTCCAACAATTCTTGAACCAACTGTACCTTATACGGATGATACCATGGTTTAGTGCCAAGTTTGTGGTGGAAGTTTGAGGTGATATTTCTATAAATCGATTGCAATATTTTGTTTAACAGTTTCGTTCGTTGCAGTCCCCGGTCTTCCAGGATTTAGCAAATTTCTTACCATCCCAGTTGTATTAAAATGTTGCAATGTTTTAGTTACTGGTGAGCGTGATATAGGATTTCTCTCCGGACGCAAATTATTAACGATCGCCATACCGATTATCATTAAAATTTCAATATGCTCTTTTTCACTTATTGAACCATTCTAAATTGTAAAGTTCATTTCCGTCAATTAGAATTTGACACTTGGAGAACAAAATACGTACCCACTGAACAGTAAACTAAACAGTACCTACTTGTTTATTTATTTCTATGCATACAAACAACATCAATTAGTTTATCTTAATAGTTTTTTCCTCTAATGCAAAAAAAAGGAGGTTGATTGTTGTATATTTCTCGTTTTTACATTTTTTACACTAAACTTAATATGTATTAATTTAAAATAACAAGCTCTTCCAAAATCTGTAAAAATATATAAGGTCTCCCATTTTAATTAAAGAAGTTGATGGTATTTCCGGTTGAACCGGAAGTATATTATTAACAAAAAAATGTACATCAGATGCATTTTGTTCCATTGCCCTTACCTGCAAATTTTTATAAATATTGTTCTTTCCGTTCGAAAGATATTTATCTACTTGGTTCCATACTTTATCCCAACCCTGTATATAAAATATTAACGTCTTGTATTACTAAACGTACAGACTTGTGGACTAAAACAACATATTGTCAAAAAATTAGAAATGGTGCAGACTATTTCGGTATGCGGTGAATTTATCGAAGACAATTTATCGAATGACAATTGACCGAATGCAATTTATCCAAAAACAATTTATCGAATAGATGAATTTATCGAATGACAATTGACCGTTTGACCGAACGCTAAATTCGGTTAGGTTAGGTTAGGTTTTTTGGAAGACCAATGGCTGTTAATAAATGTCCGTTTGGACGCCCCCTTCCTCTTTTTATTATACTTCATTTAAAAACCAGGAGGAGCGATTTGAATTTAAGTTGGCAATTCTGTAGACCTCTGATTGGTCAGATTCCGCCCAGTTTCACACAACACTTTTTAACATTGACATCTCGTGATAATTGACAGTTCTGACATATAAATGTTGTTGTTTTCATCATCGTTTTCGTTTCCTAGTTATTTCATCATTTTTACTCAGTTTTCCACCCTATTACGCTAAAACAGTTCTTTTCAGAACTTTTGTGTTGAATTTCTGCGATTATGGATCCCTCTACTCCAAGTACCAGTTGTTCGCGTACTCCGCCAAAACCACGAAAACGGCTAAGTTTAGACCATTTAGGAATGTCAGAAAAGCAATACATAATAAATATGTATAAACAAATTTTGGATGATAAGCCGAATACCAAAGTTGTTGATATTATATAAAAAATTTCTCAAATAGCAGGTAAGTTATCATAATAACTTCAAATTAAGAGTAGTATTAAATCCTGATCATTTTTCTCACAGGAGTAGTAAAGTCAACAGTTTACCGAACACTGAAAGAATACAGTAGTAGTGGAACAATTACCAGCCCAAAAAATATTGGTGGAAGACCCTCACTTCTTAAAAATGTTGATGAAGGGTATAACAATTAAGTTCGAAGAATAGTTCATAGTTTTTTTTTTTAAAACAAGTTACCTCAGTTGATAAAATTTTACAAGCTTTGAAGGAATGCTCAGATTTGTTACAATTGTCCTGGTCATCTTTATATACTTTCTTAAAACAAATTAACTTCAAGTAAGTGTGTAACTTTGAAGAGTCAAATGTACTGTTTATTATCATATTATATAATATATTTTTAGATATTTGAAGAGAAATTGGAAAAGTGTGTTGATAGATTGTGACGATATATGTCGATGGAGGTTGAACTATTTAAGATCCATAAAACAATATAGAGAAGAAAAATTTGAGAAGGTGTGAACTCTTATACCTAATTTGACAACATAAGGATAACCATAATTTGTATGTTGTCGATGAAATGGCAGAAGAATCTAACAAAGTTGTATTACGGCTGTTACCATATCATTGTGAGTTGAATCCAATTGAATTGATATGGGCACAAATAAAAAATAAGGTGGCAGCTAAAAACACAACTTTTAAGTTGGCAGATGTCAAAGACCTGTTATTGAGTGCAGTTGAAAATGTAACTCCTGCAAATTGGCAGAAATGTATACAACATGTCATCAAGGAAGAGGAGAAAATGTCCACACTGGATGGAATAATGGATGACATGATAGAGCCTATAATAATATCTGCCAACACTGGAAGCTCATACGAAACAGAATCTTCTGATACAGATAATTAAATTTTTTTACAGCTCCAAGAACAAATAAAATTTTTTATCATATGAACAACTTCACTCAATCATGTCAATATTACAGTGATAACATAACATGGGCTACTTTCACGTGGCTATGGACACATATTGATTCATTTTATTTTGAAGTTTCTATTATTTGATATTTTTCGAAATGTCACAATTTGGTTGTAATACTGGGGAAAATATTAGTGAACTCACAAATTTCTTGAGCTTGTTGCAAAAGAAAATCTTGAATTGAAAGTTATATTCAAATATGCATGTGTGCAAATATTCAAATTTCCAGTTATTTAGCATGAATTTTCAGGTTTTGTGTGAATTGAAAATAAGAAAAAAGTTTCCTATTTGGTTCCCGCTTAAGTAGACATTGTATATTTCTACTATCATTTTTGTTAAGATACATATAAACCAATGAATAAGATTTTATACATAACATTTATCATATGAATTTGTATTGTGTACAACTTTGAAATATACATAAGGAACTTAATACCTACTGTTATGAAATATTGTAATATATTTTGTGGAGCAAAAGTTGTAGAATATTTTCAATAAATAAATTATTAACAATATGTGTTGACTTTTAATTAAGAATAATTTTGCTGGAACCATTTTATTCATCAGATGAAAAATTTCATCAAAACTAAGAGAGATTATTAATGATGTCCCTATATATAATAATACTAACAAGTCCAGGTCTCATTTATTATGATAATAATTTCATGTGGAGGTTGTGGAATTGTAAAAAATCCCATACACAAGTTTTTGATCATTTTCACCTTTAATTTGTCGCTTATGTACACCAATTTACTGGAATTTATAGAAGTTATATCTTTTAACATTATTTACATGTATTACCACAAATATAAAATAAATACTTTCAATATAGTTTCAAAAAGAGACCTTCAATATAACTGTACAATGAAAGATCTATTTTTAATCTCTTCAGAACATCAAATACGAAACAATCAAAATAATACAAAAGTTTTACAGGTTTGTTTACATCCTGTGTTTACATCTCAACTCGAGATCTTGAGAACAATTTTCAGTACATAAGGGCTACCTATGATTGGCTAGTTTCTCCGTCAAGTCAATCAAGGCATATTTCATAGATTTTGAACACGACTATTTCGGAACACACCCTTTAGTAACTAATCTGGTAACTTTTAGTGGTGTGGGTGAGGCTTTTCAAATCGCTCCTCCTGGTTTTTAAATGAAGATAGAAGAGGCATTTTTATGTTTGCCACTCTCTCTCTATCATCTGAATTGCTTACAATTTGTAAGTCATTTGAATCAATATTTGTAAGATTTGTTTTTGGATGCTTTGTTGTGAGTTTTTTTGTTTCTCCTTTGTTAAAATTATAAATTAACTTCAAAGCATTACCGTTATTTCGATAAACAATAAATTTAGCATTTGATCAATTGTCATTCGATAAATTCACCTATTCGATAAATTGTATTCGGTCAATTGTCATTCGATAAATTGTTTTCGATAAATTCACCTAGATCCGACTATTTCATCAAGGATGCAAAGAACAACTCAGTGATACTGAAAAAGGTGCAAAAGGAACAGCACAACATACAATATACAGATTGCGAAATTTACATCGGATCCAGGCCTCGGATTACACAAGTACGACAAGGATATATGAAAGAGAGAGGAAAAATAATTGGGCATGGTCATCACTTTGTTTCACCTTAGGGGTGTAAACTTATTCCCGAGAGTTACCGAATGCTCATTGCCCCCCTATTTCAACATTTTTAACCGCTATTGTCAGAAGCATTCGGTCATTATCGGGAATTAAGCCCACACCCTAGCTGGAATTAAATACACGCCTCGATGACCGCGCATAATTATCTTTCTCTCTCTTTCGGCTGTTTTTCTGTCGTTCTTGTGTAATACAATGGTTCGAATGTAATTTTCGCAATCTGTATATGGCTTTAGTAGAGTACAGAAAAGCAATCGATAGCTTTCCACATTCCTGGCTTTTCTATTTGTAAATTTACTTCATTTACATAAAATTATCAATAAATAACTCGACTTTTATTTGTATGGGGATTTTCTAGGCTGACTCCCTTATTTCACTTTGGTTTCGTTTGAAAAATTATGCAGTGATATAAAAATAGGATTTGCAAAACCTTAAATATCGAGAAGGGTAGTATCTTTAACAGAGATGTGATAATATCTAATTGAAACATTATTATATTGTTAAGATTTTGTATAATGTTGACCACCTGTCGGGTTGTTAGACACCTTGTTAAATTTAAGTTATAAAAAAGAAGAAAAAGACAGTTGACTGTTGAAAACCACGATGTATCAGAGTTACTAGAGTTACATGTTTGTTATAATAAAATCCTTTAAAATGTTAAGTTGTATTTCCCATCATCAATAGAGTGATAACCAATTCGTACCGATTTGCATGAATGTAAAATTTTAACAGGCTATGGGCCCAGATCCATTCTGTGTAAAATAAGAAAAACGAAATATCTCAAAAAGAAACATGAGCCAGCAGCTAGTTATACCACAATTGAACCCAGACAATTTCGGCAACTGGAAATTCAGGGTAAGAGCAATTCTTGAAGAAAAACAAATAGAGGATACTCTAGAAAAAGAATTTATCAATATAGAAGATGAATACAAGCCAGAATTCAAAATCAGAGACTCGAAAGCAAAATCAATAATCGTACAATGTGATATAATAAGACTCGAAAACAGCAAAACAAATGATAAAGTCTCTTGACGATATTTTCCAAAGAAAAAGTGTTTTTACCAAATGAACTTTAAAGAAAAAGCTGCTAACCCTAAAGCATAAAAAAGATGAGAAATTGGAAGATCACTTTCAAAGATTTGATAGTTTAATCAGAGAATTAGAAAACGTCGGTTCCAAAGTTGAAGAAATAGACAAAGTTTGCCACTTGCTGTTATCACTAAATGAAGAATTTGAAGCAGTAATTACCACAATTGAAACATTAAACACTGAAGTAACTATGGACTTTGTAAAGTCACGCTTATTGGATGAGGAGCTGAAAATAAAAAACAAGCAAGGATGCATTAGCAGTACAGCACCAGAGGTTTCATTCAAAGCAAATCAACTTACCTGTTTCAAATGTGGTCGAATTGGTCATAAAATTGCGGATTGCAGAGTCAGAAGTAAAGATAAAGGCAGCTATTGAGGACGTAGCAGAGGTCAAGTATATAGAGGCAACAGAGGTCAAAATCATAGTGGAAGCGTACACAGAACACAGGCAAACAAAACAATGAGATATCCTTTATAGCATTAAACTGTGTTACACCTGTTAAAATGGTACATTTATGTACAGTTACTCCATCTACCGTCGAATGCTTTTTATGTTAGGGCGGTAGTGCTAGGTACCTAGATTAGTTATTGAGAAATGACAGATATAGTTTCAAGAGGTTCGTCTCCTAGAGACAATATGTTTATCATCTCCAAGTTTTTGTAATGGAATGTTTCCAAAGTTTCAGTTGTGTTAATAAATAGTTTATTTGAGTATAAAAACCAAGTTTTATTAATGTGGTAGCAGAGCGTGGTTTTGCTGGTTATTCTGGTTGATGGTTAGTGTGGTTATTATTATTAATATAAGAAGGACTAACTTAAAAGGTTGAAACATTTGTAACAAAGAAAAGCAATTAAAAAAAAATGGCGGATATAACTATACCGGTATTTGATGGTGAAGATTATGGAAATTGGAAACAAAGAATAGTAATGTATTTAAAGATGAAAAAATGTTATACAGTAATTACGAGAGCAAAAATTTCGTCGGACGATGGCAAATGGGATGAAGAAGATCTAAAAGCGATAAATTACATATATGGTGCAATTACAAACAGACAATTGGAATTTGTTAGTGATAAAACAAGTGCTTTTGAAATTATTAAAAAATTTGATGAATTCTATTCAAAAGAATCTACAGCACTTCAAATTGTATGTAGAAATAAACTAGAAAAATTGAAATTAAATAATTTTACTGATACCGGAACATTCTTTAATGTTTTTGAAAAAACTATAAACGAATTAAAAAGTGCAGGAGCTAAAATAACCGAGAAAGAAAAAATGAACTACATGCTAAGAACTTTACCAGATTCATTAAGTCACATTGGAGATTTGGTCGATGTATTAAAGGAAGAAGAACAGACAGTTGAGTATATAAAAAATAAAATTCAGCTAATTGATATTAAAAAAGATAATGAGCATGGAAACACTAAATCAAAGGCATTTTACACTGAGAGAACAACTTCAACAAATGGTATGGAGTATTTATGCTATAAATGTGGGAAACCAGGGCATTTTAAGAAAGATTGTCGACAAAATAGAACATACGGATCAAGACGAGGTGGATATATTCAATCCAGCAGTAATAGAGGCCAATATAACGAGCAACGTGGTGGTTATGGAAGTTACAATAATAGATCACGAGGTAGAATGGCACATCGAGGACAAAATAATACAAGAGGTAATAGAAGTTATCAGAGTGAACCCAGTATGAACAGCTTTTTAACAGAAATAAATTCAAATATGGTTGAAAATGTAGAAGAAAGAGATCGTAATGAAGAAACAGGTAATAATGGTAAGATAAAAATTGATTGGTTGTTAGATAGTGGTTGTACAGACCATGTAATAAATAACGATGAGTATTATTCTGAATGTATAATGTTAGATCAACCCATAAATGTTAAAGTAGGTGATGGCAAAGTCTTAAAAGCCACAAAAGTTGGCAATGTAAATTTTCTGTTAATAATAAAATAATTCCAATAAATATGCAAAATGTTTATTATGTAAAAGATATGGATAGGAATTTAATTAGTTATGCTAGGATAACAGACAAACATAAAATAATTTCTGAAGGTAATGATTCAAAAATTTTTAATAAAGAGAGTTGATTGCAATTGCATGGAAGGAGGATCGATTGTATAAAATGACGAGTATAATAAATAAAAATGAAATATGTGTAAATGTAATGAATGAAAGTAAAGAATGTATGACAGTAAAAGAAAAGTGGCACCGTACATTAGGGCATATAAATTTCAACTACTTCAAAACTTTATGTGAAAATCAGATGTTAGATGGAATACCTGCAAATTTAGAGCCTGATTATATGAAATGCAAAATTTGTATTGAGAATAAAATGCATAATTTAAGTTTTAGAAATAATAGAAGTAAAGCCAAAGGAATTTTAGAAATCATTCACACTGACTTAAATGGTCCTCATTTAACTATTGGATTAAATGGAGAAAAATATTTTATCACTTTTATTGATGATTTTAGCAAAATAGGTAGGGTGTACACAATTAAATCAAAAGATCAAGTTTATAATTGTTTTATGAAATACGTGAATGAAGTTGAAAATTTAACAGGAAAGAAAATTAAGAAGATTAGGTGTGATAATGCCGATGCCGATAATGCCGATGATTTAGTATTGTTCGCTAAAAACGAAAAAGAGCTGAAACATAATTTGATAACATGGAAGCATATATTGAAACTACGAAACATGAATATGAATATGGAAAAGACAGAAATAATGGTGGTGGGACAAGAAGAAGAGAACCTCAATATAGAAATTGATGGAATGCCGATAAAGCAAGTTAAGAGTTTCAAATATCTGGGAGTAGATATACAAAACAATGGAAAACAAGAAGCAGAAGTGAACGAAAGAATAAGTGCAGCAGTCAAAGTATATTACTCATTAAATCGAAATTTCCTGGGAAGAAAGGAAATTACAACTAAAACCAAATTGAATGTGTACAAGTCAGTCTTTCGACCAATCCTATTGTATGGTAGTGAAAGCTGGGTACTTACAAACTCACTCAAAAGCAGAATACAAGCAACAGAGATGAAGTATTTACGCAGGGTCAAAGGTATCACCAGAAGAGATCGAATCCGGAATGAAATAATAAGGGAAAACCTAAACATAGAACCAATACTAAAAACTATCGAAAAACAGCAGCTTAGATGGTATGGGCACCTTTGTAGAATGGAGAACAGTAGACCAGCAAAAAGGATTTGGCAAGCTAGAGAAGTAAGCAAGAGAAAAAGAGGTCGCCCAAAGAAAACATGGGATAACACACACACAATATCAGAAATTTTAAAAGGAAAAGGAATTAAATGGACAGAGGCTGCGAAAAAAGCTATAAATAAAAAGGAATGGCGAAAGTTTGTCCATGAATAAGCGACACACCCGACACCCACAGCGGGTACAAACGGGTTTATGATTATATATATAGGTGTGATAATGGTAAGGAATATTTGAATTCTAACATTCATAAATTCTTAAGTGAAAAAGGAATAGTATTAAATCCATAAATGGAACTGCAGAAAGATATAATAGATCCATCATGGATATGTCACGATGTTTATTAGCTGAGGCAAGGGTAGATAGGAAATTTTGGCCTGAAGTAGTATGCGCAGCTGCATATATCAAAAACAGAACTTTAGCAAACACCATTGAAATGAAAACTCCATATGAAATATTTTTTGGAAATAAACCTAATGTTGAACATTTCAGATTGTATGGAAGTAGAGTTTTTGTTCGTACACCAGAACAACTAAGGAAGTCAAAATGGGATCGAAAAGCTGACTTGGGAATTTTATTAGGATACAATGACGTTGGATATAGAGTATTAATAAACAACAGAGTTATAGTTGCTAGACATGTTGACATTATAGAGGAAGGTACGAAGTGCATTGGTCTACAAGATATTAATTTAGAAGAGGAAATCATAGATAATCAAAATATTGAAAATAATTCAAAGGAAGGTAATAGTGATGAAAATTCTTCGGATGATGATGATAATCAAATATCAGTACCTAGAAGAACTGATAGAATTCGAAAACCTCCAATAAGGTTAAATGTTCAAAGTAATTTTATTTATGTAAATTTTTGTTGCGCTGATAATACACAAAACTTTGAAGAAGCAATTAATTGTAAAGAATCTAAATTTTGGAAAGCAGCGATGGATAAGGAGATCGAAAGTTTGAATAAGAATAAGACATGGGAATTGGTGAACAAACCGAAAGACAAAGATGTGATTGAAGTTAAGTGGATATATACAAGGAAAGCAGATAATAGATATAAAGCAAGATTGGTAGTTAGAGGTTTCCAACAAAAGGAATTTGTTGATGATATCTACTCCCCAGTCGCAAAAATGCAAACATTAAAATTATTATTATCGTTTTGTTGTCAAATGAATTTAATTATAGAGCAAATGGATGTGGAAGCTGCATTTTTGAATGGTAAAATAATGTCAGAAATTTATGTAACACAACCTAATGGCTATGAAGATGGTTCACAGAAAGTATGTAAATTGTCAAAAGCTTTGTATGGCTTGAGAGAGAGTCCCAGAGTATGGTATAACTGTTTTCATGATTTTATGCTAGAATTAGCGTTTGAAAGAAGTGAATTTTATTATTGCCTTTGCGTATTAAAAGACAAAAAGGATATAGTATACTTAATTATATTTGTCGATTATTTATTAATTTGTTGTAAAAATTCAATAAAAATTAAAGAAATTAAAAATCTGTTATCAAAGCAATTTCACATGAAAGATTTAGATGAAGTAAGAAATTATCTTGGAATTAACATTAAATATGATTGTAAGAGAAATACCATGACTTTAGATCAAGAACAATACATTAAATCGTTAGCTACTAAGTACAATATTGAAAATTCTACATTATATAATACTCCATTAGGAGTAAATTTAAAATTAGAGCCAGCCTATGAAGTATGTACTGATATTAGATATAGACATTTGATAGGAGCACTTTTATATATAAGTTCAGGAACTAGACCGGATATAAGTTATAGTGTAAATTATTTAAGTAGGTTCCAAAATTGTTATAACAGTACTCATTTTAAATATGCTTTAAGAGTTCTGAAATATCTGTATTTAACGAAAGATTTGAAACTAAATTATTGTAAAAATGAAAATAGAAAAATATTAGATTGTTTCGTTGACTCGGATTGGGCAGGTGATCATTTGGATCGTAAATCAACAACGGGATATGTAATTAGATTTTATGGTAACGTGATATTTTGGAAATCTAAAAAGCAAGGAAGTGTAACTAAGGCGTCAACTTACGCAGAATATGTTGCTTTATCAGAAGCTGTAAGTGAATTACAAATTGTAAAAGATATTGTTAAAATTTTTGATATTGGAAATTATTATCGAATTGTTATATATGAAGATAATCTAGGTACATTAAATATTGCAAAGTATGGAAATTTTACTAAAAACTCAAAATATATTGAGGTACATTATCATTTTGTAAATGAATATTATATGCAGGGTTTTATAGATATTGTTAAGGTGGGTTCTGATGAAAATATTGCAGAAATATTTACAAAGTCACTATGTAAGGATAAATTTGTTTATTTTAGGAAAAGTTTAAATGTAATGTGAGTATTTAATGTTATATAGCATAAATGTAAGGAGGGGTGTTAAAATGGTACATTTATGTACAGTTACTCCATCTACCGTCGAATGCTTTTTATGTTAGGGCGGTAGTGCTAGGTACCTAGATTAGTTATTGAGAAATGACAGATATAGTTTCAAGAGGTTCGTCTCCTAGAGACAATATGTTTATCATCTCCAAGTTTTTGTAATGGAATGTTTCCAAAGTTTCAGTTGCGTTAATAAATAGTTTATTTGAGTATAAAAACCAAGTTTTATTAATAACACCACCAAGAAGTTTTCACAATTTTATTTTAGATTCTGGTTGTACAGAGCATATGGTTGTAGGAGAACTAGAAAAGTACATGTCAAATGTGGTAAGCTTGGATACAGAAATTAAGATAGGAACAGCTAAAGATAATGAAATTTTACATGCAAAAAAGAAAGGTATTTTAAACGGTATTTGCCAAGGCAAAGAAGTAAAATTAGAAGCACTTATAGTAAAAGGTATGTCTCATAATTTAATTTCAGTCTCCAAATTATTAAGTAAGGATTTTAAAATAATATTTGAAAATGATAAATCTGTAAAGACAAGTGCTAAAATAATTAAGAATCAATCTACATTTTATTGTAATGCAATTAACAATTTATTTTACTTATTCATAGATTTTAAAAATATAGATGTTCAAGCAAATACAAGTACTGTTTCAAATAAAAACTGTGTGTCAGAAATTGATGATAATCTATGGCATAGACGGTTGGGTCATTTAAATAGATATAGTCTAAAATAGTTAGGATTGCCATTTAGTAATGATATATGTAAAAACTGTATGTAATACAAAAACTGCACACATAGGAGAGTTGATTCATAGCGATATCGCAGGTCCAGTAACTATAGCTACACCTGAAGGTCATAAATATTTTCAGGTTTTTATTGATGACTTCTCAAATTTTTTAGTTGTCAAACTGTTGAAGCAAAAAAGTGAAGCAGAACAAAATGTCATAAACTTTGTAAAGTTGATAAAAACACAATTTGGGGCAAAAACAAAACGAATTCGGTGTGATAATGAAGGTGAGTTTACATCTAATTATTTGAAAAAATTTTGTAATCAAAAAGGTATTAGACGTGAGTATACATTGCCATATAGGTACTCCACAAGAAAATGGAAAAGCTGAGAGGATGAATCGAACCTTATTAAACAAAGTAAGAACTAAATTCAGTGAAACAAATCTACCCAAAGAATTATGGGGAGAAGCAATTCAGTGTTCAGCTTATGAGTTTAACAGATCCCCAACAGAAGCTAACAATGGAGATACTCCTGCTGTAGATGGTATAAGAAAAATGATATTTCAAGGTTAAGAGTTTTTGGAAGTCAAGCTTGGGCAGTAACCTTACCTAGAACAAGCAAATTGGAAAAGCGAGCTAAGCCTTGTATAATGATTGGATATAATGCTGTAGGATACCGATTATGGGATTATGAAAACAATGAAATAATAAGCTCAAGGGATGTGAAATTTGATGAACAGATAATCAAAAATAGAAGCAGAAGTGACCAAGTAATAATACAAGCAGATGAAGAACACAATCAGAATAAGAAAAATATAGAGAAGGATGTAGAGGAGTTGACAAATGAAAGAAAAGATCAAGATAAAGAAAGTTCAGACTAAGAAGAATTTCAAGAAATACAAACTACAAGTAGAGGAAGAAAAATCAATGTACCTAAACACCTTAGTGAATATGAAGTATATTCAGCATATTGCCTACTCACAACTCAGGAAGATCCAATATCATATAGAGATGCAATAAAAGATGAAGAATGGCGTGAAGCGATAGAAAAGGAGATAAGTTCGCATGAGAAGCTAGAAACATGGGAAGAAGCACATCTACCAAACGGAAGAAAATCTATAGAAACAAAATGGGTTTTCAGAACCAAAGAAGATAATACGAAGAAAGCAAGACTAGTAGCAAAAGGGCTTCAACTGAAGGAGGAGAATGAATTTGAGCCAGTTTACGCACCAGTAGCAAGAATTGCGACAATAAGATTATTAATCTCAATAGCATTACAGACAGACTGGGAAATTCAGCAACTGGATATTCCCACAACATTTTTGAATGGGAAGTTGGAAAGTGAAACATATATTCATTGCCCAGGAGGAATAAAGTCAAATACACAAGTGTTAAAATTAAACAGCATTATATGGACTGAAGGAGTCACCCAAAGTTTGGAACGATACTTTTAATGAATTTGCACTGAAAAACAATTTCATTCGTTCGAAACATGATTGTTGTTTATATTGTGGAGACGAGATCTTTATCTTAATATATGTAGACGACATGTTAGCAGTTGGACCGAAGAATAACGTGGAAAATACAATAAAATTGTTACAAGATTCCTTTCAAGCAAAAGATTTGGGCAAAATCAAAAATTTCTTGGGTATGTGTATAACGAGAACCGATAATGAAATTGTAATAAAACAATCACAGTTCATAGACAAATTAATAAAGAATTTCAATATGGAGGAGTGTGATGAAAAAACAACGCCAATGGAAAGAGGTTATCATTATAAAGAAGATAGTGAAATAATAGATGTTCCATATAGACAATTGATAGGAGGACTCATGTATTTATCAACAACAACTAGACCAGATATAACTTTCGCCGTTTCATATCTAAGCAGTTTTTGGGACAAACCAACCAAAGATACATGGATTGCGGCTAAAAGGGTGATAAGGTATTTACAAGGCACCAAAGAAATCGGACTAATATTCAAAAAGAATATGAACTCAGATCTAAGACTGAATAGGTACTCAGATGCTGACTGGGCAACTGATAAGAAGGACCGCAAAAGCGTAAGCGGATGCGTAATTTTACATGGTACTAATCCCGTCCTATGGTTCTCAAGAAAGCAAACGTGTGTTGCTCTGTGTGCTAACCACTGCAGAAGCAGAATATGTGGCGGCTGCTGCAGGGGCTCAAGATCTCGTAAATTTAAAGGGAATTCTAAATGATTTCAAAATGCACAATTCTGCTCTACTTTATTGCGACAACAAAAGCTCTATTCTTATGTCAAAAAGTTATGAAAATTCTAAAAGGGCTAAGCATATAGACATAAAAAGTCACTATTTAAGAGATTTAGTAGCTCAAAAGGAAATACAAGTCGAATATGTTTCAACTAACCATAATTTGGCAGATATGTTCACAAAAGCTTTATGTAAAGAAACTTTTGTTTATTTTAGAGATAAGTTGTTAAATAGTTATTGTAAGTTAATTTGATGTTGTAAATGGTGTTCATCCGATTTTTCATTGAAGACAATTCAAATCGAGGAGGAGTGTTAAGATTTTGTATTATGTTGACCACCTGTCGGGTTGTTAGACACCTTGTTAGATTTAAGTTATAAAAAAGAAGAAAAAGACAGTTGACTGTTGAAAACCACGATGTATCAAAGTTACTAGAGTTACATGTTTGTTATAATAAAATCCTTTAAAATGTTAAGTTGTATTTCTCATCATCAATAGGGTGATAACCAATTCGTACCGATTTGCATGAATGTAAAATTCTAAAATATATGATATCTAGAATTACTGCAATCTAAGCTACTACTTTACTGAAATTCCAGTTGAATACAGGAGATCTCTCATTTGGAATTTTGAAATGGACAAAAACAGAACAGAAAGATATTCAAAGAAGAACGCGTACCATGATGACAAAACACACCCGACATCATCAGCTATTCGGATGACAGTTCGATAAAAGAGGGAGGAAGAGCTCTAAAGGACATAGTTAATTTCAACCACAGACAAATATCTGATCTCCAAAAAAATTTTATTTGCAAGGCTCAAAGATCTAAATTGCGGAGGTGGAGTGGTCCCAGAAAGCGCTTCAGGTTCGTCATCACCACAACCTTAATCAACATTATATCGACAAGAGCATCAAATAAGTGGCTCTCTGATGGAACATTGTTTCTAGAAACAAAAGGAATTATGATAGCAATTGAAGATTAAGTATTTAATATCAACAATTACAAGATATTTGTCATAAGAGATCCAAACATCGTTTCAGATAAGTGCAAAAGGTGTCAACAAACAACAGAGACATTACACAACTCATTACGTCGGAATAAATGCACACACAAAGTATTTTTTCTACTCCTGTTTTATAATATACTTATTAAAAGACTAAAATCTGTATCATAATGATATTCATTGTGATGCAAATTTTCATTATGATACAGATTTTTAAGCCAATAGGAATGCGACATACGCACAATATTTAATATAGCCATGGATACCTGGTTGACATTTCTCATCATCTCATCATTAAAACCGATGTAACTTCATACATTACACTTACCTGCCAAGAGCATGAGGCACCAGGACAAGGACAACTGTAGGGACGAAACTCACAAATCTCTTCGTGCTCTGCTTTTTCATTGAGTCCTAGAGACATGCGGCAACCAGTAGATTTATGTTTGCAAGGAAACATTAAATTATTTGCTACCTTTTCCATGGCCAAATTTCTTATATTTCCTAAAGTCCCTCGACAAGTGGGACAGCAAGATAATTTTGGGCGACAGCTAGCACAGACTAAATGACCAACTTGACATTGCATGATAGGAGGTAGAACCACTTCAAAGCATACTGGACACTCAAAAAGTGCTGCTAGCTCATCAGTAAGCGTTCCGGGAGCAGTACCTAAGGCAGACAGTTGGCTTGTAGAACTAGAAGAGGCTGAAGAAGTTTCACCGGTGCTGATGCCACGGCCCCGCTTTTGACTGGCTACTTGGGCCATGATTTTTCTTAGATTTTCTTTATCTAAAAGAAAATTTTACTAACTTAAAGTAAAGTGCTTACAAAATACTAATAAAAATATTCATCTAGGTCTTTCAAACACCTGAATTTAATAATTTTGATTTTTTTGTGATAAACGAGCTCAGTCTGAAGTAAAATTTATTCTGACCATAATTTTCAATTTTTCAATTGTTGACGCTACTGGTTCTCAAGACTAATCCGAAAGAACATGTTTATTCTCAAGAGCCCTTGGCTTTTTCGGATGTCTTCATTAATCCATTAGAATTCAAGCAGATGTTTGTATTTCAGCTAGAGGTGCACATTTTGAACCTACCCTCTAAAAAATACTATTTTATATTTATGCTAATCACAATGTTTAAAAATTCTCCATAGTAATTCGTTTTTTTAAATTATTTAAATTGTATATTACACTAAGATTATTTAGATCAGTTTTTTCAATTTCATTTATACATCTTTCAAAAACATTTTTTATATTATATTGTTTTTTGTTTTTTTTTCTATGCAAATGTTGAATTTATTACTATTTATACTATTTATTTACCTATAATCTCATTTAGATATATGAAATATTTATTATTTGATTTTCTGCTATATGTATAATTTATTTAAACATTTTTTGTCCTTGAAAATGAACACGTAGTTGTTCGAAAGCTCGGAATTAAATTTTTTTAAAATTAAGTTTGGTATGATTGCCACATCCCCAAAAAAATCCTATTAAACAAACAGCAAATATATCTTCTTAAATTATGATAATTAAGTGTACAAATGGGCGACGACCCAGCACTGTAGTGGAACGCATCTCGATGCGATAATTACAGTCAAGCTATGTCGGCTTTGGTTAGTCCCTGGATGGGTGACCGTCAGGGAAAACCATAGTATAGGGCCCGTACAGCCGGCAGCGTAGTAAGCATATCACAGCTCGCCGGCATTATACCAATGAGCACGAGATATAATGTAGATATGCCGTCTTTCGGAGGAGACGTAAAACCGAGGTCCCGAGTCCATGGATGTTGGGCTCGATAAAGAACGCTACCGCTGGTTGGAACACCAGTGGGTTCGCCAAAATTTCCGGTTAGGGGTAAAGTGCTCCCGGCGTCGGTGATTAGCCTTAGTCGCAGAAATAGGCCGACGTTAAATAAACAAGGAAAAAAAGTGTATAAATGGTATGGGAACGCATATGGAGCTAAGTGAGAACAGCAACGTCACCTTACTGTGGATTCCATGGAATATCAGATGAACTAGCAAATGGGAAAAATTAGTCAATGCTCAAAAGAGGAGATCTGACCATTGGGAGGATCTAGTGCTAGTGGATACCTAAACTAATGCCTGCTTGGGAAATTCGTCCAAAGGAACTACCAGTCCCTGAGACTTTTATCGGAAACTTATTAGAAGAAAAGGGATAGAATAGATGTTTTAGGTATAAGTGAATGTGACCCCAATATACATACATATATTGTAATGAAATTGATAAAACTGTTCAGTGAATTAGGCAATTTTTTAAACTAATCAATTTTTCAAGTATAATTAGGTACAGTTATTTATTGGATTCTACAAAAACAAAATATTGCAACAGGTTCATTAATTATGAATCACATACTGTGAATCACATACATTACCATTTCACAGACCAAAATATTGACAAATATTAGGACTTACATATGAAAAACTATTTTAAAAAAGTCAGTCACAGTCAACATTATATGTAGGTTTTATAGTATATTCAACACAAATACCAGGTGGCACAAACTTTTGACATTTTGTGGGAGTTATGAGGTAATAAATGTAGTAGTAGCATATCAAAATTATGTTTTTTTTTTAAATGGGGTTGGCCACTGAGGTAATATGTGTACAAGGACTAATATAATGTTCAAGAACATAGCCAATATGAGTTTTCAGATTTTCGTTTTGATATGGTGATTATTACTCATTTAATTACTTTAATTACACAGTTTATGATATCCTTCAACATAGTTATTTTTATTCTGCAGTTTTAAGGTGTTCGATTAAGTCGGAACCATATGAGAAACGTTCTTAGTTTCATGAGAAAAAGTTATTCTGTAAAGAAAGTTCTGTAAAGAAAGTTTCTTCGGCTGTTAACAAAATTTGTTAAAAATTTCAACCTTATACAAGAGTAAAGTACCTTTATTTTTCAAAACATTGACAATGGTTATTGAAACAAGATGATCATAAATTATTAATTTGAAATCTATTGTTATGAATGTTACTTTTTTACGATTTAGTTAACTTATTTATTTTTTCACTTGCAAAATGAAATATTATATGTATGCATAACCAGTCAATTGCAATGTATATTGTTACACCAACTAATAATGACCTGAAAGGTTATTGCCTTTCCATAAAATAGATAATTACAGAATTTGCATATGTATTCTATCTAGAACAAAAATTATTTTTTCATGGCATAGGGATAATATTGGATAACTGATCAAAGTTTTCCATTCAACTTTTTTAACATTTTGAGAAAAAAAGGCACTTTGCTTGCTAGAAAAATTTATATATTCTTGACACACCTTGTATACGGCTTTTTTTTATTTAATACAAACATGCCCGCGTCAACTACTAAGAGTTATTAGCAGGAGGACTTACACAAGTAGTATATTGTATTTGTGTTATAGATAATTTTTAAATTTTGTTATACAAATTAATGTCTTTGAAATATGAAGCTACTGAGCAGGACAAGCGCTCACGGTGGTGCGTTCGATAATTATTCGCCATAGTTATCCAAGTCGGTCTGACCATAGATAACATGGTCTGACAGACCGGGCGTTAACAATGGAAGGTTAATTAAAGCACTTGTGTCTTTGGTGAGCACATCCTTGAATACCGCACTTAACTTATTCTGTCTTTTATATCTAGAATATTCGGGACACTCTAAGACGATATGTTTTTTAGAAAGAGAAACATGGCAATGTATACATTCTGGTGCTGGTTCTTTGTCGAAGAGATATTGATGTGTAAAGAGTGTGTGATCTATTCGCAGGCGGGTTAAGACAACTTGATCTTTTCGTTTTTCTGGTATTGATAGAGATAATTCGACTTGTGGCTTAACTTCTTTCAGTTTGGATGTCGTATGATTCCATATTACTTGCCAAGAATTAAATATAAATATGTTTTTTGTTTGGATTTATGGGGTCAGTGTAGGGAATTCGATTTTCAATGTAAGGTGCTTCTTGATTAGATATTGTATCTACTGCTAATTGGTCGACTTCTTCGTTTCCTTTTATACCAGAGTGAGATGGAACCCACAGAAATGAGACGTTCTTTTGGGTAAGACGTATTATTTCCATTTCACTTTTGATTCGTATGAGAATAGGATGTGAAGGGTGTATACGACTTTAAAAATTTGATATCTGATGATTTTATTTCAATTATTAGACTATGAAGAACTTTTTATGCAGAATTACTTTTTTCATAAAACTAATAATGAAAAAATTCCCAATTTCCCATATGGTTTAGACTTAATTGGACACATTGTATATAAAATATCTATTTATGTCCATTCAATTGAATACTTTGTTGGTATCAAACATTGCGAGTAGTCAAATTTGTCACTATACCTAATTTCGAATATTTTTATTTTGTAAAATTGCACATTTTTTAATAAAAAACTATCCTCGAGTTCTGGAAGTAGGTATATCATAAGTTATCTTAGATGATCAAAATAAATTTGAAAATATATCAGGTATCCTAAAACTCCTCCGGGAAATAGGACTTAAGGAGCTACTAGTTTCAGAGAATCTCCTCAGAAACTAAGTAGAAGTAAGGGGACACAATAGATCTTTTAAGTCTCAGTGGAAATCTGGAAATATATCAGGTAATTAAAAAAAAAAATTACAAAATTTTCATTATTTGTCAGGGTTATTCATTAAAAATGTTCCAGCCCAGCCCAGTAGTGTGGTTATAAACTAATTTTATTACAACATCAACAAAAGTACAGTGACGTGAGTAGTTTCGGAGATACAAAAAAATTATTCGTTATTTTAAATGAGACACCCTGTATATTATTGAAATTTTGAAAAGATGTTTTTCTTGTGATACCAAAAATATAGCATATCATATCCCTGTCTTACATCGATGGTTTAGATTTATTTCAAATCTTAATTTGTAAGGGTTAATATTTTTTACGTCACATGTTAATGATTAACATAGTGGTACCCCATGTTGTAAATGACACTGAATGAGACCAAAATATGCAATTCTAAGTCATCAAATTGCTGTAAACTATGCTTTGCTTTGAAAAATATTGAATTTTGGCAATATCTTGTAGCAAAAAGTTGACTGGTCCTACTTTGGACTATAAATTATATGGCTTATGCTTAATTGAAACCTTTTTTATTTGAATTTCAATCACATTTCAGATATGGATGAGTTCTTGGAATATCATTTCCTACTAGAGTTCATACAACAGCCTTTTTGGTGTGCGTCATCGTTTGTGACGTATAACCGGGTTTTCGGTATGTTTATTTTATTTGCTATTTTGACACATACCTATCTAACCTTAAATTTAATTTGATAAATAAAATCATCAGTATCGCATTCAGCGAAATTCGAAAAGGCTATGAAATTAATAGTTACCAGCTTCTTTTTCTAACTGGAAATACTTGCGAACTTTCAAAATGCTGATGTTTTTCCGTGCATCTAGGCATATTTTTGTATTATTTAAATAAATATAACAATAATATTCATATTCACTTTTCATAAATAATAATTGACCGTGAACAACAAAGTACAGACTGGACAAGAACTGTCAGTGGGACAGTAGAAAAAGATGTAAGACACATTGACAATACGGAAGATACAGATTGCGAAAAAGCTTATCGAACCATGCAATTTACACACGTACAACAAGGAAAATATGGGAAAAGCAGCTTGAAAGAGGGAGAAAGAATAATTGTTGGTGGTACTTATTTCCCGAGGTGAGGCGAGTCGAGGCGAGAGAATTCAGTATGTTCCCAACATGTAAGTAAAGTATTGTAAAGAATACTGTTGTCGGATGAAAGTGTTGAGTTTTACCTAATAGTGCATAAACTCAAAAAAAGTCAACGATGAGACAAAAATATCATTTGTACAAATTAATATGCGCTTCTAGCAACAGCGGTTAAATTCGGACAGCCTCGGAAAATGGGTATACCCCCTCGCTGACCACCCACAATTATTCTTTCTCTCTCTTTTATACTGTTTTTCTCATATTTTCCTTGTCGTACTTGTGTAAATTGCATGGTTCGATAAGCTTTTTCGCAAACTGTATGTTTGCATCCTATGTTAAAAAAAGAAATTTCTCCCGATTGATAGGTCGCACTTGCGCTTAATCTAAACATCAACCAATCAAATTTTGGTAAGTCAAGGATTAGGGTTGATGTTTGTAATACATTTTAACGGTTCATTATTGCGATATTTTGATTAGGATTAATCAAAGACCTGACTTTTTTACCATTTCTTTCCACGTAATGTGTTAGAAAGACATTAACAAACGATGACGTACACCAAAAAGGCTGTTTTATGAACCATACTTAATAATGATTTCACAAAATTTAGTACAGGTCTTCTTATTCCATACTTTTCCAACCTTTTCCAACAACATCTTTTTCAAGCATATCATTTTCCATCAATAGTCTTTGCAATTCGTAATTTGGTTTTTGTGATTCTTTTGAGTTTTTTTCCTGACATCATGATATATAAGTTATCATTTTCCTCTTTCTTAATTTCCTCCAATTTTTTATTTCCATAACAAACCTTTTATGATGATATACAGCATCACAATTTACACTTTTGGTAATATTTTTCATTTTTCTATTGCAGTGGGTACCTGAGTACAATTTTTAATAGGAACGAGTGTGTGTTTGGCTCGGGCACCTTCGTGGTATATTATACTGGCTTGTTGTTAAGAATCTTAGGATACAACGTACTGTGCTTCAAGGACTACTCAGAAAAATACAAAGGTGTTTTAGATGACAGCCCCTTTTCAATTTTCAAAAGTAACATTACTCAATAATAAAATTGGTCATAGAAAAGTCTTCAAACTGTTGGCTTTTGGATGAAAATAATGGCAGAATTGGTACAGATAGGTTAAATAGATAAACAAATCTTAACAAAGGCGCAAAACCGAGTACAATACTATTGTAAAACCGATTCCACTTATACCAAAAGTTTATCAGATAATTCTGCAGAAAAATATACCAGTCAAGGCTCCAGTCATGCTTTGAGTCACGTGATAACGCTGTTCAGTACTAAGAGATTGGTTTATGGGTAGAGTACTTCAAGGAGTGACAAATTTAAATTGAAAATAAATTTCTGAACCTTGAATTGGGGTCCTATAAAGGTGGTGTGTAAGTAATTGTACATAGAAGTACATTATAATCTTTACTTTAAAATGTTGTGATTTAAACCAACTAGCTTTAATAAAATGTTAATATTAAGATACAATCACTTCAAGGCTTTTTGTCCAAACATTTGAGGTGGGGGTTTTTGGATATGAGAAATTATAATTTTGTACCAATTTTGATGTATTTTGTAGAGGGCTCTACATAAGCTATGTATGGGGCATAAATGTACAGGGTTATTTATTATAAATGTCCCAGCCCTTACCATAGTTATTATGGCATAAACAAAAAACTATTCATAATAAAAGTTGTGTGGTTATAAACTAGTTTTATTATAACATCAACAAAAGTACAGTGGCATGCAGACACAAACAAATTATTAGTTTGTTTCAATGTAACACTGTATATTATTGAATTTTTGAGAAGGAGTTTTTCTTCTGATTTCAAAAATATGCCATATCATACCCCTTACACCATTCTTAAGATATTAAAGGATAAATATAGTAAATCAAACCACTACTATAAATATTGCTCCCGGCATCTGAACGGCTCCCAAAATGGAAAAAAAAATACTGTAAATATTGAAAAGTCGATATTATTAAAAATACCAACAAATTGCTGGAACCATATTTTATGATTTCAATTTAACTGGAGTCGCCTATCTGAAAAGGATTCTTCCTGAAGTTGAAAATATTCTTGTAGAGAATGGATGTTCAACTTCAGGATATGATTTGTATGCAGAATGAGGCAACTCGGAACTTTACATAATTTCCTACATGTTAAAAAACATTAAAACAATGTATTTCAAGTGTGGATAGGGAATAATGTTAATATTTCTCAGACACCATAAATTAGAATCATGCAGCTAATCACTGAAATGTGATTATCTCTAATCCCTTCAAGATTTGAGGATACTAACAAACATACTTTTTTGTGTTAAAATTATATGGCTTCATTTTTTTTACAAAAGTACCGCTAATTCAAACAGAAAAATATGTTTGCATACATTTATGACACACATGTGGCGCCCTCTACAAAATACATCCAAATAGGTACAAAATTATGACTTCTCATATTGAAAAATAATGAAAATTGATGATTAGCTTCAGTTCCTTAACATATATACAGCATTCAAAGAGATTCGTGATTTATTCTAAAGTTTTCCTAATTAACTTGTATATATTGTCAAATTAATATTTAATGAAAAAAAACTTGAACTTATATTAAAATAGGTTCAATGGGTTCACTTCTTCAAAGCAATAAATTGTTAACTAAATTTTTTAATTAAATTATTATGTTGCCACAAAATGTCTAAGAATGTAATATCTGGGATGATGATATAAATAAATTCAAAGGAGTCAGTCAGCTCAAGAGATTGAAGTAGAAAATCAATTGTTTTTCTTCCTACCTATCCATTTGTTCAAAAATATTCTACTCAAACAATGTTCAATATTGAAAGATAAGAGTGCAAGAGCACCATCCAATGGTATCCTTACTTATAATAGTGAAAAAAGGATTTTGATATAATAAGGGTGATAGTTACATTGTTTTTCAATTCTGAGCACACTTGACTGACTTAAACAAGTATCCAGTACTTTTAACAACAGATTCCAGTACTATAAATTGACTGTCCTAATAAAACTATAACATATTTTGGATTCTCCATTTTAACACTACCTGTAGCTCTAAATTTCCGAGTTGGTCAAAACATCTTTTATTAGCATATCATGGATTGGGGACTTCTGTGAGTAATTAAAATTTCTGCAAGATAAAACAATGAAATACTACTGATCTACTGAAAACAAGAACTATATTATAGTTTAAAATAGCAAAACTAGATTTTTGGAGAACCATATACCTAATGAATTTGATATTAAATTTATTGATCACTGCTATCAATATTATGTATTAAGGAATGTTTTTTGTAAATAAACCTTTCACCACAACGATCTTACAATGTCAGTTTTACTAATTGATTTATAGAATTCAGAACCTAATCTAATTTAGTTTCTTTCATACTGACTACCTATTCAAGAACACATTATTAAACATTGTTGTGACATGACAAGTGGGACCAATGTAGATATTCATCAAAAGTAAAGAATAGGTTGAACCTGGTAGTTACTAATGCTAGTACAAATTAATGGTCATGTGGGTTATTATGTTAAATGATCCATGATTAGTAGATGCTGTTTGGTCGCTGAAAAACGAATGACAAACTTTAATAATTTACCCGTACGTTATTTATATAATGGTCTTGAGATATGCAAATGATGATTGCCAATTATGAGTCGAAACCGACAGTACGAAATTTTATTTTTCGTCTGCGGACATTGGGCCTGTAAATCATAATGTTCCAAGTCGTAAGACGTTAAAATAGTTCATAATTTGATAAAGAAGTCTTTTCACTGACTAAAAAACACTAGGACACCATCACGTCAATCACTGTTTTTACCATTACCACTTGTACCACCATAGCAAAACATGAGAATGGTAAATTATTTCATAATTGTTGACAGTTTAAGCCATTTCTCCAAGAAATCGTAAACACTGGAGAAAACTAGCTTACAGGGTTGCCAGAAGCTGTACCATAATTCATCGTATCGACACTCAAGAAAGTGAAACTACCGTACAACACAAAATTGGAATTATATTATACCACATATCCATATAATAATATTAAAGCACATTTTATATTCTACTATGATTATTTATTTTTCTAACTTGATGTCATGTCATGGGGAAATTGACATTCCCACATAGAAGCATTTTATTTGTAATTATCTTTATCCATCATCTGACACTAATGCCTAGATATTAACTTTTAAAAAAAGAGTATAGACTAAAGATCATGATCATGACGGTTTCGAAGAGTATTACAAAAAATCGTGTAGGTGTGGAACGTGAAACTATCCTACAAAAGTCTTTGATGTTTACAATCGTACATCTCACGAATGGTCTAAAAATCGTAATATTACGATAATTAACGGACGGTTGGCAACCCCGCTAGTTATCTACACTGACAAGCATGACACAGAAATAATGATGAAACACAACCTGATGAAACTATGAGTATGATCCGTATATATATCTTTGGTTACTTTGGCCAAAAAGGTAGTAATTTCCTGACACTTCACTGAATCAACTGTCACCTATATTTAGGATTAGGTTAGGTTATAAGCGATACTCTGTTGGCAGAAGAGGGACTATTTCTTTGTACATTAGGTATTTTATAATTATAACCTTGACATAACATTTGTATAATAAATACAATTAACAATACTTTTAAAACTATGAATATAATAAAAAACGAAAAAAGGCAAAGTCTAAACTGCCATCGAACAATGGAAATGTTATGTAATATTTGAGGATAAGCACAATGTTTGAAGAAATAGTTCAGTTGGCGCTGCGATCCATATTATATTTCTCTATGCTGCGATCTTAATTTGAATCCCCAATACATCAACAGACAAGCATCTATTCCAGTGCATTGACTTTTACCACGTACTCTGTGCTTTTAAGCATACATTAAAATGCACATGTGCCCAGCCAATGAGATTGCTTCGGCATCTGCCGAAGCGCGGCCTATGTACCTACCGCCAAATTCAAAATACCAGTTTATGTATTTGTTGGAAGTTGAGCGTTAACCGTAAAGCAGTGACTAGGTACATTGCTAGGTATAAAGCAATATTTTTAAGTAGTTTTTGTATACAAGCTGCCTGACATACACCAAGTAAATTAAATGATGAAATGTAATTATTATAATTATTAATCAATATAACAATATTTGCATATGGGAAACATTTTTACTATTTATATGAAGAAAAAAATAAACTTCTGCATGGTCTAATCTTTAAACACAACCATCAATTATCGAAATTTTCCAGTCAATACAAGGTAAATCGAGATATAAATATTGATTCAATGGTAAATTAAACACTTACACACACAATATAAACATTGTCTAATTAAACAATGATATAAGTAATATAATATATGTTGCTTGCAGTATATTTATTACAGTTTGTTCCATTTGACATGTATATTTTTGAATAAATAAAACCAAGAAGTGGGTAAATGAAATAACAAATAATACTATATATATATTTATTTATGTTTATAAGATTTATTAAAAACATTTAAATACAAACGTATTAAAATTCTGTCAGGCACGCAATGGTCTATTTTTTAGTTTGTAAAAATCAAACAAAAATTCAAATTACCTATATCTAATTCAATTACTACTTCCCATGGAAGTCTTCCCTACTTTAAACTGTAAAAGATAAGTTTAGGAGATGAACACAGATTTAAAAATGCTGAAAAGTAAATAAATTTGTGGAAATCAAACTCAAAACCACTATAGAAATTAACCAAGTGAAGTATGAGTATTTAGATGAACAATTTAAATTGTTTTAAACACATACATTATCGTAAATATAGAATAGAATATCATCAAACGAACAAAATCTGATAAGTTTCTAACCTATACCCACCTATAAATTTTCCAAAAATTTTGACGTACGAGTTGACACGAACACTTAACGAAAATTCATTCGGTCGGCTAGAGCATTATGAATTCTGATTGGCTGGGCATATATGCATTTTAATGTATGCTGAGCGTTTACCTCCACTCCAATACTCGATATTTTATATATCGATACTTTTTTTTTAATACATTTTTACTGAATCGATATCTTACGATCAGGCATTGCATCAGGTACCTTTCTATATAAGTACAAATATATGTATTTTCCGTCGTGTTAAAATATGCTATTAACGATTTTTCTACAGACAGTTACCTGTGGTGTAGGCAACCAAACATACAATACCGAATACTTCTAGTTTTTGACTTACCGTTTTATTTCATTATTCTACAAAATTATAATAATCATTAATGTTAAGACATCCAAAAAAGAATTTAAGAGAAACGAAATCATTTTCATCTTTTTTACTCAGAATAGCAAAAAAGAATAATTTTCCGTTACTTATTTATACAGGGCTGGACCGGCCCGGTTGACAATTGCCGACGGGTCCAAACCCTTTTGGGTGCCAACGTCAACGGTCAAGTACTAAAGATAAATCAAACCACCATCATAAAAATGTTGTTTCCAATAATTCGATGAATCTATGGTCTAGGTGTCCAATTACTGGTGGGGCCAAATTTAGCCAGTCCGACCCTGTATTTATAACTTTTAGTTATCAAGAAATATTTTTTTATAATTGTTTCATTTAATTCATTAATTCATCTCCACAATTTGCTTTTTGAATAAACCGCTGGCAGACGTAAAATTGTAGTAGTCAGTGTAGTAGTACAATAGTAGTGTCACAGGAGAGAAAATGAGCCTTAGCAGCCAAAGACGCATACGCGAGCGTAGCAAAGCAAGTGCGGCTGACAGTTAAGGGCTACTAAAGCGTTTCCTGCATGTGACACACAGCTTTATTCGCTTACGGGATAAACCAAAAAATGTTACATTGAGATGTTAAATAAAAAAATGCTCGTGAAACGTTAGTCATTGAGTGCCCTAAGGAAAAGCTTCAAAAATCGTGGCGTTATGAATTTTCCGACCTTGGTCTGCTTTAAACAATACTTTCCGCCTTATATACAAATTTTTGCTGTTTTCCGTTTTGATTATTAACCAAGTTAAAAACTACCGAGCCTACTATAAACACGACCACCAACAAAATATTATAAGTTGATGAGTAATTTCAAGCAGGAAATATGTCGGCAATCTCCTGGGTAGGTATACCAAAATTATGATGCACAAATTTTTGTTAAACTATTTCTGTATTTTCAAAATATTTGAATTAGTCCACACATAAAACCGTTTTACACGTACGAGAATTATTGCGAAATTTACTCTGAAAATAATATTGATAATTTTGATATGAATTTTGAAAACATTTCACTGCTTGACTGTTAGACACATAATATTTTTGCCACTAGTTCTATAACAATATGTCATACGCCTGCGCAGTGAGATTGTTTTTGGGATAAGTTGTCAGGATTACGATTTAGAAATTGACATTTCTAGATAATCAGCTGTATTAGAGCCGTTCATTTGATTGGTTATTTATTCTATTAATTGATATTTGCAGTTATGTCTGCGATACAAAAGGAAGTGCTGTTAGCTGCTGCCGCAGTTAGATGTTATTTATTATTTTTATTGATGAAACGCAAAAAAAATAAAGATCTCAATGATCAAAATGTTGGCTTCAAAGAAAATAAGGTTTGGCTTTCCTAAATAAAAAATTAATGGTTGAAAACGACAATAAATCACATGACGCCATTATTGTTTTTATCTTTTTTTTGGCTTCTGCGTCGATTCTCGCGCACTTTCTAGTTTATTGTCGTAAAAATATACAGATTACGAAAATCCCTATGGAAGTATGCCGGATTACACAAGTGCGAAAAGGAAAATATAAGAAAAAAGCTTAGAAGAGAAAGAATAATGGGCTTGTTATCAATGAAATATTTTCTCGGCTTTTTTCACGTTTTTTTTTTGTAAAACTCAGACATCAAAATAACAGGTAAAATTTTCAGCTCTTTAACTTTCTCCATTACTTAGATATTAAAGGTTGAATATGGAGCTCCCTTGAAAAGCGGCAGAGCGGACTGTGACGTCACATTGCATGTCGGATTTAGGGTACTTGCGGCCCTAGGCCAAATTAACCCGAGCGGCCCCTGCCCCGGCCGCCCCTTGGTGGAAAATTGAAATGTGCCTTATTTCAAGCTCACGTCAAAACAAGTGAGTAGTTGAGATATCTTCAAGATAAACACCAATTGGAAAACATTAATGGATGTAGGATGCGGATGCAATAATATAAAATGGCTGATAATTATTATATCGTATCTTCCTTAAGGTAGTTTTCGTGTAATGCAGAAGCAATTTTTCCTAAAATATTGCCTCGTAAGACGAAGGTTTTTATATTTAACCTATGTTCCGCACTCTGTTCGTGTTCTTGGAGTCGGTTAGAATTTTTACAGTCATTGAATCCCTTGCAAAAAGAACTATCGTTGTGTTTGTGGAATAATTTGCATGGAACACAATACAGGCAGTCGGTAGTATTTGAATACATAAGCCACTCTCTTTTCTTCATCTCGCCGTTTGGTAAACGGCTAAAAAAACATATGTTCTTTTACAAAATCACAATCTTTAATCGCTAGTAAGTGTTTGGGAAGATTTCCGTGGAATCAACAGATAAATTGCCCCATGGACTAGGATCTAGAACGTTTAAGGTGGATTGAGGCAGGGGCATGGCCGATTGAGTACTAGAAACATTTCTAGAAGTATTTAGATCTGTCGAAAAGTCTCTAGTTCCTTCTACAGCAGCAGAAGTACTGGGAATTTGAACATAGTTTTCAGTTGGACTATTCTGACTGCTATCTCCTGACGTATTTTAAAAAAACTTTCAATTTTAGAATTACTTTTTAACAATTTTAAGCTTTTTTCTTCTTTAAGTTTTTTTAATTTGCGCTTATATGCTCCACTAGCCGTATGGATATTTTTATTGTTATCGTTCATCATTGTCAGAGTTACGTGTTACGTGCTCACTTGCCACTCGCAAAACTATACTGACCAGTGACCATATACTGACTACTGACATTATACTGATGAGTAACGCCGAGTCGCTGGAGAGAGGGCCGCATCTGACAACCCGACGCCTTATACCCTGGCAAGCGTTAATATTTATTTTTATTTACGTTGGTTATTTTACTTAGATTTTAGATTGTATTGTTTGTTTCAAAAGTCAAGTATTCGATTTAAAAGTTGCGGAAGTATTAATTTAAGAAAATGAAATTCAATATTTTTTCCTAATAAAATTTTTTTACGAAACGCTGCGGCGTGCGGCCCCCTTTTACTTGCGGCCCTAGGCCGCGGCCTAGTGGTAAATCCGGCACTGGGGATATGGATATTCGGCATTACACCGCTGCGTTTTACATGAGAAAGTTGGTTCCAGCTGCAATATCTTCAAATTTCAAATAGTTTGTGGATTTTGCTATTGAAGATGTATTCAGTACTTAGATACCGGATTTATTAAAGCAGATTTTGGAAATTTACCTGAACCCGATATCTTTATGGTGATGGACTACTTTAATGAAAACAAGGAGTTAACACTTGGTTTTTGAATTTGAATTGAATTTCATGACAAACTATAGTACATTGTACATTTTCATATCTCCCTCTGTAGGGAATATGAAGTTCTCAACTCCAGAGAGGAGCATCCAATGCACGAATGGCTAAGAACGGTATACTTTTTTGTATAATGCTACATACTCTGGAAAGTGGCATCCCAAACTCGTCTGCTGATATCCCATACGGTGAATTCAGTTTGATATTTTTCAATGTTAAAAAGATATCAAGCTTGTCCAGCTCCCATTTTTTAGTTAACAATTTCACAACAAATGATGAATTATTCGGAACTCCTAGATGAAGCTTTGTTTTTTTTTGTAGTATTTCTTCTGACCTTTAAATGTCTGAATAAAATAAGTTATTCGGATCTGGCAAGCTTAAATCTGACGAAGTTAATGTAAAAGAAGAACCTCTAGTGGATATTGAAAACTCTTCGTTGATGGATTTTCGTATTTTTCCAAACGCGATTTCTTCATTTTTCTTTTTTAGCCATTTTTCGCCTCCGCATTGAATCGCCTTGGAACTACATAAGCCTTAATGCAAGCCTGAACCCTTATTTTCCGAGATACCTATAGATTCCATTCGTGTAATATCCATTGATTTCCTCCTTGACTTTCTCCAGGGGTCCTATTTTCGGAGCTCAATGACAAATTACTGTGCTTTGGTTCGTGAAAACTGTGACATGACTGTTAACTAAGCGTTTTTGACAGTCAAAAAATCGGGCTATTACTACAGGATTTAGTAGCTTTTCCACTGTTCATTATTTTAATGTATATATATTTTTCTGGTGCATTCTTGGATGTGCTAGGACTGTCGGGAATCAAACGGTACTTATTAACCACTTCATTCTCACTTATTAGGTATATAATAAAATAAAGAAACAGCTTAATCAACAGTCCAGCGTTTTGTTTCTTACAAATCAAAATATATAATGCAATAAACAAACAGTACACTTCCACATAGCTCTCGCGGAAAAATCTAAAATTTTGGGAATCCGTTTAAAATGAGTTCTAGTTTCTATTTTTAAATTAAAATTTTTTCTTGAACAAGCTCATTGTGCCGGTCATCAAGGCGTGTACTTAATTCCAGAAACCAATGGCCGAATATTGATTGCACCCCTATTTTAACCGCTGTTGCCAGAAGCCGGCCCATATTAATTTGTACAAAATGATATTTTTTTCTCGTTATCGTTGACTTTTTTCAAAATCATGCATAATAGGTAAAACTAAACACTTTCATCCAGCAACAGTGTACTTTACAGAGGGAATGTAGAAATTAATAAAGTGCTTATATCTTAGTTTTTTCGTATCTCTCACAAGTGAGTAATTGGACTTCCTCGCACTAATGCCCCTCCCTGTATATGTCATGTAAATGATACACAAAGATTAATGAATGTATCTATCTATCTATCTATGTTTCTTTTTTGCGCGTGTTTGTCACTGGGCTCCTCCTGTACGGCTGGACCGATTTGAAGGAAATTTTTTTAGTGTTTAAGTGGATTCAAGAATGGTTTAGAATCACAATTAGTCCAGTAGGTGGCGCTGCATTTGAGTTCACTAAACAGCTCCTAAACGCTTAGCTCGATTTTGAGGAAATTTTTTGTGTATTTGACTGAGTACCTGGAAGGTTTAGATTCATAATAATAAAATGTTTATTACACATTTGAAGTGAAAAACACAAATAACAAGTATAACAATATAAAAATGAACAATAATCTCTGTAAGAGGAAATAGACAGAAACAGCACAACAAGAGTACTGTGCCTGCTGATTAAAGATATATCTTCTTTTCAAGAATATAAAAAGAAGTTATTTTGCTGGTATATTTATACCCAATACATAAGTTACATTACATTAATTATAATTGAAATAAACAAAATAGCCAATCGACATGAAAAGCAATGTTGACTCAACAGGACAATGTCTGCTGTTAATTTCAGAAAGATATAAACATAGAGTAATAAAAATATCCACAATAAGCCCAGGAGGCTGAGGTGGTACCGGCGAAGGGACGGCTCCGGGAAAAAAATAAAAATTAGGTATGCAAAGGGAGCACAGAGTGACCCAAAGAATATTCAAGCCACTTTCATATTTTGGCATTGATTTCATTGTAAAATTCTTCCTTTTTATCAAGTGCAGGTAGTACCCACTCGGGTTGGGGTCGATATATGGGTTTAGCCTATTGTTATCCATTCACAATCACTGGAAATAGTGTGCCAAAGGCGTGCCGGTAGGATACCCGTAAAAAGGAAAGAATTTTATTTTATTTTAACAGAATAAAAATTAGGCATTATGTACACAGTATTAGGTACACTTATTTTTTATTGAACATTATACAAAAAATACATTATATACAGAAATTAAATTATAAAAAGTCATAATATTCTTCGTCATCTGAAGAACTGTCATCTCTTCTTGACGTTATAATTAACGGGTCGACGGTCCGATCGATCAAGTAGTCAAGATTCCACTAATAGAAGGTTAAACGTAACCGTATAATCTACTACCTAAGTAATCCCAACACAATATTTCGATATTGACCCTTCAGGCCAGAAAAGATATTTTTCCTAATTCTCTTACACAATTACTTGAAATTTTAATATTACAAACAATGCTATTTCAATACCTACGCCTATGGCCGACACCAAAATTGAGCCGAACTGGACGGAATCACCCATTTTATTACTCTATCTATACTGTCTATACCTTTCTGAAATAGACTACTTATAGTAATTATATAAAAAATCAACAAATATAATGTACAATTATATTCTGCTTAACATACTTTCTTCTCATGGCAGTCTTTAACAATGTTATTAAAAGACATTATGTAAAAAGCACTAATTATTCTCAAAGGTCCTAGGACTGTTGCTTCAATTATTACATCAATAAATCTGGAAAAGGGACTCATTCCAGTACATAGGGTTGTCACCAACAAAGATTCAAATCCCACATAACTGAAAAATTTTCCTGTCTACAACAAAAAATTACAATGATAACCATTATGAAGTAGGAGGAATATCCTTTGGTTACATGGAGTTTAACAAAGAGTCATCAGCAGCAATGCCTTCGAAATACCGCCCTCGAAAGGCGTACGCGCGATTCGTATATTCCAGTAACTTTATTTAAACTGTAATAATTTATGCTGACTTTAGATTGTCTATCTCACAATGCCTCCCTCTAGTACACTGTTAATGCTAAGTATCTCGTGGACTTATGGGCTTTGTGTTAAACTCTGTGTAACCAAAGAATATTCTTCGTACTGTATATTATAAGTTGTATTGATAGTGTATTATCAAACAAGCATATAATGATGGCTATTACACGATGATGCGTGAACACCAATTGAAAAATAGTAACAGGAAGGTTCGAATCCCACAGTCGCGTCGCGGTGAAAATTTTTATTTAATTTATTGTGTCATTTGTATATTTATATGAATCATCCTCAATATTATGTGTCATGTGACCTTTTCATTTTCCACACCACTGGTGAATAATGTATGACATTATACTTGAAGAAGCACACATCATGGACAAAAATTTAGCATCTTTTCAGAGATATATAGGTGATAGCTGTGATAAATTTAAAACACACATTAAAAATAGCACAGCTCATGATGAAAGAGAAATTGAGAGGACAATACATTTAAAAAAGAGAGCAGAGATAATTAGAAATTCTATGAATAATAACCTAAAGAATACTAAAATAAATCATACTATTGAACACAATAACCTATTATACAGAAAATGATTAAGGTTTGCAAAAGCTTCCCACTAATCTAGAATATTACAAATGCCAAATAAGTAGGTAATTATAATGAAGGCATACATGCTGGATCAAGCAATGTCCCTTGTATTATATGCAAAGAGGGTACTGGAGGAAGGAAGGCAAAAGAGGTTAGGTTTGTCTTGTTAAGTTTATGAATCAGTAAAAATTTTTTTTTGCCAAATCCACTAGTATTCCATCCAGTGGTAAGGATCTTTATTGAGCTCAACATCCATGGGATTGGGACCTCAGTTTTAAATTATCTTCAGAAACAGCATATCTACATTATACTTCATACTCTTTGGTGTAATGATGTTGAACTGTAATAGGTATGCTACTCACCCTAGTAGTCTAAAGTATTCCCCTGCAGGCTATACAATCTCTATGATTGTGTTTCACCAGTGGTCACTTACATAAGAACCAACTGTGTTCAACACTGCTTCACTGTTATTATCACGCGCATTCCACTACAGTCCTGGGTCGATGCCCCTACTCTCCCCCAAAAGAAAGTGGTCTAATAGTTGAGGTGGCCAAAATAAAGATGTCTTATTATTATAACCATATCATGGTCACAGTTTTATTCCAAAGGATTTTGCCATAATTTAAAAAAGGGAAAAAAATTGAAAATATACTCAAGAAATATTGACTGAGAATTCTTGTGCCATGAAAAATAAAAAAGAAGAAAAAATCAAAAGCTCTACTGAAAACATTATTTTGGCACTTGGTTCCATTTTTTCAGCATTGTTCTGTTATGGTTGAAAAGGAGCAAAATACAGTAAAGGACAAATGAGAGGATGAAGCCAACAACAACAGATTATGAATACTTGAATTACTGCCATTATAAATTATGTAAAAAAAAAAACTTGCTAGGCTTATCAAAGTACAGAGAAGCATCCAAGTTACAAAAAATAGTCAAATTCATTTTTTTCCATCTATAGTAAGCAGTATAGTTACATTAACTACATTTGCTTACCTATGCCAAAAAAAATTTGAAATACATTTACCCACATTTAGCAATAAGCAATCAACTTATATTAAAACAGTGTGACTGAAAAAGAATTATCTAAAATGTATTGATAATATACATGCTAAATAAGTATATATATATTATATAGGTATACTTATACCATGGTAATTCACTTACCAGAGCATCATTTAGAAGTTTCTTAGCCACCTCTTCTGGAGTAGCAAGTCCTGCAGTATCAGATATCAATTTAGTTTCAATAGGTTTAGTTTTGTTTTCATTTGCAAGTCCTGGAGTATCAGTATCTGGAGGTAAAGCCAATGTAACAGATATATTGTAAGGCTTTACCTCCATGTAAAGGGATTCAGCAAGACCCCGTAAGGCAAACTTACAACTGGAGTAAACAGAAAATCCATACATTCCCATTAAAGATACCTGAGAACCAGTCAGAACTATAATTCCTTCTTTTCGTTCTTTGAATTTGGGCACAATGGCTTTTACTGAGTAAAGGCTTCCCAAAAAATTGATATCAACCAATTGTTTAATTTGTTTTATTGTGAATTCTTCTACTTTGCCACAAATCGCCATCCCAGCACAGTTGACCATCATAAAAATAGGTCCTATTACGGTTTCTATTTCACTTATTTTGGTTTCTAAGTCTTCATAATCGGAAATATCAACTGAAATTTTGCTGATGATTTGTTCTCTACACCTAGTGTAGGCTTCTATTTCTTTTTGAGCTTCGTTAAGTTTTTCCACATTTCGGGCTATAATTGTCACGTTAGCACCATGTTTGGCAGCTAGAAAAGCTACACTTTTTCCTATTCCGCTAGATCCTCCTATTACAAGTATATGTTTACCTTTAATCGATTTCCTTGGCACTGGTGTGTATACAATAGCTAATACAGCACAAAACACAAAAACAATAATCCAAATAATTATCATTTTCACTAATGAAGTAGCGGACTATCAATTTAATTATTATAAGGTTTTCTATAAAACTATTACACCTAGTTTTAAATTTGTTTTAGATGTTTTTACTTTTTGCTGTCGAATGTCAATATGTCCATAAGATGTCAGTTAACTCATCAGTGCCGGGACTCTGCACACCATAGAGAAATATTTTATTTTGTCTATGCTGCACACTATAGAATTCTACAATCGACTCTATTCACTCCTCTTTTGCAACGAGGAAAACAAATCAGCTGTCGTATAAGCCCTTCGATCTATGCCCTTTGATATTTAAGTGGTTTTATTTTGCTGTTTTAGTTATTGTCAGTGTGTTTTGTGAAAATTTTGCTTTTTCTTTGATTGTGCATTAGTATTTTGTGTTGTTAAACTAAATTTTGACTAATATTTTTATTTTTGGAGTAATAGGTATGGTTGATATGGTATGGTTGACAAAAATTAAACAAGTTTAGGTCTGATTTCGTGTTTTTATTTTATTTTTGATATAGTCATATCTACAAAAGTTACAGGGAAGGTACATTTGTATTGAGTAATATTTTAAATCTTTAATACCGACTTATTTTCTCTTTGTTTTTGTAACTATGGATTAGGTATACACTGACTATTTGAAGTTTATTTGAATTTGTAATTGCATACATAAGGGACAGGCAGTTTTAAATGCTGACCAAAGAGGTGTTAGAAGCTGACAACATGAATAATGAACAGCAGTTAGATGTTGAGAATGAAATCAACGTAACTAGCGGTTCTCAACGGTGTAGCTCGCCAAAAAATCCTCAAGGTATTTTTGGTGTGCGTCATCGTTTGTGACGTATAACCGGGTTTTCGGTATATCGTTTATTTTATTTGCTATTTTGATACATATCTAACCTTAAATTTGATAAATAAAATCATGAGGATAACATTCAGCAAAATTCGGAAAGGCTATGGAATTAATAGTTACCAACTTTTTTTCTAACTGAAAATACTTGAGAACTATCAAAATGCTGATGTTTTCCCGTGTATCTAGGCATATTTTTGTATTATTGAAATAAATATAACAATAATATTCATATTCACTTTTCATAAATAATAATTGACCGTAAACAACAAAGTACAGACCATAGACAAAATAAAAATTATATTAGGCGATTTCGTCCCGTTTTGGTACCTCACTTTGGTCTGTCAATTACATACCAATCGATTTCGTTCCGAAAAACGATGACGTCAAGCTAACTTTGGTACCCTTTTTGGTCTGTCAAATGACATACCGAGATCTGCAGCTCGGTTACTGAAATTGGTAGCTTTCTATCCTTGTCTAAAGTAGTTTCTGTCTTTTTATTCATTTGTAAATATATTGTGCTATGTCAATTTCATTAATCAGCTGTACCAGCTGGGCTATGCTGGGAACCAAACGATTTCGCCTGTTATTGGTAGTTTACGTCATAGTGGTGACATAGGACCTACCAATTGGTTAACCAAAGTCCCTACCAACGGTTTTTTCCAATTTACTCAAGTCCACGAACAAATAAATATTATATTGATATTAATGCACTAAACTCACTCAAACAAGAATTAGATACTATTATTTTATTTTCAATTCTTCTTTAAAGAAAAATGCACACACGCTCCTGAATGCAGAAAAAATACCAATATCACCAGGCACCCTCAAACCTAAATTTTTTTCTGTTACAGTGATTAACCTTAGTAGGTGACTCGTTACCTCGCGTTATGTGGACAGATTGCGAAAATTCTTATGGAAGTATGCCGGGTTATACGAGTACGATAGAAAAACAGCGAAAGAGAGAGAAAGAATAATTATGCGCGGTCATTAAGGCGTGTACTTTGTTTCAGCTTAGGGGTGTATACTTATTTCCCGAGACTGACCGAAAGCTCATTGCCCCCCTATTTTAACCGCTGTTGCCAGAAGCGCAGATTAATTTGTACAAATGATATTTTTCTCTCGTTTTCGTTGACTTTTTTTCGTCATGCATAAATAAAACACTTTCATACGGCAACATTCTCCTTTACAGAAAGAATTCACTAGGTTGTGGGTAGGGGGGCAATGAAAATTCCGCCAGCCTCGGGAAATAAGTATACACCCCTTGATGACCACGCACAATTATTTTTTCTCTCTCTTTCATATCCTTGTCGTACTTGTGTAATCCGAGGCGAGGGTTCCGATGTAAATTTCGCAATCTGTATATTAACAATACACTGTACTTCTGTATACAGATTGCGAAAAAGCTTATCGAACCATGCAATTTACACAAGTACAACAAGGAAAATATGATAAAAACAGCTTGAAAGAAAGAGAATGGATATGTGCGTGGTCAGCGAGTGTGTATACTTTTTACCCGAGGCTGGCTGAATGTTCATTGCCCCCCTATTTTAACCGCTGTTGTTAGAAGCGCAGATTCCTCATATTTTCCTTGTTGTACTTGTGTAAATTGCATGGTTCGATAAGTTTTTTCGCAATCTGTATGAGAAGTAGGGGGGGGGTGAGTATAGGCTCACAGCACTTAGGCCACATGTGATCTATTGTACATCCTCCCGAGTAGTTGTCCTCTTAGGTCATCGCCCATCCTGTCCTTCCCAGGAAGGTGGACATGTCACTAGGAGACATCTCCTTTTATATCAGCAGGTGTATGCCAAGACTCACCGAGCACACACTCTATTGTTTTCTCTGTTAACACATCATGCATAGAGGTGTGTCCACTAGCCCCATAGTATGGAGGTGTGTCCTTAGTTGACAGTGGCCAGTCAGAAATCTGTTAAACGTAAATTTTTCCTGGTCATCGCCAAATATTTCTTTGACTCCGGCTTCCCAGGGTGATCCTGGCAAGACTGCATCCTTTGACTCTATCCAATCTCTTAGGGGAATCAAGGGTATAGCGTTTGGCTTATTTCGCAAACGAAGTCGTCAGGCCGTAGGTGTCACTGGGTCCTAAAATTTTTAGTCCAGTCGCTTTCCTGGCAAAAGAATCGGCAATGCGATTACCTTCACTCCTGTCGTGCCCTTTAACCCACCTCAGGATAATATTGTTATCTGCGAAGAACTTCTTTTGTACAAAGTTTTAACTCTTAAAAGGACCAAGAAATGAATTTCTTCGGTTACAAATAATCCGTTGCTCGACCCCTTTTCTTTTTCGAATTTTTATTACCTATAATTTTTCTATTAATACCATTGAGTACCAGTGCTTTTCACGTTACTATATTGAAAAAAAAAAACTACAAAAAAATACTTTATTTCCTTTTCTTTTCAAATGCTCATAATAAATTACTGAAAAACATATTCACGTAATGCAAAACATAAAAATTATACTATGTATTTTCTTTTATATGATAACATCATTTAAGAACCGTTTTACACGTACGAGAATTATTGCGAAATTTACTGTAAAAATAATATGGGTAATTTCATTTTGAAAGCATTTCACTGCTTGACTGTTTCACACATAATATTTTTACCCCAATAAATTTCATAAGAATTCATGCTATACGCCTGCGCAGTGAGATTGTTTTTGGGATAAGTTGTCATGGTTACGATTTACATATTGACATTTCTGAATAATCAGCTATATTCCAACCGTTTATTTATATCTTTTTTGTATTTTATTAATAACTGCCATCTACTAATGGTTAGAATATGTGACAGAAACTAATTTGTGAAACAGCAATACATCCTAAACATTGGGAAAAAAATCTCAAAAATGTTGTCTAAACTTGTGATTATATTATTAAAAAGATGATGTTGCACACTTCATGAAAATATTAAATATCTTGATAACAAAAATTTTTTTTAAATGTGGAGGTTATTTATGCGTTTTCACGTGAAAACCTTTAAGGAATACAAAATCAATTAAAAATAGCTACAAATGCCAGTGGCGTAAAAATGGGAGGAGAAAAGTGACATATATTTTCAAATGTACACCACTGGATGAAGAATTGATAAATGTTTTTCCATCAAAATATGTACTTTCAAATTTAAAAACAGCCTTTCAAATGTCAAATCAACTTATTCATCCATTTTAAAGTTATTAAATTAAAACATTTAAATTTTTATATTCGAAAAGTGAATGAGGTGGACCCCCAATCCTTATATCATTTTGTCCAATTTTACTAAAGGTATCTACATGCACACGCTGTGAGTGTCATTTGAAAACACCCTGTATAATAATATATTAGGGAGTTGTGAAGAAATTGAATATTTAAGGAAGATTTCATCCATAGGTACCTAAACAAAATTTAAAATATGTGTGTATTTCAATAGATTTAGCGGCCGTGATAATTGAAACATGTTACATTATTTTGATGTAAATTATGCCGATTAACACATATGAAATTATTGGTGATCAAATGAAAATACCCACTACTTTTTAATGCAGTTTAAGAAATCCCTCGAAAATGTATCCATTTTTCAAATTGACATCAACGTTGTTGCCGGCGATCGATACAATAGTACAAAGCTGGGCATCATACTAAATAACGTCAGCAGCCTTGGTGCGCTATAGAGTTAGTTTGAAATGATTTTAAAGAATACGAAACTTTGAACTACCTATGTTATTATCGGTTTCAAAAAAGCCTTGGGGGAGAGGTTTTAAAAAAAAATGGAAGCTTCCCTTTTGTGTGAGTTGGTTATTTTGACAGTTGTTGATTCAACCATTAATACGGGATATAGTTTTACAATTATCCAATAAAATCAATTAATGACAAAACCCACAACAAAACAAAAATAATGGGTCATCGTTAACAAACATTAAGAGCATAGACCAAAAAATGTTCTCAATGTAATCGGTGGAACCAGCGGCTGATCGTCAAAGTGGGAAGTGCCTACTCTGTAAAATATCAAGAAGGAGAAATCAAAACCTAAAATTAGTTTTTCTAATTTCTTTTATTACTATTTTCCATGGAATTGCTTTTCTTCTGATTTGCTCATATAAAATATATAGCCTTAAAACTTGTAATTGTTATATTTGCAACATCCCCAAAGAGAAGAAAGACCATCTTGGTAACAGAGGTATAAGCTCAAGCATGTGTGGTTAGGTTAGATTAGCCAATACTACAAAGAAGTCCCGGTCACATAGTAAGGGTGAGGAACTTGGCTAAAATTTTAAATGTGTACATCGCATGAAAACGACTGGAGTGGAAGAAAATATTTATATCACAAGCAAATACTAGGTATAACCGGAAAATTCAAGTTATTTGAATCTTTTGTAAACGCATTGTTATTGGTTGTGACGTAGAACATAGTTTACATTTATGGAGAGAAGCAATAAAAAGTGGCGAACACTAATAAAAGCACCATTACTTTAGAAAAAATGCATAAAATTCCGAGAGTTTATTTTAAATTAAACATACTTGTCGACCACTCTTACGCCTAAATTCAATGTTTTCTTTGTATTACAAAAAAAAGGATATCCAAAAATTTGAAAGTTCTCGATTACTTTCGTGTCTATATTTATAACAACCGCTTTGTCATTAGAATATTAGTTAGGCAGTATGCAAAAATTCAACCTCTTCAGAGTATGTTGTATGTATTTTGGGGAGACATTCACTGAGAGCTTATTAGGATATGTTGCAATAATGCAGTTTAGGATGAAAATAATTTTGTTCAATTTACGTCTAACATCTAGAGTTCTAAAAATACACTGTGTCTGAAAGGATAGATGTTTGTATTTTTGGACATATCTACTATTTTCAGTACCATGGTTAAAAAATATCAAAATATTCATATGAAGTGGAGTAGTTAACGTTTTTGTTACTTATCAATGTTTTCTATTCAAGAATGTTAGATAAAATATCAAACAAAATGTCTATTTCTTCCAAACTAGAAGAGCTCTACTCTATTAATATTGAAAAGATCGGCACTCCTTTTATGCATAAATGTTAAGGGACGCTTATTTCATAAAAACACTGAGAAGCCCTATTTTTCACGACAAATACAAATGTCTATCCTACATACTGCTCCTTCCAACAAATGGAGCAGAATGTATGTACAAAACTTAGAAATCTTGTGGGTGTCAAATGATCTGAAAATCGTAAGAAAATTAAAAAGGGCAGAACAAATGACATGTTTCAGTTGCTAACATACACATAATTCAGACGAGCAAACAAAAAAATAATACCTAAAATGCCATGGAAAAGTGGAAGCCAACAACCAAAAAGAATAGGAAATAATGTTACAACAAAGAATAATATCTATAAAAACTTTATGCTTACATATTACTTAGGGTATTGCTGAACGTTAGGAGAGCAGATGTAAATAATAATTTTAGAAAAACATTTAACACTCAGGTGAGATCTGAGGTAAACAGATAAAGTCAAACTAAAACTTCAAAATAACTATCAACGATATTGTTAAAACTATTTAAGAATTCAAACAACTAAACAGAGGAGACTAGTCCATAAACTATTATTTTGTGTCAGTTCCACGTAAAAACGAAAATTAAACCTAATTATTGTTACTAAATTTTTCATAAATTAACATAACTAGACATATATTGGGTGTAACATGAAGTAAATAAGGAGCTAAGCCTTTGTAGAAACCACCCATTTTCTCATACTTCCAAGTTTTCTTTATACAATCCCACGTTCCATCGTAAGAATGATGTTGATCTTGCAATCTGGCTCTAATAACTTGATATGGATAAGTAGCAGCAGCTGCTATTAATTTACTAATGGCTGCGAAGCCGATGTATTCGCCGGTGGTCTGAAAAAACAATAAAAACGTCATTAAAAAATATCAAGTTATTTAATAGATCATATTATATCATAATATTATAGTTTTACAAATTTGAAAATTACTTTTCAAAGAGTAGACCGTTAACTAAGAACCCACGTCGAGTTGTAGGGCTATATGCCATGATAGACAATGAATACGGGATTGTAGTATCTTTACGATATAACCAACCACTCTGGTTTGTAATTAGAAGGGACAATATCAGCGTATTTGCGGCTCAGTACAAGGTAGATAACATCTATTCAGAAGCTCTGAGAGCATAATTCTGGTCTGGGGGTAACGCAGAAATAAGATTAATACACTTACCCCAGTAAAGAAGTAGATTTTTGTTCTTAAAGAAGCAAATAACATCGTAAAACTATATTTTGTTTAAAATGGTCGCCATTTCGGCCCAAGAAATCGTATCGTAACCTTTATGTGTAAACGACATCAGCTATCTTCCTAGTATGATAATTCACTTGAATATGCAGGATGTGTACGAAAGAACTGGCCATGTATTTCACCAATTTTTCAAATCACCCTGTACGAAATGTATGAATTGTGATAAATGATGGAATGAAAATAGTATATTGCATGCCAAAATAATTTTATCAATATTTCATTATAACATCGAATTTTGAGATATTACTAAAATGTGTTTATTTCTCACTCTGTACGTAATGATATAATCTGCACCATCGGAATGATTAACTAATATTAAGGTGCGTTGATGATAAGAGCGCAAAAAAATGCAGTTGGCACTTTCAAATCCCGAAGTTACCTTTTTTAATAAGAGACAACCGATTATGAGAGCATCATTTGAAAGAGTACGTTTTGACACTTTGCGTTTCTGTTTAACAGATGTAAAAGAAAAAATATAACTAGTCCACTTATAAAGTTATCTCTCCTGACAACAGCGTAATCTCTCCTGACAACAGCGTAAAATCTCCTTGTTTGTCATTGGCTCTAGCTTACTACAGAAATTCAAATTTCAATATTTAAATTTTTATTTGAAATCGTAGAGCGGTGTTATTAGTTGCGAATACTTAGTTGATACCCAATATATCTTGTGACATTTTCATTGAAATTCATTAAACGAGCCCATTGTTGATTAACCGGTTTTTAAACGATTGACAGCAAACTGACATTAGGTGTCTATTCACTAATAATGTGAGATCCTACTAGAGTACACACTTAAAAAGTGGGTTTGTGGAATATTCGATAATTTGCAATTTCGAGAGAGCGCGCATTTGCACTTCATAAGTGTGTACACTCGTAGGAGCCCTCACTTTTAGTGAATAGACACCTAAGTCACAATTTTTAATTGAATATCACGTATGGTTCATACAACAGCCTTTTTGGTGTGCGTCATCGTTTGTTAATGTCTTTCTAACACATTACGTGAAAAGTAATGGGAAAAAAGTCAGGTCTTTGATTAATCCTAATCAAAATATCGCAATAATGAACCGTTTCAATGTATTTCAAAAGTCAACCCTAATCCTTGACTTACCAAAATTTGATTGGTTCAGTTCTTGTCAGGTCTGTACTTTGTTGTTCAAGGTCAATTATTTTATGAAAAGGGAATATGAATCTTATTGTTATATTTGTTTGAATAATACAAAAATATGCCTAGATACACGGAAAACATCAGCATTTTGAAAGTTGGCAAGTATTTTCAGTTAGAAAAAGAAGCTGGTAACTATTAATTTAATAGCCTTTTCGAATTTTGCTGAATGCGATACTGATGATTTCATTTCAACGACATACCGAAAACCCGGTTATACGTCACAAACGATGACGCACACCAAAAAGGCTGTTGTATGAACTCTAGTAGCTTATTTGACAGTAGCCTACTAGAATAAATGTTTGATTGTGTTTCAACACTTCATGTAAGTATTTTCAATGAATAATCACAATTTATGATAATTTTCTTCAGAATGTCTCTTTATGGCGAACGGTTTCTATGGGATTTTTACGATAAAAAGACGATGACGTTGCAAAACAAAATATTGTGATGTTGCCAGGCTGTAGTTTTTTTCTTTGCTTTACAAAAACTAGAAAAGTCAATGGACGAGTTCTATACAAGGGAATTGCTGCCAGCATAACGAACAAAAAAATACTGAAAAAGGTTAGTCGCATAAGGAAGTGGTTTTTCCAATCTATGTTTAGTTTTTCTTATATATTTTGAGTCCCTTTACCACCCATGTTGTACCCGAAAAGTTTGGAGTTTTACCCGAGAAGTTTGTAGGTCTATTTAACTTGGGGAATTTTATATCTTACAGTTGACGAACAACTGTCTATACATGTTTATTTGGCTTTGTTTGTGTTCTTTGTGTTTCGTCAACTGTAAGATGCAAAATACCCCAAACTAAAAGTACCTCCAAACTTTTTGGGTACAACATGGGTGGTAAAGGCACTCAAAACATATAAGAAAAACTAAACATAGATTGGAAAAAACATGCGACTAACCTTTTTCAGTATTTTTTTGCCCGTTATGTTGACAGCAATTCCCTTGTATAGAACTCGTCCATTTGATGTTAGATTGACAATTCTTCTTTTTTATTGGTCCGTGCCTCGTAGAGCCTAAGTCAAAAATATTTATTCAAAAAAATTAAAGGCTTGTATGATGGGCTTGTGGGGCTTGTATTTAATATAAATATTCATTTATGAAAAACTATGGATAAGATACAAGAAGAAATACTAACCAATAATTCTATATTCGAATTAACATTTTATTTTACATAGAAGAGGGTTATATGAAAAACATTCTATGCTCTAGAGCCTCTAGAACACTGCACGAGTTTATGGTAAAAGAAATACAATATCCATACAGCTGTAATCATCTTCATGCAAATTTAAATATTGTTTCTTCATACATCTACCATCTATTATATATATTATAATAAAAATAGAATGGAAAAAATTAATATAGATACATAAAATGAAATCGCTTCACTTATGAAGGTATACATTTGTATCATCACTGCTACATTATTTGGAATAAGTGAATATATGTAGATCATCTGAATAATTTTGTGATATAATGAGTATATTTCCCACACAATCATACATTGGAAAGTTGGATTAAGATGCTCCATGTTTCATTCGTATCTGTTTCATATTATGCAGTTTTAATTTTGTGTGAGGTGTTATTCACAAAAATATATAGACTTGGGTAGCTGGCTACGTATAGGTGTGCAAATTGGAATAGTGAAATATCGAGTGAACATTTCTTTATCAACAACTTTATCAACCCTGCTCAAAGTCTCTGCTCCTGATAATAATTTGAATATTGTATGACAATTACGTTAAGTCAATACCTTCCTGATTTTATATTGTGTTTCAAAGTTTTACTTATGTCAATAATGGAAACAATAACTTATGAATATACATTTTATTTCAAATAGGTTAACTGGTTGATTATTACGATACAATTATTGGGCCACTCAAAATAATCCACTCTGTTATTTATCAGTCTTTATTGAATTAAAGAAAAACAGGCCGATTTTTTTATTTGAGTTGCTGTATTTTAAAATAACTGGACCTATTTAATTCAATAATAATTATAAGTGTTGGCTTTCAAAAGGATTACTAAATATTAAACGCCGATTGACTGAATAACTTGATTTATTTTAAAAAAACTACCACATAACCATAATGTTCAAAATCCCCTTTACGACTGCCTCCCCGAGTGCCAGTTTCCCGCCCAAGCCTGTCATCTCTCAACCGTCTTTCGTCTTCTTTTTCTTCTGGTCTCGACCGACAGTGAATAGGCAGGCACTCGGGTAACCAGTTACTGTCTACAGTCGGCCGTCCTGACAAGAGAATCGTCTCGATTCTCTTCCGAACAATAGACATAAACAATATGATAATGCATGAAAATAACATAGGCAATAATACATTAGTTGTGCAATGAGTGTTAATAATAGATTACATAATACCTGCTACATAATACATAAATAATGTAGTCAAGTCAATAACATAAGGCGAGACATAAGGTACATAACTACATAATACTTGCTGCTCAACACATAAATAATGCAGTCAAGTTAATATCATAAGATACATAATACTTACTACTTAATACATAATTAATATAGTCAAGTTAATAACATAATATACATAAGTATGTAACATAACGCATAAATTATACAATAAGTATGGTTTCATAAACTTAAGTCATAAAATAGACATAATTGAAACATAATGAAAAGAAATTATATCCCATGGATGCATAGTGGGTATTATGAAATAAAAATACACATGAATAACATAAGAAATGTCCCATATGCAAATATAGCTGAATTTTCTATTACCTATGTAGATTCATATGCCTTAAGTCGTGAACTGTCGATTACACCATCATAAGGTATCTGTGTGTTTTGAAACCCTATCACATCTGTTACAACATAACGGTCATTTGGCAGTATCGTTTTAATGACATAAGGCCCCTTGTATTTGGGTATCAGTTTCTTATTAACACCTGGCGTAGTATCATAGTTAGCTATCATTACATGTTGACCAACTTTATATGTTGCAGCCGATTTGTGAGTCTGGTCATAATACTCCTTATTTTTCTGCTGCCCCTGGACTATTTTATCTTTGGCCTCCGCCCTAATTACCTCTAAGTCCCTTTCACTACTATCGAATAATTCCAACAAGTTCTTAAAATTATCTTGAACACTTCCATTTTGGTCCCTGCCAAATAATAGTTTAGCAGGTGTCTCACCTGTAGAACGGTTAATCGTATTATTGATACTATATTCTATTTCAGGTAAGATCTTTACCCAATTTCTTTCCTTTTCATCCGTAATTTTGGCTAACATTGGAGTTAACACTCTATTAATTCGCTCTATTTGTCCGTTAGCCCTAGGACAACCTGTGGCAATGAGGGTATGTTTAATTTGATTCTCTACCATAAAATTTTTAAATTCTTCTGAAGTAAAACAAGAACCGCGGTCGGAAATAATTTGCTTGGGAACTGAATAATTTTGAAAATAATCTAGTAAATGCTTATTTACTTCATGAGTATATGTACTTTTGCACGGGTATAACCTAACAAATTTGGTGAAGCCATCTATAATTTCAAAAATATGTTTCTTACCGTGAGCTAGTGGCAGTGGGCCATAATGATCAATGTGCAAGGTCTCAAATGGTAAATTTCCTTTTGGAATATTATGTAAAAATCCCTCTCTCTTACCGGATTTAGGATTATATTGAATGCATTTCAGACAATTACTTATGAAATTTTTAATTTTTGTTTTAATGTTGGGAAACCAATAGGTGCGAGTGATAACTTCATATGTCTTATCAACACTAAAATGTCCCATGTTATTGTGATAGGTAAATAAAATATGGTTCTCCATTTCTTCAGGCACATAAAATAGTAATTTTTCACCTAACTTACGGTAAACACTACCATTTCGGAGTTCAAAGAATGGGTGATCAGCTTTTTCCAGAGAATCTCTAATTTGACCAATTTTGATATCAGTAGATTGCTTAAATGCTAATGTCTGTTCCATTGTATTACCTTCTAGCACAGCAATGTTGTGTGCTCTGCTCAAGGCATCCACATGTTGCATGCGGTTGCCAGACCTGTGCTGGATGGTATACTCGTAATCCTGGAGAAACATGGCCCATCTTGAAATTCTGGGATTAACTGAGTGTTTATTGAGGGTTAATCGGAAACTATCACAATCAGTGATGATCTTAAATGGGATTCCAAATAAATAAATATGAAAACGTTTGATTGCATAGATACAAGCCAGCGTTTCCAACTCAAAACTATGATACTTAGATTCTGCAGGGGATGTACGGTGGCTATAATAAAAAACTGGTTTCAACAGACCATCTTTCTGTTTTTGTAATAATATTGCCCCAAAACCCAGACTACTACCATCACAATGTAACTCTGTTTCATTATGAGGTGAATAAATACTTAAAACTGGGTAGCTGGATAAAATTTCCTTAAGAGTTTCAAATGATTCAAATTCAATTTCCTTGAACAGGAAGGTAGCATTCTTTTTTAATAGATCATAGAGTGGTTTTGCTTTTAGAGCAAAGTTAGGTATAAACTTTCGAAAATAGCTAGCAAGGCTGACAAAACGTTGTACTTCTTTGGTGTTTCGAGGAACTGGGTAATTTAAAACAGCCTCTACATTTTGAATAGAAGGCCTGATTCCTTCATGATTAATCAGGTAACCCAAATATGTGATTTCATTATAGAAGAACTTGCATTTATCTAGTCTAAATTGTAATTGATACTTATTGGCTAATTGTAAAACTTCATGAAAAGTACTGAAATGTTCCTCTAGAGTTTCTGTGGCAATTAAGATATCATCAAAATATATCAGAATCTTATTTTCCTTAATCATTTCATTAAAAATAGTTTGGGTGAACTTACCGAAAACCCTAGGTGCATCTGCCAAACCGAATGGCATGCGTAAATATTCAAACTGACCCAAAGGAGTCACAAAAGATGTATACTTAATAGAAGCTTCAGCCATCTTTACATGATGAAAACCATTCTTTAAGTCTAGCAATGTGAAATATCTTTTGTCCTTTAATCGATCCAAATGATCCTCTATAACTGGGGTAGGAAAGTTACATTTTATAGTTAATTTATTCAACTCTCTATAATCAACACATAGGCGTAAGTCACCACTTTTCTTTCTAACTAATATTATGGCACTAGCATAAGGAGAAGTGCTTGGCCTAATAATATTTTGACTGAGTAGGTCATCAAGAATGACCTGTAGTTTTTGTTTTTCACTGAATGACAACCTCCTTGGCCTAAAAACTATAGGGGTATCATTTTTCAACTTAATCTCCATTTCAAAATTGTGGGAAATTAATTCCTTGCCAAAATTGTTTGAATAATTATCTTTAAAATAGTCACGAATTTGTTCAGTTACACTAAAGGTTAAATTAGTATTTATATCCATATCTTTTGCTACTGAAAAGGGATCTTGTACATAATCAATATTCATAATTTGTTCAATAAAAGCTGTATCTGTTATTTGCTCTGAAGGAGAGGCTTGAATATGATTTTGAGTAATAGTGACAGTATCAGTGAGTGTTATTGATAAATCTGGTTTCAAGATAAAGTCACGTCCTAGTATAGCAGGATAGGACATGGTACTATCGGGAACTACATAGAATTTAATATCAGTCAGGATTTTATTAACAACTACATCCTTCTGAAACGTGCCTATGACATTCAATGGTGACCCATTTATGCCAGTAAAATTTAAATGGTTATCGCTTTCAGTTATAATGAGATCATTTGGAACAAATTTGTTTTTTATCAAACTAATGGGTGATCCACTATCTAATAAAGCTAAAATACATAACTTACATAAGTCTTGATCATTGTATATAGAAAATTCAACACTTACAGTAAAAGGTCCGTTAACAGATGAGGTTTGCACTACATTAGTGGTGCTATCTGGTGTCGTATTCCGGCTGGGGCAGTTCTTGATTTGATGTCCCATTATACCACAGTGGAAACAGGAACCTCGTTCGCGCTTCGGTTTAGTGCACTCTTGTGCACGATGGCCACTTTGATTACAATTATAACACTTATACACTCTGCTAACTACAGCTGAAGTTGATGCACTTGTCTGGGTACTGGAAGAGGGCACACTGGAGGAGCTATTGGGGCGAGAATAGGAACTGCTAGCCCCCATGTTCTCTCTTACAACATTATTCATACGACTGAATAAATCCTCTAAAGTGTGTATATCCTGCAGCATCATTCTAGCTTGGCTTTGTAGAGTATTGTTGTCAAAACCATCAATAACGTAATGGATCATTTCATCTTCTAATACTCCTGCATTATTACCTAGGGTTACCTTTTCGTGGTAGTAGTTTGCAAACTTTTCTCCTGTTTTCCATCTCCTCTTCTCGAATGCCTTCCTAAGCTTAACAACATCTTTTTTGCAGGAGAACATTTTCCTCATTTCAGCCCGAAGGGCCGTCCAATCCATTGTAACATAATCCACCTTAGAATTGTACCAATGTTTGGCTTGTCCTATAAGTTTTCCTATGGCTATCACCTGCATTACTGCGTCAGGAACACCGTAGACATTCTGAACAGCAGCTAATCGTTCCAGCCAAATGTTGACGTCCATACTACCGGCAGCAAACTCTGGTAATAAGTTAGCTATTTCTTTGTTGCTGAAACTCCTAGAAGTTGCATCGCCAATGCGGGTGGTTCCAGCACGTTGTTGTTGTTCCTGACATAGCATAAAAGCACGGGCAGTTGTTTGTATTAGGTCCTCTACGGATATAGATGGTGGGTCTAAATGAGCCGGGCCACGTGTGGTCCCATTTTCTATTGACTCTGAATCGCTCATCACTGCTTTATTGGGCGCGTTTTTTTTTTTTTACAGGATGCTTCGTATCCCACTTCTGAGTTGTTGGCTTTCAAAAGGATTACTAAATATTAAACGCCGATTGACTGAATAACTTGATTTATTTTAAAAAAACTACCACATAACCATAATGTTCAAAATCCCCTTTACGACTGCCTCCCCGAGTGCCAGTTTCCCGCCCAAGCCTGTCATCTCTCAACCGTCTTTCGTCTTCTTTTTCTTCTGGTCTCGACCGACAGTGAATAGGCAGGCACTCGGGTAACCAGTTACTGTCTACATAAGTGATTTTAAAAAGGTGGAAATAAAGCAAATTGGAGAAAAATATAGAAAAATAGAACACAAGATTTCCACTAATCCATCTCAAAGTCATCAAGTGGAGGCACATCCAGTCTATCGAATACTACTTCTCTATCCCACCAATCTTGTATAATTTTTTCAGTGTGCTCTACTGTCCTGGACCAAATATCAGGAGTCACTTTTTCCAAAGCTTTTTTCCATACACCAATTGCTTGTTCTGTTGATGCACCATCAGATCCCACATGATCTTTATAAACATTTTTAACTATCCCTCAAATATGTTCAATTGGGTTGAACATACAGTGGTAAGGGGGAAGTTGAAGCACTTTGTGACCATATTTTTCAGATAATATGTCAGCTTCATATACTAATGGTGGTTTATCCCTACAAAAATATTAAAGCATGCATATTTTCAAACAAAATAGGTTAGCTCAGTATTACATCAACCAGTTCTGTATATAACATTTCGGAAAGCATTTTGGTCAGTTATCAATTTCAACAGTAGGTTTTATGCGTTGTCTCTTTTTAGGTGGGCTTTTAAGCTGTTCACCTCTATTATGCTTGGCGGCAATACAGTTAACAGTAGTAAGGCTAAGTTGTAATGCTTCTGCAACTCTCTACAACATAATTATTTCAATTTATGAAAGATTAATATATCAAGTTTAATCAACCTTCACATTTAAATATGTAACAATAATATTAATAATAATGGATAAAAATAACTAATACTTATTACTTACGTCTCTTACAGCAGTTATCGGGAGCAGCGGGCCCCCGTTTCGGCATTCTCGTTCAAAATAGCTTAACTACCATCTCTTGACATTTACTGTTCAGCTGCTTCGGCATTTTATTAACTACACACTGCAGATTTGCGTTAATAATTAGTTGTGAAAATAACTGTTTTCTTAATCCTAAAGAAACAATGAATTTAAAAGCACCAAAAAGCTTTTAAATATTAGACGATTATCGAATGTCAATAAACGTCAAAACAGACTGGGAAATTTCACCAGTTTATCTGACAACGTCTTAAAGTTTTGCCAACCCGTTAGCTGTAAATTGCACTGGCTGTTAAGGATAAATTGTATTTACGGTTGGTAAATTATCATTTATTCTGATAAGCAGGAAAGTAACTAAATGTGACGTCATCGTCTTTTTATCGTAAAAATCCCATAAACCATAAATTTTATCGAGTTAAACAAAGAGTACTTTTTGTTAAGAAATTGATTGAAAAATTCATATCTGCTATCTTTAGATTGAACAGGTTGTTCCTGTTAAAGTTTCAGATTGTTAACCATTGAGCATGAGCCGCTCCTGGCCTTCAGGTAGAAGAAGCGTAGAATTATTTTATCCGTCAAAACACTACATGGACATAAGTGATCATCCATTAGAAATTCATAACGTTCCAATGTATAATTAAGAAAATATACTTAAATAAAAGTTTCGCAGCTTCAAAGGCCTATAACTCAAAAACGAGGAGTCGTATGAGAAACTTCTCACGTCACAGCATAATTTTCACGTGATCTACTCACTCCCGAATTTTTTGCATCAAGTCCTGTATGTTATTATGCTTGTAAACAACTCGAACTCATGTATGAACTTACAAAATTACCAGAAGAGGCGTCACTAGTCTTTACGCAGGTTCTCTATTAACAAATTAATATATTCACCTTTGTGTTCTTTCTTGTTTCCTTATGAACGACCAAAAATAATCTGAGTCTGGAAAGTTGCTGTTCCATTTATACACTATTCATAAAAAAACGATTAAAAGCCCATTTTTTTCGAGCGTATCATTGGCGTGGGTGGTTTGCCAACATTTAAATTTAAATTCCCACTGTTGATAAAGTTTATGCTTCAATAAAACAAAATAGTGGGTTTTCAAATATTGGAAGAACGAAATTGTGGAAAAGCATAACATAAAGGCGGTTTTGATAGAAAGTATGCTGGAGAAGAAAATATTTAAGGCGAATTAGGCAAACATTTAATATCTGGATAACGGTGAGGTTTAGGTATATGAAAGTATACATAAACTTGCCTTATTTTTTTCTCCTGAATGCATTAAAAGAAAAAAACAGGGTGGTTCTATTTAAAAAAATTAAGAAATTTGATATTTATGAAGTTAAAATTTGAACACTTTTCATTCACACCCTGTATAAAATGGAAAATTTTTCAACATAGATTCGATTACGTTCGACCTTGCTTGAGGCAACCGAACAGAAACCATTTTCATATCTTCAAGGGTCTCCTCGTAAAAAAATAATTTATAAGGGTCTTCAACGGTCAAATTTTCTACAAAAAAATCAATAACTCAAAAAGCGTGCATTTTTCGAAAAAAGTTTTTAGACAAAAGTATACTAAAACATCACGTAGATTAGATTTCAAAAATGTAATAATATACAGGGTGTTCCATTTAAAATAACAAAGTTACAGTCATTTTGAAACTATTTTGTATCCGAAAACCCAAACGTAGAAATTTCATGATTTTACTATAAGTATTTTGCCATATACAAATAGTTTTCACTCGTCGTGGGACACCCTGTATATTTCTGCCGTCACTTCAAGATTGCCTAATTCGCCTTAAATATTTTCTTCTCCAGCATAATTTCTATCAAAACCGCCTTTATGTTATGCTTTTCCACAATTTCGTTCTTCCAATATTTGAAAACCCACTATTTTGTTTTATTGAAGCATAAACTTTATCAACAGTGGGAATTTAAATCTAAATGTTGGCAAACCACCCACGCCAATGATACGCTCGAAAAAAATGGGCTTTTAATAGTTTTTTTATGAATAGTGTATAAATGGAACAGCAACTTTCCAGACTCAGATTATTTTTGGTCGTTCATAAGGAAACAAGAAAGAACACAAAGATGAATATATTAATTTGTTAATAGAGAACCTGCGTAAAGACTAGTGACGCCTCTTCTGGTAATTTTGTAAGTTCATACATGAGTTCGAGTTGTTTACAAGCATAATAACATACAGGACTTGATGCAAAAAATTCGGGAGTGAGTTCTACCGGAAGTCGGCCATCTTTGAAAATATTTTAGTTGAAAAGATCGTATCCGAAAACTCAAACGTAGAAATTTTCATGATTTTACTATAAGTATTTTGCCATATACAGATAGTTTTCACTCGTCGTGGGACACCCTGTATGCCGGAGTGAATTCTCTGAAATGCCTAGTCATTTCAAGTATTGCCGGCAAACAAAGTAATTGTACATTCGGAAGGTTTTGCCTTCCCTTAAAAAATATTCAAGAAGGGGAAGGGTGAAACCAATCATTATATTCCTTTTCTCTTCTTGAATAACTTAATGTGGATTACACACATAATGCCTTCCCCCTCAGGGAATGCCTGAAACTATTAGGCAAACGGTGTATCGAATGTACAATTACGCTGTTTGCCGGCAATACGTGAAATGACTTGGGCATTTCAGAGAATGACGGATTTCACTAATTGACGCCGACATATATATGGTGAATATCTTTATAGCTGAGTACACAGGACTAAGAAAGTCAAGAAAACAGTATAATTTTCCATTTTTCAAAAAATTGCAAATCGCTTTCGGCTGTTACGCCATCATCAGTAAGTAAGCAATAGTAATTATAATTTGATAAAATAGGAAATTATAAAGAATAACTTACTCGTCAGTTATCTACAAGAAACCAAATCCAACAAAATATCGACAACACATTGACTAAACAATCATAAAACTTTTTTAATTAAAAACACATTAAATTTAAAATTTTCATAATTATCTTTTATTTGGGGTACTGTCGTTAACTATTGTACATTTTAAATGTCAGTTTTAGGCTAGGTACACGTGTTTGTATAACGGAAATTGAAGTGACACAGCATTAATTTGAAGTTACCAAGAAACCTATTAAACTATGACAAGTAGCAGTCTAAGTGAGCACAGAACTAACATTGTGATAGTGAAGTGTAAATTAAATGTGAATATTAAGGAATTTATTTCAATCTGTAAAATTATTATAAAAAATGTGATCTGTTAATGACTAAAAACTAATATGTGAATTTCCCAAATAAAATTGTAATATAGATTTGATAGTACGGTCTAATAAGAACCCAATTTTTCAAAAATCAACAGGAGCAGAAAAAGATTAAGGGTCTAATGAGAACCCCTTTTTAAATCTCATTCAAAATAGAAAATCTCATAAGACTCCCAAACGATTACAAATCATTACAAATATCAAAGAACAATTCCCAATAATAAATCATGAAATTTGGTAACTTCTCCAAACGAGCACCAAATAATCTACACTGAGAAAAAGATTTGATTTAGACTCTAATGATAACCCATTAATCAACTCTCATTCAGAACAGAAAAGGATTATGGGTCTAATAAGAACCCGTTAATAAATCTTCAAACAGAAAATGTATATCAGATTCCTATAAGAGATTCTAAGCCAAATAGATTAAATTAAAAATTAAGTTTATAAAAATCAAATAATGTAATTATCAATGAACAATTTCAAAATACTAAATCATGTAATTTGGTTATTTTTCCAAATAAACAACAAATCAAAACTGAGAAAAAGACTTAATTTAGAGTCTAATTAGAACCCAATACTCAAATCTCATTCGGAATCGAAAAAGATTATGGGTCTAATGAGAACACGTTGCCAAATCTAATTCAACCAGATAACTGAATTAACAATCAAAATATACTACAAAACACAACAAACGTTCATAGTATGAATGTCTGTAAAACTAATTTTGGTCCATAGCAAACATTTTTACAATGAAAATCTATGTAAAACTAAAGAAAAATTCCAATATTAATCAAATTATGCATACAGGCAAAATCCAAAACGAATATGAAATCCCTTCAAAATAAATTAATCATGTAGATACAGAACATAAACATATGAAAATAAAAATGGAACAATTGTTGAGCAAACATTAATAACTAACTAAGAACTAAAGATATACAAGAGTAACCTAAAACTAATAAATTGGTAACATACATATTTTAGTTACCGGTCGTTTTAGAAAACCACTATTTGTTCGGATATTCACAACGCGAACTATACCGTCTGTACCGGGAAATACTTCATGAATGCGACCCATTTTCCAAAATAGAGGAGCTAAATTGTCGTCTTTTATCACTACGAGAGCACCGACACTTGAATTAGGATAATGTTTATTCCATTTGGAGCGAGTTTGTAATGTATTAAGATACTGACTGGACCATCGCTGCCAGAAATGTTGTGTCTGCTGTTGAAGTAGCTGATAATTACTCAATTTTCCTTTAGGTAAATTGGTTAAATTGGTTTGAGATAGCGAAGTTAATACTTCACCGATTAAAAAATGGGAAGGTGTCAATGCACACAAATCGTTGGAGTCATTTGATAGTGGGGTCAAGGGCCTTGAATTGAGAATGGCCCCAATCTGAGTAAAAATCGTAGCTTCATAAGTCAGATGAGCATTCCCAACTATTCTTTTCATGTGAAATTTGGCAGATTTAACGCACGCCTCCCATAGACCACCAAAGTTATGTCCAGATGGAGGAGAAAAATGCCAATTAATTTGGTTAGTATTTAAGTATTCAGTAAAGTTATTATTATTTTGTAACTGGCGAGTTATTTCTTTTAATTCATTGAATGCACCAACGAAATTGGTGCCGTTGTCACAAAAGATATCAGCACAGATGCCTCGGCGAGAAACAAATCTTTTGAGACAATTCAAAAATGAGTCGGTAGATAAATCTGATGCTTACTCTAAATAAGCAGCCTTGGTCGAGAAACAAACGAAAACACACAAATAACATTTCACCATAGTTCTGTTTCTAGTTTTGCCGTCCTTGACCAAAAACGGACCAGCAAAATCAATACCAACAACGGAAAATGGACGTTGGGGTTGTACTCGTGATTAAGGCAAATCACCCATTTGATAAGAATGCGTTACAGGCCTTGCCTTGAAGCAAGTTATACAAGTGCGAATTAAGGCTCCGTTATTAGCCACCACGGTAAAATAATGAACTTTAGGTTCCACTGAAAACCACAAGATGGGGAGAGGATGTTGTTTTATCCCAAATTTGAATCATATATTCTTGGAGCAGGTAATTTAGTCAACCAAATAAGTGGTTAATGGTTGATTACTATTATAATCTTGAATAAATACTTGTTCAACCATGTACCGGACAAATAAACACGTGTCGTTCCCCACTTCCCATGCCAGTTTGTATCATTCGATACAATACCGAGTGATAAATTTATCGAGATGTTATAGTTTTCGATATAATTAATATTTCCTATCAGATCTGTTAACCAGAGCGGTGCCAGAGATAACGATGCAACGAGGGTAAATATTACCTGATTTGTTGTTGATATTTACGTTCTTGTTTATATACACAAAAGTGAAAATCTGACGGAAACGCTATTAGCAAATGCTTGAAATTGCGTTGTGACATTTAAGTTTTAGTGTTAGTGTTTATATTGGATTATTTTATGTTTTTACAGTTTATTTTTGTAATTTCTATGTATCCTTGTATATTTTCAAAATAAATGATAAAGAAACATTTTTTTTTTAATTCTAGCGATTAGGTAGGTACTACTATACCACCTTGGCAAGTTTTCACAAAGAACGTGCCATTGAATATGAACGTTTTTAATTAAAATTCTAACAATAAAATTTTTTCTACTAGCGTGCAGACAGTAAATTTGTTTTTGGGTAGTATACTGTTATTTGAACATTTAAAATATATATTTGTATGATTGTAGTTCACCAAATAACTGAGAAATTAATAAATTTATTATAATTCTGATATAATTTTTAATAAAAAAAACTTATAGGTATTTAAATAATTTTTTAATGGCCCTGGTATAAGCCGTCGTCAAATGAATGACAAATAATAATAATTAATTTGTTGATATGTATTTAACAATAAATGTTCCTTAATTTATGCTAACTTTTGGGATATTTTGCGCATGCCTTTAAAAAAAATACTGTTCCTAACACGTGTGTAAAGTGACTTCCGCACGAGATTGCTATATATTTAGCGTGCAATAGCGTGCGGAAAAGTATCACTTTCCGCTCTAACTACTATTGTAAGTACTGATCTGAAGTGAATTGCTGGCGGCCGGCAACTAGCTTATGGGTGGCTAACTACTACAAAAAATGCATTTTTAAAATATAAATTAACAAAGAGTTTTCTCTTAATTGTAATATTTTTTCTGTTAGTACATAAATACTTAGTCACATAGTTGTGCTTTCTTACTATCTCAGAACTAACACCCTAACTTGGAAAACACCTGGGCAACTTATTATCTAATTTGAATGTCCTATAAAATAACCGACTTCTAGCCATGTGACCCTGTTTATTATAAAATTTGTATCTCTATTATTTATATTTCGATTATTTTTTGTATATAAATATTGTATGACGCTTTTTTTCCTCCATGTATACATCATATTTGTTTTACGTTTTAAAAACCACAGGCAATTCTATCCCAAGGATATTCATCTAATATCCTTGACTCTATCATGCTCTATCCTATGGAACGAAAATAAGAACACAGTTGCCAGCTACTACCAAAATTATTTACCAGACAAATCCTTTAATTTTAATGAAACCTTCAAGAACAAACAGCATTCAATTGAATAAATCAATATAAATAAAAAATGAAATCACATCTAACTTGGCTTATTGTGATTTATTATTGTAAAGAGAAGATATAATGCGAGATCTTTGATTGTCAATATGAAAAGCGCTTTGAAGGCGTTCGTGTATAACAAATAGATTCCCTATTAAAAGTTAACATTATTGCATTACACACGTTGTACCTTGTACCAGTTTACATTAATTATTTATATTATCGAGAGTACGAAATCTGATACAAATGTACCCACTCTGGCAACACTGGATTGGAAATTTAGAGTCTCATATCGATATAATATATACCTATCACTCGAATGATACTGATTCAGTCAGCGCTCTCTGATGCCAAATCGGTTCAACCAAATAAGACAGAATTTTTGGCTACCATATTTGAATTACGGCGCTAATTACGCCGCTTTTATTTCATTCAGTTCTAGATAAAATAACAATATTTTTGCTGCATTGTCACATATTTGTCTATAAAATAATGTTATGAAGGGTGTATCAGAGTGTATCACCTTTATTTCATTTCAATCTTCATTGCTCAAAATTGGGGATATTTGACAACGTCTGTGAAATTTATTACTAACAAGAAACCCATATAAATTATGATGCACACTACCTTAATAGTTTGACAATCAATATAACACCTTACGTCTCCACTAAAATCATTAATAAAAATTAACTGAATGAAAAACGTAAGCCATGTTTTTACGGTCATATTTTCGTTCAATAACGGGCCCTTAAACGCTGGGTTATATGACGACCATTTATGGGCCAGCATTTCAAACGAACTGCTGAAAGAGTAGTTTGTGCACCAGCGAGCAAGTGGCAGATATGTTCGTGCTGAATTATGAGGTTTGTGAAATGTGATTGACTTGGTAGAAGAATTGGGTGCTTTTGATCAAAAGAACAATTACTGAACTTCAAGCGACCACCAACTCGAATTACTCCATCGTCGTCTAGAAATGGATTTAAATTTACAATGTGATTACTATGAGGTAAGGTTTTAGAAGCCTTGAGATATTTAATTTCGTCGGAAAAATGATTGGATTGAACTAGTTTACATAATACAATAGTGGCATCTTTGATATCTCTTAAGGAGAGTGACCCAGTTTTTCTGTTGTTTAACAATTTGGTACGCGAATTGTGTATGAATCTTAAACACAAAGCCACGATTCGCTGTAGCTTGGCATATGAAGAATATCTCTCGATTATAGGGATATTGGAAATGACTGTCACAAGAGTAACTTGACTTGCTTTTTGTTCAGGAGGATCAGGCAGATTCCCTGGAATTTTGGAGATTGTCTTCATCCAATAAAAAAGAAGGACCATGCCATCAAAGATGGTAATTTTTTAGTTTTAAAGGATCTGAACTTCTGGAGACGATATCGGCAGGATTGTTTTCTGAGGGAACGTGATGCCATTGAGTACATTCAGTAGATTGCTGTATTTCAGAAACCCGATTCGCAACAAATGTGTTCAATTGTCTTGGTTGTAAACGGATCCAAGACAAAACAATAGTGGAGTCTGTCTAGTAATGGACATTATTGAAAATAAGTTTCAATGAGCTCAGAGTTTTTTTGGTTAATCCAACCAAAAGTAGAGCTGCTGAGAGCTCTAATCGAGGCAAAGACAATTATTTTAACGGTGCAACTCTGGATTTTGCACAAACAAGAGATACACGAGTTTTACCTAAAGCATCAATGGAACGAATATAACAGCAGGCACCATATGCCCTTTCAGATGCGTCACTGAATCCATGAAACTTCAGAAATAAAGGATTGTCTGGGTATGTTTATGTCGTTTAAAATGTGGAATTGGTCACAAAGAGTGATCCAAACGTTGTGAATGTCTTGTGGAACGCTTTCGTTCCAATCTAGATTCAATTGCCATAATTTTTGTATTATTATTTTTGCCTTTATTATACAAGGACTTATTAAACCCAAAGGGTCAAAGATTGAAGCTATACTAGCTAATATTAGTAACTGATTTTTGTTGTGGAACGTTAACTGTATATTGAAAATTATCGTTTACCGAATTCCAGACTAATCCGAGCGTTTTTATGGTTTTATCGTCAGAGATAATTTTTTGATTGTTATCTTCATTGCTTGATAGGATAGTCAAGATTTCGTTATTATTTGACATTCACTTGCGCAGATTGAAGCCGGCATCTTTAAGAACTTGAATAATTTGCTATATGACGAGGTTAGCTTCTTGGACAGAGCCTGCTCCAGCAAGTAGATCGTCAACATAAAAACATGATGTGATTATTTCGTAGGCCTTGGGATATATTTCCTTGTATTCAATTGCTGCTTGCTGTAGACATCTTATGACAAGAAAACTTGCGCTTGCAGTACCGTAAGTTACAGTGTTCAATTGAAAATGTTGCAGTTTTTCCGAGGAATTGGCACGCCATAGAATTTTAAGCATAGGCCTTTGGTTTTCTTGTACCATAACACAGCGATACATTTTGGCAATGTCCGCAATTTTATGTTTTCTAAAATGAATAATTATATCGATCAAATCATCTTGGATCTTTGGTCCTACCTTTAAAGTGTCGTTCAATGAGAGACCACTTGTAGTTTTGGCAGAGCCATCAAACACGACTCGAAGACGTGTTGTCGTACTTGAATCCTTAAGAACGCCATGATGCGGCAAATAAAAATCTTTACCTTCAAAACTATCATCACACGGTGATGGTAGTTCGGTCATATGACCCAAATCCTCATATTCCTTCATGAAGGTATTGTATAATAGACGCATTTCTTGGTGCTTATCGAGCCTTCTTTCGAGAGCATGAAAACGTTTCAAGGAACTATCGAATGAATTACCCAATTCAAGTAGGTTTTCCTTAAATGGTAAGCTTACGACGAATCTACCTGATTCATCGCGAATAGTTGTTTTGTTGAAATGCTCTTCGCATTCATTCTCCTCAGGGGAATTGAGTGACCTTGGAGTAATTTCCTCAACGGACCAAAACTTTTCTAATTGTTGACTTAGCATGTCCACGGTTACATTGCAAATAGACGTATTAATTTGTTGTAATGGAAGCGATCCTGACACTATCCATCCCAGTTTTGTTTTCTGCAAAATAGTTGTTTCATTGGCTAAAACAAATTGTCCAACGCAGAGTTAACTCCAAAATATACCTGCTCCTATAAGCAAGTCAATTGGACCATTTTGATTGAAGCTGCTATCAGCCAATTTAACTTTGGGTGGTATTTGTAATTGTTCCTTGTTGAACGTAACGTCAGGTGGATTTTTTGTGATTTTGTCAGTTATTAAACAGGAATCATTGTCCAATGAAAATGAATTAAAAATAGATTTGATGTGTACCGCGGTCATTTTAAATATTTTTGTTGTGTTACTTCCGAAACCTTGAACGGAATGTGATATGTTGGATGAGGGAGTATCAAGTTTGTTAAATAAACTCGTGCTTATGAAATTTGATTGGGAACAATTGTCAAGCAAAGCTCGACATGTGTGAGGGTTACCACAACTGTCAAAAATGCCTAGAACCACATCTTTTGCAAGAAAATTTGCTTTTACAATCTTTAGAAGCATGTCCTTGGCGCACAGTTTGTGCATGCAAGCATTTTTCTGATTTTGCTCAAACGCTCCTGAGGAGCTAATGATAGAAAATTGGAACAAGAATAAATAAGATGATTTTTCTTACAAAATATGCATATTTGCGTGGAATTAACAGAAAATGAACTGAAATTCGACCTTGGTGAGGGTGGATGAGAAATAGTATTTGCTGAAGACATGCTTTCTAAAATTTGGCACTTGTTATTCAAAAATGAAGTTAAGTTATCCATAGTAGGAAGCTCGTTGCTCAACTTTAGTGAGAAATCTTCCCATTCCTTTCGCGATACCGAATCTAGCCGACTGGTTATGTGAAAGATAATAATAGCGTCCCAAGACTTAACTGGAAGACCTAAAGACTCTAATGCCCTCGAATGTTGCAGAGATTTATCAATTAAGTTTCTCAGTTGAACATGTGATTCCTTAGCTACAGGCTGAAGTTCGAATATTGACCTTAAATGGAATTGAATAATAACCTTTTTGTTTTCGTAGCGTTGGCATAAAATCTGTCAAGCCTTTTCATAATTTACATCAGATACTTCTAATGCACTAAGAAACTTCACCGCATCTCCCTTGAGACAAGACTTTAAACACCAGAGTTTTTCAATGTTATCTATGTGTTTGTTTTTATGAATTAAGGAATTGTAGGTGTCTGCAAATTGCAGCCATTCATCATACGATCCTGAAAATTCAGGTAATTTGATTTTTGGTAAATTTGTGCTTTTGTTTGAGTCAATTTCACTTGATAAATGTTGCTGCTCAGATGGCTTATAAAAATGTTTGTCGATAAGACCTTTAGCTAAACCTGTGGAATCAAAAAATTCCTCTTCAAAATCAATACGAAATTGTGAATGATCAATCATTGAATCTGTTAATTCTAATTCTGCTTGCACATTTGCAAATTCGTTCCATAAAATTTGAACCTTCTCTAACCTGACTTGCAATTGATAAATTTGTTCCTCGTCGATAAATGAATCGACAAATTTGGTAAAACGTGCAAGAGCTTCGAATAATTTGTTTCTGATATGATATAAGTTTTTTTTTATTATCAGTAATAAGTGAAGTTTTTTCTGGTGCTGCTTCATCGTTAGAAGACATTTTTACCAGCAAGAAAATGAATTGAATGAAAATTTAAAAATACAAGTAATTTTTATAATGTTGGGAAACTCAAGAGTGTACCCTGTATATGATCTACTCCGATCAAACTGAAACTCAGTTAATAAGGAAGAATGTATAATGAAAGTTTTGTCAATAATTTTCACAGTGTAGCCTTGTGAATGTCACACAACGTGCAACTGAAAATGTAACCTATATTTTGCGCAATGTGCAATGATATGATAATGATTTTGGCTACAAATTTTTACAGTGTAGTAAATATTACAAGGGTAATAAATGTATATAATGCAGACGGTGCAGTGAAAATGCAATAAAATGTTAATGATTTTTGTCAAGACACCGCCTTGACAACTAAATTACACAAAGTGTAGTAGCAGAAATTGATTGTGGAATAACGTTACAAATAACCAATTATTAATTGAATACGTTCAAGACCAAAACTAAATAAAATAAAAAATTCCATAAAGCCAATGTAAGTTTACAGCTTTCCTTCCTTCAACCAGCAGACAATCGGCAACAACTGAAACAATTTAACAAAAAAACCAAAACCCTTTTTTATAAACCGCTTCGAGCTTCAAGTGTACCTATCGCCGCACCGCTGGCGCCTGGATACAGTGGAAACAAAAAATTTGACCTCTTGGCTCAGCTTTGGAACTGCCGGCTGCCGGCAATTGCTTCTCCAGAGTCCAGATGAACGTTGAAAGTTGTGCTTTAAATTTAGCACATGTATAATAAGTAAATTGTACTTACAAGTTGATGAATTTTAGTGGAACGAAAATGGGCACCAAGCTTGCGCCCAGCGAGCATGCGTGTACAATTGCTCACGGGGTGATCAAAATAAAATTCGCACATAGGCGGGTATACAAATAATTAAATTAAATGATAAAAAACAGTTTAGAGGTCTAAACATTATTTTACAAATTACTTATTTAATTTGGATAGCCCCATCATTTCTGTAGAAAAAAGCTATACTTCTTTGATCTTCAAAATATTAACGATTTTCGAGATATTTGAATTTTACCAATTCACTACACTACATTTCACGGTGGTCGACGTAGCATTAATCTGTTAAGACACAAGCATGGCGTACAATAAATGTGTTTTATTACGTAGTTTTTGTATGGTTTCATTTTAATATTATTACCAATTTTCAATAACGGTTAGGTAAATGTCAACATTCCATGGCATGCTTGTGTCTTAACAGATTACTGCTACGTCGACCACCGTGAAATGTAATGATGTGAATTAGTAAAATTCAAATATCTCGAAAATCGTTAATATTTTGAAGATCAAAGAAGTATAGCTTTTTTCTACAGAAATGATGGTGCTATCCAAATTAAATAAGTAAGTTGTAAAATAATGAGCGATAAAGAATTTGTAGCTGATTTTATCCAATTCATATAAGGCATATGGCGACATCTACGAGTTGACTCAAATCCTCTCACACGACATCTACGAGTTAACTCAAATCCTCTCACACATTCTTGTTCACCCTTACAAAAACTAGTTCATACCCAATTTTCAAGTCATTATGTAGAAAAGTAGCTGATCTATTAACAAAAATCTATTTGATTTTTTACGCTTTAACATCCTGTACCTCAGTAAGGAACAGACTAAGACCCATTATTGTTAATGAAAATATTATTATTTTGACCTTCTGAACGTAGATTTACAATTTGGACCATTACTTATGAATCACCCTGTAGATATTCAGTACTCAATTGATCATTTTAAGAACCACCTGACTTAATTAAGCATTTGAGTGTAAAGGTACGGATTGTTAGGAAAGTGCGCGGCGCAAAACTCACAGTCTGCCGAACGCTGCTTAAAGACGCTCAAATCAATGTAATGGAATTAAGTTATGTTGGAGTGTTAGGACTACGTAGAGCTGAGCGCACTCTGAAAATTATCGTAAGAATAATTTTTGCTGTTCTACACGCCGTAGAATTATTGCCAAAATTTTCGGAGTAAAAATAATATTTTTATGACAATAAACTAGAAAGTGCGCGAGAATCGACGCAAAAGCCGAAAATAGAATAAAAACAATAATGGCGTCGTGTCATTACTTGTTGTAGTTTTCAAACATTAATTCTTTATTTAAGAAAGCCAAAGCCTTGGCTTAACTGCAAATAAACGGTTCGAATACAGCTGATTATTTAGAAATGTCAATATGTAAATCGTAATCGTGACGACTTATCCCAAAAACAATTTCACTGGGAAGGCGTATGACATAAACTGTTATGAAATTTTTAGTGGTAAAAATATGTGTCAAACAGTCAAGCATTGAATTTTCTTCAAATTTCATATCAAAATTATCAATATTAATTTCAGAGTGAATTTCGCAATTATTATTCTCGTACGTGTAAAGCGATTCTTACGCTAGCCAATCATATTTAACTGCAATGGGCCGGGGGTATTCATTGTTTTCAGTATATTGCTACAGGCTTGGTCTGTACAAGCAGCCTCGTCTTAGAGATCACGTGAGTTTCGTGAACTATGCGTGATGTTTTCAAGCACTCCATTTCTTGAATGGACAGAGGTACTCTGTGATATAACGCACCTAAGTGACTTGTATGAGCAATTGAAATAAATACATTTTAAATGAAATATAACTATTAAATTGCCTTACAATAAATAATATCCGAATTGAAAAAAGACTATTCACTACTACTTATTAAACAGTCCATCGAAGTACTCTCTATTTTCATATGTATTTCTTACACAGATTGACAAATGTCTTATATTTGGTTGCTGTTTTTGGTAAATAATTGAAAATTTTTGGAGCCAAAATGGTAGCAAACCTTTGGTGGTTAGCATCATATCTTCTAAATGGTACTTAGACTTATGACGTATTATTTCTTGTTTGGTATTGATGATTTAAAAAGTTTTTTGTTTTTTGTTTCAAGTTTAAAATAGAAAATACAGTTACTTGCGCAATATAAACATCAAACATTCAAGGTATTTTCAGTTGAATAGATCTATCCTAACCCTCCACTCTAACAAAAGCAGACATGAGTCGAGGTGGACAGGTTCTGCCGTAAGTTTACGTCGTGCGCTGCTCACTGTTCTAACAATCCGTAAAAGGTACTCCGACTGACGATTGGTGACTTATTTCGTTGTATGTACTTCTTTAAAAATGTCTCTGTCAAAGAGGATGTTCCTTGACCAAATATATTAAGGTTTCGTCTTCCGCGGGGGAATATTTTGCCATAATTAACATAAAAATAGAAAATTCCACAAATCAAACCCACAGTCGATTCTGCTCTGCTAAACGTTTGCATCCAAATCAAACTACATTTGGTATCGGCTTAAACAGACGACGCACAAGCATGAGTCGAGAGTGCTCTCAGCTCTGCGTAGTTCTAACAATCCAACATAAATGAATTCCATTAGATTGATTTGAGCGTCTTTACGCAGCGTTCGACAGACTGTGAGTTTTTCGCTGTCCTAATAATACGTAACTCAACTGTTTATCAGAAGTGTAAATGTTTTAACGTTTTCATTAACTTATCTCTCCATTATTCCATTGCATTTTTATGATTCTATTGTATCATTATCATACAGATTGCGAAAATCCTTATGAAAGTATGCCGGATTACACAAGTGCGAAAAGGAAAATATAAGTGGGCTCGCATACAAAAGCAATAGCAATGAGCAGCTAGCAATAGACAATAAGCAACATGCAAGATACAAATATGTTACGTTGATCTCGCATACCAAATCAATAATATTCCTTATTTGCTTATTCTAGAATTTCGTTGTTAGCGCAGACGAAATTAATACGCACGCCGTGTCGCTAGCAACATAGATTGGCCTGGACAGGCGATAACGATATCACGTTGTGTCGGTGTACGAACCCCGATATGTGAATATTTGAAATACCTATAGACAATATTATCCCTTATTGCTTGTTGCCTGTTGCTAGTTGCGTATTGCTTTGGTATGCAAGCCGCCTTAGGCGTGCGTGTTGAAATACAATATAATTGCCTATTTGTTGTCAACATTTACAAAATATAGGTTGGATTGTTTTTATTTTTGGACTCATCCGATAGCAGTTCCGAAACTGGGTGGGATGAACCTTCAATTCATTGGCCCATTAACTTGCTCCATGATTCTTTAGTACTTGAAAGGAAGGATGAATCCAATATCGTCTTCGTTTCCTATTTCTTCTTCTTCTATACTGCCACATTATTACTACTTCATCCTCATCAGACGACGACATTTGAGACTAGTAATTTTATTATTATTTATTAATTTCGTCTGCGCTAACAACGAAATTCTAGAATAAGCAAATCAGGTATATTATTGATTTGCTATGCGAGATCAACGTAACATATTGCGTGTTGCTTATTGTCTATTGCTAGTTGCTCATTGCTTCGGTATGCGAGCCGACTAAAAAAGCTTGAAAGAGAGATAAAGAATAACTGTGCGCGGTCATCAAGGCGTGTACTCAATTCCAGAAACCAGTGGCCAAATGTTGATTGCCCCCTATTTTAACCGCTGTTGCCAGAAGTGCATATTAATTTGTACAAATGATATTTTTGTCTCGCTATCGTTGACTTTTTTTGAAGTCATGCATAATAGGTAAAACTAACACTTCCATCATTCTCTCTGTAAAGTATACTGTTGCCGGATGAGAAAACAAACATATAAAAAAAAGGCAGGCAAGAAATTTTAATGACCGTGTTGTCATAGACTACTTTGATAATAATCGAAATTATTAAGCAAAATTTTACATTATTCAAGGAAGCAATATGTTTGAGGCCTTGTTTTTGTTTACAATGTTGCCATTTTTAAAATTCTACGTAAAAAAATTAATGAAAATAACACTTTTTCCAAATTCAAGTTGTAATTATTAACATAGAGGCCTTGAAAATAGTTATTAAGCTATGAAAATTTGCACATTTTTTCCCTACGCGACACAAAAAGAATTCGACAAGTACACAAACCATATAATTATACTTATTCAAGTTCAAGACTTGGTTGCCAAAATATTCCCAATCATCTTTATCAAAGTATAAACTACTGTGAATAGACCTTAAAGTTTATAACAATCGTTTGCTGTCTTGAACTTATATCTTAATTTTGTGATTTTCTTTCCCAAGAAAATATCTAAAGGAAGTATATGAGAAATTTCCAATACAGGAATTGAAATAATATGCTAATATTTTCAATAATTCAATTACTATACATTGCAGTATTGCCAGAACAGAGATGTATACCATTTTGTATTTAGTAGTTTCTTATGAAAAATATACCATATAAGCTAATGCTTCTGCTGGAGAGAACAGTGATATATACAATGTATGTCCCCCTAAGTTGTAATCATATGGAAAACTTTTTATTATTAATTTAAGAGTTATTCTCCTTAAAAAGTTCTGCATTATCTAAAACCGAGAATACAGTCATAAAATATCAAATTTTTCAGTCGTATACGAGGTTTGTCGAACAATATGTGTTTTACTCAAGAGTAAAGTACCTTTAAATTTGAAAAATTCCACTAAAAAAGATTGATCAGAATAAAAAACTACGTTTAAATATGTAATTACATTCATTTTAATTGAAACTTTACTATTTCCATTTTCAATTAATATTTATCTTTTATGATTACGAATCACATGATAATCTTTTAGGTTTTCGATGTTTTTTTAATAATTTTGCATTTAAAACACGCAATTAGTTCATACTCACTTATTTTGAAAATAATATAATACATTCAAATACTTACCTCCAAAAACATATAAAACTAACATCATATTAATGTTAGAAACAAACAAATTCAAATTTTACTCATATTAATGCTTGGACATATTCAACTTTTTCAGTAACATTTCTCGATATTATCAAATTTAAAGGTACTTTATTCCTGAGCAGAACTCAAATTTTTTGACAAACCTCGTATGCGACTGAAAAATATTAATATATATTTGATGACTGTATTCTAGATTTTAGATAATGCAGAACTTTTTATGAAGAATAACTCTAAAATTAATAATAAAAAGTTTTCCATATGATTACAACTTAGGGGGACATATTGTATATTTTTGAGTATAATACATCAATTTTTTTATGTTTATATACTTTGATTTCACTCACCAATTTGTTGTCATGTGGTAATTTTCTGTATTGGTTATAAAATGCTTTCATTTCTTCATACGTCATGAACTGCAAAGCACCATGTGTCACTCCAAACATGCCAGGAACAAAACCCTACAAATAGCAGATAAGGAAAACCAGATCCCTACCTACTTAATATTGCAGTGAAATTACGATCTTGAACTGACCCTATAAAGCCCCTTGATTCCTTCTTTTCGGTAAATTTTTACTAAAGCATCTGACATGCCATGATAGAATTGTCCACCCCTCGAAAGATAAAGATCTTCATTGCCATATTGTAAACACAGCCTAGTTTTCACTACCCATATTGGATTAGTAACAATCAATGTTAAAATTCCTGCTTCTGCTGCAGCTAACATATGCAAACTTGGTCCTAAATGGTATTGAGTATCTCCCTGTTGAATCCAATTTTTTATAGAATTATAACTGTAAAATTAAAACAAATATAACTTTATTGTAGCATTTTATCAGTATCACAATCATTACAATTCTGTTCGCAAATAGCAATATTGTTATCATATTGATATCTTAGCAAAATTCCAAAAAATGGTATTCTAATTATTACTATGTTAAGCAATATATAACCTGTCAATTTTAAAGATATCTTGTTATACACTATTTGTTATCTCAGCAACCTCATATTTCTTTTAATGAATAATTCCATCTTTTTCGGGATTTTGTGAATATTTAAAATTGATGAATCGTGAACGAATATTACTTTGGTTATTTATTTATTTTAATAATCTTTAAAGAAACTATTAAATTGCAATTTAGGTGTAATGTGATCTTTCAATGAATTATATTTTTCCATATATAACATATCAGTAAGTTCTCTCCCATCATAATCTAGTTGTACGATATTATTTGTGGGGCGAGGATAAATTTAAAATTTGCAGAAATTAGAAAACTTGTTACCAGGCAATAGATACAAGATTCAGACCCCCACTTATTTTCATCAATTTTGAGAATACAATATAATACAACACAATACAGCGGCGAATCAAACCGCCATACTTATATAACTTTTCAGTGCACCTACCCGTGTAGCTATTTACCACACGGTTCAAAGTATTCGAAAGTGGTATGAAAATGGAGTTCGACTTTTTTAAACATAACTATCCGTTTTTCCATTAAACCAGAACAAATTTAAGAAAATTAAAAGTGCATTTGAACTTAGTTTTCGACGACCTTTCCAAATCTGTTATTTTTTATGAACGTTATTTGATAAAAAAGTTAGCTCGCGTTAGACAGTTTTGTACAGGAATCTGCCACATCTTATAAATAACACAGCGTAGGTGTAGTTTACCTTGACATGTCTACAAACGAAACATACATGTGAGTACGTTTCAACCCGCCAGTAAGGTGGGTTGGAAAGAAATAAGGTGTTTTTTTTTAATTGTAGTGGCTAGAAAGTTAAGGTTCTCTTAATTTGTTTATTACAATTTGAAATTTTCAATATCAAATTAAAACTACTATATCCCATGGATAATTTTTCTCATTATTTTTTATTTTTTTTATACACTATATAACATTTACCATGATATTTTTTTTCTTTACATTTTAATGAAACATTGTATTTTTTCTACTCCTGTTTTATAATATACTTATTAAAAGACTAGAATCTGTATCATAATGATATTCATTATGATACAGATTTTTAAGCCAATAGGAATGCGACATTCGCACAATATTTACTATAGCTATGGATACCTGGTTGACATTTCTGAAATTAATTATATTAGGTCTGTTCCATGCAATAAAAGTGTCACTTAATTTGACAGCTGTCAAATAATTTTGATTTTCAAAAGTAACTGTATTCAAAATTAATTAAATTAAATAATTCTTATTAATCGGAGTAGAAAAAATATTGTATACAACTTTCATGTAATGGCCATTAATACACTCGCCTGCGACTCGTTTCGTATCCTACAACATACTCGTGTCTTAACTCTTAATGGCTATCATTACATGACCGTTGCATAATAGTATACTACGTAACGTGTGTGGTAAGAAGCATTTTACGCACGAATGGAAAAGAAAAGCGTAATTTCGTGAGTGCATAAGATGCTTTACAATACCAGTTACTTACTATACTTTACCTACGACCTACTTCTACTTGTATTTATGCTCTTATTATTGATAATACTTGAACAACATCAATAATATTTGGCTATTTCTGCGATTTCCGTGATAATATTAAATCCTTCTCACTTTCACTCGACATTTTTTAATTGAATAAAACTTTCCACAAAATACACAAGCCAGTTATAAGTTATAAGGATAATAAAAAAGTGTTTTGAAAGTTTCTTGACAGTTCGTACGCAAATCGCTATTGCGGCCTACTTAAGTTTGATGTTTTGACGGCTTATGTCATATTTTTGAATAAAATGACGACGTCTATTGACAGTTGCTAAGATGTTGCTATTAGGGAAGCCATGCGATTTACTTTACAGCTGTGCGTTTTTTTTACCGTGCGTAATAGACGTCATTACATTAGCGCCGACTGTGTGTTATTGACTGATTACAAGGGGGGGTCGTAAGTAAAATACTATTATCCAACCAAAACTAGGTGCATAATTTTTTATTTAATACATTTCTTATTTTTGTTGAATTTAGGGGAATATGAGACGTATGCTTGTGATTTCAAATTATTTACAAAACGTTGAAAACCTGTCAGTAACAGTTACATGGTTAGTTGTGGAATTTCGATCAGTGTTTATTCCGTACTTGATTTCATCATTTAAAAAAATACGGAACCTTCTCCAATTTTTTCATATCCAAACGCAATTGCTGGCCGAACTCCGCTAAAGCGTCGTTCGGACATCTGCAATAGCGTGCGCAAAAGTATATAGTTAGGTAAATTACCATTTCCTAGTGTATTATTTAACGAGCGGCAATGTTGTAATTACTCATTTTGTTTATTAATAAAATTAACTGTTAAGTTGTAACAACAATTAAACTGAATTGTCGTATCTTATTCCTCCCGGAGCAAAGTCACTCGCGAAATAACTTTGGTGCTTGGTCACTAATAATAGCCTCCACCACCTTGGTGTATAATATACTATAATGATGCCAGATAAGTGTTGTTGGATAGTTAAATAACATGGGTAATGGTACAAATATTCAGTTCAAGTGCCTGGGCAATCAAGCCCAACCTAAATAAATGAATGAATGAATGCACAATTCAGTTTAATTGTTGTTAAAACTTAACAGTTAATTTTATTAATAAACAAAATGAGTAATTACAACATTGCTGGCCGAACTCCGCTAAAGCGTCGTTCGGACATCTGCAATAGCGTGCGCAAAAGTATATAGTTATGTAAATTACCATTTCCTAGTGTATTATTTAACGAGCGGCAATGTTGTAATTACTCATTTTGTTTACTAATAAAATTAACTGTTAAGCTTTAACAACAATTAAACTGAATTGTGCATTCATTCATTCATTTATTTAGGTTGGGCTTGATTGCCCAGGCACTTGAACTGAATATTTGTACCATTACCCATGTTATTTAACTATCCAACAACACTTATCTGGCATCATTATAGTATATTATACACCAAGGTGGTGGAGGCTATTATTAGTGACCAAGCACCAAAGTTATTTCGCGAGGGGCTTTGCTCCGGGCGGAATAAGGTGCGGCCCGGAGCAAAGCCCCTCGCGAAATAACTTTGGTGCGAGTCTTATAAATGTATTCACCACCATGGTGTATATATGTAGCTTGTTCAATTGAAACCCATCTTTGGTCCAGGAAAAATTTATTGACAAGTACAGTTACAAATAACTACCACTACAATTGAGGCACATATCCCACTGTTTCACCAACCGATGTATACGCTGCTTATATAATTCTTGTGGCTGCTGCTGGAAGAAATCTTTCACAGCGTTTTGTACTTCTGCGTCCGACTGAAAACGGTTACCTTTTAACGCCTTTTTTGGTGGCCCAAAGATGTGAAAATCGCAAGGCGTTAAATCGTTACTATAGGGTGGATGCTCTAATATCCTCCATTTCTTTCGTTGCAGATTTTCTTTCACTACGTTGGTAACATGAGGCCGAGCATTATCGTGAAGCAGAATAACACCACGTGAAAGCTTCCCTAGACGTTTTCTTTTTATTGCTTGATGGAGCTTGTTCAAAGTTTCATTATACAGGTTTGCGTTGATATGCACTCTAGGTTCTGTAAACACTATCAGCAAGGGTCCTCCATCCTTCCTTCCTTCCTTCGTCGAAAAAAAATGTCAACATCACCTTGCCTGCAGAAGGTTGAACTTTAAACTTCTTTGGTGGCGTTGCGTGTTTCCATTGCATCGATGACAGGATGACTGGATGGTTCAAAATAATGACACCAATATTCATCGCCAGCAACTATTGACGAGAGAAAGTCATTACCATTTTGACTGTATTCCGTGAGGTGTTGCAAAGACAAGCCCATTTGCAAGCTTTTTTGGTCCTCAGACAAAAGACAAGGAACCCATTGAGCACAAACTTTGCTGTAACCTAGTTTGTGTACGATACTATGGACAGATCCTATACTCACACCAACATTTTCTGAAATTGCTCTGATTGAAATTCGACGATTTTCTCTAATCAGGCCTTCCACACATGCCACATTCCTGTCTGTTGATGCAGTAATCAATGCACCTGGTCGTGGCTTATCATTCGTCCTCTCTTCTCCATTCTTAAATTTTCGACACCATTCCTTCACAGTTGGATAAGCAAAAAATGCGTTTCTATACACTGCTTGCATTCGTGTATAAATTTGCAACGGTTGCACACCTTCAGCACACAAAAATTGAATGACCGCACGCTTATCACATTTGGACGGATTGTCGCCATTTCAAAGTCACAATACTTAAAACCGCTGTCAAATATAAACGAAGTAAACAGATCAGTGTGACGTTTGCATACACTACTAATGTTGGAAATCGTCAGTTGAATGATTACAATTGTTTCCAATAGTAGGGGAGCCCACGATGCTAAATGGGGATTTACTCGAGCGTCGTAGAGACCTATTGGGAAGCAAAGCTTGGATGATAAAAAGAAAAAAATGTTATATGATGTATACCTTTACATCGGTGGGGGAAGCGGCTATAGATTTTTAAATATGTAAAAAAAAACTGTTGCATGGAAATCCTCGAGCGCGTCAGATATTGATAGCATCAATGCCCTACGTATTTTTAATAATGTACGTATATTAATCTGATCGTTTGCATGATGCGGGTGGTTGTATTTAAGGGTTGAAAATGAAAAAAAAAAAAAATTAATCGAGCGCGTCAGATTTTCTAAGGGAGTGTTAAGTGCACCAAAAAAAAGGTCTAATTCACTAATCTGACGATTTCGATGGGACGCAAACTCGCGGCCATTTTCATAATGTGCAAAAAAAAATCGCCATTTTGAAATACTCAAGCGCGTCAGATTAAGATATATATGGTTCATCTTTATGTTCTGAACGTACTGTCTCATAATCTGACGATTATCTAGAGGGATTCGCCTGATCTGACAAAAAAAAATTAGAAAAACGGTTCACATTAAAGGCCATCCCTGCAACTTCCCTCTAATTCTATTCCTTGGCGCTTAAAATTGTACTTATGACATTTTTGAGCTCAAAATATAATTTATGTGATATTTTGAGCTCACTGAGTTCAAAGAAATAATATTTCCATGCATTTGAGCTCTCCCAGCTCGAAAGTCTGATAGAAGTTTCATAGAACACTATTTTTGGAATCTTCAAACCGCAATAACTTTTGAATAGATCAAGCAATTTTCACGCGGTTTGCGGCTTTCGACGCAGTTTGATCATCCTCATAAGTAATTTTGCAATTTCAATTGATCGAACCACAAATTTCGGAGTAATCCCGAAAAAACACTTTTTCGGGTTTTTTTCGTTCACGATATCTCTTGAACGAATCAACCAATTTTGACCAGCTAGGTGGCGATCGACGTGGTTTTTCAAGTTCAAAGGCGGATCAGTTTTTGAAGTTAATCAATGAACCTGGTTAAAAGTTATTCCAAGAAAACCACTTAAAAAAAAATTCTTATTTTTTTTGAGATTTATCAAAAATTTTCAAATCTATCAGTCCGAATCGGTTAAAATTCACAGGAAATCTAATTTTTAGGGAAATCTTTAGAACGCCGTTTAGTAGATTGCGTTCGGTAGTCGTTCAAAAGTTATAAGCGAGTCACGTGACAACATCACGGGGGAAGTCAGGGAAGCTTCCTATGACCTTAAAACGTCAAGATCTGATGAAAACTCGATTTTCGTAAAACGGGGTAAAACCAATAACTTCCCGAATTGTTTAAAATTTTTAATTTTTCTTAGCGGGAAGTCAAAAAAAATTTTATTTTTTAAATCATTGAACTTAATTAATTGAAAAGTTCAGGAAATAGCATGCAAATAAATAAGTGTATGCTGTTTTAGTAAAATACATGTATTTATATAAAAATTACTTAAGAAAAGCTTAAACGCGGGGAAGGAAAAGTAGGCATCACGCAGCTGCACATTCGTCGATAAATTTAAATGCTTAAATTTATCGACGAATTTCTGTTATTTCGGCTTGCGGAAATCGTCAGATTATATATTTTTCATTATTCTTGAATTATTTCCTTCAAAATAAAAAAAAATTTAGCTACGCTCGAGAATGTCGAGATGGCGTTTTTTTTTTACAACTTTGTTGCCCTCCCCTTTTTTTACGTCACTCTCAAATTGTCAGATTAGTGGAATATAAACTTTTTAGGATGTAATTAACTCACCCTACCTTAATCTGACGCGCTCGAGAATTTCTGATGGTCAATTTTTTTTTACTAATCTGATCCTATATCCTTCACGGGCGGCCTTATATATGGGCCTCTTGTTTTGTGGAGGTACTTAACCGGGTACAAGGTATCCCTCTGTATATTAATCTGCCGCGCTTTAGTAAATCCCGAAATCCCCGCTTGGGCTCTCCTACAACAAGGCTAACCTGACCAAGCCTCGTACAATTTTTTCCACCACTAGCCAAATTTAAGACAGAAATTAAATATAATTCAGAGAAGCGTTTATCCCGCCGTCTGATTAACAAGTACATTGTTAGTTATTATTATGAACGTACTCTTTATGTCATCAGTCATTTTGGTTGAGCGCGAATTTTAAACTAATGTCATTTTTATTCAAATAATTTTATCCTGACAGGTATTTCAAGAGGAAAATATGTTAAAGACAATCTCATAGGTATACACAATTATGTTGCACAAGTTTTTGTTGAACTACTATCCTTGAATTTTCAAAATATTAGAATTTGTCCATTACTGACCTAGGTTAATAGAAAAAATTATTAACCACTAATAGAGAAATTCAACTTCTCAGTTGGATAGAAGAAGCAATAATAATTGTCAACTTCACAGCTAGTCGTGGAAAAAGATAATTGCTGGAAATGGTAGATAATTCAAATCCTGCTGAAATTGAAGCTTCTTCAAATGATTGTGATTCCCATTCAAAACGAATATAAATTTTAATATCATTATTGTAAAGTGAAAATTGTAGAATATTTTTTAAAACTAACTCATGACTTCCTTTTTAATGCATTCAGTAATTTGGTGATTACAAACAGCCATATTACTCATATTAGAGTGATGTTGATGTTCTAATCTTTCAGTTCCAGAATAAACAGGAGGCAAAATCAATTGTGGAAATTACTCTCACCTAGTACAAGTAAAATATACGGAAAATTATTAGAGTTAAGATTAAGAAGGATAGTGAAACACAAAGCAGGTTCAGATAGGGATATAGTTTCTAAGATAATGTCTTTACTATTAGAATGTTAACAGAAAAATTCTTGGCATACAATAGAGAGGTAAAAATTTGGAATGAAAGCACTTCACAGAAAAAGTAATACAATTGTTGGATCACAACAGAAAATTTTAAGACAAAGCAAGGAATAATACAAGGTGGAGGAGTACTTAGCCCATTGCTTTTCATAATATTTATTAATGAAATAAAAATAAAGACCAATAATCAATTCAAGAAAATAGACGAAGAATACATTAAATTACAAAACATTAAAATGAGCGAATGTATATTTGCTGATGACATAGTAATAACAGCAAAACTTACAACACATGTATGTTAAAAATATCTTAAAGAATATGGAATGAAAGAAAACAGAATAAACTAAAACAATAGTAATATCAAACCAAGAAAAAAACTGCGAAAAAACGATTTATCAATAGAACAAGTGGAGATCATCAAATATTTAGGAAAAGTAATTGACAGCACAAGACAATATGGAGCACAGATAAATGGTGAAATAACATCAACAACTAAATTGCGTGATTCACTAAGAAAAAGAGTAATAAACAAAAAGGAAATCAGGACGAAGACAATACTCACAATACAAACAATTAAAATCAACAGACAGCTTCTCTGCTGCTTCAAACCAAATGCCAATATATTCAGATCTGTGATAAACTGAGTTCACTATGTGTTGCAGAAATTCTCTTCAGTCGCAATAGATGGCAAAAATTCTAGGTACAAACAAGGGTTACCACTAAATGACATAAATGGTGTATCTAGTGTAACTCTAATCTATGTTCAAAGCTACGACTAACATTACCTACATAAAATTGTCATTGAATAAATGCATGTTGTTTTCCTTTTCAGCATTGTTAGAATCAGTTTGTTATAAATTATATATTTTCATTTTCAATTGGTTCTATGTCATAGATATATCATCCAATTTTATTAAATGTATTATAAGATTGTTCCTGATATCAATGAAGATGATTTAGATACAATAATTTGTTATTGCATATATACCTGTTCAATAATATCTAATAAAGTCCTCCTAAAGCACATGCTCTACACCAATTGCAATTTTTCCACTATCAAAACTGACCATTAACCATAGATACCTACTTGATATTTACATTATTATTAAATTCACACTTGATTAGCATATATTTTTAAGTTATAACTATAGCTTAGTAGAAATTTATCCAGATAATCTGTTGTGAGAATTGTTTCAAAAACTACTAAGTAAGAAAATTTGTTGATTTAAGAAATACAGTACTTATTATAAGAAGTTTGAACCAACAAAAGCAACAATTAGTAATAAACTAGATTTTGCAAATATTGCTCACAAGAGAAACTTTATATTAAATGAGAAAAAAATATTTCATCAAGTGTAAGTAGGTATTACAAATCATATTTGTCAATGGCAGTATCAGAATTAAGCTCATTCAGAAGAAACTGAATACCTACTATTTCACACAATAGGTGGTTCTAGTGAAAGTGAAAAATAGTCATTAGGTACATTGATTTTAAACAACTTACAACAAAAAATAAAATCCCCAAGCACTTCCAGAACCCCATACATTGGGTGCAACTCCTCTGTATAGACCTTTAATACCTTCTTGTCTAATTATAGTATAAAATGCACTTGTTAAACTGCTATATTGAGGTATTGATGTTCTTCCATCATTAACTAAAATTATTATTAATAATATAATATAAATTTCCTTCGTAATTACATCATATTTTCCTACCTGCAAATCTAATTTTCATTAAATCTAAAGGATGTAGGATTAAGGTTGAGATAGTTCCTCCTGATATTCCCGCTAACAAATGTTCATATTTAAAAGTACTGAGCACAGAAAGGCTAGTTTGCTTTGTTGTCGAATGATTCTTCATTATTATTGTTGTCGTCAATCCATCAGATATAATGTCATCATTAAGTACTTTCACTGTCGACATACAAAATCGTTATACGTTAGTACTTGAAAAACTGAAAAAATAAACAAAAATAAGGTTATGTAATTTTCAATTTTACAGCTATTGACTACATGTTACTTCAATTTTTTTAATGACTCACGTGTCAGCAAAATTGACTACAAACTACAACAACATGTTAGGTGTTTATAACGTCAAACCATGGACGTATGCGTCAAACAACAATTTGGCACTTTGGCACACCGCAGTTATGCACCGCAGACCACAGACTACTGTTATGACTGCTGTGCTGTGCAGTGTGGAATACTGCTAAAAAACAAAAAAACTACACTCACACAGACCACAGAAGCGACACCGTTGGCCTTGGAAACGGTTTGGCGCATTTACGCCAACGTGGGGTATTAGAAATGTAAGAATTGGCGTATGAAATTTTAGTAAATGCGCCAGGGTGCCAAGAGTAGCGGTTTGAACTTGAGCGTGCAATGTAGCACTGACCATATATAGTCAAAGAGATTAGGAAGCTTTAGATTAGAATCCATCCAGACTCTAAGCCAAGAACGTGGTCCAATCTGTAGATGATAAGAAAGAAGACGACAATAGAGCGCCATCTGAAACCATAGGTGGCGCATTGTTGGCGAATTTTAATGTCAACATTGGCGCATGAGAGTTTGTAAAACCTGGCAACACTGCTTGGAAAATCCATTCCGAACTCACATATGTAGGCTCAAGAATTAGAATCCCTTTTTTTTAATAAACATCTAAGCAAAACCAACCAAACTCAAACACGATCTATCATTATAAATCAGCATAACCTCACTATAAAGTGCCACGTGTTCTGAACGATTTGTTTATTGTTTCACCACCCGCTTGTTGTCAAAATAGTTTGTGACGTCACGTGGCACTTTATAGTGAGGTTATGCTGATTTATAATGATAGATCGTGTTTGAGTTTAGTTGATTTTGCTTCAGTGTACTTTCAAAGTTATTTTAATTTTGAGCTTGCATATTTAATAATATATAATATAGGTTAATGGTTGTTTGTTTTTTGATATTTCATCGTGTCCATTGTTCATTGTTTTACCACCGGGGCATAGATAATACAAGACACCTACACCACCGCTGACCGGGGTATTGTGAATGTCAACTGTCAACTGTCGTGGATTTAATCCTAACCTAGCCGATTTTGTGGTCTCTGGCCTTGTATTATCTATGCTTTGGTTGTAGGTGGTCTGTGCCATGTCTGTGCATGGTCTGTGCTGCTTATATATATGCTAAAACACGGCGAGCAAAGAACAACAGTGTTTATAAATACAGGCTTCAAAGTCCATAATTTTATCAAGATTACAATTTTGTATTCTACTTTAATGAATAATAATATACTTTTATATTCAGATTTATCTTATGGTTATTGTTAATTTTATATATTAAAAAAATCATGTTACCCTGGAATTCGTTATTAAAAATCTCAAAACTAAACAAAATTTTACAGGTAAGTACTATTAATATAATACTTCGCTGATGTATGTAATCCTTATTATTTTATTCCTCTCATAGAACCCAAGTCGTCATTTAAATCTTTTAGAATACCAAAGTAAAAATCTCCTAAGAAAAAGTAATATTGCCATTCAAGACTTTTGCATAGTCGACAAAAACGGTTCACAAGAATTAGATAAATTTCGTAAGTAGTTCTATGTTGAACAAATTATCTGTTATTGAAAGGTGCCTTCAACCCTTGTTAATGTTATAGATGTTTCGGAGTATGTTATTAAAGCACAAATCTTGGCTGGTGGCAGGGGAAAAGGTCATTTTGACAGTGGATTTAAGGGAGGAGTACATATTACACAAAAGTAAGTATAGTAAATATTAGCAATACAGTATTTTTCATTTATTTTTTCAAATCAAACATTAGATCCCTAGCCAAATTACAGAAATAATTTACTGAATAAAAATTAATTGGACTTTATGTTATTCAACTGAAATACTTTTAGGCGAGATGAAGTGCTCAAACTAGCAAATGAAATGCTTGGACATAGATTAATAACTAAACAGACTCCAAAAGATGGTATAAAAGTAAATAAAGTTATGATTGCTGAGAGTGTAAATATAATAAGAGAAACATATGTTTGTATATTAATGGATCGGCTCAGAAATGGTCCTGTAATCATAGCTTCACCTGCAGGAGGTGTTGATATAGAGGCAGTTGCTGAAAAAACTCCCCACTTGATAAAAAATCTTCCTATAGATATTTTCAAAGGAGTTACAGATGAAATGGCAGATGAATTAGCAGATTTTCTGGGTAATTCCAAATTATACTATTTATATTGAAGAATAATAATTATTCTAATAAGTTTTGAAAAATATTTCTCAAAAACAGTGATTGTTCAACTAAGAAGCAACAACTACTATTTTTCAGAACTTATAAGTTATAAAGCCTTAGAATAATTATTGTTCTGCAATATCTATTGGTAATGTGCTTTATTAAATATGACAATATTACAGGAAGCTGTAGTAATACTTTTACTTAGAAAAAATGTCAGCATTACCTTTTTCTTTTTCAGAGTTTAAAGGAGATTTAAAAGTCAAAGCTAGTGATGAAATAAAAAAATTATGGAAATTGTTCATAGCTATAGATGCTACTCAATTAGAAATCAATCCTTTAGTGGAGACTGACAATAGAAAAGTGATATCTGTAGATGCCAAATTAAATTTTGATGATAATGCGAATTTCAGACAAAGGGAAATATTTGCAATGGATGAATTGTCTGAAAGTGACCCACGAGAAGTAGAAGCAGCTAAATATAATTTAAATTACATTGGAATGGCTGGTAATATTGGGTAAGTAAAGTAAAGCTACAGACTTGGCAAATCTCTAATTTCCATTCACTAGTACCATGTAAGAGTAATAGCAAAAACTAGGAGAATCAAATATTGCCCTATTAAAAAAACATGTACAATGGGCTCATTTACATATTTTTTTTTTATTTTCCCATTGGAATGAGCACATCATTTTGAGGCTCTGTGCAAAAAATTAGAAGTCTGTGAGACTTATAAGTCGCCTAAAATTAATTATAAACATGAAACAGCGCTCCTCTCCGTGATCCTGGCGTGACATCATCATATATGAAGCATTACTCTATGATATGAAGTCTCACGTTCAGAGAGCGGATACAGCCAAGCGCCGCGCCGATCGGTTTGTTGAATACTTAGCCAGTGTTATGTTATCTATGTACTTGGCTATAAAGTATATTCTTTGTCTATTTATTATTATACGTTTTCTAATAATATCATATCCCTATCGCTATTAAAATTATGATAGTTGTTTAAAGAAATTTGGAGAATATGCTTTAGTTTCATTAGGGAAATATTTGTGTTGACCATTGAATATTTATTCATCAATTTACTTGAAATTTGTGTCACTGGTTTATCTATTATACAGGGAGTATCGGTATATTACAGTTTTAGTAAACTCTAAGCAGTGTTGTCTTTGTTAAATAAAAACTATAAGACTATAATTTCCCTCATTTCAGCACTAATAAATTCGTGGTTTTGATTAAAAAGTCCATAATCATTAGCAAGTCCACTTGTGGCAGATTTGAAGAGTCTGCTTTAGTAAAATTCGGTTCACACATTATATTTTATTAACACAAAAACTCTGTAAGGAGTAATTCAAAAGAAATAAATCCGATGCGACTGACGATACAGTCACAGTCTGAAGCGCAATGTGCATACATATCTAGTGACGTCACAGTCACAGTCTTCGCCCCGCTCTCGGTATGCTTGTTTAATTGGTTGTATCAGGAGAACGACATATTCTATTGACATGAAATTTTCAGAATCATATTTTTATCCTTGGTACTTTGTTTTACGACAGTTAAAAATGATTTAGAAATTTTAGTGAATTTCTGCAGGCTGATTCACGCTGAATCTTCGAAACCCTAATGGCATCAGGGCATCTTAGGATATTAAGGGTTGGAGCAATCCAACTGATAAAGATGCTAAACATGCTTTCAAACTTACGCTAGATGCTGTTATGAATGAGCATGAGCTAACACAAAACAAGTTTGCTCTAATTACTACACTGATTGTTCATAAACAAACATAGGAATAGAAATAGGGGCTACATATCCTAATACTAGGATATCAACAGCCCTGTGAAACAGCTCAACAATGTTCCAAGTAGAACCATTAGCAATATATATGCTTGTGTCTCAGACAACACCTTAACTCAGCCAGACTATTCATTGCATTTGATAACCAGGCTCTTTAAAGGGTCTGATGTCTACAAGTCTGAAATTTTGTTGTGGATGCCAGGACATTTAGATTGCACATGGTCTTGAAGAGAAATGAGCTCATACTCCTTAATCAGAACCTATTCCTACTTATGTCCAGAATCTAAAAGAAAATGTTGGTGGTTTTCACTATTTCTTCCTCTAAAGCATGACAAACCAATGCTATAGCTCTCAGCTACTCTATTTTTAAACATTCTTATTCATGAAGATTACAATATAGAAGAAATATGCTCGCTATCAATAAAAATTATGTAAATAAAAAAAAACTATTAATAGTAGATTTAAAAAATTATTAAATATTTATTATCCTTCATCAAAATATTCTTGACACTGTGCTTTTCTAGATGTCTAGTAAATGGTGCTGGATTAGCAATGGCTACAATGGATATTATAAAGCTTAATGGAGGAGACCCAGCAAACTTTTTGGATGTGGGAGGAGGTGTGCAGGAGGACCAAGTACGAGCAGCCTTTAACATTATCACATCTGACTCAAACGTTAAAGCGGTGCTAGTAAACGTTTTTGGCGGAATTGTAAACTGTGCTGTAATAGCAAATGGTATAGTAGGTGCTTTAAAAAATATGACCTTGAAGATTCCATTAATTGTTAGGTTGGAAGGTACCAATGCCATTGAAGCAAGGAAGATTATTAGTAACTCAGGTCTTAATATTATTACAGCAGAAGATTTAGACGATGCTGCCAAAAAAACTGTCAGGAGTATTTGATAGTCTCAAGTACATATATGTGAGAGACTGGATTATATTTACAAATTCTACTTCTTCCAATGTGTAAATAATTTTTTTTAATAAAACAATTTAATTTGTTTAAAACTTCATTACATTTCAACTAATTTTCAATTTAAACTTGTGACACCTTTAACTAATACAGTAGCTTTATCAAAGGAGTGAAGGTATCATGATATTTTTTTAGTTTATAAAGTGCAGCAATACGGAATTTCAGGTACATTGACAGAAGTGTTAAAAATGTTAACATGGAAGTTGAGTCCAAAAAGTGCCTTAGTACGGAAATATTAGCAAATGAATTGAACAAGTTCACCTGGAAATTCCTAGGTAAAAAGATTCAATAAACGATGGTGGTTGATATCCATTTGCTTTAAATACTGTTCACAAAGCAAAAAATTTTGTTACCTATTTCGGTATTTGGCATAGAGAAATATAATATAATGAGAGTTGTCAACCCTGCAGTAACAGTTGGCATCACGTTGATCGAAGCGTGTTGGAACTAATTTTTGAAGGTGGGATATTTAAATTGGTAGTTTGGATTGTGGGTAGGTAAATTTTACAATTTGTCTAAATATTGTTTATTATATATAATTATTTCATTACAAAAAATAAAATTATATTCTATTTTTATAATGAAACGATTATAATTAATAAACAATTTCAGGACACATTATTTAGATAAATGAGAAATCAACATAAATTTAAATTTTTTATGAAACTGTACATAATAACATGACAAATAATCTACATCTATTATCAATTTATAAAACATTTATATAATATTAATCTCAAAAGAACATACTTTTAATACTTACATTATATTAAATTTAGGAAAGTGAATCCAATCTACAGGGTGTCCCACGACGAGTGAAAACTATCTGTATATGTCAAAATACTTATAGTAAAATCATGAAAATTCCTAAATTTGGGTATTCGGATACGATCTTTTCAACTAAAATATTTTTAAAGATGGCCGACTTCCGGTTGACTGTAACTTTGTTATTTTAAGCGGAACACCCTGTACATTAATACATTTTTGAAATCTACATAATATTTTAGTATACTTTTGCTAAAAACTTTTTTCGAAAAATGCACACTTTTTGAGTTATTGATTTTTTTGTAGAAAATTTGACCGTTGAAGACCCTTATAAATGATTTTTTTACGAGGGGACCCTTGAAGATATGAAAATGGTTTCTCTTCGGTTGCCTTGAGCAAGGTCAAACATATTCGAATCTATGTTGAAAATTTTTCATTTTATACAGGGTGTGTATAAAAAGTGTTCAGTTTAACTCCATAAATATCAAATTTTTTCATTTTTTTAAATAGAACCACCCTGCTTTTTCTATTTTAATGCTCTCAGGGGAAAAAATAAGGAAAGTTCATGTATGCTTTCCCATACCTAAACCTTACCGTTATCCAGATATTAAATGTTTTCTGTAAATTTTTAGAGATGCAGGTGTGGTCTAAATTTTGTTACAAGCACTAAGAAATAAAAATTATTATGTGAATTTACTTTTAATACATGGTAAATATGACAAAGTTTTTACAAGAACATGTGCTTTATTTGCAGTAAGATATCCAGATTGACCGCGATCGAAATCGCACATTGTTAAAAGAACAACAAAAACTTAACAATTTGAAGCTATTCGGTTCATTTTAAGCAAAAGTTAATCGAGTTAAACCATTTGTGAGAATAATAAGATATGCTACAAAATTTTATGGAAAATTAAAAGCCAAAGAAAATAGTTTTAAAGTAAGGCCTTCTGCACACGGAGCTCATAGTCATAAACACGACAGAGACGCGTAAAAGATTCGTCATGCAGCGACGATTTGTCTACGCCTTAAAAACTGCACACGGAGCATATTGTTTAGCACAAATTTCACAGTTTCATCCGTCATTTTATATAAAACACGTGTTTTCTCTGCTAAACGTAGCTAAAGCGACTGACACTACTGTACGGCCGGCGTACTGCAGCTTGTCTGCTTTGACGAATCCGCGACGCAGACGCCTCGTATACAGTTGTCAATTGAAATGTAAGGGGGCAGCACAAAAGCGTATACGTTCCGTATGTCGCATCTAATACGAGCCTATGACGATAAGCTTCATGTGCAGAAGGCCTTAATGTTCAAAATTGCTCCCTTGAACTTCAATGCATTTTTCAACCCTTCTCAGAATTATTTTTGTTCACTAGTTCTCTTGCAAAGGTAAAACAAATCTAATAAGTATTTTGCATAATGAACCTTGAATGCATTACTATCAAAATGATCTTTACACAACCTTTGATCCTTGGATTTATGAACCACTGTTTACTTTGATTAATATCAGATAGAAGTTTGAAAAATGTTTTATTTTTACTGTGGCCAAAAATATTTCGCAATACATTTATGACGAGTCATATCTGGTGATGATATTTTGAAGGTTCACTTTTTTTTATAATTTTCTTTATTAGAACTAAAATCCTGAATAAATCCATAAGTAAAATAATCCTACTCACCATTGACGCTTTCGCTTATTCACTTTGACGCTTTCGCTTATTCACGTTGACTTTGAGAAGCAGAAGCTATAGATTCACACCAGCCAATGTATAATTGATTTTATCTACATTCATGCAAAAAACAACACTTTTGTGAAACACATCTAATAGAAAAAGTGGTACTTTATTGCACTAGTGCAACAAAATATTTTATTACACTCATCTGTCATTCTTGTGTCAGTTTTGTGATGATTAATGACAAACATAAACATTTAAATTGAATAAAAATCCATAGCAAGTATCTGATCCTGCTTTAATACAACAATAATATATGTATATCTTACTAGTTAGTCTCAACGAGTTACAATTATTGCAAAAATCCTTAATTATTTAAAATTTAAATGGTCAAGGCGAGAACCAGCTATGATTGAGTACTGACAAGGTGGAGGCCATGAAGATACAAATAAAGAAGAACGGGTTAACTTTAATTAGGTTAGGTTAGGTTTTTGACACATTATATTCTAATTTTCCAGTTTTTGCATGAATTTGGAAAAAATATTGTATGCAACTCTTGCAAAACGTGTTTTTTGCACTCGACGTGTTGTCCAACTCGGCCTAAAGACCTCATTGGACAATTTCACGTCGCGTGCAAAAAACACTCACTTTTTGCACTTGTTGCATAAATAACTATTGTATATTTCCATTTTTAATCATTTAAAAGTTGATATACTAGGATATTTCATAATATTTATAGACATTGAGGGATAAATATTGCAGTGTAATGTAATTTATAATATTTTAAACTATTTTATTCCATTTCCCTTATGTGAAAAGTCTTGTAGTTCTCGCGACCGCAGCGACTCGATGCGCGAGTGGTTGCGCAGAAACTTTATGCCGTATACCACCTCTATGCTTCAATCCGTCTCTTTTTTATTTTGTCTATGGTATTTGGTGTCCGTTCTTGTTGACCACGACGCGTTGTGAACGATGCTCAAATGCCCACAATGCGTTCTGGATGATTTAGAGAGGGTATAAAACCCCTGTTAAGCTAGCAGAACCTCTTTGGAATTTTCAACTTTTTTCCATGCCATAATTTTAGGCCATTATTAGGCTAATTTATTACCCTATTGAAAAATGTTTTGTTCTTCAATTGAGGGAGAAATCGCGGGTTCTGCTAGCTTAACGTTAAGCTGGCAGAACCAATGAGCTAATCCAATTTTTATGGAAAATTGGATTACACCATAGTTTTAGGCTCACGTTTGCACCCACTGCCGATTTTCCTGATGCACGTTTTTTGAATAAAAACCTGGGTTCTGCTATTAACCGTGAAGCCAGCAGAACCCAATCGTTAAATAACTCCGCAGAGAAGATCCAATTAGACAATAATTTTAGGCACTTACACTAACTAATTACCCTATTACAAAATTTTTTGCTCTTTAGTAAATAACATGTGTTCTGCTATTTTCATATTTTAGCTGGAGTTACAAAATGCTAATCGAATGTATGTGAAAAATCTGATGACACCATAATTTTAGGCTCATTTTAGGCTCACGTTTACATCCAATGACAATTTTCCTATTATCGTTAATTGTTCTAGTCCTGGATTCTGCAAACTAAATGTACGAATAAGTTATCCCAGGAAGGAGGTTCAATTTTAGGAGACACTCATATTTTGACTGGAACATTTTTGTGTACGATGTGTATTTTTCGAGTTATTCTGATTTGTCAGGTTAAATGAGACACCCGGTATATTAGACACTGAATCGATAATCAATACATAATACAATAAATACCACCTTCTTCGAAATGCCTCAATGTGGTTCCCAATTACACCATCCAATAACTAATACAAGGTATTGCAGGAAATAAACATGAAACTATGAAACAGCTGGTGCGCATTGAAAATATTTGATTTAGTTAAACGGATATATATAAAATTGGTTTCACAAATAAATTACTTGTATATCTCCCATTTTATGCAAAGTTATATCTATTACTTGATGATTTTCTACACAATGGAATTAAACCAGGTAGTTTATGACAGTTGATAAGCCAAAACCATTCAGCTTGAAACTTATCATACTCCGCGCCTTATTATTGACAATAATAGGTGATTGGTAAAAGGAAAATACGGTATTGAGTTCAGGGGTTGTAAGGGCATGTCCACGTGACGTCACAAACTATTTTGACAACAGTCCTGTAAATCCATGGGTAAAACAATAAACAAAGCATTCAGAACACGTGGTACTTAATAGTGATGTTATGCTGATTTATAATGATAGATCGTGTTTACTGTTTTACCTCAGGGCCGGTATTCTCAAGTCGCTCCGATCCATGAAGGGAGTCATTTGATTGGCTGCGAATGAAGTATTTGTTGATTCTTATGCAACCAGTACCACTGCCCTCGCAATCGAAACGCTACCGCGAAGGGGAGTGCTTTATTTCACTCGCATTCTCATCATTGACATAATATTATATGTCAATGATTCGCATGTAAATAGACAATTTTAACCTTTAATTTTTTTTTGAAGCATGATAATTATAATTGTATACAAGTGAATTATAGTTGTAGTCACATTATTTAAGAGATTTCCGAGGGCAGCGGTATATGAGAATCTACAAATACTACATTCGCAGCCAATCAAATCACTCACTTTATGGATCGCTCGCTGTGAGAGGAGCGAGTTGAGAATACCGGCCCAGGGAAATTGTCAAGTGTCAACTGTCGTCGACATGCCCTATTATGTGTACGTTTTTAGATAAATATTTGACTGTTTTAAATTGGTGATATAACTTTCAACTCGTATATTATGTACATTGCAAAACTGGACTCTACGTTAAATATAGTTTTTATATATAGGTACTTAACCTAGGCAATGTTTTGGTCACAACTTGAATCAAAGCTAGTAAAGCGCACAATTGCATAAGTATCATTTTGGAATTATTTTATGAAAATTATTAAATGTTGTTTATATATTATACTAAATGATTGAAGTTATTAATTTTCCATGTAAATAATTACCCAAAGATGATATAATAGTTATTTAAAAGGGCCATTAACAATCGAGATAATTCAACGAGCAGAGCGAGCGCGTTAATGTTCGAGATTATTAATCGCCCTTTTAATACTCGTGTTAGTTACAAAGCTTTTCCGTCGACTGTATACGCAATATTTAAAAACTAAAAATATTTATTTGTTCCATAGGTAAGTACTGTCAAAAATAAATAATGACATTGAAATGTCGCTGGTTCAAATGTCACTGTTTTCGTTTTTCTTAAATTCTTTTTTGGATGTCTTAACACTAATAATTATTATAATTTTGTAGAATAAAATAAAACAATAGGTAAGTCAAAAACTAGAAGTATTAATAGGGGTCATTAATGTATAATTTTGTCTAATTTTGATAACGTTAATAACATATGTTGTTACACGGTCGACGGAAAAAGATTGTAAATCATAGAAACGAGTTAAGAAATGGGAAATAAAAATATATGCTTGTTTTGAAAGTTTTTTTCATTTTGGTCCAACAAAACTAGGGAGTACATAAAAAGTAATTAAAAAAAAATTGAAAGAATGATAAAAACTAGATAACCACTTTAATATTAATTATAATTAATTAAATCTTCATTCATCTGAAGAAATTACAATTACATTATAAGGAATACAACATGAATGTCACAAAATGGCAGCATGGAGGTTCAAATACTTTTTATTGTCGCCTGCTTAAAAAATCAAATTCTTAAGACAAGTGGCTTAAATTACTTGTAAAATTTCCTAATATTCAAAATACTATATTAACACTTAACATATGCAGAATTTTATGTCATACACGTAATAGTTATTTATGTAACAAGTCCCGAAAATGTTATTTCACGGGATGAGTAGGCAGTTTTCAGGGCGAATTCTGGAAGCCGCAACGTAAAATCACTTTCGGGTAGCGTTACGTAATATTTTTTTTCTACATTCATGCAAAAAACAACACATTTGTGAACCACATTTAATGCAAAAAGTGGTACTTTATTGCACTAGTGCAATAAAATATTTTATTGCACTCATCTGTCATTCTTGTGTCAGTTTTGTGATGATTAATGACAAACATAAACATTTAAATTGAATAAAAATCCATAGCGAGGATCTGATCCTGCTTTAATACAACAATAATATATGTATATCTTACTACTTAGTCTCAACGAGTTACAATTATTGCAAAAATCTTTAATTATTTAAAATTTAAATGGTCAAGGCGAAAACCAGCTATGATTGAGTACTGACAAGGTGGAGGCCATAAAGATACAAAAAAAGAAGAATGGGTTGACTTTTGTTTAATAGGTTAGGTTAGGCTCTTGACATATTTTTATTCTAATTTTCCAGTTTTTGCATGAATTTAGAAAAAATATTGTATGCAACTCTTGCAAAACGTGTTTTTTGCACTTGACGTGTTGTCCAACTCGGCCTAAAGACCTCGTTGGACAATTTCACGTCGCGTGCAAAAAACACTCACTTTTTGCACTTGTTGCATAAATAACTATTCTGCAACTGTATTATATAAAATATTAAAAAATAATACGGATAGATACAAAAAATATTACAAATGTACATTAATTTTACAATTATAACAATTGACAGCTTCACTGATTTCACGTGAAATAATTATTTTATTATCACTTTCGTTGTCGATTTCCATTTCTGGATCGGAGAATTGAAAATACAGTGGAGCTATCAACAAATTTATTTTGACAAGCGATGTCATAATAAAAATTCCGTAAATGTCATCTCTAAGGATGCCTACATAGATAATGAAAATCGTCCCGACAGTAAAAAAATCGTACCGAAAGTAAAACAAAACATTCTGAAAATAGTTACTATCGGTACGATTTGTGTAGTTTCATTTTCGATTTAATTAATCATACCGAAAGTTCTATTTTTGGGACGGCTACAGAAAAAAAACCATTTTTTTGAATTTACAATCAGGTGGTGGAAAGCCCTCCAGCCCACATTAGCATATCGTGTGTTTGCCAGTGATTTTAATTTTTATATAAAATAGTTTAGTTATAAACAGTATAAGAACACCCTGTGAATGTTGGCAAGTACTATGTATGTATGTGTGTTTGTTTGGGGTAACATTCACTGAGACCTAAAAGGTCTATTGTGCCCCCTTACTTCTACTTAGTTTCTGAGGAGAGTCTCTGAAACTAGTAGTTCCTTTAGTCCTATTTCCCGGAGGAATTTTAAGTACTAAGTCCAAACTTTAAATCTCAAATCAATAAATTCATGTACTGAATATTCCATATTCGCTCCATTGTTTTTCATCTTTTTACGAAGAATGTTGGTGTTTTATTCCTCCAGTCATAAACCTACATATATTTATAAATTTATGGGTTTTGCTCCAATTATGTCTGAACCAAAAAAAATCAAGGACGCTGTCTGCAAATGATGTTTTATAACTTATATACAACAGGAATTAAGAGCATTCGTTGTGGCGTAGTGTCCTATAAAAGTTATCCAAAAATACTGAATATTGAAATTCTAGATAACGATACATCAATAGGTTGTAGTGAAATAAACTGCGATAATTTGACAGCATCAATTACAAAACCCCCTCCCAAACGAACAAATTACACTGCTGAAATAGGGTAAAGAGCTTCACATATTAACGCTGTATTTCCTTCACAGATCATCAAAACAATCTGTTATACATAAATCTGCCTCCAGAACTGACAGCAGACACAAGGACAACAAAATATCAAAGGTAACAGTTGCAGCTGCTGTTTATAATGCCGAAGCTAATAATATCTGCAATTCATAGTTATCAACCTCCCAATAAATACATTCAACCACATCAACAAAATGTGCCTGCTAAGAAGAAAACCTATGTATCTACCTATCATAAACAGAATATATAACCTCAAAGTTCACATTGATTTCTCACCTGTCCTAAATATTCAGTGTGCTTTGTTGTAGATTCCTCATCTCTCTATTCATGATTCTTATGTATACAGACCAACCAAACTGTAGTACCACTATGGTATACATCAGGGTCTTCACTTCAAAGTCGACTTTCATTTCCTCTTCTTATACAATAAAATTACTGTTAACGACTCCATTCTCTTGCACCTCTTGTTTCATCACTCTGCCACTCATGTTACCATCTGCTTCTTAGTTGCAACTGTGTGCTTATAATTGACTCTTTTTTGCCTCCTATCTATTTAATTTACCTATCAATAAAGCATTTCATACTTTACAAATGATTTTATCTAATTTTGACAAAAAGAAAATTTAATTTATTTTTTCTACTCCTGTTTTATAATATACTTATTAAAAGACTAAAATCTGTATCATAATGAAATTCATTATGATACAGATTTTCATTATGATACAGATTTTTAAGCCAATAGGAATGCGACATTCGCACAATATTTAGTATATAGCCATGGATACCTGGTTGACATTTCTGAAATTAATTATATTAGGTCTGTTCCCTGCAATGAAAGTTTAGCACTGAGCTATACGATTTTATTTATTTTAATTATGATTTATGCTAATGCTTCTAGTAGTATACAAATGCAATATACATAGATATTCCCAAATTTAGTAATTTTACACGTATTTTTTCATAGATAGACCTGAATTTTCCAAAATGCTACACTTTTATTGCAGGCGAACACAAGGATATTAGATGAGAATAGGATGGATTATTCCCATAAGAGCAACGCTAGCCGTTTGGGTAACCAGTGACGTCACAGCAACGTTCTTTTGTCGACATTGGTGTTCCATCAATTATATGTCTATCTTCTCTTTCTCTGTGTAGTAAACAAAGACAGATTTCGAACTGTATTGTAATAAGTGTAACTATTGATAATTGCAACAGCTGTTTCTAAGACGAAACTCTTCAAGGATATTAGTGTTGTATTATTTTCATGTAAAAATACCAGTTTTGTCCTGTCATAATTGCAGATTAATAAAAATGAGTATAAAATTGAATCAGCCATTTCAAAAACCTCATAAATCACACAATTCGAGTTCTTTTAGAAATCAATAAAAGCTATTTCATACACTAACAAAGTACTTTTTTACTCTAAATTTAGTACATATTTGAGTTGCAAAAAAATAAAAATATTGAATAACCTACACAGTTTATAAATAATAATAATGAAAGAAACCTGAAAAACGGATCATTACATGTTGTTTTAGCAAGAAATAGGGTAAGTGGAACATAATTTAAAATAGTAATCATATTTTTTATTGCTTATTGAAAATTACACTTAAAAAATTGTCATGTTATACTTCATATCTAAGGTGCGTAAACATATTCTCCATCATTCTTATCCAAGTTATCTTAAACATTTGCAGTTGGCTAACTAAAAATGCTATTACATAATGGCTCATGTTTTTCCAGAATACTATCCCCTGAACTTGCTTTTAAATCTCCCAATTAATTATTATTATTTAAAGTAAAAGGAATATGTCTTTTGACTTACATAATTTGTACCCAGAATGATTTTATCATAAAAAAAACATGTTGAAAAATTTTGCTTATATATTAAATACTTTATTTTTTGTTATTAAAATTTAAAAAATAAATAAATAACACCACGAATTTCACAGTTTCATAATTCGCGCAAGGCGACGCGCGCATGGGTAACCAGTGACGTCATCAAACTCGGCTGACACTTTTCAGCTTTTAATCAATCCTATTCTCATCTTGAGGCGAACAGACCTATAAAGTGACACTCAATTTGATAGCTGTAAAATAATTTTGATTTTCATAAGTAACTATATTTAAAATTGATTTAACTAATAATTATTGATTAAATAATTTTTATTAATGGGAGTAGAAAAATTATTGTATGAAACTTTCATGTAATGGCCATTAATACACTCGCATATTATATACGAAACTCGCCTGCGGCTCGTTTCGTATCCTACAATATGCTCGTGTCTTAATGCATAAAATACTATTAGGTTCGTGTTTTTCAATAATTTTCAATTAATTTTTCTGATTTGAAAACAGCACTTTTTGATTCCTACAAGTTATGCAACTAATAATAAACAGGACACTACTTTTATTTTATACTAACAAACTGTTCGAATTATGTCGTGAATATTTATAATGCATAAAATAAAAAGTAAACTGTTCTAGTTGTTCTTATTGTTAGTAGCTCTCTTCATTATTTTTCTATAATATGACATTAAAGTTTCATTTTTTCACTCTTGTTTTTATTAACTGGTGATAAAATTAATTTTTCATCACCAGTTACATAATATTTTTCATTATGTAACTGGTTACAAAAAATGTGACGTTTAACGCTAACGGAAGTCGGTTTTGAAAAATGTCACTTTATAGGTCATTAGATAAATATTCTTTATTGTCTTTATAATCCCCTAAAAAGGTGCAACATGAAATTGTAAAACCTGATACTAACATTAATAGTTCAAGCAATTCTGCGATTGAATAGAATTAAAAAATAAATAATAATAAATAAAAATGTATAAATGAAAAAAAATGATTCAAAATAAATAAATAGATGCACAAATGCCAACAACATACTTTTTTCAAACACACTATCAAAATTCTTTACAAGAAAACCTTGTTAAATAAGTCGTCCACAAAAACGAATTTCAAATTAATCTGGCTAATTGGTCTCCGCCAAAGTCACCCAACTACTAAAAAAAAATTTCCTATTGTGTTGGATTCAAAATATCCTTTTACAATATTACTTCGTCACGAGCATAAGCGGTTACATGCTGGGCCTCGGCATTTGCTTGCTCATAATGGGTGATCTACCTCGTGACAAATTATTATATTATTTTCCGTTTGCTATTACCGGTATAGATCTTGCATAAAAATAATAAGCAAGGCAAAGGGTCTAAATTGAATAAATGTTACATAGCATTATTTATTAGTTTCGCCACAAAGGCGATCCACCTGGAATTGTACTCCGGTAACGGAGAAAATTTTTTCGGCAACCGTCCGGGATGTACCCACATACTGGACGCTATTTCTTTGAGAGTATCATTTCCCGGCCTAGTTCGGAAAGTACCTACTTCCCGGCCTAGGCTGGAAAGAATCACGTAGTTTCCATACCAACGGATTAACGGCTGACAGATCATATGAAATTAGTTGTCAGAAGTTCTGGCTTCAACAATTTAAATATACCAGGCACTTCCAGCAAATTGAATCCCTTCAATATTAGCAATTGCTCGAATTTCAATGCTTAGAATTAGAATGCTTTTGTTGATATGTAGTATTTTCTGTTCTGTTCTGTTTAATTCAAATAAGAGTTAAAATGTATAATAAAGAAATGTGAGTATATATCAATGATTTGTCATTCCACATGGTTGCCGAAAAAATATTGTACGTAACAAGGCCGGAAAAAGCTTAGACTTCCAGTGGACAATTTTGTCTATTCGTCCAAAAAAAATCTTTGGAAGTTTGGGCAAGGATGCGAAAATGCGATAGTAGACAACTTGGTCTTCAAGTTCATTCCTATTCCTACATCATCCTGCACACATGAATCATTGAAATTTTCAGTGAATATATTTTCTAAAGAAATCCACGCAAAAATAATTTCCATAAGAAGGCATCGCACACAATCAAAAACACAGCAGATAACATATTCGCACAAATTAAAATTCAAGATCACTTTCTTGGGCGCACCCGATACAACGCTCTGCTACACCACCGTGTAAGTCAAACAGAACTGAAAAATCAATAAATCTCACAGCGGCTGTGAGTTGCCGCTGAGAGGGTGAGTTCGGCAGGAGGGGGATTCTCGGGTCGTCGAGAGAGTTTTCTGACTTATTGGAATATATAGACTTTGCTAATACCTCCTTATTCTCAACATTTTGGAGGACTCTGGGAGTGCGGTGTGAAATCGTGTGAATTCCACTTGAAGTGCTCAAGGATTCACATTTTACATTTGCAACGGTATTAACACAGATAGAAGCAATACTCAACTCACGTCCGCTCTCTCCTTCAATTTCCGATCCAATAATCTAACTCCTCATTGTCCGGTTCATTTTTTGATTGGTAGACAACATACTGTAACTGTAGCACCAGATCAAGACCTGCTTCACGAGATATCATGAAGGCTAGACCGATTCTAACGCATCCAGCAAATATTCCAAGCCTTTTGGAAGAGGTGGTCAACAGAATATATAAACGAGCAGAAACGTGCAAAATGGCAACAATCAAAGGGGGAACTAACCGAATGCACTTTAGTCGACATTAAAGATTACCATTTTTCTCCAACCAAATGGAAATTACGTGGAATTATGCAAATAATCAAATGATCTCAAAACTCGTCAAGAGTAGTTCACGTGAAGGTTCAAGATGGGATCATTACCAGGACATTCCAAGATTGTGTCTGCTTCTTACATATTTCAATTGAAAAAAATCAGGATCTTTCAAGGCCGGGGTACGTCTATGCCACTGCCTAGATTCATGTTGCGCCACCGACACCCCTTCCACATAGGATCTATTCCATCATTTGATTCACGACCGTTCAACAATAGAGGAGTTCAGTACTAACTTTAGTATGGCGTTTGGCCAACAAAAAGTGTTTTTTTCTGACAAGAATGACAGTTAAGGTCTACTGCTCAAACCATAACATGTTGAATGTTTTTTATCATTGCGAACCAACCATAGTGCTTTATTAAAATAATGAATACACCCCCGAAGCGTATATCTTGAAATTTATAATGACTTTTTAGCTGAATACTCAACATATTAGTGGCCAATAATTTTAGGACTTCTTCGCATGTCACCATTTCATTTCTGTTATTCAGTCACTAGCTCTGCGTCTTCAATCACATCTCCCTAAAAAACGCAAGGCTATATCTCCTGTGGAAATTGAAAAAAAAATGCTGGCAAACAACATACGTCAGGCCTCAACCTCCAAAACTATCATACCATAACACCATAGAGATGATTTGCATTCATATAGAGAAAAACTAGTGTGTAATTTAAACATTTTAATAAAAAATAAAATATATCTATTCAAGAAACAAAAGCTGAAATCAAAATAATTATAAAATATTTATTTGATTCTACTACTACTACTAAATGTGCAGGCGAGCCTTGTTCTGGACAAACTCAAGCCAAGGTTCCGACACTGAGGCCACTGGCGGACCCATTGTGCCATTCCTGCTACCTTAGACATCCATGAAGCCGAGCCCTTCAATACAGACCACAACCTTTTCATTTTTTTTTATTCTAACAAAGATGAATTCTACCAAAGAACATATTGAATATGATTCAATGGAATTGTACATCAATAACAAATAACAGGCCCAACCTCATAAACAACTTATCTTATTCATCTAATAAATTCGGAATGGTTATAATATGTACCTATAGTACTTAATATTAGACTTGGTTATCGTCATAGAGTTTTTACTTTGTCCATGGTTATTTCCGTATGAATTTTTTTATCGTGAAAGGAAGAGAAAGGGTACACCTTTCTACACGTTAATACTGCCAATGGATTTGGAGGTGCCGGACAGGGTATGGACACTCAGAACGCGGAAAGAAAGAAGTGAAAGCTAATCTTTGGAAAATGGAAAATATATGCCCTCGTCATTATGGTCAGGCCTGCTAAGGTCTTCCTGTTACAGTTTGATCTGTTAGCGAAGATCACAACCTTCTCACATGTAGAGCTACTATAACGGAATACTCAAAGTGGCGCCACGGGTCATCTTCCCATAAGTAGGTTGTTCAGTGACCCTATGAACTGAACTAAATCAATTTTCTCATACTGAGGTAAATAATTTCATAAGAATTTTGCAATTATCATTTGTGTTGGCATGTCTCATCGTAATCGATAATGTTACTCTTTATTCTCTTAACCTCTTCCACTTCTGTATCTGTATAGTAGGAAGGATTAGTGTGTATGCTCACACCACTTAGGCCACATGTGACCCATTTTACATCCTACCGAGGAGTTGTCCTTCTAAGTCATCATCCTTCGTGTCCTTCCCAGGAAGGTGGACTGGTCACTAGGAGACATCTCCTTTATATCGGCAGGTGTAGGCTAAGACTCACCGAGCACACACTCTCTTATTGACAATAACTCTGGACACTCGTATAAGACATGCCTGGCAGTTTCATTTTCCTGTTCACACACCCTGCATAGAGGTGTGTCCACTAGCCCCATAGTATGGAGGTGTTTCCTTGGTTGACAGTGGTCAGTCAGAAATCCTACCGTTAAACGTAGGTTTTTCTTGGTCATCGCCAAATATTTCTTCGGCGCAAGCTTCCCAGGGTCGCCTAGGGTGGTCCTAGCAAGACTGCATCCTTTAATTCTCTTAAGGGATTGACCATGGGTGTAACGTTTGGCTAGTTCCTCAGTTGTCGAAGTCGTTAGGCCGCGGCGTAGGTGTCACTGGGCCCTAAAATTTTTAGTACAGCAGCTTCCCTGGCTGAAGAATCGGCGATTACCTATACTCCTGTCGTGCCCTTTAACCCTCCTCAGAATAATATTGTCTCTGTCGATGCGTTAGCACTCTAGTACTAGCCTCGATACAACACGTTGCCTGTTTAAGGCTAATAGATTGTATGTATGTATTTTTGGGGTAACATTCACTGAGACCTGAAAGATCTATTGTGCCTCCTTATTTCTACTTAGTTTCTAAGGAGAGTCTCTGAAACTAGTAGCACCTTTAGTCCTATTTCTCGGAGAAATTTTAGGATATCTGCAGGCTTCAACTTAGGTAAATGTTCTTCTTCTATCCAGTAATCTCCCAGGTACTGTGCTCTAGGATTCTGGAGTGCTGTGCAGTTGGAAAGTATGTGGATGGAGTTTTCTTCTTCCATGCCAGAATATCTCTGCATTCTTCTTACTCCACTATTTTCAGCTTTTTCAAGTGCCCATTCAGGCCACAATGTCCCGTTAGGATCCTGTTAAAACTCTTAGCGCAGTTTTACTTTGACTCATGCATCCATTTGATCTCAACAGGTTACAGTCACCCAGAAGAATCTTTGATTGCTTAAACCTTTTAGATCTTTCCAATGGCCAGATCTTCTCTTTCTTTCGGCTTCACCGATTTCTTCCAATATTACATAGGGGCTGATTCTGCAAAAGGGTTCAGGCCCCAGAAAGGTATTTTAGTCCCCCTCTTTGCTAGTTCATCTTCTATTTCATTTCCTTCTATTCCAGTGTGTCCTGGAATCCATAGTAAGGTAACTATATTGTTCTCGCCTAGTTCATTGAGTTTGTCTAGGCATTCCCACACCATTTTGGGAATGATTACACAAGAGCTCAGTGCCTTAATGGCTGCTTGACTATCTGTCATTATGATAAACTTTTGTCCTCTGTATCCTTTATCATTATTGAACTGGGCGCACTTTCTCATGGCATGAATTTTCGCTTGAAAGATACTTGGGGTTTTTCCCCAGTACCTCCTATTGCTTTTGAGCTGTCTGTGTACCATTGAATGGCATTCTTTCCAAGTCTGGTAATGGTATTTGGATCCCATTCCTTCTTGATGCTTAATTCTATAGCGAATTTCTTCGAAAAGTTGTACTTTTTCATCATACCGTCTTGTGGAATCTCCCAGGTTGTCTGATTTCTGAAAAGTGAGAAGCTTTTTTTTAATGATTCCCTCTCTACTTAGTCTGTATCTTGTTCTTTCTACAACACTTCCCACCACTATATGTAGAGGGCTGAGGTTGAGAATCACTTCCATGGCTGCCGTTGTGCATGTTCTCATTGCTTCTGTAATGCATGTATATACAGGTTAGTCTTTGAATTTTGGAAAAGTTTTCTCTCGTCGTCAAGACTAGTTCTACTACTCCACGCAATGGCTCCATAAGTGATAATTGGTCTCACTCTGGCAATGTACATCCAGCTTAGGATTTTTGGGTTGCAACCCCAATTTCTCCCTGCCAGATTCCTACACACCATTAGAGCCATTTTCGCCTTGTCGGTAATCTTCTTTTCGTGCTTGTTCCACAGGAGCTTACTGTCTAAAATCAAACCTAGATACTTGACTTCTTGTCTCCATTCAATCTCGTTCCCATCAAGTTTTATGGTTTTGAGTTTGAGTTTTCTTTTCTTAGTGAAGGCTATCAAGATGGTTTTAGTGGGGTTGATGCTAAGTCTCACTTGCCTACACCAGCTATTTGTATAGTTCAGAACCTTTTATACAATATCACAAAGGGTGTTTTCGAATTTCCCCCTAGCTGTTATGATAATATCGTCGGCACATCCTTGGCAGGATATTCCTAGATCCGTCAAACCACACAGGAGTTCGTCAACCGTCAGACCCTACATTAATGGGGATGCTACTCCTCCCTGTGGGCATCCTCTGGTAGTGCAAACGGAGACAATGTCTTTGCTTGCCCTTGTCTCTGCTACTATTGTGGTGAGCATTTCCGACATCCGTTTGGATGTTGTGCTGTCTACATCTCTTCTGTTCAACGCTCTTTTGACAGCCTCTTGTGGAGTGTTGTCAAAAGCTCCTTCTATGTCCAATAATACACATACTACAGTTTCTTGGTTGTCTAGAGCACCTCGGATATCCTCTATCAGTTTTACCAGTGCAGTCTCCGTAGATCTGCCTGCCCGGTAAGCGTGCTGACACGGGTGGAGAGGTAGTCTCTCTAGGATTTCCTTTCTAATGTGGTTGTCAATAGCTTTTTCCATCGTTTTGAGAACAAACGATGTTAGGCTAATTAGTCTGAAAGATTTGGATCTGTTGTCTCTCTTTTTCCAGTTTTTGGAAGGAAAGTTACTATTGCCCTTCTTCATGCTTCTGGTATATAACCCAGTTCCAAGGTACTTCGACTAATTCTAACCGGATGCGGTGGAATTTCGTCTTGTCCTTGCTGGTGCAATGCTGGGAAAATTCCATCTGCTCCCGGTGCCTTGAAAGGTGAAAAGGTGTTCATTGCCCAATTCAACCTATCGTTACTACAAATGTGTTTGGCCATTGTAATACTTGCCTTCGAAGGTCTAATTATGTATACATGTTCTGGATGTACAGGCTGAGGCCATGTACGGGTATTTTCCCAAACCGGTAATGTATGGTGAACCCGTTATTCTTGATTTGTTGACAGGATAGATTGTCTATTCCTGCCCTCAAGACAAGGCCTTTGCCCTCTTCTTTTAGAATTTAGATTGAAGACTTTCCTGTGGTTTGTTTCCAAACCCTCGCTCTGCGCTTTAATCAACCGAAGAAGTTTTTCTTCTCCTACGCCGTTGCTTCTTGGGAGGAAGATCGTGGCGGTATGCATTTTTGGGATGTAGTCTCCATGTCCCTGACACACCGTCTTTGTACTCCCTTCCGGCTCTCCAGCTTGGGTACAATCAACCTGCAGTATGTGGTGTTTCACAGTCGATTAGAACGACTCCTGGTCTGAAATGTATGCCACTAAACTGGAGTTTGTGTTCCCATTTACAATTTTTTCCTAGCTTTAGTTTTCGCAAAAGTATCAATGACAGGCATTTATGCACGCCATTGGGCGGCTTTTTTCTTAAATGGGATTAAAAATATGGGTCATCAAATTAACATTGGTTATACTTTATTACTGTTGCCATTTTAGCCGAAATCTATAGATTTTACACGACTTATTGACTTAGAACCGTTTTACACGTACGGGAATTATTGCGAAATTTACTCTGAAAATTTTCATAAGAATAATTTTTGCTGTTTTACACGTCAAAGAATTATTGCCAACATTTTCTGTTCTATATTTTTAGAAAGTGCGTGAGAATCGACGCAGAAGCCAAAAATAGAATAAAAACAAGAATGGCATCAATGTGTCATTATTTGTTGTCGTTTTCTTTATTTAGGAAAGCCAAAACCTTGGCATAAATGCAAATCTCAATTAATAAAATAAATAATCAATCAAATGAACGGTTCCAATACAGCTGATGTAAATCGTAGCCATGACAACTTATCCCGAAAACAATCTCACTGCGCTGTCGTATGGCATGAATTCTTATGAAATTTATTGTGGTAAAAATATTATGTGTAAAACAGTCAAGTAGTGAAATGTTCCCAAAATTCTTATGAAAATTACCAGAGTAATTTTCAGAGTAAATTTCGCAATAATTCTCGTACGTGTAAAACGGTTCTTAAGGGACATCAATATGAGTGGTAAAATCAAATAAAATTGAACCACTATATTCTATATTGACCAGTACAAAAAAGTTTATTGACATTAGCTTACTTACTCCTAATACAGCAATTATTTTTTAACCGTTCTCGAAAAAAAAATCTTTCGAATTCACAATAAAACGCACATCGATGAGATGAATAATAAAACGCACAAATCACTATCCGTCAAATTGACAACACTGCCAAGCTACATAAAGAAATTAGGGGAATTCCCTAGGCATAACTTTTGACTTTCTCTCAACTGAGTTTTCATGATTAAAGTGGGGTTGCAACCTGTCATCTACTAAGGATTCGAGGGCCCCCTGAGCTTGAGGGCCCCGGGGCACTGCCCCGCCTAGCCCATAGGTAGTTACGCCACTGCACATGACGACATTATTGTTTTTATCCTATTTTTGGCTTCTGAATCGATTCTCGCGCACTTTCTAGTCTATTGTCATAAAAATATATATTTTTACTCCGAAAATTTTGGCAATAATTCTTTGACGTGTAAAACAGCAATAATTATCCTTATGAAAATTTTCAGAGTAAATTTCGCAATAATTCTCGTACGTGTAAAACGGTTCTAAGTCCCTGTTCCAAGGAAGCGAAGATACCATCCACTAAGTTTACGCCTTAATGGATCATCCGGATTTTCTTCTTTTTTGTCAAGGATTTCTCCCGGAGGTTGATGGTATAGGTGCCCCTGCCATTCTCCTCTCCTGTTTTTCTCTAACTTCCTCAACACGTGGTCTGCTCGCGTGTGAGGAAGATGCTCCTGTATTTTTTGGCACTGTAGATGCATTGCTCCAGCTTGATCCCACGAGTAGCTAGGGAAGCACAAGATCCACTCCTGCAGAGCCTCTCATGCAGGAGTAAGGGTATTTAAACTGGATGACCCCAGGTATCAGGAGTCCGCATATTAGCGATCAAGCTTTCCCTTGACCGAGCAATCCTCGGCATATATGCTGTTCCACCTTGACTTGGGGGTATTTTATTGTAGCCTCTTCCCACTTGGCCAGCTATTTTAGGCAAGCCCCCACATCTAGTGAGTATACCTCATCAACCACCTTCCACTAGATACGGTTTATATCAGGCAGGTTTTCACAAGCAGTCTACTGTTCCGACGACCCCGCTGACTCCGGCTATCGACCGGCTATCAGCAAACTCGTCGAGATATCAGTCCACTCTCCACGCTGAAGATCCTGATATCGGATTTCTGCATTTCACAGGAATCCGTTGAGCTGTCCTTGGTTTCACGTATTCCCTCTGAGAAGGAACAGCTACTCGGCTCCCCCACCAACGACCAGGTCTCACAGCTCCTTGGGGGAGAAGGCTAACAGGTTACTAACAGTGCAGATTGTTATGTTTTTCCCATGCAGAAATTCCTTTAATGGCTATATTTTTTTTGACAAAGTGGATTCAAAACTTTTATTTCATGGTAGACGTTACGTCTTATCTAAATCAGCTTAATCGTAAACTGCAAGAGAAAGTAAACACAATTCATTACATTTGAAAACAAGATTTTTTGCTCAAGATTTTGAAAGGGAAACTTTGTTTCACTTTCCGAGCCTGCTGGAGCATCGCCAAGAAAATAATTCCTCAATTGACAAACACCATTTCAAAACTACAATTTTAAATATGAGAGACGCATTTCTCAGCAGGTTTCAGAAATTTAAAAACAGTAGAGCGACTTTAGCATTCGTAAAAAAACCTCTTAATGTTACGATAACCGAGTTAAACTTATCTCCCTTTGGTATTGACATTGGTAACTTGGAAATACAATTGCTAGAAACTTAAAAAAACTAGAAAATTAAAAAACAAGGAGATATGGAGCTCTAAATTTGAACGTCTTTGTGTTGATTTGGACATATTAGAAAAGAACAAATATGATCTTATTTCTCAACACAAATGGTCTGCTTTAAAAGACCTGGAGTAGGAAGACATGATCATGTTCAACGCCAAGTCTTCCTGACACTTACGATCAGCTGAAAAAACTCGCGTTTGCGATTTTTTCGCTTTTTGGTTCTACTTATTCATGCAAACAATCTTTTTCAAGCATGAACTTTATCAAGAGCAAACTGAGAAGTCGTCTCATTGATGAGAACCTGGAAGCGAGCCTAAAATTAAAAACTACTTCATACAAACCTGATTTGCTTAAACTTTCCAGGGAGATGCAAGGACATTGTTCGCATTAAGAGTTTGTCTGCAGTTATTGTTTTCTTACATTTTTTTGTTTATTAATGAATAAATCTTCATTAAGTATGAAATCAAGTTCTATTCCGTGTACCCGTAATTAATAGAGTATAAAATTTTAATAAAGGTTTACTAAACTACAGATTTGGCTCTCGTTTTTTTTTCTAATTGTTGTTTTGTGCATATTTGGCTCTTTGGCAAATAAGTTTGCCGACCACTGGTCTAGTTTTATCTACTCGAATCAAACTGAAAAAAGTAAGTATTTTAGCATAAAGCTGTGTTTTATTAATATTAATATATAACCATACATATTATTCCATCTGCAGTAGCTATTTCTGTACTTTTTGTTGACAATACTCGTAAAATAGATAATATAAAAAAATTATTTAAACCTAAGCAAACTTTAACCTATCTTGGGTTACGAACAGCTGATAGCAATGGTCTTGGTCTAGTTTCTTATTTCGTTAATCGGCTCAAGCATATAAGTAAACGAGATAGAAAATTACACAGAGTATATTCACGTAGTTAAATTAGTAAGATTGGCAACCTCTCTTCGCTTTTTAGCGACTGGATTTTCCTATAGTAGCCTCATGTATTCTCAACACATCCATTAATTGGCAAAATTCCTCAAGTAGGAATGTACATATTGTTAGATCTCGTTTAAGATATTCAAATTTGGCGCTCTTATAATCTTTCAACCGCTCACGCATGCGCGCCAACACAGGCGGGCACGAGGGAGGAGATGTACATCCCCCGTGTTTCCGTCCGGCATTCGCTGCTTGACTTGGGTTGTTAATGGTTGTTAAATGTTAATACATCTAAGAATAAGAAATCTAACATCAGGTGTGGGGTACACGTGCACTTTCTTAACCCTTCTGTGCTATGTGAGATTTTGTAGTTCATACATGTAAATAAATATTTCTGTGGGTGAATTGAAATGCATTACGGCAGAAGAGCACCAATTTTGGATAAAACCGTTTGGATAAGACAGTAATGTATGGTAAAAAAAAATTTATATCAGGTTTTAAACTGTATTTGGGTGATCAGAGCGAAAAACCGTAAGTAGAGTTGATTCTTTTTCTAATAAAATCTGTGCAAAGGTGGTTACCGCATGGCAACCCATTCCAGAAACGTAGATTTTAAAACTGATTTTAAAGTATCTCTTCTCAATGGTGAAATTGAGTTGAAGCAGTCATTTTTATTGATTTTATTGGTGTGTACAAGTTCTACGGGGTTCAAACAGTAAATTCAAGTATTTGCGGTCTGTACAATTGTTTCAAACTATTAGATATTTCAGTTATTCTTGGTGACTCGTCATCCATACGAGTATTGTGGCATGACATGAGTGGCTCGATTGAATTTTATTATACAAGTCCAAAAGTTTCTATTGCTATAAAAAATAATTCATTTCTGGTGAATCTACAACGAACACATCACCGGCTCATAATAACAACGTTGATAACGCCGACAAAGCATTCGGTACCGAAAAAAAAAACAGCACCACGAAACAACACAATGCTTTCGGCTTCCTACGTCCAGACAAACACGCTCGAGGCGGTGTAATTGAAACTTGACTAAGACGCCTGAACAAATTTTAGAGAGAAAAATTATTTTTCATTTAATGTTCTAATCTAGATACAATAACAATAACCATTCAAAGTTATTACCTGTTGTAATCTCTGGTATCATACAAATTGTCCTATTGATATGACATGTCGAATAATTATTGAAACACTGGCTAACTAAAATAAATTGAACCAAAGTTTCGCGTATTGTACCGTTACGGTGGCTTGAGAGTTCTATTTACAAATCCTATTTTGTTACAAATGCTTTCGTAGAACTTCCTGATGTAAAATTGAAACCTAATCTTGTGGTAGCACCAAACAATCATACTAATTTACTAATTACGATGTTGACATAGGCGTACATAATTATATAGGTAGGAACACACGAACGAATATGTTTATAAACAGAATGCCAATTTGAAATTTTATGAAATCCTATATTTTTCAATAAATGTGACAAAGCCGCTCACATTTTTTTTATTTTTTTTTTCTAGACAATTGTTTGTTTCAATTGTTGCTGGGAAACATTTTGATGTAGACGAAATATAAGTATGCTTTATGGAATAGTTACATTTATAAAATGGCGAATCGTTGTGTACTATGCAAAAAAAAGTAAGGTTTAAGTGTTGTTTACATTACATCCCTCCACAGGTATACAGCAGGTCTTATAATCTCTGTCAGGTTGTTTTCAGTATTTTTTCGTCTACTAATACAAAAATACCCGCATCAATACTGAGAGTCATTTACAGGAAGACTTACGTAAGTAGTATAAGCTATATTTGGTTTGTAGTTAATTAAATGTTGCTAAACAAATTAGCGTCTTTGAGATATTTAAATAAATCACTTGTGTCTTTGGTGAGCACATCCTTGAATACCGCAACTAGGTTATTCTGTTTTATATGTCTGGAAAATTCAGGACACTAATGATAATGTGTTTCACGGTAGGAGAAGTATGACAGTTTTTACATACTGGTGCTGGTTCTTTCTTGAGGAGATATTTGAGTGTGTGCCCTATACGCATGCGGCTTGATCTCTTGGTTTGTCCAGTATTGATAGACAGAACTCAACTTGTATCTTAAGTCCTCTTTGTTTGGATGTCGTATGATTCCATATTACTTGCCACGAATTAAATATGTTATGTTTTTTTATTACATTAACGTGGTCAGTGCAAGGATTTTTTTTGTGGATGCAACAGCTGTAGTGTCTACAGATAATTGATCGATTTCCTCGTTTCTTTTTATGCCAGAATGATATATGGAACCTATAGAAATGATATGTTTTCAGTTTCTTTTCGCTCTCTTGTGGCATTAGTAAATAAAAAGCACTTTATTTCGAATTACCTCAGCAAAGACTAAGAAAATTATGGAATTTCATCTTCGGTACCATCTAATAATGAATTCGCTGGTTCGCTGTGTTGAGAAACATGTTGAACATTGTTTGATATGTGTTAGAAGGTTGAATAGAACCAGTCAGGTTGGTTTTAAGCTACGTTTCATCACCCTCGATCCAAATATTATTGAAAATTCTGGAAACCTTAACACCTATTCGTCCTAGTTGAGGCTATCTTAAACATTTGTCTTCTTCGTTTCCAACCTACCTTCGCCACTGAATAAACTGAGCCAAGCTTTTTTTTTCATAAGAACATTTTATGCTTCAGCATGAACCAATCCATGGTGCTGGTACTAATTTAACGAAAAGAACTTCAAATCATTTATTTAATTTGTTATCGAAATGCACGTGAGAACCTCTGATTTATATCGCTCCAATAGTTAAACCGCAACAACCTGCTAAGAGTAGAATGGAACATTTTTCAGATTGGCCGAGCAAGTTTAGAAAATTTAAATAGTAATAATTAACACAAATCAAAAATAAAGGGACTGTTCCCCTGTGTGAGTAATCCCACTATGTTTCGTCTAATCTATGCCGTGTTAGATCATTGGTAGTAGATTTATTTCGATCAACCCATCGCAGATACGTATGCGTTAGATTGCAGCTAGAAAGTGTAAAATGACCCATCGCAAATATGTATGTGCTTGTTGCAATATTTCCATCGTGTCATTTACTGAATTATCAATTAGAGTGTAGAATGACCCATCGCAAATATGTGCTTGCTGCAATATTTCCATCGTGTCATTCAGTAAACTATTCAAACAAAAAAGGTTAAATGTTACAATATCTACAACCTATCATTCAAATAAAAATTAACCTTAAATGGCCCATCGTGCCGCCTGCTGAATTATTGTTGTGAGTAACTGTTGGCACCACAACAGTCTGAGTAATGTTTTTCTTTTGGTAATTTTAAAAATAAAAGAAAAAAGAAATATTCTAATGTATTGCCAAACCTGCCGCAATTGGGGAAATTTGTGAATCTAGAATACGCGCATAATGATGAACCTAACTATTGAGTGTACTTACACACCTTATAAATATTGGTTAAGATAAAAGATTTCAATTCTTTGTCTGCTCCTAGCTTCTTTTCCAGGTTTCGAGATTTGTGCATTCCGAGAGCGGAATGATGTCAGTTTGGCCGTGTTAGATCTCGTTCAAGATATTCAAATTTGGCGCTCTTATAATCTTTCAACCGCTCACGCATGCGCGCCAACAGGCGGGCACGAGGGAGGAGATGTACATCCCCCGTGTTTCCGTCCGGCATTCGCTGCTTGACTTGGGTTGTTAATGGTTGTTAAATGTTAATACATCTAAGAATAAGAAATCTAACAATATAAATCATAGAAGCTTTGAAGGAAAACGGAAAAGTAAGTACACGATTGTGCATTATCTAAACCAGCGTTTCTCAAACTTCTTAGACTGGCGACCCAACATATTTATGTTTGAATAGCTCGCGGCCCAAATAATTAAAAGCTTTAGATATTGTAATAATAAAAAAAAATATAGATTTTCAAAACACTGTACAATGTAAACACTGTAAGCGGATGCGCGTTCGTACAATACTAAATTACTGCACTGTAAAAAAGATTTCGTCCGTCACACAAGTGAAGTACGCCTCTTTGTGTGATTGTAAATTGTGATTTATTTCTTGTTGTGGTTAGCTTCATACGCGACCCAAACAAAATTTACCGCGACCCATAGTTTGAGAAACGCTGATCTAAACTATTTATTTATAAAGTATTATTACAGAAAACTGTAATATGGGATTTTTACGATAAAAAGACGATGACGTTGCAAAACGAAATATTGTGATGTTGCCAAGCTGTAGTTTTTTTCTTTACTTAACGAAAACTGGTAAAGTCGATCTGATATGTTAGATTGACATTTACATTTATGTAACAGTAATATTAATAATAATGAATACAAACATCGAATACTATTACTTACGTCTCTCACCAGTAAGCGGCCCTCATTTCGGCAATCTGGTTCAAAATACCTTAACAAAGATGTTACCATCTCTTGACATTTACTGTTCAGCTGCTTCGGCATTTTATTAACTACACACTGCAGATTTGCGTAAATAATTAGTTGTGAAAATAACTGTTTTTTTAATCTCAAAGAAACAATGAATTTAAAAGCACCAAAAAAACTTTTAAATATTAGACGATGATCGAATGTCAATGAACGTCAAAACAAACTGGGGAATTCCACCAGTTTATCTGACAACGTCTTGAAGTTTTGCCAACCCGTTAGCTGTAAATTGCACTGGCTGTTGAGGATAAATTGTATTTACGGTTGGTAAATTATTATTTATTCTGATAAGCAGGAAAGTAACTAAATGTGACGTCATCGTCTTTTTATCGTAAAAATCCCATACTGTCTTATTTAATAAAGCGAGTTACCATTTATTTACTATTTATTTAGGTATAGATTTGTACTTTGTAAACTATTACAAAAAATGTAGAGGATATTTACTATAAAAAGACGATGATGTCATTTTTAGTTACTTTCCTGTTTATCAGAATAAATATTAATTTACCAACCGTGAATACAAATTTATCTGGTAAAACTTAAAGACGTTATTAGATCAACTGGTAAAATTCTCCAGTTTGTTTTGACGTCTGTTGTCATTCGTTCATCGTCTAATTAGTTTTTTTGGTGCTTTTAAGTTCATTTTGTTTCTTTGAGATTGAAAATACAGTTATTTTCATAACTAATCATTCAGGGAAATCTGTAGTGTGTAGTTAATAAAATGCCGAAGCAGCTGAACAGCAAATGTCAAGAGATGGTAATAGGTACCTCTATCAAGCTATTTTGAACGAGAATGCCGAAATGGAGGACCGCTTCTCCCGCTTACTGCTGTAAGAGACGTAAGTAATAGTAATCGGTAGGTATTTGTATTCATTATTGTTACATATTTAAATGTAAATGTCAATCTAACACCAGTTTTCTTTAAGTAAAGAAAAAAACTACAGCTTGGCAACACCACAATATTTTGTTTTGCAACGTCTTTTTATGTACCGTAAATAAACAATAAACTGCAATAAACTATTAGTTAAAACAAGACAGAATCTGTTTATTTTCTGTGATGTACATCACTGATACTGGTGATAGAGGTTGAAAAACTGGTGTAGTTGTTGCATGGCAAGATTTAATTGAAACTACTGAATATGGTTAGGGGTACAGAGATGAAACTGTAGTGTAGATATGGCTGTTGATCGTTGAAAGGGGATGGCATCATTATTGTATAATTGGCACTGATATTGTGGTGCACCACTGGTATTGGTGATGGAGGTGGAAAAACTGGTGTATAGTTGTTGCAGGACAATATGCAGTACTTGAAACTCCTGAATATGGTGAGAAGTACGGAGATGGGACTGTAGATTTGATTTGGCTTTTTATAACCGTTTTCAAATCGGACAATCGACAACGCATCCAGACACGTTGAAAATGTATGTAAAAATTAAAATTGCAATAAAATTAGCAAGAGGGGAGAGATAAAATCAGAGAACATATTCCCTCTTGTCCGTCAGAAATTATCCATTACAGTCGAAGTAAGACGGAATCTAAATACCTATCTCCAATTCGAGTATGAGCAAAATTTATGGTGCTTTCCTGGAAAATATACAGGTGATAATGCAAAGAAAAAATAACTCAAATGGACTCAGATTTTCATCGCAGAAAAGTTTAATGTGCTACTCAAGCAATGCAAGCAAAAAATGCCAAACACTCTGATTTAAGTACCACGTGTTGAACGCTTTGTTTATTACTACGTTTTCATGGAGTCTTCAGATCGATTTGAATCCAATCCTCTTCCCCGTTTTCATGCATAGACAAAATAAAAATTTAAATCGAATTGAGCTGATAGTTATGAAATGACAGTATTGACAGTTTGCTTTTGGGTTATGTTGCATATTTATTTTTTCTTCGCGAATTATTTCTAATGCACATATAATACCTCACTTTCACGCAACACATTTTTTAATGATGGGGATGTAGATGGTGTCTGTCTTATTTTCGTTATCCATTTTTAATTATAATATAGTGAATAAACATTAAGCAATAAAAAAATAAATAATAAATGAAGGAAACTGACGCAACTTTTCAAATCACAGTCATAGTTTATACGTATGCGCAATAATTTACGATTCGATTTGGATCCGATTACCGTTTTCATGTAACTCGAGTTAATCCAATCCCGATACGATCTCAAAAAAAAGGTGAATTGACCTTGGGATTGAAATCGCTTTCAAACCTGTTTTATGTGGTTTTCAATACCAAAACTATATTCTTCACAAGGTATGAGGCCCTAGACCCAGCTGTATATACGGCCCACAGTAAATGAGAGAAACAAATCTAACTTTCCGAATATCAAAAGCTTTATAGCTTAACAGTATCGTTGTAATTCGCGCGCTTTCTATAAATGCTTATTTTAAGAGAGGAAATTTATTTAAAAATAACCTTATATTATTTGTGAAATAATTTTACATGGAGTAAGATATTTGCCATAGTATAGATAACATAATTCTGCTTTCCTTTATATAGAAATAAGTTTGCGAATTTTTTAAGCATTATTTGCTCTCGAATTGTAGCGGTGAAAGATTATTTTTCGCATTAAAATTAATAAAAAATAATGATCGAAATGACATGCTGAATCCTCGACTGAAGTATCTTTGGATAATGTTTATAGAATCGGAAGTTTTGAATAATATAACTTTCGAAGACATAATTTCTGATTTTGCTCACAAAAAATCAAGAAAAAAATTGTAATTTTATTTCTCTATATTATATAATAAATATTTTTCTAAAGAATACTCATTTTTCTTCATTGGGGACCTCCTACATCTCCGGAGCTGTGCGTAAAGACGGCCCTTGCCACAGGGCTGTTGTCAAAATAGTTTGTGACGTCACGTGGACATGCCCTGTAGACACCTCCGTTAGGTCACATACGCCACATACGAGTACGCAAAATTTCGTTATAATATATTTGCAAAGTTGGCGAATATACCACACATCTCCGTCAGTAGAGGAAGAAGTTATTGATAGAAAAATTGAAGTTCAAAATTATTCAAATAATTTAAATAAATATGTTCCCAGTTTTCAACATCCTCCTATCATCTGAATGATTGTATTTATTCCGAATTTTTCCGTATTCTAATACTCAGATTGAAATTATAATTTACAGTTGAATATTCTAGCTCCTATATACCTATGGATTTCCCACTGTCATTACAATTTTCCAATTATTAAGTAAATATTTAAAACGCGATGCTAATGCCATAGATTTTAACAAGTTTCCCCATGCTTTGAAGAGACTAAAAATTTTTTCAGTCAGCGGTAAGCTTTGCTGCATTATATCGCTCTAAAAATAAGTACATTCAAATTTACCGCTGGCAGTCGACCAACGGACAGCAGTAGCGATGCTACTAAAATGGAATAAGCGTTTTAAATTAACGAATGAACTTAATTCATTGTTATTCACTGTTGATATATTTAGTACATTCTATATTCAATAAACTATCACGATTATTAAGTTATTAACCGATTTCATGACATTGGCTGTATGTTCGAGAAGTAAAAGACAACAATGAAAAAGAAGAAGTAGAAAAATTGCACAATTATGACACACATTTCTGCACAATAAAAAAAGTCCCTATCATAACACTAACTCAACTGTCTAATGTCTGTGGTTGGTTACTGTGTTTGATCTGTTTGGATTAATGTGTACAATTTGATGTCAAAATGTTCTATTTATTTTAAATGAAATGGGTATCTTAAGTGCAATATAATGTGATTGTGAGAGGACTTGTTATGATTTTGTTAATGGAATGGACTGCAACCCGAACATTTCATTATTTTCAAGTACTTAAGTAACAATAACGGTAGGAGGCCTACAATGGCCGGATCAGATATCGATATAAATTCGCTTTTGGCACAAAGAGATGCCGTTATTCGGGAACAGCGGGATCAAATAATTCGCTTGAAGCGGGAATTGGATGGAGTGGCTAGCGAGAGAGATCTCCTTCTTTGCGAAAACAGCAATCTCAGATTTGAGCTTGAAATGGTAGAACTTAAACGATTGCAAGATGAAAGGTAAGATAAAATCATATTTTCATTTGCTTTAATGTTAAAGTTTCAACCTTGTAGAGTATAAAGCACCATATTATTATCTGTAATCCTTGGGAGATCATTTTCTTCAAGAGAGGTTATAGGAATCATCAATCAATATGACACAATGAACCTGTGAATTTTCCATTTACCTTGACTTTATACATTTTCGTATATGGAGAAGAACAGGATATTAAAATAAACTGAAAAAAGAAAACCTTACAATAACCTTGTTCATTGAACCCATTTGACATATTGGTAAAATGATGAAGAAATCTCAAAAGAAATTATCAGATGTATGATGGTTGCTTAAATTTGAAGTACACAAAGAACAGTGATTTTTTCTTGCAATATTGTTAGTATCCTATAGGTACTATAAAGGTGTTTCAAAAACTTGATATACAATTTCTAGGTGATGTCTTGGGTGATGTTTAATTTGCTCAAAATTCAGTATGTAGCAATGGTTTCAAAATAATGTTGATATAAGGAGTAATTCTCTTAGCAAATACCCATTTTTAATGCATGGTTAAAAATTAGATAATTTGCTAACTCTATTCTGTATGCATAATAAGCTTTAAGATTTTAATGAGAAACTCTTAATTGAACACCATACATGTTATATATATATATATATATATATATATATATATATATATATATAAATATAACAGCGAAAACTTCCTATAATTTAACATCATGTTGTTCTTATAGAATTGTCTTTATAATATGTGAAGAAATTTTTAACATTTCAAGTTCTTTCACACCTACTGACAATTCTGTATTAGACAGTGGTCAGTGTAATTATTCATAATGTATAGGTTTGTTCCAACCGCAGTCAGAAACCGTCAGAAGCGATCAGAGAATAGTTGACCATTGCAATCAGTGATAGGAATTACGCAGAAATAACTCGTTGTTTGCTATGACCAGTTATTCTCTGATCGTTTCTGACGGTTTCTGACTACAGTTGGAACAAACCTTATGACAGTATGACAATAAACATGTGGATATTAGTATATATTTTTCAATATCTGCTCATTATTTCAATAATTTATCTATTAAAAAAGTGGAATGGGACAAGGAAATGTTTTATTCCTTAATATTACAAAATATATTGTTCAGCAATTGTTTTTACAATGAATTTGCTTCTATTAAATGGGTAAAGCACAATGAATTGGAAGATATCAATAATTTTACATAATTTATGTGCACAAATCACAATTTTCTTTGTACTTAAATTTTTGTTTTTATTGAAAGTTGTGCTACATGAAGTCAAAACTAACACAATTTATTTATCCTTATTCAAATTTTAATGGAATTATGTATAATTTATGGTGAGCAAGATTGAGAAAATTCAGCAATGGATTATACTCCTTAAATAAAGACAAGACTAGAATAATTTTTGTATATTTTTGAAAATACTGTAATTATTACAATATAAAAATTTATTTCCATAGTTCCAGTACTGCTCCACCGGAAGAATTCTTGATAAAAAACTGAAAATTCTGTTTCGATAAAAATAATAAACCTTTGATATTTTCTTATAAGCAATACATAATTGTGAACATATAATAAAATATGGACCTAGCATCACAATAAATGCTACATGCTGACTGATGATACCAAATTAACGAGGCATTGTTATTGTTTTTTAGTTCCTATGAAATAAGAGGTTCAAATTGAAATTTTTAACAAGAAAAATATTGTGTACTTCTAGATCTGCTTCAAAAAACTTTTAGCATGCTAGGTTGATATTTTATTAATGACTATGGCTCAGTTTATTAGTATGCATTTCTTACAAGGAATCTGTTGATTTGTGAATAATTAATTGCACAATTCATGCCAAATTATTTATATCTTTTGAATTAATTGAACTTAAATGGTTGTGGCATCTGCTTTTATTCTCTAATATGTTTTACCAATATTAGCAAATATGTTTTTCAATTGAAATTCACTTTTTCTAAACATTGATAAAAATTATAATTTTATTAGAATTATGGGAAATTAAAAATATTAGATATTGTTAATTTGTTGTACCCAATAAAAATTTATAATATCTTGAACTGTCATAAAGATGCATTAAAGAATTATATCTTAAATGAGCTGTTTGGACTACTCATTGAATTTTGAATATATTATTTCGTTTAGGGGATAAGGTTATATTGAATTGATAAAAACTGCTTAAAACACTTCACTCTCTATTTTGGGAGCTTTTACAAAATATTTATTCAACATGTATTTTGATACAATGAAATACTATATAGGTACATAATAGAATTTTTTTGGGGATGTGGCAATGATCCAAAGTATACTATTTCCAGAATTTAATTCCAAGCCTTTGCACAATTCATTTTCAAGGACTAAAAAATAAGGCCTGATAAATTATATAGCAGACAAAATTTAATAATGTATCTAATAAGGTTAATGGTGAATCATTTAAAAAAATGTAATAAATTGAACATATATAAAAACTCAAAAAAGCAATATAATATATAAATTTTAAATATAGGTATTTGATATATAATTTCAATTTAATTCAATTGTTTAAATATCTAAATAATCTGAGTAAGATATTATGCATATCTTTTGAATTTAGAAAAACAAAATTTGAATAATTGGAAAAAACTACTATGGAGAATCTTTAAACAATTTAATTTGTACCTAATTCAAATAGGATTTCTGGACTCTACTTGAGATACCTACAAATTACACCAAAATATTATAAAGGTATGAAAGAGCACTATTAGCTAATCAGATAATCCAAATACTTTCAGTTTACCAAGAAGAATACCATGATCAAGTCTAATTGGAAGTTGTTGAACAGCCTTTTATTAATCTCTGCTGATTAATTGTAATCGTATTACTAACATGTCATTATATAGCTTGCTTTAAAAAATTTCAAATACTGCAGATATAGAAATTAGTCTATAATTTGATACATCAGCATTCACAAACTTTTGATGTATTCCAGATAGTTGGAAATATTGATTTTTTAGACAATTATTAAACACCATAGGCAGCATCCCTGTAAAGATTGCAGCACAATCTTTTAGTAGAAATGCCGAGAAACTGTCTGGTCCAGTGGTCACCTTTGGTTTCAAACTTTTTAATGCCTCATATACATCCTTTTTACTGAAACATTTGCATAATTAGTGTTAAATAATTCTAGTAAATGACTCGGCAATTCACAAGGCAACTCATTTATGTATAAGACAAACAACAAAAGTCCAAGTATAGACGGGGAACTCTTTGTGTATTTACCATAAGATCAGGCATATATGCCTTTGTTACAATTTAGAGGATAATTTAAAATTATACAAAATAAAAGTTGGGATGATAATAGGAATAGATAAAGTGTAGTTATTGTTTTAATAACCATATCAAATAGTATGTGGCAAATAGCGAGAGCTGATGCCATTGCTACCATCACACACACACGCACACGTAGTTCTTATTTTGTTATTTTTTTCAATTATGGTAGATTCGATTTCTTGGTTATCTTTAAGTTAACTGCATTTTTCTCTTTTTCATATGAATCTTTTCTTTAGTTTTAAAACTCTTTGTAAGGAGGTGTCCTTATGACAACCTCCATTTGAGTTGGTTTTCCTTATCTAGCCAGTTCCCCTTTTTCCCTCTTATGCAATATTTTGTTGCTCCAAAAAATGAACCTATGAATTGATAAACCAGAATATAAATTATTTCGAGTCCATACTAAGAATGGCTAATTAAAAATTGAAGCTGGGAATCTGTCATGGAAATTCTAGTTACTCACATATTAATTTTCAAAAAGCTATAACTTTTCACCTTATTTGTTGTTTGAGTAACAATTTGGCCAGTAAATTATTAATTGCATAAATTTACAAAAAACTCTGAAAAGAACTTGAGCTGGTATGGTTGAAGTTAGATTGTTTACATTGTATGTCAATAATATAGAACTATTGATTTGTAATTTATTTCTTAAACTGTTCTTGTTTGTATACATGATATGATTGTCTTTTAAATTACTACACAGGAGTGTGTATCTTCACATGACATAACTGCAAGTGAAAAAATAATAATTTACAAGCCTGAAATTTTTTTTACCAGATAAAAATAAGGATGGACTAGCAGTTGGATATAATATATTGGACCAAGCTGCGAGTACTTCACTTCAAAATATTTAATATGTTTGCGCCATCTTCTTCACAGCTTATTACATTTAAACATGCTTTGAATGTTGGCAAGTCTTTATTTGGGAAAAAAATTGAATAGATGAGGCTTTTACTTGATGAAGATCCATACTAAATGATGAAATGAAGCAGTTTAATTTGTTAAAATCTACATTATATTGAACTTATAGTTGCGACGCATTTCGCTAACACAGTAGCTTTTTTTAATTTAAACAGTTCCTTAACACTGAATTTTACGGATATTAACAATAATATTATGATCTATTTACACTACTTTTTGCTATTTTATTTCCATGTACAATACACAGTGTTATATATTTGTAATCAGGAGGTCAAAATATAACAAGAAAACCTGTACATTGTTGTATAACCTCAATTATATTACATAATGTTACGAACTCAGTAATTCGGAGACCGGTTCTGTCGCGAACTTTGAATGCGACCTTTCTGGAAAGTTCCACGATGGCAATGCAGTGGCTTGCTCGCGACTGTTCTGGAAACGTAGAAGGTGGAGGAATTCGGAAAACGTCTATGGACACAGTTTAAGGCCTTGTACACATGAGGGCGTAGAGCGTTGAGCACTCGTTTGTCAAACAGACAAACACGCGTTAGCCAAATACATAGAAACAAATGGGATCGTAGACATGCAAACGCGCGCTTTGAATCAACGTCGCCAAAACGCGACGCTTGTAGTTTTCACTTCAACCGCTACGTTTGCAGCGCGCTTCGAGTTACTATACAGAGCCGCTTTCGGGTGTAGTGCATCACACTCCGGGAGTACTATGCACCGGTGATTTGAAGAGTACTCTTGATTTTCGTGCACTCCAGAACCATGACCATTGACCGCCAACTTTTTAAATATCTAATGTCACTCCAATTATTTATTTTTTTGGCAATACGATTTTACTTGTGGACTGTGGTTTATTCAATTTCGTTTACAATAAATATTAAATGAAACTTTTATGAACATTAACAATAATTATTCATAAAAGCCGTATATAACCTACAAAAACAACATTTTGACGTTTAAGAGCTTGAAACTCCATAAAAACGGTAGGTACATCAGGGGAGACGGACGAGGTAGCCTGGAGTGGTCCGAGAGCGCCATACCTCAAGAACCCGAACGGGCAAGATTAGAACCGAAGTGCTACGGAGCAGCTCCGGAGTGCTCTAAGTGATGCACCCGAAAGCGGCTCTGGGCATTAGAACGTACACATGTGCTCTGCTCAGTCGAGCGCGCGATTTTGCTCGGTTTTGACGTGAATAGTGTGATCTGTGAGTGATCTTACCATTGTTTTGATTTGTTTGTGTATGTACAATGGATGCGGAAGCGTTTGACACAGAATTGTTTATTGATGGAGTCGAAAAAAGATGCATCTGGGACATGGAGTGTCCAGGTTATAAAAATAGGTAATATGTCATCAGTGACTAAAGATACTAGAGATAATAGTTCATCAAATGAACTTATACTCATACGGAAGTAGTTGAAAAACTTGTTGGGGTATTCCCATAATTTTGGGTATAGCGTCACAAATGAACCCATGGTTAATCGGTCATCTATTAGGGGATGAACCCACCATCGTCTTTGTCTTCTTTGCCGAGCCTTGTTCTACGGTACAATAACCAAAAACAGGTAAACTCCTCTAACTCCATGTGTTCGCACTGAGTACGCTGGTCCAACTGCCGGCAGCCGGATGCCGTGTCTTGCGCTGTCAGCCAACGTGCACTCGACTCGGCGTCCAACGCCCTCATGTGTACGGTTTCACAATTTGCCAACGCGGCGTCTAACGCCCTCATGTGTACAAGGCCTAAAGCTCACAGAAAAGCTTTAAACTGTGGTCTAGAGTTGCAAAGGACTATATATACGCGGGTTTCTGAGTGAGTCGAACAGTTCTCAGTATACCCCGAATCCGTAAACAGTTACTATGCAGTAAGTGAACAGATAGTGAATATAAATAGTGCATAAGTGTTAAAGATAAATTAGGACAATTATTATACCGAGTATATATAAATTAATAGACTTTAAGTAGTGTTTATATAAATTAAGTTTATCATAGTGTGTAAGTGTTCCTTCAATAAACGAGTAGTAATTAGCAATCATTAATGTTAGGTAATTGTATTTATTATACAAATTTTATGTCAAGCAATATCCTTTTTTGTTTATCCTCCTTTCTTGTCATAAAGTCTTTTGTTCCAGGGCTCAAACCACTGACAGTCTTCTCCTCGAAGAAATGTAATAACTTTTGTGTTTAGTTTTAGATATCTGCTTCTTCTATTTGCTCGCCGACGATATACTAAATTTGTGAGCAATGCAATTCTTTTAATTGGTCTTATTGTCTTTTCGTCTCTAAACATCATATTCAAAACCGACCACTAATAACTTTTTCAAAAATCGTCATGTATTCTTTTGCACTTAAATTGGAAACATTTTCCCTTAGCTGCTGACTTAATACTTCGCCCTATATTTTTTTAACAACATCCCGAGAATTTAGAGCGTCTAAAAGTTGCGGAGCTTTTATATTTTGGGGTAAAATTTTTTTTTTGGCCTTTTTTGTACTTTGCAAGATTTTCTTGCTGTCTAATTATCTTATTTTCTTGGATTTTCGGATTTACTGATCCTTTCTTCTGGCAGATATAGCTCTTCCATCAGGCTGCCTTTGCTATCCAACTTCATTATCATAGTTGGGATGTATAACGGGTGCTATCAAATCCGTCTGAACCCTTAGACGTTCTCTATGCTTTCAAGTTTCTTTCCTAATTAGTTTCATGTTATTGCTTCAGAGACATTTCTTTAATATATTTTTTCCACTACTAGCTGTGAAGTTGACAATTGATGATTCTTTGAGACAACTGAGAAGTTGAATTTCTCTATTAGTGGTTAATAATTTTTTCCATTATTAACCAAGGTCAATAATGGACTAATTGAAATATTTTGGCAATCCAGAAGTAGTAGTTCAACAAAAACTTGTCCAACATAATTTTGTATATCCAGGAGATTGTCTTTAACCGTTGAGTGATAAATCAACGCTTTAACATATTTGCTGCTTGAAATTACCTATCAAGATCAAATTATTTGAATAAAAAATTTAATCAGTTTAAAATTCGCGCTCTACCAAAACTCGACCAAAAATTACTGATGACATAAGGAGTACGTTCACAATCTATGGAGATAGTGTACTTGTCAGTCAGATGACGAGGTAAACGCTCTCGTGTTGCGTTTGTGAGTGCTGTGGTTTATAAGTATAGCTCTCACACTCAAGGTGTTGTGTTGTGAACGCAATAATATTTTAGCATTGAAATAGTGTATACCTTCAATTATTTTGGCTATTAGTGGAAAAAATGTATATACACCACGGTAGTAAATACATTTAAAAGCATCGCACCATATATAATTTTTTAGAAAGTTGAACAATATTGAAGTATAGTAACAGTTAACATCAAAAATATGTTTGATACTTTATATACGGTTTTGAACATTTAATTTAGACAATATTGAAGATGGGTATAATATTGATATTTTTTTTGTGTAGTAAACTTTTTCTTGAAATTTTTGAGTTCCATTCAAAGTACCATACATATTTTTTATGTTAACTGCAATATACAGCGTTGCTGAAAAGTCACGCACCAAGGGATTATCATTGAAACGGATAAAGGGAAAGTTATAAAATTCTGGGACGATGAATGAGACTCTATTCTGCATATTTTATTCTGCATGTTTTTGACGTCAGCGTTTAGCGTACGGCCCCCTTCTTGAATATTTAAAATGACAACCTTAACAAAAAAGCTTATTTTTATCTTTTTTTCAAAAATAATCCAAATGTATTACTTTACTACAAAATGTCCTATGAAATATCGTTTTCATTTTTCTAAATTTAACTGTATCGTACCTGCCTACTAATTATTTGAACTTGTAGGTTTTTAAAATAAGACAAAAACAATAGTAAGCATTGAAAACGTCAACCACGTCACTAGTTTATTATTTATGTACAAATTGTCAAAACTTATACTAATTTCAAATTAGCACGAAATTTTAAAGAAAATTAAGAATTATGGCACATTTATCAAAAAAACAACTCATCCAAATCTTAATGTTAGTTGGATATGGTGATCGCAAACGTACCCATGACGAAGTAACTCATATTTTTAACGATTTAAATCCTAAATGCCCTCCTATAAGTAGATCTACAGTATGTATGTATGTATGTGTGTATCGTTCACTTAGACCTAAAAGATCTATTGTGCCCCCTTACTTCTACTTAGTTTCTGAGGAGAGTCTCTGAAACTAGTAGCTCGTTTAGTCCTATCTCCAGGAGGAATTTCAGGATATCTGCAGTCTTCAACTTAGGTAAATGTTCCTCTTCTATCCAGTAATCTCCCAGGTACTGTGCTCTAGGATTCTGGAGTGCTGTGCAGTTGGAAAGTAGGTGGATGGAGGTTTCTTCTTCCATGCCACAATATCTGCATTTTTCTTCCTCCATAATTTTGAGTTTTTTTCCTGTCCCGTCAGGATCCCTGTTGAAACTCTTAGCGCAGTTTTACTTTGACTTATGCATTCATTTGATCTCAACAGGTTGTAGTCACCCAGAAGAATCTTTGATTGTCTTAGCCCTACTATGACTTTCCAATAGTTGGATCTTCTCTTTCTTTCTGCCTGTAACACATATACAGGCTAGTCTTTGAATTCTGGAGAGGTTTTCTCTCGTCGTCAATAGACTAGTTCTACTACTCCACGCAATGGCTCCATAAGTGATAATTGGTCTCACTATGGCAGTGTACATCCAGCTTGGGATTTTTGGGTTGCAACCCCAATTTCGCCCTGCCAGATTCCTACACACCATTAGAGCTATTTTCGCCTTGTAAGTAATCTCCTTTTCATGTTTGTTCCACAGGAGTTTACTGTCTAAAATTAAACCTATGGGATTTTTACGATAAAAAGACGATGACGTTGCAAAACAAAATATTGTGATTTTGCCAAGCTGTAGTTTTTTTCTTTACTTTACGAAAACTAGAAAAGTCAATTTGATGTTAGATTGACAATTCTTCTTTTTTATTGGTCCGTGCCTCGTAGAACCTAAGTCAAAAATATTTATTTATAAAAATTGAAGGCTTGTAGGATAGGCTTGTATTTAATATAAATATTTATTTATGAAAAACTATGGATAAGATACAAGAAGAAATAGTAACCAATAATTTTATATTCGAATTAACATTTGATTTTACAAAGAAGAGGGTTAGGTATATGGAAAACATTCTATGCTCTAGCTAGAGCCTCTAGAACACTGCACGAGTTTATGGTAAAAGGAATCCAATATCCATACAGCTGTAAACATCTTCATGCAAATTTAAATATTGTTTCTTTATACATCTATTATATTTATTATAATAAAAATAGAATGAAAAAAATTGATATAGATCGCCTCACTTATGAAGGTATACATTTGTATCATCACTGCTATTTTCGTCTACTTTGACGACATTGGATATAAATTTCTCCAAATTCTTAAGGGAATAGACATATGTTTTGAGATTTTTTTTCTTATATAACTTTGACTTTCCCTTGGAAAGCAAAATGTTTTGGAACTTTCTAGAAAAGTCATTTTGTAGACATGATGTACCACCAGAAAGCCCAAAAGTTCATAAAATGTGTGAATTTGTAGTAAGTGAATAGAAAATGCGAAAAGTAGTTAACATTTTCACTCTCTAGGTATATTATATTTTTTATACAGCGGAAATATATTAAAAAGACAAAAACTGTTTGTCAATATAACATGTTACACCTAATTCACTGTCTCAAAGTAGTAACTTTTGTTTAAAGACAGAATTAAAGAAGCAAATTATCATGAAACCCTCTTGGGGGAAAAATAAGTACTTATTACATCATTAAAAGTGTAACGCCTAATTCGAAAGCTATTTTTGGGACTGTTTTATTTCTATGTATTCTTATTTGCAGATACTGGTTCTTACATCAAATCAATGGACATATAAGATAATTTTCAGCCAATGTTGCACCTTAAAACTAAAAAAAATACTGCATTGTACTACCACATTATTTTTATGTTCGTACTATTAATAGCCGGTGAACATCGATCAATGTTTATTGTACATTGATTTAACGTACAGCAATCATAAACTATATGGCCGATGGTCATGGATCCATGCTTTTCGTTTATTGTATCAATGTTTATTGTACATTGATTTAACGTACAACAATCATAAACTAATGACGGTGGTCATGGATCCATGCTTCTCGTTTATTGTGTTAATGTATGTGGTTCGTAATATTAATAACAGGAAGTCATAGATCCATGTCCTTTATTCATTGATTCAATGTACATTAAACATAACTTGATGAATAAAAAAGTTAACGTACGAACGTTCATTGTATTAACGATATAGCTCATCGGCTGAAAATTAATGTTGATGTTCATTGATTTGATGTACTTTTTTATTAATATAACGTACCTTTTTCGTTCAGTGCATCGTCTTTTTATCGTAAAAATCCCATAGATACGTGACTTCTTGTCTCCATTCAATCTCGTTCCCATCAATTTTTATGGTTTTGTGTTTGAGTTTTCTTTTCTTAGTGAAGGCTATCAAGATGGTTTTAGCGGGGTTGATGCAAGTCTCACTTGCCTACACCAGCTATTTGTATAGTTCAGAACCTTTTATACAATATCACAAAGGGGGTCTTCGAATTTCCCTCTGGATGTTATGACAATATAGTCGGCATATCCTTGACGGGGTATTCCTAGATTCGTCAAACCACACAGGAGTTCGTCAACCGTCAGATTCCACATTAAAGGGGATACTACTCCTCCCTGTGGGCATCCTCTGGTAGTGCAAATGGGGACAATGTCTTTGCTTGTCCTTGTCTCTTGTGGTGCGCAGTTCCGACATCCATTTGGATGTTGTGCTGTCAACACCTCTTCTGTTTAATGCTCTTTTGACAGCCTCATCTGGAGTGTTGTCAAAAGCTCCTTCTATGTCCAAAAATGCACATACTACAGTTTCTTGGTTGTCTAGAGCACCTCGGATATCCTCTGTCAGTTTTACCAGTGCAGTCTCCGTAGATCTGCCTGCCCGGTAAGCGTGCTGACACGGGTGGAGAGGTAGTCTCTCTAGGATTTCCGTTCTAATGTGGTTGTCAATAGCTTTTTCCATCGTTTTGAGAACAAACGATGTTAGGCTAATTAGTCTGAAGGATATGGGTCTGTTGTGTCTCTTTTTCCAATTTTTGGAAGAAAAGTTACTATTACCCTTCCCCATGCTTCTGGTGTGTATAGCCCAGTTCTAAGCTACTTTGACTAAGTCTAGCCAGATGCGGTAGAATTTCGTCTTGAGCTTGCTGGAGCAATGCTAGGAAAATTCCATCTGCTTCCGGTGCCTTGAAATGTGAAAAGGTGTTAATGGCCCATTTCAACCTATCGTTACTACACATGTGTTTGGCCATTGTAATTCTTGCTCTCATGAGCTACTAGAGGATTATCTCCCCTATTTGGGGTGCTCCCAGGAAAATGAGTTTCTAGTAAGTGTCGAACTCTTTCCCCCTCATTTTCGGTATAATTGCCGTCTGGCTTCCTCAAAGCCATGTCTGTGTTGACCCTATTTTTCGCCATGACTTTGTAAAGTCTTGCCGCAGCTGGTGTTGCGTCTATATCGTCTATATCGTCTATATCTTCACAGAATTTCCTGAAGCTATTTCTTTTAGCTTTTCTAATTTCCTTGTAGTAGGTATTTCTTACCTAGATCTACAGTAACGAGATTAGTAAATAAATTTAATGAAACTGGTAGTGTAAAAGATATTCCTAGGTCTGGTAGACCGAAAAGTGCAATTAATGAAGATAAAAAATTAGATGTTCTATTAAATGTTCAAGAAAACCCTAAAACATCTACAAGTATATTGGCAAGAAATTACGGTATTTCTAGACAGTCTATACAAACTATTCTGCATTTCTGCATAAAAATAACTTTCATCCTTATAAAGTTCAAAATCTTCAACAAATGGGCGAGGATGATTATGATAAGCGATTACAATTTTTTGTGAAATAGTTACAGAGAAAATAAGAATACAAAAGAATTTCATAGATTTTTTGGTATTCAGTGATGAAGCCACATTTTGCTTGAACGGTTCTGTTATCCGACATAATTTTCGGTACTGGTCAGATAGTAATCCGCACTGGATGGAGGAGGTTCATACACAGCGTCCACAAAACGTAAATGTGTGGCGGGTATGGTGAAAAACCATTTGATCGATCCTTTTTATATTGAAGGTATGCTAACCGGTGCTAAATATCTTGACTAACTTTAAAATGAAATTATATCTGAAATAAATCGATTATTTCCTAATATGAACGTATAGTATCAAAAAGATGGCGCACCTTCACACTATCAAAGAGACGTTAGGCAATATTTAAATACAATTCCCTCAGATTTAGATTGGTCGAATAGGTGCAATTGAGTGGCCAGCAGGATTACCCGACTTGACACCACTCGATTTTTTTCTGTGGGGCTACCTGAAAGATCACGTTTATGTAAACAGACCAACTAACTTGAACGATTTTTAGAGGATCGCATACGTCTGGAAATGCAGGAAATTACTCCACAAATAACGATTCTATTCATAGCTTCGAAGAGATTGTATCATTGTTAACAAACAAATGGTCAGAATTTTGAGCACTTGTAATGAAGTATTTACAACTTAAATTTTTGTTTAGTTTATAAATTTCTGTAACACGCAGTTTTGATTAAATTATGATTTTAATATTTTTGTTAAATTTCTATCATAATATCCGAGTCAAATTATACATTGGGATTATGTTTAGAAAGAGAAAAAAATAAGCTTTTTTGTGATGGGTAACACGACCTAGGTTGTCATTTTGAAAAATTCAAGATGGCGGCCGACGCCGTACGCTAAACGCTGAGGTCAAAACCATTTGGCATTTACTCTAAAATATGCAGAATAGTCTCATTCATCGTGCTAGAATTTCATAACTTTCCCTCCATCTGTTTCAAAGATAATCCCTTGGTGTTAGACTTTTCAGCAACGCTGTAGTTCATTTTAATAGTTAAAAATAATAATTATCGTACACACAACTACATTTTTCGAAAGTAATTTCATTAAATAATAATCATATACTTATTTAATTACTAAAATGTGATTATCTCTAAAACCGTTGAGAATTGAAGATACCACCAGATTTACCTTTTTTTGGTGTAATGATGAGGCTTAAATTATTTTTTACAAAAGTAGCGCTAATGTGAAAGGCAATAAATTTTTTCGTACATTTAAGCTGCATACGTGGCATATGTGGTGCCCTTTACAAAATGTATCGAAATAGGTACGAAATTATGATTTCTCATATCCAAAAACCCCAATATCAAATTTTTGTGCATATACCTACGTCAAAAATAGTAATTTCATTAAATAATAATCATATACTTATTTAATCACTGAAATGTGATTATCTCTAAAACCGTTGAGATTTGGAGATACCACCAAAGTCTATATATTCAAGAAGTCTGCTCACTCTTTTGATCGTCGGAAAACGCCGGCATTTTTTGCTGGGAGTCGTAAATCATGTGCGACACCTGTTTTTGGTAGTATACGAGGGGACGGATGGTGAATTCATTTGTGAAGGAATTTACCGGGTGCAATTAGAAAATATGTTGACTTTATTCTTGTTTTGAGAAATATTGGAAACTTATATAAATTATATAAATTATATATATATATATATATATATATATATATATATATATATATAAATATAAAATAGCTACTATTATTGGTAAGTAGCTTTTTAGAAATTTTGTTTTAACCGAGGAATGATTTGAAAAAAATCATCAACATAGACTTCCGAGCGTATATCTGATAATACCGAGGATAATACTTAATAACTAATACAGAATGAACATAAATAACACAGTTTAGCATCTACTTGGGACAAAACGGATACAAATGAACAATTATTTAGGTCAAGTCCATTTGAAGTGTACTCTGTAGCGTTGTATTGAATAAATAAATAAAAATAACATGAACATTCTTAAAAATTAATAAATACTTGAATATTTATAAATTTTTTAAGATTTTCAATTTAGGATGTTCCTTATTCTTTCTAAATGTCCTTAGTGAGGAATTTGCAAATTTGAGTGTGTAATATATTCGCACCCTTGTATATAAGGACACTAGGTATTCCCATGGGAAGTTAGGGCAAGGATGCGAAAATTCTACAGTGGACAACTTGGTCTTCAACTTCATTCCTACATCATCCTGCACACATAAATCATTGAAATTTTCAGTGAATATATTTTCTAAAGAAATCATATATTCACTGAAAATTTTTGGAGGAACTGTCAAGCCTCCAAACCGTCCCTGCCTACTACCTTCATAGACTTTTTTTTCGCAGAATGATGTGGATTGGTCAGAATCTTCCTTATTACAAAAGTTTAGACAAATATTGCATTTGTGTTTAACAAAACACTTTTGTAAAAAATATCCACCCACATAAACCAGGGCATTTCCTTCTTCTGTGGACAAATCCTGGTAGTCTTTTCTTTTTATCTCCAATATTGGCTTATCATTTTTTTTCTTGGCCGTCGTAAACAATGATCCTGCCCTTTGCAATAAATCTGGCGTTATTGTCTGTAAAATTTCATTGGCGTCCTCCACACAATTGGAGCCCTCCTTCTCGTCACAATATCTGAGAGCAAATAATTTCTTAAATGCTCTGTTGAATTGTATTGGAGTGGGATTTTTGGCGTTACCACAGGCATTCCTTATCTGACCAAAATAGTTCTCTAGGCAGTCTTGATTCAGATTGCGAGTCAAAAGAAATTTGTATCCTTTCTTCTCCTTTAACAGTTCCCATAATTTGATAGTAGACGAAATAGTTAGCCTCCAACCATAAATGAACCTCAGGCTTTTCGTTACGTCCTTCAATACGTAGTCATTATTTTTGTCCTTCTTCCTTTGAATAACTTTCAAATTTAAAAACAGTTCGTCCATTTCTTTTAAAAATTCAAACTGCTTTTCGGTCCCCATGAATGCTTGGTTTGATTCAAGGGTGCTTGAATTCAACATATCAAATAACCTGTTCATTTTAAGAATAAAGTTTGCTGTAGCTTTTGCATCTTCTGGTATTTTTTCAAAGTCAATGTAGGTATGCATTGCCACGCCTACTGAATGGCTGAATACTTGAGCCGCAAATTTCACCCTCATTTTTTGAAAATCATTTGGATTGAGATGCAAATCGGTTAATCTGGGTGCTAAACGAAACTGCTTAGCTTTGTCCAGATCATACATAGCTTGTAGATAACGCTTGTCAGTAACAGCACCTGCAAGGTGAAAATATGATGCAAAAAAATTATTCCTTGTGGACTTCAGCAGATGTGGTACAACAAATATGTAAAAGATAGGGTTTCCGTCAATGGTGAAATATGGCTTCTCTACCGTTAATTTCAGACATGATTTCACCAGTCTAGAAAAGTTGGGACCCTGGTCCGATGTTACGGCAAGAACATTAAAACCTATGTTCTTTAGTTTCTTAATTGCCTCAAATATTATTTCTTTCAAATCCTCAGCACTTGTTGAGTTTTGTGTGAAAAAATATGAAACAGGTTGTTTCCAACTGTGTGATATGCCTCTTATCATAATTACTAATGCACTTGTGGCAATAGCTGTGGATTTCTTATTGTGGAGTTCTTCAAAACCCACTATTTGATCTCTAGAGATATTATAAAATAAATTTGACTTAATAGACATTTCATCAATGCATAATACGCAGTCCCTAGATTTTTCACTCATTAGTGGTACTCTCATCTCTAGAATTTTAAAAACAAACTCTTGAAATCCCGCAAAAATTTTCCAATTTTGGGTCATTCTTTTCAGAGTACTTGGTGAGGGCATTCTTATTACTTTGGAGAGTTTTTTGTAGGCTTTTGGTCCAAGCAGGTATATAATTAAAGCGAACTGCTTATATTCATTTGAGTACCGCCCTCCTTTAGGTGATTTATCTAGCAGTAATAATTGATTTTTTATCACCATGATGGATTCTGGGGGATAATGTTCGTCCAAGAATTCCAAAACATTTGGAAGAGATGTCACTACGCGTTTCTTGGAACTCCTAATGGAGTCTTGAAGTTCGTGTATTTTTCTCTTTAAACCTTGTTTCCTGGGAGTGTTTGATGATAAATAAGAAGCAGTTTGGCACGATTCATCTGAAAAAAAAATCGTATTCAAAATTCAATCTATTCATATCAAAAAATTTGATACCAAAATACATTTACATACATATAAGTACAAGGCAGTCATAGTAGTCGAAAAATAGGTAATGCGTATGTTTTGTATTATTTTCACTCCACCATTTTGTATTCGCTTTGTCCATAAAATTTATTTAAATTTCTTGATGACAATAAAGCACACTTTGATCTGATTTGATTTGAAGTTTTCAAAAATATCAAGATGAGATTTTTAGAAAAAACATATGAAATATATAGATTATTATAGACAAGAAGCTTTGATCTTACCTTCCATCAATTCCTCCCGAAAGTTTGTTTGAGCTGAAGTATCTTGTTTTGAAGACGGTGTGTTCAGGCTCTCTTCCTCGCTACTACCAGATGTTGAAGCTGGAAATGAAGTATTTTCAATTACATACTCTAATTAATTCATAAATAATAATGTAATTGTATGTGACGTTTATTTTTGTGTTCAAAAGGGAATTTACCTTTCAAATGTGATGTGTCTGTTTGGGTCTGTTGATCAATGAATACTTTCGAAGGGGCCTCCTCATTTGTTTGCCTATCGTCGGCGTCGTCTGAAAAATGACAATATTTCATTATTAACTGAGTATATGGGTCAATATAAACGGAATGAGCATGTATGTATCTTACCTTGACCCTCTATAAGTGCCTTTGTTGGAACAGCAGTATTCAATAAACGTTTTCCGGACGAAGTAAATGAGTTTTCATCAAAATGAATGCTACATATGACTAAACTCTTATAAGCTTTTTCAGGTGTTATGTTTGTATACTTATGTTCTCCAGCAAATCCAAGAACGTCTTTCCAGTGCTGCAATCTTAAATTAACACTATTTCAATTTTGGCATTGTTTTGTTAATTTTTTAACTAAATTATTATCAACTCATGGAGGTGCTTACTTATAATAATTAATAATATTCAATATTTCTAGATTTATTCCAAATTATGTACCACTACTGAAATTTTCAAGTCAATAACTCACCTTTCAGGATCCTTAGGAAGACGAAAAAATGATAATTGTTTATGAATTGCAGTATTGTTTCTACAGAAATCAACGCAACAATAATTCCCACAAGAAGGCATCGCACACAATCAAAAACACAGCAGATAACGTTCGCACAAATTAAAATTCAAAATCACTTTCTTGGGCGCACCCGATACAACGCTCAGCTACACCACCGTGTAAGTTAAACAGGACTGAAAAAATCAATAAATACACAGCGGCTGTGCCTGTCGCCGCTGAGAGGGTGAGTGTCGGCAGGAGGGGGATTCTCGGGTCGTCGAGAGAGTGAGCTGACTTCTTTAATAATATATAGACTTTGATACCACCAGATTTATATTAGGGAAAAATTTACATTTTTGGCAAGCTTGTTGTTGGACCCTTGCTTAAAACTTTAGTATTGGTAAACAGTTTGACAGAAATGGCTGATTTATGAATATAAGATCTGTGAAATTTTATCCCGAAAGCAAAGAAAGTCGTGCCGAAAAATCTACAGTCTGTATAGATTTAGTGAAGAAAACGTTGAGTGGATAGCTAACCATTTTTGGAGCCAAAAGTGGAAACTAGGGGTGTTGCATTGAGTCCAAAAAACAAATGCAAATATAATTACGATTTTGAAGTGATCCTGGATTTCAAATAGAGATCGGAATAGAGAATATATAAAACAACAACAACAATATTTAAAACGATATCTCAAATAGTTGAAAAGACAGGAATTTGGATTAAAGTTAATCCTACAGAAAACTCGACTGCCAGGCAATCAACGAATGGGCACAGTTGTATAGATTTCCCTGTTCTTTGGCTGCAATCTCGGGTGCAATTGATTGTACCAATAATAAAGCCAATTTCAATAGGAAAGGCTGGTGTTGCTGCAAGCAACTTGTAACGGAGAAGAAATTTTTACATCCATAGATGCTCAATGGCCTGGCTCGGTGCAGGAGTCGTATTTCAAGAAGATCAAATATTTTTAGTATGATGAGAAGACATCTACAGAACTATGGACTTATTTTAGGCGATGAAGGGTACGGCATAACACCATGGCTATTAACACCGTAAAGAAATCCCCACCACACCTCAAGAAATAGCGTATAATCATGTACATAAAAGAGAGCACGTTATTATAGTACACTGTTCCGGACAATTAAAACGTCAATTCCCTGTTTTGCAACATCAGATACGATTGAACATTGACAAAATTCCGTCTGTAATCGTCAGCGCTGTGGTTCTGCATAATGTTGCTAAGTATTTAAATGACTAATTACCAAATGACGAAGAAGAAGTAGCCGCCGAGGATCACGATGGTGAATAAGTTGTCGAAGGTAATGATGAGTTGAATAACGAGCGTCAGATTGGTCAACGAAATGAAAAATATAATTTCTCAATTGCAGTTATAAATACTAAGTACGATATCATATAATATCATAAGACAATATGAATATTATTACGTAATAAGTAAAATAAACAAAATAATTGAAGAAGGAATTTTTCGACAACTTTTTCAGGCAGTTATGCCTTCTAGAAAGTTTTCTCGTCCTTCCATTAGCGCCAAAAGTTGTTTTTCCCACGCGTTTAAGACCATTTTCTTATTTCCCGTTGCAGTTTTGTCCATCTATTTCTTCAACTCGGTCTTAGATTTTCTTTTTCAGTTGTTCATCAGTTGAATCCCTTCCAATTTGCAAAATATATTTTTGGTGGATTTCTTTGCATGCTTGTTCTTTTTTTTCTCTTATTTTAGGAACTTTCGATTTATTAAATATAATATTATAGCTTTCCAAAATTTCCATAAATTTCAGGTTTGACGAAATTTTTGCAGGAACTTCCTCCGTCAAAAAATCACTTGTAGAATTTTCTGAATCACTACTAATTTTGAACGTAAACCGTTGATGATACTGGTTCAAAAAGTTTTCATGTGCTCAATATTTTCATTTGTCGATTTGCACATCGGCATTTAAAATTTGTCCACATATACAGTATATCGAATTTCACGGCCGACTGATCAGTCACTAAAATATGAATATAGGACTTATCAGTGTAAATCATTTTTTTTAATGATTTACCAAATTAGAATTTTAAGTATATTATACTTAAAATATATAGCTGTTGCTTTTTGCTAGTAAGTAAAAGCAAAAGGTTATTCACTTCAATTTAAGCAAAAGCTAAATCTATCTAGTAAAAGCTAAAGCTTATACTTCATACTAAAAGCAAAAGCTAAATTTTGTATTCACTCGGGGCAATATCACAAGATCTTAAAATATTCGTGACTAAGAAAAATTTCCGGATTATACACTCGGTATAACAGTTCTAATTTCTTAGACACTTCAATATTGCACTATTTTATTAACTAATCACTGCCTGTTTAGTAAAAACTGATTAAAAAATCGCGTAATAATTACTTAGTCTTTCTCGATCCACGCTTTTCGTATTAGTAGCGGACCAGAAAAGTATACGACAAACCCTTCGCATTCGCCAAAATTTATAGTTTATCGACAGGTCCGGCTTCTGAGTTGCGACTTCGTAACAACAGGTATATCCACATTATTCAAATGTTGTAGATCTTCTCAACTGTCAAATATTTCCACTTGAATATCGTGGCGCCTCGAAAAAATAGTAAAATTAAGACCTCTTGTTGGTCAATAAGTAGTGTTGTGAAATTTTCATAGTAGGTAACTGCTCAAAATACATTCATTCTCCATTTAAGTTAATTATGCAATCAATTGACGAGCAAAAAGAAAAAATAGAATACTACTATCAGAGCTGGGAAGGAATCGATTACAATTGTAATTGATTACAGTACATTTGTAGTCGTAGTTGATTACTTTTTTCAGAAGTAATCAGTAATCGATAATCGATTACAATGTTAGTGTAATTTTGTAATAATCTCAATGATTACTGTTGGAAAGTAGTCATGGTTACCATTTTATGATTACATCTTTTCCACAAGTAACTCGCAGTTGCAGTTATCTAATCTCTGGTTGCAGTCTGTGAGTACAGCTTAGGAGTCGTGTCAGAACAGGAATATTCTTGTTTTTTCAGAAAAAGTTCGCTCTTAGTTCATTTAATTTAGTGTTGTTAGTATACAGGGTGTAACAAAATGGCAGTTCATAAATCATACCACATATTCTAGGGCTAAAAATAACTCGATCCAACTCAACTTACCTAGTACAAATATGCATGCGAAAAAAGTAACAACCTGGATGCAATTGAATATCGTCAGAAGCCATTGCTTTTCCAGAATATTCGGTTTTCGTTAGTAAAACGGTGCCGACTGTGTATTCAAAAAAATGGGGGCCATTTCGAACATCTTATGGAAACTACACATTTGTGAATAAATAAGATTCAATCCAAATTTTGGTACCCTCGTAAAACTTGAAATTTCATTGACTTCAATTTTTGTTACTCGAAATTTTTGAAACATAATGAAAAATAGGCCGTATCTCGATAAAAACTGATCATTGTAAAAAGTACTATAGGGGTAAAAAAAGTTTCAAAATGAATAATGTGTTTGAATAATGGTGTCACAATAAGCATTAAATTGTAACCTACACAAAAATGGGGGGGGGGGTGTTAGGGGTCTCCCATAAATTTTTAACGGGGTGCAAAATAATTCTTTAATTTTTTTTAAGATCAAGATTATCATAAAAAAGCCACTTGCCAACTTTCATTATAATATGTCGAAGAACTGTCGAAATATTTGAAAAAATCAATTCTCATTTGGTAACTTCGAAGGGTTGTAACTTTTTTCGCATGCATATTTGTACTAGGGTAACTTGATTTGGATCGTGTTATTTTTAGCCTTAGAATATGTGTGGTATGATGACCTGCCTTTTTGTTACACCCTGTATTATTGGCACATATCTTATTATACAATAATTATATTGCTTTGTTACTATTAAGAAATAATTAATGTACGAGTTGATGTATGAATAAGAATTCAATAAATAATATTTCTGTGAAATTGGTCTAATGATAATTTTAAATTGCGTTACATATGCTGATGATGAGGCTGAGGTAGAGTGCGTAACTGTTGAAAACTTATCAATTTTAAATTGTAATCGCATATGTAGTCATATCTTATGACTACAATTGTAATCAGTAGTCGATTACTTTTTTCCTGTAGTCGTTCCAGCTCTTACTACTATGTACCTATACAAATCAGAACACCAGAGGCATAAACGAAGTCATAAAATCTCTCGGCTGTAGATATTATTACCGAAAAATGATTGAAGGCGAATAGAAATTTTCTTACTCAACTGCGAAACAAAAAAACAAATACGACAAATCCTCCTGTTATTAAATTTTATTCAACTCTCACTGGTTCTAAAGCATTTGAACATATACATGTCGATATTTTCAAAATTGCAAACAAATCAAATAATCGATTCATTTTCACGGCATGGACAAGCTTACTCCATAATAAGTGTTACGGGTTTTTCCATCGTAGATTCTTTATTAAATTTTATAACGCACCCCCTCCCCAAAGAATCACAACTGATTTAGAAAACGATTCAAAACAGCAGAACTTGAATATTCTGTAAAATCGGTCTTTTCTGTACGAGACATTGTTTTGAATGAATATTTTTGAAATAAACAAAAAAAAATCAAATTTATTTTTTATTACAAAAAAAATATGCAAGGCTTCTTGACCATGGAGAACCATTTCGACTACCAAAATTTGGTTGAAATTGTTCCATAAACAAATGAGAAAATAGTACCGAGAGGAAAATATCGACGTTTTTGAAGAAATCAATGCCATTTTACAAAATATTTTTTTTTTTATATTTAAATAGCCCAATAACAAGATCAAAATTAAAATCATGTCACAATAATCGAGTCTAAAACATTATTTTAAGTAATTATTTTAATCCATTTTAATCAATTTTTTGGCGGACGCGCCACAGTTATTACCTTTTAAGTAGCTTTAGTATATTTATAAAAACACGGAATTTTGTGGAATTAAAAATGGTAATAAGTTAGGTATGCTCTTTTCTGAAAAGAAAAATTAGTCCGCCCTCTTCGAAAACCTGAAGATTAAATAGATTTTTCATCAATTCACGGAGCAAAGCAGTGTCATAAAAGAATTATTTTCAAACGCCCGTATTTACAGAGTTCACTTTGGGAATTACGTATATTGTCCAGCACACGTCGTCACCGTTGTCACTCACCTACGCTTGCAGTAATGCCTGCAGACTACTTTCCACTTTCAGTTACCGTTTGGCGAGCTTCTCCAGCAGTTCGCGTATTTCCTTCACATCGGTTCTCTTCTGTTTATAACTTGTGATGTAACTTTCACGTACTAATCGCGTGACGTCAGTTGTACGCCTTCTCAGATATGTGACAGAATATGTTTTGTGGAGACCGAAACAGCTGATAATACATTATATTATTACTGTGCGTATTTTGCGTTTATTTTTACTTAGTTTTACGTGCTCTTCCGGTTGGTACATTCATCCTTCCGACTAGTGACGTATGTGGATTTCAAGTGGATGTGCATAATTAGTTTGTGTTTTAGTTTTAGAAAGTGATTGCAGGAAATACATAGTATCAAAAAAGTAAATATTTTGTTTTGAAAAATATGGATTTTTTTATCGTGACATATAAAAAGATTCCATATTTTCCAAATAATTTCATGGATAATGGAATTACTAATTTGGAAAAATGTCAAAGGAACACGCACCCAACCATATCTCGTTATTTTTTATATATTAGTCCTGTCCAATGTTCCAAATTAATTTTAACAGATGACGAACTGAACAAGGCATTTGTGTAATAGTTGAAATATTTTTCTGTCAATAGATTTTGAATATTAATTTGATATTATACAGAGTGGTCCTTAAGTAATTGTACATAAAAGTACAGTACAATCTCCACTTTAAAATATTGCGATTTGAATCTACTAGTCTCAATAAAATGTTGATATTACATAAAATTTTCGTTTTTTACAATATCTGGAACGCTTTTTGGCGTATATGAAGAAAAATTTGATGTTGGGGGTTTTCGGATATGAGAAATCATAATTTTCTACGTATTTCGATGTATTTTGTAGAGGGCGCCACATAGGCCACGTATGCGGCATAAATGTGCGCAAAACTTTTTTGTCTATTACTTAAGCGCTCCTTTTGTAAAAAAAATGAAAGTCACATCATTACAACAAAAAAAAGGTATATTTGTTAGTATCCCCAAATATTAACGGTTTTATAGATAATCACATTTTAGTGATTAACCAAATGATTATTAATTAATTGAAATATGTTCAAAAAATGTAGTTGTGTATATAATAATTATTTTTTTCGATATTAAGATGAACCATATTAAAGTGTAGTAGCAATAAATTATCATGAGAAATATGAATTGTACCTACTTTAAATACGGTTTCGAACATTCACTTTGGACTCGACTCGACTGTCCTAGTCCTACTATTATGATGATTCAGGCATTCGAATTAATTAGTTTTGCATAATGAGTAGACTTATGTACAAATGGAAAAAATGATCGATTTACACTATATACAAATACCTCTTTTAGCTTGTCAACTTTTCAACAAAACATGGTTAGGTTATTCAGATTTGATAACCCAATTTTTTTAAACGTTAATTTCTTGTGTTGTGCGCTCATAATCTTTAATTCTTGGTTAGTTATAATTTCGGTTCTATGATCCATAAACATTTTTCAATAATTAATTGCTTAAAAAAAATTGTTTTCTGTTCCATTCTGTATCATTTATTGCAAAAATAACTTTTTCCAAAGCGATTGATACAACATAATATGATAATTAAACAAAATCAAACTTAAAATGACCAAGTTCATATAAGCAATATCAGTTGACTTGTCATGTAAGATCATTTTTTCCAAATCTTTATGAATCTATTGAATGAAAAATCTTCATACTTCAGTCAATTTTGATTCGAAAATATCATTTCAGGTCTATTTTTCAATAGAGTAACTATCAAACTCATAAATTTGATACGTGTAATAATAATTGTAAAAGGTATCTCGTGAATGATGGTTTTACATACCTTCATATTGCGGTGTATCGTATTGTAGTTAAGGTTAGTTTATTTGGCACCATCCACTTTTTACTCACTTAATATTGTTGATGTTGCCATGCTTCAATTTGAAAAACTGAAACAAAGTTATTTTATTTTTCCTTGTTATTGCGCTGATAACCATTGTAACACTTACTAATCTGTGTCCCTGACAGAAGTTTGGTATAAACTTGACAATTTTAAAATGTAAACAAAAACATATATATTCAAATTATAGATATCTGTAACGGCACTATTGACATTATTAAGTGAGTTAAATGTAGTTTTCTACCTACTTTCAACCCGTACCGCTGGTCGCACCACAATCGATACACCACAGTATGGAGGTATGTAAAACCATCAATTGAAATTTATATAAATAGCATAAGCATACTAACACAAAACACATTCTAATGATATGCATAAGATGAAAATTAAAAATTGAATTTGGTTCATTTGAAATTCATGCAATTGTACGAGTCGAATCATTTTACAATTATAGATAAACAAAAAAAATTGCGGCAAGTCACAAATGACCAAATGTAAGTCACCATAAAAAACAATCAGCTGATAGGTATCATTCGATTTAGTTGATTGGTAGAAAAGAGGAAACTAGATTTCTCACTAGAATTGCTCCCGCCAAATTATATTTCGTTGTGAGTACATCTTTGCAATTATGTCAATTTCATAGATAAAGATTTTTGCAAGTTATGTCGATGCTTCGCGACAAGACCGACACAACCCAAAATTGAAATTTATAAAACGTCTATTTTCAGCAAATTTTGATTAGACGTACATACAGGATGTAGCAACTAAAACTTGACCCCCAGAAAATCAGTAACCAAGAGTTTATTCAAAATGTTACAAATTACCAAATTTTATTGAAATGAAGATAAATTCTCATACAAAATTCGTACCCAAAAAATGTAGGCCCGCATCAACCACTGATTTTTTTTTAAATAGCAATGTGGTCGAGTGACTGACTTCCGTTCAATGCCAGTGGCGTAGAAAATAGGAGGGGAATGGTGACATATTCTTCCAACTGTACACCACTGGATAAAGAATTGAAAAATGCTTTTAGATCAAAATATGACGTAGTTTTCAATCCTGGTCAACTTTTTTTAGTAAGATTTTTCGATATTGTCAAATTTAAAGGTACTTTACTCTTTAGTAAAACTTCGTTATATGGGTATATCTATCTATCTATCTTTTTTTTTGGGGGGTTTTATAAAAAATGAGGTTTATAAAATCCCCCCACTACTAGAGCGGACGTGAAAGAGAGAATCAGAGCGGCATTTCGATCTGTTAACGTTGATATGCTGAGAAATGTTAGTAAACCATTTGAACTTCGACTCCAGCATTGCATTAATGGTTTAATATTACGGTTAGGATTATACTTCTGGTGACTTGTTTTGTTTAGAATAAATCATATATTAAAATTTAATATTATTTAGGATTTTTTGTTACATTCAACGTTTATTGCTTTCACATAATAGGTTGGTAATTATGGTTTACAATAGATATTACAAAATAACACTTAACTTTTGGTATAGAGAATACTTAACAAAAATTCAAGCAACATAATCAAAGATTCTATTTACGCTAAAAAATACAGGGTGCTCTATTTGAAAGATGAGAGAAAATGAAAGTTTCCGTCCACCCTGTATACAAAAGGATGAAAGGATGATATTACATCATATTAGGAAACTCTGTTTTGCAAGATTATTTTTTTTTGTTCAATGTATAATAATCTACAGAGCGTTGATTTACCAACAATTTCCACATAAACGTTTCCACACTTTTGAAGCACTCTGTATAACGTAGCAAAACCTTATATCAAATGCCGCAAAAAATCTGAGCTATCCGAATTCGGTATAATATACAAGGGTTCTCATTTGAAAAATCATATGTTTGGCAACACTCTGTATAGTCCGAGATAATTTCAAAATATGAACCTTAAAGACATCTACTATTTTTGTTGATATAGCATTTTTTAATATCCCTTAAAATAACCCATAGATAGCGAAGTTTGTCGTAAGATTGGTACACCTTGTATATTACAAAAAAATTTCAATGTTGTGTAGAATAATAAAAACTACCTTTAAAATTATGTGTCAATCGCCCACAATTGCTTTTAAAAAAAATGGGGGTAGATGCATTTTTGAATTTTGTATGAATGAGAATAAATAATGAAATAAAATTAGACGCGTTTTTTTTAATCTGGAAGTTTTCGTTGAACTCCCTGTATATACTTATTTATTTAAAACCACACGCGATAAGCATGATGACAAATGGCAATCATTAAGAATAACAACTGAAATAATCATTTGAAATAATTGTATAGATTACAAAGATTATAAAGCAATCACTTCTTTTTACATTACAATTTTATTGTCATTATATTTATTTTGATAAAAATATAAATATAAAATAGGATAATCCGCCATCTTAGCTAAAACGTGTGACATCAAACTTTTTTATATCGTTCGAATTTTTATCGTATTTTCTGGTTTTGTATCGTTTATATCATATTTACACGCTGAAGAATTTACCACTATCGCCCAAAATAATGCAAATAAGTAATCAAAATACATTTTTAATTTGCAAACTGTGAAATATTTCTTGTAGGTATTTACAGATAAATGATGTCATTGCTATTCTAGTATGAGTGCGAAATTTGAATTATACTTTGAAAACTTAAATTTCTCATTTAAATCCTCATTTAATTTTTTTATGCTTGAATACATCGTGGAGTAGTTTTTTAAATATAATATTCATTAAAACTGGATATGTAACAACATATACAGGGTGGTCCGTAGGTAATAGACTTGGGGAAATGGAAGATTCCTAGCCTAAAATTATTACAATCTGACGCAAATTCCCTTTATAAAATATTGATGATACAGGGTGGCAAAGTTGAGATGTCAAAAATGTAAATTGAGAGATTTTTTATATACAAACATGAAAATTTGAAGAAAGGGATTTTAGGACCTGGGAATGTTTTCCGTTTCAATGTATTTGCTAGAGGGCGCCACAAAAGCTATGATGTTAGTGTAACTGTTATCATTTTTGTGCTAATAAATGAAATGAAAATTATGTAGGAGGGTTTGAAAATGCGAATATCTCGAAAACCAGTAAATTCTGATACTAATAATAGGTATGCCTTTTTGTCGGAAAAATAATGCAGTTTTAATATTTCTCAATGAATAGAATGATACCGTTAACGATAAATAAGTTAATCGCACAGTTACACCAACAACATAACTTTTGTGGTGTCCTCTAGAAAATACATTGAATTGGATAACACAATATGATTTCCCAGGCCCTAAAACCCCTAATTTTTTACGTTTGTATATCTAAAATCTCCCAATTTTCTGAGCAAAATTTTTTTTTACATTTCAACTTTGCCACCCTGTAAATTTCTTATCATCAATATTTTATTAAAAAATGTTGCGTCAGAGAGTGATATGTTTAGGTAAAGAATCTTCCATTTCACTTTGGATCATTATTTAAGGACCACCCTTCAAGTTTCAATTGCTTTGCTAAAAAATTTTTAGTTGTGCTATTCTTGTCGTAAAACAGCGATAAGTTTATCCAAAATCAATAAAATAATTTCAAAAGCTTGAGCACGTGCTCTTCCTTGACCTTTTCCTTTGATCTGCATATTATGACGATTCAAAGGAAAAAGTTGGCATTAGTGGCCTTTCCCGTTAGTTTTGGACATATTTTAATTGGGTGGACGTTTACACCACAAAATAACCCACTCACACAGACGCATCGTAGCTTCCTGTGTTTAGTCATTTCATTTTATTGTTTACAGTTGCTATGTGCAATGTGGATAACTGACGCCAATTTCCACATGTGACCAATTTTGCATAAGTAAATGTGATTATTTTGTTATCACTTTACTTTTCCGTTACATTTGTGTAATTTTCCTGTTAATTTGCAATAGATTAATTATTTTCACTAAAGTCTCTTCTGGTGAGTAAGTTATTTTGTAGTTTCATTAAAATTATGGACAACGTCCACATTTTTCTGTATTATTTACCATTATTTGATTTTCATTTTTTAAGGAGAAAACTCCACTCTTTCTGTACCTCATTCTTAATACTGTAAAAATAATCAATACCTATGTACACAGATTTCAGTTTTATATGTTATTAAAATATCAAATATTCGAAAACAAACTACTTAAATATTTGTAAGCCACGAACAAATGTTCTATCGTATATCTGGAACCTTTCAATATGACAACTATGGCAGATATGTTTGTGACTGTGGGTTATTACAGATTAGAATCAATATACATACTTCCTTAATAGCTTACATCTCGGCAGTGAATATGCTGCATTCTTTTTTTAAAGCTTTTGTCATGATAGGCAGCTACTTTACCCTTTTTCTTGGATCATTCGGTGAAAATAAGTTTATAGTCTTGACATTGTCCTATCGTTCATAGATATTTAATTACTTATTTATTTATATACATTTTATAGTTCACTCCTGACGATGCAAATTTTATTTGTGAATCCGGTCTAGTAATATATATGTTGAATTTCTATTGTGTAATGTGCTATTTATTGATTTTTTTTAGTAATAATTGTGGAAATGGTTGAATTAGTTAATTTGTTATTTACTATAACATGATAAAAAATCAAGGCTCCACGTTGAAACAGCTCCAAATTTATTTCTATCGTTCAAGTAATATTAATAAGGCGCACGGCCTTGGACCAATTAAAAAAGTAATTATACCTTCCTGATAAACTGATGTGTGCATTGCAAGGTATAGGATATTTTTCAAGAATGGGAAGGGTAAATGAATGTATGCATCAAGTTATTCTAGAAGGGTAAGGATGAATCCGGATGAATCCAATGATTGGTTGTCATTAGTATTGTATTTTAAGTGATCCTAAGCCAATTTGAAGCTGTTTCAATGTGGAGTCGTGTTTAAACAAATTTACTCATATAAACGTAAAAAGGACACTCTGTATATACTATTATTTCGAAAGAAATGTTGTCTGGCTTCGATCTGTGAACATATTGTAAACAAAATTGAAAATAAATAGTTTGCTTTGTTTACGTCACAATATAATAATATATGAGATCATGTGCCCACATGTTATTTTGTTAATACTTACATATCTAGGTTTGCTGTTGGTTATATTTATGTGGAAATACTCGTAGTAGGTGACCAAATATACATTTTATGACTTAAACAGTCGTCTGAACTTTTAGCTTTATTTGACCGTATTAGGTTGATGGAACCTTGACCGCATAAGCGTAGTTAATGAGGCAAGCAAATTCAGGGCTATTAGTTACTTGAGAAAAATTATAATTTAACTATTTTTAGTCAGTCTGCTTACCAGCCTTGGTTGGAAATTTGGTTACTGAGTATCATCCTGTTTAAGATTTATACCTTTGAGCATAATATTCAATATTAATAAAAATGTGGAAACATAACATGGAAAATTCGCTATTGCGTTTCTGGAATATAGTTACCAATTATAAATGAATTTAAGTAGAACTTTTTTCGTTAAACCATGTTAACGAACGGTGATAAATCTTCGTGACCTTGCAAAACCAATACAGGATGAACTATCTAAGTAATATTAAAATATTACCTTGATCATTAATTTTTCCTGTATTTCTGTATCGGGCAAGTAGCTTCACCCCGTATCAGCACGAATTAGGGGTATTTTCTATTGCCTATTAATTACATGCAAAATTTACAGCATTAAAGCTGATGCGCATTTGCAATGGCGGAACTTTCGAATATCTGTTTCTTAATTCACACCTTATTACTAATGGAAGAATTATATAATGTAAACGTGAAATAATTAAGTAAGAAAATAAAACACACAAATCATAACTTGCACATACAAATGTATAAGTAGTTCGTGAAGTAATACCTAGCGGCAGTCCCGGGAGGGGAAGGTCTTTTAGAGCCAAGAGGTGAGAGAAGGTTTTAGTCGGTAGTCCCCATGTCTGCGGCGACATATTTCCTCCAAATATCCCTACATTTCAAGTCTGACTATAAATTTAACACTTGGAATATTATATTGGTACTTATGGTTGTAATTTATTTAAAAAATATATAATAATTGAAAATTTAACATAATATATGAATTCATTAATATTAATTTGTTACTTCTTTGCGGAGTACTTGTTCCTATACTGAAATAGAAATAACTGACAGCTTCAGTTCAAAGAATTTCACAACTACTTCTTTTACATTCTTTTGGACTTTTCTCTTTGAATCCTTCTCGAATATTTCTATAAATAATTTCATTTTATTAGTATCTAGTCATAAATTCAATACCAGTGTCATCAAAAATTAGTTGGCTAACTTTGTACAACCATCTGTCTCAACAAAAGACACGTCTATGAATAGAATTTACTAACCGATTATGGGATTATTGCTGAAAATTTAGTGCGGTGTGGTAGCTTTAGCGGATGGTCGTGTAGGAAAGGATTACGAGGGCGGTTTGAGGGAAGAGTGACTTTTCGGAGTTTGGCAACACTTACGCTACTGTGATTATATTTTAATTTTTGCCGTGTTTCTGATGTCATATGACAAAATTGTATATAGATCTGACAGTAGATTAGTTTTAATAATCATTTAAAGAAAACGGTTTTCGTTGTTGGGTAAATATGGAGTGGAGTTGGATAGTAAATATAATCTCGAGTGTTCATTATTTTTACGTGGAAAAACAATATAAAAAACCGAAGAAAAGTTACGTAAATATTATCCTGAATGTGCTCCTTCCGTGGATTGATTTAAAAAATGATTCTCTTTTGAAATTTGCCATATGAACAAGGATGATGCTGAACGTCCAGGTATCTGCAAGATGGGTGCCACGATTGCTTAATGCTGATCTTAAATCTTCAAATGAATGTAGATGGAATTTGGGTACATAATTATACCCCAAAAACAAAAATACTGTCGAAACAATGGATTTAATCCGAGGAACGTGCTAAAACAAACTGTTGACATGTATCTGTATCCGTAAAGTAGAAAAGGTGAGTGTAGGCTCACAGCACTTAGGCCACATATGGACCCATTGTACATCCTCCCGAAAAGTTGTCCTCCTATGTCATCGTACATCCTGTCATTCCTAGGAAGGTGGACAGGTTCTGGACCAAACAAATATTTATAGTACAATCCTGGTGTCGGTGGAATAAGATCAAACCAAAAACGATATAATCCTTATTTAATGATTTTGGCAAAGTTCCATGATGAAATTTATTTCGGGACATAAACAGAAATTATTGTATTTGTATTTATTTAACACTTTGGCAACAATGGCCATTACTTCACCTTTTATTTTGATTTATTCTTTGTCTTCTCGACAATAGAAAATTTAGGAAACATTTTACTAGTTTTATCCCACTTGAAAAATAATTGCTGTAAAATAGATTGAATTTTCTGTATAGCACATTCTGCATGGGTCTTGCATAACTGAAGAACACTCATTTCTCTGGGAATTTGTGTTGACACAGATTTCAATTTAACGTCTTTGTCTCATTTTTGCACGATATTAGCTTTTAATTCGTTTCATTAATGCAAATAAGTAGAGATTTCAAGTGAAACATTGGCGTAACAGATTAAACTTTGATGCCTACTTTGCTTTCATTCTTTACTCTTTAAAATAATCCCGTTAATTACGAAAATTTACCATTTTGGTTCCGATACCCTTAAATCTATGTGTTTGTGCCCAATAACTTGAAAATTCGGAATGAAATGAATGAGGTTATAATAATGTTAGTGCAAATAAATTTTTGTAATACGAGCCTTCGTTGCGAAGTTATATATGTATAAGGTTTATAAATAAAAACTACCTATGCATACATAATTTATAAAATTTTGATGATAAATTACGTACGGAGTTTCTTAATATATTTTGACCCCCATTTATTTTCCTTAATTTTGGGAATACAAAAAAAAATTTCAAACAGGAGTATTATTTCATTAGTACCGACGAAAAATTAGCAACAGACTGAATTTTGTATAATGAAAGATATTTACTTGGTTCCATACTTTATCTCAACCCTGTATATTTTTAATTAGGAAATGGGGATACTCAAAAGTATCAAAAAATACAAGATGTTCCATTTAAAATATTGAAGATATATTTTATTTAGCACTTTCTTCATACACAATTCAGTCTGTCGCTACAGATAAAATAACTCAACTTTTATATTATACTTTTTTTTGTATTCCCGAAACTAATAATAAAAATAATTGGGGTCATCATATAATGAGAATAGAATGGATCGACTTGAAATTTTAACAGCAGGTAGGTGATAGCCCAAGGATCAAAATCTATATCGAACCGGAGGGCGCTAAAGCCTTGCGGGTGGAATTTTTTTATTACATTTTAACCACAGGAATTGATTGAAAAAGTGATTCAAAGCAAAAAATGTTTCATAAATTTTTTTGTATAATCAATATTCTCTAAGTTATTCGCGATTGAAAGTAACGCTTTTTAGAGGAAAAAATCGACGTTTTTGATATGTTTTTCGCGGATAACTCGAAAATTATGCATTTTGAATATTGAATATTGATTTTACAAAAAAAAATGTATAAAATATTTTTTGCTTCGAATCACTTTTTCAATCGATTCCTGTGGTTAAAATGTATTAAAAATTTTCACCCCCGAGATGGGGTGGCAACCACCCCCAAGAGCGCTAAACCCTCCGGTTCGATATAGATTTTGATCCATCTATAGGCTATCACATACCCTCTGTTAAAATTTCAAGTCAATCCATGCTGGACGAAAAAATTACCAGGTGAAATGCTTTATTCCCTGTACTAAGAAATTCAGGGGCATAAATTCATAGAAATATCATACTTATTATGTTGTGGACAATATAAAAAAAATGTAAAATATTACTTTAACCTTGAATAACTTTTGAACGAGTAAATGAATCCAAAAATCATAGGGAAGCTTTTCTGTAGAGCAGTTAATTCCATACAATAGTAAATTTTCTACATTCGTCACTAAAACCGCATCTAAAACACGGGTTTGATATTCGCAAACGTCACATAAAACACTAGTGAAAAGTCACATCTCGTTTATCTTTGTTTCTTAACGTCACATGAAATGTATCTTCTCTAATATAATTCAATATCCCTGATAATTCTGTAATTCCGTGCCATTTGATTTTCCAAGGAACGTCAGTCATTGTCTCTTATTGTGAGTACCTATAATTAAAACAATATAATAACGTTTTATTTCCTGCGAGGGTAGAAAAAGTATAGTAAGCATCTGGGGACAAAAACATTAGTCACCAGTTTTTTGAAATTTTTCTCATGAATTGAGGTTTTTGACACTTGGTACTTAGTATACTATTATGAAACAAATGCATAAAGTGGTACTTTTTTTTCACGTATAGAAATTCAATAAAAACTTGTTTATTTTCCCCTTTAAAATATATTAGATTTCTTAAGTTTATACGAAAACGATTTTCGTTTCAAAAATGCTATTAGTGTTTAATATTTATTCTTATCTACGATAGTTTCAGTTCATATGTATATCTAATTCAATTTTTAAAAAACTAACCTAACCTAGTCTAACCTGCCGAAACCTCATGCTATTTAAATGGGGAATGTATCGTCTTTGTGGTAGGTTTTAATATGAATATTAAGGATATGAGACTGATATTTTTCTCAAGTCCCAAACTAAATTGGTAATTAAGTTGGTGAATGACGGACACCTTAATGCGCAGCAACATGGTACATGCAAATCTTTAGCTTTTTACGCCAATAATAGTTTTTTTTTTAAATATGCTGGTGATTCAACATTAAATGTAAAATTGAATTAGATAAAATATCATATGTAAGTCTTTTTTTACTATTCAACATGCTCCAATCAATTTTCCTAAAAAAAATTACCTTCTGAATATTCTTTATGAGTCACCTAACAGCAGCCAGCAAAATGGGTTATCGTAATAACTGTTAATAACATGTGGGTGCATTTTATCATTGTAAATACATTTATGAATATTAAACGAGGAGTAACGGCAATGGTCTCCATTTTTAGCAGCGACAAAGAGCAGTAAACGAAAACAAGTTTCACATAAAATATTCGTTTCCATGCTATCTTGTGTCGAACATAAGTATTGTTTTCAATTGTAATTTATTTATTTATAAAACAAAGTAGTTTTTGTTTAATGATATTTTTACTAAAAATTGTAATTAAGCTCTATGTGAAGGGTGGCGAGGGGTCTTTGTTTTGCTTTCTTTTGATGATATGATGTTGTGGGGCAACCCACACATGGTGTGGGTTGAACTGAGAACTGGAGTTACCGGGAGCTATTCACTTGTCTATATTTTTTACTCGTTCCGGAGAAGATACCTATCAGCTAGCATACTTCAAGACGGGCGCAATAGCTCACACACTCTTCCTTTTATCACTCTCACCTCTCACATGCCACATCGAATTTTTCTCTCCCCCTTATCATGCCTTCCACTAAGCTACTTACCTCCATTCATTCATTCTCCCTCAACATTATATCCACCCTGTGTTTCCCCAATATACCACTTCCCCTAGTTTATTCCCCAACTTTTTAGCACTTTCTCGTTCTTCCAGCATCTAAACACATACCCCATATTATCCTCCACTCCACACCTCTCGCACACTACAGACTATCATTTCCCAATCTTCGGTAAGTACCCTTCTCTCGACTCATGTCCAATGAGCACCTGCATCAAGTAGTTCACCTCCGAATTTTCGGTGCATCCAATCACTACTGCTCCCAATCACTCCTTTTAGCGCACCCTCATACTCCTCCTAGTAGTAGGTGTAGGTCGTGTTATTTCTTCTATTTTAGTAGACTGTGTATTTACCTACCATAATTAAATAATAATAATTGTCATTTGGGCTCCTAAAAAGGCAAATTAACTCTTATTTAACTTCGTAATTTTTAAGGTTTCCGAAATTTCAATGCTGGTAATGTATTGTTCCATACTATTCTTAGTTGTACGTAAATGATTAGAGAATTTATTTCAAATGGCTATTTATTTAATCGTAACAACATTTTTCAAAATAAAATAATTGTTCTCTTACACTAGAGAAAGTTTTGATAAGCCAATCATTAAAATACAATATACTCCAAATATTCTATTTCAGTTAGGGGCCCCTTGAGATTATTTTATTAAAATGAACAATGTATTAAAGTTATCGAGCAATTTCTTGATATTTTAAATCAAAACGTTAGTAACATAATTTGTTTTACCTACGACCCCCCCTGTAATCAGTCAATAACAAACAGACGGCGCTAATGTAATGACGTCTATTACGCACGGTAAAAAAAACGCACAGCTGTAAAGTAAATCGCACGGCTTCCCTAGCAACATCTTAGCAACTGTCAATAGACGTCGCCATTTTAATAAAAAATATGACATAGGCCGTCAAAACATCAAACTTAGTAGGCCGCAATAGCGATTTGCGTACGAACTGTCAAGAAACTTTCAAAACACTTTTTTATTATCTTTATAACTTATAACTGGTTTGTGTGTTTTGTGGAAAGTTTTATTCAATTAAAAAATGTCGAGTGAAAGGGAGATGGACTTAATATTATCACGGAAATCGCTGAAATAGCCAAATATTGTTGATGTTGTTCAAGTATTATCAATAATAAGAGTATAAATACAAGTAAAAGTAGGTCGTAGGTAAAGTATAGTACGTAACTCGTATTGTAAAGGATTTTACGCACTCGCCGCTACGCGGCATCGTGCGTAACTTTTCCATTCGTGCGTAAAATGCTTCTTACCACACACGTTACGTAATATACTAATTATTCATCAATTTCTTTAACTAGTACTAATTGAAAAACTGTGTTTGAGTTGGACGTGCATGTCCTGAATTTTGTCTCAGTTATTATTATTTAACTTTACATTCCATGGGAAATTAATAGTTACTTAGCAATCTCAGTTTATATTAAAATTGCGCACATTAAGGCGAAAGTTATAAAAATATTAAGTAAAAATGGAGACCACTGTTTATATTACTTCCAAGTTTGATGTCATACATGTTATGTAGTTGTCATTTTTAAAATAGATTTAATGGTTGGTGTCATGTGGAGATGTAAAATTTTTCTATCAGCGCTTTGGCTGTCATCTATAGCCTATTAACCGGTAAGTGTAATATGGTATATTATGATGAAAATCAGATTACTGTTTTGGTATCAATCATTAACGATTAATTTTGTATTTGCTTTGTCAAAATTTTACGCCTACCAATTTATTTCTAAATTGATAAAAATTATGATAAGAGATTCGAAAACTCCTTGTACAGTGCGTCCATAAAGTAACGCATAGACTCATTATAAGCTAAAAAAACAATAAAATTAGGAAATCCCGAAACAGATCGATTTTTGATTTTAATTTACTATTTTTTCAAATTATAATCTAATATACAGAGTGAACCACCATCGTGTTGAGACGTCATCTCGTGGAACCCTCCTTTTTTTCAATTTATGGATTTCCCTTGCTGAAATTATTCCAAAAATATCGTTCGATACAGGACGAGCAAAAATACAAAAAGGATGTATATGTTACTGTATGTAATAAACAAATTAAATGAAATTACATAGTTATGCAATTTCTGTGAAACACTACCAAGAAAAAACTGTCTAAATGCGGTCTAAAATAGTGGGAATTTGAATATCAGGTAAAAGCTGGATCAGATCAGGAATAAATGTATTTTTGTAGGAAATACAGTTATAAAGCTTCTGTTGAATTTTCATTAAAAAGACACGAACCAATAATTATTTCTCATAATATTAGCCCATACGTTGGTTTTTTGGGGTTTTTGTGTATGTTATACTCTTAGGTTAGGTTAGGTGTTTGATGAGTGGGTATATAAGGCACTCTACTGCGACTCGCAAGAGTCTATTGTGGCTCACACGTATTCAGATTTCACCAAACAAATTCGTGAATATGTTATTTCATGTCCGAGGGGAGGGCGAGACTATGAGAGAGAGAGAGAGAGACTATGCTGTTCATCTTCCAGACAAAGACGGCAATTCTGATCTTACGACAGTCCAAGTTTTAGCATATGATGATTCAGATGACAGTAGCAGACAACGTAGGTCTTACAACTTCGAAGGATCTATAAAAGCCTTTGAATGAACCAATCCTGGTTAATTATGCAAGAAGTCTAAAGCTCTTCTTGCTGTCCAGATATTTAGTGTTTGTTTGGCAAAACTTATTGTGATGACAATAGTAGGTCCGATAAAAACATGTGCGGCCCCCTTCCTTGCAAGAGAGTCTGCCTTCTCGTTTTTTTACATACCAGAATGGTCAGTGATCCAGACCAGCAATACTTTATTGAGTTTTCCTATTGAGGAGAGTCTTTTTTGGCAGTCTAAAACCAATTTCGACGTTACACGGTGAGAGCTAAGTGCTTTCAAAGCCGCTTGGCTGTCCAAGGAAATTTTTATTGTTCTATGTATGAGATTGGCTTGCCTCAATCTCTCCACGCATTAAACAATGGCGTAAATTTCCGCTTAAAATACGGTTGCATAGGATCCTAGAGAGGTTAAAATTTCTCTTCTAGGTTTGCGCCCGTAAACACCTGCACCAGAGCCAGAGGGTGTTTTTAAACCGTCAGTGTACCAGCAGCTGTTTACTCTTAATAGTTCATCCTTACGGAGGACTCATTCATCTTTATTTGGAATTAGGACGGTATACGGCAGGTCGTACTTAATGTCAGAGGACATTCCCAAAATACTGTGACTTTCAATGTCCACTAGCATTATGCTTCGTTCTGTATAAGCCTGATTTGTGCATTTAGAAATATGCGCAATTCAATATGTTGTCCATCCAGTCTCTCCTCCCAAAAATATATGGAGATGAGGTAGGTCCAGAAGGATTTCCATGGCTGTTGATCGCACTAGTAATTGCCAGACAAGTCTGTCTATAAACCAGAGAGCTTTGCTTGTATGGTACTCTTGCAAGCAGTGTAAATTTCCATCAGATAAACAGCGGGTGTTTTGCCGGTTAACGTGATCGTTCAAATACACAATTTCCTCGTCCGAAATTAGAACTTTATCATTAAAACTGTTATTTTGGTTCATCATATACTCTCTGAATTCACTTCATTGGTCAAAGTAGTCTTCAGCCAATTCATGGTTAAGACGTACTTATAAGGATGATATTTTATCTTTTTTAAAAATGTTTGATACTGATTACTTTGCAATACCAAAATCCACTGTGTGCATTTTCTATTGCCGATAAAATTGTATCTTGTTGAACATTGTTTATTCAACTAATAATGAATTTGTGCGTTACATTATGGACGCACTGTATAATCATTTTCATTTTATTTAATTGATAAGTGTTTACAAGTCGAAATAGTGAAATTTTATTGATTAATAGGTATGGAGTTTGATACACAAATATATTTATTGATAGATAAAATAAATTTCAGTGACAGCTGTTTCAAATTCACAACATACACAATTAACCATTATGTTATTCAAAATGCACGACACGCACACTTCCTTAATCTAGTACCTACTATGGCGGATGGAACTGAAATAAAAAAACTTGTATGTAATATTTGTATGAATGTGAACTTTCTAAACAACTTCATACTGGATAAAACAGTGGATAGATGACATAAATGTTAATTTTTCCCCCCAAAATTACAGTTTCTAATAAACATTTTACAAAATTCAATATTTGTAGCCAAAAAAAGTTGTCCTAGGGAAAACAAATGTTCGTTTTCGCTAGAACTCAACACTTTTTGAACGAGATTCGATCTTTTAACTGCTTTTTAATTACTTTCTTGGTATAGATATTTTTTTCTAAATCTAGTATTAAATTCACAGTTTTCTGTAACAAAAAACAGTACTTCTTGGCCTATAGCCCCGACAGATAATGAATTATAGTTTTTAGTTACTCTTGCTGAATTAGTTTCTGTAGTAAGCAGTAAAGCACCAAATCAGTCGGCAATTTCTCGTTGGTATGGCGAATTTAAACGTGAACAGATTAATCTTAGCGACGATCTAAGAGCAGATCCACCAACAACGGTAGTTATCAAGGGAAACATTGATGATGTACGTAAGCTGATCCAAGAAGATATGTAACATATTGTGAAATTGGATCATCTTTCGACATTTCAAATACCACAAATAAAAAAATTTCTCATGTAGAATGATCGTTTCTCGTTGGATATAGTATCTGTTCACAGATAAACAGAAAGCAATTTGAGTCAATTGATGTGTAAAAAACTCCAACTCCAATGCAACTAAATAGATGGAACCGGTGCTTTTTCTTAAGCGACGCAACTCTCGCAGGTGGAAATGTGGCATTGCTGCCTATATAGACTTACTGACCATTACTCAATCTTTTGTTCCTTATAGGATGCACCCTGTACTGCTTTTTCCGCTTTCTTTTTGCTCTCTTGCACTTATCACAACTACGTGGTGGCGATTTTTGTCTCTAAAACGAGTCATGTAGCAACAAAGCAGAGTATGTGAGTAAGTGTTTCATCGTAGAGTTCACATTTTCTACACTAACTTTGCCCATCCTGTGCAAATGCTTCCTCAGGGTACAGTGTCCAGTCACCAGGTTGGTAACTGTCTTCTTATTTCTCTTACCCAGCTTCAATAGCCTTCACGATAGTTCATACCTATCTTATTCAGTAAATTCTTAGTATGGAGGTGTCCTTGTGTCAGCCTCCATTTGAGTTGGTGATCCTTCTAGCCAGTTTTCGACTTCTCTTATGTAATCCTTTGTGAATTCCACAAAAGGGTTCTGGACCTATGGAGGCTTCTTTAGAGTCTTTTTTGGCTAGTTCACCTACCAAAAAAGCACATCAGTTGAAATTTATCTAAAACATGTATCATTTGCAACATTTGCATGTATCATACGTGCACCGTTATAGCAAAAAATGTCCAGTCCCTAAATCTATTCCTCATAATATAATGTTGACGTTACTGAGGATAGGATAGGTTATTATTTTTGTACAGAGATTTCATATTATGAATCGAACTAAAAACAAATCATATGTATATATTTTTTAGAGAAGTATGACAATATTTGTGTATCAAACTCGTTAGTTTTAGTAATATAGGTAGTGTTTAAACAAATAAAATTATACTGATTAAGCTGACTAAGAATTCCAGTTAATTATTCGAACAACAAACCTACTAGAACAAATGGCACAAATGTTTCCACCGCAGAGGTCATATCATATAATTTAAAAGTGATAATTAGTGGCCGAAGGGAAAAGTCGACAGTTTAGGCTGTCTTTTTCTAAAAGCGCGCATGCTATATATACTCAGACAAAGTAAGAAAAACCTTGGAGAGAGGCTCATACTCTCTCAATGAATTTCAGACAGGCTTCGCCACTGACACTGCAGCTTATGGCCTGTAGTCTCTATCGGACCAGGAGGTCTATTCTCTGAAATAGGCATGCAGGCGAACGAGGTAGACGTAGGCAGGCATCAGGCTCACGAAAGAGCAGGTGAGATAAGTGTACGCCCAAATGTCAGGTCCAGCACTCTAGGTACCTCGAGGTCCGGAGCAGGATGGCCAAAACTATGACCCAACCGCTGTTTATGGCCTATAAAACAGTACAGATAATGGAGAGTGCTTTCAGACGAGACACTTTGTGGGCGGCCACTAGAATCAAAATTCAAGGCACAAAATGTGCCCTGTAATAAAGAACCTTTCACACGAGACACTAGTCGTACACGCGTATCTGATTCAATCCAACACAAATATTTTTTTTTAATATTCATTGGTTATTTGGAAAGAATTGGAAACGTGTGTCCCGTTTGAAAGTACTAATTGAAGTTCATGAATTACGATTGGTCTGGTACACAGACCTAGTGTCTAGAAAGAAAGTGTCTAGAAAAGGAGACGCTTCGATTCATTGGCCGGACGCGTTTTGCCCATCTGTGCCTTGTGTGAATGCGTCTTATTTTTAGCCGCGCGATTCTTTTCAGACACTGCCGGCCACCAAGTGTCTCGTCTGAAAGCGCTCTGATGGTCAGGAAAAGTACTTGATTGCCGGAAACCTTAATGCAATCTTTGCCTAGATTGATGAACTAGGTAATTCTTCAATTTAAACACAGGATCCCCATAAATACCTAACCTTTTGAAACAATGAAATACATGATTATTAAGGAGTCTGTATATTTATATTTGAGTTTTGACAAAGTTCATGAGTAAGTCGAATACTCTTTGTCGCCAACTCATTACCGACATACATGAGGGTCAAATGCATTGCTTGACAGCTGTGAATATACGACTTCAGTTGCATTATTGGCGTGATAAATATGTAACCACTCTTTAGCATAACGAACGTACTAGTGAACTACACGCTTGGGTATAAGAGGAAGATTTGGCTTCGGTCGAAACAGACGCTCAGGCCAAAGGTTCGTTTTCGGCTGAACATCCTGGTCAGTAGGATTCTAGTAATAATCAACCAATGACCTCGCCTTTTTTATTATCCCTTAATACAGTGCTGCTGATTTTGTTTGGAAGCATCACTGTAAAATACGCATCTCTCAACCGATTTTGATTTAATTTTTTTTGTTAGTTTTAGTAGAGGTTTTAGTATTAAAAAGAGTATTTTGGCACACATTTTCATATAGCTTAATTATTATTTTCAAGGCCCTCTATGTTAATTTTTCTTTCTTTTCCAAAAAAGACAAAAATACATTAGGCATTTTTTTTCTCAAATGTGACTATACCATTGGATTCAGAATCATCACAAATGTAAAATACCAATATTTTATAAAAAAAATGTCCATGATTCACAATGTTATTTATTACAGCATGAATTTAGAAAAAGTGGTATTTTTATTATTTTTTACGTAGAATGTGGACAAATTTAAAAAAAGGCAACATGGTAGACAAAGACTCAAGCATATTGCACAGTAAAAATTCGAAGCCGATAGCTCAACCCATTCTGGAGTTATAGCTTCTGAAAGTTATGTAAAATTGTCTTGTCTATGACAACACGGTCATTAAAATTTCTTGCCTGTACATTTTTTTAAATAGGTTCGTATGGTATCTGCGCCAGTCACGATAAATATTTGTTTAATTTTGTGCAATGCAAAGCAGTTTAATGTATTGTTAGTTATTTTTAAGATTTGCTAATTTGGATTTGCATGTCATGACTCGTTGATTTCATTTTGTTATATATCACAATTTTACATTACTTTCAGAAGCTATAACTCCAGGGTGCCGATTCTCGGGCCAGGGAACAGCGCTCTCCGAGAGAAGAGATCTTTTGTCTCCATTTCGCTTGGTTACTCTGTCATTTCAGTGACAAGGACAAAAGATCTCTTCTCTCGGAGAGCGCTGTTCCCTGGCCCGAGAATCGGCACCCAGAACGGGTTGAGTTATCGTCTTCAAATTTTCACTGTGCAGTTTGAATGTAGGTATGAGTCCTAGTCTTTACCATGTTGCCATTTCTAAAATTTGTGTACATTCTACGTAAACAATTAATTAAAATACCACTTTTTCCAAATTCATTGTGATGATTCTGAATCCAGTGGTTTGTAGTCATATTTGAGACAAAAATGCTTATACTTTCGCCTTTTTTGGCGAAGAAAAATTAACATAGATGGCCCTGAAAATAGTAATTAAGCTATGAAAATGTGTGCTAAAGTACTGTTTTCAGTATTAATTATAACAAAAAAATTGAATCAAAATCGGTTGAGAAATGCGGATTTTCCAGGGGTGCATCCATACAAAATGGTTCACACTGTGTAATGTCTTCAATTACTTATTATATTATGTGATGTATCATTATTTTTAATGGAAAATCTACAAAAAACATGCAAATCTTTTAGCATTTAAATATTATTAAACAAATTATTTATTAATTATATCATGGTTAATAAATAATGATAAACTTGAAACAACCAATTAATTTTTTCTTTTTTGGATTGTACAACAAATAAACGAAATGTGACTTCTTAGTTAGCTAAATCAGTTACTGTATAATAATTACTACCGCAAGATTATTACCCAGGCTTCAGCAATGCGAGGTTCGAATTCATCAGGGACGTCAGTGAGTTACCGCTACGACCCTGGTAGATACTCCAGTCTAAGTCCTCTAAGAGGTGCGAGCGTAACTTCCGTTAACGATGTGTGCGACAAAACCGTTGTCAGGATCAGAAGGACTGGTCTTCAACAAGAAAGAATACGAGTTGTGTGTACCACACGACGACAACATGTTAGCAGACTCGTTACTGTTTCAGACGTATGTCCTTCGTTGCCTGCTTTGCGGAAACATGTCACAGTTATCAGGTTAGATTTATTATATAGTTATAGAAAAGTTATTTTTGATGGATATATTCAACTTCCATATTTTAGTATTAATTTGATAATATCAATCAAAAATATATTCTTCTGAGGGTTCACTTTGGTTATGGTGCTAAATGGTATTTATTTTTTTCAATCCCATACTGTTATTTTGATTTAACGGTATTCAGATGACAGTTGAAAAGTTGAAAAATCACTTGTTCAAATATTATTTTCAAAACTTTCCTTTTATTTAATAGGATACAATATTCTTTTTTTCTCTTATTTTTTTGGGAATCAAACCACGATAATGTTATTTTATGATCAAAGATCGTTAGTCAGACCGTTGTTTGATTTAATCAACACTAAGATAAAACACGCACTTGATAACTACAGCTCCATGATTGATGATCATTTGAAGTTATATGTATTTTCATAATTTTAATATAATAACCAACAAGTTTATTACTAGGGGTTATTAATAATATTAATATTTCCAAAAATTTACAAAATGTTTATTACATTTATTACAATACATTGTCCGAAATCTTATGATAATGGTATGCCTACCAGAAGTGTATAAAATTGTTTTCTAGCACACACAGTTAATTTTTCGAGACATTTGTTTATCACTCCAAACTCTAATCCTAGTTATATCTGATAATAACCTAAAAAAACAATCAAGTCGATTCATCGTCGATATTAACCCCGGCCTTTGACCAGCACATATAAACTTCGGGAGTGCTTCTCTGACGCCACGAAAATCGTCAACGCTCTGCACTAGCCCGCTTTCCGATTTTTATTTTCGCCGTGTAGATACTGTGGTATAATATGTATATTTAATTTTTTGATGGGAGCTCATTGACCCAATGACCTAATGGAGGAGCCTCCACTTATTTAATGATTTGACTAGAATTCAATACTCTATGAGATTCATTGGGATTCTTCTAGTTTGTGTCTGAAGGTCTACATATTAAAATTCCGCTCGAAAAGTATGAAACTTTATAAAAAATTTACCATATTTTGTTTAAGAAGAGAAAAGTTTTACGCATAATACTTATTTGCACTTGACTCAACTCTGCAGTACATACATAAATGGTACTTTTCAAAGTATTCTATTTTCTCAAATTGTTTAACGCAAATGTTTTATATAAGAATATCTCTATTTTGCTAGTTTACTTTACAGTAACTCAATGTAATTTACCAATAAAAACCTCTATGTCAAAAACATGGCCACCTACATCAAGGTCATCCACTGCAACAGACCATGTTAATATTAGGTATATGTTTTACACGAGGGGTAAACCGCCGGCAAAAATTTTGTACACCTACTTCCACCAAACTTTCTTACACTGTTTTCGAGATAGTTGACAATGTGAGAGCGAATGCAACCTTTTTGTTATGCAAAACGCTTCCATAACGAGCACAAAAATTTATAATTTCTGAAAACACTCAATAGCATTGATTTTTATGATATGTGGGTAACTTTAACACCCTTTATTTCGAAAACTAAAGCTCCAGCGACCAATGTTGATAGGAAATTTTACGCCAATTTTTGCATTTTTTACACGTTCATTTGGTTTGAAACACCTATTCATCAACTACCTGTATAATAACCTACTTATTCAATAATTATAAATTAGTTATCACCGCTCTTCGTCTGATTTCTGTATTAAACGTCCACATACTTCCATAAACCTCCACATACTTTCATATGTCTCCAAACACCATCACCAAACTTCTACATATTTCCACTGCGGTTTACACCTACTTTCACTTGCGCATCCCTCGGTTTTTCATTAAAAGCGTTATGGATTAACTTGAAAAAATTAAATTTCTACCATTTTCAGTTACTTTTAATTATGAAAGAGTGATAGACTGAACTAATACTTGTCTGAGTTTTATCATTTGTTATAATTAAAGTTGGTATTATTTCAAGTCTTATTGACAGATTTCGAATTTAGGATTGCGGTTGGTGATGAAGATGTCGCTACTGTCACATCTTTTACACTTTCGTTACTGGAAGACATGTATTGATTGTAATTTTAGGGTATTCTTCAGTTCGTGATTAGACAATAACCGTGGCGCGTCCGCCAAAAAATAATTAAAATAATAATGTTTTAGACTCAATTATTGCGACATGACATGACATGACATGATTTTGCTCTTGTTATTGGGCTATTCAAATATAAAAAAAAATATTTTGTAAAATGGTATTGATTTCTTCAAAAAAGTCGATATAACTTTATTACAAAAAATATGCAAGGCCATGGAGGACCATTTCGACTACCAAAATTTGGTTAAACTTGTTTTATACAAATGAGTAAATGGTACCGAGAGGAAAATTTCGACTTTCTCGAAGAAATCAATACCATTTTACCTAATATTTTTTTTATATTTGAATAGCCCAATAATAACAAGAGCAAAATTAAAATCATGTCACAATAATCGAGTCAAAAACATTATGATTTTTTGGCGGACGCCACGTAATCTCGCATACGGATATCATACCTTGTACTGATGAGGTGCAAATACGCCGGAACCGGTCTACAAGTTATGTTGTCCCTTCTAATTGTAAACCGGAATGGTTGGTATTAGATATGCCAACCCCGTTTGAGTTTGAAGTGTAATCCAATATCCGTCGAGGCCTATAGCCCGGGAAGTAGTAGTTTCTTCTTAGTTGAAAGTTCAATGTCTTTGAAAAATATTTCTCAAAACTTATAAAGCGTTGGAATAATCAGTATTTTGCGATATCTATCCTTTTTTATTTAACGAAATATGGTAGTCTGTCAGGTTGGATTAATTATTTTTATACAAATTAAGGTGTGAAATTTTTTTACCGAATAGCACGCAAGCTTGAATTATTTCCTGAAATTTTCCTTCGGGCACTAATATTTTAACAAAAGTTCCGGAAATAACTTAAGTTCCTGTGAAAATATTTTATTTTTCTACATTCATGCAAAAAACTACACTTTTGTGAAACACATCTGATGGAAAAAGTGGTTATTTTTTGCACTAGTGCAACAAAATTTTTGTTGCACTCATCGGTCATTCTTGTGTCAGTTATGTGATAATTTATGATGAACATAAACATTTAAATTGAATAAAAATCCAGAGCAAGTGTCTGATCCTGCTCTAATACAACAATAATATATGTATATCTTACTAATTAGTCTCAACGAGTTACAATTATTGCAAAAATGGTCAAGGCGAAAACCAACTATGATTGAGTAATGACAAGGTGGAGGCCATAAAGATACAAAAAAAGAAGAACGGTTTGAGTTTGATTAGGTTAGGTTAGGTTCCCAACATATTATATTCTAATTTTCCAGTTTTTGCATGAATGTAGAAAAAATATTGTATGCAACTCTTTCAAAACGTGTTTTTTGCACTCGACGTGTTGTCCAACGAGGTCTTCAGGCCGAGTTGGACAATTTCACGTCGCGTGCAAAAAACACTCACTTTTTGCACTTATTGCATAAATAACTATTTTGTTTTATAATAAAATCTTGCAAACTTTATTAGAATAGCCTAAATCGTTGGAATAATATTATTTCCTCAACATCCCAAAATGTTATTCTGAATAAACATATAGAAAAATAAATTTACGGAATCAAATTATTTATTTTATCAACCTTAATATCATATGGATGTCAAATGAAAGGGTTCGACTTGTAGAATACATACATAGGTTTAAGTTACCATTCAACACCCAACTCTCCCCATCAATCTAGGGCATTGATCGGAAAAAAATTGTGAGGCGTATCATAACCTGATTTAAAATATAATAGTATATTATACACCTAGGTGGTGAAGACTATAATTATTGATCGAGCGGAATTAGGTTCGAGGATTATAAATGTTTTCACCACCATGATGTATACGCAATTTCTCCCACTATTACCCAAATTTAAGAAAAAAATGGACATTATACACAGTGTAAGACATGTACTTGTGAGCGTTCACAAAACATTTGATTTATACCCCACATTCTACACCATAACTCACCACGAGAAGCGTTTACCTCATCGTACACCAAGTTTCTCATTATATTTTGACCCCCTATAGAATGCATCTTCAATATTTCAAATAGGACACCCACTATTTTTTTATAATTTTGAGTAGCCCTGCATTTTCTGATTACAAATATATAACATTGTGTAGCATTAGTTTTATTTTATAATTTTTATTTGAAACTTTTATTTGTGTTCCCGTAATTAATGAAAATAAGTGGAGGTCAAAATATAATGAGAAACCCTGTACACTATTTCTTTTTGCTCCTAATCTAATCCATATATTATGGCTGCACCCTTATGTCATTAGCCATTTTCAACAAATTTTAAACTAATGGCATTTTTATTCAAATACTTTTATCTTGTTAGGTTATTTCAAGAAGCAAATATGTCGAAGACAATCTCCTGGGTATACAAAATTATGTTGCTAAAGTTTTTGTGAAACTACTATCCCGGGTTTTTCACAATATTTGAATTTGTCCATAATTGACCTAGGTTAACAATAAAAAAAATTATTAACCACTAATGGTGAAATTCAACTAGTAGTGCAAATATAGTATTTATAATGATGTGAGCGGATTACTGTTCTATTGGCTCTCACCCACTTGTCTTGGAGCTGTCCAAATACCAGGCTTATTGACTTATCTTCGCAATAATTATTTCGCATTCTTCTATTGTGTAACAGCGTTGTATTCTTAACGGTGAAAATAAGCTTCCTAATAATAAAAAATATCTTATTCGTTAATCAAACCCTCACTCGTGATTTTTCCAATTTTCGAAAATGCATTTTTGTCTTGGTTTTTTGACAAGATATAAATGTCAGTAGCCCTTAATGGCCTCACTTCATTAAGAAAATGCTAATAATAAATAATGAATTTCTCGTTTGTGGAAGATTAACTGAAAAACAAACAGTAGCTAGAAATTGGCACTGTTCCAAAAACACTATCTCTCAAAACAAAGTTTCTATTTGTATATACTTCTGATGTTTATATCTGTTAGTCTACCATAACGTTTTTATTAACGTCAAAAATATTCTCTGTTAATTATTAAAGCACATGTGTATTCAACTTACTCTCCTTATAGAAAAAAAATGTTCAGACGTTCGTGGTTTGGTTCAGGCATTCGAAATTATTACCTTCGAAGGTGTTTTTTCTTCGATTATAATTATTACAAAATAATTAAATCCTACAGTTGACTTGTTTACTGTTTTTAATGATCCTGTTAAGTACTGTTAGCACCCAGAAATTAACTCGCGCGCATATTTCACGCCATGAAATTAAATCTCCTTTCACGCGTGTATTAGGTACTTACTTGTAAATTTCAACATATATACCGACAACGTACGTTAGTTTGTAAATAAAAGACAGTTAATGGATTATTTGTGTTACCTATCATAATGTAGGTAATTAAAAGTGAGTTTACTTGCTTCGAAACCATATACTTCAACTCCATCAGAGTGAAAACAAGCTTGAAAATGTGATTATATACAGGGTGGTACGTAAGTAATGGACCGAAGTGACACAACTTCCTTTAGTAAAATATTGATGATAAGAAAGATGCAGGGTGGCAAAGTTGAAATGTAAAAAATGTTTTTTCCTAGTAAATTGGAAGGTTTTGGATATACAAACGTAAAAATTTGAAGATAGGGGTCTTAGGACCTGGGAAATTATAATACGTATTTTCTAGAGAGTGCCACAAAAGCTATGTTGTTGGTGTAACTGTGCGATTAACTTATTTTTTTTTATTGGTGAACCCTTTTACCTATTTAAAGCACGCCCCAGCGTGTTTAAAACGAACTTTAAAACACGCGCGTTACCATGGCAACATCAACATCTCCGAGACACGAAATGTAATGTCTGATGGTATAAACGTCTAAATGACAACTTTTTTATTATTGATCTGACAGGAGTAGGTACTTTGTGTGTGTGTGGTGCAGGTGATATTGTTTGAAATATTAATATTTCGATTATTCAAATCGGAGGAAATGGTATTTAATTTGATTCTATTAACATTTCCATGACAACGCAAGGTAAACTAATGTCATTACTAATTCAACCATTTTACATTATCAGTTATTTCCATTTCTTTTTCTTGTAGTAGTAATAAATACCAGTACTTATAATTTCAAAGTGCACCAATAAAAAAAAAATAGCGTAAAGTATTCGTGGATAACTGGTATCTAAAACACTTGCTCTATTTCGAAAAATCGCGCGTGTTTTAAAGACCTTAATATCCACTTATACTTTAATATACTATATCGTTAACGAAATCCCTTTACTTATTGAAAAATATTGAAACTATATCAATTTTTCGTCAAAAAGGTAACCTATCATTAGTCCCAAAAGTTACTGGTTTTCGAGATATTCCTATTTTTAAACCACTCTACATAATTTTTATTTTATTTATTAGCAGAAAAGTAATATCGTTAGTACGCGCTGATGTCAGCAAGTTCATTATCAGCTATAGTATAGCAATAACATTGATAATTTGCAATAATAATTACTACAGGGTGAGGTTCATGAGATATACACTGTGTTATTTATAAGATGCGACATAGGGGTTCCTGTACAAAACTGTCAAACGCGAACAAACCTTTTTACCAAATAGCGTTGATAAAAATTAATAACAGATTTGGATAGGTTATTGAAAAATAAGTTCAAATGTACTTTTAATTTTCTTAAACTCGCTCTGGTTTGATGGAAAAAATGGATAGTCTTTACTGTGTGGCAAACAGCTACACGAATAGGGGCACAGAAAATTTTAAAATAAAACCTGAAGTATGGAGGTTCGATTCGCCGCTGTGGTGAAACTTTTTCCTCTTTGTTTTTAGTTTCTCTTCACAAAATTTAGATAAAACATTAAATTCAACATAAAGTGAAGTTATTTGTTCCAAAAATTGTGTAAAAAAAGACTAAAAACAAAAAAAAATTCACAACAACGGCGAATCAAACCGCTATACTTCAGGTTTAACTTTTAAATTTGATATTCTATTCACCTCCCCGTGTAGCTATTTCTCACACGGTTAAAAGTATTCGAAAGTGGTATGAAAATAGAGCTCGACTTTTTTAAACATACTATCCATTTTTTCGTTAAACCAGAGCGAAATTACGAAAATTAAGAGAGCATTTGAACTTATTTTCAACGACCTTTCCAAATCTGTTATTATTTTTTATGAACGCGTTTGACAGTTTTGTACAGGAATCCCTGTGTCACATCTTAAAAAATCACAGTATTTATAGTTTTCTTAGCGTTGCTTGTATTCTGGTTATACCGACAAAACCGAAGCACTCCGAATATAATTGTGAAATGGAGTTTTTATTTTTAGTAAATGTTTCTGTTTTCGTGTTAGGACAGTACCTATATAGTCACACGTTCCGGTTGGACAATTAACACTAGCCACATGTTTTCTTCAAGCTTTTGCACATTGTAACCTTGTCTGTTAAGTACCGCAATTATCGGTATTCTGGAAATGTCTTATATTGTTTTAACACATGGGTATTACACATTGCGTTATCGTCAATAGGATAAGCGTAAATATCCCGACACAACTTTTGATGCGGCTTGCTTCCTTGTAGATTTTCGATGGGTACTTAAGTTAAAGAATCATCATCTAGCGCTAGATATTTTTGAGGAAATGATAAAATATGATGAAATCCAGCTCTGTGCAAATGTGATTGAATTTAGAATATCGTAAATACTTTTTTCAAGATACGCGCAACTCTCCATTAGTTTCTCACAAATTGTAATTTTACTTGTATTATGCCCATATCATAAGTTACTTGTTCTTCCGATTTTGGTTATATCGTGATTGATTATAATTTATTTTCAATTGTTTTATAGTGTTATTAATGTTTGTTATAACTATGAACTTCATACTGATAATTGATTTTTTTTTAAATGTTCTAGCTGAATTGGGTCTGTTTTTAATTTATTGATCTGTCTGTGAAAATACTACCAATACTATTAATTAATCCTCTTATTTTTGGTCTTTTCGCATCAAAGGATATTTCATTGAACTATTTTACTTATAGCTATCGAAATTTTTAGTAATAATTCCAAATGGTATTTTACTTCTGGTCGAAAGGATGTTATATTAGAGTCTTATGCGAAAGTGTTAGAATTGTTTTTTTCAAAGGTCTGCTTAAAAGCTGATGTTTTTATGTACTAATAATGTCCATTCGTAATTCAAGACAATTAGTTTTCGTTGTGATACATTATTTCAATTGTATTAATAGGCTCAATTTTATATTTACATGTTGCTGTTCCGATCAGCAGCAGGAATCTTTCAGCATAGGGTTTCATGAAATGAAAATTTATTTTAGACTGGTTTTCAAATTTAATACTGTTGCAGAATTTTTATGTATCTAATATTTCGAAATGGCCTTTGAACGAATTTCCTAATTAGTTATTATTTTTAGTTTCTTTACGTAAATTTTGTAACCTATTTTATATTTTGTTTTATTTTTGAAACATGTTTATTAAATATATAAAAATCAAAGACTTTTAGCCTATGTCACCTTATCTTTCATCAAACTATTGTCAAACTCATCCATAGACATTCGATAATATTGGAAACATTTTGTCTGATCATCTAAAAGTTCTGTGTGCAATGTTGCAAATTCTCCTTCTTCATTTCGTTTTTTTAGAATTTTATGTACCCAATAAAGTCCTTTTCTCTTTCTTGAATTGTTCATTTCAAGTTCTTCTTCCCAACATCAGAGCAATTTTTATTAACGTAGAAGCCGGGAACATTACTTTTCACAAAGCTGAAAACTACCAACCCACGGCAAGCCTATTGCAGTGTGAATTGCCTCAAGAAATCTTGCTCGCGCCGAGCATGTGCCTTGCCGTTGCCGATTCGGTTCCTGGCACGTCTAATGAGAAAGAGCCTTTATTAAACTCGTGACCAGCGTCACAATGGATGCGAAGTGGTGCACCGTAATGTTGGGAGTAAACTAATAGTCCATTTACAAATGATTTGGCAGTTTCATCCTTAAAGCGATATGCTTGAGAAAATTTTGTTGGCTTGTCTCTCATCATGAGACTGTAATTTCTTTGAGGTACCTCTAAAATGCCAACGTTATTACGTTCAAAAGGTGTTTTATGTGTTTCGGTTATAACGAGGAGACTGTCTTAAGTTTTTATGACAAACTTTTGCCTCTTGACATGCGCGACGTGACCTGCCCAATTATATTTTTATCGTATTGGTTCAATGGTTTAGTTAATTCCACGATGAAGGTGGCTTTTGCCATTGTGGAAATGGACAGGAATAATTGGTATTTGATTCTTATCTGATTCTTTTGTTATATTTTGACAAAATGTGCATTTCACATCAATTTTCTAAAGTAAAAACGATAGTATCTACAGCACCATCAAGTTGACCGTGTAAGAAAAACAGGATTGTACCAAATTTTTTTACCGGTTAGAATTACTTCCAAATGTACACCACTGGATCAATCACTGAAACATGTTTTTCCATCAAAATATTTAAAAACAACCTGCCAAATGTCAAATCAATTTACTCATCCATTTTAAAGTTATCAAATTAAAAAATTTCAATGTTTATAACATCAACAACCCGTACTTTGAAAAGTAACCTCAATCCTTATATCATTTTGTCTAATTTTACGAGATGTATCTACATGCAAACGTCGTGAGTGTCATTTTAAAACACCCTGTATATGATATAATGTTTTCTACAATAGCAGTTGTCCTTGACGATTCACGTTCTGAAATCTAATTATATATTTTCTATTCATACATTATATTTAAAACAATTATATGCTTACGTAACGTAAGGTTGACATGGGAAATTGATTATCAGGATAACCCTTGAATTGAGTAATTCATATTTATTTGTTTTTTACCCGCCAACACCAAAATCCAAATCCGATGCTAATTCTTCCAATTATTAATAAACATTAAAAGGAGGTTCAATAAAACTCGAAGTCCAAACCACTTTAATCTTTTCCAAAAAGAGGGACAAATAAGGTGCTACTAGTTTCGGTAAATGATTACCATCATCAGGCTACAGAAAAGGTATAAAAGTTACCTTTAGAAACAAAGATCTCACGGAAACGTGTTAAATTTCATACAGAATAAACAACAATTAATGTAGTGTAATATTCATAGTTGAGAATACAAATCTAGCAAATAAGAATATTTAAAAAAAATAATTTTTGTTACATTTAAAATTCTAAGATTTTTAAGTTACAAAAAGACATGAGATTGATAATAATTTGTAATTACAAATTTTGACAAATTAATATTATTAAGATTAACGAGTGATGAAATAAAATAAAATGAAATTAAAAATATAGTTACCTTAATTACATCTGGAAAAACTGTTAAGTTGTTGCCAGTAAAAATACTCTAAGGTATGGTACTAGGTATACATGATACTAATATTGTGGTATGGAAAGAAAAGAAAGAAACTTACAGTTATGAAGAGAGAAATTTTTTTTTAAGTATGAACTGTAGAAACTACTTTAAGACAAATTGCCAATGGACAGGGAAAAAAGATTGAAAAACTTTTTTTAAATTTACATTTAAATGTGCCTTCATAAAGAAGTGATATGTAAAATTATTAATAATTGTTAAAATTCGAACATGAAGAACATGTCGAATTTCAGATGTTTGTAATCCAACATTAGCCACTGAAATTTTGGCTAATGTGGTCATAATGACCAGAAACATCATCATAATGATGAATAACATTGTTAATGTTCAAGAAAATATCCATTTAAGAATTTGAATTAATAGAATAAGTAACTTCAGAAATAACACAAGTGAACCACTTAACGAGAGCACGTGTAATGTACTTATTACAAACCGGTGCCGGAAATAATAATGGATAAATGACATTTTTCCAAATTTTTACTGGTACCAACCATATAAACTAGTATAGTTCTATGAATAAATTTTTGGCAAACAACCTAAGACATATGCAAAATTACAAAGTTTCAATTATAAAAGAGAAGAAAATATAATTAAGCAATAATATAACCTAAGTCAGATACTATCATCTACAATAAACTATGACATCACATAAAAATAAAAACAAATTGTAGCATTGACAAGTCTAGAACATCTCATACAAAAGATAATCTATAAATAATCAGGACCATCAACAATTATACTTGAGGGTAAATGCAAGAAAATATAATTTTCTGTCGAAGGGATTTGTTCATTTAAGCAAACAACTCTACTATCCAATGAAGCTCTATGAATTTCTATACTTTCAAGTAAATTCATTCTGATGCCTTTATTACAAGCATGTAGAATGTTAACTTCAAAAAACTCGGGAGAATGATTATCAATTAAAATGTGATTAGCGAAAGCAGATGGAGAGTTATAAAAATCATAGTTGGAATACTTTTTAATACAATTCTTATGTTCCATTATACGATATTCGAGTCTACGACCACTTTGACCTACGTATACAGCATCACCATCATAACAAGAAATCTTGTAAACACCTGACTTATGCAGAATAGGAACTACATCTTTAACTTTTACAAGAAGATGTCTTAACGACATATGATAGAATTATAATTTTACGTATTATTTAGAGAAAAAATGGACAACAGTAGTTAAATTTAGTTATAACTCCCAATTATCATTTATAAATGTAAGGGTTTCGATTAAAACTGTATGTTACATATCCCTTTTTGAAAATAAACATGCTCTATATAGCCTAGTGGTAGAAATAGTAGACTCTGGCGCGGACGATTGGGGTTCGATTCTCACTGAAAGCTTTCTTTTTTTAGTCGTGGAGAAAGAATAGTCTTTTACTTCTGCACTCGTTGAAGAATATACTATTCTTCAACGCTGTTTCCATATTTGCTTAACAGTGTAAATAATCATAAAAGAATAAAATGAGTAAAAAAAGTTCCATTCCTAATAAAGGTTATATTGATGTAAAAATACTAAATGCTAAATACTTTGATAGATCTTAAGTACTAGTCATCTCACTACTCTCCTCATCAATCTAGAAAATTGATCTTTATCAACATTCGACCGCTCATAAATGCTATTTATATATTTACCCAGGTTACGATATAATCATTTTTAGGGTTCCGTATGTAAAATATAAGTTCCGAACCGAAAAAGAACGAAATACATAACAGGTATTTAAATCGCAACCTTTTAGGCTTTTCGCACATTTTTTTTCTATTAAATACCTGGAAACACTGGAAACGCAATCAACTCCAATCAATAATGTAAGCCTTACATTATTGATTGGAGTTGATTGTAAGGTTAAATTTTATGTCTCTGTCAATTTCGTAAAGTATTTCTTCTTTCCTCAATTTAATTGTCAAAACGTCAAAATTAACGATCCTTTAATTGAAGTTAAGTTATCCTGTATTTTAATTAAATACAGGATGTCTTCATTTTATTGAAGATCCTTTAACAAAAGAAGTCAAATACGCATGCGTAAATGTCAAAATAAAGGAATCGTTCATCAAAAGACAATGAAAAAGTGGTTATAATAATTCTCTATTATTAAAATTCTAGTGGTTTTAATAAGCTCACGTTGCCAGCATTTCTATGACCAACCTTGCTAAAGTCGTTAAAAACTGAATTATTGGATGGATCGGTAATCCTCTGTTATAAATGTTCGGGGAATTTTATTTGTTAAATAGGAAAAATAACGTATCTAATGATATTTTTTGAGAATCTATACCGAATTCTAAAATTTTCCTCACTATAGAATACCATAGGATTTGCCACAGAGAGATTGCGAAAAATCTTACGGAACGCTAGGGATTACATAGGTACGACAAGGAAATATGAGAAAAACAGCTGAAAGAGAGAGGAAGAATAATTGTGTGCAGTCAGCTAAAGTGTATACTTATTTCTCGAGGCTGGCCGAATGTTCATTGCCCCTCTATTTTAACCGCTGTTGCCAGAAGCGCAATGAACATTCGGACAGTCTCGGGAAATAACTATACACTCACCCACAAATTATGCTTTCTCTTTCTTTCAACTGTTTTTCTCACATTTCCTTGTCGTACTTGTGTAAGCCGCAGCGTTCCGTAAGATTTTTCGCAATCTCTATGTGGCAAATTCTATGGAATTCTATAGTGAGGTCTCAAGTTGTACTTAAGCTCGAGACCAACCTCAAGTTCTGACTATAGGTAGGGGCATAAGACTTCGCTGTCCATCCAACTGTCTGTCTGTCCGTCTGTCACCAGGCTGCATCTTATGCACCGTTGCAGCTAGAATGTTCACATTTTCACAGATAATGCATTTCTGTATTTAAAAATCACCTTTTTTGTATCCGTTTTGTTCGTTATTGATACAGCAACAAATAGTTGCCGACGTGGCCTAGTTTTTTAAAGCGCTAAATAAATTTTATATTGGCTTCACTTGTATGGGAACCCTTCGTGCGAGAGTCCTACTATCACTTGGCCGGTTATTTGGTCTGATGAATGTCCTAGAGATTGATGAAGAGTGAAGTGGTGTGTTGACTGGTACCTAAGACGTATTGGATAATTTTATTGATCCACATTATTATTACCTTTATCAATAAAATATTCCATTGAATGTTTTTGTTTTCAAGTTTTTAATTTGTCACTTAATATTTTTATTATTCTATTTAAGGTATGTTCCAACTGCAGTCAAAAACCATCTGAGATTATTGAGATTAACTCATAGCGCACAACGAGTTTACTTTCGCGTAATTCTTAGCAATGATTACAATGGTCGACTGACTACCTATTCTCTGATCGTTTTTAGTAGTTTCTGATTGCGGTTGGAACAGACCTTTAGATGTTTTAGTAGCTCTTTTCTTTTCAATTTGTTGCAATCTTACTCTCCAATACCTAATCCATCCAAAGTCACACAACTTGTTGGTCTACAGTGCTGCCTTGCATTGTTGTACACTCTTTTGTGTACGTTCTGTTCTATACATTTCTACTGCTAATCACTGCGCATCACTTGATTTCAAATCGAGAATATACACTTTTTTTTATTCAACATACTGCGTCAACCACTAGGGTTATTGGCAGTTCGGTATTTACAATGGAATTACATTAAGATTACAAATTGTACATATTGATGGCTTTGAGGAAATTCAAGGAGTCTTTGATTTGGTCTCTGAGAGCTAACTGTAAAGAGTTGGTGATCCTATGCTGTCTACTGCGACAACTACTAGGGCCATTGGCAGTTCGGTATTTACAATGGAGTTACATTAAGATTACATATTGTACATATTGATGACTTTGAGGAAATTCAAGAAATCGTTGATTTGGTCTCTGAGAGCTAACTGTAAAGAGTTGGGATCCTATGCTGTCTTCGTTCGTTTGCCAACTGGAGACATTCTAGGATAATATGTTTAATGGACATATTTTCATTACATTGTGCACATCGAGGTGGATCTTCTTTATTTAATATGAATTTGTACGTTGAGGCTGTGTGTCCAATCCTTAATCGGGTAGCTTTAATTTTTTCAGCTCTTGAAGTCGGTAGGGAGGAGAAATATACGCTTTGTTGCTCTACATTTACACTTTTGAAAACCGTTTTCAAATTTAAAACCTAGAATCTACGTATCCCAAAATATATGTACCCCGAATTTTATTCAATTAGGACTAGAGTTTACGAGAATTGGCAGTTCCCAGACTTTTGGGTCACTTTCTATAACACATACAAAGTTCCCACTTTTCCCCACCTTTTTGTTGAGTAGATGAACTAAAACTGTAGTAACAAACAGCAACTGTAATAACAAATATGTTATGCAAAGTATGACTTTGAAAACTTTATTACGCCCTCTTGCCGTGGAACAACAAGTCTGCAATTAATTTCTTGGTTTTTTCTTTCTGTTCAACAATCGATCATAAGATATGGACGGTGGTCCACCCGGTACATATTTAAAAGGTTGCCGTTTACTAAACTTTAACGTTAACTTTGAATTTATTGAAAAGTCTGTATATCTGAGTATTATTCACTTTTCGGGTACAATACAGTCCGAATCGAAGAACATTATGAAAAATATACAGTGAAAACCGTTAACTCAGAAAATGGTAGTACATATTAACATAACAAACGTCAACTCCCTCATTTCTCTTTTCTCGAATAAATTTAATGTTTGATTTTCGTAAGAAAAAATTAGAAACTCAAAACCATTCACAAAAAGTTGATTTTCATTATAGATCTATCTGTTCGAGAATGTGCGTGATTCGAATTGAATTAGTTACAAAAAGCAATTAGCAAATATATTTATAGTGTATTTTTAGCATATTGATAGCTGAAGAGCTTATTATAAATACAAAACCGTGTATGAGACACTTCTTGGTGATGATTCAAAGAGAAACAAAATTGAAAGCGCTTCTTCATATAAATAAGTGTTCAATTAGCAACTTTCGCTGGATTCTTCCTGTATAGTGAACCGCAGGTAGCGAGGACAATAGAATCCTTATATTATTACCATTCAAATGTATTTAGAAGTGATAGATTTGCGTTGATACTGCGTCTATACTAGAATCACGATCGAGACGGAAAACTAAAACATAATTTGATGGTAGATATAATAGCACAGGTGGCTCGAATAAAATCTATGTGTTCCCTGATAGAAATGTGAATTTAAGAATTTTACCTGTGATGGCCGGTATTATGAACATTTAACAATGACCGACCCTTTTCTAAATCCTTAATGGGCGAAGATTTAGGAACTTAATAGGTTGTTCGTATGTTTTGTTGCTGCTTACGATTTATTTTTTAAATAATTGCTATTCAACATGAAATGAAATTTTATATATTTTATTACTGCGTTCTCCCCTTTTACATATAAATAATAAATCATTGTTTTGGTACTAACATATCACAAGTTTTATTAACCTTATCTATCATTAAAAACATTCAACTTTATAGACCTAAATTTGTATTACTTATGTCTCCTAAAGCAATAATATGTAACCATCTCTTGGCATTTACTGTTCCAGTGGTTGGGTATTTTCATGTGTTTAACTGCACTCTCAGATTTGCTTGTGTATTTTTCCAATCTTAAAAAAATAACGAATTCAGAAACACCAAACTTAAAAATGCTAAGAGGATGATCCAATGTCAATCAGCAATAAATTACAAACTAAACGTAACCTCAATTGTCAAAAATAATGAATTTTTCCAATGGACATTTTCAAAACCTGAAGTATGGCGGTTCGATTCGCCGCTGTGGTGAAACTTTTCTTTGTGCTTTTAGCTTTTTTTCACAATTTTTGTCTAAAAAACATCACATTTAAAATAATGCAAAAGTGATTTGCTAATATTTGTTAATACAAATGTCAGTATAAAAAAGTTCACATATTATGGCTATTTGGACATAAATCCTGGAAGGTACTTTTTAAATTTCTTTCCGTGTAACATGAAAAGTTCTGTAGCAATCTCAATTACCTGTAGTGAAAAAATGTAGCAACAAATTGAAGGGTTAAGCGACTTAATAGGATAAGTAGGAACCGGAACTTGAAAAAAAACGAGTAATTTTTTTCGTAGTTCACATCATCGTCATTTTTCAATTTTAAGATCCGAAACTTTGTACAAAAGCAGTTCTTCATATTGTTGTTGTAAGTCCGAAGAGCAGACGCAAGGCTAAGGTTAAGGTCGCGTTTACTCGAGGCCAGTATGTGAGCAGGTAACCTGAGGCAAGTAACTGCCCCGTGTGGACAACCACGCTTGTAAACAGTGCTATAGTGAATAATTGTTTATTGTTTAAAATGTCAAAATTTTATATAATATATTTGTGTAATACTGTACTAATACAATGGCTTCACGTTGGACCAAAGAGATGACAATTAAGTTAAGCCACTCTCCGACCCATAGTTTTAGTTTTCCAGTTCTTCCAATAATATTTCACTAGATTCACTTACAAATTCCAGTATAAGATTTCGCGTCAATTCTTGTACGTCTGCATAAGATAAAACAGAAGATGCACTTTCGGCCATTTTTAATACAACGAGCTTTAACAATGGCTCGCTCACAACTGACGTCGTTCACGTCGAGTGGCAAGTCCACAGTACAGTAACTTGCCTCAGGTTACCTGCTCCGAGTAACCATGACTCCAAAAAAGAAGCTATCGCTAATGGGAGTGGCGTGTATAATTGTGAAGAAAAAGTATCGCATTAACCGAAAACCTCGGTCAAAATGGATGAAGGATTGTTTAAAAAGGGGCTCTGTATTCTTACGTCAATCTATTGGAGGAATTGCGACTGGATCCTGCAGATTGGCATAATTAATTGAGAATGGATCAAGACACATACTTCAACTAGAAATTTTGTAGTAAAATCTATTGCACTGTTCTCAAATAATTCTTTTTATTTTCAATGAAAATAATGCGTGAACATTAAACGGTCGTACACTACTGATTAAAACTGCAAAATGAAGAGGTTTGTTACACTGTCGTTTTTTTCTTGCAATCATCATTGCACAAGTTAATAATCAAGACGATCCTGATTACGAACGGCTGGGTTGCGGATTGCACATACATTTTTGACTATACCCAGGAACACGTGTATTCAAACCTTTGCGCTTCCTTCTTAGTGAGTGGAGCGCTTTACGTTGAGTACGTTTTTTTCGTTTTAAATTTTTATAACAAATTATTAAAAAACATTTTCATATACAAATTATACTATATATTATGTGTTTCATATGCTTGCACTATCCGCATTCTAATAGGATTTTTGTTAAAAATGTCATGCCTCTAACAAAGCGAACAAGCCTGTGCTGGCAAAATCATAGGCCACGTGACGACACTAAGAATGCCCATAACAGGCGATAAAATTACAGCGCTAGCGCTTCTACCGCCACCTGCCTCTACATTGTAGGCAAATAAACAGAGACGTATTTATGCAGTTCCAACAATATAACAGACAATGAATTTTTTTCATATTCTCACCGAACTAATTTTCCCATGCACTTGTAAGTACGTTCAGGGCTGTTTCTGCATAGCATTTTAATATAAATTGTATGTACTGTAGGTTAATTTATATTTATTCTTATAAGCAGGAATGTAACTGAAAATAGCGTGAATGTCGTAAATAAACCATAATTACCAAGTAAAAACCAAGTGGGTAATGCCTTTAGCTCATCTATAAAAGGTTTGTAGAATACAAATACTTTTAATATGTTCTGGAAAGCGTTCAAGATGAATAGTTGATAGTAACTGCAAAATGTATCTTTGTATTTCCATATTTTAGACTTTTAGATAAATTTGAACCAGGCTGAAATAATTATCGCGTTCAACCACGCTAGCGCAAAGATAGCAGCGGCGCTCTGTGGTGGCTGAAGGTGGCTGAACATCTATACTTTGATGCTATGACAACATAACCTTTAAATTTATTTTCTAAATATAAAGTTTTATATTCTCTCTTATATAAACCTATATATAAACCTCATAAATTATTTAATGCTAGAAGAACTGGCGGATGAAAATTATATTATAGAATTGATTCCACCTCTAATTGGAAATCAAGGCATTAGGAGCAGTAGTATACGTTTCGATATTCACTCCTAATCACACCTTATTAAACACTAATAAAAACTAAATAACATAAATTTTAACTTTAGGTTTGAATTGTCATTATTTCTCTAGGGTTGACGTTGACAAATCTAACCGTTGACCAGCTTAGCGTAAAATAAATTTGCTAAAAAAAATGGCGACCGCTAGAGCTAGCGCTGTCACCTAGCAGTCAAATTCGCCCTCTGCTTACTCAGCGCTAGCGTGACTGAACGTGCCCAATATTTTTCTTGTTTGATTAGGGCTTCTATTTGCCACGTCACTTGCTTCTTTTCTATTTCAACATTGTTTAATTATTATTTTTTTAAATTCATTAGTCAATAATTGTGTATTGTAAAATCACTTGAAATTATTTCAATCCTTCAAATATACATACACGAAGTATTTTTTAGCAACTTGGCAACGTTCTTTGAAAACTGATAATGCAAGCGCCAGGTGGACAGATGTTCCTCCTGGCAGGTGTGTCTTTCAAAATACGAGTGCCATATTATGAACCATGAAAGATGCACATCTTTCCTTTCAAATTTGAAACTTTTAAACCACTTCTCTGATATTGGTAACGTCAGACAGCAGATGTTTTGTTGTCTTTTCACTTTTAAGATTCCATCTGTTTTACGTGACGCAATTTTATTTATTTACAGGTATTACAATGATCAAATAAATTATAAAATAGAAAAACGACATTGGTGCTTAAAAGCGATTTTAGTTGTTCAAAATATGCCATGTAGAATATAACTTATGTCATATTTTCAAAAATGCGGAATTTATTTTGCTAACAATTCACAGATACATGAACTTTTATTTATAAAGGCGCTTCCTTTTAAAATTTGAGTTTAATAATTATTATAAAATATTTATTGGAAGTAAAATACATAATCGTTTTTGATAACTTGTTTTTCATTTCAGGTAAGAATGATCGAGATGTCATTGATACATATTCAATATTTTAAAATGCATTTAACTGTGGTAAGTCATTTTTTTAAATCCAGATGTTATCATTGACCGCAAACTGAGAACATTTTATGCTTTTTATCCTTGTTTATTAAATCAAAACAAAATGTATACTTGTTATTCTATTCTTCCGTTTTCTACAAGTTTTTATAACAATTTAATTACTTATTTTAATAACTATTAGTAACCTTCGTGTTTTAATGATTTAATACTTTCCTTGGATACACCTCAAGATCACCTGAAGCACATAATCATGCTTCAGCACACATGTTTTTATATCACAATAAACTTATGATACAGGATGGCGCATTAGAAACCTTCAAGTATTGTTGGCGAGGAAGGTTTTTGCGGCAAACCCCGAGACACGTCGATTTCGTCTTCGAAGGGGATAACTGTTAATAGTTAACTTATGGTTGTACACGGTCATCCCCCTAAAAGGAGTGACCACCCCTTCGTGAATCTTTAACGTCATGGGGTTCGAGTGACACATAATTTAAAAGGTATTTCGATTTTCTTTGAAGCCATGCTAACATTTTTGTGGTAAAATTAGTGACAAAAACCAACTGGAAGTGTTAGTGAAAAAAATAAAAGTTTTAATCAAAGTTAGTGTTCAAATTCTGCACCGATTACTTTCAAACAGTAATACAATCTTTCCTTAACACTGTTCCGAACATTTTGTAGCATAAGTGATCAGGAGTCCAATTCTTGAAATGAATCCGTACACGGATTTGGCAATATTCGGAAGAAATTCGAATGAAATCAAGTATTTGTATTCTTGAAATCAGTATGCGACTATTGTTATACGAATTTGACATCGAATGGGTCAAACTAGGCGAATTTAATTTCCGTATACGAATTAAAATGTTCCAAAAACCTCTAACCACACTTTTACAAATGTTTTTTTTTTATTTCAACTTGCTTTCTTTTGTATTCTTTTAAGTTTTTGTAGGTGCCCATATATACTTGTGAAAAATTCACAAATATATCGGTTTATGTGGAAAAACGGTTCTGATGTAAATATAGGAAGAGCACATTTTATATTCAACTTCAAAAAGTAATTTTAAACAAAAGTATGTATTATGATATTTACTTTTCTTAATTTGTCCTACGGCATTTAATAAACTTGCCAAATCCATCCACATTTCCTTAGCTGAATATAATTGGAGGTGGTCACTCATAAATTGTACTTATTTCCTCTGGTCCTTTAGTCATCGTTTTCTCAAGTGCACGATCCATGGTTGAACAAAAATAGTTCGAATGAACGATTGGGGATAAATTAAAGACACAAGCAAAAAAACTTGAACAAAATGTGGAAAAATGTTGGTTTATTTGCTTCCTATTCTCATCACATCGTACATTTGTTTTGGCAACGTACGAAAAAGAAGAAAATATGCTGAGAAAGTTATCCGCCGGGATATTACCCAAACTGTTTATTCGAATAAAACATCCGTATACGGAAATTTTTCCGCATACCATTCAAGAATTGAGATTTACGTGGCGATGTTCGGTTGCGTTTTGTGAACAACACTTTCCAAATAACTCCATAAGGAAAAGTCCAAAGGTGATAGATCTCTTCTACCAATCCAATGGCGGAAAAATGTTGATCTAAAAAGTCACGTCAAGGAGCTGCTTATTGTGGTGGACTGACTTCCTGTTGAAAAAAAATTATTTTCTGGGATCCATTTCCATTATCTCCTATTTGTGAGTACATGAGGTTGGCCCCAAAGATCACCGTTTGACATTTTCTTATGGGGTTATTGAAAAAATGTTGTTTACAAAACGCAACCGAACTCATTGGAAGATCTTCGCCACCGGATAACTGTGGCATGTGGTAAAATAACTCCTGTTATGCTACAAAATATTCGGAACCATTTAAACAAAAATTGTATTACTGTTTCGAAGTAAACAGATCACAATTTGAACACTTTTCTGACTACTTTTTTTTATTTCTTTCACTCACACTTCCAGCTGGTTTTTGTCAGTAATTTTAACACTTAACACAAAAATGCTAGCATGTTGTTCTTGAGAATCGAAATACCTCCCATGCCATTAAAGATTCTCGAAGGGGTAGGTATTCACCTCTTTTAAGGGGATGATCGTATAACCATAGGTTAACTATCAAAATTTATTGACGTGTCTCGGGGTTTGCCCGGAGAACCTCTCCCGCCAACAATATTTGAAGTGGACTGTTTCTAATGCGCCACTATGTATTTGCATACCTTAGTGAATTTATATAAAACGCTTGGTTACATTTTTTATCTACAACTGTCATGTAACGAGTACGATTTGACACTATTTTTAGTGTCATAATGACGTATATTACCGCACTAGTGCGTTTTTGATTACATTACCGCCCTAGTGCGGTAATGAGAATCTAGAAACATATTAATACCAGAATTAAATATTTAAAATAATACTGGAAGCTGCATTTTCAATTTCCGAAAGGAGATTGTCTTCGCTTGAACTCATTTTTATAGATTTTGGTTCATTCAAATTTGAAAATTTGATGACATAACTAATTTATTTTATTTGCACATCCTTGTTTGTCTTCGATGATATGGTCACAAAATATGATACACAGTACCTTATTTTTACAGTCAATATTATTAAAAATACGTTGGATTGGAGTTTTTTTTTTAATTTTATAATATAGGTACTGTTGATAATACTAATAAACAGTTGTAGATAAAATTTTGTACGTAACACGTGTGATAGGAATTATTAACGCACTTATGTGATTACACGACTCGGCCTCGTCTTGCAAACTTCAGATGCGTGCGTTAATAATGTCCATATCCCACTAATTACGTAAATAACTATTAATAATACATTGAAATACTGATTCTTAATAATTTATTTAATTTTAAGAATTTGAATGGACATTGAAATATATTTGATTGACTTATAAATTCATTTCAATCGTTTAAAAATTCTCCATAGTATTTTTTTTTTATTTCACTCAAATTTTGTTTTAAATCCAAAAGATGTGTAACGCTCAGATTCTTTAGATCAAATTTTTGTTGATACATCGATATTCTTGAGCCATATAAACTTTAGTTTTTTTGTTTTTTGTACTAATATATGCATTTAAAAATTTTTTGAGAAATTAAAAAAAATATGGAGAATTTTTCAATAATTGAAATAAATTTAAACAAAAATTTTATATTGTTTTTTGATGTTTTATATACCGACGTTTAATTTATTACATTTTTTAAAATAATATACTTCTAATCTCAACTATTATTTAATTTGATCTGCTATTGGGAAAAGTAGAATTCCATAAATGGCGTTCTGAAATGTCAATGTCCTCTTAGCAACTAGTAAAACAAATCAGCTGTCTTATAAGCCATTTTAAATTTAAGTGATTTTAGATTGTTTTTTAGCTGTTTCCAATGTGTTTTGTAAAACTTTTGTTCATTATTTGATTGTGCTTTAGTATTTTGTGTTGTTGTGTATACTTTTACTCTTTTGTGGGAGGAAATTTGCGGAAAAATAAATCGGGAGTTGCAATTATGCAGCAACATAATTCAAATTATAAACATTTGAAAAAGCTACAAAATATTGCAATCAATCTTGATCTGTGATGAAAGCAAGAAATAGAATAACTTAACCTTTTCCATAATATCTTTGATAATAATAAGAATATTACCTCAGAAATAAAGGCAGTTGAAATGAATAGTTGTTGGTCACTGACACAAAATTAGACAAAGAGGTCCAATTGAATTCTTCTCCGCCCAACATAATTTATTTGACCTTTTTTAGTCCTTGGAAATTCAATATTACATTGGATTGAAGCTGATTCCGCAAAAGGTATCAGCTCTCCAAAAGGGTGTTTCAGTCCCCTTCTTTGCTAGTTCATATGCTGTTTCATTTCTTTATATTCCAGCGTGTCTTGGAATCCACAGTAAAGATATTTTTCTTGACCAGTTCAATGAGTTTGTCTACGCATTTCCACATCCGACATTATAATAATTCTTTTCCTTCTATATCCTTTATCAATATTAAACTGGGAACACTTTCTTGTAGCGTGAATTTCCGCTTGAAATATACTTGGGGTTTTTCCCAATTTTAAAGAGTGTTTGGTTCTTACTGGTGCCGTATTCTCGACAAGTGAACTTTTGATGCGTATGCGCACTTCGAGAGCTTCGTACGTTTTGGTATTCTTGACTCGTGAACATTGATGCGTATACGTTTTCAAAACGTGTGCGAGCACTTTGTATCGTTCGTTATATAATTTTGTTGACGTCTATTGATAAGCATAATCATATTTGTTGTCAACAAGACAAGTATTTTTTCAAACTTATTAAAAAAAAATTGGAGACAAAGTGGTATGGTTAACGTTGATTGATGGAATGGAAGATGCTCCAGTTTGGAGTATATTCTAAAGATATTCTTAATAATTATTCCATTTGTTGTTGGTGTTTTTGCGGTTATTTGCAAGTATTGAACTTATTTTTGTCTATTTTCTTTCGACATCTTTGAAAGAAAAGTTATTTGAATATTTACAATATCGGAGATTCGATTTTTTCCAGATACAGATAAGGTAATTTTTCTGGCAGTCGGTCATTTGACTTTTCACAAAATGTGGATAATCTCCTACTTTAACATTTGTCAGTTTTTGAATTTAAGTTCACAAAACGTTAATCTATGAACCAATTTTTGTAATTAGTAAGATGCTGCAGTGTTTATTCGGCTAATGGAGTTTCTCCCTGGTCATAAGAAAAAAAAAATTCTGCAGTGATGCCGGATGTAATGATCGCAAAAGCGTATGCGTTCCAAAAAACGAATGGTTGTCAAGAATACCACTTCGAAAAAATACTCGCACATGAACTATTCGTTTTGATGCGTATACATCAAAAAGTCCACTTTTCGAGAATACGGACCCTGGCCGGTACACTCCTATTCCAGTCCTTCTATTGTTCTTGATCTGTCTGTGTACCATTGAATGGGATTCTCTACAAATCTGGTAATGGTATTTGGATCTATAGTTCTTCTTATTGCTTAATTCCGCATCGAATTTCTTTGAAAAGTTATACTTTTTCACCTTGTGGCATATCCTAGATTTTCTGATTTTTAAGAAGCGAGGTGGTGGTTTTGGGCATAATCTCATAGTTCCTGTAATGCATGTACAGGGTGTCCCAAATTGGTATGTTTTGCAGAGTATCTCGTTAACTAGAAGAGATAGAAAAAAAGCAGTTAAGATGTTATGACTTCTTTTTTTGTTAAAGTAAAGATAGCCTAATTGAATCTTCAGTAACTCTCTGCAGTTAGAAGATACAAGGCGATTATTGAAAACTGTCGAAAACTACAAGGTACTATAAATTCTTAATTAAGAAAAATATAAAAAAAAACGTTATAAAAACTTTTGATAGATATAATATTAAAGAGTTCAGTGGCGCACAGCATTTTTTTGTTTGGGTTCTCACTAAAGACATATAATGCAAACTTATGTTGTTTTAAATAGGACACTCTGTATATGTTGACGTTTTTCGTTTCCTTTTTTTAATTTTCATTCACCATATGACATATTATATTATATCTATTCTGGTGTGATAATTTAATTTATCAAAATGATAAAAAATAAAACCAGAATAAAAAAAAACAATTAACTTATGAAACAACAAGGAACATTGTAACTACTTATAATCTACCTATTTCTAATTTTATTAGAATGTAAAAATTATATTGAATGTTCAAAATGCTCTCCGTTTTAATCGATTAAAAAGTTTTTCATTCAAATAATTTCCAACCAATTCAGCATACCAAAAATAAAATTAATGAACTAAAAACTAACAAAAGAAGGTAAATATAGCTTGGTTTTAAGTAGGTACCTATATTATTATTATTATTTTGAAATTATTGAATCCGTTTATTTAGAAAAATAAAGCAATTCTCAATTGTGTAAGATCAGTAAGGAAAAGGCGTCAATTATTATTCCAACAAAAGTGAGGACATTTGAAACATTTAATGTAATTTTTACATTCTACTGTATATATTATATTTATTATAGATTACTTGTTACAATGTTTCTTGTTGTTTATGAGTTTATTGTTTTTATTTTTTTAATCTGGTTATATTTTTAATTAATTATAATTTTGATTACTGAAATTATCACACATCAGTATCCTCCTAGAGAGACTACCTCTCCACCCATGTCAGCACGCTTACCGGGCAGGCAGATCTACGGAGACTGCACTGGTACAACTGACGGAGGATATCCGAGGTGCTCTAGACAACCAAGAAACTGTAGTATGTGCATTTTTGGACATAGAAGGAGCTTTTGACAACACTCCACATGAGGCTGTCAAAAGAGCATTAAGCAGAAGAGGTGTTGACAGCACAACATCCAAATGGATGTCGGAACTGCTCACCACAAGAGTAGCAGAGACAAGGACAAGCAAAGACATTGTCTCCATCTGCACTACCAGAGGATGCCCACAGGGAGGAGTAGCATCCCCTTTAATGTGGAGTCTGACGGTTGACGAACTCCTATGTGGTTTGACGAATCTAGGAATATCCTGCCAAGGATATGCCGACGATATTGTCATAACAGCCAGGGGGAAATTCGAAAATACCCTTTGTGATATTGTACAAAAGGGTCTGAACTATACAAATAGCTGGTGTAGGCAAGTGGGACTCAGCATCAACCCCACTAAAACCATCTTGATAGCCTTCACTAAGAAAAGAAAACTCAACCTCAAAACCATAAAACTTAATGGAAACGAGATTGAATGGAGACAAGAAGTCAAGTATCTAGGCTTGATTCTAGATAGTAAGCTCCTGTGGAACAAACACGAAAAGGAGATTACCCACAAGGCGAAAATGGCTCTGATGGTCTGTAGGAATCTGGCAGGGAGAAATTGGGGTTGCAACCCAAAAATCCTAAGCTGGATGTACACTGCCATAGTGAGACCAATCATCACTTATGGAGCCATTGCATGGAGCAGCAGAACTAGTCTATTGACAACGAGAGAAAACCTCTCCAAAATTCAAAGACTAGCTTGTATATGCATTACAGGAGCAATGAGAACATGCCCAACGGCAGCAATGGAAGTAATTCTCAACCTCACCCCTCTACACATGGTGGTGGAGAGTGTTGCAGAAAAAACAAGATACAGACTAAGTAGAGAGGGAATCATTAAAAGAAAAACCACCTCTTCACTTCTTAGAAATCAGACAACCTGGGACATGCCACAAGACGGTATGATGAGAAAGTACAACTTTTCGAAGAAATTCGTTACAGAATTGAGCAACAAGAAGGAATGGGATCCGAATACCATTTCCAGAATTGGGAAGAATGCCATTCAATGGTACACAGATGGCTCAAAAGCAATAGGAGGAACTGGGATAGGAGTGTTCGGGCCAGGAACCAAACACTCCGAAAGCTTGGGAAAAACCCCAAGTATCTTTCAAGCGGAAATCCACGCCATAAGAAAGTGCGCCCAGTTCAATCTTGATAAAGGATACAGAGGACAAAGGATTATCATAATGACAGATAGTCAAGCAGCCATCAAAGCACTGAGCTCTTGCGCAATCAGTTCTAAGATGGTTTGGGAATGCCTAGACAAACTAAATGAATTAGGCGAGAACAATATAGTTACTCTACTATGGATTCCAGGACACACTGGAATAGAAGGAAATGAAATAGCAGATGAACTAGCAAAGAGGGGGTCGGAAATACCCTTCTGGGGGCCTGAACCTTTTTGCGGAATCAGCCCCAATGTAATATTGGAAGAAATAGGCGAAGCCGAAAGAAAGAGAAGATCTGAACATTGGAAAGATCTAGTAGGGCTTAGACAATCAAAGATTCTCCTAGGTGACTACAACCAAAGGAGATCAAATGAATGCATAAGTCAAAGCAAGACCGCACTAAGAGTTTTAACAGGGATCCTAACGGGACATTGTCGCCTGAATGGGCACCTGAAAAAGCTCAAATTAGTGGAGGAAGAAGAATGCAGATACTGTGGCATGGAAGAAGAAACCTCCATCCATCTACTTTCCAACTGCACAGCACTCCAGAATCCTAGAGCACAGTACCTGGGAGATTACTGGATAGAAGAGGAACATTTACCTAAGCTGAAGCCTGCAGATATCCTAAAATTCCTCCGGGAAATAGGACTAAAGGAACTACTAGTTTCAGAGACTCTCCTCAGAAACTAAGTAGAAGTAAGGGGGCACAATAGACCTTTTAGGTCTCAGTGAATGTTACCCCAAACAAACACACATACATACATACATACATCCTCATAATAAAATGTTAAATTTCGTTACTGAGTGTTACTGATTTTTAAGGGTGATTTAACATCCATAAATGGTTTATTTGCACTGTAGCTCCAACCATTGAATATAGATATATAATATGTCATATCAGGTGAATGAGAATTAAGAAAGGAAACGTAAAACGTCAAAATATACAGGGTCTACCATTAGAAAAAACATAAGTCTGCATTATATTTCCTTCGTGAGCCCCCTAACAAAAAAAATATGTGCTCCACTGAACTCTTTAATATTACACTTACTTTTATCTTATTTTTATTTACCCTAGGTAAGGAATAAAAGTAGATTTTTTATTTTATACGTTTGAGGTTAGGTTTTCATAAAATAATGTGAAGATAATTTAATAGGGTATATGACAATTTTTTTAAATACCATTAAAAGATTGTCTGACCTCAGTTAAGTACTTCAAATTTTTTTCAAAATTTTCACTAAGCGGGAAAGTTGCCAAACCCAACTTTAAACATTTTCCATTTAAATAGCGCGCCAAAACGCGCTGATTTTTTATGACGTCAGTGGTCTTGTCGCTCCGCCTACCACATCCCGAGCGACTTGCAAAAATAGCTGATCTTCGGCAACCATCGGCTCGACTCGCGACCGCCAGCCTGAGCTGGCCTATAAGAAACAAGCAAGCAACGAGACGTCTGACGTCACAATAAACTCACATATTTTCCCGCGCTGAGTAAATATTTGAAAATTACCATTTTTGTTAAGTTAATAAAAAGTCACTGGTTTAATTTATTTGTGTGAAATATTGATTTCTGGCATGTATGTATGTATGTGTGTGTGTTTGGGGTAACATTCACTGAGACCTAAAAGATCTATTGTGCCCCCTTACTTCTACTTAGTTTCTGAGGAGAGTCTCTGAAACTAGTAGCTCCTTTAGTCCTATTTCCCGGAGGAATTTTAGGATATCTGCAGGTTTCAGCTTGGGTAAATGTTCCTCTTCTATCCAGTAATCTCCCAGGTACTGTGCTCTAGGATTCTGGAGTGCTGTGCAGTTGGAAAGTAGGTGGATGGAGGTTTCTTCTTCCATGCCACAGTATCTGCATTCTTCTTCCTCCACTAATTTGAGCTTTTTCAGGTGCCCATTCAGGCGACAATGTCCCGTTAGGATCCCTGCTAAAACTCTTAGCGCAGTCTTGCTTTGACTTATGCATTCATTTGATCTCCTTAGGTTGTAGTCACCCAGGAGAATCTTTGATTGTCTAAGCCCTACTAGATCTTTCCAATGGTCAGATCTTCTATTTCTTTCGGCTTCGCCTATTTCTTCCAATATTACATTGGAGCTGATTCCGCAAAAAGGTTCAGGCCCCCAGAAGGGTATTTCAGACCCTCTTTGCTAGTTCATCTGCTATTTCATTTCCTTCTATTCCAGTGTGTCCTGGAATCCATAGTAAGGGAACTATATTGTTCTCGCCTAATTCATTTAGTTTGTCTAGGCATTCCCAAACCATTTTAGAACTGATTACGCAAGAGCTCAGTGCTTTAATGGCTGCTTGACTATCTGTCATTATAATAATTCTTTGTCCTCTGTATCCTTTATCAAGATTGAACTGGGCGCACTTTCTTATGGAGTGGATTTCCGCTTGAAAGATACTTGGGGTTTTTCCCAAGCTTTGTGTTTGGTTCCTGGCCCGAACACTCCTATCCCAGTTCCTCCTATTGCTTTTGCGATTTCTGGCATAATAGTATCACAAAGTACCTGCTCCGACTCTTTTTTAATTTTTTCCGCTCATAGGAAAATACCCTATTGTTTTTAGTTTGCAGGCAAAAATAATTAATTTCACAATATTATATACGAATTTGCATACAATATAGTAAAATAAAAACTTGATATTAAAATTATTGTTAATTAATGTGTTTACTGTGCGAAATAAAAAATACGGAGACGTCATTTTAAAAACAAGGTTAATTTAATTGTTGTGTAACAATTATCGAGTCCAAAAGTGCAAAATGTATCCGTTTATCAGAATCGGACTTGGTTTCTTGTAGAAAGTTGTTCCAAATTCTGCAGTCTCAAAAAATATTCCTACAATTAACGGAATTTGTTTGCCTGAGTTAGTTGATATACGACTTTTTTTCTTTAAAAGAAGCCTCTTCCTGTACAGTTTATTCAAAAGAAAATTGAAATACATAAAAACATTACATAAATAAATACCAAATTCACCAGCTTGCTTCGTTATATTTTAAAATAATTTTATTGCTTTTGATTCAGATTTTTAGATGCTTTTATCTGTGAGCTGTTTTACTCTTTGAATATAAAAGAACGCAACTTTGCTTTATGTATAAAATTTGATTTAGCTTCATTGAACTTGAGTTGACTAATCTCCGGTTTTATAAAGTAGAGTTAAATATCTTGCCTCTCTGAGATAGATGGAAACACGCTATGAATTGTTTATCATTCCAGTATCTAAATTCTTTATTCTATATCTAAAAACCCTAGGCTGTCGATTATTATTTAATCTGTGGGGAAGTTATCATAAAGTTGAAATAAATCTCTCACTTTATCCATCCTACATATTATTTCGGTTCATGAACTTTTGGGAAATCTTTGTTTTTGCCTGCAAACTAAAAACAATGAAATGGAAAATAATTTTTCCATTATTTTATGAAAACCTAACCTCAAATGTATAAAATAAAACATCCACTTTTTCACCTTACCTATAGTAAATGATAATAGAATAAAAATATACTCTACAAATGAGCCGATCAAATTAAAATTTTGTAGTGGGAGGCGGAGTTTGCTAGTTCAATTAGCTGCTGTGATGCGCAATGCGCTACAGACTGCGTACAAACGTTGCTTTAGCTCCTTTTATATGCTCCAAAACCTTTCTTATTTAATGATGAATTAAAACAATTTGATTTGTCAAAATCTACATAATATTAAACTTGAAATTGTGACGCGTTTCGTTATAGCTTTATCAAACGAATGGAGGTAAAATGAGAAATTTTCATTTTATTTTACGGATATTAACAATAAAATTATGATCTATTTACATGGAAATAAAATAGAAATGGAAAAAAATTGTCCAAATATGGAATTAACTAAAGTATTCAACAAGTTTATCTAGAAATTCATTCACAACAATCCTACAGGAACATTTCTAGGTAAAAAGGGAGAATTGTTGATATCTATTTGGTCGTTAAGATGATTTTTTTATTTATTTTTATTCATCTCAATGGCTTCTAATAGATTTTATTTGAAGGATCTAGGTTCTATATGCAAAATTTCGAAAATTTGAATCGAAAGAGTGTTGGTTTGTTAATAAATGTTTTGAGTAGTTGGGTGGTACTGGTTGTCCACTTCTAGGTCTATCTCTCACGTTTCCAGCTGCTCGATATCTATTGAGAAGCCGCGATATGACACTTTCACGGACTAGATATTTTTCAACATAAATCAAATCTAAAATTTGTGGAGCAATCTATTTTGGATTTCAGGACCTTCTACAGTCTGGAGATGGGACATTTTCAATTATTCATGTAACACCCTTTTTAAATAATATACAATATAATATTCTTCTTGTCTGTAAGTAGTTAGTAGATTAAACTTCTTTACTGAAAATCTGCTTAGTCCGCTCCTTTTTCACACTACAGTAACATAACAATTTTAAAATGAAACTAGGTTTGCGAGACAGTGTTGTTCATTGAATGGAAAAAATGTTACGTGGTTCAAAGACTAATTGAAAAGCGGCCGTTTAACGGGACTTATGTTAACTTTAAAATATATAATAGAAAGTTATTGAAAACACGAATTTACTGCCTTGCAGTAGTTGTGATTGACTTATAAATAGTGCTCGACCTTGAAACAGACTTGAAATTTTGAGTTATTGAAACTCTATAATGACATTATATTATAAGGTTGGTACATTTTACTACCTAGTGTCAAACTACCAATCCTTGTACGCAGAGAGCACTAAATAATCCTTGTACGCGAATAGCACGCACGCAAATCATTATTATTGAAATTATATTTGAAATAATTGTATAGATTACAAAAATTTTAAAGCAATCACTTATTTATACATAACAATTGTGATTATATACCACACCTGTCATTTTTTCAATCAAAACGTGTATTTTTTGGCAGATCACCATGGCAACGGATAAGTTTTAGTGGAAATGTTTTCCTCCTGGTTACCCGACAGTGAATTATACTAAAGAATTTTTGACGTTTATAATGACAGAATATTTTTTTGACTGTGTAGTTTTTAAAAATGCGAAAAAGCAATTTTCTACCACTTGTATTTACTCAAAACCTTTGTAGATTCGGAGAATGTTACTAAAAAAAGTTTATCAGAATTAAAAACTACGTTTGAATGTGTAGTCAAATTTGCTTGTTTCTAATATTAATATGATGTTGGTTTTATAACTTAGTATTTGAATGTATTTTATTATTTGTAAAAAAAATGAATATGCATTTATTCCGAAATTATTAGAGAACATCGAAAATCATGTATTTCGTAATAACAAGAGATAAATGTTAATTCAAAATAGAAATATTGGTAAAAAATAAAATAATCTGAAGTTTCAATTTAATTGTAGGTAGTTGTATATTTAAACTTTTTTAGCAACATTTTTCGACATTGTCAAATTAAAAGGTATTTACTCTTGAGTAAAACTCGTATATTTTGACAAATCTCGTATACGACCAAAAAAGTTTTCCTATAATTAATAATAAAAAAGTTTTCCATGTGATTCCAACTTATGGGGACATATTGTATATAATATACATAGTTTTGGATTTGAATAAAGCAAACGAAGTTTAAGTAGAACAGTAGTAGTAGTAGAACATACATATTATGAAAAGTGACCAAGTGAATTGTATTCTTTTCTCAGGAAACGAGATTTAAATTTTATGATTATTAAGTTTTCCATGTGATTCCAACTTATGGGGACATATTGTATATAATATACATAGTTTTGGATTTGAATAAAGCAAACGAAGTTTAAGTAGAACAGTAGTAGTAGTAGAACATACATATTATGAAAAGTGACCAAGTGAATTGTATTCTTTTCTCAGGAAACGAGATTTAAATTTTATGATTTAAGACAGATTACATAAGTTCAATTATTACCTACTATTTTTATTTACAAAACCTAATACTCCTAATCACTAGAGGGAGAAACTTAGACACTATCTCCTGTATCGATTTAGGCCAAACAAGAAACTTGTTAACATGGTCACCTTTCGTAGTAAGCTAACGACATTATTTCACATATCACACAACATGATTGCCAAACAACACAACGAAGACTGGAAAAACTAACCATACCAATTATATCAAATTGATTTGAATTGAATAAAAAGCCCATCCCCAAAACATCCTAATGTGTATAAATTGTCGAGAAATCCTTTGACAGTTGGCACGTATGGGATCTATCGATAATTTGTTTCGGATTCAAAATATTGATTGTTACTACCAAAATACAACTACAGTCTAACCCTACATTATATAACTATCTCGCAACTTCGTAATGCTCCTTGGGAAGATGTCACCAATATATGAAACATCCTGATCATACATTCTGATTTGACTATTAGTCCAGAGAAGTTAGGTTGAAAGTTGGAAAAGATTTCCTCCAGAGATTTTACTTCTTTAAACAAAAGTATCTGTAATATACACTACTTTCATAGAATTGTGAGAAGGTTCCCGCTTGAGCTTGCGAAGCAGAGTCGGAAGATCTCAATTTAAATTTTAAATGTCAGATTCAATTCACAAAAAAATGTCAGTCACTCACCGCCAACTTATACCTATTCACCGTATTGTGAAAAAAGAAGTAAGGCATTATACCAATGAGCACGAGGTATAATTTAAGATTAAACGACTTACCTGTAAGGAAGTTCAATCATAATTATACGAGTTTCATTCCATCAGTCTAGAACACAAGTGGCAACGTTGCATTTGCAGTGGGATACACACTAGTTAAAAGAAAAAACGAACCTGGATCGCCAACCTGGCAAACCCTTCATTCTTGCGTTAGTGATAGTCGATTATGTAATTGGGGAGGAAAATTATGCTTTTGGAGGGGTGGGCTGTTCTAGACTGATGGAATGAAACTCGTATAATTATGATTGAACTTCCTTACAGGTAAGTCGTTTAATCTTAAATTATACTTCGTTTCATTCCATCAGTCTAGAACACAAGTGGCAGATGTTTAGAGTATTTACTTGATCGACTAGGCTTTAAATAATTTATAGAATGCTTAGTATCAACATTTATTAGATCAAGCTAACTATAGTATAAATAAATGATAAAAAAGGTTACTGTCCAAGTTACACAATGCATATCTACTTAATCTTAATAATAAGGAACTCTATTTCTATATCCTATAATCTCTACGTTTTAACAATATTCCTAGCAAATTCCGTAGTGTCGTCGACTGGTTTATTATAGAACTTGAAGAATACTTCCGAATTTTTAGACCATCCTGCAGCAGCTTTTATAGTATCTATTGACACTCCTGATCTAAGAGCTGCTGAGGATGACGCATGTCTTGTACTATATGGGGTAAAAGTACTTATGTCAATACCACTCATTTTTAGTGCTGATTTTATCCATCGAGAAAGCGACTGGGTAGATGTAGCCCGATGTGGTTTTTTGTAAGTTATAAACAATTGTGTTATATTTCCCCTCAAAGGTTTAGTAGTATCAATGTAATGTAGTAACGTGGAGGCCACACAAAGTTCTGGTTTGTTACCAAAAATGGTAGGCAAAGTTTAGGTTGACTTTTATTAGGCGATGAAGTTTTCAGCAATTCCGTTACTATTATTTCAATTCTGTCACCTAGATCGGAAATATTATTAAGATGGATCTTGTTGAGAGTTTGGACTCGTTGCGCTGTACACAAAGCCATTATGGTGACTAGCTTTATAGACAATTTTTCCAATGTAAGATTTTGTAGAGGAAATAATGTTGACAAAAATTGCAGAGCTTTATCAGGATTCCAAGTTTTGGTATATTTGGGAAATGATGGCCTCAATTTGAAAATGCCTTTTAGATATCTATGAAGAAGATTGTTTAATATTTGGTGCTATTAAGGAAATAGCTGATCGGAATGTATTCAAAGTAGAGTAACTACTCCCTTTATTATATTCTGTTAACAAAAATTGGATAACTTCTTTATCGGAAACATCAAAGTATGACGATGTTTTCCTGGCAGTAGGTCCACCATTTTTTGTAAGCTACACTGTACTGTTTTATTGTAGAATTTGACAGAGATGCTAACATTATATCCGCTACTTCTATAGAGAACCCTTGATTTAGATAAGCGCGCCGGATACAATTCCTACCACCAGGGTAATCTTCGTCCATATGGGGTGACTGCAATTAAAGGGAGATATAATTAAATTTTCTCTTGGTTCAAAGATAATGGGTTTAAATCTAAGCAGCTTTTTGAAAACTGGATACCAACATTGAGCTTCCCAAAGTGGAACCACAAGAATTCCTTCTGCTTTATCTGATATTATCTTATTAAGTACCCTCATAACCAAAGAAAACGGAGGAAAAGCGTAAAACTTGAAATTAGTCCAACTTATCGTAAAAGCGTCTATAGCGAATGAATCAGGGTCTTTCTTCCAGGATACGTATTTTGGGCATTTAGCATTAGATATTGAGGCAAATAAATCTATCTGCGGTATACCAAATGTTTTAATTATTCTTTCGTATGCTAATTGATTTAATGAGTATTCCGTATCAATATTATTGAACGTGATTCCGCGTCTGCTACTGAATTATTTCTTGATTCTATGTATGATGCAAAAATGAAAATATTCTTATTTTCACACCACTGCCATATGGATCGAGCTAACGCGGCTAAATTTGGATATTTTATGCCACCCATCTTATTAATATAAGAAATAGCAGTGGTATTATCAATTCTTAAAAGAATGGTGCAATCTTTTTCATGTTTGGCGAAGCTTTTAAGCCCCATAAAGGCGGCAAGTAATTCTAAATAATTTATTTTAAACATTTTTGTATCTTGTGACCAGAACCCATGAATTTTTTCTCCATTACAACAAACACCCCATCCCGACAAGGAAGCGTCCGAATAAATTACTAATTTATATGTAGGTTGCAGCAGAGAACTTCTAGCTTTAGGTATGGCTTCCATCCACCATTTTAATTCAGTTTTGATTTCATCATCTATTAATAAATGTCCATTATAATTCCCCCTACCCTTTTTTAATGCTAAATATTTCTTCCTCTCAAGTATTTTGGTATAGAGATAACCGTATTTAACAGCAGGGCAAATGGATATTAGAGATCCAATAATTCTAGCAAATCGTCGGATTTTACAAATTTTGGATCCTAAAATTGGACGAATTTTTGCAATAATACTATTAATTTTCGCCTGAGGTAAAGATAGACATATCAATGCTGCTGAATGTAAATCCCAAAAATGTAATTCTTTGAGTTGGAAGGAGAGTACTTTTCTTATAGTTAATTGAAAATCCTAATTGAAGAAATAGTTCAATCGTGATTTTTAGATTATTAATGCATTCCGATTCTGTGCCTCCTATCAATAAAAAATCATCTAAATAGTTGAGAATTAGGACATTTCTTACTTTTAGGTATTGAGTTACAGGCTTCAAAATTTTTGTGAATAAATATGGCGCGACTGATAAACCATATACATAAATTTTAAATATTTCCTATATTTCTCATTGATTGGTACGCCAAAGTATGCATCTTTTAGATCTAAACAGACCATGTAGCAATCTGGAGTAATTAAACTCTTGACCGACCGGTAATCATCAAGTTTGAAATGAGGAGCTGTGATGAAGGAATTTAACTTTTTTAAATTCAGTACAAATCTACTTCCGCCGTTAGATTTCGGCACCAGAAAAAATGAGGATATAAAGTCTTTCTCATTTGACTTACACGGTGATACAGCACCAATTCTAATTAAATTATTAATAGCGGTCGTCATTGCCTCGTTGTTAAGATGGCGGCAATATTTGAAATACAGTTCCTGATTTTGACAAGGTCTTAGATCAAACGGGATTTTGTAACCCTTAATAGCATCTAAAATGAACCGATTTTGAGTGATTTTACTCCAGTTTGCTACAAATCTCTCGAGTCTACCTGCATATTCTACCTCTAATTGTGGCGTGGTTGATTCCTGGGATATAGAGTCCTCTTGTAATTCTTCTTGTTCTGTCTTCTGTTGTAAGGCTTGTCTCCCTCGTCGACGAAGTAGTGATTTCTTTTCCCTCTTGATTGATCTCCGAGACCCACGTTGTATCTGTTTGGATTGTACTTCATCCTTCCTCGCTGAGGCTGTGGCTTCCAGTTTAAAGAAGTGTTCGGTCTTTTTACAAAGGCTTTTAATTCAAAACTTGATTTTTTCAATGCCTGCGCGTTTTTACACCTGTTAGCTAGGTCTACTCCGAATAGCTCTTGCTCTACCTTAGCTATTCTTCTCATTTCAGGGTTGAGCCTGGGTTCTAGCTCATGACGACGATGGAGAGATAATAAATAATGAGAGTGCGTAAGGAGCTTAGCAGCATCTGCCAAAGGTCCTACACATTCAGTAATACTGTCTATCGGCATTTTCAGGATTTGGTTGAATGCCGCTCCAACAGCACTTAGTCCTTTACCCAAACATGATTGTATGTGTTCTAAGTATGAATCTTTCTTGACATCATCAGCCGAGGCTAATAATCTCACTTCTTCATTCATTTTGGGCGGGCTAAGGCTCTTTAAGTTGTCTGGGTATGTCCACTCACTAATCAACCTATCTCTTGTTTCTTTTGGCAACCCAGACGTAAGGTAGCTAGACCAACGTGAAACAAGTTTCCCGTCAATTTCTATTCCTTGAGCACAAGCAACAGTTGGGTCCTCGCCCAAGGCAATATCGATTGGGTCAGGCTGGCTACCCGCTATTTGCTCCTCTTCGGAATCCGATGAGGAATCTGATGTTAGAGGGTTTACCCGAATCCTCTTGAAAGACGCCGGAGGGTCTGTGTCCGATTCAGAGCTGGAACCAGGGTCTGAAATATCAACAAAACGTCAGACTCTGATACCATATGAAAACCAAATTTGTTCATGACATTGGGCCAATAAATGGTAAATCCCTTAGAACAATTTCTAGATAATTTTTTGAATTCACCAGCATATATTGGGAATATTGTTGTGCTGTAAGGCCTATAAAAGGTAAATCCATACACACCATTACGTAGCTAGCTGATATGCTATATCAAAAATAATGCGATGTAAGGCCTATAAAAGGTAAATCCTTACAAAGTATTATGCAACTACTTGTTATAATGAAAGAAAATAATGTGCTGTAAGGCCTATAAAAGGTAAATCCCTACACACTCTTCTCTTCATTTATTTTTAAAATATATATCACAGTTTCGTGATACCACAAAGAATATAAAAATATTATATTCCAAAAACAGCCCTCCGGTTGTAAGTGTAAACAAAACAACCCTCATATAGATAAGAGACGGGTTGGCAGGTAAAATAGTTTTACTGAGTTTTATTGGAAAATGTAAATTATACCTATGATACTATAATGAATATAAAGATTATTTGATAACTTACTTGAAGAATCTTTTTCCGATAGCTTCGTTACGGCAGTTTGAATATCTCTTAGTTGCCTTTCAATGTCAGCTATTGCTTTTCGTTTCGACATAATTCACTAACATACAAAACACAGATAACTTACGCGTATCACACTAAAAGCAATAATGAAGGGTTTGCCAGGTTGGCGATCCAGGTTCGTTTTTTCTTTTAACTAGTGTGTATCCCACTGCAGATGCAACGTTGCCACTTGTGTTCTAGACTGATGGAATGAAACGAAGTATAATGTAGATATATGCCGTCTTTCGGAGGAGACGTAAAACCGAGGTCCCGAGTCCATGGATGTTGGGCTCGTTTAAGAACGCTACGGGCTACCACTGGTTGGAACACCAGTGGGTTCGCCAAAATTTCCGGTTAGGGGTAGAGTGCTCCCGGCGTCGGTGATTAGCCTTAGTCGCAGAAATAGGCCGACGTTAAATAAACAAGGGAAAAAAAAGTAAATGCGCGATTCACTGTTTTACGTCTCTAACGCTAATAACGTTAGCACTCCCCGTAATTTACGGTTATGTACCATTGGTTGTTGTTGTAAATACGGCACATAATTGTCCTGCGCAGTTGAAAAAATAGCACAAATCGCATCGGATTTCTTAGGTTAAGGTTTTTGTTTATTGTTTAGATGGTAATTAGTTTGTGTTGTTGTTTGCGTTTGAATCCTGCGTGATTTCTTGAGGCCTATACTGTTTATAACAATTATGTCACTTCCTATATAACGCAGCGCTACGTTATTAAATTATATTGATGGCAATAGCTCTTATTTCTAAATAAATTTCAGGTAGACCGTTATTAAAATAGTGCTACATAAATACCGCCCCGTATGCGGTATTGCTATTGGCAATATCTCTCTAATGCACTATCACAGAATGTTTCACTGTCCACTTTGCCCATCTTATAAAGATGTATTCCTTTCATTTGGACAGTAATACTGTATATAACTAAAAATAAATTAAAAATAGTAGATAGTATAGATAAGTTATTAGTCATCGGATGTGATTAAAAAGTATATAGGCATGAATTGATAACAAATTAATGTCAAGTCACTTTCATTTGGACCATTCTCTATATACTTAGATCTATGATCAAAATGCAAGTATTGCAATACAGTGGCTATATAAGGGTAGTAATTTAGTCACATTTAAATTAATATTTAGCGTCAGGTACCCTCAATGTAGACGCGTTATTATATTATGAGAACACCTGAAGCGGACAGCCAAACAGCAACCCAGCGTTCCACTACTGTCTAAAGAGAACAGTTGTTCGCCTGCCTAATCTTATTTATGGTTTCTGCTCCTTTTCTTCTCGTATTTCCTCATACATAGGCGTAGCAGAGACATTCTGTTTTTCAAATAAATGCGAGAGAGAGAAATATCAAATTATTGCAAATTAATATTTTCATCGCAAAAAATAACAGAATAACTTTTTGAAATTTTTCTTGAAATCTTTCCAAAGTCTTTGGAAAACTAAGTGGTTAGTAGTTGAGTTGTTATTTATTCGCTTTTAATTTATAATATAAACCAAACCAAAAACATCATCGAAAGTTTTTACTTGTGAATTCATGAAAAATGTATAAAATCAATATAGAAGTCTATTTGTTTTTATGCAGATATCTGTTGATACTTGATGACAATATAAATGTATTTGCTTTCATAAAACGTTTGTTAAAATAACGTACCTACGTGGATATGTTATTTATTTACATACTTTGGAAGTGTTGGGTAATTATATGTACTATGAAAATAATTACAATTACAAAGTACATGTCGTAAAGATAGGAATTATATTGAAATTACTTTGCAGATAAAACCAAATAAATTATGACAGAATGGAGGTGTATAAACTTCGGGATAATCAATGATGATTGACCATATTCCTTGATAGTACATTTATTTTCTTAAATATTATTTAAAGCTAACTGTAATATTGTCATATTTAATAAAGCGAGTTATTAATAGATATCGCAGAATAGTAATTATTCTCTCTTCATAAGTTTTCGAAAAATATTATATTGGTATTATATACATTTATTTTCATTCTTCATCTCAACAATTAAACTATAACAGCGTGATGTGAAATATGTATAATTGAATCATCGACGACTTGTAAGGGAGGGAAGCGTTGTCACGTTAAACTACAAATCTTACGTATAAACATGCCGTCTGCCAAGAAAGGATGCAGCTCTCTCAAAACAAAAATGAAACCTTAGAAAGCAGCATACAATTCCCTTTAACAGAAGTTACGTACAATTATAAAACATATTATTAAATGGAAATTATATATTAAGTACCAAGTGTCAAACATACGTACTTTAGTCGCGAGTGACTAAAAAAGTTTTTGACACTAGGTGCTCACGATACTTATTCTGCGCTCGCAGGAAATATAACTACAAAATTATCACGGAATATTAAATATAAATTACAGAAGATACGTTTAAGAAGAAAAAAAGATAAACGATATGACGTGACCTTTTACACTGTGACACTTTAAACACTAGCGTTCTGCGAATGTCAAACCCGTGTTTTAGTTGCGGTTTTAGTGACGAAAGTAGAAAAAGTTAGGTTAGGTAATCTCGTTTGGACGTCGATGTATAGCTGTAACGCGTCCAATGAGCCATTGAAGAGGAGAAACCTACCATCTAAAACCTCTACCAGATGCAACAATGTACAGAACTCTTCAAATATCATAGATTCGCAATCCTTCAACCTCAATAAGTGAGACTTCACGCTCTTTCGTCTTGCCTCCCATAAACCACCAAATGTAGGAGAACTTACAGAAATGAAATGGCACTTGATTTGTTCTGTCAAAGACCTAAAAATTCATAAAGAGTATTAAATTATTTGTCGGCATCTGTTTCAAGGTTTGCCTCTCCTACTAATAAATCTTTAATGCTCGCCACAAAGGCATTGGCTGTAAAATCTGACACAATTCATTGTGAATAAGGAAAATAAGTAAAGAATAACTCGCTCGTCAAGTGGCTTCTTTCCTCGCATTTATTTTGGATACCATTACTTACTTGCAGGTACCGCACTGATGATGGCGTAATAGCCGAAAGCGCTATGCAATTTTTTCAAATTAAATTATTTTACACGGAATACACTGTTTTTTGACATTTTATAATTGGCTGACGAAATATCTGTAGATTTATACTTGATACTATTTATTGAAAATTTTGAAATTCAACATGAATTAAATATTTCAAAAAAACAAACGAAGAGGATACCAAGTTGTAATAATAAGCACAACAAATTCAAATCTTACACACGGGGCGGGGAGTACGATTGGTCAGAGCTTTCCAAATACACTGTATAATCTATTACATCCATATATCAACACGCTGTTTTATAATATTGTAGTACTACATACTTAGTACTCGACTTAGTATTTATTATTCCATTATGTAGCGTTAATAACCTAAATAGTTGATGCGCTTTATGTAAATAAACTCGTATTCATGTTGCTTCTGTTAAATAGTGTAGAACATTTCTATAACCTGTTCAATATAATTTTCTCTTATGATCACTAGAAATTTCTGAAGTTTGTCAATACCCCGCCAATACGTGTTGACATTTTATACTGTTTTTTATTTGTTTCTTTTTATTTCATTGAAAGTAACCTAAAGACATGAAGACTGAAAGTCACAGTATTCTGGGAATGACCTCTGACATAATGCCTCCAACAGTAAACTACAACCTGCCTTACACCGTCCTAATTCCAAATAGAGATGAATGGGTCCCCTGTAAGGATGAACTATTAAGAGCAGACATCTATTGGTACACAGACGGCTCAAAAACACCCTCAGGCTTTGGTGCAGGTGTATATGGCGCAGACCTAAGACAGAAATAATCTCTCTAGGATCATATGCAACCGTATTTTAGGCAGAAATTCACGCCATTGTTTCATGTGTGACATACATAGAACAATAAAAATTTTGTAACGTCGAAAGTATTGCTGGTCTGGGTCCTTCTGGCATGGAAGGCAGACTCTCCTGCAAGGGAGGGTGTCGCACGTGTTTCTATCGGACCAGAACCTACTATTGTCATCGCAGTAAGTTTTGCAAAACAAACAATAAATACCTGGAGAGCATAATTTACCTGGATTGATTCATTTAAAGGCTTTTATACATCTTTCGAAGAATGTCTAACAGGTCTTTTAACAGCAACTGTCATCTGAATCATGATGATATCTGGAAAATGATGAAGCAGCAGAGCATATAATTTGTGCCTGCCCCGCCGTGGCTCGAATAAAGTAACAGATGTTTGGCAGGGTCTCTCTCGCCCTCGGACCTGAAATATCATTCACCAAATAAACTAATCTGCTTTGTTGAGAAGCTGAATTTGTTTGGTGAATACGTGTGAGCCACAATAGACTCTTGCGAGTCGCAGTGGACGGCCTTATAGACCCACTCACCATACACCTAACCTAACCTAAAGACATGCATTAATTATTGATTGTTTATTTATAGTTTAACCTTGAAATAGTAGATTGAAATAAATAAGTTTGAAACTTCCCTATTTAAAAAGGCAGTTTATCAATTTCTTTTATCTGTAAAAGATCACCTGAATAAATTGGGACTGTGTAACGGGGAAATCAGAACATATCGTCTATTCGAAGGTATGGGAATGGCTGGGTGGAGGTGGATGAAATAAATGCGGGAGTAGAGTACAATAGGCCAACAGGCTAGTAGTGGACAAAGATGGACACCAAGTTGTGGAGTTGTGGAGTTGTGGCAAATTCATGGAACATATTTTGACATATATGTCACTTCCGGTTATACCGAAAGTGAACAAAAACTTTATTTAAGATTTAACACCCTGTACATTATTAACATTTCGAATTCTACATAATAGTTCAATGTCACTTTGAACAGATAGGTATTTAAAATTTGTACTTTTCGAAATATTGATTAGGTAAGTGTATGTCAAAATATTTTTCATAAATTCACCATAACTTGTTTTCCATTTATGCCAATTTCTATGGTAATCGTGTTTGTGAAATCGTAGTAGGAATACAACCAAAAATAGTTGAATAGGATAAAAAAATACAAGGGACAACCATGTCTCGCAATAAAACTGGTTCAAATAATTAAATAAAATATCGTGACCTTAGGTCTTCTCCAAATCCTTTCACACCTATATATTATAATGTAGGGCAGTTCTTATGAATTGATGTTTTTTATTGTTTGTGAAACTAAAACTGCTTTATCAATAATTATCAGACTGCACCATCATAGGGTATCTTATATTGATAAACAATTTTATAATATCAAACTAACAAACGTTACATAAATTTTCGATTATTCTGTTGAGGAAGCAAAATATTTTAAATTATTTTAGCGGTACCATGAAAAGACATAAAGAATAAACATTAAACGACATTTGACTGTCTAAATTTGTGAATACTCTGAAATATTTCTACTATTTTTAATAACTATTAAAGTATAGTATGTTTAAAAACAAAATCCACCGATCCGCAATTCCCGATAGCAAGGACTCTATTTCAAATTTATGGTTTAAGTACCTTTTAAACGAATAAAGACATTCATAAATTAATTTTGAGAAGACGTGCGGGACGCCTCTGTCTTGTTACCTGTGATTCAATACCGAACAAATTTACCATCTAGACTTTGGTCCTTTTGATTGGTTTCAGTTCGCCAGCTGCTTCCTTTAGGATAAGTCCAGATTTTGAAGTTTTTACAGTATCAGTGTGTGTTCGTCTCTTGCGTTTTCGTGTTAAACATATAAGTGTATAGGTGACGTACAAAGCAATGATCATATGTATTTCGGGTTTTTTAGTTGGAGGGTGAGTTTTCATAATTTTCTTTCCTGTTACATTTTTGTATTGATACTGAATAATCTAAGAAATTATTGAACTAGAGGTGTTAAGTGATATATTTTGAGTTTAAATTTATATTTTTTATTTTGAAATATATGCAAAATAAAATACAAACCAAATTGTTTGTTGTTAGGTGGAAGAAAATTACAGAAATATGTTAATACAGTTTAAAATAACATTATTTTGCATTTCGACAAAATTAAAATGAAATATAAAGTATTTGAATAGGATAAGTGGAAAGCGATACATTTACACATGTGTTAGGAACGAAATTTTGTCTACATTCGGTTGGAAAATGAAAAAAATAATTTAATTGGACATATAATATAACCATACATAAACTAACAAGTTTATTAGTTATTTATTCAATCATCCATATACAGTGTGGCCCATTTTGTTTGGAAGCACCCCTGTAAAATCCGCATTTTTCAAGCGATTTTGTAAATTAGGCATTTTTTTTCCTTGAATATGACTATACTACTGGTTTCAGAATCATCTTAAATGTAGACTACCAAAAGTTTATAAAAAAAATGTATTAACGACATAGTTATTACCTCGGTTATTACCTACAACATTAATTTACAAAAAGTGGTATTTTAATTAATTTCTTACGTAGAATGTAGGAAAATTTTAAAAATTGCAACATGGTAAACAAAAACAAGGGCTTAAACATATTGCACAGTGAAAATTCGAAGCCGATTACTTAACCCGTTCTGGAGTTATAGCTTCTGAAAGTAATGTAAATTTGGATTGTTGGAAAAGTTTTCTATGAAAACACGGTCATTAAAATGGGTAATATACACAATAATCAATTGTAAAATCTTCTGTTCCCCCACGATCACACCTGGTATATGCAGTTTTGCTTGGGACCGTACATACTATTTATTATAGGTATTTATTCAATTGTAGTACACTTGGCAACATAGCTGGTACCAATGCAAAGTTACGTTTGCGCCAGATGACACTGAATAATTATGTATAGTTATCCTGACGGTATTCTGAATATCAAAACTTAAAATGTTGTGTTCTTAATAGTTACCGAACTTAAGATTGGATAAAAAATGACAGAAATAATGGTACTTGCCTAACAAAAACGTTTTAAAAACTTGTGAAATTATTACTTTGACGTTTCTATTGCGGACAAAATGACAATTTGACAATTTTAATGAAAAATAGAGAAATTTGTGACCAAAATATTATTAAAGCTTTTGCCGTAATTTGTTCCAGCATTTGAATTCAAATTTTGACGATTAGGCGGTCTCAATAAATACATTGGTGAAATGCAAAATGCAATCGTGTTCTTCTTATCCTTATAACAGCTGGTTTTAATTTAACAAAATTTTCTCTGAATCTGCTAAAACTTTTCATAATTCGTCCAATAAATAATTAACTATACAGCGTTGCTGAAAAGTCTCGCACCAAGGGTTTATCTTTGAAACGGATGAAATTCTAGGACGATGAATGAGACTATTCTGCATATTTTACAGCAAATAGCGTACGGCCGCCATCTTGAATTTTTTTAAATGACAACTACAATGGATAGTTTGTATAGACTGTCTAGAAATACCGTGATTTCTTGCCAATATGCTTGCTTGTAGATGTTTTAGGGTTTTCTTAAATATCTAATAGAACATCTAAAGTTTTACCTTCATTAGTTGCACTTTTCGGTCTACCAGACCTAGAAATATCTTTTACACTACCAGTTTCATTAAATTTATTTACTAATCTCGTCACCTACTTATAGGAGGGCATTCAGGATTTAAATCGTTAAAAAGATGAGTTTTCTCAAGGGTACAGGGTACGTTTGCGATCACCATATCCAATTCAAATCCAAATAATTAGTAGGTACCTAGGTACGGGATACGTAAATTAAAAAAATGAAATCGATATTTTGTAGGACATTTTGTAGTAAAGTGATACATTGGGATTATTTTTGGAAAGAGAAAATATAAGCTTTTTTGTGATGGGACCAAGATTTGACATTTGCTCTAAAATATGCAGAATATAGTCTCATTCATCGTCCTAGAATTTCATAACTTTCCCTATAACAAAGTTCAAGAGAAAATATTTGTGATACTTGGAAAAAAATGTTACAATATTATTATGTACTAAACAAAATATTATTTACTGTATGTACGTGTGTTATTTCGTAGTTATTTTATTGTTCGTTTGACAAAAATCTACTGATTACTAAAAACAACACACTTCAACAAATTCAGACCAGTGACCTCTAACAAACGTTTGCCAACAAAACTAACGCAAATCAGTGTTTCCACTTCCGACTCATTTTGCTATGCTTTCCTAAAACCTCGATGTAATCACGAATAAACCACTACGTGAAATTAAATATCAATAACAGCGTTTATTTTTTTTCTAAACTTAATTCGTACAATACACAATATTTCAATCATTATTGTTCTTCATTTGATACTGATATTGTAGTTTGTGTCTCTGGTGACAAGTTTGGATTTAATTACACAGGCGTTAATTAATAAGTACTATCAAATCTCAGTCCGTGCTGGGTGTGAAATCGGTACAATATTCATTTTTACTGGTGTTGTTGTTTCAGTGTTCCTGATGGACAATAGTAAGTACACACTAACTTGAAATATAATAAAAGCAACATTTGTCTTAGGTGCCTCTCTATAGTGTAAATAAAATTTTTAAAATATCCAATATTAAACTGGATAGAAAAAAAATAGAATTATATTATGTTGAAACAATTTTTTCTTTGGAAGGGGCTACAGGAGTAAAACAGTTAAAATGGATACCAAAGGATGGTAGGATATATGTATAAGGAATACGAACTGCGTGTATGCAAATAGCTTCAAAAATTAAATGTCAAAGTGTGGCATTTGTGCCGAATATATGATAACAGAACAAAACCAGCCAGTAATAAACCTTGAATACAGTGCTTAATAAATATTAGCGCTTCCTGTGGTCAAAAAATAAAACCTAATATACACGATTTTTTGTGAACAAATTCTGTCAATTTTCCCATTTAGATGAATGCTCCTGAATTATTTTGAAGTGATAAAAATTCTATAGAAATATTTTAAATTATCCTGTTTATTAGGAAATAATAAGATCAAACCATGAATGTATAAAGTAGGTTTTACCGTTTTTGAACCAAACATTAGCAGAACATTCAAACCCCCACCTTAACCATATCAATGCTAACATTATTGGGAGGATTATTTGTATTATCTTTCGCATTTGTATACACCTTACCCACAATTTTATATTGTAAGCGCTTTATCTCATGGTTATTGGCGCCTCGTGTTAATAATAATTGCTTTAGGTCAACACGACTACTTTTCTTTTTATAAATCGGGCATTTCATTGTTAGTTATCTGTAATAAAGGTGTTCAGTCTAAGGTCAATATGGCCAACAAAAAGTGGTTTTTTCTGACAAGAATCACAGTTTTAAAAGTCTTTTATAAAAATCGATGTCTGAATGTCTAAAATAATTATATTTTTTATCTTCTGAACTAACACCAGTATCATAGGATAAGTTTGTTTCGTTATCCTTCATTCTTATGGTGATGAAATTATTGGTGTTTCCATGTAAGTGCTCAAAAATATATTTTATCTTGAACTTTTGTCAAAAATATACATTTTTAATATTTATTATATTTTAGCGCAATATACACAAATACATGTTGCGCCAAAGTATCTTCAAAATGAATCAATATATAAAGGTGAAATAAAAACTGAGAGATAACAAAAATGATGATCTTTGTAATAAACTAAGCGCAAACTCGACAAATTTCTCGAACTGTTCCACAGAGAGGGTGTTAAGGAATTGAACTACAAACACATGGTTATTTTTCACCCTGTATAAATAATATATCAAAACTTTTGGAAAACTTTTCTGACTTTAGTCTTGATATCTTAGAATGTATCTACAATTTGTCGTAGAAACAATTGGAATCGATGGAGAATTACTAACTAACTATAGCAACATTTTAGGTATGCGAGTTTTTTTTCCAGTGAGTGTATATTTTAAATATTCAAATGTCAGCATACTCACAAAGCTACTTATCCGCACCAAGTGACTAGTGCGGAAAAGTGACTCTTTCAACACTAAATACTAATTTCGGTTATATCACTATTTTATGAAACCTAACTTATTTTGATGGGTTGCTGGATTTCAGTCTGATAAATCCCATCGAATTTTCCTCTCACATTTAAAACTAGTATGAATATGACAGAATTAATATTAATATCTAGGCCTTTCGCATACATAATACATATTCTGTTTTTATTTACATTTTTCCAATTAGTTTGTTGTTTTTGTTGAATTAATATGCAAATACAGTAAATCGATTCTCTCCGTCCACATCCCAATTTGTGGTATATCTCAACTACGTAATTATTAGGTAAACAAGTTTCATCACCAGTGAAAGTTTAAAGCGATGATTGATGGGAATAGGCAATACTCACTGCTGCCAAAATAAACTGCGCGAACTTTCTTTGCTACACACATTCGAAAATAGTTATTCCGAAAGAAATGTTACTACTATTTACAAATCGTGCACCTGTGAAGTGTGTCTGGTTTTATTTTTGGATACTTTATAAAATACTATTTTACGGTTCGGATATTAGCCTGTACATATTCCTTTTTGGTAGCCGCTTTGTGCTTTTGACAATTTTAGTTTTTAAGATTTCGATAGTTTAATAGTTTAATAAATCTCAATAGGTTTGTTAACATAAAAGATACCCAATAAAGGTATACATAAGAATCGTAGATAGGTTTATGATTAATTTTTTATAATATTACAAGGTTTTTACATATAGTGGACTGAAAAAGGAGCAAAAAGGTTTCAATTTTTTTTAAGGTACAACCACATGTGGTCTGCACAAAATGATAGAGTAGGTCCCTGGCCATCTGAAATCGAAAATTACAACATTTTTTAATAGGGACAACACTTTTTATTGCGAAATTTGTCAAAAATCTGTCAAAATCATGTTTTATTACTTTTTCACACATACCTCGCGATATCTCCGGAACTAAACAAGATATGTTCAAAAACATTTTTTTAATCATCAGAAGAAACATGAGCGAAGATTACTGTGTTAGTTTCATTCGTATAAAAAACCTAGTTTTTTTGTAAAATTGAAGAAAACTGTAATCTCTACTTTTTTGCAGCACTATTTTCAGTAATCGAGGAACTTTTTTATTTTTCAAAATTTTACCAAACTATCTGCGTACCAAATAAAGCTAAAGCTTCAAGGAAGTTTTTAAAACAAGAATGACTATTCTAAGTATCATAGTTTTTGAGCAATAAATACGCAAACTTGAAAGTTTCTGCAGCCGCGCCTAATTATTGTGCTTTCTAACGAGCAGGCATCTCTCGCATACGCATAATGCGGTCTATTCCTGACAAATTTGGCAGATAACTTGATTCAGTTGCTAATGTCTTTGTTTTAACCGCGATTAGGTAGATATTATTTTGGATGTGTGTATGTCTATTGAGATTTTTTGGAGATTGAAAGGATGAAATGCAATTATATGTGCTGCAGAAAACAAGAAAAACACTTGTGCTCAAAAGATTTTGCAGTAAAAGGAAGACATTCGAGGAGGGAAGGTTGAAGTAAAATGTCATAAAACTTGCAGACAAACATTTATTACTTCACAAAATACAAGGTGTCCCAAATAAGAGTGACTGATTTTAAACATAAATGTCCAGCTTATTAATTGCTCGAAAGAGATGGGATTTTCACTTGTTTTATCAAAGAGATTTTTTTAAGCTTGACTGGCATTTCATCTCATCAACACAGGGTGTTTTACTAATGTTGGTCAAATTCAAAGTTGAAAATATGTATTATTTTGAATGGAACACCTTATAATTCTTGATCTCATTCGAAACAGCAATCATTTTCCTTTCCAAAAATGTATAGTTTTCTATATTTTGTTTCATTAACAAAAAAGGAATTCGAGGTTTCATGTAGCAGTAAATTTTGAATTAGTATTTTTATATGAACGTATTTTGATGCCTAGAATCGCTAAGCCTAACAATTTAGCAGAGCTAAAAAATAATATCAGAAACATTATTGAAAACATTACACAAGAAATGTTAGAAAATTCATTTGAAAATTTAAAATTTCGCTTGCAGTTATGCATAAACGAAGAGGGTAGGTATATGCAGCATTTATTGTTCTTTTTTGTTTTTCGTTCTCTATATGTATTGAATAGTGTTATTATGTTTTCTTGCTAAATAAACTGTTTGTTAGATTTGTTGGCAATTATTTACGTGATTGAAAATGCATACTACATGAAACCGATTTAAATGATTTTCTTATACGTCAAACGGTCGCAGCATGAGGAGATCGACACTCTGGCAAAAAAGGGATCAGAGACTGAACCATTTTTTGGCATTGCGGAAAGCACTTTTAGATCAGCCATAGCTACCTGGGCGTAAAGGAAAACCTACACGTAATGGGCAGACTTGCCAGAGCTCTTTCACTCGAAGACGTTTATATAATTAATACTATTCAAGTACAAAAAATAAGCTGATCCTGGTATGGAGTGGAACATACCTACGCATTCTATCGGTACTGCTTACATTATCGACTAAATTACCACCTAAAGAAGATGAGTCTGGTTCAGACCGCGGAATGTCGGTTCACTCGGTTCTGTAATTTGGAGGACGACACTGCGGAGCACATGCTATGCTCATGCCCAGCCTTGGGCAGGGTAGGGTATAATAGGTTCGTTCCAACCACCAGTAATTTACAGTAATATTACTAATACACATGCGCAGTTGAAAAAAATCGTTCCAACCACCTGAAATTACTGATTCTGAACTATCAATTACTATCAGTTCTCTGTTCCATCCCGTTTGTGGACTAGTAAAATTACCGTTCAAACGATTCTTGCTTGATAGCGAGTATCGATAGTTCTGAAATTAAGATACATGCGCAATGGCAACATTTTCGTCTCAAACTGTCAAATTTGTATTTTTATGGAAAGTGTAAATAGGATATAAAAGTGAATTTTTAGTTTTGGAACTGTTTTGAAAATAGTGTGCACCGTTTCTTACTGACTGTTTCTTTGTGTAGTCGTTGATAAAATGAAAAAGGGAAAAATGGAGACCGAAACCACTTTATATGCTGCTACTTATGATATAGGTAATTGAAAAATGGTCAAAATAGAACATACACATAATTTTGCCATTTATTAAGGTTACAAAGACTTCTATTATTGTGATATTTTGATATAGGTGACATTATTAGTATTAAGTTTCACTAATTTGATATTTTTAGGTTGAAAGTGTTTATTTTTGTTTTTATAAGTTCGTTGTATTTATTTTTATTTTTTGATTAATGTTAATATGTAGGTACAATAAAGTGTGCGCCTATAGAGAAATAAATATCAGAATCGGTGCAACTACCAAACTAGTTCAAAATACGTTCCAACCGTTTGGTAAGAGATTACCAGTAACTTTACTAATTTCTCTCACGCATGCGCATTAAATAGTTCAATTACTGGTTACGTACGATAACAGAATTGCTGGTTGGAACGAACCTAATATATTCGGTTTTAGTACCATAGAGCCCAACGACTTCAAAAAAGTATCACCAAATACAACCATGGACTTCGTCAGAAGCACATGCTTGTGAGGTGAATTGTAATCCTTAGTGGTGAGCCACAATAGACCTAACGAAGGTCGAAGTAGAGGTGGCGAGAAGGCTCTATACTCACATAGAACCTCACCTTATCCAATTATACAGGGCGTTCAACTTCTTACGACTTTGACGGATAATTGACTATTATCTTTCTAATACCCTGTATAACATATTAAAACCATGATTATTGTTATGGGTATGTCGAGTGGATTTCAGTTTTACAGTAAAATATAGGGTTTTCTATTTAAAACACCTCGAGTTTGATCTGGCACCGAGTCTGTCACTAATTTTGAAATATGCTTCTACAATTTTCATAATCCACTTATTCGGTTAGGTTTTCAGGATAACAGAGATTTATCACACTAATGTATGAAATTTCAACTTTTAAGGAGATTTTTTTATTAATAATAGATTCAAAATTAGTGTTAAATATGTATTTATTGTATTTCTTATTATACAGGGTGTATCAACCTTTAAATTTATAGTTAAATTGGATTTACGTGTTGAAAATTGAGCAATCATGCGAGGAGAAAAATTAATACGCCATTTTTGTGTACTTTGTAAGATACTTATAAGAGTTTTGAAAATCCATATACAGGGTGAAATTTTTTATTTGAACAAAACAAACTAAATTTCCAAGACCGGTCCTGATTTTTTTCTAGTTTGAATAAATCAGTTAATTAGGTGATAGTAGTGTAACGTTTTACCAAAATACGAGATAAATCGAAATTACCATTCAAAAGTTATTATTAAAAGAAATATCAGTCAAAATTCACAATCCCCCCTATATATTATTAAAATATGGGAGCAGACACTTTTTAATGGCCATTAATATTTGTTGCTTTCGTGTATTTGCGCTTCAAGCTTTTGTGCATTTATTATGCAACTTTGAGACGCTCGACCACTGGAAGCAGAAACTGTATGGTAGACCCCAAATGACTCCAGAAGACTTCTACAACCAACCAGCTAAGAACCTGTATAAGCTAATACGGAACGGAACGGACTGTAGCTAGAATGTTAGGATCAACAATAAGCCCAAGAGGCTGAGGGGGTGCCGGCGAAGGGACGGCTCCTTTAAGAAAAATGGCCATTTAGCATTCCCCATAGGGGTCTACATACGAGGTAGGAGTATGTACAGTTCCTCATGATACACCCTGTATTACGCGTTTGGGCTATGTGAATTTTATCTCATTGTTTATTTTTCGTTTTAAAGGTGTCTTATTGTTGATAATTTATCTTCGCGATGATCTTTTTATGAATAAATAATGAAAATCTGTCTGAACTGCAAAAGAAAAACTTTTTATTTAGACATACACATGTGATGTAGTTTGAGAATATTTCTCAATGGTAACAATAAACTTTTTCGTAATTAACCACATTATATAACAAGTGAAACAACTATTGAATAATGTTGAAATTTAAATAATGCAATAAATATTCAAACTACGAACTATATTTGAAAACTGTCAGATGAGACCCGTATGACGACTCCTAAGAAACATTACGCTCCGCTGAAAAAGACCTCTCTTGTGGCAACGAAATAAAAAGATTTTTTAAAACCTTGTATATAGGAAATTATTCATAGGATTGAATTGATCCCATTGGAAACTTTTGGTCAAGAAGCCGAGTACCTACATCATATTCAAAATTTATGAGACTTAACGGAACGCCAGTTTAACATAAGAAAAGCGAGGGGTCCTTTTTATACCAATATTGAGAATAAAATAAATCTGATGAATGTTAGGTTAGGTTACTTGGTTACCATTTCGATTATAGACAAGATTAGTAACAAAAATAATTTTTGTTTCAGTTTTCCTCCGAAAATGGAGCGTTCGCAGATAGTAAACTCCATAGGCAGCTCGGATCACATTCAAGAACAAACATATATTCAAGCTCCAAGTTTCATACAATCTCAAAATTACGTCAACTCTCCTGGTTCGATTTATTGCAGGTCTCCAAATTCAACAAACTACGTCTCAATTGCGCAGCCACTCCACAAAAAAGGATCTCTCAGGAACGGAGACGTCCTTAAAAGATCTAGAGTGCAAGCGACGTGAGTATTTTTTATAACTAAAACAGACTGTATTATAATTTATTTTTGCATGTCAAAAAAGAAACATTTTTTTCATCAGTACTCGCAAATAAACCCTAAAATATCCCACACTATTATTTGGATCCCAAAAAAATAACCACAAATAATTTTTATTAAATAATTTGGTAAAAACCATCATTCATATCGAGAAATATATTTCTATTTTAAACAAAATATTGTTCAATAATCAGAAGATTGTTGCACTTTTGTCTTGCTCTAAAATATACCAAAACTCTTATTTTTTACATTTATAAAGAACAGTGTTTCGGATTTTTGTCTCAAATAAAATTTTGCCGGATTTCAAAAATTCTATAATTAGTCTTATCTAAAAAAAAGGCAATTCACAGGATATAAATAATTATAGACAAATTTTTCTTATAACCAGGCACTGAAGGAAATATTCGATAACATTTTATATATGGAGTTAATGAAATTCCTAAATAACATACCTGCTCTCGGAAAAATTGTTTGGTCTAAGAGGAGGTTTGTCCACGGTAGATACAATCAGTAAATTAGTTGATGATATCACTATAGGTCTAAGATGTAAAAGAAACCTTTCCTTTGCCTGTTCTTGGATCTTGCCGACGCCTTCGACACAAAACATATACAAATGTTGGAGGTAGTGGAGGATGAAGAATAATAGCAAGAAAAAGGAATTGTGCTGGGTCCAGTGATGTTTACGATATATCTTATAACATCCTTATCTCACAATATGGTGGTGATTTATAATACCCGTACTTATAGTCTCTACTCAATCTCCGACTTAAGACGTGCTTCGCCAAGTAAGACTTCGTCTCTATACTATAGTACCGACTTCGTGAATTTCCGGGCAAGTTGGGATCCGGCTTGGTTGTTTTGGTAATTTTTGTGTTAGTATCAAAATTCCAGTGATCACAATAAATTCACGTTGCCAACATTTTTATGACTGGCCTTGCTAAAGTCGTTAACAACTGAATTATTGTAGGGATAGGTAATCTGTTGTTAAATGTTATAAAATTGGTATGTACAATAAAGAAAATAACGTCTCTAATAATATTTTTTAAGAATCAATACCGAATTCTAAAATTTTCTTCACTAAAGAATTCCATATGGCTACATCTCGTATATACCGTTTTGGTAAGCGAATATCTGGAATTTCCTCAGAAATGTCTAAACTTTAAAAACTCTTCAAAATTTTCAATAACTCCCAGCCCTCTTTTATCTTCTTCTTTTTTTTGGGCTATATCCTGAGAGATAATAGGGAAGAATCACGTATATTAAGCTGCGGCATCCTTTTCATAGGGCACGATCCGGACTGGGTCCATAATTTTTTGCTACTTTGTTGCTAATTTGTTGCGCAAAAAGTAATTTTGTTGCTAACGCCGTTACCAAGAAAACGCGTGCCCCCGTAGCGTAATATTAAGCTGCGGCAGCCACTTTGGATATTTCGGCAACCAAAATAGCTAGAAATATAGGACTGACGGCATATTTTGTTGCTAATTTGTTGCTACAAGATAGCCTATTCCAAAATTTTAAAATGCAGTCCCTATATACTCTCCAAACTCACCCCTAGCCTTTGCGTGATCAAGCTACGGCATCCATTCTCCATATTTCCGCAACTAAAATAGCTAAAAATATAGACCTGACGTCATATTTTGTTGCTAATTTGTTGCTTTAAGATGGCCGAATCAAAAAATTTTTGAATGCAGTCACTACTCGCTAAACTCACCCCTCGCCTTTGCGTTCTCGAGCTGCGGCATCCACTTTGTATATTTCGAGAACCAAAATAGCTAGAAATACAGGACTGACGTCATATTTTGTTGCTAATTTGTTGCTTCAAGATGGCATAATCAAAATTTTTTTAAATGCAGCCATTTTGAAGCAAAAATAAACAACAAAATATGACGTCAGTCCTGTATTTCTAGCTATTTTATTTGCGAAAATATGGAAAATGGATGCCGTAGCTCGATCACGCAAACGCCACTTTGGATATTTCAGGAACCAAAATAGCTAGAAATACAGGACGGCATAAATTGTAGCTAATTTGTTGCCTCAAGATGACATAATCAAAAAATTCTTAAATGCAGCCACTACTCGCCAAACTCACCCCTCGCCCTTGCGTTATCGAGCTACGGCAGCCATTTTCCATATTTCCACAAATAAAATAGCTAAAAATATAGATCTGGTGGTATATTTTGTTGCTAATTTGTTGCTTCAAGATATCCTCTTCAAATTTTTTTAAATGCAGTCCCTACTCTCCAAACTCTCCCCTTGCGTTTGCGTGATCGAGCTACGGCATCCATTTTCCATATTTTCGCAAATAAAATAGCTAGAAATACAGGACTGACGTCATATTTTGTTGTTTATTTTTGCTTCAAGATAGCCTAAAATGGCTGCATTTAAAAAACTTTTGATTATGCCATCTTGAAGCAACAAATTAGCAACAAAATATGCCGTCAGTCCTGTATTTATAGCTATTTTGGTTGCCGAAATGTCAACAGTGGCTGCCGCAGCTTAATATTACGCTACGGGGGCACGTGTTTTCTCGGTAACGGCATTAGCAACAAAATTACTTTTTGCGCAACAAATTAGCAACAAAATAGCAACAAATTATGGATCCAGTCCGGATCGTGCCCTATGAAAAGGATGCCGCAGCTTAATATACGTGGAAGAATCTCGGAGTGGGCGATATCTACTATTAATCGTTCGAACTACTCGGAGTGTGAACAACAAACTAACCTATATGTGTTTATATGGGTGAAGTGTGAGATTTTTATATAGTTTTAAGTGAACTATAAGGTTGAAAGTGTCAAGTGATATATTTGAACGGTATTTTATAAACAATAATTGTTTAAAATCTAAAAATGCAGCGGATTGGAAGAGGTAAAAATGAGATAAAATCTCGCAAAATGTGCTCTGTTTCTCAATGCTCATCATATTATGGTACTTTGGATATTTCCCTACATAAATTCCCTTTGAATTCCAAGGCAGTTAAGAAATAGCAGAAAATCTTGAAGATAGGAAAGCCTACTTCAAAGTATATGTTTGTTTGCAGCAAGCACTTTCTGAAAGAGGATTTTTTTTGTGGTAAGTTCAATAATTTTTACTATCAGATTCTCTTCACTTCTTCCAGTGACTAATTATCAACATACAAAAATATATATATAAATGGAAGTGACCGACAGTAAGTGAGAACTCAAAACAATTACTTCTGGTTTATTATTCTTGCTATACCAGATTTTATTCTATATTTTTTCATTTAGTCAATTAGTATTATAAATGTTTCTTTATTCGTATTCTGCATAAAATAGATTAAATGATATGAAAAGCAAAATTTGTTTTTATTATTGCATAAAGTTTTCCACCTATTTAATTATTGTGCAAAACCATACATACCTTTGCTTATATAATGAAACAATAACTTTTTTATATTATTTATTTATTTTTTATTGTGATACAATACATCTTACATAATATGATCTGGATGCCTGAAAATAAAAACAAACAGCACATAAAAGAGAACAGGTAAGTCAAACAGATGAAGCTTTTTATAACTATACGCTAGTTTTGTTAATGATCTACTGAAAAAGATTACCTGTTTTGGTGGAAAAGAGCAATATTTAATAAAATTTAATTTGTGTAGTACTGATCCATTATTTTATTGAATAATGTTGAACATTTAACACCACAAGCTATAAGAATAATATTATCTACATATTTTAGAAATTTTAGGTTAATTCAAGCGTGTGGATTTCAATTTATCAGTATAGATTCGGTATCATATTCAGTATTTTATAAGGCAATTCATCAAGATTCTGTGCTTCTGATTGAAGAAAAATAATTTTAAAAATACACAAACAAAGTACGTTGACTTATCAGGGACCCAATTCTTGAAATGAATCCGTACACGGATTTGGCAATATTCGGAAGAAATTCGAATGAAATCAAGTATTTGTATTCTTGAAATCAGTATGCGACTATTGTTATACGAATTTGACATCGAATGGGTCAAACTAGGCGAATTTAATTTCCGTATACGAATTAAAATGTTCCAAAAACCTCTAACCACACTTTTACAAATGTTTTTTTTTTATTTCAACTTGCTTTCTTTTGTATTCTTTTAAGTTTTTGTAGGTGCCCATATATACTTGTGAAAAATTCAAAAATATATCGGTTTATGTGGGAAAACGGTTCTGATGTAAATATAGGACTAGCACATTTTATATTCAACTTCAAAAAGTAATTTTAAACAAAAGTATGTATTATGATATTTACTTTTCTTAATTTGTCCTACGGCATTTAATAAACTTGCCAAATCCATCCACATTTCCTTAGCTGAATATAATTGGAGGTGGTCACTCATAAATTGTACTTATTTTCTCTGGTCCTTTAGTCATCGTTTTCTCAAGTGCACGATCCATGGTTGAACATATAAGTCTGAATGAACGATTGGGAATAAATTAAAGACACAAGCAAAAAAACTTGAACAAAATGTGGAAAAATGTTGGTTTATTTGCTTCCTATTCTCATCACATCGTACATTTGTTTTGGCAACGTACGAAAAAGAAGAAAATATGCTGAGAAAGTTATCCGCCGGGATATTACCCAAACTGTTTATTCGAATAAAACATCCGTATACGGAAATTTTTCCGCATACCATTCAAGAATTGAGATTTACGTTCTTATTCGAATCTTTTATTCGAATTTAATTCGTATGCTACCAAAATTCGTATAATTTCAAGAATTGCGTCCCTGGTTCTAGTCCATTGTGTCGAATAGTTTAAATTATTTCTAAACGTTCCTATTTCACAAACACAACACTAAAATTTTGCTAAAACGTATAATCACAGGCATATAAGCAAGCAAAATACTATTTTTTTATTGCTAGGTTTTCTAATCGAAACCGATCGGCGCGGTAGGTATCCTCTAACGAGAGATTTCATATGCGATAACGTCACGCTTGAATTTCGGAGAGGAGCGCTGTTTAATGTTAATAATTTTGTTTAGGCGACTTATGAGTCTTGCGGACGTCTAATGTTTTGCACAGAGCCTAATGGTAAAAAAAAATAATGTAAATGACCCCATTTCTCTAGAAATCGTAACATTCTAATAACCATTAATTAATAAAAAGTTAATATTATATTGATCGGAAGGGATTGTTTATTCAACTGTATATTTTTAATTCCTAACATTACAAATTTATCACCGTCAAAGTTTGCAGTTTAATTTGATATCGTCATTATCAAAAATGGAGTGGTAATATGGTCTCCGTAAACTATTATTATTCTCATCTAAAAATATCACAGGTTTTAACTTTGCAAAATCCTTAAACTTAACTAATTGTAGATTCATTGTGATTCGAAAAAGTGTTTATTGTGTATATATCTTTTATGGACTTTTGGAATATCTTCAAATATATTATTTTCAGTTACGAGCTGTCGCAGGATATCCTGGATAAACAAATAGAAGTACTAGAACGTAAATATGGAGGAGATAAAGCTCGCAGCGCAGCTCTCACGATTCAAAGAGCATTTAGAAGGTACACGTTACTTAAAAAATTCGCAGCTATTACAGCTATGGCCAAAGCCGAAAAGAGAATTAGCCGAAGATTACCCGCAACTACAGAAGACTGCAACCAAACACCCACGGCTGAACAACCATGCAACGAGTATGCTTATAGCTTTGATAACCACGACTCTAATTCCTTAAGGATGATGCCTGTTCGATCGATGTCTTTGAGAGAAAGGAGACATATAGATAATATGCACATACCACGTAGTCAATCTGGAACACCCACAGTTTGTTGGGACAACTATTCTTCTAATTCGTTACAGGTGAGTTAATCTATAAAATACATTGATCATTTTACTAAAGTATGGTTAGGTCCATATTTTTAATATAAATAATTTTTCCTAAAGTAAATCTACCAAAAAATAGATTTTTAACCAACAATAACTAAAGCTTTAAATTTAAAAGTGCACGATAGCCACGTGCTATACGTGAAATAACAACATTTTTCATACAATAAAATATCGAAAATAACACAAAAACAGTCAATAAAAATAAAATAAAAACAGTCAATAAAAATAAAATATGTATGTATGTATGTATATTTGGGGTAACATTCACTGAGACCTAAAAGATCTATTGTGCCCCCTTACTTCTACTTAGTTTCTGAGGAGAGTCTCTGAAACTAGTAGCTCCTTTAGTCCTATTTCCCGGAGGAATTTTAGGATATCTGCAGGCTTCAACTTAGGTAAATGTTCCTCTTCTATCCAGTAATCTTCCAGGTACTGTGCTCTAGGATTCTGGAGTGCTGTGCAGTTGGAAAGTATGTGGATGGAAGTCTCTTCTTCCATGCCACAGTATCTGCTTTCTTCTTCCTCCACTAATTTGAGCTTTTTCTGGTGCCCATTCAGGCGACAATGTCCCGTTAGGATCCCTGTTAAAACTCTTAGCGCAGTCTTGCTTTGACTTATGCATTCATTTGATCTCCGTAGGTTGTAGTCACCCAGGAGAATCTTTGATTGTCTAAGCCCTACTAGATCTTTCCAATGGTCAGATCTCTTTCTTTCGGCTTCACCTATTTCTTCCAGTATTACATTGGAGCTGATTCCGCAAAAAGGTTCAGGCCCCCAGAAGGGTATTTCAGACCCCCTCTTTGCTAGTTCATCTGCTATTTCATTTCCTTCTATTCCAGTGTGTCCTGGAACCCATAGTAAGGTAACTATATTGTTCTCGCCATATTCATTTAGTTTGTCTAGGCATTCCCAAACCATTTTAGAACTGATTACGCTAGAGCTCAGTGCTTTGATGGCTGCTTGACTATCTGTCATTATGATAATCCTTTGTCCTCTGTATCTCTTATTAATATTGAACTGGGCGCACTTTCTTATGGCGTGGATTTCCGCTTGAAAGATACTTGGGGCTTTTCCCAAGCTTTCGGAGTGTTTGGTTCCTGGCCCGAACACTCCTATCCCAGCTCCTCCTATAGCTTTTGAGCCATCTGTGTACCATTGAATGGCATTCTTCCCAATTCTGGTAATGGTATTCGGATCCCATTCCTTCTTGTTGCTGAATTCTGTAACGAATTTCTTCGAAAAGTTGTACTTTCTCATCATACCGTCTTGTGGCATGTCCCAGGTTGTCTGATTTCTAAAAAGTGATGAGGTGATTTTTCTTTTAATGATTCCCTCTCTACTTAGTCTGTATCTAGTTTTTTCTGCAACACTTTCCACCACCATATGTAGAGCAGGGGTGAGGTTGAGAATTACTTCCATTGCTGCCGTTGGGCATGTTCTCATTGCTCCTGTAATGCATATACAAGCTAGTCTTTGAGTTTTGGAGAGGTTTTCTCTCGTTGTCAATAGACTAGTTCTGCTGCTCCATGCAATGGCTCCATAAGTGATAATTGGTCTCACTACTCCTCCCTGTGGGCATCCTCTGGTAATGCAAATGGGAACAATGTCTTTGCTTGTCCTTGTCTCTTGTGGTGAACAGTTCCGACATCCATTTGGATGTTGTGCTGTCAACACCTCTTCTGTTTAATGCTCTTTTGACAGCCTCATCTGGAGTGTGGTCAAAAGCTCCTTCTATGTCCAAAAATGCACATACTACAGTTTCTTGGTTGTCTAGAGCACCTCGGATATCCTCTGTCAGTTTTACCAGTGCAGTCTCCGTAGATCTGCCTGCCCGGTAAGCGTGCTGACACGGGTGGAGAGGTAGTCTCTCTAGGATTTCCGTTCTAATGTGGTTGTCAATAGCTTTTTCAAGTCAATAAAAATAAAATAAAAACAGACAAACAAATAATCCACACTTATACACCAATATACCTGGAGGCATCTTGAAACACACACCAATCTCACACGAACAATGTTCGAATTACTACTTTTTCACATAACTAGACCTTTTAGCAAATCTTCCTTATTGTCTGCAAAAAAACGATAAAATTAAAAATATTGTTTCCATTGTTTTACTTTTTTAATTTACCTATGATAGGTTATAATGAATGAAAATAGATATCTTCCTAAACTACGTAGCTAGAATATCAGCAAACATCTCCAACTTAGCATATTCCCCAACATTTAAAAATTCCACCATAAATTTTTCTAATAACAAACCCACAAAAAAGTTACCTATCAACCAAAGAATCAAAAATATAAGGTACGACAATGAGAAATTTAAATACCTTCTAACATCAAAATGAAATATCCCTCCATGGATCATTCAAATACCGCATATAGAAACATCCCTAACATTCTATCAAAAACAGACCATCACATCCATCCAGATACAAAACTCCTTTAACGAACTATCATCGAGATTTTCCAAATTTTCTTTGATTTACACTGATGCTTCCAAAACAACTACTTACATATGTTAAGATAAAAAATGTGCTATGCGTCTGCCACAAGGCGTTTGGCGTTTGCTATACTCCATGCCCTCAAAATGTGCAAAAAAGATAATAAAAGCAACATTCTTATTATCTCTGACTCATTAAGCACCCTAACAGATCTGAAAAATATATATCCATCACACCCGATCAACATCACTTGACAAAAGAAGCCGCACCTTTGTATCAAATATGTCAAACTCAACTCACAGTAAAGCATCTATTACTCGAATACCCAGAATATTAAAAACAAAGAAAACGCAACAAGTTGGGAAACTCTTTAAAATCAATTTTCTTTCAACCGGAAACGAAGTGCTATCTTGTCTCAAAGACATAAACTTAACATCTAAAATTTAAATTGTGATATTATAAATGTACCACACTACATGTAAATGCTAATTATTCTTAGTAGTTGATGCGGGATTACGTATGTTTTCAATAAAAAAAATAGATATGTTCAGAAGTGATTAACCTCAAATTAAAATAATCTTTACAATTTTCGTATTGGGTTTGTAAGTTCAGTTAGTCGCTGTGATACGCCATGCTCAACAGGCTGCGCACAAACTTTGTGCCAGTTTCTTCCATATTATTGTATACAGGGTGAATCACGACTAACGGGATGGAGGTTTATAGCGAAACGGTAAAAGTTTTGAAATGTTTGTCACTTTAGTAGTTTGTAAATTCATATAGGTTACATTTTAAAATTATTTTGAAATATACAGAATGTTCCAATAAAGTGTGGCGTATAAAACTGATATTTCTTCTTATGGAACACCCTATATTTTATTGCATTTTTTGTTGCCCCCAAAAAATAAAATACTGTTTCATAATGGTTTCCTATAACCAAATACAGAGGGTTCCAAGTTACGCTGATTTTTCTAAAAATGTGAAATTTTAGCGAATTTTCTCTTACATTTCAATAGTCGGACATTCGTTGAATGTATTCCACGATTTAGTACTAAACATCTCTTTATATAGGGTGTTCAGAATTTTCAGTTTCATTATTAGATCATTCAATGTGTAATATCGGGCTTATTTTAATTGGAGCAACATGTATTTTAATAATTTATCATGTCCTCTTTCCAATGGTATAAGGGTGTCCTATACCTAGGTATTATACTTTTCGTGCAATTTACAGTAGGGTCTATTATCCTCTTAATTCCCTTCAATAAAAATTATGTAACTTTTATTGCGAATAAACAGGAAAACTACAGGTCATAAACTAAAACGTAAAGTGATAACGACGTGGGAACGATTTAGATACTATCACAAAAATTATTAGTAACGCGTTACTAAGAAGTAACATTCTTTTTTCGTCAATTCCTGCTCTGGTTAGTACAAACAATTGTACAGGTTCTGTCCCATCACTAATTATAACGTGTACATTTCTTCATGTAATCATTTTATATGAATTACAGGAAACCAAAATTCCAGTCTCTCGAATATTTTAAAAACTGTAAATTTGATAAATTAAGAGATTATTTATTATTATTGATTATTGAAAAAATGTATAGTATTATAAAACTATGACATTATTAAACGATAATTTGTTCGGAGGAATGCACATTTTCTTTTTATAATATGTATATGGCAATATTATTTCCAATCCCACAATATCAATCAAGTATTCTTTACAGTAGCAAGCCTTGTGGTAGTCGGTGAGACTTCATTCAAAAGTTCATAGGAATCAACACGTGTAGTAGTGACCTTTTATCCAATATTTTTGTTTATTTTACACATATTAGTTTATTTATGTTCGACAAGATTATTTTATTATAGTACCTTTTCCTTCGTTCATGTAATAAAATTAAAATCACCTGTATATTGAAGTATGTACAATCATAAATCAGATTTGTTTGTAATTTTACAGACGGGTGCGCATTAGGTTTTTACCGATCATGCAGTGCCATTACGGAATTCAAACAGAAAATGAAATTTGTTTGTGGAGTGGACGGTTTGCTCACTATCAAAATAGTCCACATAGTTTTTACGGAATTTCAAATTTAGATGTACTGACTTGCAATTTGTAACTTCTAACCAATATCAACTAATTCATTACTGTTTTATGTTTTATTTGTTTTTGCTGCATTTTCCGCTTTTTACTAAGACAATTTGATTTATTGGTAATTATTATATATTATTTAAGAATTTCAATAGTGTATATTAGTGTTTTCTTTTTTCATTTAAATATGTCAAATGTCAACATCAACAAGTTTTTACAGTATTATTTGAACTACTATTTTTTCTGGAGTCATGTTTATAGATATTATGAAAGTAGAAAAATACCTGAATCGTTCAAACAAAATACAAATAAAAAAATACATGAAACCAGTATTAGAATAGAATAGAAAATAAATTTTATTTAGCTAATAATAAGCTATAACATAACAAACAGATTTCAAATTTACATCAATTTACAAAATACATTTTTCTCAACTTTGACTTTAAGTGTTTTACATTAGTAGAAGTTTTGACACTCAGTGGTGAGCTATTATACAACCTTTAACCTTCTATAAATAATGTTTTCTCCATTATTGCAGAGTTAAATCTTTCAATTTGGTAATTATCTTTTGTCCTTAAGCTGTAATTCATTTTCGAAAATCTTTTATTTAAATATGTATTAAAATATTAGGTCTAATCAAGCGCAGTTATATAAGTGCCTCAAACTATCAGTAATTTCGTTGCTAGAACAAATCTAGTCGGTTTTTTCACTTGAAATTTATTGTATATATTCTAGCACTATTATTCGCCAGCTGAAAACAAATCTGATCTTTCCACAAAAGTTACACCTAGTAGCAGTTCTTGTGGTACTCCATCTATGTCTTCGAACGGGTATATGCGGTCTAGAAATAGCTTGTCAAGTAGAAAAGTTCCACCAGAAGTTCCCAAGAGAACTTCCAGCATTTCGTCGAAATCCATAGAACCGCATCGCCAGAAGAGTAATGGGTTAATAAAAACTACGGAAAACGGCTCTTTATCTAGTGTACAAAGCTCTGGAAGTGATAGCAGTATTTCTACTGAAAGGTAAGGGTTATGATTTTTTTAATTCGATTAAAAGTGGAATGAAATATAAGTTTTTTTTAAATTTAATGCACACAGCCTTTTTCTTGAGAAACATTATGACAATTAATGTGATTGAGCTCCATCGACAGAAGAACTCTTAGATCTGTTTTTTTAAATTACAAGGACTTTGAAACATAATTTTGAAAGCATATTCTTTATCCGGTACTTTATCCATTGATAAAATTTATATTGTGATCTGATAGATGCAAAATAATTGACATACATTATGTAGATACAGATTACAAAATTATTTAAGTTGTAATTAATTTTATTGAATATTTTCAGATTACAGTGTGAATATGCCAGTTCACCGATTTGGAAGCGCAAAGGAAATGTATCTGATTATGCAGAACCAGCTTTAGAGACTAGTCTTGGAAATATATCTAATGTTATGTCGTCGACATATACTCTAGTGGAAAGAGCAGCAGATCAACAAAATCCCAATAGTTATAAAATTTCAGAAACCATGAGAAAACGACAATACCGTGTGGGTCTGAACTTATTTAATAAAAAACCCGAAAAAGGTATCGCTTACCTCATAAGGAGAAGCTTCTTAGAAAATTCCCCCCAAGGTTCGTGAAAAAATCTCTTACTAATTGCATTCAGTATTATTAATGTCCAAATTTATTTCAGGAGTAGCTAGATTTCTTATTTCGCGAAAGGGTTTAAGTAAACAAATGATTGGTGAATATTTAGGAAATTTACAAAGCCCATTCTGTATGGCTGTGCTGGAATGTTTTGCTGCTGAATTGGATCTTTCTGGAATGCAAGTTGACGTTGCCTTGAGAAAATTCCAACAACATTTCCGTATGCCTGGAGAAGCTCAGAAAATAGAGAGATTAATGGAAATTTTCTCCCAACGATACTGTCAGTGCAATGTAGATATAGTCGGACGACTGAGATCACCAGATACTGTAAGATTTTATTTTGCGAATTTTCACTATCATAAAGACCTAAAAAGTCTGGCAATTTGCAGTTCTTGTTTTAATTGAATTTCTTATATTTTTAGATTTTTGTTCTTGCTTTCGCAATAATAATGCTTAACACAGATTTGCACACTCCAAGTATAAAGCCAGAACGGCGTATGCGCTGTGAAGATTTCATCAAGAACCTAAGAGGAATTGACGATTGCGGAGACATCGACACGGATATGCTAGTCGGAATCTATGATAGAGTAAAAGCCAACGAATTTAAACCCGGATCAGATCACGTAACACAAGTTATGAAAGTGCAAAGTACTATAGGTCAGTGTGATTTTCCTTATGTTGAGTTATAGAATACTTTGATAAATTCTAGTGTAGATGTTTAAATTTGATTTTTTCAGTGGGAAAGAAACCAAATATGGCTCTACCGCACCGCAGGTTGGTGTGTTATTGTCGATTATATGAGATACCAGATATTTATAAGAAAGAAAGACCAGGTGTGCATCAAAGAGAAGTGTTTCTTTTTAATGATCTTCTAGTGATTACAAAAATTCTTAGCAAGAAAAAATCGTCTGTCACATATACCTTTAGAAATAGTTATCCTTTGTGTGGTATGGTTGTTACGCTTTTCGACGTTCCACGTAAGTTTTTCTTACAGTAAAATAAAAATGTTTGGCAATTGAATGGATTGATTATTAAAATTACGTATGATCTTTTTCCAGATTATTCATATGGTATACGACTAAGCCAACGAGTAGATCAAAAAATTTTAGTTACATTTAATGCTAGAAATGAACACGATAGATGTAAGTTTGCAGAAGACTTGAAAGAGGCTGTAAGTGAGATGGATGAAATGGAAAATCTTAGAATAGAAGCGGAATTGGAAAGGCAAAAATCTAATAGGGGAGGAGGGAGAACAGGTAAAAATTTTGAATATGATTCAATAACTTCTTGATATTAATATATTTTAAATTATTTCAAGGTGCAGAGAATCGTGATAGTGGTGTGGCAGATGTAGAAGTATGTCCCTATCAATGTCCTTGCTCTCAAATACCGTTGATGAGCGCAAATGAAGAAGAAATTCACAATGATCCACAAATAAAACGCTCGGCACTTAGCAATTCATTGCTTGACATCCATGAACAGTGTAAGTAGTATTCAATGTAAATCAACATCTTCATTTAATAATTTTCCATCTCCTTATCATCAGAGCACTGAGCAGCAACAAAATAATCGTATTACGATTCCACAAACAAATCCAAGACCATCTTCAACAATCCGTAGACTACCTGACACCATTTGTACTATGATTAACTTTTAACTACAAATAGTACATTGCATTTATATTTTTGTCAATATTAGTACCAGTGTCCGTTATATAGAAATAGTAACAACATGCAGAAAACTGGCTATCTTGGGCTGCTAAAGAGTTTCCCGCATGTGTAACTCACAACTGCTTTTTACCTACCGAATAAACCAAAAAATAGGAAAGTATAACAAAAAACTTTCACATGCACCAACGTTTAATTGAAAAATTTACTTGAAACATCTCAAGTAATCAAGTGCAGATATTGAAAAACTTCAAAAATTGTGGCATTATGAATTTTCTGCCTTTGGTTGGGCTGCTAAACAATACTTTCCGTTTTATTCTTGGTTACGCTTTATCGAAACAGCGAAGTGAGATTATAAATTTGAATTATCGGAGGTGGTCGTAGAGGCAGAAAAAAAATTGTTGGTTTAGGTCTAATAAAACAATACAGAGTAGAGTATCTAAAGTTAGTGTGATGGCCTTAAAGCAATGTTGTCAGATATATTTTTTAAAATTGTTGGACTCACTATACAAATATTTCCAATTACTTCAGTTAACTGTTAGCTCGTGATGTTCTCAGAAAGCTAGTTTGGAAATATTTAATAAAAATTGATGATATAAATTAACTAGTAAGCTTTAAAAAAAATCGCTCGATATTGCTGTAAAAGGAAAAATTAATTAAAACAACTTCATGTATGCCCACTATTTAAGAAAATTTTAAATATTTGGCACCGCTGCTGCAGGTGTCCGATATCACCAATCATCTAGTACAACATTGCTTATAATATTACGGAGTAACGGGTCACTTACTAAGTCGGACCACTATAACATAAAAAATTTTATGAGTTAGTAAGGCTACATTCTTCGAACTCTTAGACTATGGTCTAAGTACCTATCTATTTCTTGGTTTAGTGGGTTTAGTGAATCGTGAATCAATAATATAATATTTATTTGTTTGGGTGAATTGATATCAATATATTTATTTGTTCGTAGACGTTAGGGTGAGCTTTGTGAATATAATTCATTTGTAATTAATTAGAATGTCATTTTAGAGACCATTTGAAACGAGAGTCCAAGATGTTGCGCGGGAATCTAATAATTTGGCGCCAATCCTTTTTTCCTGGTAAGAATAGCTCATACCTCCCCGTGGTTCTTGCTGGGTAGACAATCTTTTCAGATTGTCTGGCTAAATAAGTATTATTTACAAAAAATTGTATTACAAATTTGATGCAGATTAATTTTAATCCACTTTATTAATTTGTATTACATCGAAAAACATTATTTCACAATATTTGAATTTATAAAAAAATTTATGCATACCATGAGGAGGCTTTTTTTTTAATGGAATTAAAAATATGGGTCATCACATTAACCTTGAACATTTATTTAACATCTTTAATTTTGGGTAAAAAAATAATGTACGTAAAAGGAATTGAAAATGAGAAAAAATCAAATTCACTCAAATCACAATTTAAATCAAAATGAAATTAAACCAAATTAAGCAACAATGACAATTGAAGAAATATGCTTTTCTCTATTGTATTCAGTAATCCCTTCAACATAAGAAATTTGTATAAAACTATACAAATTAGTTATAAGCGATTTTATCATCATCATCATCATATCTACTTAAAAATATATTTAAAAAATGTTTGGACACTGTTTTCAGTTTTCAATTGACTAGCTACTGGCGATTCCAATATTGCTCGTTTTTCTGCAGGAACAAGCTAAGCTGATCTCTCTCGCCCTGTCGCGACCTCCGTTAAATTGGAATTTCCGATTTTTCGGAATCGGAGTCGAATCTCCGTTACATCCTCAGTTCGTATGATTTGTATTCCGGTAAGGTAGGCGAAAAAATAAATTTCATACCAATTAGGAAGTTCTTTCATTTTAAATCATGATCAACTGAACAGGAAACTGAAGTTTTAATTAGTAACGGTGTGCATAAACCAGAATATATTGAATTAAACATTCCGACAAATTCATATTATATGATGCTTTTGTATTTCGTATGCGACAACTAACTAAGGTATACCATTAAAGCAGCCAATATTCCCTTGTATATTCATATGTGCATCTACGTGTTTTTTCGTATTTTTGGTTTATTCTGATTTGTTAGACTTTGTTACTTTGTTACAACCGCCTGCGTTTGATCATCGCATGTATGAAATGCATACGAAGAACTTCTTTTGTACAAAGTTTTAACTATATATGTTCAAAAATGGCGAAGAAATGATTTCGAATTTCTTAGATTCTTAATTTTCCGATGAAGTCGCTCGACCCCTCATTTTGTTCGCATGTTAATTATCTATGATTTATCTACACTTACCATTAAGTACCAGTACTTTTCGCTTTATACGACTGAATAAAAGTATTTTTTTTATTTTAAATATATGTAACAAATTATCGAGAACATTACGTGTTACTACATGTTCTCATTTACTTTATTCGCAGTTTCCTGCAAATAAATTGTCACTTCAGTAAACCGTGTTTACATTATCAATAGATGTCAAAGTACTATTATAATGCATTAAAGTCTTTGAAAAGCTAAGATCGAAGACTGTTCACTAAGAAACCAGGAAAGTAGTTGCTGCTTATTTAGTGAACGGTCATTGTTCTTTTATTTTCAAATACTCTACAAGGCAGGGATAAGAATCAAACTGAGCTATAATTCAAATAACTCAATCCAAAATACCCCGAATGATAACAGATGCACCATAGTATACGTCTAATGCAACACTACATGACAACTTGAAAATTCCATACATTCAGGATATAATTACCGAGGGAAGCGCGAACTGGCCAGCCGACCTAATAAATGGTTTAGAGAATTTGTCGTTGAAGAAAAGCTCATCATGCTATAGCAGATCACAACTCTACTCTCAAGTCAGCACATTAGTTTTTTAATACTAATAAATGCAAATTTTCCATTTATTTCAATATTTTAATGCTAGTACCGCATAAATTGATTTGTTTCAACTGACTTTGTACAAACTTTAGTATATAACAGGTTAGCAATTTAGAATTTCTTTACAGTTGCAGGAGAAAAGGCCCAGAGAAGAGGTAGTGTCGGTTCCTTAGATAGTGGAATGTCGGTGTCATTCCAGTCAACATCGGCCAGCTCTTGTTCCCGTAGCGATAAATTAGCTGCAAAACAAGCTGGAAAACCAGGAATACTTCATTTGCAAGGCCATCAATCTCACCAAGGCTTCTTAGGTGGGATTTTTAAGAAACAATCATCAGGAGCTGCTAAATCCACAGAAGTATAATATTTATTTAATCAACAAATGTACTAATTAGGGCTGTTAACAATCGAGATATTAATGTTTGAGATTGTTGATCGCGTTTTTAAGAGTCAATGTGCTGCGTGTGATCTCGTCAGAAAAGTATGAATGTACTGAACGACCCTGTAGGATGTGAATTTTTTTAAATTTGAATGGGTATTTGATTCATACATAAATTTGTATAAATAGAAATCGATTATTTTTCATAAGTGAGTTTTCATTCAAAGACATTTTTCTGTCATTATTTGAGATAATAGGTTAAAAAATCTTGGGTTTGAATCAGTCTGTCCCTCTACAAATTTCCAAGCTTAACAATTTTTCGCAGGTTAATTAGAGCACATTGACTCAATACACATATTAGCTAACTTTTTCGTCGACTGTATGAAGTAAACGACCATTTTCATTTTATATTTATACGCCAATATTACAAACATGGAGTTTTAATGCATGTTTGGTTGCATACAACAAAATCGTATCAATGAAAATTCATCAATCAATTGGGGTCATTAATGTACGGTCGACGGAAATTGAAAAAAAATATTTTTCACTTGTCATTAAATTTGTAGTACTTAGTACTGCAATATACTGCTCGTTATCGTTTACCAAGTTTTTTTCGAGTTGAGAATATCAAATATGATTTTGATATCTTCAACTAAAGTCTGTTATAATACTCATCAGAAAGTTGATACATTTTTCTGTATTAATCTTGCTTTAGAAGAAAGTCCAGGTGGTCTGTCCACACCTGTCGCGATCAAATGTTTAAACCTACAAGTATCAACCATCATAAATTATGAATCATTTTTATCACTGTAAAAAATTATTTTCTATGCTTCTTGTAAACCTTAACTAGATAATCTTATTCGGGGCAATTTTTTTGTGAAATATGTTAACTAAATTTTTTGTTCATTATTTTATTCACTTGAATGTAACCACTTATTACCTATCCTAAAAATAAATTCGTATTAATAAATTATATTGGGCGAGTCAGTTACATGAAACCATTTAATATTGAAAAGTAATTTGTTGATGATACACTTACATCGATGAATGTTTCATTTTTTGAATTTGACATCATTTATCTTATGGAGTAAAATGAAAATATAAGTACTAGTGAGAATATATAGATTGATTTTACCAAGTTATGTGGTTTATGTATTTGAATAGATCTAATCAAAGGTTGGTATAGTGGCAATGTATCTTAGGAACCTGCAGGTATGTAAATTTTGATCACGTTTCACTTTGAACGTACATTTTGGAATCAAATGTCTAGTCGTATTTATTATAAATTAGGTGATTGTAGATAGCTGCTAAACAGTTTTTTTGTGGAGTATTTGACATCGCCCTTTATTGAAAAATATTTACTCAAATAGTATTATAATAGACAATGTAACATATATTTAAATGCAATATAATATATTCGGTTTACACATTTCACCAGTATGTACTTTTCCATTTTAATACTTATTTTAACTAAAAGTCGTGTAATTAGTTTTTGATATATCGTAAATTAAATTGTAGTTGTACATATTTAATAATATTCACAAACATTAAACTCATTGTATAGTTTAATATTTTTTCGTTAATATCTGCAATCTCGCGTTTCCATAGCAAATCACTTGGTTTCATAATCACATGTATTTATTGTTAAATCGTTATGATTATTTTTTAAATTTCAAATTTCGGAAAAATTGTTATCAACATTAGAATTTTATTGAATTATACATCCTACTTTCTCATACCAGATAAATGGATTGCACTGCAATACTTTAAAATTCATTCGATTAAATTGATATTTAAATTTTCCACTATCAATGATTTCCTTGTTTATACTGTTAATATGTATTATTCATTATATATTATCTAAAGAATTGAAAATATGTGTTTTTTCTATTGCTGTTTACGGAATTGGAATAATGTATTGTCTAATTGGGATTTATCCCATATACTTGAAAAAAGTTTCATTTTATTTGTAGTTTGTTTTAAATTGTAGAAAAGATATTAAGCGACCAATTTGGAGGTTTGCAATTTTAGGAATTCGCTATTCATTTATAAATATAATTAAATTCTAAAATCGCTTGTTTTTGATATAAATAACCTTTTTAATAACTATTAAAACTTGAATATAAACAATTCACAATTGTAGAATAATTTGGCACGAAAAGTAAATTGGTGTTTTGTATAAAGAGTAATTCTTACTTCACTGTTGTCATTATGTTAATATTTAGGAATTGTATGCAATAACTCAAACGGTTTATCGCATGATGTTCTATAGTTGAATTTTCTGGTAATAATAAATTATTTTTTCAATTGGTGCTTGATTAAATTCTAACAAACATTCATTCATTCAATTTAAATAGTAAACTTGCCTGAAACCGACTTGAAATATGTTAGGCTTTAAGTATGCCTCAACAATTATGAATAAATCAACAGATCAAGGAGGAGCAAGTCGGTTTTTTGTGTTTTATAATTATTTCGCCAATATTATTTATTCAACATCTATTGAAATGAAAATCATTGTTAGTGGCTGCAATGTTTTTTTGAATTTTTCAAATTTGTAAAACAGTCATACAAAGATTACTGAATAAGTTATTATTTATCAGAAAGTATCATTTATTGACGTCATGTTCTAGAAAGTAACTTCTGATCAATGTTTGTATACTTGACCATATTAATCATATTTATTGTATTGCCATTAAAAATCAATTTTTTTGTATATTTAAATTGTTTGTATGAATATTTTTGAAAAAGTTACCCTGTGTATAAAATACTACTATGTAAGGAGTAACCAATTTGTTTGTATATTTTAAGTTGTGCATGACAAAAGTAACCAAATATATTTTCACCATTTTTAAGTGTTAACGTATTTTATTTTTTAAACTCATCCCACAACCAGCTGTAGTACAGAAAGCAGGTAATAGCCAAACAAGCCAAGGTAACAAATGAATTGATTAGTGTAATGGAGTACGAATCGACAGCATTTGACTATCACCTATTGCAGTGATTGAACTAGTTAGTAAGAAGGTAGCATAGGGAATGTTTCTACGTATTTATAGCACTGGGGTTAAGAAAAGGTAATTTTTCAAATAGAGCTTTAATGATGCATATAGGTACCTAACAATCAATTACCTCAAGACTTATTGATACAATAATCTGGAGTCCATTTGTGTTATAACTAGTAATCTCTCCCTGCTTCGCACGGGTTCATTACAGAAAGTGTATATTGTATTGAATTACAATTATTATGATTTGCATGTGCTGTCTGATGTAATTCAATTCAGGGCAATTGGTGTAAATAACAAAAAATAGACCTGTTTTGGTGGAAATGAAAGATTGGGATAAGAACATGGGTATCCTGAAAGAAGCAAATAAGTTAAAAGGGTATCTTCTGTATGTTCCTTGTGGTATATTATTCATTCTTTTTTTAATTTCTTGGGAAATTAAACCACAATATTTTTGAATTCCTTATTTCAATGTTTCGGTAGCGTTCCAGCTACCGTTGTCAAGAAAAATAAGTAAAAATTGATTTTTATCCCTAACTGACACAACGGAAAAAATTTGACAACTAGACAATCAAAAAAATTTTGAAGTTTAAGACTGCAAAATTTTGTTATCAAATTTTTATTAAGGTCCATTCATAGTAGATCATATCTCCGGTAAAATGTTAAATGAAATATTTCATTTTATGACATTCCAACGATATGATAGTCTACTAGAAATGGAATCCAGTGAAGTGCACGTTCCAGGAACGGTTTTTTTAATTGGGATAGCGCGTTTTTTTCGCTTATATTGGAAATGTTGTTAATAAAACGCGTTTCTTTATACTTTTTTTGTGTATGAATATTTAAGTTTTCAAAATATGTATATTCAGTTTTGTGATTTTGTGTATTTAAATGTGTATCGATTAACAACTATTCAAATTATAAATCATAAGAAAACCTGGATAAAAACTTATGATGCTATCCTGATAACGCAGGTAATTGATTATTGGAAATTTCTCTTTCTAACATTGGTAACCAAATTTGACTACATTCGGCTGAAATACTAGCTACACATTTATCTGCATTTAGTTGTATTAAAGCACTTTCTATGATTTTTCGTCTATTGTTATTGGGTTCTTTTAATATTATTTTTGACGAATCCCATTGAATTTGATGACCCTCTTCCCAAGCATGTTTGCAAATAGCTGACTTAAAGAATTCCCTATCTTTGATATATTTTTTGTGTTCGTTAATTCGCACTTTCAATGGTCTAGATGTTTCACCTAAATAAAATTTGTCGCATTCACATGATATTTGATATATGCAGTTTTTTGAAGATTGTTCTTCATTCTTTGGTTTCGTTTTTGTTAATATTGATCTTAATGTATTATTCGATTTAAAAATAGTTCTAATATTGAATTGATTACCAATTTTTTTAATTCTTTCTGATAAACCCTTAACATATGGTATTGTCAAGTTTCTAAAAATTATGTTAGCTGAATTATTAATATTATTGTTATGGGGTATTAACAATGAGTCCCTCTCTATATGCTTAATCTCCTTATTAACAAATTCTGCAGGGTAATTATTGTTATTTAAAACATCTTTTAAAAAAGTTTTCTCCTTTGTAAATTGATCATCACTAGAACAAATGATTCTGGCCCTATCGTATAAAGATTTTACTATCCCTTTTTTAACGCTTATAGAATGATTAGAGTCAAAATTCAAATATCTATTAGTGTGTGTTGGTTTGCGGTATACACTTGTTTCATACCCTGTAGATGTTTTATTAATAAGAACATCAAAAATGGCAAAAAATTGTTATTTTCAATTTCAAATTTTATAGATTCCTCTCCTTCATTTATATTTTTTAAAAAATCATTAAGAGATATTAAATCATGAGGCCATGTTGCGAAGATGTCGTCTACATATCTCCACCAGACAATTGGTTTTAATTTTTGATTATTTACTATTTTGGCTTCAAAATGTTCCATGTAAATATTTGATAAAATTGGTGAGAGACAAGAACCCATGGCAAGACCGAAATTCTGTTCATAAAAATCATTATTGAATTGAAAATATGTTTTTGATATACATAATTTTAATAATTCTATTATTGCTGTTACGCTCAATTTGGTTCTTTCTGTAAGGGTCTGATCAATTTCTAATTTTGATTGGACAAGTTCTATTGTTTTTTGTACCGGTACATTCGTGAAGAGACTAACTACATCAAAACTGACCAAATAATGGTTTTTGTTAAAATTCAAATCTGATAGCTTTTCTATAAAATGATTGCTATTTCTGATGTATGAATTTGTCTGTCCCGCGAGGGGTTCAATAATTTTCAATATGTGATTCGATAGTTTACTGCATGGGGAATTAATAGTGCTACAAATTGGTCTCAATGGTATATTTTGTTTATGAATTTTTGGCAGACCATAAAAATGTGGTGGCTTACTGTATTTAGGTGTTAACATTGTTCTTTCACGACTAGCAAATTCGTTCTTGAATTTGAAAAGTGTTTTATAAATTTTGTTTTCAATAGATTTGGTAGGATCATTTGGTAGCTTAGTATAAGGGCCATTTATTAATAAATCCATTACTTTTGAATCATAATCAACTTTGTTCATGATAACAGTAGAATTGCCCTTATCAGCCGGTAAAATAATTATAGAATCATCTTCTTTGAGATTTTTAATTGATTTTTGTTCTGCTTTTGTAGTATTGTTTTTTAAATGAATAGATTTTTCTAATATGACTTTACAATTTTTTCCGTTGTGTCAGTCAGCGATAAAAATCAATTTTTACTTATTTTTCTTGACAACGTTGAAATAAAGAATTCAAAAATATTGTGGTTTAATTTCCCAAGAAATTAAAAAAAGAAGTTAAAAGGGACAGCATTATACATCTACAAATATTATCCAAAAGAAATACTACAACAAAGAAATATTTAATCAGATACATGAAAGAGTGCTTATAAATATAGCAGACAAAGGGTGCTTATAAATGAGAGTTTAAATTAACAGACTCACAGCAGGGTAGGACAACAGATAGCGAAACCCTAGATGAGAGAAAGAGGTCCGCTAACATGAGATCACCAGTGTTAAGATTTTGTATAATGTTTACCACCTGTCGGGTTGTTAGACACCTTGTTAGATTTAAGTTATAAAAGAAGAAGAAAATGATTGTTGACAGTTGACTGTTAGACTGTTGAAAACCATGATGTATCAGAGTTATAAAGTTACACGTTCGTTATAATAAAATCCTTTAAAATGTTAAGTTGTATTTCTCATCATCAATAGAGTGATAACCAATTCGTACCGATTTGCATGAATGTAAAATTCTAACAGGTTATGGGCCCAGATCCATTCTGTGTAAAATAAGAAAAACGAAATATCAAAAAGAAACATGAGCCAGCAGCTAGTTATACCACAATTGAACCCAGACAATTTCGGTAACTGGAAATTCAGGGTAAGAGCAATTCTAGAAGAAAAACAAATAGAGGATACTTTAGAAAAAGAATTAATCAATATAGAAGATGAATACAAGCCAGAATTCAAAATCAGAGACTCGAAAGCAAAATCAATAATCGTACAATGTGTCAGCGACAAACACTTAGATATAATAAAAGACTCGAAAACAGCAAAACAAATGATAAAGTCTCTTGAAGATGTTTTCCAAAGAAAAAGTGTTTTTACCAAATTAACTTTAAAGAAAAAGCTGCTAACCCTAAAGCATAAAAAAGATGAGAAATTGGAAGATCACTTTCAAAGATTTGATAGTTTGATCAGAGAATTAGAAAACGTTGGATCCAAAGTTGAAGAAACAGACAAAGTTTGCCACTTGCTGTTATCACTAAATGAAGAATTTGAAGCAGTTATTACTGCAATTGAAACATTAAACACTGAAGTAACTATGGACTTTGTAAAGTCACGCTTATTGGATGAAGAGCTGAAAATAAAAAACAAGCAAGGATGCATTAGCAGTACAGGACCAGAGGTTTCATTCAAAGCAAATCAACTTACCTGTTTTAAATGTGGTCGAATTGGTCATAAAATTGCGGATTGCAGAGTCAGAAGTAATGATAAAGGCAGCTATCGAGGACGTAGCAGAGGTCAAGTATATAGAGGCAACAGAGGTCAAAATCATAGTGGAAGCGTACACAGAACACAGGCAAACAAAACAGATGAGATATCCTTTATAGCATTAAACTGTGTTACACCACCAAGAAGTTTTCACAATTTTATTTTAGATTCTGGTTGTACAGAGCATATGGTTGTAGGAGAACTAGAAAAGTACATGTCAAATGTAGTAAGTTTGGATACAGAAATTAAGATAGGAACAGCTAAAGATAATGAAATTTTACATGCAAAAAAGAAAGGTATTTTAAATGGTATTTGCCAAGGTAAAGAAATAAAATTAGAAGCACTTATAGTAAAAGGTATGTCTCATAATTTAATATCAGTCTCTAAATTATTAAGTAAGGATTTTAAAATAATATTTGAAAATGATAAATCTGTAAAGACAAGTGCTAAAATAATTAAGAATCAATCTACATTTTATTGTAATGCAATTAACAATTTATTTTACTTATTCATAGATTTTGAAATTATAGATGTTCAAGCAAATACAAGTACTGTTTTAAATAAAAATTGTGTGTCAGAAATTGATAATAATCTATGGCATAGACGGTTAGGTCATTTAAATAGATATAGTCTAAAACGGTTAGGATTGCCATTTAGTAATGATATATGCAAAAATTGTATAGAAGGTAAAAGCACAAGAAAAAGTTTTAACAAATGTAATACAAAAACTGCACACATAGGAGAGTTGATTCATAGCGATATTGCAGGTCCGGTAACTATAGCTACACCTGAAGGTCATAAATATTTTCAGGTTCTTATTGATGACTTCTCAAATTTTTTAGTTGTCAAATTGTTGAAGCAAAAAAGTGAAGCAGAACAAAATGTCATAAACTTCGTAAAGTTGATAAAAACACAATTTGGGGCAAAAACAAAACGAATTCGGTGTGATAATGGAGGTGAGTTTACATCTAATTATTTGAAAAAATTTTGTAATCAAAAAGGTATAAGACTTGAGTACACGTTGCCATATACTCCACAAGAAAATGGAAAAGCTGAGAGGATGAATCGAACCTTATTAAACAAAGTAAGAACTAAATTCAGTGAAACAAATCTACCCAAAGAATTATGGGGCGAAGCAATTCAGTGTTCAGCTTATGAGCTTAATAGATCACCAACAGAAGCTAACAATGGAGATACTCCTGCTAGTAGATGGTATAAGAAAAACGATATTTCAAGGTTAAGAGTTTTTGGAAGTCAAGCTTGGGCAGTAACCTTACCTAGAACAAGCAAATTGGAAAAGCGAGCTAAGCCTTGTATAATGATTGGATATAATGTGGTAGGATACCGATTATGGGATTATGAAAACAATGGAATAATAAGCTCAAGGGATGTGGAATTCGATGAAAAATCAACAGACTATGAACAGATAATCAAAAATAGAAGCAGAAGTGATCAAGTAATAATACAAACATATGAAGAAGACAATCAAAATAAGAAAAATATAGAGAAAGATGTAGAGGAGTTGACAAATGAAAGAAAAGATCAAGATAAAGAAAGTTCAGACGAAGAAGAATTTCAAGAAATACAAACTACAAGTAGAGGAAGAAAAATCAATGTACCTAAACACCTTAGTGAATATGAAGTATATTCAGCATATTGCCTACTTACAACTCAGGAAGATCCAATATCATATAAAGATGCAATAAAAGATGAAGAATGGCGTGAAGCGATAGAAAAGGAGATAAGTTCACATGAGAAGCTTGAAACATGGGAAGAAACACATTTACCAAACGGAAGAAAAGCTATAGAAACAAAATGGGTTTTCAGAACCAAAGAAGATAATACTAAGAAAGCAAGACTAGTAGCAAAAGGATTTCAACTAAAGGAGGAGAATGAATTTGAGCCAGTTTACGCACCAGTAGCAAGAATTGCGACAATAAGATTATTAATCTCAATAGCATTACAGAGAGACTGGGAAATTCAGCAACTGGATATTCCCACAGCATTTCTGAATGGGAAGCTGGAAAGTGAAACATATATTCATTGCCCAGAAGGAATTAAGTCAAATACACAAGTGTTAAAATTAAACAGAGCATTATATGGACTGAAGGAGTCACCAAAAGTTTGGAACGATACTTTTAATGAATTTGCACTGAAAAACAATTTCATTCGTTCAAAACATGATTGTTGCTTATATTGTGGAGACGAGATCTTTATCTTAATATATGTTGATGACATGTTGGTAGTTGGACCGAAGAATAATGTGGAAAATACAATAAAATTGTTACAAGATTCCTTTCAAGCAAAAGACTTGGGCAAAATCAAAAATTTCTTGGGTATGTGTATAACGAGAACCGATAGTGAAATTGTAATAAAACAATCACAGTTTATAGACAAATTAATAAAGAATTTCAATATGGAAGAGTGTAATGAAAAAACAACGCCAATGGAAAGAGGTTTTCATTATAAAGAAGAGAGTGAAATAATAGATGTTCCATATAGACAATTGATAGGAGGACTTATGTATTTATCAACAACGACTAGACCAGATATAACTTTCGCCGTTTCATATTTAAGCAGATTTTTGGACAAACCAACCAAAGATACATGGACTGCGGCTAAAAGGGTGATAAGGTATTTACAAGGCACCAAAGAAATTGGACTAATATTCAAAAAGGATATGAATTCAGATCTAAGACTGAATGGGTACTCAGATGCTGATTGGGCAACTGATAAGAAGGACCGCAAAAGCGTAAGCGGATGCGTAATTTTACACGGCACTAATCCCGTCCTATGGTTCTCAAGAAAGCAAACGTGTGTTGCACTGTCCACCGCAGAGGCAGAATATGTGGCGGCTGCCGCAGGGGCTCAAGACCTCGTAAATTTAAAGAGAATTCTAAATGATTTCAAAATGCACAATTCTGCTCTACTTTATTGCGACAACAAAAGCTCTATTCTTATGTCAAAAAGTTATGAAAATTCTAAAAGAGCTAAGCATATAGACATAAAAAGTCACTATTTAAAAGATTTAGTAGCTCAAAAGAAAATACAAGTCGAATATGTTTTAACTAACCATAATTTGGCAGATATGTTCACAAAAGCTTTATGTAAAGAAACTTTTGTTTATTTTAGAGATAAGTTGTTAAATAGTTAGTGTAAGTTAATTTTATGTTGTAAATGGTGTTCATTCGATTTTTCATTTAAGACAATTCAAATCGAGGAGGAGTGTTAAGATTTTGTATAATGTTTACCACCTGTCGGGTTGTTAGACACCTTGTTAGATTTAAGTTATAAAAGAAGAAGAAAATGATTGTTGACAGTTGACTGTTAGACTGTTGAAAACCATGATGTATCAGAGTTATAAAGTTACACGTTCGTTATAATAAAATCCTTTAAAATGTTAAGTTGTATTTCTCATCATCAATAGAGTGATAACCAATTCGTACCGATTTGCATGAATGTAAAATTCTAACAACCAGAAGGGCACTCGCAGAGGAACAATCACAAAAATAATAAATTAAGAAAACTGATGAGAAATGAGAACACGGCGGGAATAAATGAAGATGACGAGGCAAAGAAAAAGGTAAATAGAAATGATGCCCGAACTAAAATTGAAAACAAAAAAAATGGAATAAAAGGCGTGAGTCATCAATCAAACTAGGTACATCGAATGTCAGGACATTATTGATACAAGGAAAATCGGAAGAAATTTCGAGGGAAATGAAAAGATATAGATATTTTGGCTCTACAAGAAATAAGATGGAAAAAGGAGGGTACAATAGAGAAGAAAAACTACAAATTTTTCTATTCAGGAGAAAAGAAACAAAGACGGCATGGAACAGGATTTTTAGTAGCTCAAAGCCCTAGATATAAAATAATAGAATTAAGATCAATAAATGGAAGATATAAGAATCAAACATAAACAATACATAATTATTATCAATACACACGCACCCATGGAAAATGAAGAAGCAAAAAACGCAATTCTAGGAACTGTTGAAAGAGATTGCTCTTGAAGTACCAGCAAATGATATACTGATGCTAATTGGGGACTTCAACGCAAAGATCGGAAAAGAGGAATATATTATAAAGGAAGTAGCTGGAAAAGAAACTATTTATAAATACACTGTACCGTGTTGTGGCTTATCCTCTTGAAAGTTCAAGGACCTCTTCGGATTCAATGGAGACACGGGGAACTACTGATAGAATATAATGATCCACAAAACGGTGATAGAACGTCTAAATCTACTGGGTAATTGAACAAGTTGTGGCTAAGCCTCTTGCAAGTTCTAGAAACCCTTTGGATTCAATGGAAACACACCAAGTTACTAATGTGACAACAACATAATATAATGATCCACGTAACGAACGTCTAAATCTGCCGGGTAAGTGAACAAGTTGTCGCTAAGCCTCTTGCAAGTTCGAGATACCCTTTGGATTTAAAGGACATACTAAAAAAATCTATTATTTAGACAATAAAAGAAATAAATTGGAACATGAAGCGGAACGTTTATTTAATGAGAGATACCCAGATCGCCCTATCTCGAGAACTTATTTGAGGGAGCTGTTATGACTTATCATTTTCTTTCAATAACTAATGGACTGTATTATATGATTTTATTATAACTAGAAAAATCTTTGAACAAACTTAGATATGATTGAGAATAAAAGCAAATAAAAGTTGATAGAAGTCACTGTACATCTTGTCAGTAGGTGTAGCAGGTAGTGTTCAAGATGCCAAACGATCTGGTCGACCAACTTTTAGTGATGATAAAAAAATTGATATACCTAGTTGCTGAAATGGTAGTAAACCCAACTTCCTCTTCAACTGGAGTTGCGTCTATCTGTGAAGTAAGTAAAAGTACAGTACAGAGAGTGTTGGCTAAAAATAAATTTCATCCATACTAGTTAAAAATGGTGCACCACCTTTCGGATGACGACCCCGACAGAAGACTCGAATTCTGTGAATGTATGACAAATAAAATTAGACAAAACCCACATTATACAAAAACAATTTGTTTTAGTGACGAAAGTTATGTGCACCGAAAATGCAAACCTTTGCATTTAATTCCAGGAAACCGCCGCCAATAGCAGCCTCGAATAGAAGGTATAAATACCTTTAACTAGATGATAATAGACACTTCTGATTCAACTTTTGTTCTAAATCCTTTAATTGTTAATTTATTATCTAATAATTATATTATATTAAATATAATAAGTTTTAAGTGTAAAAATAAATTGTTTTTAAAAAATAACTTTTCAGTACGAAAGTTATATCTGGCGCAGTCAGTAAGATTCGTGCGGGTTGTGGAAAAACTTTCGCATAGTGTCGGTTGAACTTTCCATGATCTTGGTGTTTCAACATCGAAGTGCGGATCCTGAAGAACCTACCCTTGGAGGAGAGAAGCTGTTCTGGTATCCTTGAAGAAGTTGTCAGAAGTCGAGAAGAAACTCCAGTGCTTCAGATTATCACTGTAAGTGCCAAGTTTCTTTTGCCTTTCCTAACCTTTTACTTAGAGTATAGGAAGTATAGTAAATACAGGAAAACGACATTAGTTAATGCGCATGCCCCTTCAGAAGACAAAGATGAAGATACCAAAGCAAAATTCTATGAAGAACTTGAACAAATAATCAATAAGATACCGAAATTTGATGTTAAATGTGTAATAGGGGATATGAATGCAAAAGTCGGACAAGAAGAAGAGTATATGAAAGTAACGGGAGGAAAAAGTAGGCATGCACTCAGTAATGATAATGGCAAGCGACTCATAGAATTTGCTTTAGAAAATAAAATGAAAATCGTAAGCACATCTTTTGATCATAAGAATATTCACAAGGAAACCTGGTTATCACCAAATGGCACTACAAAAAACCAAATTGATCACGTCCTGATAGAAATGAAACACGTAAAAAGGGTAACAGATGTACGAAGTTATAGAGGAGCTGATGCGGATAGTGACCACTTCTTAGTAATTACAAAACTGAAACAAGATAAGCCACCTAGAATTGAACAACTTAATAAAAAGCGAAAAAAATACGATTTGGAAAAATTGAAAGATGAGGCTACAGTAAATCACTTACAGCAAGAAATCAATAGGCAATTAAATTTAAGACCTTGTGTCGATCATCTAGAAGAGGAATGGTCACAGATAGAAACTGTTATGGGTGATGTAGCAAATAGGATACTAGGGAGCCACAAGGGAAAAATAAAAGATAACTGGTTTGATGAACAATGTAAACAGGCGCTCGGGAAAAGAAATAAAATCAGACAAAGACTATTAAAAGAAAACAATGAAGAAAATAGACGGGAGTATAAAAAAGCGAGGAATGAAGTCAAACAAATATGCAGAAAAAACAAAAGAATTTACTTTGAAAGGGAATTATTAAAAATTGAAGAAGCTTATAAAAATAAAGAAGTGAGAAACTTTTATCAAGAAATAAGGAAAGGGCAAGGTCAAAACCAGAAAGCACCGGACTTTTTGAAAAGCAAAGAGGGATATTTAATAGGGGATACGGAAGGAAAAATAAATAGATTCGCACAATATTTTGAAGAATTACTAAATGACGGCGAAGAAGAACTAGACATGAATGATAACGAATCGGAGGAAGAAGATTGTGAAGAGGAAGACCTAGCTATAATGGTCCCAAAGAAAGAGGAGGTGATAGAATGCTTGAAACATATGAAAAATAACAAGAGTGCAGGAAACAACAATATACCAATAGAGATTTTAAAATATGGAGGCGAACAGTTAACTGAGAGAATATGTCAGTTATTGAAACAAATTTGGCGAGAAGAAAAGATACCTGAAAATTGGAACAAGGCATTAATAATACCAATCCACAAAAAAGGTCCCAAGGAAGAATGCAATAACTACCGCGGAATAGCACTTTTAGATGTAGTATACAAAGTTCTGGCAAAAATACTTAAAAACCGCTTAGACAAATACCACAGAGAAAATGTAGGAGAATACCAAGGAGGTTTTAAAGCAGGTAGATCGACAATAGACCAAATTTTCATTATGAAACAACTTCAGGAGAATGCTTACTAACAAAATCTAAGTCTGCATATGCTATTTATCGATTACAAACAAGCCTATGACACTATCAAAAGGAAAAAAATTTATGAGGCAATGAGGAAGTTAAATATTCCAGTAAAATTGAGAAGGCTAGTGGAAATGACCATCCGAAAAACCGAGAGCGAAGTAACTTTAGAGGGTAGTACCTCTAACCAATTCAAGATAGAGAAAGGTCTAAGACAAGGAGACCCATTATCCACAACCCTCTTCAACCTAGTTCAAGAGATCATACTCAGAGAAAGTGGAATAAAAACCAGAGGGTTAATTTATGGGAATAAGCATCAATGTCTAGCATATGCGGACGACATAGTACTCATGGCAAGATCCAGGAAAGAGGTTCTAAGAGTGTTTAAGCTACTGGAACAGAAGGCAAGAGAACATGGTCTATTGATCAACGAGAGAAAAACAAAATACATGGTAATGAAGGGCAATGAGGAAACGGATATTATTATAAACTGTGATAGAAATAATAGCTACAGAATAGAAAAAGTGGAACAAATCGAATATTTGGGAGTAACTATCACAAATAAAGGAGACGAAGAAAGGGAAATAGAAAAAAGATTAACAAATGGCAGTAAAGCAGCAGGAATGGTATCAAAGATGTTAAAATCGAAAGACATATCACGAACAGCTAAAATAAGATTGTACCAGACATTAATAAGACCGTCAGTTACCTACGCTTGTGAAACTTGGACAATGAACAAAAAAGAGCAGAATAAATTAGAAATATGGGAGCGTAAAATGCTCAGAAAAATTTATGGTGGAATTAAGGAAGATGGAATCTACAGAAGAAGAACAAACAAAGAACTCTCAGAATTATATAAGCACCCAAGTATAACCCGTATAATTAAAGCACAAAGAGCAAGATGGTTGGGACATATAGGTAGAATGACGGAAGATAGATGGGTAAAACGAGTGCTGAAAAGTGGAGAAGGTGGTAAAAAGAGAAGAGGAAGACCGAGGAAAAAATGGTTGGAAGAGGTTAGGAGAGATCTGGGAACAGTGGGAGTTAGGGACTGGGAAAACGAAGCGAGGAACAGGAAGAAATGGAAAGAGCGAGTGAAAGATCTCGAAGCCGAGGGCCAGATAGGCCTGTAGTGCTGCTATATATATATATATAGGAGAGATATTGTGTTAAGTACATGCTCAATAATTTGAGAATTTCATAGCAATTTATGAAAATAATATTTATTCATACTACAGTAAATGAATGATTTAGAAATATTAATAGAGCAAATTAAAGATTTGAATATTGAACAATCATTAATATCTCATAATTTTGAGAATCTAGATTTATCTAATAGTTCAGAAATGGCTACTACAAGTACTCAACCACCCATCACAATCAATTGGGATCTTTTTAAATTAAAATTAGAAAACATTAAACCATATGGTGGTAATTGTAATACTCTTAATAAATTTATTGCTCGTTGTGAACTACTAATTGAAACCTACGGTGTATATGATCAACCTGAGGTAAATGCTCACATCCTAGGAAGTATTCAGGAAAAACTAACGGGAAAAGCGGAAGCTATGGTTGGTAATAGAATGGAACTTGATACATGGCAAAAAATTAAAGACGCTCTAAGACAATGTTTTTCTGATAGGAGAGATTTAGATTGTATATTACAAGAATTAACAAGAACTAGACCATTTAAAAATGAAAATTTGATTGATTTTGGTGCTAGGTTACAATTATTAAAAAGTAAAGTAATTCAAAGAATTAGTACCTAATGATTTAACTTTCGATGAAAACGACATACGATGCCACATAAATAATTGCGACAAAACAGCGCTTAATACATTTATTGCTGGATGTACTGGCATCCTGAAAAATAATATGCATCTCAAAAAGCCAAATTCTTTGGAAGATGCTATGGCATATGTCGATGAATATGAAAACTTTGAAAGATTATACGGTCACTAAAATGAACCTAGAAATCAACCATTCAGAAATAATAATCAATATTTATATAATAATAATAACAATAATAATTATCAAAAGCCAAAGCCATATTTTCCAAGTCAACCCATCAATATACAACCACAGCCTCGCCTCCTAGAAATTATCCAACTAACGCTCAAGTATTCGGACGACCACGTAATGTGTTTAAACCTAATCCAATACCTGCTAACAAATTACCTAAACCCGAGCCAATGTCAACAACCTCGAGAAATTTCTCATATAATACTAAAAATACTCATCATAATAATAATACAAATAGATATCAAAATAACAATCAATATTTCCGAAATAATGGCCAAAAACCAAATTTTATAGCTGAAGAGTTGTACGAGAACGAAATCGATGAAAATGATCTAACCGACGATCATGAAGAAGTCGAAGACGATAACTTTGTTCACTCTGTAAAAGACGATACAAAACATAATACAAATTTTTGTCCAAAGCCTCTGAAAAGAAATCGGAGATAATTGAAATAAATATAGCATCTGATAACCCACTTCCATACATAGAAATAAAAAACCCAAACTTAAAGCTTCTCATTGATACAGGCAGTACACGATCTTTAATTAGGCCATCAGTTGCAGAACAATGGTATCCTAGTTGCATTTATCAGTCCAATGTTGATATCAAAACCTCGCTTGTCAGCAAACGCATTAGATATCAAGCTAAAATACCAGCATTCAAAGAATTCAATTTCAATGGTAATATAAACTTTATCTTATATGATTTTCACGAATTTTTTGATGGAATCATAGGCGTAGAAGATATGGTTAAAATGAATTTTAATATAGATTTTACTAATAAACAATTGATTAATAATGACGTATCTATTCCCATAAAATTCCGGTCACCGACAGATATCAAATTTAAATTCTCAGTAGGTCCTACAGAAAAATTATTGAAAGCATTACCTGTAAATAAAGTTAATAGAGAAATTTTAATCAAAGAAATGTATTTAGATGGACTTTATATTCCTGAAACATTAACTATTGCCCAAAATGGCTATGCTATAGTTGAAATAACTAATAAAAGCAATAAAACAATTTCAATCACATTAAATGAACCAATTTCAGCTAATCCTTTTTTATCCACTACGAATTACATAACTTCAATTACATTAACAAAAAACTCGAAAATCAAACAGTAAATAATAAGACAGTAGACATAAATAGTTTGCTTCGGACAAATCACATGAATTCAGAAGAGAAACCAGGTGATCCGCTACCATTCACCTCCAAAATAAAACACTCAATTAAAACCACAGATGAAAACCCAGTTCATACTAAATCCTATAGGTACCCCTATGTACACAGGGAAGAAGTTAAGAGACAAATCAATGAAATGCTAGACAAAGGCATCATAAGATCCCCTTACTCCCCTTGGAGCTCACCTATATGGATAGTGAGTAAAAAACAGGACGCATCTGGACGTCAAAAATGGCGTTTAGTAATAGACTACCGTAAACTGAATGAAAAAACAATATCTGACAGATATCCTGTGCCAAACATCACTGATATCTTAGACAAATTGGGTAGAGCCCAATATTTCAGCACTCTAGATCTAGCCAGTGGATTTCACCAGATCGAAATGTCTCAATATTCAATAGAGAAAACTGCTTTCAAAATTTATTAACTTCCGAACCCATTTTAGCCTACCCAGATTTTAATAAACCTTTTGAATTAATTACTGATGCCTCAAATTACGCCATTGGTGCCGTCTTATCCCAAGAAGGACACCCTATTGCATATGCATCACGAATCCTTAACAGTGCAGAAACTAATTATTCTACAATTGAAAAAGATTTATTAGCTGTTGTTTGAGGATGCAAATATTTTAGACCCTATTTATTTGGCAACGAATTCCTTATACTGACAGACCATAAACCATTGCAATGGTTGTTTTCATTAAAAGAACCAAATTCGCGTCTTGTTCGATGGCGATTAAAATTGGAAGAGTTTGATTATAAAATAAAATATTTAAAAGGTAAATCAAATTTAGCAGCTGATTCTTTATCAAGAATTGAACCTGATTGTGACCTAAATGCATTTGAGACAGAATCATTAGACGTTAATGTTGACGATATTGACGAAATAATTGAAAGAGAAATTGACAATCTAACTTCGCAACGAAATCCAATTGAAAACGTTGACACGCTACCTAATTTATATGCAGATGATGTAAATGATATTTTAGGAAATAATTCAAAAATAAATATAATATCTGATATTCAACTAAACCTACCAGACAAAATAAACCAACTTGACTGTACCGACCTGGAAACTGTTCATACATCAGCAGAAAATCCTATTCTAGGAATAGCTATCACAGACAAAGCATTGAATTTATATAAAAATCAAATTTTGCTAACATGTGGTGAAGCTAATGAATTAAAACCCACACGAGAGAAAGTTTTTGAAAACAATCGCGTGCTTGCTGTTTTATCTGAAAGAAACTTAGAACAAAGCATAATTCAGTTTGTCAAAGAATTCATAGATCCAAAACGAACGTATGCTATATATTTCAGAGCCCCTCTCACCCCCGAAATATTTGCTGTAACAGTTCAAAATTTCTTTAAAAATTCCTCATACAAATTTGTTCATTGTACAAAAATCTTAAGTGACATTTTGACTACAGAAGAACAAGCTGTAAAAACTTAATTATTTCCATGTTTATAAAAAAGGACATAGAGGAATAAATGAGCTTAAAGCTTCACTTAGCTCAAGATATTATTGGCCCAAAATGTCAGAAGATATAGAGAAATTTGTAAACAATTGCGAAACATGCCTTAAAAATAAATATGATCCCCTGTGATAAAATTTAATCTAACCCCAACAGCTTCAAAACCATTTGACCACATACACATTGACGTATTCCGTTTCTCAAACCGCCCTTTTCTTACCATTATTGATTCATTCTCAAGATATGGACAATCTTACCCTCTCTCCAGTGTCAATGGTACATCTATATTAGATGGTCTCCTAAACTATACAACACACCATGGACTACCCTTCAAAATTACCGCCGATTGTGGTACCGAATTCAAAAACCATGATTTAGAAGACTTTTGTAAACTCCATAAAATTGAATTACATTACACTACTTCAAAAAATAGCCACTCCAATTCCCCTGTAGAAAGATTTCACTCTACTTTAATAGAACATCTCAGATGCTTAAGAGAAACCAATAAAGACCTAACCGTTGATCAATTAATGAAACATGCTAGAAAGAACAGAATTCCTGATAAATTCACTTGAAAAAAGAGTTGAAAATATTCAACCTCACATTCGGACAAAAAGAGGTCTTATAAACGGACTAGGAAAAGTCAATAAATGGCTTTTCGGAAATCTTGATTCCGACGATGGTATCAAATACGACAATGCTATTCAGATTTTAGAACAAAACCAAAAACAACTTATTCATGAAACTAATTTACAAATATCTTTACATAAAAAATTGATAGATCACTACAATAAATCCCTCACAACAATGTGGCAAAATCAAGTAAAACTTCAATCAAATTTGGAAAGATTTCAAGATGCGATATACAAAGAAATTAATAATGTAGAAAGCTACATCACTTTTCAAGGTACAATAAGCCAAATAAATCTAGATTGTCAAAATATGATAACATTTATTGATAATATTGAAAACGCAATCATATTTTCGAAATTAAATTCATTACACAATTCAATAATATCTAGTCAAGAAATTATAAACATGATTAATTACTTGCATAAAATATATGATCCAGAGGAAATTCCCAAATTTGAGAATGTCTTGACATACTATTTACTCCTTGGAACTCAAGTAACCTTTTCAAAATCCAAACTCATCTTTGCCATACATATCCCAATCCTCAAACCAGAATACCTAGAATTTTACCATATCTATCCAATAATTCAGAACCTTAAACTATTCACACTCATCTATCCTTACTTGGCACGAAAAAATCAAGAGACACAAACCCAAAAAGAAGAATGTCCAAAATTGGAAGGCGTGTATTATTGTAGACAAGACTTCGCGTCAAGAGACAACTGCACCCTACAACTTCTTGATGGCAACCTTCCCGAAAAATGTTCCGTTAACGAAATTAGAATCCATGAATCCATCATAGAGCAAATAACAAATAATGAAGTCCTTATTATCCCAGATAACTCAGAAAAAGTAATTTCCAAGTGCGAAAAAGATCAATTTCTTGAAATCTGCCGACCATCCCTCGTAACCATTCCAGAAAAATGTGAAATCACTATAAAACAGATGACATTTAGCAACAATCCACAGATACAAGAAGGAAAAGCTTTAATACTACCTAAAATCAAGATTTCGTCACTTCAAACAAGAAAAACATTTCAAAACTCAAATATTACTAAAATAAATTTCGAAAACCTTTTTGAATTAGATCAAATAGCCGAACAATTAGAACCCCTTCAAGAAATCAATAACAACTCATACATTGTACCTTCAACAATCGGGGCCATATTTAGCATAATAATAATAATGGTAATAACAATTTTAATAATAATGAAGAAAAAGAAGACAAGAAAGTCCAAACCATCCACCGAAACCGAGATGGAAAACTTAGAAGAAACCAGAAAAACTAACTCCATTATTTTTTCAGCTTAAGGATGGAGGAGTTATGTGCACCGAAAATGCAAACCTTTGCATTTAATTCCAGGAAACCGCCGCCAATAGCAGCCTCGAATAGAAGGTATAAATACCTCTAACTAGATGATAATAGACACTTCTGATTCAACTTTTGTTCTAAATCCTTTAATTGTTAATTTATTATCTAATAATTATATTATATTAAATATAATAAGTTTTAGGTGTAAAAATAAATTGTTTTTAAAAAATAACTTTTCAGTACGAAAGTTATATCTCGAAAGTACTTTTTACCTCAATGGAAATGTGAATACACAAAATGTAAGGTTTTGGAGTGACACAAATCCTCATACCTTTCGTGAACAACGTAACCAATTTCCAGAAAAAGTCAATGTTTGGGCAGGTATTTTGGGAAACCACATAGTTGGTCCCGTCTTCCTAAATTCAAATTTAAGCGGTGAAGTGTATCTGGAGATGTTACAAAATGCAATTGAGCCGTTAATTCTGGAAGATAATTCAGATGAATTCGGCTATCTGGAAATAACATTTCAACAAGATGGTGCTCCCGCACATTATTATGGTGCAATAAGACGTTACCTGGATGAAGAATATCGAGGTAGATGGATCGGCCGGCGAGGTCCTATAGAATAGATTTTTTTCTATGGGGGTACCTGAAATCCAAGGTTTATACTACGGCACCAGATAGCATTGGCGTTTTGAAATAAAGAATTATTGAAGAATGCAATACAATTTCAGCTGACACATTCGAACGAGTACAACAGTTTACTAATAGAATGTATTACTGTCAGGAAGTAGACGGAGTACATTTCGAACACTTGCTATAAGAATCTATTGTTGATATTTGATCAACTAAATTTAAAAAAATAATTTCAATAATTTTGGTATTCATTTAATTTATCCGTCAAAATTAGTTTAAACCCAAACAAAATTAATATTGCTATGTAGCCAACGTCAATGCCTTTCAAACGAGATATCACTTGCCATAAGGTCCTATTTAAAATTATTGGCCAGAGTGTCACTGTGACATCATCTATTACTATTACGTCACCTGTTACCATTCGTAGAGAAGTTTACAACACTGTATTTCCACCCTCCAAATTTTATTAATGTAAGTAGGTAGCTTAAAAAAATAACTTATTATCGACGCACAGAGTAAAAATAAAACGGAAATATCACAATCCTAAACAGTATCAATTAAATATAAATGTCCTGGAAAACACATAAAATCGTAACCTCAATAGAGAAACGGCGAATATTCAAATACTATTTTATTCAGCAGTGTAATAAAAAAAAACAATTTTTCTAGAACAAATTAGCTTTTATTCAACATCGGTGTCAATATAAAAACAAATTAAACGAGTTTCAACTCGACAGAAAGCTAAAATAAAAACCAGGAAAGTATAAAGAAAAATAGATGCTATTAATAACTGTCATGAAAACAAATTTCCCAAAACAAATTACACTAATTTAATATTGCCGGTTATTTTTAAAACTGAACAAACAAAATTTCTTACAAAAAAAAAATCAACCGGTCAGGAAATTAAGGAAAAAAATATTAAACTATTTCTAGTTTAGGAAGGTACGAAATTTTTTTCGAATATACGGTAAATTCTTAAAATATCATTACTTTCTTAAATCGGGCTTCACTCTTTTCACCACGTTCAAAAAGAATTATTGTCTTTAAATATTACACTCCGGGAACCGGATCAGACAAAATCTCACGAAATGCAAAAAACTAGGGCCGTATAAGCAAAACAGTCAACAGCAGCAGCAGCAGTAGAAGCTCTCCTAAGAATCAATTCTTCTGCTATTTTATACTCTCATTAGCGGTAGTAAAATTTATTTAGAAACTACAAAAAAAAATTGTCATATACCAGACGTCTTTCGGAATTAATTAAATGGTATATATAATCGAACGTCCTTTTCGATTGAAAAATTTCAACTTTGGAAACGACTAGATTTCATGATTGAATATAAATTTGCCCGGACTAATACTAAAACTAAAATATAACGGTAATAATTAATGAACAAAATAATTCGGTAACAGCAGCTTTACCAAAAACTATAGAACATTTCTGTTACCTTCTGTGTGTATATCATTGTATTATGTATTTTATAGTTTTTTTTTCGGGCCAAGATGGGAAACTCATGTTCGACTGGGTCCTTAACCAGTACCCAGACAGTGTTGGACTCATCGCCGCGGAGATGCCTACCAACCAAACCCACCTCAAACTCGCCGTTACTCCCGCCTTGGAATCACTACCCTAGCATACTTCAAGACGGGCGGCGGTCCCTCACACACTCTCCCTCATCTTCCTCCTTCTTTCACTCCCACCTCTCTCATTCCATAGCGAATCCTTCTCTTTCCCTTATCATGCTTTCCACTACGCCACTTATCTCCATCCATTCCTCCTCGCCCCTCAACATAATCTCCACCATATTATCCCAATACACCGCCTCTCCCAGTTTATTCTCTAACTTCATCAAAACTTCCTCATTTTTCCAGCATCTAAACACATGTCCCACATCATCCTCCACTTCACATCTCTCGCACACTCCAGTTTCTCTTTTCCCAATCTTGTGGAGGTAACCCACTCTCGACCCATGCCCTGTGAGCACCTGCGTAAAGAAGTAGTTCACCTCCCCACATCGTCCGCATACACCGTAATCTCACATCCCTCTTCACATGCTATCCCACAAACTTCATCAAACACACACTTCCAAAGCGTCGGTCCCAGAACCGAGCCCTGGGGCACTCCAACCCCCGTCCCATACCTTCTCCCTCTAGTGTCCACTATCGCACGCCCCGGCAGGTAGTCCTTTACTAGATTAACTAGCTCCTCCCCTACTCCAAGCTTTTTCAACGCGCTCAACACCGCCCGTTTACTGACACTGTTGAACGCGTTCCCCACGTCGAAGAACACAAGCAGGGCCAATTTCTTATTCCTACCATTACCCTGCCTAGCCCTTTGCACCAAGTCCACCACCCTGCCCAGCGCTGAGATGCATGACTTCCCTTCTACAAACCCATGTTGGTTTTCCCTAAAACCCTCATTCCTATCAACTTCCTCCTCAATCCTAACCTTTATTATCCCCTCCATCAATTTACCTAATCCACACAGCAGGCTAATGGGCCTGTAGTCTCCCGCCCGTTTTCCATCCCTACCCGTCTTCTTCACAAGGATCACCCTGGCCACCTTCCACCTTCCACCTTTCTGGAAACTCTTCCTCCCTCAATATCCTGTTGAACAGTCCAAAAAAGTACTCCCCATTGTCATCCAGCAGCCTCTTCACCATATCACCTCTCATGCCATCTATCCCTGGGGCTTTCATTACCATAATATTTCTCCCCCCCTCTTCTATCTCCCACTTCTCTACCGACCTTATCCCTCTCATTTTCCCTATCTCCCTAGTATTCTGGGCTTCCCGAATTCTGCCCTCCCCACCTCCTTCTACCCCTGTAAACAATTTCTCTATAATCTCTTTCTCCCAATCTTCCTCTAGTACTACGTTCCTGTTTCCACCCATTCTTTTCACCGCTATCTCATACGCCTTCCCCCATGGGTTGTTTTCCAACTCCCCCAGTAACTCTTCCCATTTTCTTCTTTTTTCCCTCTCCACCCTGCGCTCCAGTTCCTTCTTTTTCTCCTTATATCCCACTTTTCCCTCCATACCTACTTTCCCCCTCAACACTCGTCTTCGTTCCTTCTTACACTCCCGCCACAGACTCTCTATTTCCTCGTTCCACCAGTAATTAGCCCTCCACTTGCGCCTATTACCCCTTTTCCCTTCTCTCCTGCAGCCCTGTATCACATCATACAATTTCTCTACATCATGCCCAAGTCCCCTACCTATCTCCTCCCTAAGTTTCTTCCTCACTCTTTCCGCCCCGACCTTCGTCCACTTCCATCCCCACTCTTCCAACAATTCCTTTCTCCCTCCTCTTATATTCGTCTCCACATACCTATGTAAACTCAAGCTTTCCTCATCCTCCAGCACCCTCCAACTACTCACTCTTTCCCCCAGCCATTCATCACACGCTGTTATGTCAATAAATGATGAACCCCCGTCACCCCTCACGAAGGTGGGTAACAGTCCATCATTCTTCACCGCCAATCCGTTGGATGTCAATACTTCCTTCAGGATCTCTCCTCTCCTGCCCGTTTTTCTCCCTCCCCAGGCAGTATTCTTGGCATTGAAGTCACCTGTCACCATTCTTCTTACAACTCTCCTTTTCCCTTTAGACACCCTAAGATCTTCCTCCAGTCCTGTCATACTCCTCTCATATTCTTCTAGGCTGATATTTGGACTTATATACACACTGTACACCACCATGTCTCCAATTCGCACTACCACCCAACCGTTACCCTTCCTCACTTCATCCGCCCTCATTCCATCTCCCACCACTCTTATTCCTGCCTCTCCTGTATCATTCATCATCCAACCTTGCATTCCCACAATTCTAGCGTTCACCTCAGATCCACACACCACATCCACTTCCCTCCTATCAATTACCTCATCTAGAATATCATGTGCTACTCTGCATTTTCCTAAATTTATTTGTAGCACCCTCCATCCCTCCTCCACATTTTTCCTTCCCGAGGTCTGTTCGCCCCTTCCTCCTATTTGACCGGACTCATCCCCTGGGTCCAGAGGGTCCCTCCCATTTTTTCCACCTTCGTTTCCATCACCTTCATTAATTACCTCCCCCTACTACATTCTGTTTCCCCTGGCTTGTGTCCCCTTTCCCCACATACCCTACAAAGGAAGGCTTGCCGACAGTCTTTGGCCATGTGTCCCACGCTTTTACATAGCCAGCATTCCCTTGTCTTCTCCACTCTCCTTTCCTTACATCTCGCTACTTTATGGCCCTTCATTCCACAACCAAAACATCTGCCCTCCTCTCTCCCCTCTATTATATTCACCCTATTCAAGTCCAGCCTAATTTCCCTTTTTCCTAGTAAGGCTACCGCCTTCTCGCATTCCACCCTCACCACCGCCATTTTCATTCCGTTCCTCTCCCTCACCACTTTCAACACCCTCGTCCCTTCCCCAATCAATTCCTCTATTTTCTTACTCACCATTTCATCTTCCATCCATGGGTCTATCCCTACCATCTTAATGGTTTTTGTTTCCCTCCCCGCCTCCACTGCCCTGGCTCCTGTCACCTTTTCCACCTCCTTCAGAATTCCCCTCACCTCAACCCCCTTCTTTGCCTCTATAACCACCTCCCTGTTCCTTGAGACTCTGAGTCTATCCACCCACTTTCCTTCCATCTCCGTCAGACCCTTCTTAATCTTATCTATCCCCTCCTGGTTGACTTCTCCAAGATCCTTCAGGATTACCGCCTCATTCCTGACCTCCTTTTCCCTATCACCACAGTCCCATCAGCTCTAACCCACGCGACCATCTTCTTCAGCACCTCCACCTCCATATGCTCAAGCCTGTGTAGCCCAACTCTAACCCCGCTCTCCACTTCCCCAAACAGTCGACTCATCAAATTAAACACCTTCCTCTCATCCCTACAATCTCCCTCCATCCGACAGATCAACACCTCCGCGTTGACCCTGGTCCCTTTTCTCTCCGTAGTGCGAACCTCCTTAACCCACTCCATTTCCTCTCCTTTTTCTGCCAGCATCGGATACCTATCCCTAAACATCTTCTGTATCCCCTTCTCCATTCCACTGTCCTCCTTAGTCACCCACACCACTTTTATCTTTTCCTCCCCTAAAATGGGATTTCCTACTTTCACCTCTATTTCCTCCCGTTTTTTGTCCTCCCAGTCCCTATTTCTAATCTCATTCCATCCATCCCAGTCTCTTTTCCCGGTCTCCCATCGTGTTTGCCTTCTCTCCATCCTATCTTCCTCTCTTCTCAACTCCTCCAATTCCCTGACTCGCCCCTCCGCCGCCGACTTTTGCTCTTCCAGCCTTTTCACCCTCTTCTCCAGTCGCTTTACCATCTCCTTCAATCTCTCTACACTCTCCCTCCCTTCCTCCTTCGCACTCTCCACTTCCTGCCATCCTTTCTCCTTCTGTTTCCTTTTCTGCTCCTTATCTTCCAGAGGCGATACCTCCTTCCTCTTCACCCCTGTATCGCCCCACTCACTAGTCTCTACCGCCTTATCAGGTGTTCGTTTCACCATCCTCGATTTTCCGAAAATACTCTCTTCCTCCACTGCTTTCAGTTCCATTTTTTTCACATACTCCATAATACATCCCACGAGTAGCTAGGGAATTGAATGTCCACCACCACAGAGCCCCGCGTGTAGTGGTAAGGCTGGATACTCCGGGAGGTCACCAGGTATCCCGAAGGCACCGTTCCTGACTGACTTTCGCGTAGCCATTCATCTATTGTCACGGTAGCTAACAACGTAGATTACGGATTGTTTTATCGAGGTTTACTCCTCTAGGCTTTTGTCACGGTTGCCTCCGGACGCAGTGGCTGCCGCTGCCTACAATCACACAACATAGCTGCCTCCCCTATGTTGTTGGTTTTTTATCGAGGTTTACTCCTCTATTCCTTTTGATCCGCGAGCAATTATTCGGGTTCCCATGCTGGAGCCTTATTCATTGCTTATCCATGAGGTTGGTCGGTCATGCTACCCTTACATCTGTGAATACCATGACAGATCACGCCCCATGGAGATACCCTATGAGCCATTGGGACGCGCCGTGTCGGGTGGAAAACCCCCTCCCCAGAAGTTTGCATGAGAGATTAGGGGTGAACCACTTTCAGCCTATCTCATCCAACCCTCCAAGGCACGGCATGTATTTTATAATTGATAACCGTGCAAGTGGCCATAGTAGCCGAGCACGTTAATTTAAATAAACAAAAAATTATGGGTTTGCTTTGATCTTCACCATAGTTTTTTGTTTTGCTTTTTTGCTTTCTATTTTTCGTAATGTGTTAGGCTTAATAGAAAAAAGTAATTTTTTGAATTATTTTTCCCAAGGAGATGGGAAATATTTACATTTTTTGTATATTCAAGGAACAAAACAAATAGAATAAAACAGATCACTGTTAAGTTGTATTTTGACACGTGGAGTTCGGGTTTTGATGCGATTTAGCATAAGCTCCTTTTCTACCTGATCTGTTCTATTTATTCGTTCCTTCCTAATGTTTTTTCTAGTTCCTTATCACTGTTTTCTCTTTTTTCCGCATCCCTGCAGCCGGCAAATAATATTCAAGGCAATATCACGGCAAGTTTAAAAATATAGTAGAAATTTGGGAGAAAGTGACTAATGAGCCACAAAAATTCACTAAATAAAATAGTTTTTAAACGAAAAGGTAACAGCTGAACAGCATAATATGTTACATATTGGACAATTTCACCTGGAAGTTCATTCGCGTTTGATTTTGCGTTTGCTCAAGTTATAGCAATTTCGGCGGATTTCTGTACATTTGGTTCTAATTTGAAATTTAGAGCTCTGCCGTCGTACTTCTAGTCTCACTGATATAATTATGAGGTTGGTTTCACTGATCATATTCGCCTCTTGAAGCAGTTGAAACGTACAACGAGATGTGGTGGATTTTTTTCGGGTTCAACTAGAAAACAACATTAGGTTTTGAAAGATATCACGTAAGTTCAATATTCAATGTTCATCATTTTATGTTCAATTATCTAGATGCGATAGTTAATGAAAAGTTTCAACCAAAATATGTTTAATTTATTGAATAATCCTTTTTCTATTAATTAAGTTCAAAAATAACAGTAAGATGTACAAATTTACAAATTTGTTAAACATTGCACCATTGGGAATCTTTAACCTTTGGAATCAGGGAAACATTTATTTGCAAAAATTCCTATCTACCATGGACGTAAAATAAAATTTGTATAAGGGAATCTTTGACTTGAGAGAATTACAATTTACCATTGGCGTACGATAACATTTTTTCAGGAACTTAATTTATTTGGACAACTTTCATCCCATCATAAACATATGAATACATTTTTGAAAATGGGTTCACTTTTGTGTGAAAATTTCCACTTACCGTGGGATGCCATACAATTTTTAAAAGGGAAACAAGATATGAGGAATAATAATAACAAAGGGAGAGACAATAGGTAGATCATTACTATTTATAGTACCTAGATAGATAGATTTTATGAGGTGGCTTTTGGCCCATTCTACTGCGATCCCAACTTTAGCCCTACTATATCGGCGGACGTGATGCAGTTCCTCGCATCTACCTGCGTTAATCCCTTTTCGAACGGAGGGTAGGATTAAGACAGGTCTGCAGTTCCTCACACTATTGTTTGTAGGGTAGCACAATAATGCACCTGTTTATAATAATTTGTCTTCAGTTTCAATTTCCTAACCTAACCTAACCTAACCTAACCTAACGAAAATCATTGATTTAATGTTGTGTTTCTGTTTTATTTTGTTTCTTTTTTATTTTGTATTTTATTGTTATTATTTGACAAAAATATAATTTCATATTGAAACATTTACTAGCAATATGTAAATATTACCTAATCAAAATCCCTCGCACTGTCATTGTGGACCTTGCTACCTGATACCTAATCCCTTACCCTTCGTATGCTGCGAGGAACTGAACACAAATTTTGTACCTACCTGTTAATGTGCGAGGAACTAGACGACTCGCATATCGGCTCCTACACTGTGTCTTACGTCTTTGACCCGACTGTAGAGCAAAAAACATCCGCTTTTATGGGTACACCTTTTTTCCAGTATTCCCTATTTAGTATAGTTACTTTGAAATTGTAGATCTTGTATCATTACATAGTCCGCTTTTAGCTCCTCGATTAGCTTCCAGTGTCAGCTCTATGCGTTTGCTTTATGTGTTGCTGACTATGTATTAATCTGTGCATTACAGACCTCGCCTTGCATGAATATGCTCAGAGGTGGCAGACTCATTAAGACTTCTATTGCAGATGTAGGAGTAGTTTTTATGACCCCTGTGCCATACAGACAGGCCAGCCTTTGTGTGTTATTCAACAGCCTTATTGCTCCTAGTTGAGTAAATAGGCAGCACCTGTTCTGCTTCATGGCGAAGCTCCATAAGAAAATAATCAAAGAAGCTAAGGTCTGAAAACGTCAAAATTTACTCTAATAGTGGTGGGTGTAAATCACGTGGACCACAACGCGGCGGGGATGGACCACATATACAGGGTGAGATGCGCATGTTCGAAAGGCCTTAACGTCTATTATATACAGGGTGAGTAACGCCTGCTTTAAAGGCATTAACGTCTACTATATAGGGCGACGACCCAGCACTGTAGTGGAACGCATCTCGATGCGATAATTGTCACAGTCAAGCTATGTCGGATTTGGTTAGTACTTGGATAGTATATAGGGCCCGTACAGCCGGCAGCGTAGTAGCATATCACAGCTCGCAGGCATTATACCAATGAGCACGAGGTATAATGTAGATATGCCGTCTTTCGGAGGAGACGTAAATCCGAGGTCCCGAATCCATGGATGTTGGGCTCGTTAAAGAACGCTACCACTGGTTGGAGCACCAGTGGGTTCGCCAGAATTAGGTTAGGGGTAGAGTGCTCCTGGCGTCGGTGATTAGCATTTAGTCGCAGAAATAGGCCGACGTTAAATAAACAAGGAAAAAAAAAGTCTACTATATACAGGGTGGAACGAAAGTAGCATATACGCCTGCGCGAAACATCTCGTTCGAAAGGCCTTAACGTCTTACGTAAATCATATACAGGGTACACAGTGCGCGGACAGTAGCGGAGAGAAAATGTCAAAACGTGTCTATATACATGCAGTAGCGAAACATCCGAAGAAGTCGACAATAACCAGAGGGAAAGGAGAGATTAGCGATAAGCATATATACAAGGAGTATCGAAAAGTATCACATAAAGAATCGACCAGAAGCTCAAAGAAGTAATCAACAATGACCAGAAGGTCTTCTATCATCTGTCACTTATTATCACCTGTCACCTTCGTATCTCCAAAACAATGACCAGATGCATTGCACTCAACAACCACACCCTTGAAGCTACTGGGTTGGTTGAAAGTATTTTTTTTAACCGTCGAACGCGTTACGTCAAACGTCACATTGTCACGTCAAACGTCACGTTATCACAGGAAACGTCACGTCAAACGTTACGTTGTCATCTCTAACGTCACGTTGTTACGTCAAACGTCACCTTGTCACGTCAAACGTCACGTTGTTATGTCAAACGTCACCTTGTCATGTCACGTGGCCACGTCACCTTGTCATGTCACGTTGTTACGTCAAACGTCACGTTGTCACATAAAACTTATGCGGAGAGAAGCGCTATTGTGATTAACTGTCTATAGCCTGCAGACAATTACCACAAATTGGAGATCTTTTAAATTATCTCAAGATTTTTTCAACAAAAAAATAATTTCTTTCTATCAATCATGTATTATTTTTGATAAACCATGCAAATTATTAAATTGTTTTTCTGAAATTTTTGAGAAATAACTAATAGATAAGAATGCCATGGGAAGTTACCATCTACCGGGCAAAATTAAAAAAAAAGGCAGTTACAATCTTGAGATAAGACCCGATACAACAGAATATCACACCACAAAAGCTTAGTGCGTCTGCGAGGGAATTTTTTCCGAATCGGTTTGTGAAGCTCGTTTACGAGTTGAATCTTTCCCTTGGTGTGCATATTATGATTTATTACCGGCTAGCTTCAGCTCCAGACTGTGAATACGGTTATGGATATTCATATCCATAACCTTACTATTGTTCACTGTACTGATATTTTCTGCAAATTCTTTTTCCAATTCACGTATACTTGCATTCGTAGAAGCACTTAATTCTTTTCGAATGAAGATTTAGTTGCTGCGTCTTTGTCCACCACACCACGGGCCCATAGGTTATAATTGGTCTGACAACCTTTGTGTATAACCACGTACAGGGTCATTTTGAGTTAAGTCCCCAGTTCTTACCGCACAGTCTTTTACATCTGTCTAAAGACATGATAGCCTTCTGTGTGGTTTTCACTAAGTGAGCCTATGATCAAAAACTATCCCTATAGGTACTTTTGTTTCTTTGGCAAAGGGAATCTCTGTTTCTCCTAGCACTGGTGGTTTTAGGCCTTGCAGTGCTGTTCTTTTTGTGAAGTTGACAATTTGTGTTTTCTGAGCGTTGACCGTCAGTCTCTCTTGTTTACAACAATTGTCTACCATATTTAGATCTATCTGCATTCTTTCAGATATTACTCCAGCAAACTTACCTTTGACCACAATTACTATGTCGTCGGAGTATCTTAGACAATAAAAATCTTCTTTGGACAATTTATTGAGAAGATCGTCTAATAAATTTACTTCAAGTAGTGGTGGAGTGGTGAGAGTGCACCTCCACGTGGGAATCCTCTTTTCTTCACAGTAGGTACTTCACCAGCCTTTGTAACTCAAGGGGTGGTGCTAGCCCATCTCCCTCGAAGTAGCCTGATGCTCTAATCATTTCCTTACCCTCCTTCTTGTGTTTGAGGTGTGCTAGAACTGGAACGAGGTTTTGAGTCATGTATTCCGACAAGACAAAAATAGTTGGTTAATTCCTGCCATCTTGTAGATTGTCTTCTTGGGTTTTTCTCTCTTTCGTCAGAATGATGTTCCCTTCTGAAATAGTACTGTCCACTTCCCAAACTTTGAGAATTGCTCACTCCAGTTCTCTCACTACTTTCTTTTTTCTAAAAATAACTATCGTGCTTTTCAGAGGGTTTACGATTAGTTCTTCCCATAGAGGAGTAACTCCACTTGAACTCCACTTGAACATTTCCATTCACTATCGGCTTTCAATAAAATTTTTATTAGTACCTATTTGCGATTAAATTAGAATTAATTTATTAGATGAAATACCATTTACTACGGGCGTACAACTAAATTTTTAAAAGTTTATTATTAGCTTAAACTTATTTGTATCATAGGCGTGAAAGTACATCTTTTAAAAGGGGCTCATGTATTTGAATTTTAGTGCTGCTGGCAGTGAGCATGATTGTCCATTTGTTTTTTCTGGAAATAATTCACTCCAATTTTCTCACCGTTATGAATCTATTCAGAAAAACAAAGCATGAATACATATTTCCCAGTCAGTTTAATTTATAAGTTAGACTCCATACTCCCAAATGTGAGATACTAATAAATAAATTGGTCTTAATAAAGAAACACCAATTAAAGTTAGTGAATGAAGGTCATAGGTCAATAGCTTCAGGTTAGGTACACGACGTTGATATTTATTTCCCTAGAAAGACAACAGTTATAACACTTATGAGAATGGTCAGTCAGGCAAACAGTTTACATACTACATACATTCTTATATGTATTTTAAATAGTTTCTTGGGAAATTAAACCACAATGTTTTTAAATTATTTATTTCAGCGTTTCGGTAGCGTTCCAGCTACCGTTGTCAAGATAAAATGAGTAGAAATTAATTTTTTTCCCTATCTGACACAACGGAAAAAATTTGACAGCTAGACAATCAAAAATATTTTGAAGTTTAAGACTGCAAAATTTTGTTATCAAATTTTCATTAAGGTCCATTCATAGTAGATCATATCTCTGGCAAAATGTGAAATGAAATATTTCACTTTATTACATTCCAACGATATGATAGTCTACTAGAAATGGAATCCAGTGAAGTGCACGTTCCAGTAACGGTTTTTATTGGGATAGCGCGTTTTTTTCGCTTATATTGGAAATGTTAATAAAACGCGTTTCTTGTTACTTTTTTGTGTATGATTATTTTTGTTTTCAAAATATGTATACTTACTCAGTTTTGTGATTATGTGTATTGAAATGTGTATCGATTAACAGCTATTCAAATTATAAATCATAAGAAAACCTGGATAAAAACTTATGATGCTATCCTGATAACGCAGGTAATTGATTATTGGAAATTTCTCTTTCTAACATTGGTAACCAAATTTGTCTACATTCGGCTGAAATACTAGCTACACATTTATCTGCATTTAGTTGTAATAAAGCACTTTCGTTGATTTTTCGTCTTTTGTTATTGGGTTCTTTCAATATTATTTTTGATGAATCCCATTGAATTTGATGACCCTCTTCCCAAGCATATTTGCAAATAGATGACTTAAAGAATTCCCTATCTTTGATATATTTTTTGTGTTCGTTAATTCGTACTTTCAATGGTCTAGGTCTAGATGTTTCACCTAAATAAAATTTGTCGCATTCACAAGATATTTGATATATGCAGTTTTTTGAAGATTGTTCTTTATTTTTTGTTTTCGTTTTTGTTAGTATTGACCTCAATGTATTATTGGATTTAAAACTAGTTCTAATATTGAATTGATTACCAATTTTCTTAATTCTTTCTGATAAACCCCTCAACATACAGTATTGTCAAGTTTATAAAAATTATGTTAGCTGAATTATTAATATTATTGTTATGGGGTATTAACAATGAGCCCCTCTCTATATTCTTAATCTCCTTTTACAAATTCTGTAGGATAATTATTGTTATTTAAAACATCTTTTAAAAAAGTTTTCTCCTTTGTAAATTGATCATCACTAGAACAAATGATTCTGGCCCTATCGTATAAAGATTTTACTATCCCTTTTTTAACGCTTATAGAATGATTAGAGTCAAAATTCTAATATATATTAGTGTGTGGCTTACGGTAAACACTTGTTTCATACCCTGTAGATGTTTTATTAATAACTTATTAATCTAAAAATGGCAAAAAATTGTTATTTTCAATTTCAAATTTTATAGATTCCTCTCCTTCATTTATATTTTTTAAAAAATCATTAAGAGATACTAAGTCATAAGGCCATATTGCGAAGATGTCGTCTACATATCTCCACCAGACAATTGGTTTTAATTTTTGATTATTTACTATTTTGGCTTCAAAATGTTCCATGTAAATATTTGATAAAATTGGTGAGAGACAAGAGCCCATGGCAAGACCGAAATTCTGTTAATAAAAATCATTATTGAATTGAAAATATGTTTTTGTTATATACATAATTTTAATAATTCTATTATTGCTGTTACGCTCAATTTGGTCCTTTCTTTAAGGGACTGATCAATTTCTAATTTTGATTTGACAAGTTCTATTGTTTTTTGTACCGGTACATTCGTGAAGAGACTAACTACATCAAAACTGCCCAAGTAATGGTTTTTGTTGAAATAGCTTTTCTATAAAATGGTTGCTATTCTGATGTATGAATTTGTCTGTCCTGCGAGCGGTTCAATAATTTTCAATATATTATTAGATAGTTTTCTGCATGGGGAATTAATAGTGCTACAAATTGGTCTCAATGTAAGATATCAAGTCCGAGCGGTTTTAGATAATAAAACTACCTTTTATTTACTCCGAAGCCACGTGTATTCAAAGTAAATGCTGTTACCTACTAACTAGGTTATTATAATCATCAGCCACTAATCAACGACTGGCCTCGATTACAGCTGCCTGTTAAGCCAATGAATAGTAACTGATGACCTATATAATACATCCCCTCCTATAAGTTCAATTTGTCTGGTTTCTTCATTACACGACCAGATCTGGTTTTGATATCATGATCAAAAGCTTTTGGACTGGATAATAAACATTTTGGGGAAGCTTCCAGCGAAGGACTTTCATTTTTAAGTGACACAGCAGGTTGAATTAAAGGTTCAACACTACTCTCATCTATTTCTGGCTCGTTACTTTTAGGCACATAATCGTTTAGGGATTCTTTAAGATCAATTCGATTACGCCTAATCAAATTACCAACACAGTCCTTCACCAGGTAAGATCTAGGAGAGCTGCTCAGAAACAATTTGTGCAGGCTCCCACTTGTTCTTTACATGGTCAAAAACTGTCACATTGGCTTTAGGGTCCAAAGGTTTTAGATCTTTACTATTCTTATCATAGTACGACTTATAAATATTCTGTCTGTACAACAAATTCTCAGAAACGTGTTCACAGACTTTGGGATGCGAAAGACTGGAATTGATCGGCACTTTTGTCTTACAAATCCTACTCATCAATAACTCTGCAGGTGATAGCCAATATACTTGTGTGGTGAATTTCTGTATTGCAATAAAGCAGTGTGTAGTGTATATCAGAGTTTTCTTTTAAACATTTTTTTAGCGCAAAACAATTTCAAAATTCCAGTTTTTTGCAAACGTCTTAAATTCTCTACTATCAAAAGGCACATTATCAGCAGTTACTTTATCTGGTGATCCGTGAACAGAAAAAATCGATTTTAAAGCTAAAATAACAGATTTTGCAGACTTGTCTTTAATTTGAGTTATTTCCAACCAATTGGAGTAGGAGTCAAACACAATCAGAAAAATTTTATTAGCGTGCGAAAAAATATCTGATCCCAATCTTTCCCATGGCCGTTTCGGTAATTCATATGGTAATAGCGATTCTTTTGGCTGTTTCTTAGCAAAAGTTTCGCAAGTATGGCACTTTTTAATGTAAGCTTCAATATCAACAGATAGCCCTGGCCAATAAAATATTCGTCTTGCACGATTCTTGCATGTTTCAATCCCAACATGGCCTTCGTGCAATAATTTGAGCATATCGGTCTTAACAGCAGATGGAACAACAATTTTCTCACCAAAAAATAGCAATTTATCTACATAGCTTAGGTGGTCTTTGATTTTAAAGTAATGCCTCACAGAGGAAGGCACTTCATGCTTGTTATTGGGCCAACCTTTTCTATAGAAGTTGATAACTTGTTTCAGAACCTCGTCTTTCAATATTTCCAGCCTGAACTGTTCCTTTCGCTCTTCAGACATAGCCAAGTTTTGTGACATAGCGTGTACCGCGAAATTAAATTCTTGATCAGACTTTAGCCCAGTTTCTGGCAAAAAAGCTCTCGAAAGTGTGGCTCCTACATACAGAAATTTTCCAGGTTTGTAATTCACATTTATTTTATAGCTTAGTAAGCGAAGTCTCATTCGTTGCAAGCGAGGAGAAATAGATGCTAGATCTTTTTTCATAATTGCTTCCAACGGTTTGTGATCAGAGTTTATTTTCACGTCAAAGCCATAAATGAAATAATGAAATTTGTGAGTGGCAAAAACAATCGCCAGCATCTCTTTCTCTTTTTGCGCGTACTTTTGCTCACAGAAGGTTAAGCTCCTGGACGCAAAAGCTATAGGGTGACCATCCTGAGATAGACATGCACCTAGACCATCTTTAGATGCGTCAGTGTCTATTTCTATAGGTTTCGTTGAATCAAAAAATGACAAGACTGGGGCATTAGTTAACATCTCTTCAAGGTTTGTCAAAGAATCATCATGCATTTTAGTCCATTGCCAATCAACATCATTCCTGGTCAAGTTTCTAAGCGGAGCTGTCATTTTTGACATGTTAGGCAAGAACTTCCCTAAATATTTAGCCATGCCTAATATTCTTAATAGCTCAGTTTTATCTTTGGGTTTTGGCATTTCTAGAATAGGTTTCACATAATTTCTATTCAGTTTGACACCTTCCTTTGAGTAGATTTGACCCATAAACTTGACACTTTTAGATTTAAATTGAATTTTGTCCCTATTAAATTTAATATCATTTTTGTGCTCTTTCCAACACTAACCGTAAATTATTATCATGTTCCTTTTCATCAATGCCTGTTATAATCGTCAAAATACAAGCCTACGTTTTCAATATCACCAAATATTTCATAGTTTTGTTTTTGAAAGACTTCAGGAGCTGAGCAAATTCCAAAAGGTAAACGACAAAATGCATACCTTCCAAAGGGTGTTCCAAAGACACAATATTCTTGACTCTGTTCATCAATACGAATTTGAAATTGAAAGTATCCGTCTTTCATATCTAAAACTGTGAAATATTCTTTATTATTGAGTTTAACTGCTATCTCCTCTGCTGAAGGAATCAAAAATATTTCTCGTTTTATTGCTAAATTTAAATATTTTGGGTCAAGACACAAGCGTAAATCCTCTTTTCAACTGTCACCAGAGGGTTCAACCATTCAGTCGGTTTATCAATGTTTCTTATGATACCTTGTTTTTCAAGATCATCAAGTTTAAGTTTTAAACGATCATGCAGTACAATTGGAATCCGTCTGAGTGGTTGAACTACAGGAATTGCACCTTCTTTTAGAGTAATGTGATGTTCTCTAGGAAAAGAACCAAGACCATCAAAAACTACAGGATATCTTTCAACAATATGATCAAGTGATGTGAATTGACAAGAATCTGTGACAACTGAGTCTACTCTTCTTACTAAGCTCAAATCAACGCAATCAACACAACTCAGTAGTGGCAATTCATCTATAGTGAGTTATTTTAAAACAGAAATAAAGGTTTCTTTTATTAAAGGATCCTGTAATAAAGGATGAAAATGAGGGTATGTAAAATACAGTTATTGTAACTGATTCAACACTAAGATATTTTCTTCTCTTTCGGTTCAGAATGTGAGTTACGTTCCGAGCCGAAAAAGAAAAAAATACATAACAGGTAGTTAAATCGCAACCTTTTAGGTTCTTCGCACATTTCTTTATATTAAATACTTGGAGAAACTGGGAACGAAATTAACTCAAATCAATAATGTAAGGTTAAATTTAATTGTCGCTGCCAATATTGGAAAGTATTTCTTCTTTTCTCAATTTAATTGTCAAAAACATCAAAATTAACGATCCTTTAATTGAAGTTAAGTTATCCCGTATTTTATTTAAATACAGGCTGCCTTTATTTTATTAAAGATCCTTTAATAAAAGACGTCAAATGCGCATACGTAAATGTCAAAATAAAGGAATCCTTTATTAAAAGACGAAGAAAAAGTGGTTACAATAACTCTCTATTATCACAAACTGTAAAGAATATGTTTTTAACATTGTCATTAACTTGACATTTTAAGGTGATTTCTCCTAACGGAGTGAATACATAATCAGAACTGCCATACGGAGCTAGTTTGGACCTAGTTTTTTAACAATATTCAAAGTCAAAATGCTTACTTCACATCCTGTATCTAGTTTAAATGTTACCTTATAACCTCCTACATTAATTTTCTTCAACCATGATAATGGTTTCTTAACTCTACTTACAGAATCAACTTTTCTTATAGACTGGACATATAACTCATCTGAACTACTCTCACATTCACTTATTCCTGATTCACTATCACTGAAACTTTCGGTTTTCACTTCATGCACTTTTTTTCTGTCTTATCTTCTATCATTCTTCTTTTTCTACCATTTCTTCTCAGACTGGTTCATATTATGTCCTTTTTTGCAAACATTCGCAAAGTGGTTGCGTCCCTGACATTTTGCACAGGTTTTATTCCAAGCTGGACAATTTTTCTCTTGATGTACATAGCCACAGAATTCACATTTCCCTTCCTTCTTTTCTCTCAAAGCTCTCTTAGATTTTATAGAACTGACACTGGCTTCATTCTGCAAAACCTTCATCTGTCTTTGACTAACTTTTCTAGTTCTGCAGATGTCTATGGCTTGTAGCAACTTTAAATCAGATTTTCTTAACAATTCTTCTCTGTTCTGATTGTGAATGCCCATCACTATCCTATCTCTTATAAATTCTTCCAACAAATTACCATATCCAGTTGTTTTTCCTGCTGTTCTTAGTTCTGTGAGGAAACTATCAAAGCTTTGTCCCTCTTGCTGCATTATGCTGTTAAATAAGAACCTCTCATATATGACATTTTTCTTCGGTTCACAGTGATCTCTAAATTTTTTTAGAACATTGTCAAGAGTTTTCTGGGTCGCTGGTAACGGATCGAAGGAGTTAAATAAATCCAGACCATCATCGCCTACTAAGTTCGATAAAATTGCAATCTTTTTTTTCATCATTTTGCTCACATAACCCTGTAGCAGTTAAAAAAAATCTGGAATTTTTGTTCAAATTTTTGCCAGTTATCAGCCAAGCTTCCTTCAATAGACAAAGAATCTGGAGGTTTGAAGTATGATTCCATTGCAATTGGGTTCTACTTATATCTCAGCTCAATTTGCTCTTCAGTAATATCTATCAAATCAAGAGGTTTTTAACACCTGACACCAAGTAAGATATCTTGGTATGACTCCATTATTCCTGCATCGGCGAAGGAAATTAACCGAACATTCAGAATGTGCCAGCTTCTTGTATAAATTATCTAACGTTGAAATAAATAATTTAAAAACATTGTGGTTTAATTTCCCAAGAAATTAAAAAGAAAAGAATGAATAATATACCACAAAGAACACACAAAAGATATTTTAAATAATGCTAAAATATAGTTTTCCGCTATTATTAAGATTATACTGAATATCATAGTTTGGAAATTTCATTAAATTAAGAGTGAAAGTTTAATAAACATCAGTATTAAAAATAAACATTTGCATCAACAAAAACAAATACATTGTACCTATCACCAGATTGGTGAAATAGTGTTCACTACTGCAAAATAAGCAATCAAATAAAACTAGTTATGTTGAAAACTCCACTGTTCATTCTGTCACAGTTTTATGGGGATACTGGAAGGGCAAAGTTTATCAAAATCGCCCAAATGATATAGAATTGTTGAAGGATCGCATCAGAACGGAGATTGCACAAACAACGCCTGAAGTGCTCGTAAGAGGTGCTTATTATTAGCAAAAAAGGAAAAAAACATCTTTAACGCCCTTTATCTTTTTCCATAGCAATATTTTATGGAGGTATATTTGGTCCTATCGCCATATTTTGGTCCAAACAATCTACCCTTAGTCCATATGATATGAATCACCCCGTATATATAACATATTAAACTTAACTGCAGTCCTCGAAATTTTCTATAATAGTTTATTCTTATCTTATAAAATTTGAAAGAATATCATCTAATTTAATTATCATGCCCTTTTTTTTACAACAAAGATACAGCTATTCTCCGGGCTATCTGTCCCAACACGCATAATATAATGATAATATTAAGGCGACCATGGGGTCTATTCTGTAACCATTCCATGTTACCTCTAAATTTTATACTCAGTGCTATAAGCTTTTTGTAAAAACACCACCCCTGTTAAGCTAGCAGAACCACTTTGGAATCTTCAACTTTTTTTCATGCCATAATTTTAGGCTATTTTTAGGCTAATTTATTACCCTATTGAAAATTTTTTTGCTCTTCAATTGTGGGAGAAATCGCGGGTTCTGCTAGCTTAACGTTAAGCTGGCAGAACCAATGAGCTAATCCAATTTTTATGGAAAATTGGATTACACCATAATTTTAGGCTCACGTTTGCACCCACTGCCGATTTTCCTGATGCACGTTTTTTAAATAAAAACCTGGGTTCTGCTAGCTTAACCGTGAAGCCAGCAGAACCCAACCGTTAAATAACTCCGCAGAGAAGATCCAATTAGACAATAATTTTAGGCTCTACTTACACTAATTAATTACCCTATTACAAAATTTTTTGCTCTTCAGTTACAGGAAATAACATGTGTTCTGCTATTTTCATCTTTGAGCTGGAGTTACAAAATGCTAATCGAATGTATGTGAAAAATCTGATAACACCATAATTTTAGGCTCACGTTTACATCCAATGACAATTTTTCTATTAACATTAATTGTTCTAGTCCTGGATTCTGCAAACTTATACGAATAAGTTATCCCAGGAGGGAGGTTCAATTTTAGGAGACACTCATATTTTGACTGGAACATTTTTGTGTACGATGTGTATTTTTCTGTTATTCTGATTTGTCAGGTTAAATGAGACACCCGGTATATTAGACACTGAATCGATAATCAATACATAATACAATAAATACCACCTTCTTCGAAATGCCTCAATGTGGTTCCCAATTACACCATCCAATAACTAATACAAGGTATTGCAGGAAATAAACATTCCAAAAATAATAATAATTAGTAATGCAAAAATCATATAATACATTATTTGATGTGCCCCTCGTATATCACACACATAAACATCCGAATCAACAACTTCTCTATATTGCCCTTTGATAATTTTTTTGCTCGCAGGCTAGTAAACAAGCCTGCGAGCATAAAAATTAGGGACTGCAAAAAACGCAATACGGAAGCAATTATTGTCTAATTGGATCTTCTCTGCGCAGTTATTCAACGGTTGGGTTCTGCTGGCTTGCGGTTAAGCTAGAAGAACCCAGGATTTTTTTTAAAAAACGTCCATCAGGAAAATTGGCAGTGGGGGCAAACGTGAGCATGAAATGAGCATAAAGTTGTGGTGTCATCGGATTTCTTAGATACCTTCGATTAGTATTTTGTAACTCCAGCTCTAAGATGAAAATAGCAGAACACATGTTATTTCCTATAACTGAAGAGCAAATAATTTTGTAATAGGGTAATTAATTAGTGTAAGTAGAGCAGTGGGTGCAAACGTGAGCCTAAAATGAGCCTAAAATTATGGTGTAATCCAATTTTCCATAAAAATTGGATTAGCTCATTGGTTCTGCCAGCTTAACGTCAAGCTAGCAGAACCCGCGATTTCTCCCACAATTGAAGAGCAAAAAATTTTTCAATGGGGTAATAAATTAGCCTAAAATTATGGCATGAAAAAAAGTTGAAAATTCCAAAGTGGATCTGCTAGCTTAACAGGGGTAAAAACACCATAACTCCATCTCTGAAATCTCTGAAATTTCAAGTCAATTAAAGTCGTGTAAAGTTTACAGTGAACGCAAATAGAGAATAGTATCAACGAATATGTCGGATTACTTGGCATCTGAGGGGAGTCATAATTTAGACAGCTCAAAACAGTTGGCACCTCTGATTTGCAAGAAAATTTAGGTCATTTTGTAAGCAACAAATCTAAAGAATAGAGTAAAATTAGGAGTTGGAATTTTAACACAATAAAACTTGAACCTTTGTCTTGGGGATCAGGTATTTTGGTCAAGTTTAAATAGTTATAAAAAAGATATAAGCCATTAAGTGAAGGTGTGATTTTGACAGTTTTGACAATTTGTGGTCACCAATTCGAACGCCAAGACCTGATCCCCAAAAGAAAGCCCAGAGAACTCGATTCTGAGAATATGAAATCTCAAATTATTATATTTTTTGAGATTTGTTGCACGGAAAATTCTTGCAAACGAACACTTCTTCACATTAGTTCAGCTATTCTACCGTCTTGATGGAATGCGCTGTATGAAACTTCAATGACAGATGACTACTGTCGAATGCTGTTGTCCTGTCATATGTTTTGTTTACATAAAAATTATTTATTTAGTGTTTATAGTTAGTATTTGTAGGCGGTTATAATAAAATAATTTTCATGCTGGAAAAGTAAATTTGTGCTTCTTGAATGCAGTTTATTTTGGTTCCACATGTGCTCCACCACAAGTATTATACATACCTACCTATCTTTAGTGTAGAGGACTAGGTGTGAAATACACATTATGTTATCTATGAAATACACCACAAATATTTCTAGCTATTGCTAGTAAAAATGAGTGCCTGATTTTTATTGATCTTCATATCGGTGCCCTTTGGTTTCCCTGGGTACCTGTACATAGCCATAGATCAAATCAGCATATGGTTCATACAACAGCCTTTTTGGTGTGCGTCATCGTTTGTTAATGTCTTTCTAACACATTACGTGGAAAGAAATGCAAAAAAAGTCAGGTCTTTGATTAATCCTAATCAAAATATCGCAATAATGATTCGTTTAAATTTATTACAAACGTCAATCCTAATCATTGACTTACCAAAATTTGATTGGTTGATGTTCAGATCAAGCGCAAGCGCGACCTATCAATCGTTAGAAATTTCTTTATTTAAAATAGGCATGCAGATATACCTTTCGTATTGTCAATGTGTCTGACATCTTTTTCTACTGTCCCACTGACAGTTCTTGTCAGGTCTGTACTTTGTTGTTCACGGTCAATTATTATTTATGAAAAGTTAATATGAATATTATTGTTATATTTATTCGAATAATACAACAATATGTCTAGATACACGGAAAACATTAGCATTTTGAAAATTCTCAAGTATTTTCAGTTAGAAAAAGAAGCTGGTAACTATTAATTTCGTAACCTTGTCGAATTTTGCTGAATGCGATCCTGATGATTTTATTTATCAAATTTAGGGTGAGATATGTGTCAAAATAGCAAATAAAATAAACGACATACCCAAAACCCGAATATACGTCACAAACGATGACGCACACCAAAAAGGCTGTTGTATGAACCATACATATAGGTATATACATCGACCTCCTGAGTTAGTGAGAACAACTACATTGGTAATAGTAATAAAAATAATCGCATTCTACTAATTGATCAAAATAGATATTTCATATTTTATTAAATTCTGTTGTAATCTATTATTTTCGAAACACAGGAATAAAAATGTTATAAATATTTGATCTTCAATTTTTCCAGGTTGCATGTTATTATAAAATACTATTTGCAGTTCCCCTCCAGTATGTAATGGACAGACATACCTACCTGTTTTTCCATTGGATCTTAATTATTCAAGTAAATTGTAGCAAAAATTTTTTCTTTTATTGAATACGAAAACAAATCATTCAGGCAATCTGATTGTAGTATTACGAATTTGAAGTACAAAGTAAGTTTGTAGTTTTTATTTTTATTATAATACAGAATGTCTGATTTTCCACTGACCCCTCCTAATCATTCAAATGAATTATAGCAAAAAAATTCTAATTATGTAAACTTTAAAAATGCAATAAACAGACATGTCTGCTTTTTCATTGACCCTGGGTTTATGTTTTTATTGAAAGGAAACGAATAAAAAATATTCTATAAAAATATAAATGAAATTATCACAAATGTAATGTATATTCATCTTCATATTTATTAATACATGGCAATCAAAGTTCATCTTCCATTTTTCCTCAGAACACAAAGAAAAAGTTTACAATATCAATCTTTTACAACTCTATAGATGTTTCCTCGGATGTTTCTTCTAACTTCTTCTCTCTACTCATTGAATATTTACAGCGAACACTTCTATATGAAAATTATTTGGATCATTGAATCTGTGTGTAGATGATAGTAGATGTATAAGGCGGTTACGACTATAGAGATAGGGAAAACAATGTGTTGGAGAGAGAGAGAGTGATGGATGCAATGTGTAGGAGAGAGATGCCGTCGCCATTTTTGGTCCTTCATTGCGCCATCTATGAGACGCCGCAATGATCACCGTCTTGTTGGGTCACCGACGTCACGCCGCCATTTTTGATCCCGTAATTTTAGCTCCGGCCGATGAATTAAAAAATTTAACTGGTCCGGGGATTGAACCAGGGACCCACGCATCCAATGCGCTCCACTCAACACACTGTGCCATCAGTTCTCTTATTTGTAAGTTATGAAGGAAGGTATCGCTGCCAGCCGCCCTCAGGCGCGCTGTGGTTACGCAATATGAAATTAGAGTCTCTCGCACGAAATATTCCTGAACAGAGTGTAGGAAAAATTAGAGTAATCATGATCTGGTATATTATGCTGTGTGGATAAAACTCCAATGTGATTGTGGATGAAGTTATTTCAGAAATCATAGAAAAAGGGGCCCTTAGACGCGCTGTGGTTACGCAATATGAAACAAAAATTAGAGTCTCTCGCACGAAACATTCCTGAACATATACAGAGTGTAGGACAGAGTAATAAATCATGATCGTATAACATCAAACGTTACATCAAAGCCGTGGGCTCTCTTTTGTAATATGGATTCAGAAGAGTACATAGTGTTGAAGAACTTATCTTGAACATTGGTAAATTAACATTTTTATTAAGACAAAAGTAAGGTTATGGCGCAAATGGAGAATCTTAGTTTATATGATGGGGAAAAGTAAAAAGTCAGACGTGAAGTAAGGCTGCAATGTGAATAGCGCGCGCACCGTACGCTTCTTGCTGTAAAATGTGACGTAGTCGAGAAAGATCCTTTAGGATGATAAGGCGGCGCGGCCAGATTTACATCGCGCGCACCATACGCTTCTTGCTGTAAAATGTGACGTAGTCGAGAAAGATCCGTTAGGATGATAAGGCGGCGCGGCTAAATAAAATAACATCGTGTCACCGGAGTGTTCTTTTGTAATATGTCTTCAGAAGAGTACAGTCATCGTTTGGAGGAGTTCATTAAGAATATTGGTAAATTAAATAAAGACATTGCTTTTTACGAAGATAAAAGTGAGGTTATGAATCAACTGGAAAATCTTAGTTTATCTGATAAGGAAGGACAGACGTGGAGCAGTCTTCGTATAAACTGGGTGCCTGAAGAGATTCATCAGTTAGCCCGTAGACTGCAGGAGTAAAGGAAATCGCATTGCTGATTCTTTAGCCAGGGAAGCCGCTGGACTGAAAATTCTTGGACCCAGTGACACCTACGGCCTGACGACTTCGACAATTGCGGAACTAGCCAAACGTTACACCCATGCTCAATCCCTTGAGAGATGGGAGGCAATCAAAGGATGCAGTTTTGCCAGGATCACCCTGGGCGACCCTGGGAAGATGGCGCCGAAAAAATACTTGGCGATGACCAGAAGAAACCTACGTATAACAGTGGGATTCCTGACTGGCCACTGTCAACTAAGGAAACACCTCCATACTATGGGGCTAGTGGACACACCTCTATGCAGGATGTGTGAACGGGAAGATGAGACTGTCAGTCATGTCCTATGCGAGTGTCCGGAGTTATCGTCGATAAGAGAGTGTGTGTTCGGTGAGTCTTGGCCTACACCTGCCGATATAAAGGAGATGTCTCCTGGTGACCTGTTCACCTTCCTGAGAAGGACAGGATGGACGATGACCTAGGAGGACAACTCCTCGGGAGGATGTACAATGGGTCATATGTGGCCTAAGTGCTGTGAGCCTACACTCACCCTCCCTACTCTACAGATACAGAGCCCGTAGACTGCCGCAAACTACTTATCCGTTAAGACGTATTCAACCTACACCATGTTCAACAGAACAGAAAAGGAAATAAAAAATGAAATTAATAATGTTTTCGCCATGTCATGTGTAATATTAGTGGCTGTATTTGTTTTAATTTTAAAAATTATTTTAAGAATTGTAAAACGAAAATTCCAATCTTCATGTAATATAAAAGTTGATGAATATACAGAGTGTTTCAATAAAAACCATGTTTTTTAAAAATTTGGCAGACATTTAACATTGAGAATTTGGGGCATTATGCAGATATGTACTTAAAGACCGATATTTTACTCTTATCAGATGTTTTTGAGCAATTTCGAAAAAAGTGTTCGATAACTTATGGTTTAGATCCTGCATGGTACTATACGATGCCTGGTTATACATGGGATTGTATGCTGAAATATGTAGGCTGTAAATTGGAATTATTACAGGATGTGGACATGGTAATGTTTATCGAAAAAGCAATTCGAGGGGGAATTTCAGTTTGTAGTGGTAGAATGTCGGAGGCTAATAATAAGTATATGTCAGAATATGATCCTACAAAACCCTCGAAGTTCCTAATGTTTTTCGATATTAACAATTTATATGGATGGGCCATGTGTGAACCCTTACCCTACAGAGGGTTCGAATGTGTAGATAGCAAAAATTTTGATGTTATGTCTGTGTCAGATAAATCTTCCGTAGGGTATATTTAACAAGTAGACTTGGAGTATCCCAATGAATTGCATGATCAACAAGATTTTCCATTTGCATCTGAACACCGCAAGCCTGTAGGCTCAAATCATTCAAAATTAATGACAACGCTTCATTGTAAAAAAGAATACACAGTTCACTACCGCAATTTGAAACAAATGTTAGCTAGAGGGTTGAAATTAAAAAAAATTCACAAAATTTTGAAATACGAACAATCTGCTTGGTTGCGGCCATATATCGAATTAAATACTCGATTGAGAGCTGCAGCTACGAGTACATTTGAAGAAAAATTATATAAACTGGCAAATAATGCTGTGTTTGGTAAGACAATGGGAAATATACGAAAACACCGAATAGTGAAGCTTGTCAAATCATGGAATGGGCGATATGGTGCCAAAAATCTGTTGGCAAGTATAAGATTTCATAGTCGAACAATTTTCAATGAAAATTTAGTTGCAATAGAACTCACCAAATCGGAATTAGTTTTCAATAAACCCTTGTACATTGGCATGGCTGTATTGGATTTATCAAAGTTATGTATGTATGAATTTCATTATAACTACATGATTCCAAAATTAGGAATTGATAAATGCAAATTACTGTATATGGACACGGATAGCTTTATTTATGAGCTCTACTGTGACGATGCGTATGAGGAAGTTGTAAAAGCTGATTTAACAAAATTCGATACATCAGATTACCCTGTTAATAGTATCTTCAAAATCCCGCAGATGAATAAAAAAGTTTTGGGGGTTATGAAAGATGAAAACAAAGGTCAAATTATGATCCATTTTGTAGGAATGCGATCTAAAATGTATTCTTTCAAAGTTCAATCAGGTAAAATAGTTAAAAAGGCAAAGGGAGTTCGAAACAATGTAGTTAAAAACAAAATAAATTTTGATGATTACCTAAACTGTTTAAATGATTTTAAAGAAAAAAGTATTATGCAACGATGTATTCGATCGTATGCCCATAAGGTATAAATTTTTTTGATGCATAATTCCATCAATGTTGAAGCGCTCATCTATAACAAAACGCTATTCTGAAATACTATAATGCCCCCAAGGTAGAGTGTCGCAATTTTTGTTTGCTCTATACTATATTATAGTATAGAGCAAACAAATATTGCGTTAAGTCCTTATGATGACAAAAGATATTTGATTCCTAATAGTTGCGACACTCTACCTTGGGGGCATTATAGTATTTCAGAATAGCGTTTTGTTATAGATGAGCGCTTCAACATTGATGGAATTATGCATAAAAAAAAATTGTCATACAATAGTGACGGCACCAGATTTTGCAGAGCAGTCCCCTCTTCCTTGGAAGGTAACCAAAAGAGTTTTAAAAAGATTTTCCTCATACAAATGGGATGCGATTGTAAACGAAGCCGAAAATGATCATAATCCCTCATATAAAGGAATGGAATTTATTCACTGCTCCAAACAAATATCCACACATTTACGAAATACGGTAATAGGAAAAGCAGATTGGGGGTATATATTTGAAGAAGCGGAGTCAAGGTATTGTATATGGTTAAGTGGATACTGGCTTCAACAATATCGTCTAAATGTATGCAAATCGTATTTTTATATATTCAAAAAAGTACATGAAACTTTAAATCAATACATACTAGTTAACTACGATCACTCTCACGAAATTTATGATGCAAACGATATTGTTGAAAGCGTATATCAGGAGCTATATTATTGGTGTCAAAGCTGTTTTGCAGCTGTATTATTTGAATTGAAAGACTACGATTCATGTGTTAATGATTTACATGAAATACCCAAACATACTCGATTTGACGATTCTGATGTAGATTGTGATATTGACTCTTTTGAAGTAAATATGCAGTAATTGGTAATTAACATATCCATGAGTGTTTCTCTCTCTCTCTCTCTTTACATATGCATGTATATTTTTAATAAAAATATGTTTATCTACTTTTAACAATCATATTCCATTTAAAAATAAAAAATGTTTATCTTCTTTTATCTTTTATTTTCGACACAACAATAACTAACATTTCTGCAAGTACAATTGTAGAACATCATCATATTTTACTATTTAAATCATTAATTACTCTAGGTTTATAAAAATAAACCAATTTTTTAAGAGCACTATTCAACAGGTCATTTGGCATTATAGAACAAAATGCATACAACAATTGCAAGCTATTTGAGTTTTTACAAAAATCCAAAAGATCATAATAATACTGACAAAAGTTCAAATTATTTAAAACAGTTAGACGTGGTGAAATTAAATTATTATTTAGTTCTAAAATTTGTGTGACCTCTTCTTCATCCATGTAGAATTCCACGCCATGTTTCTTGAGAAAAATAAATTTATAATCATCATAAACTAATATGGTAATTGTACAGTATTCTCCACACGGAAATGAAATAGGCTGGAAGTTATCATGTAGATTTGCTTGAAAGAAATCCACCAATTGTTGTGACATTATGGAAGTGAAGATGGACCATTCATAAGTGCTAAACGATATTCTGCTGGGCTTGAAATATTGAGATAAAATTACAGCTGGCGTAAATGATCTCGCTGGACTGATTCCACATTTTACATCATAACCGGAAAGCATATATGTTGTTGAAAGCAGATGGATATTTTCAGCCTTGGCGGCATCTTCATACTTTTTCAAAATATAATCCAACTCTGAACTATAGTCTAAGTCGGAACTACCTTCAACACTATCTTGATAACTCATAATTATTACTAAGACTGAGAGCTAAAACTAACATCATTTTATAAGACTCCCCCCCCTCTTTGCGGTCTTTGCACGGCGAACTAAAAAAATTGATCTATACAACATCAACATTTTCTATCCAACTGTTATGTTTTCCATCCAAGCCTAGCCATTTGACGTACATTTTGTTACCCTTCCTTCTAAGTACTTTTTCCACCAAGTAAATGTCTGGATTCGCTGTTTTCTGCAGCTCTTCATCGTAAAATCCTCCACTGATTGGTGTACCGTACATATCCTTAAGCAAGTAAGTAGCGGGATTCGTGATTTTGATTTTAATGATCTTGAAGAGTTCAGTAGTCCAATTGGGTGTATAACCCTTTTCAAAGACATGTTTTGCCTTGGATATGCGCACAATGTCACCAACTTCAAATTTTCGCGGTCCTGCTATCTTTAAATAACTATAGGTGTTATTCAAAATAGATTTTTCGTTGGATTTGTTGCCTTGAGACTGCGAATGCGGTCATTTAAATCTGGGGTATTAATGTCTACAATACTGAAAAGGTTACTTTTCAAATCGGAGAGTTCTGTAAATTCTTTTTTTAATTCACCTATGTTGTCAACACACTTGTTTATGGAAGCAGAAAATTCTTTTCGAATGAAAACTTTGGCTGTGACAATTGAATCGTCAACGTATTTCTTTGTAACCATATCCCTTCCTGCTACGGGGGGATTTCGCGAAATAAATTCTTCAATTTCGTTGGTTTTATTTTGCAAGGCTGCAATATGTGTCTGTAATATGGGGATTTTCGTTTTATGAAGCTCATTTCTTATCTCATTCAATCCTACAGCTAAATCCTTTATATCACGTTCTTGTTGCTGGAGCACGGTACCATGTGCTTGAATTAGTGGCGAGTTGTTGGTACGTAGGCCATTCAACTGCACATCAACATATTTTTTTGTTGCAGCATCACTATTTGTTGTCGGTTCCTTAACATTACAAATTTTCACATTTTCAATATCAATATTACCATCCAGTGTATGAGGGAACGTAATTTTCGCTGGTAAACGCGCATATGGCGTTTGATGTCTATGTCCGAATTTATCGACCGACATAATTGAAATGAACAAGTTTCAACTTGTATTATTCTATTATATCAGCCTCCTTGAGTTCATTGATAATTGCTACTATTTCGTTGTCGTGTGACGTATTACCTGCCTCTTTTAAAGCAATCAACAACTTCAAACGATCCACCAATTCATTCGCATCATCCCAATAAATATACTCCATAGGTTTATCATTATATCTTAAACGATCGATACCTTTTCCTTTTGCAAAAGGAATTGATTTTAGACGAGTCAATTCCTGAGACGATCTAGTCGTCGTTAGAGATTTTGTTTTGAATAAAGGTTTTATGATGTAGTGATATTTCTCAGTCCTTGACCCCTTAAGACGATCTAACGTGTCTAAATGAACTTCAGTTGTTGTCAAAAGACTTTTATAGTTCTGTAAATCTTGATCATTGTAACTGGGGTCTCGGTAAAATAGAAGCTCATACAAGCCTGGTGTTCCAATTATATATTTTCCTACTTCGTTTTTCTCAGGTAGTATGTTTATATTACCGGTTTTTCCATCAAACGCAATTCGACGTTTGCCTAATGACCAACCGATTTCATCGTTGTATATCGGTCCATAATTTTTATCAATTTTATCATCTTTTTGGAAGTAATCTTCAATGAACTGATAACTGATGGAAGGATATTGGTCCAAATGGTCTTCGAAAGCTTCCTGAGAAATTTCGGGGCGCATCTCTTCTGGAGATTCAGAACGTGTAATGTTGCCTGATTCATCGGTTTCGGCTACAGGTCCCGTTTCGAGAAAAGGATGTGTAAACACATCATCATCGGGTTCTTCTTTCTTTATTTCCTCCTTTGGATGTAAATTTGTAATCGATTTTTGTAATGTCTTTGAGGATTGTACAATTTCTTCTAGTGGTTTGGATATTGGCTTGAATAGTTTATTAATAGACTCATCTTGCTCTGATTTACCCAATTTCAATGTCAAGTATTTTTTTCGAATCGATCTGGCAAGTTCGGACACTTTTTTCTTGCGCAATGCAATAGCAACCTTATCGTTAGACATATTGGTGTGGACTTAAGACATGCGCTACAATTTTATATATTTATCGAATCCTTTGCGATACCTTCCATCATTGAGGGCGAAATCTTTCATAATTACCAATGTTTCGGTATTTTTGAGTATGTTTGACAAAGATATGCAGCATCAATATCTTTATGTCTACACATGGAGTAGTATTCACGAATTTTCTGCTGACCGTCACATGCAACGTCATCGAATAAAAAGACAGAATTTGGTCGAGCTTTCTCTGGACTAATTATTTCTTCGTTGTCTTTAAATGGGAAATAGCCAACGCCCTTGACTTGTGCTATAACTTCTTGCAGAAATTGGTACTTTGGTTGGAATAACGATTTTGAATAGACATAAACATTTTTGAATTTCGCGCCATTCGGATTGAATAGGAGCGCTAGCACGACATTCGTCTTTCCACACCCGCTGGGACCGCATATAATGGCACGGAAAGAATTTGGTAACAATTTACCATGTTTGCCGATCGATGGAGTTGAGGTGAAATCCAGATTTTCAAAGGGTATAGTCTGCTCTTGTTGAATTATTTTCATTGTGTGTGTGTCGTTTTTCGTAGTACTACTCTTTAAATATAGATGTCACCACTTACGCGTATCAGTCTTAATGTTGGTGTTTGAAGGAGAAGGTCTCTTAAATTCTCTCATCAATAAACTACCTATTGAACTTCACTTACCTAGCTATCAGTACTGCGGACGTAAGTAAATCGCCCCACCCTTTTTGCGAAAAATTAATTGTTTTTTGTTAGCTGGTACAAAATTGGAAAAACGTCTTGATCGTGGAGATCCGGGCATCAACCCCTTGGACGCTGCTTGTAAACAACACGATATTTCTTACTGGAAGAATAAGTCTCTCGAAGAACGACACAAAGCCGATCAAATACTTGAAGATAAAGCTTGTGCACGCGTCAAATCGAAAGACGCTTCACTGGGAGAGAAAACTGCTGCATTACTTGTAACAGGCGGAATGAAGGTGAAAAGAAAGCTGGGAATGGGCTGTCGTCGCAAACGTCGTTCCTTGCATCGAGATGTTATTCTAAAAGTGGGAAAGTCATTGAAGAGAGGAACATCTTTGAAAGACACCGCAACGTTTTCCTTACGAGCAGCCAAAGCACTTATTAAGGAATTTGGTGGGAAAAAAGAAGTCGAGGTTCCTCGAGTGATACCTGTAGCGAAATCCGGAGGTTTCCTACCACTTATCCCTTTGTTTGCTGGCCTTTCGGCACTTGGAGCTTTGTTAGGTGGTGCTGCTGGGGTTGCTAAAACTGTCATTGATGCTAAGCATGCGCAAAAGAAATTGGGAGAAGATGTACGTCATAATAAGGCTATGGAACGTGTAGGATCTGGTCTGTATCTGAAAAAGTACCCAAAAGGCGGCTTCGGATTGTATTTGAAAAAGCAAAAAAACTAATAAAGCTACCCAATCATGCATTAACCGACTTTGACATAACACATTACGCAAAATCGCTTAAAATACCGCATTTTCGAGGAGTTTTCATGCGAGACACTCTCCCCAAAGCCGGGCCCTGAAAACAAGAATGCGCAGTGGTGAATTTGGACACCTCTAAGAATAGCGTCATTGGGTAGCTTACAGAAAGATAAACAATAATGTAGAGTATTTCGATTCATTTGGTAACTTGAAGCCGCCAAAAGAAGTTGTTGAATATCTCGGAAAGAGTGCGCGAATTTTCTACAACAATACCCAATATCAAAACTACGATCAAATCAATTGCGGTCATTTGTGTTTGAAATTTCTACAACAATGACGAGCGCAGAACTTTTATTACAACATATCTATCACGGAAAAGCTTTGAGTAGTTTAACTATCGAAGAACTGAAGCACTTTCCCATTGAACATCTAATAGAGTGTGTAAGACCTTCAGAATTGCTTGATATGTGGCATAAACTCCCTAATGAATATCAAGCAAATTTCGAACTACAAATACGGCTGCCTTGTTTCATTCATTACAACCGACCCGATTGGACGACACATTGTGATGGTCCTCCGAGTTCACAAGTCACTTGTTTTCTTTGTAAGCAAACAATAAAAAACAAAATTGAATATATAGTTTCATTTAAATTCAAACATCTCTCTCAAAGTTCATTAGTTATCATGTCGCAGTTGCTGAGAGTAAACAGCACTAATCATGTGTTTACCTTCCAACCTCCTACACCCATTGTGCTTGATCCGAAGAACGATTATGAAATAGCTCTACGATCTTTTCATTCGTATCACAGTATACCAAACATTGAAAATTGCATATTCTACTACTACGATGCCGAAGACAAGCTTCAAAGCTTTAATTTTCCTACAGGATGTTATGAAATTGCCGATCTAGAAGCGTTTATCCGAGATAAATTGGGTGTGGGTAATTCAACTAGACCAGAGGAAATATTTTCACTAAAACCCAATCACAATACGTTAAAATGTGAAATTTCCAGTAAATACAAAATTTCCTTTTTGCAAACCGATAGTCTTGCGAGAATTTTGGGATTTTCACCAAAAATACTCGATGCTAACAAAAAACACTCGTCAGATCTCTCCGTCAAAATTATTAAAGTATCCAGTATCCGCTTCGATTGCAACATTACCACCGGGGCCTTCGATGCAAACAGACCTGCTCATACTATCTACGAATTCGTTATACAAGTAGATCCAGGATATTCCATTGACAAAATACCACATAATTTGCTTTACTTACCCGTTATACCACTACGTGAAATAACCAATATCACTGTCATTGCCTTAGACCAAGACGGTCGACCAGTAAACTTCCGTGGAGAACTTAGTACTTTGGTGTTGGAGCTTAGAGCGCGAAGCAGATGGGGCTAATAATCAATCATAAAAGACAGTCGACAGAGCTTCCAACTTCATTAGCTAAACAGTCATCAAAGCTGAAAGAGCTCACGTTCGCAAACAAATTGGTTCTGCAATCGCTGGGGTTTGAATTGAAAAATGTCAACCATGTATGGAAAACGTCTTCGTCAAAACGACAACGTGCCGTCAATGTTTGATATCTACCGTAAGCCGATTTTCGATGAGTCAATTCGAAAGGCTGAATACAGAACCTATGCTCCATTTATAAAATCATTCAATTGCAGTGACATTGTGGAATTTAGCATTAATCAAGTTGATTCGTTCTTTGCAATGAGTGAAACTTTGTTGTGCATTAAGGGTTCGCTTGAAACACATGGAGCTGGTGACGTAAAATTAGCAAATAATGTTGGAGCCTTTCTATTCGATTCATGTACGTACAGTGAAAGTGCCCGGGAAATGGAAACAGTTCGGGATCCTGGAATCGTGAGTGCCGTACATGCCATGACTTGTTATAATCAAGAAGATTCCAATCATATGGCTATAGCCGGTTGGAATTACCCGAATGATCCTATTCTGAATGTCAGTGACAAGTCTTTCGACCTTCAAATACCTCTAAAGCATATTTTTAATATTTTCAATGATTATCCCATGATTACATGTGGGCGACAAACAATACGACTAGTTCGAGCACGAAATGATAATGATTGCATACATATAACTGAAAGAAATGTCTCCGGTACGCTCTCTACCACAACTGCTAAGATTAACATTACAAGTGTTGAACTGAAAGTAAAATGAAAGTGTCTCTTTCACCATGAGAGAGTGTCCTTTTCACCAACGAAGATGGGTCAATAAAAGAAAAATAATAAAATGGTATTTTTTTCACTTTATATGCAATAAAAAACTAAGCATAACATTAGCAACTTGAATCAATTGTAAATGATAAAATGAAATAACTGGTCCGCCTCCCTATGTTCTTATCTGCTACCCTTACGTGTCCTTACCCTTGTTCGTTTTTTGCGCAAAAATGTTAAGAATTTACATAGTTGCCATAATTAAAAAAATAATCTTTAATTTACTCACCCAGTTATCGTAACGAGAAAATAATAATGAAAACCCTACAATTATCTTCAATAAAACAATAATAAAATATAAGCAAATATTTTTTTTTCCTTCGGAGCCGTCCTTTCGCCGGTACCACCTCAGCCTCTTGGGCTTATTGTGGATGCTCCTAGTGTTCTGACTACAACCTATTCAGCCAATCCGTTCCCTGTATTAGCTCATACAGGTTCTTAGCTGGTTGATTGTAGAAGTCTTCTGGAGTCATTTGGGTTCTACCGTTGAGTACTCAACGGTTCTACCATAAAGTTTCTGCCTTCTGTGGTCCAGCGACTCACAGTTGCATAGTATATGCAGAGCTGTTTCGGTATCCTTTTTGCATCTTCTGCATGTAAGGTCTCCGTTGTACAGCCCTATTTTGTTTAGGTGCTCCTTTGTGGGAAAGTGTCCCGTAAGTAGCCCCGTAGTGGTGCGCAGTTTGTTCCTGCTCATTGGGAGCAGTTCTTTCGCTACTTTTTCTGATGGTTCTTCTATGAATTTCTTCCCATGTATTTGCCCAGTCGTATTCTTCCAGTATTTCTTGTGTTGTTCTTTCAACCACCCTTTTAACCATGACCTCGTTAAGCATCTGGGGATGCCCACAGCAGGTTCGGGTCCGTTCACCAGAGTTGACGATCCTACTCTTGCGAGTTCGTCAGCTTTTTCATTGCCTGCGATTCCTTTATGACCTGGTACCCACTCCAGTGTTACACTGTTCCGAGTCGCCAGTCTTCTAAGTTCTTCGCCGCATTCCCATACTAGCCGAGATGTCACCCTATAGCTCTGAAGTGCTTTAAGGGCGGCTTGGCTGTCGCTGTAGATCCTGATCTGCCTGTTGTTGTAGGCTCTCATACTGTTAGCCCTTGCACACGCAAGTATTGCATAAACCTCTGCTTGGAATACAGAGGCGTATTTTCCTAGCGAGACGATTCCTTCATATTTGCTCGTCTTGCTGTATATGCCCGCTCCGGTGCCGAGTGCCGAGCAAATATACTTAACTGATATATATTTCTATTTTGGACACCTAAAAAATAATCACAATTTGCCTTATGGCTAATACCTACACACTTACGTAGTCGAATATCGAATTTTGAAAACATAAAATACCTAACATATAGGTAAAATGGTATAGATACTGCAAGTATTTATATATACCTAAATCTATGTCTGGCATAGTTTTTCAGTTTTCTTGTCAAAAAAATGTTTTGTTTGTTTTTCGCAACGCTGTTCGAGGCTTTTCGGATAACATGGCAACATCGGTCGTAAGTGCAGTATTATTTTCACCTCAAGATCTAAGTTCTTTTGGACTCTAAAGTTGCGTTGTCAAATGTAATAAGTGTCCCTAGAAATCCTTACAATTTATATCATCTGATTATGACGATAGAAAAGTAAAAAAAGATGAGGATGGCTCTTGCTATAGGTAATAATAAGTTCATTGTTGAATAAATTTACATTTTAAAAATTTTAAAAGCATATAAATGGTATATAGCTTTGTATTGTCAATACCTATAGTCGAAATTACCTAGCTTGCAAATAATTGATTATACCTATAAGCATTTTAAAACAATCAAATAAAAAAATAACTCAAATAATTATTAAAGTATATGTAACAGTGATAGTGTTAATTGTTGATATTAAAAAAATATTGTAAACCAAAGAATTAATTTCGTATACCTACCTACCTACCTACTCTAGAAATGGCAATAGCGCTTCTCAATAGAATCGCTTTGGTAGAGTTGAGTTGAAATATCCGAGCCAATCATTATTGTTTTCTTGTTTTATTAGTATTAGTTGGGTGGCTTCGATTATTTTTGGAAAAGGTGCGTGTCAATACAACATTGGAAAAAAAGTTATTGATATTTTATATGCATTTTGTAACATGTCTATCGACCTGCTTCGATTTAAACGAAATAATTTCAATTTTAGCGCTTGCCGTCATAGTAACCACTTCCAATTTAGTTCTGTGATCTAAATTTCTCTTATCGTTGATCGTTACGACAATTGACTAGTGATGGGAACTATCGAATGATTTCAAATATCGAATAATCATTCATTGAATAGTTTTAACTATCGAATCTTATTAGTTTGTAGTAATTAGTAATTAGTTACCATTGGAATTTTTTTTTTACTGTAATATCCACTTTATTCATGTTACTAAAATGATAGCAGGTATATTTATTTTTAACATAATAAATTTAAATTTTCTTCTAATTTGTTTTAATTCTTTAACAATATTTGAAGTTAAAGTTTTAAGTGAAATGTGACAACATCGTTTTAACTATCGAATAGTCCAGAGACTATCGAATTATTCGAATAGTCTGTAACTATCGAATTATTCGATAGTATTTATTCGATAGTTCCCATCACTACAATTGACATATGATGTCAACGCTCGTTACCGACCCTTGAGCAGCAAGGACGTATCTTCATATCGTCTCTTTTAATTTTTTAATAGTTTTTATCTTAAATTGCTGTGGTAAGTCGAAAATTATAATTTATATTTATCTAGTTTTTTCTAAAGTAGTGGCTGATATAATTTATTTGTGCATTTCTTATTTTTTTACAGAAATAGACGAATATACACATACCACGTGGTCAACTACATTTCTTTTCTTTTTGTACTTGTACATTACTTTTAAACTTAATCTTTTATCGTAAATAGCTGTTACTTTTTTTAATACAAACATTTGCTAGATTCTCTTTTGTAGAATACCTAATTATTTTCAAAGATAGATAATATTTGCATTTTAACCTTTTCAAATATTCTGCCAGTGCTGGCTTCACATTTCATTTAACATTTTATTCTTTTAGGAATTATTCATAACTTTTTACTATAATTAATATTTAAAGATCATTAGTACTTTTTTAATTTGGCTGATAATTTTTACTGTTTTAAATGGGACATATATGTTGGAAAGCTTTCAGTAAATTTAAATTTCATGATTTCAAACAACTGCCTTCCTTTTTTTACCTGAAAAGCTAAACCAACATTATGTGCCCCATTACATTCAAGTTCCTACACATCCCTAATCCACCTGAACTTCTAGGTAAGCACAGCTGCCAGGTTACCCCTGCAAGTTTACCACTGCCAGGTTACCCCTGCAAGTTTACCACTGCCAGGATACCCCTGTCAGGTTACCGTTACTGCCATGTTACCGTTACTGCCAAGTTACCGTTTACTGCCAGGATACCCCTGCCAGGTTACTGTTTACTGCCAGGTTACCGTTTACTGCCAGGATACCCCTGCCAGGTTTCCGTTTACTGCTAGGATACTGCCAAGTTACCGTTAGATTATACTTCAACTTCCAGACATCTCTACTTCAACTTCCAGACATCTCTACTTCAACTTCAAGACATTTCTTCTACTTCCACTCCGACAAGCTAAGTACCTTTAAAGAAGTACAGGTTTTTTACCTTTTTACATTTTTACCTTTCTTTATTGGCAGAATAAATTTAATATTTGAACTTCTTTTTTTAATTTCTTTTATACCTGGCTGTAAGAGCTGTAGGGACTGTGTCCGGGTTTATGTAAATTTTGTAATTTTTTTATTTTTAAATTTCAGTTAATTCTACAAGGTGTTTCTACCTTTCTCACCTTAGTTCTTTTTCTTGAAATTAGATTATTTTTTGTCGACGTCTAAAAAGGTAGTGGCGCCCTTAAGTTCTTATAGTCTGTCAACCCTCTGGCATACCTAGTGTGGCATCAACATGGAGTCGATCACCCTTGAGAGAGTCTCTAGCCGGGATCTATCTCTTAAGGAGAGAACAAGTGTTACAATTTTTTTTAAATACCTATTTATATATAATAACTTTGGGAACTCCTCTATGAAGATTCATCATCTTAAAGCTCCAGTAAAAATATCTTCTTCTTGTTCCGTTACATCAGTGGTAGCTATAGACTCTACCAGTTTCACCATCTGTTAATTCTACTTACATTTTGTTTAATTGATTATCTTATTTTGAATAACTTTCAACAGATCAAAAATAAAACGGATTCTATTATAAAAGCGCAAAATGTATAAGGTTAGAATCTTTGTCAGATGTCAAAAATGAGTGACTTTTCTTACATTCGCAATTAAGCTTAGCTAAGAAATCTTGTTAAGTTAAAAATCCGGCATACTTGGCGGAGGCAAGGGGGGAGGTCAGTTGATCTTAGTAAATCTAACTTCATTGGCTAAACGAACGCTGACTTAGCCAAGTTCATCTTAGGTTAGCTTAGATTGGTGGTAGAAAAAAAGCAACTAATATTACATATATGGTTTGCTTATTTAGCCAAATTGCTGCCTGTGGTTTTTTCCTTCATTTGCCAAAGAATAATTTTTCAATTGAAAATAACTTAAATATTCAACACAGTTTATATACCTACCAAGATCAAAAAATATTTTATTCCACATTTTCTCTGTAAAATAAAGAATGAAAAGTTTTTGATGTAGGTACCTAAAACAATGTTGAATATTTGGATGTAATTTTTAGTTCTAAATATCTTTTCTTTATAATTTTAGAAATTTTAAAAAATAAAAAATGTAGTTATATATATAAGTTCAAAATATAGAGAAACGACGATAATAATTGAAATATTATTTTAATTTCAAAACTAACCTATGAGTACAGAAACAATCAAAGGAGAAAAAAGAATACTTGGTAAAATAAACATACTAGCTGGTAAATAAATGAAATCATAATTTACTTATTGAGATTGAAAGTAAATAAAAAATATAAAAATCGTTGCTGGCCCCAGACATACTGCTGGCAGTCGGCAGAAATGGACGAGTTCTATACAAGGGAATTGCTGCCAACATAACGAACAAAAAAATACTGAGAAAGGTTAGTCGCATAAGGAAGTGGTTTTTCCAATCTATGTTCAGTTTTTTTTATATTTCAAAGACATTAATCTGTACAACAAAATTTAAAAAATTATTTATAACATATATTATACAACACATACTACTTGTGTAAGTCCTCCTGCTAATAACTCTTAGTAGTTGATGCGGGCATGTTTGTATTAAAAAAAAAAAAAAAATTTTCAATACTTCAACACCCTGTTTTTCAAAAAGTAAATGAGCTTATATCATTTTGTCCAATTTTACTAAAGGTATATACATGCAAACGTTGTAAGTGTCATTTGAAAACACCCTTTATATAACAATAACACAGTATCGTATCTTTTTTAAAAGAAACATTGTTTGATAACATTTTACAATTAGATTTGTTCTTGTAAAATTCAGTTATTTTTTGTCAAAAAATAAATTTGATTTATGATTTGGTATCTAAATTTTATCTAATACGGATCTGATACTTTTATTATAAATCCGACCAGAAACTGAGTCCAGAAATTATTTTGAAATATACTTATCTATACTCGTAAAATTTTGTTTGGTTGGGTTAGCTATCTAGGTAGAAATTTTTATTCAACTTTGATAAGTATAAATGTATTTTGTTTGTTTATTTTGAGGGTTATTAATATTTTATCATAGAGCCACCTATTGGTCAATAGCATCTCGTATACACAAGTTTCTGAAAGTTTAAAATTTCACCGTAATTTAACTTAAGCCGCCACCTCTCAATATGTATGCATCTCTCTTTTTAGGGCCTCTGTTATACTCATGAGGTTGACAGACTATAAAAGCCGATTTGGTACTACTGGCGACATCTATCGTAAATATTTTGAACTTAAAAATTACTAGATAAGTGGCAAGTTTTGTTTACGTTTTGAGGTGTGTATACCTGTTAAAACGCCGCCCTTAAACCTCAGAGGCAGTTCAGTATATATCGTTTCTACACGAAAACTAATTCTTGTTTCGTTTGTTGTTGAGTGACAGGTTGTGTGACAGTATGCGTTTAATAATTTTGTGTAAGATTGTTATTTTTCGACTGGGTGGATATTTCAAGAATTTAAACAGTAGGTAGTCGGTATTAATAGTTGGGATGCGACGGTGCAACCTGGCTGCAACGAGAGTCGGATGGAAACTGGGCAGAAATTGATGACGTGTCTGTACCTACTGTTCCCTATCTGCGTTAACTCTACCTACACGTACATACATATTTTAAAATGAAGAGGAGCGGCTATCAACGTGGATGAATTATAGTAAAAGGAAAAAACGATCCAGGAAAAGAAATATGCAAGAATCTATAAACAAGATAGAAACATGTATGAATTAAACGGATGACCGTTTCCTCCACAGAGATCAAACTATATAGTTTTTTCTTCCAGAAAAATGAAACCTTAAGCTTAAACCTCTTTAAAAATGTAGAACGATCCTCTTCAAACTTAATTAAAAATAAAGTATTTGGGAATTTTTTTTGCTATCAAGTAGAATTGGAACGCACAAAATATAAAAGGAAGGAAATCATGTCTTGGTGGAATAAATTTCATCAAAGTTTGGGAAACCCTCCATGGGGACAAGATGCAACTAATCTCATCCTGCTAAATCTTACATTAGTAAGATTTCGTTCAGATAATGGAGTTCAGCTGGATTTGGAGTAATTCACCACAATCTATTGTCCAATAGCAACAGAAGTACATTTTTTCAAAAACCACATTTGACTCCTCTTTTCTACCAACGCATCAATGTAATCAGCAGTGAAATAGCTGTAAACTTCCCAAAGGTTGATATATATGCTTCCCCAAAATCCCCCCTAGCTACTTAAACTTACTCACTGGTATTTTTCCCTATGATTAAGCAACCAAGGAGAAACTTCTCATGTAATGATTAGAAAGTAATCCTTACAGTAGAAAGAACATATTTACACGGATGCCTGTAAATCTTCAGACAACACGTCTGCTATTTTAATTACAGCAGAACAGACATATTATTTTGCTGTACCATATAGGAACGCAATTTTTAAGGAAACAGAATCGCATCCAAACAGTGCACTTCAAATTTCAACACAAATATACAGATTCAGCAGCGCTTGTAACCAACATCAAAGAAAATATCCGTTCAATAATACAAGCAAAATTATCAACTTTTTGTGGAATCATCTTAATGATTATTTGATAGAAACATTAAAAACTTTTCCATATTAATTTAGGATCATGGATAAAGTTATGGATTCACAAAACAACTAAACACTAAAACACTCGAGAGTAAGGATGTGATGAAGCAGGATAAGGATAAAAACCAACTAATCTTGTATACACTGTGTCCGTAAAGTATGGAAGAAATTCATTTTCAGCTTAACAGGCCATTTTAAGAAATAATCATGAAACACGTCGATTATTTATTTTAATATACCGTATTTTGAAATAATAATCTAATATACAGGGTGAACTTTCGAATAATGACGTCACCGTCATTTTTTTAAATGGAACACCCCCCATTTTCTCTCAATTTTCGGATTACTCTAGCTGAGCTGATTCCAAAAATGTTGATATTCCAATTAGTACAGGTACATTCAAAATGAAATTATACAAAATAACTTAGATAATTTAATACATTGCTGAAAGTTGCAAAATACACTGATCTTATAACTTGTTTATTTAGGGAATATCTCATTTGTCTGTGGAAACAGACAAAAAGATTTTTTTTTGTTAAAGCAATGCCATGTATCAAGTTTATTCAACTTCTGTTTATCTGTCTGTTTAAAAGTGATTACCAAGTATCTGTTAGAATATGGAAGATGCTTACCTGAATAATCCTACAATAGTGAATTTGAATAAATAACTGACAATTGAAGTGATTGAAATCAACAAGAAACTTGTGACAAAAACTGTGAAATACCGACGCGACGCCAAGTTAAAACAAATTACATCAGTTATTTCTTCATAGAATAACGTGTATTACGTGTAAACACCAATAAATTCCGCACATTTCGCTGTTTGCCAATTTGCAAAGCCGATTCGATGCAGTCGCGACAGTTGGCACGTGCCAATAAGCCTGCTGACTGCCATGAAAATCGCTGTGTCGTTTTCCTTCAAAGGAAGCCAATGAGAACGGACAGTGGGGATGTGCCAACCACTGGCTTCTCGTGGCTTCAGCCGATGCTATTTAATTCATTCAAGAAGAAAATATCATCAGATAACTTGTAACGTGCTTTCTTCCTTCACGTAGTCTTCTACCACATGAACACGTCACCACGACACCCGTGATATATTAAATCCTTCAACGGAATGCTCGACTGCCAGATTTTTAACGTGGTTTGCTCCACGGCCCCTTGACACTTACCGTCAAGAGTTCCAGATAGCCTCAGATGGAGGTTACGGAAAATTCCATGGGTCTTGTTGAATTATTTAAACCAATTCTTTGCCGAATTTTTAACACGACTCAATCAAATATCGTTTTTACATAAAAATAAGCGTTGAATAGCGGAAATATCAGGAACTTTGTCTATTATGTGGTCTTTTATGAGTATTTTTACAGGAGCAAGTAGAATAAAAACGCGGAAAAAGAACGTACGGTCAGAGCCGGGTTATCACAACGACGGAAAACTACTCTCGTGACACGAGACGAAAACGCATTAAATCTGCAGGGTAATCAAATAAATTATGGCTATGCCACTTTCAGATTTAATTATCCCTTGATTCTAAATTTAACCGGCAAAATATTTATTCAACAAACAAACAAAAATTTATAAAAGACTTGTACCTGGGAGCTAAAAAAAACAGCCACTTCCAGATCTGATTATCCCTTGAATCTAAAGTAAACCAGCAAACTATTGTTAAGAAAAAAAATTATATCAGAAAGGTACCACGGAACTGGAAAACAACGATTTAAATCTGCTGGGTATTCAAATAAATTATGACTAGGCCACTTCCAGATCTGATTATCCCTTGAGTCTAAAGTAAACCGGCGAACTAATAAAAATTATAGAAGGTTTTGACACACAGTGAAGAAACAAAAGATCCTGAATCGAATTAAAATGCACCAATTCATATAAATCTTAATTGTAGGTATATTAATGACCTGTGAAGAAAATAAAATGTAAACTCTATATAAACCCGGCGAATAACCAAATACCAATTAATTTAGCAATGAAATACCTTTTCTAAAACAAAGTAACATTTATTTATCATAAAACTCAAACAAAAATTTTTTTCTAGAAAAAAAAAAACAACCGGTACGGAAATTTACATGAAAATATCAAACTATTTCTAGTTTACGGAGGTACGAAAATTTTCAAATAAACGGTGATAAAATATGTTTACCTTCTTAAGTCGGCTTCTGTATCGGAGTTCACTTTTGTCACCACTTTAAAAAGAATTACTGTCTTTAATCACAATATTCCGGTAACCGGATCGGAAGAGCACAAGCTCGGACTATTATTGGAAAGCAAGCGGTAAGCGGAAAAGTTAGCAGCAGTCATCGGTCAGCCAGTGGTCAGCCAGGAAGAATCAATATCAATTCTTCTGCTATTTATATCCTCATTATCGATAGTAACATTTAGATACTACAAAAAATTTGTCATAATATATCAGACGTTTTTCGGTATTAAATAAATATATACCCAATGTCCTTGTCGATCGAAAAATTTTTACTTTGGAAATTACTAAATTTTATGGTAGTATTCAAATTTACGTAGGTACCTCCGGCTTTATACTAAAAATACAAAAAAACAATATACCTAACAGTAAATCAAAAAAAATCAATTTAATAACAGAAAGGGAGTTGGAATGTAAGTAACAAGTTATATTATATCTAGAGTGGTGAAAATGAATCCTAAATCTGTGACAAAAAAAAATAACTCGGTAAAAAAAAGTAATGAGCGAAAGTCCAACTTTCGGTCATTATATATTTTTTTAAACCCACTATGTGAGCAAAAAAAACAATAAATGTGTATCTAGGAAGCTGCGGTCTCACATCCTGGAGCTTCGGGTTGAGCGGTCCGAAAGATAAGGTCCTCTTCCACGGGACGACTGAAATGGATACGATCTGGCGGAGTGTTGAGGCGCTTCTAAAATGGGTAAGGGTCGCTTGGTGTTAATGCTGCACTGGGTGGTCCTATTGCCCTGTTTGTCGGTCCCTGGCGGTTTTTGCTTTGACGTTTTGTACTGTTGACATTGCAGACATCTTTTTACGTATTTGGTGATGTCCCTGAACATTCCTGGCCAATAGTACAATTTTGCCATCTGGCTGATGGTTTTAGCAATCCCTAAGTGTCCGGCGTTTGCAGCATTATGGTTTCCTTTTAGGACTCGGGTTCGGTTGGGCTTTGCTATGAACAGTTTCCAATGATCGGTAGTTCCTGGATCTCGGAAATTATTGATGTCCCAGAAATAACGGTGTAGACAGTCTTCTTTAATGCAATAGTCCGGGAACTTCTCTGGATCCTTCAGAACTTTTTCTTCCTTGTTCCGGTACCAAAAACAAAGAGAAAGAGTCTCGGCGGTCGTGGGTAGCGGATTCCTGGACCAGGCATCGGCTACACGGTTTCCCCCAAAACGATCATATGGTTCTATAGAGTGATCATGCTGCCTATGCTCACATATGCGGCTCTGGTTTGGTGGCCGAGGGTAACCTTGGTCACGGCTAGATCGCAGCTGACACGCCTTCAAAGGGTGGTCAGCTTGGGGGCAACTGGCTGCATGAGAACTACACCAACTGCTGCGATGGAAGTGATCCTTGGTCTTCGGCCTCTTCACCATGTGATCGAGGCTGAGGCGGGGAGGGCTTTTCTGCGCTTAAAACAGCTGGGATACGTGCGAAGAGGGGAAGAGTGCAGGCACGTCAAGAGGCTCCGGCTACTGGAAGATATTCCAGTTCTGGCTCGAGCATCTGATGAATGCCTGCGAAAGTACTACTTCGCACTTCCGTACAGGGCCATGATCCGGGATAGAGAATCCTGGGAAAAAGAGAGGAATACACAGCCTAATGGGACTGTCTGGTACACATATGGCTCATGCTCCGGTGATGGAGCAGGGGCTGGAATTTACTCTAGGAACCCAAGAACACAAGTTAGTGTACCATTGAGTGATGGTGTATCTGCATATCAGGCCGAGATATATGCTATCTTGGAATGTGCGCAGATAAACCTAGACAGAGGATATGTGGATCGACGCATAACCATATACTCCGACAGTCAGGCAGCAATTAAAGCCCTGAGTGGGTGCACCAGCAACTCAGGACTCGCTAATGAATGTCGAGAACGACTTGCTAATCTTGCAAGGCACAACGTGGTGCGGCTAGAATGGATTCCAGCCCACTCTGGTTTTGAAGGCAACGAGATGGCGGATGCACTGGCTGCGGAAGGGGCGGCAGCTCCCTTCTGCGGCCCGGGCCCGACCTTGGTCCTAACAAAACAAAGAATACGCAAGGAGACGAAGAAGTGGCTGAAGAACCAGCACCTCGCTCATTGGAATGCTCTGCAGGGTCCTAGGCAATCCAAACTTTTACTGAAGGGATGGACTGATGGACACGTTAGAGCAGCTACTGAACTACCAAGAAGTAGGCTAAGGAAGATAGCAGGACTCCTAACGGGGCACTGCTGTATGATGAAACATCTCCACAACTTAGGAGTAGAGGAAAGTTCCCTATGCAGGGGTTGCGGCATGACTGACGGAACGTCAGTCCATGTTCTCCTAGAGTGTCCACACTGGGCTGTACTACGCAGGCGAATCTTCGGAGTCCCTGTTTCGGCCCCTGGAGACACAAGCAGGCATCCATTGGAAAAGGTTGTGGCCTTTATAGAAGGGCTCGGCTTTATGGATGTCTAGGTAGCAGGAATGGCACAATGGGCCCGCCAGTGGCCTCAGTGCCGGAACCTTGGCTTGAGTTTGTCCAGGACAAGGTTCGCCTGCAAACTTAGTAGTAGTAGTAGTAGTAGCAGCAAGAAGATCGGAAACCACATTAATGATGGCAGGACATACTTGTGGGAAAACATGGGGGTTGAGTCCGCGAATGATAAACTGGATATACAGTGTAATGGTTAAACCCATAATAACATATGCGTCTTTGTTCTGGTGGACAAAGATGCCACAAAAGAATGAAATGATGAGACAAGGCAAGGTGCAAAGACTTGCTTGTCTCAGTATTACAGGGTGCATGAGAAGCACGCCAACGGCAGCACTAGAAGCCTTATTTGGCCTTTCTTTACTACACCTCGTGATAATGGGACTATGTAGGCAGCAAAATAACCTGAGCAACAAAATAGTTATATCAGGACACATATCTGTTAGAGAGATCATGAGTGAAGCCATTTTAGATATGGAAACAGACTATATGGCCAGTAAATTTCTCCCAAGTCCTAAATATAAGGTAGAAATACCTCACAAAAAGGACCCAAACAGACTGAAATTTCCCCTAGGAGAGACCTAGTACACAGACGCGTCACAGACTGGGGAAGAAACAGGAGCAGGGGTGTATAGTGAAATGAGAAACACAAGATGCTCCTTCTTACTAGGTAAGCATACCCCTGTATTTCAGGCAGAGATCTATGCCATCCTAGAATGTGTCAAAATTAACAAATATAGGACTGACAGCCAGGCAGTGCAATGATGTAACATCCAGACTAGTAGAAGAATGTCAGAAAGAACTAAATGAACTAGCAGACCACATTAAAGTGAGATTAGTGTGGGTGCCGGGACATAACGATATTTCTGGAAATGAACAAGCTGATGAACTCGCGAGAATAAGAGGTTCAGCAACAGCATATGTTGGACCAGAGCCAGCTCTTTGGACCAGAAAGAAGATAGTTCGAGGGTAAATACAAAAGTGGGTACAAAGCCAGCATAAACTTCATTGGAGGAGCACTCCAAAACAGGTACACAGTAAAACCTTCATAGATGACACATGTGTGAAGAACTACTGCTGATATCTATGTATATTGCATTTGTAAACTGCAAAAAGTATTAAAACATAATTAAAATAAATAAAATCGTATAGCTCAGTGCTACACTTTTATTGCAGGGAACAGACCTAATATGATTAATTTCAGAAATGTAGACTAGGTATATAGATTAAAAATCTGTATCATAATGAATTTCATTACGATACAGATTTTAGTCTTTTAATAAGTATATTATAAAACAGGAGTAGAAAAAATATATTACTGAATTCCAATCGATAGATTACTACATCTTACTCTGTCGTATATATTTTCTGAACTGTGAAGATTAGACTATAAGAAAAAAATTATATATTGTTGAATTCGGATTAAAGTGAACAATTCAAAATTATAAAAATATATAGGGTGTCCCATTTAAGAAAAAACACTTTGGCTCTGACCCTCTTTTTTGGGACATCCTGTATAATATTTTTGTTGGGTTTTAAAAACTACTTTAATAACCATTCAACTCTTATTTGAGACATTTTTATTTATAACAAGTGGAAGGGTCCATATATAATGAAAAACCCTGTACCTCTCAGTTGCCTGTAAAATCACTTCTAATTGTTATTAGGTTTGTTCCAACCGCAGTCAGAAACCGTCAGAAACGATCAGAGAATAACTGGTCATAGCAAACAACGAGTTATTTCCGCGTAACTCCTATCACTGATTGCAATGGTCGACTATTCTCTGATCGTTTCTGACGGTTTCTGACTGCGGTTGGAACAAACCTATTGAATAAGTAATTTTGTTCTTCTCTTTTCGTACACTCACATACCGTGACAACCGTTCGGTCGGTTTTTTTGTGTGTGTTGGGAGCCGTTCATATGCCGGGAGCACTGCAGCCTATTGGCTTATAGTACTCTACTCCCACATTTAGTCCAACCATCCAGTTATCCCGTACCTTCGAGTAGACGATATAGGTCCATTGGATGTGTGTCATATACTTCAGGTGGCACATTGGTCTCTCCGAGGATTGCCCGTCTCCTCGATTCCAGTGTCTCACAGTTAGACAAGATATGAGTTACGGTCTCGGTCTCCATACCACAAAGTCTGCAGCTGAAGTCTCCGTTATATAACCCTATTTTATGCAGGTGATCTTTTACCGGGGTATGACCCGTTGGATAACCTGTAATAATTCTTAGCTTATTCCTACTGATATTCAGTAGTTCTTCACACATGTGTCATCTATGAAGGTTTTACTGTGTACCTGTTTTGGAGTGCTCCTCCAATGAAGTTTATGCTGGCTTTGTACCCACTTTTGTATTTACCCTCGGACTATCTTCTTTCTGGTCCAAAGAGCTGGCTCTGGTCCAACATATGCTGTTGCTGAACCTCTTATTCTCGCTAGTTCATCAGCTTGTTCATTTCCAGAAATATCGTTATGTCCCGGCACCCACACTAATCTCACTTTAATGTGGTCTGCTAGTTCATTTAGTTCTTTCTGACATTCTTCTACTAGTCTGGATGTTACATCATTGCACTGCCTGGCTGTCAGTCCTATATTTGTTAATTTTGACACATTCTAGGATGGCATAGATCTCTATCAGAGTTAGATATAGGGAACCCTGATACCAACTGTAAGGTAATAAATTCTCACATTTAATAGACCCAACAGATACAGGGTGTTCCATTTGAATTAAGCCAGAAATGTATGTATTAAATGGTTGGTATTATACTGTCATATTAAAAACACCCTGTATATTATAACATACTAGTAAATATTGGGAACAAGAGGTCAAAAGCTTTTTGTGAGATGGTGTGAAGCAAATGTGGTTATTCGTTTCTATTTTGAAGTTATTGTATTTTTTCGGAGGGTCTACGAATTATGTAAAATCGATTTATCCTGGAAACTGAACTAGATAGGTATAGGGAAATGTTAATGAACTCACATTAATATGTAGTACAATTTAAACATGAGATAAAATACAGGGTGTCCTTTTTGAAAGAACCTAACTTTGATACGGCACGCTTTTTTGGAGCACCCTGTATATTCCAAAATATTTTTAAATTATAGTCCTAAGTAGTCTTCTTAATTCTACGCCAAATTTTTTCTAATTTCATTTGCCGTTAAGACGCCAGAGAATAGTTCGTTCATAGTGCCCCACCCTGTATATATATAGGTTTCAAATTTTGTGGGGAATGCGGCAATGTAAATGAAGTGTACTCTTTTTAGTTAATTCTGAGCTTTCGGTTTATTATTCTAACCATTTTCAAAGAACTACAAGAAAATTATTCATAGATATTATAAGTCAAGTATAATTGAAAAATAATTAAATAATTGAAAATCATACTTACAACTAATTGAGATTAATAATATCTATTAATTGTATAACTGGAGAAAAAATTCATTTGTAAGAAAATTTTATAAAAAATGTTATATGTATGTATAGGTATAAATTGAAAAATATAAAATTGAAATGACATTTAAATATTAGTCATAGTAACCTATTCATATCTAGTACAAAAGTTTATTCATAGAAATAAACCATTGGTTTAAAAGTCAATAGAAGAATTCTTCTCTGTAATGTTTAGACCTGTTATTAGTTTTTTGTCGAATGATAATAACTGTAAATTGTATTTAATTTCCTAATATCAGTTCTTTTATTCAAACAATTATCTTGCTCTGAAATTTTCAGGAAAATCCTTCTAGAGTAGTTATTTTCTTTGTATCGAATTTCAAAGTTTTTATAATCTATTATATGTATTGTAGAGGAAACATGTTCAGCTAGTGCTGATCTTTCTGGATACAACCTTGCATCGCTCTTATGTAAGGCTATACGTTTGGTTATTTTTTGTGAAGTTTCACCTATATCATGGAGAAAAATAACATTTTTATATGCAAATTGTGTTTAAAGTAAATTAAAAGAAATTGATACTATTGCTGATCTTTACAATGTAATATACAGATTAACGTGTTCTACATGTAATTCTGTTTATGTAGGTGGCCCGTGGACTGGGCTATCTATCGGGCGCGTCCCCAGGTGGCGGATAGGGGAACGGCCAAGGGACTGTCGCCGGTCCCTTGGTCAGTGGCAGAATAGGTAGGGTGAGGGGAGCTCAACCTCTCCAAAAGCCTTTGCAAAACATGCCACCGCGGACCAGCCTACCCAAGCAGGGTGATATGCGGTCACGAACTATCCCCTTGGGGAACCGGGCGGAACCCCATTGTAATTAGCCTTCCTCTGGTAATGCGGGGCTCTGCCAGAGGTGACCAACCCTTCCCTTGCTACTCGTGGAAACAAACATGTATACTAACACAAAAACAGAAACAAAAACAAATCCCGAGGCTGGACAGAAGTGCTCACCTCAATCAAAAGCAGTAGCTGGGGATGAACAGAAATGTCCACCCCAAAATACTGCGCAGAACGAGGCTGGACACGGAAGATCACCTCGGGATAAAACACAAAGGCGAACGCGCATTTACGGCGCCGAAGTCAAAAGGAGGAAGAGAGCGAAGGAATCAGGGGTGGCAGCAACTACAAGTGCACCCCCCTCCTCCCTCACTCCACCTCCTACAGCAAAGGCACTTCCTGCGGCGGGCGCCAAGAGCTCCGCCTTTGAAACAAAACTAATTGTTGGCCAATGAAACACTTTGTAAAGTTAATGGTTGGATGACAATGAAAATGTTGAGTTGTAGGTTCTTGCCTAACTAACCACTTAAATTTGGTAGCAACTAGGCCAGTTCGCAGGACTTAGTTACTTATTGATCTTATACAAGAAAAATTAAAAAAAAAGAGAAAAGGCAATTTTAGGGCGCCACTAATTTTCTTTCCTAAAAGAAAATTAGAAAGAAAATCAAATTTAAAGGCTAGCTAACTTTAATCTGTTAAGAGAAAAATGAAAAAATACGTTTCTGTATAATAAATAAAACTAAAGAAGTAAAATAAGGTATATATTAAATTACAATTACATAAAAAGGGTTAGTAAATTTTAAATACAAAAAAAAATACTTAGTGTATAGGCGACTTTGGTAGGTGATGTTGATAGATAGATGACGAAGGACATATTATCCAGTACAGCTGGAGAAATCTGCAATTTAGCCTGGGACTGTGGTCTCCCACTATTGAGTTACTTAAGTTTCACCATGAAACCTCTTCTGGCAGGTATAAAGAAGCTCTCCCTGTCTACCAGGCACTGCTAGTTTTCCAGGTACTGTATTTTTTTTCCTTTCAGGTATTATCAATATTCTAGGTACTATCAATTTGCCAGTTACTATGCCCCAGAAACTGTATCCAAGCAACTGTATTCCAGCAACTGTATTCCAGCAACTGTGCTATAAAAATATACCGGTATATAAGAAAATGTTACAAAAAAAATTTGAAGCTAACAAGGATATCTGTCCAGTTCAATAAATACAATTTATAAATTTAACTTAAGGATTCATCCTGGACAAATATCTGAATTATACAAAAAAAACAATTTCATGAAAGTAAAAATATCCTTAGCTGGATAGGAGAGAAAATGTGGCTTCCAAAATGGGTAGCCATTTTGTAAAAAACAATTACTTATTGATTGATAGTGAAATAGAGTGAAAAAATTGAAATATAAAGGTAACAAGTCAATAAAAAAAACATACCAGTAATCCAGATATTGAAAAAATAACGGCTGCAGCTATAAGTTATTCTTATTCAAAATTTTTGTTGAAAAATTATATGGATTACTGCACAGTTGTAGTAGTATTGTCGACAGACGATGAGAGAAGACCTGCCGGAACCTTCCTCATTCTTATTTATAGATATTCCAAAATTTTGAATTTAGCGGTAAAAGACATTAAGAATCTTGATTTCAGGTCTAGTAGTTTATTCCACCACGGAACAGAAAAGAGAAATAATTTCTCAAGTATTTGAATGAAATATTTTTAGGAAATATTTATAAACTATTCCACCAAAAATCAAAATTCTGAAGGAAATCTTCAATAAAATTATGAACTGAAACGATAAACGCAAAGTTCACGTTTCATACCCCTAACAGCCAGGAAAAAAAAATTTCTACTAAGAAAATTTTTTTTTATTTAAACCATTTTAAATCCCAAAACGTTAATATTAAAGCGACCACTCTAAAGAGAATAAGTTAAATCCCTATACAAAGTGAAAACCAATTAAAAATGTCTAATATAATACTAATATTTTCAACCCCCACCCCAGATAATTTTCTTCCCCAAGTTACAATGGGACAAATTTTTTTTTTCATGATATTGAATACTGGAACCAAGGAATAGTCTACCCAGTTAGCAACTGAACTTATCCAATATCACAGAACACTAAACAGAATAAGAAAAATAAATATGTAGAGAGGAAACAAAAGAAACGAAGACATGTATTTATATGACTTAAGTACTGATTCAAAAGGAACAGTCTGCCTGTTTAGCTAGCAACTGAACTTACTTAAGCCATAAAATACTACAAAGACAAGGAAAGAGAAACACATGAGATACAAATTTAGATAGAGATAAAAAAAGAAAAACAGAACCTTGCACAAGATCCAGATAGAAAACAATATACAAAAGCTTCTCATCGTCTGTATAATTTTCCTCTAAGATCACATAACTCTACGATAAAGATATAATTGAGACAAAAAAAAATTCCACCCACCAAGGTGTGAGAAATATTAAGATAATTTTAAAATAGTTATTATAATTATTTGTTAGATTATAGACAAACATTTAAAAATGTACTGTATATAGAAAATAAAGCTATCCATGTTACATATTAGAAAAGATATAATTAATTTTTGTTAATTTATGCACTGATTCAAAGGAACAGTCTACTTGGCTAGTAACTGAACTTGCATTAATTTACAGAAAATTAACCGTAAGTAAGTAGAGAGCAGATTCTATTAACAAAAAAAAAATTTTTTGATACGTGAAGACAAGACAATTAATTATAGAGATAGATACTTAGTTATTTTTATATTTTGTTGTGCTATAAGTGGTTACAGACAAATTCACGATAACTGTATATCACAAGCTGAAATAAGATACTCAATAATTATTGGGTAGAATACTTGATAAATGTCTACTAAGACACCAAATAGATGTTCACTATGAAACATCCCTTCTGCGACACAAGATAAGGTAGTTCAAGGTAAAGATAAATTTTCATGTGCCATTTCCTACAGCACACAAAAACATAGGCAAGGTAAGATACTTCAGTTTGTGTCATTTGACACAATTCAACTGAAAAAAGATAAGGTAAGGTATTTCAGTTTGTGTACTCCACACAATTCAACTGAAAAAAAAGATAAGGGAAGGTAAGATATAGATATATAATAATAATAATAATAATAATAAGTTTATTACTTTTAAAACTATAGTTTACAGCAAGGGTAGCAACAAATAAAATAAATATAAATATGTATATGAAAAATAACAGAAATAGATAAGTGCTCCATGAGAATTAAAGAATACATACAAGAATACATTATTTACATATATATATATATATATATATATATATATATAAAGATTGTAGTATATAGATATATAATATTATGGAACATTCAAATTTTCAGTTTCTACTAATTAACATTCCAAAATTATATACCCCACACTTTATAACCAATTAAAGTATTACATCCATAATACTCTCAAATGTCGCAATTGTGTTATTGTAGAGATAAATCTAATTTGCCAACATAATCATTAAGCTTCTAGCACAACAAAGATATATTAAATACAATAGTCAAGTTAAAGATACAATTAGAGAAAAAAAATAGAAAGGTAAAATCAACACGGTATAATCTAACACATCATTGAAGACTATGAGGGAAAATTCTGAGACAAACTAATTGCAATTCAAGATACAGTTCGTACTAACAGTTATCAATAAATAAGTTAAAGATATTTGAATAACTTAAGTTCCATATTTTCAAGACATATTCCTGAAGCTATTTAAGTCATTTGAAAAAATTGAGTTTTTACTGATTAAAAACATAATTAACAACCCTAAATCCAATATATGAAATTTTCCATCATAAACACTAGAAAAACGGACCTTAAAACAAAAATAAAATGTTGAAAAGCAAAGCCAAACATGGAGATAAAATATAACCCATAGATTGAAGACAGACAAAATTTCGATATAAATAATCGACTTGTAGAAAAAATTGAAAAAGTGACTGTCAAAAAAAAAATTTTCACCAGAAAGTTGGATGTTATTTTTTTTCTGAATTCATACCAGGGAGGTTGCCAGTTAGCGTCCGCAGTAGCCATTGGTCATCGCGCAAGTAAAACATTCGAGAAAAAAAATCATCACACAAACACAGCAAATATTATGACAGTGCAAAAGATTTAAGACAAAGCAAATACCTAAAATCAAATACTGGTGTTATTGTCGAAAAACTGAAAAAAAAATACGTAAATGAAATTTCAACAATCAAGATATAAATTTTACGACAGAATAAAATAGTTCAGTCAATGAATGTAGAGAAAATCGCCACGATAAAATATTATTTTGTCTATGTATTATTTAGTACTTAGAAAGAGATAATTTTTTTTCATTTTGTTGTGCAAAAAAAAACAATGTGTTATTTGTACTCGTATCAAAAAATAAAGAAAATAAGATAAATTATATATTGAGAAAAAAAGTGCTACCAAGCAAACAACAAATATAATTTCTCAATACAAAATAGATAAGGGAATGCTACAATCATATCCGAATCCAAATTTTGCATAAAGCAGGAAGTTCAGAAAATGTTTGTGCATGAAATTTTGTTCCAAAAGATTCTGGACTCCAAATTTGCATAAAGCCAGATAAATCCAGAAACTTTAAAACATTCACGGGAAGTGGATCTCAATAGAACAGCGTTTTTGGTATCTCAAATACTCAAGAAACACAAATAGATAAGATAAGACACAAAAATACTTCAAGAATTGATTATTGCACAACAAAACGTCAAAAAAAAAACAGGTACTCAAAAAATGTAGGTATACTTGATACATACTCTAAATATATAGAAAAGACAAAAATATTTTTGAAAAAAAAAACAGGCAGATACGCCACTGCACACTTAAGATATTTCGATTTTTAAATCTCAAATCGAAAGAAAGTTATCACCGAAAAGAACTAGTTAAATAAATTTACTAATAGGAAATAATAATTAAGTTAGAAATATATTAACGCAAAAAAACTGGAAGCAAATCCACAACAGTAAACTATTCAAAAATTTGTTTCGACTGAAGGTCATTGAAAGAAAATGATAAATAGGTAATGAACTAAATAAAATGAGTGAGTTGACTAATTAATGAATATACGAATCCTTAAGTTTTACACTTTTATCGATACAATTAATTTTTAGAAAGAAAGAGAGATATTTACCATACAGAAACACCAGTTTTATATTATTTAAAAGAAAGAAAGTTAAGAGAAGTTAATGCAAATTCCCCCAAAAAGCAGGAAGAAAAAAATTTTTAGATACAAAAAATTTTTTGAAAGAGAAAAATTGTTATTAACAGATTAAAGTTATAACACGTTGGGCGCCAATGAAACAAAACTAATTGTTGGCCAATGAAACACTTTGTAAAGTTAATGGTTGGATGACAATGAAAATGTTGAGTTGTAGGTTCTTGCCTAACTAACCACTTAAATTTGGTAGCAACTAGGCCAGTTCGCAGGACTTAGTTACTTATTGATCTTATACAAGAAAAATTAAAAAAAAAAGAGAAAAGGCAATTTTAGGGCGCCACTAATTTTCTTTCCTAAAAGAAAATTAGAAAGAAAATCAAATTTAAAGGCTAGCTAACTTTAATCTGTTAAGAGAAAAATGAAAAAATACGTTTCTGTATAATAAATAAAACTAAAGAAGTAAAATAAGGTATATATTAAATTACAATTACATAAAAAGGGTTAGTAAATTTTAAATACAAAAAAAAAATACTCAGTGTATAGGCGACTTTGGTAGGTGATGTTGATAGATAGATGACGAAGGAGATATTATCCAGTACAGCTGGAGAAATCTGCAATTTAGCCTGGGACTGTGGTCTCCCACTATTGAGTTACTTAAGTTTCACCATGAAACCTCTTCTGGCAGGTATAAAGAAGCTCTCCCTGTCTACCAGGCACTGCTAGTTTTCCAGGTACTGTATTTTTTTTCCTTTCAGGTATTATCAATATTCTAGGTACTATCAATTTGCCAGTTACTATGCCCCAGAAACTGTATCCAAGCAACTGTATTCCAGCAACTGTATTCCAGCAACTGTATTCCAGCAACTGTGCTATAAAAATATACCGGTATATAAGAAAATGTTACAAAAAAAATTTGAAGCTAACAAGGATATCTGTCCAGTTCAATAAATACAATTTATAAATTTAACTTAAGGATTCATCCTGGACAAATATCTGAATTATACAAAAAAAACAATTTCATGAAAGTAAAAATATCCTTAGCTGGATAGGAGAGAAAATGTGGCTTCCAAAATGGGTAGCCATTTTGTAAAAAACAATTACTTATTGATTGATAGTGAAATAGAGTGAAAAAATTGAAATATAAAGGTAACAAGTCAATAAAAAAAACATACCAGTAATCCAGATATTGAAAAAATAACGGCTGCAGCTATAAGTTATTCTTATTCAAAATTTTTGTTGAAAAATTATATGGATTACTGCACAGTTGTAGTAGTATTGTCGACAGACGATGAGAGAAGACCTGCCGGAACCTTCCTCATTCTTATTTATAGATATTCCAAAATTTTGAATTTAGCGGTAAAAGACATTAAGAATCTTGATTTCAGGTCTAGTAGTTTATTCCACCACGGAACAGAAAAGAGAAATAATTTCTCAAGTATTTGAATGAAATATTTTTAGGAAATATTTATAAACTATTCCACCAAAAATCAAAATTCTGAAGGAAATCTTCAATAAAATTATGAACTGAAACGATGAACGCAAAATTCACGTTTCACCTTGAATAAAGGCAAGAAACCGGCTGCCCCTGCAGGAAAGCGCCCTCACCTGAGCACCTCGACGGAGGGGACTCCTCGAAGGCTGAAGAAGTCGCGCAGCGACAGAAATGTCGCCGCTCCTTCTAAAACTTTTGTGGATGCCGCCTTGAGACAACTCAAGGTTGCTATCATAGATGAGACTAATCCGTACGGTAAGGTTACCGCAGAATGGGAAAGAATCATCAAAAACCAACTGCTAGAGGAACTGGACAAGATCATCTTCGCCTTCAGCAGCAACAGCAAAACGCCCACGTTTAAGTCGTGGACATACTCTGGTGAAATCATCAGAGTGATCTGCGATTATGACGGGACGTTAGAGTGGCTGAAAAAAGCCACAAAAAACCTCAAGCTGTGTGAGGAAGCATCAATGGCGGTCGTCATCGTGGATGGGCCCCCTAGGCTGACCAAGGCCTCGCTCTGGATTCCGGAAGACGTCCACAAGACGGCATCCAGTGAAAAAGAGAAGGTGCTTGGTCGACTTAGGGCGCAGAACCCTAATCTGACGGTGGCAAGATGGTGCACTTTCCACCATGAGGTTAAGGTGAACCCAGGAGGACACCTCTTCGTCTCCGGGATCGGAGACAAAGATATGGCTGTCCTCAAGAAAAAGTCGATGAGGATGAGCTATGCGTTCACCTCATTGACCATCAGGGTTTCAAGGAAGGAAACAGGGGGTACCTCTGAAGACCCGAGGTCCTTGGTAGTCGAGCCACCTAAAGTGGATATTGACTCCAAGGCCACCATGGATTCCGGAAAGGACGTCGAAGCAGTCGATGACCTGACGGAGGAGGTACCCGAAAATAGCGAGGTCGCCTCTCCCCCAGCGGAGGAGTGGATGGACCTCTAAAGAAAATCCAACTCCATTCAACCTACTCATGGGCAAGGACGTTGAAAAAAAGGTAAATATAAAACAACGCAACCTCCAACACAAAAAGGCAGCAACGGCAACACTATGTCGCCACCTTGATGTATTGGAGGATGCAATAGCTTTGATCCAGGAGCCCTGGATAATAAAGACCAAAATTACTGGTTTTAGTAGCCTAAAGGGTCAAATTTTTAGCCTACCAAGCAAGCAGCAACCTAGGACAGCTGTTTAAATCCCAAGGAAATACAGAGCCTCTCCGATGGCACAATTCTGCACCTCAGACCTTACTGCGGTTAAAGTGAAATGTTCTGATGGAAGAGGCAAATATACGGCGCTGGTACTTGCATCGGGGTACGTACCTTCAGATGCAGCCACCCTACCACCGACTGAAGAGATGGAGGTACTAGTGGATCACTGCCTCAACCAGAGAGTGGAGCTGATATTGGGCTGCGACTCAAACTCCCACCACTTAAGCTGGGGCAGCATGGATATCAACGCCCGACTTAAGTCTCTTTATGAATATATAATTAAGAAAGATCTAACAATCTTAAACAGAGGCGCGGAGCCGACATTTATTAACGCCCGTAGCCAAACATTAATAGATATTACGCTGGCGACAGCCAAAATATCAAACAAAATTAAGGACTGGCAAGTGTCGGATCATGTTTCTATGTCAAACCACCGCTGGCTGACCTACACGGTAAGCCAGGATCTCAGGACCACTGTAAAATCCTGCGACCCGAAGAGGACGGATGTAGCTCTCTACAATCGACTCTTGAAAGGTGCTCTGCGGGAAACAGAAGTCCTGACTCCTAGCAATAATGAGGAACTGGAAAGGTACACAGTATCTATCCAAAACAAAATGGACATTGCCTATAAGGAATCGTGTCCGATAAGGATGGTTTAGACAGGTGGCACGACCAATACCTGGTGGTGCCCTGAACTGGAACCTCAGAAAGACAGCGAGAACGACCTTTAACAATGCAAAACGAACAACATTCAAAGAGGACTGGGGAATATATAAAGCCAACCTCAAAGAGTTCAAGAAAGTCTGGAGACAAAAGCAAAGAGAAGCCTGGAGAGCCTATTGTGAGTCAGTCGATTACTTCCCACAAGTTTCTAGGCTACAGAAGGCGCTCTCAAACGACCAACATAAGAGTATCGGCATCCTTACAAGGGAAAATGCCAACCTCCAAGAGAGCGCTGAGATTCTTATGTAAACTCACTTCCCAGGTTCTGTCTTTAATGGAACGTCAAACTGAATGGAAGTACCAACAACACCCTCACAATATGACTGGCAATCTGCTAGTGCTGTGATTGATGAGGACAAGGTAAGGTGGGCCATATCGGGCTTTTCCCCCTTCAAGTCACCAGGACCTGACGGAATAAGACCAGCCCTAATTCAATGGGGAATGGATATTCTTATGCCGCACCTTGTTGGTATTTTCAGAGCCTCTTTGGCTCTGAGGTATATTCCCCGTAAGTGGAGAGAAGTACGAGTGGTATTTATACACCTTACCAAAAGAATTCCGACCAATTAGTCTCACATCGTTCTTTTTAAAAACAATGGAGAGGTAATGCAAGTGGTACATAAGAGATGAAGTGCTCGTTTACCACCCACTTCATCCAAATCAGCATGCATATACTCCGGGAAGGTCCACTAATTCGGCCCTTCACCAAGTGGTTGGTAGAATCGAAAGATCACTGGACAACAAAGAATCTACCCTGGGTATATTCATAGATATCGAGGGAGCGTTTGATAAAACAACCTTTCCAACAATTACCCAGCAACTCAACTCCAGGAATGTACCTCTGGTAGTAGGAGAATGGATACTCAAGATGCTCTCCAGTAGAGCAATAAGTATCAATGTAGAAGACATCACAGTATGAGGACTGGTCATGAGGGGATGTCCCCAAGGAGGAGTCTTATCACCCCTTCTGTGGAACATAGTCCTGGACACCCTGATTAATCACCTCAACAACAATGGAATCTACACAATTGCATACGCAGATGACATAGCTATCTTGCAGACAGGCAAATTTGTGAACACACTGTGCGATAGAGCGTAGGATGGGCTCAAATTAATTGAAACATGGTGTAAGGAACACTCACTGTCGATCAATCCCAGGAAGACTGAGATGGTCCTTTTTACCAGGAAAAGAAGTTTATCGGGTTTAAAACCTCCCGAAATCTTCAAAAGCAAACTAAACTTTTCGGAAGAGGTGAAATACCTTGGTATTACCCTCGACAAGAAACTTACATGGAACTCTGATCTACACAGCAGAGCAAAAAGAGCATATGAACAGTGTCGGAGAACAGTGGGACGCACATGGGGGCTGTCACCCCTAGTGGTCTCCTGGATCTACACTGCAATAATAAGACCTATGTTAACGTATGGAGCAATTGCATGGTACGATTGCGTACGGCTGGTGTAAACCCCGAAGTAGGAGTGGGCCAACTGCGGTTAAGCCTATGGCAGGAAGCGCTTACTGCGCTACCTCTGCTGCAGGCAGCCAATGATGCAATTAAACCCAGGTTTTTGTTTAATAAACCCTACAAAATACAAATAAAACACAGTGCCAGATGCTGCAGATGCAATACGCATTTATACAGATAGTTCAAAAATGAATGAAGGCTCAGGATGTGGAGTTTACTTGAGAGCACTAAGCCTAAGGATCAAGTGGGGAATGGGAAACAATACCAGCGTAGTTCAAACAAAACTGGCTGGTATCTCAATTGCCATAAAATAACTAACCAGAAAAGGAATTTCTGACAAAAACATAATAATCTGCACTGATAGTAGACAAGCCCTATTAGCCTTGAGCAGACAACGTGTTATATCGAGGCTAGTACTAGAGTGCCACCAAGATTTAGCTAACGCCTCGGCAGATAACAATATTATCCTGGTGGGTTAAAGGGCACGACAGGAGTAAAGGAAATCGCATTGCCGATTCTTTAGCCAGGGAAGCCGCTGGACTAAAAATTCTTGGACCCAGTGACACCTACGGCCCGACGACTTCGACAATTGCGGAACTAGCCAAACGTTACACCCATGCTCAATCCCTTGAGAGATGGGAGGGAATCAAAGGATGCAGTTTTGCCAGGATCACCCTGGGCGACCCTGGGAAGATGGCACCGAAGAAATACTTGGCGATGACCAGGAAAAACCTACATATAACAGTGGGATTTCTGACTGGCCACTGTCAACTAAGGAAACACCTCCATACTATGGGGCTAGTGGACACACCTCTATGCAGGATGTGTGAACAGGAAGATGAGACTGTCAGGCATGTCCTATGCGAGTGTCCGGAGATGTCTCCTGGTGACCTGTTCACCTTCCTGAGAAGGACAGGATGGACGATGACCTAGGAGAATAACTCCTCGGGAGGATGTACATTGTACAATGGGTCATATGTGGCCTAAGTGCTGTGAGCCTACACTCACCCTCCCTACTCTACAGATACAGACACACCTCTATGCAGGATGTGTGAACAGGAAGATGAAACTGTCAGGCATGTCCTATGCGAGTGTCCGGAGTTATCGTCAATAAGAGAGTGTTTTCGGTGAGTCTTGGCCTACACCTGCCGATATAAAGGAGAT